>OY728121.1:1606664431-1609164431 GCA_963277665.1 Viscum album
TCTAAGAATCTTCCAATACTAACACTAAATTTTCTAAGCAAGAATCAAAATTGCTACCCACAATGGAGAAGTAATCCATGAAAACCTCTATGATCCACTCAATAATATCAAAGAAAATAGAAATCATACACCTTTGAAAGGTAGTAGAGGCCCCACACAACCCATAGGGCATCCACCAGTAGGCAAATGTCCCAAAGGGGCATGTGAAAGTAGTCTTCTTTTGATCCTATAGAGAAAGTAGAAGCTGTTTGTAACCAGAATAACCATATAGGAAACAGAAAAATTCATTCCCAGCAAGCCTCTCAAGCATTTGATCAAGGTAGGGCATTGTAAAAGGGTCCTTTCTAGTGGCATAATTAAGTTTCTAATAGTCCATACAGACTCTCCATTTTGTGGATTTTCTAACTTGAATTTCTTCATTTTTCTCATTTTTGATAATTATGAAACATCCTTTCTTAGTGACTACTTGGACCAGGCTGAACCAAGTACTATTAGAGATATGGTAGATTATTCCAATGTCAAGAAGAATGATTACTTCTTCCTCAAAACTTCATTCATATTAGGGTTCAATCTTCTTTGGCATTCCACTCTAGGTTTATGGTCTGGCTCTATAGGGATTTTATGCATGAAGAATGAAGGAATAATTACGTTAATATCATATATGGTCCATCATATGACAGATTTAAATTTATTAAGAACATTCAACAATCTTTATTCTTGATTAACATTCATATTAGTAGAAATTATAACATGAATTGTGTAATTTTTACCCAAAAAGAACATTTAAGATGTGGAGGAAGTTGTTTTACTTCAAGAATGGGTGATTTTTCACTTGATGGAAGAATCTTGGGCATAGGAGGAGCAAGTTCTTCAACATATTTCTTGAAGGGATTTTGGAAAGTTGAATGGTTTTCAATTTCAAGACCAGATTCAAAATTTACAGAACTATTGTCCAATGTGGACATCTCAATTTATAGAGCTTCTAGGTCTGAGTTTAACAATTTTATCATAGAAAAGTAATAATTTTGTATTAATATCTATCCCTATACCTCATAAAAATGTTTATAAATGTTGGTGATAGCACAATCCTAATCATATTCCCTCAATAATTCCCAAATTTCAGAAACAGATGACACATCTTCAGCAGAAGCAGAAACTAGACAGTTGTCCCGTTCTGGAAAATTTTCTAGATTCTTTATATGAATAGATTCAATAGATTGTAAGATATTTAAATCATGATTTTATGTTTCCAAATCAATTTCTTCATCAGATAATTTTTTTTTCATATTCTTCAAGACTTTTGGTTGAATTTTTAGCTACTAAGGACTCTATCTTAAAAATATTTTCAGGGAATTTTGGTCCTTTCACATTAATAAAAACATTAAACTTTCTTGTTGTTCTCTAATTTTGAAAATTAATTGACCTCTAGAAACATCAATAACAACTCCACCAGTGTCCAAGAAGGGACTATCAATAATTATGGGAACTTCTACGTCACACTCCATATGAAGGACTAAAAACTTTGGGAGGTAAAAATAGATTCCCAACTCAAACTAGAAAGGTACCTACCCCACCTACAGGATGAGTGAAAGAACGGTTATTCAACTGAAGGATGAATGTTGTGGGCTGATGATCACCCAACCTCAAATATTAGAATAGTGATTATGGGAGAAGATTGATTCTAGAACCAATGTCACAAAGGAAGTTTAGTTGACTAGAATTTCCTAAGGTATAGGGAATTACCAAGCTACCTAGGTCTTTATGTTTGGGTGGGATTTTTTTGGAGTATAGTTGTAACATCCCAGGTAAATAAAGAAATATGACATTTTTATATTTATTAATATTTGTGAATTAAATATTAATTTTTCTTTAAAGGGGATTTCTATGTTTGATGGCGTACCTGATACACAACAACGAGTTTCTTTGAAATCTTACGTTGCACACTAATAATATAATATTATTATTTTAAATGGTAGTTAACGCATAGTCGTTGTATTGGAAGGAATGAATAGAACTAACTAAAATATGATTATACATGTTTTTTAAATATTTTTACATTTATCCAATAAAATTAGAGGCTTAAAATAAGAAAGAATCCAATTTTAAGCATAAATACTCAAATATTCATTAAAATGTCGATTTACCGCCTTTTGATGGCGAACCCTATTTAAATCTAGTTTTGGTCACTTTTTTATGTTCTATTTGACAAAATAAAATTATTCTTTAGAATCGGGACATCAAAATTTACATTGGATGAAATTTTGGAATTTTTCTGATAAAATTCATTTTTAATGAATAGTAAACAAATACTGTATTTTAATTCAAAACTACATTTTAATCTAATTTATTTATAAGGTTAGATTATCTTTTTAATTGGTTTTAAAGTGTAATTAGATTATTTTTTACTATTTAATCCAATTTTGGTCATTGGAAGTAATTTCACTATGAAATTGGACATAAATAAGTGTCAATCTTTTGATAGCTAATATTTCTTAAAAATACGCCTTTTGTTTTGACAGCGGAAATTAATTTTAAATTAATTTCTTTCACTTCGGTGTTTTGAATTTAGAAAAATGGATTCCATATTTGGAATCAGGAGGTCCAAATTGTGTAAATATGTAACTTTTATTTATAGACATTAGGAATATTTACTTCAATAAAAAATTTATTTACCATGGTTAAATGGTAAATCTGGTAAATAAGGGTAAAAAAATATTATTATAATAATATAAAATTATCCTAACATGTGTCCTAATCCTATTGGTTGATACATATCAAACCATGAGCATCCTTGGGTCAATTTTGTGACCCCATGGAGCCACTTGAGGGTGATAATGACACTTTATATTAATTAATTTAAAGTAAAGACAAAAATGACATAAACAAATATCTTTTAGTAAATCAATTTTTACATGGGGTTGTATAAGTAATATCTTAGACTATAAATATTAATTATAAAGATAAAAGGATTTACTATATTATGCTATTTTTTTATAATTTTTATACATCAAATAAATTAAATTATTTATGACACAATAATGATGCAGTTTTTACCTCATTAATAAATGATTTAAATAAATAAGATTATAAAGATTAAAATAATATCCAAAACCTGTCCAATTCTTAATGGATGATTTTATTTTGACCATGAGTCATCTTATATTCTAATTTAATTATTTTTGGACCTTTTGAAAGTGAAGATAAGTTTATAATAAAATAATATTTTCACACTTTCCTAAAGAGTCCCTCCTCCCCCTTATAAAAAGCCCTCACCTCTAACCCATTCCTCACAACTCTAAATCCCCTTGACTCATCCAAAATCTGCCCAATTAAGCTCTATACATCTCTATCCTCCTCCTAAAAGTCTTAACTTAGGTAGAATGCACTTCAACAAACCCTTTTGGTTCAAACCAAAGGGAGTTACCCGAATTAAAGGTTACGGTTTCTCTTAAATTCTTTTGTTTTGTTTTATTTTATTTTACTTCTCCAACCACCTAAACTATTTTTATTAATTTATTTTATAAAAAAACCTGTATCCGAAATATACTAGGTTTTTTTTATGAGAATTATTTGAACTACACTTACACACACCCCCGTCTAATGGGTAAAGAACATACTGTTTCTGTGGACAGTGAACTACTGCCTCACAAGACGATGATTGTTCAAATATCGCCAACCACCTATCATGGTGGACATTATGATGACACTGTATTTATATATGATATATATTATATTTATATTGTTTCTATGCTTATGTATTTTTCATTTATAGAATATCGTTATGGTTTCCATAGTGGGTAAATACGATAATCTCATTTGATGAAGTGTGGATTAACACCCACTCAAAGTGATATGACTCATTCATGACTTATG
Source organism: Viscum album (assembly GCA_963277665.1). NCBI lineage: Eukaryota > Viridiplantae > Streptophyta > Magnoliopsida > Santalales > Viscaceae > Viscum > Viscum album. Next base: position 1,606,668,305 of record OY728121.1, read on the forward strand.
TGGAAAAAATAAATGGTAAAGTTAATGAAATTATATATTATATTATACTGGAATTATAATATACTTATTTATCATTAAGTTTTCATTCCATTACAATACGAAATAGAAATGGAAGTAGCGTTCATGGGTACGTACAACTTACTGTCTCCATGAACGGTGCATTTAATTTCTTATCCCCAAATGTTATGTACTATTATAAATACATACATATACTAGATATATATTATATATATGATATCTAAATCATGAATATAATTCTTGAGATAATGGATATTTGACCATATGAACAACTTGTAATTATAAGAAGTTCATTTTTGACTCAAGTGCCAAATATCAACAAAACAACCGTTATTAACTTAAATGAGTACATAATGTTATAACATGGTAATAAGTTATTTAAAAGGAATTATAAACTGAAAAAAAGTAACTTAATAAATTATAAATTAACTTTAGTTTATTTCGTCAAGATATTAAAGAACGAACGGGTCAAGTCGGACATGAGGTAAGGGACTTCGTATCAATATCATTTCATTGAGACATATTTTGTTTTAATACACGAATTTCATTTATACACTGTATAAACACCTTTGAATTTTCATTTCATTCAAACAGAATCTTTTTCTACGAAGCGTTTTACTAAATGAAAAAAAAGAATGTTTCTTTTAACGTAAGTGGTGACAATGACCTTTATGCCGCCACAAGTATTATTTGATCTTTGGATTCCTTAACAAGCCGTAATTTTTTTAAAAGGGAAAATAAATACCATATACTCTTTTATGTATTTTGGTTTTGAAAATGGTTTTGATAATGGATTTGTTATTTCAATATATTTAAGCGATATATTGTGATTGAAATGTGGAAATGTTTTCATTCCTTTATATTTTTTGTATGTGTTATGATTTTATAATGGTACTTGGACATTTGATAGGTGGTTACGTGATAAACCAAATGACGGGTGGTGTCGTGATATACCAGGATGGGTGGTTACATTATAACCTCCAATGCATTGGGTATGGAAGTCGGTCGTATGGCTATTCCATTTAGTGATATGTGTGGAAGTCGACCATATGGTTATTCCATTTAATTATGTTTATGTCCTAAGTTACCTTTATATGTTATGTGTTATTTATATGGGTTTTATGGTAATATTTTGGTTACAAAAGGTTAAGAAATGATCTTTTATTCAGTGAAGAGTATTTACTACTTCATAAAGGTGAAAAGTATTACTTATGATAAAATATTCATGATTTACTTGTTATTTTGAAAAACTAACAGTTTTCCTTCTTTGTATATCCCTTACTGAGCTTTTTATCCTCATCCCAAGTTTTTGAAATATTTTTCATAGGACATAAAGCAGAATAGGGTCAAGTATGAGATCATAGAAAAGTCATGTTATCTAAAACATGGAACTAGACATGACTTTTTTTCAAGAATTTTTATTTTGAGAAAAAACAGAAACTGGGTAGATGTATGTAATATTCAAGTTTTTATGTATATGTTATAACCTAATTCTCTAAAGCTCTAAACCTGAAAAGATCTTCAATGTGAATTATTAACTTAATTCAAGAATATGCAATGTTTAAGGTTGGGTCCTTATAGTTGGTATCAGAGGTCAGTTTAGATAACTTTCACTACTGGAAAACGGCTTATTTGCAACGGATGAATTGCGACGGGATCCCGTCGCAAAAGGGCTTTTGCGACGGGGCTCCATCAAAAATGGCCCGTTGTTGAAAACGGCGTCACAAATAGATTTTTTTGCGACGAGTCCGTCGCAAAAAATATATTTGCGACGGTATTTTTGCCCCACCGCAAATGGTTTTTCGTTTATATATAAAAAAGTTATTTGCTATGGGAAACCCCTTCGCAAATACTCCCATCGCAAATACGGGTAAAAATAAGAAAAAAATAAAATAATTCATAAAAATTATATAATACTACATCATAATAATAATAATAATAATAAGAAATATTATTATAATATTAAAAATAAAAAATATAAAAAATATAATTATGAAATATTAATATAAAAAAATAACAATAATATGAATATAATAATACAAATATTAATAATATAAAAAATTAATATAATATTATTATTATTAAAATAAACATACATATTTATGAAAAAATAATATTAAAAAAAACTCTCTAACTGAAGATTCAAGAGGGAGAAAGAGAGGAAAAGAGAGAAGTTGGAGTGATTTGAAGAAAAAAACAGGTAGGCGTATATATAAGTTAGATTTATTGCGGCGGGATTATTTGTGACGGGGCCCGTCGCAAATAATCCTGTCCGAATTGGTATTTGCGACGGGTCCCGTCGCAAATAGTAGTTACCGCCGCCGGGTATTTGCGACGGGTTAAAGCCCCCCATCGCAAATACACTTTCCGCGTTTTGGCACACAAATCACGCCAAACCTATTGCGATGGGTCTCGTCACAATTAATCTCATCCGCATTGGTATTTGTGACGGGACCCGTCGTAAATAACGACCTGCCGACAAAACGTTTGCGACGACTGACTTTACCGTTGCAAATAGTATTTACCGTCGCCGGTTATTTGCGACGGGTCAAAGCCCCCCGTCACAAATACACTTCCCGCGTTTTGGCGTGCAAATCGTGCCAAACCTATTGCGACGGGACCCATATCCCCGTCGCAAATAATTAACCATTTTCGACGGGGATACAATCCCGTCTCAAATACGTCTTTCGTTGGACTTGTTGTGACGGGATTATATACCGTCGCAACTAACCCGTCGCAAATACCCACTTTTCTCATTGTGTTTAGCACATAGGGTACTGTTAAATTAATATCTATAAATAAATTTATGATAATATTGAAGTGATATAGAATTTACAGATTACCATGTTGCTTCGCCTAAGATATTTCTATGTTAAGAATGGTTTTTTGTAGAGGAAACAGAGTTGCTTTTCTGGGAAGGCATATATAGGGAAATGAGCTTCCAAATCAACATCCAGAGATGGTCAGAATCAGAGTTGAACTGTTTTTTGCAATGATGGATTAGTTGACTCAGGTGATAAATGGAAGTTGTGTTTATAGATGGTGTTTTGGTTTATTCTAAAAGCAAATAGGAGCATGAAAGTCATTTAAGGGTTGTTTTGAAAACCTTAAATGAAAAGAAACTGTATGGAAAATTCAGCAAGTGTGAGTTTTTGTTACGAAAAATTTCATTCCTTGGTCACATTGTTTCAAAAAATGGCATAACTGTTGATCTTGCTAAAACAAAAGTTGTTGAAGAATGGAAAAGACCCACAAATATAACTGAGATCCGTAGTTTTCTTGGTTTGGCAGGTTATTACCGGAGGTTTGTTGAGAATTTTGCCCAGTTATCTAGTCTAATGACTAAGTTAAATCGAAAAGGTGTTAATTTCATTTGGACAAAAGAATGTGATGATTGTTTTCAGGAATTGAAAAGAAGATTGGTGAATGCTCCAGTTTTGGCACGACCTTCCAGAAATGGTGAGTTTGCTATTTATAGTGATGCTTCGTTGAAAGGACTTGGTTGTGTCCTTATGCTGAATGATCAGGTAATTTCTTATGTTTCACGTCAGTTGAAACCTCATGAGTTAAATTACCCTTCACATGATTTGGAATTAGCTGCTGTTGTTTTTGCTTTAAAAATTTGGAGGCATCATTTGTATGGAGTAAAATGTGAAATATATACTGACCATAAAAGTTTAAAGTATATATTCAATCAGAAATAATTAAACATGAGACATATGAGATGGCTGTAATTAATCAAGGATTATGATTGCATGATCCTTTACCATCCGAGAAAAGTAAATAATGTGGCTGATGCTTTGAGTCGAAAAAGTAATGCTTCATTAACCATGAAACATTTGGAATGAGATCCTTTGGTTTTTGATTTGATAAACTTCGGCATAGAAGTTGTTGATGCAGGAAATTCATCTATTTTGTTTCAGGTGTTAGTGGAGTCATCTCTATCAGACAGAATTAAGCAAGTGCAGAAGGGAGACAGTGAGTTGTAGAAAAAGGTAGAGTTGGTTCAAAAGGGTAAGTTGCCAGATTTTAACATTGATAATGATTGTTTTTTGAGGTTTGGGAAAAGATTATGCGTGCCTTGTGATTCAATGTTGAAGAATGATTTGTTATGTGAAGCTCACAGTTCCCCATTTTCAGTTAATCCTAGAAGAACTAAGATGTATAGAGATATTCGGGAGTATTATTGGTGGGATGGAATTAAAAGAGATATTACTGATTTTACATTGAAGTGTTTGACCTGTCAGCAGGTTAAAGCAGAGCGGAAGTTATTGAAATGGATGCTTCAGTCTTTACCAGTTCCATAGTGGAAATGGGAAAATATATCCATGGACTTTGTTTTGGGATTACCAAAGATATCTTGAGGTAATAATGAAATCTGGGTTAGTGTTGATCGATTGACTAAATCTACTCATTTCCTTCCTATTCGAGATACTTTGTCTCTATATCAACATTCTCAGTTGTATGTTAAAGTGATTTTCAGGTTGCATGGTGTTCTCCTTTCCATTGTATCTGATCGTGATCCCAGGTTTACTTCTAACTTTTGGAAAGGCCTTTAGAAGTCATTGGGTACTGAATTAAATTTTACTACAACTTTTCCTCCACAATCAGATGGGTAGCCCGAACAAAAAATTCAGACCTTAGAGGATATGTTATGTGCTTGTTCACTAGATTACCAAGGATTTTTGGACCAACATATTTCTTTGGTTGAATTTTCTTATAATAACAGCTTTCATTCCAGTATATAGATGGCTTCGTTTGAAGTATTATATGGAAATCATTTTTGAACTCTAGATTTTTGGGATGAAGTAGGTGAAAGGAAGCTAATGGGACTAGAATTGGTATAAGAGATGATAGAGAAAGTTCAATTGATTCAGAAGAACATGAGAAAAACTCAGATCAGAAAGAAAAGTTATGTGGATAATCAGAGGAAGGATCTCTCTTTCGAGGTAGGTGATCATGTATTTCTTAAAGTTTCTCCATAGAAAAGTTTGATGTGTTTTGGAAAGAAAGGAAAGTAGAGTATGAGGTACATTGTACCTTATGAAATCCTAGATAAAGTGGGATATGTTGCCTACAGAGTGGCTTTACCTCCATGTATGTCCTAGGTACACAATGTTTTTCATGTTTCAATGTTGAGAAAGTATATTCCAGATCCCTCTCATGTTTTGAGACCAGAGGTAGTTCAGTTGGAAGAGAATATATCTTATGAGGAACAACCAGTCCAGATTCTTGACCGAAGAGAGAAAGTATTGTAGAATAAGGTAATTCACCAGGTAAAGGTTTTGTGGAAAAACCATATGGTTGAAGAGGCAACATGGAAATCTGAAAATACTATGAGGGATAAATACCCCCATTTATTTGATAAGTGGATAAAATTACGAGGATGAAATTTCCTAAATGGGGGAAGGAAGTAACATCCCAGGTAAATAAAGAAATATGACATTTTCATATTTATTATAATATGTGAATTACATATTAATTTTACTTCAAAGGGGATTTCTATGTTTGAGGGTGTACCCGACACGCAACAACGAGTTTCTTTGAAATCTTACGATGCACACTAATAATATAATATTATTATTTTAAATGGTAGTTAACACCTAGTCGTTGTATTGGAAAGAATGAATAGAACTAACTAAAATATGATTATACAAGTTTGTTAAATGTTTTTACATTTATCTAATAAATATTAAAGGCTTAAAATAAGAAAGAATCTGATTTCAAGCACAAATACTCAAATATTCATTAAATGGTCGATTCACCACCTTTTGATGGAGAACCCTCTTTAAATCTAGTTTTGAACACTTTTATATGTTCTATTTGACAAAATAAAATTATTCTATAGAATCGGGACATCAAAATTTACATCGGATGAAATTTTGGTATTTTCTGATAAAATTCATTTTTAATGAATAGTGAAAAAATACTGTATTTTAATTCAAAACTGCATTTTAATCTAATTTATTTATAAGGATAGATTATCTTTTTAATTGGTTTTAAAGTTTAATTATATTATGTTTTTAATATTTAATCCAATTTTGGTCATTGGAAGTAATTTCACTATGAAATTGGATATAAATAAGTGTCAATCTTTTGATAGTTAATATTTCTTAAAAAAACGCCTTTTGTTTTGACATCGGGAATTAATTTTAAATTAATTTCTCCCACTTCTGTGTTTTGAATTTGAAAAAATGGATTCCATACTTGGAATCAGGAGTTCCAAATTGTGTAAATAGATAACTTTTATTTATAGACATTATGAATATTTACTTCAGTAAAAATTTTATTTACCATGGTTAAAGTTTAAATCTGGTAAATAAGGATAAACAAATATTATTATAACAATATAAAATTACCTTAACATTTGTTCTAATCCTATTGGTTGATAAATATCCGACCATGGGAATCCTTGGGTCGATTTTGGGACCCCATGGAGCCACTTGAAGGTGATAATGACACTTTATATTAATTAATTTAAAGTAAAGACAAAATGACATAAACAAATAGCTTTTAGTAAATAAATTTTTAAATGGAGTTATATAAGATATCTATTCGAATATAAATATTAATTAGAAAGATAAAATTATTTCCTACATTATGGTATTTTTTTATAATTTTTAGACATCAAATAAATTAAATTATTTATTACACAATAATGATATAGTGTTTACCTAATTAATAAATGATTTAAATAAATAAGATTATAAAGATTAAAATAATATACAAAACCTGTCCAATTATTATTGGATGATTTTATTTAGACCATGATTCATCTTATCTTCGACTTTAATGATTTTTGGACCTTTTGAAAATGAAGATAAGTTTATAATAAAATAATATTTTCACACTATCTTAAAGTGCCCCTCCTCCCCCTAATAAAAATCCCTCACCTCTAACCCATTCATCACACCTCTCAAGCCCCTTGTATCGTACAAAATCTTCCAAATTAAGCTCTATATATCCCTATACTCCTCCTAGAAGCCTTAACTTAGGCAGAAGGCACTTTAAAAAATCCTTTTGGTTCAAACCAAAGGGAGCTACCCGAATTAAAGGTAATTGTTTCTCTTACATTCTTTTGTTTTATTTTGTTTTATTTTACTTCTCCAAACCCCTAAACTCTTTTTATTACTTTATTTTATAAAAAAACCAGTATCCTAAACATACTAGGTTGTTTTTATGAGAAGGATTAAAACTACACTTACACACACCTCCATCTAATGGGTAAAGAACATATTGTTTCTCTGGACGACGAACTACTGCCTCACAAAATGATGATTGTTCAAATATATCCAACTATCTATCATGGTGGAAATTATGATGAAAATATATTTATAAATGATATATATTATATTTATATTGTTTTTATGCTTTTGTATTTTTCATTTATAGAATACCATTATGGTTTCCATAGTGGGTAAATACGATAATTTCATTTGAGGAAGTACGGACTACCGCCCCCTCAAAGTGATATGACTCGTCCATGCCTTATGTGGAACACATAAATGGTAGAGTTAATGAAATTATATATGATATTATATTGGAATTATAATATACTTATGTATCATTATGTTTTCATTCCATTACAATACAAAATAGAAATGGAAGTAGTGTTCATGCGAACGTACGACTTACCGTCTCCATGAATGGTGTATTTCATTTCTTATCTACAAATGTTTTGTACTATTATAAATACATACATATACTAGATATATATGATATATATGATATCTACATCATGAATATCATTCTAGAGACAATGGATATTTGACCACATGAACAACTTGTAATTATAAGAAGTTCATTTTTGACTCAAGTACCAAATATCGACAAAGCGACCGTTATTAACTTAAATGACTAGATAATGTTATAACATGGTAATAAGTGATTTAAAAGGAATGATAAACTTGAAAAAACAGGTTTTAAGAAAGAATAAATTAACTTTAGTTTATTATTCAGGAGATTAAAGAACGAACGGGTCAAGTTGGACACGAGGTAAGAGACTTCATCTCAATCTCCTTTCATTGAGACATATTTTGTTTTAATACGCGACTTTATTTTATATGCTTATAAAAACCTTTGAATTTTAATTTCATTCAATGGAAATGTTTTTCTACGAAGCATTTTACTAAATTAAAAAAAAGAATGTTTCTTTTAACGTAAGCGGTGACAACAACCTTTCAGCCGCCACAAGTATTATTTGATATTTTGATTCCTTAACAAGCCATAATTTTTTTAAAAAGGAAAATAAATACCATATACTCTTTTATGTATTTTTTTTATTGAAAATGGTTTTGATAATTAATTTGTTATGCCAATATATTTCAACGATATATTGTGATTGAAATGTGGAAATGTTTTCATTCCTTTATATTTGTTGTATGTGTTATGATTTTATAATGGTAATTGGAAATTTGATGGGTGGTTATGTGATAAAACAAATGACGGGTGCTGTCGTGATAAACCAGGATGGGTGGTTACGTTATAACCTCCAATGCATTGGGTATGGAAGTCGGCCGTATGGCTATTCCATTTAGTGATATGTGTGAAAGTCGACCGTATGGTCATTCCATTTAAGTATGTTTATGTCCTAAGTTACCTTTATATGTTATGTGTTATTTATATGAGTTTTATGGTAATATTTTGGTTACAAAAGGGTAAGTAATGATCTTTTATTCAGTGAAGAGTATTTACTACTTCATAAAGGTGAAAAGTATTACTTATGATAAAGTATTCATTGTTTACTTGTTGTTTTGAAAAACTAACAATTTTCCTTCTTTGTGTATCCCTTACTGAGCTTTTTATTCTCATAAAAAGTTTTTGAAATGTTTTTCATAGGACATAAAGTGGAATGGGGTCAAGGATGAGATCAAGGAAAAATCATGCTGTCTAAAACATGGAACTAGACATGACTCTTTTTTTCAAGAATTTTTATTTTGAGAAAAATAATGGAAACTGGGTAGATGTATGTAATATTCAATTTGTTATGTATATGTTATGACCTAATTCTCTAAATCTCTAAACCTGAAAAGATCCTCAATGAGAATTATTAACTTAATTCAAGAATATGCAATGTTTAAGGCCTTGTCCTTATAATAGCACTACACTCTTCAATGAGGCTGTAGGTAGCAAATTCTTTAAGTGTATTTTTATTTGAAATAATTTTTAAGAGATTTTAGATAAGATGGGATTTGGATTAAGGCTGGAATGAAAGGAATGTTCACATGGACCTTGGTAAAATACCATGTAACTGGATAAGTTCATCTTTGGCGTTACATTGGGGTTTCAATTTTTCATGGAAAGGGATGGGTGGGGCATAATTCTTAAGTATAGTAGGCATATCCATAACTTCTTCAGAATATTTTTCTTTTACTTTATTCTTTTTATTTTTGGAAACATGTTTAGATTGAATTTCAGGTGTCAAATTATGATTTTTTTTCATTTTCATGAAATTTATGTTGACTTCCAGATTATGAATAAAGCAGAATTTTCTTTCCAGATTCATTCAGTTTTTTAGTTTGGGAATTTTCAAAGTCATTTTCAGCTATATTTTGAGTATTAAGCCAACTTATAGTGATAACAACCATGATATTCTCCCTATGGTTAAGTTCATTTGTGCTTTTTAATCAACCTTTATCCTTAGAAGTGAAGTCTCTAGCTATTTGGGCCAATTGAGTTTTCATGATTGCATTCTAGAATCATTTTAAATTTTATCAGTTTCATATTGGGCATGATGTTTATTCAATTGAGTTAACCATCCTTCCTCTTGGGAGTTCATTCTATTTAAAAATTTATCCAATTTTGAAGTAACATGGCCATCAAAATTTACTTGTGCATTAGATGATTCACACCTCTATTGATTTTGAAAATTTTATCTAGGTTGGTTTTGGTAATTAGGGGCAGTGGTTTTTTGACTATTACTTGATCATTCCAAGACAGATTAGGATGGTTCCAATAGCCTTGGTTATAATTGTTAGAAAATGGGTCTTCTTTAGCAGGAATTCTAGGACCATAATTTAAAAAATATTCATTTTCTTTTTAGTGGTATATCATATCAAAGTTGTGAACAAAAAACTTCTCAGTGTGACCAAACATTACACATTGAGAAAATTGTTCCCTCAATGATTGGTCTGAGTTTTGACAACCCGGTTGATTCACAAATTGTTTGGAATTTTGGTTCATTAAGGATTGACGTTGGTTGGCGATTTCAGCTAGTTGATATTGAGTATTCATTTCCATTCTAGAACCAGTGTTAGGATTTTTATTCACTCTTTTTATTCATGAATTTTTATATTGAGTGTTTAAAGAAAGGTAATAGAAAATTTGTTTTAAATCTTCATATTTCTTATCATTATAAATTCCCCCAAAAGCTTGGTCTACTATGTTTTGACTAGAGGAGAATAACCCTTCATAAAAGGTGTCCATGAGAAGGTGGGATGGGAGTTGATGACGAGGACACTGCCTATGAATGTCCTTAAATCTATCCCAAGACTTATTAAAGGTTTCTCAATCCTCTTGATAAAAACATTTTATTTTAGTGCTAAGTTCTCCTTTAAGTCCTTGGGGATATTATTTCATTATAAATGAACATTATACTTGGTCCCAATTCTCAAAAATGTTCTCATCCACACTCAGAAACAAGTTTTGAGCATTCCCTTTAAGAAAAAATGGAATCAATCACATTCAATGTTCATTTTATATGAGTCCTAAGAGAGGATGTTGTTGCACAGTATTATAGAAGTCTCTAATGAAGGCTAGAGAGTCCTCATTAGAGATCCAATTGAAAGAAGGAAATAGAGAAATGTGGTACTATTTCCGTTCATAATTTCTATCTCTAGGGGAAAGTCTAATGGATGAAGGATTACTTGAGACATGAGGGAGTTGGAACTCCATCATCCTAGGACTCTCAGTTTCATCTAATAGTTCAAGGTGAATGTTTTGATGAGTATGAGGTGCAAAAAATATATCATCTAAATTTTCAATTTCAGTTTTGTTTTTCTTTTTTAGAAAAATTAACTGTTTATCTATTTTGGGTTATGGAGCACTAATCTAGTAGTGGAACATCTTGTGCTCGTACAAAATGTAATATCAGAGTGAAACTAGCACAAACACAATGAACAATAACTATGTAGTTTAGCACAAAATTAGCAAAAACAATTTTAAGAGGCAAGAAGAAAAATTATAATAAATGAAAGATGTCGGTAACATGAAAATTAACTAAACAAATACAGGCAGAATTTGACAAGACAATTTTTTTTAAAAAATTGTTTTCAATTTTAAATTTCTTTTACGTTTTTTTGAATTTTTTGAAAATATTTTTTAATGAAAAATGGTCGCTCGAAGACTTCCCCAGCTATAACGCTAAAAAATTGACTCGATCGTCATTGAAAACGAGTCAATGATTAATATTTATAACTCCTACTGACTACAATGTATAATGGTCTGTAGGGTTGAACCGATAGGGATGGATGAAGAACAAAAACATCTTTTTTTTCTATTCAAAACTCCCACTAGTGCCAACAGTGGGTGGATATTTCTCTGTTTTTTTACATTTATTTTTTTTTTAAATTTTATAAGTGAGTAAAGAAAAACAACTTTTTTATGTTTTTGTTCTAAGCTATGATCAAATAGGAAGTAAGAAGAATCCAATGAGAAAATGAGAGGAAACAAGTTGATAAAAGAACAAACAAGATAAGATGTTTGGGAAAAAACTATCCTATTGGTTAGAAAGTAATCTTTTTCACAAAAATGAATGAAAGCATAACAAATGAAAATGAATGATTTATCTCCCTCACTATGAGATAAATCAACCAGATGGATCAATCTTAGAGTTCTCCACTCCAAGAAAGACTCAACTGTAAAAATTAAACATGAAAAGTGCAACAAAATAGAATCACCATCCATTTTGAAGTTATATTTTTGAACAAAAAATTATAAGAAAATGCATCCCTGATCAAACTCCACATTTGATTAAGGAGTTTTAATTTTAGAACAAGTGGCACAAAGCAATTGAATGGATTTAGAATTCTTCTCGCCGATCAAATATTAAATCATTGAAAAGATTGAGTGAAAAAGGAAAATAAAAATAACCAGTAGAAAACGATTTCGTTCAAACTGGTGTTTTAACCCAAAATTTTCAATAAAAAAATTGGAAATATACTATTAGAGAGCATTAGAATTGAAAAAGGTAAGAAGATAAATCCCCTTCAATATGGCGCTACACTGCTCATGAACTCCTCAGGTCTCCAAGAGTGGTTCTCCAAGGATTTGTTCTACTGTCCCCTGATGTCGTATGATAAGTGAATGAGAGTTGTGTAGTGAATGGTTTACCCTGCTCGTACAGCTGCTGAATTTTTAAATCTTCTATCACGCTCTGGTTGTCACAATCATTTGCACCTACATAGGTATGTTCTTCACCCTCGCACCGCACACATGCACCTATCATGACAACACTTGTCATTGTATCTTAACCCATGTAACTAAATTCTAAGAGTTCATTAGGATGCATGTCGACGTGTCATGGGTTCCTGCATGAATCTGAAAATGTAAACAGTTAGAATAGTTTAAAAATAAAAATATATAAAAACAACTTAATTCTATACTTAATTATTATTGTTTTTTAAATTCTTATTATATAACTAGTTAATATTTGTGAATTTTTTAATTAATAAATATTTCAAATTGATTATTTAATTTAATTTATTTTGTAAAGAACTTTTATAAATATTAATGTAATTTAATTAACATTACTAAAGTAAATATTTTAATAAAAGACTTTAAGGTTAAAAGTTATTATATTATTAAGCTAAATATTTATTTAATTTAAATACAATTATTATAGTTATTAATTTAGTTTATAATTAATAGTTAGATTAAATTATTAAAATCATAATTTAATATTTAGTTATATGATTACTTTATTAAATCAATATTATTAATATTATTATTTATTTATTTTAACATCTTTATGTGTTTATTTATCTGATCCAGTGATTTCTCCAGCCCAGAATGTTGAATCAACGACGTGGCCATGAGGCGTTCGACCTCTTACAGCGATGGGAGTTTAGGAGGAAAAGCAGATCGTTGGGTCTCTATGGCTCGGATGCAGTGACTCATCCGATGCCAGCTCGTGGAGTCTGTGGGAAGAACAATGGAGTACCGGGGTGGATCTGAGAGCTTCTGCGAAGGGTGACTCGGCTTCAGTGGCGGCGCGCGGTCCCACGGCAAAGTGGGTGTCCAAGCGGTGAGGGCAACCTCCTGAGGTTCAATTTCAAGATCTATGCAATAGGTTTGGATTTGGGTTCATAGGGATGGTTCGGGTAGCGACGGTGTGTCGCAGAAGAGGAATGGTGTCAAACTGAGAGTAAGGGGTTGCTGGAGCGGAGACGATTAAGGCAGCATGTTGAGGAGAGGAAAACATGTGGTTAATAAAGTAATCATATAACTAAATCTATCATTTTCAAATGAGGCTCTCTATCCTTAATTTTTTCATGGTTTTGGATGCTAAAATGAGGTTCTATGATCCTTATGTTTTCATGGTTTAGGATGTCAGACTAATACTCTATAATACTATATTTTTCATTGTATATGTTGTTGGACTGAGGCTCTATGATCCCAGATTATAAACATGAGATGGTTACATGAACCGAGGCTCCATGATACAGTGCTGAATTTAATTGAATAGTGAATAAACCTTTATAACTAAAAATATTTCACCCATTTGTGATGTGTATTAGGTTATCGACATGGAAAGATAAAGTAAGGATTGTTGGATTTGAAGAGAGAATATAAATGATAAAATGGTTAATTAATAATTTTTTAAATGTGAAATGTGGTTCTCTTCTTACCCTATTTTTATTGAAAATTGACTATCTTCATAAACTATTATCGAGGATAGTAATTTAATTATACACAATTGGTGGTGACCTACTTATTTTTACTCACACCCTACATGGGCATCCATTTCACATTGGTACCCAAGTATCTCTCAGATGTCTATTGCAGGAATAGGTTTGAGCTGAGGCCAGTGTGGAATTTTTAATGGTTAGGCATGATATCTTGATGGTATCAGGTGACATGATGGTTCTAGATTGGTTATTATATAGATCCTTTTATAGATTATTTTCTTTTTTTATTTCATTTAACCTATCTATTGGGGGGGTTGGTTGTATGTATCACTTGGTGGTTTGGACTTTATTTTGTTTGATTCTATTACAACATCATTCTATTTCATTTTATTTATTCATTCAGTGTATGGTGATGTGTATGATGTCTTGTTATCTACACATATTTTTCACTCTTATATTGGTGTATAGTCTCTACATAGTTCCACTATATACCCCCATTTCTATTTAGCAACCTATGGCATAAGAGGGTGTGTTATTGAGGCCATGTGGAGAAGTTGATTATGACACTAGTTTAGTGTCATCAAGGTCAAGATGTTGAAAATTATTATAAATGGTTATTACATTACTATTGTATTAATATTAGGGGTTTGGTATACTGGATATCTATGAATATGTCAGATCATGAGATTGAAACCTGGCTGGTTCATCACAAAAACCTATTCCAGTTGGAATTCCTAGTTACTAAGGGATGATTTTGATGATCTAGATTTGTGATGTTATGATTTTATATTATTTTTTATTTGAGAGATTCCCTTATTGTTTGGACTTCAAGAATTGTGATATAATTTTTGTTCTTGACCCGTTTACAAGAATCTTATGACACAGTTTTAAATATTCTTCTGTATGGAAAAGATGTGTCTTATTCATCATGGTCAGTATGTAGAATCCACATATTATAGGATTTATAGTGTCTGATTTTTTGGATTTCATTCTGAATGAAGGTTATGAGGATCTACGGTAAGATGTTCAATGAGGACTCATGTGTGATCCTCATTTTTTTGGTGTAGTGACCCTAGTGGGTAAGTACGATATAAGTGTTTGACTTTTAGACCCTTAACTATGGTTTTTTTTCAGATTCAATTTCATGTCTGAGTCATATTGGGAGCATTCTAATGTGTTGATTGTTAGAGTGGATGGACACCCTAGTTGTGGGTAGTTTGTTGTTATATGACACCTTCATGGTTTGAGACCCTATAAGATAGTGTTTTGACTTTATGACATAGATTGAAGATGATATAGGTGCATGTTGACGCCCTGTGAGTTCTGTCCATTAGTGACATGACATAGACCTTGTTAGATTGGACCAAGTGAAATTCTTAACGTGACTCTAGTTGAGGGAATTACTTTAGTATTGATTTTTTGCATGACCCATGATAGGGGTTGTCCAATTTGTATGTTACATTTAGTGTGTGAGTCATGTGTTGATAGTTTGTTACTTTTTATAGTGTTTCATGAGGGGTGAAACCTAGTAGGACTTTTAGACACTTCAAATACATTTGGTTTAGAGAAAGAACACATGAGTTATAGTGTTATCCTTTTGGTTGGTTTATAGAGGGGCATGATGGATTTGGTGATTTTTTGGGTGATGGTTGTGCATTCAAGTTAGGCCTAGTGGACTTGAACTAGCCCAAATGTGCATGATTTCATTCAGTAATGACCATATAGGTGAGATGATCCTGACATGTTTACAGTGAAAAACACATTATGTTCTCTAGTTTCCATGGGGTGTATATCACTAAGAGTGTTTATTCTTTGGTGGAACTTTTGGTTACGGAGTGAATGATGGGATGGGATTTAAATATTAAATCACTATATTTATCTCTACGAATGTGGTGAGATCAAAGAAGACCATAATATAACAATGAATAGATATTGGGTTTTTTAGTGGCGGTGTATGTGCTTTTGAATTGTGAAATAATTTTGGTTTGGGAAAGCACCACATGTTCTCTATGATTGGATAGAATGGATTTAGGGGTAAGAATGGATAGTGGGTGGGACTTGTCTATATAGTTTTGATAATGATGACATGTTAGAGTCAGAATCATATAATGTGGAGGGGTCACTAAAGAGTTTGTCTGATGGTTATGTTTTTTTTGGAATATTGTGGGAGTGATGGTTTGTGAAGCTCAGTGTTTTATTCTATGTGGATCTAACATTATGATAGTTCATTACTTAGGTTCTTGAGTGGATTAGGATGTTTTCAGTAGGTTGATAACTGATGATAAATTTATGATATGCTTGTAGGAAGGAATACATAAGAACATTGGATGGGTTTTTATGTCCCTACAGTTAGAGGTGACATTTGAAATGAATTATCGGTGGTGGTATTCATCAATGAAAACATAAAAAAAATTAGTTATTTTTTATCATGACCAATATCATGACATAATAATTGGGTTATTAAAAGAGAAATTGATATACACCTAGATAATAAAATGTATTTTATGGATTGATGTGGGGTCTCCTGGGAGTTTCACTTGTAGAGTGGTGCATGTAAAATTGTATGGTCGAGGTGATCTAATAAAGGTATGTGAGAAAAGTTATAGTGATGCAACATATGTTGGAAAATACCATTGGCTAAGTTCCCAAATTTTGGGAATGAGTGATAGATGATATTTTGTCTTGTTTCTCAGGTGATGTTGAGGTATCCATGCCGTATTGTTTGTTCAGTAGTGGTTGGAGAGTGGGATGAAGCGGTTAAGTTTGGATAGGTGAGTTTGTGATGACGACATTCCTACGGTGGGAAGTGTATATCAGATGTTCAGGTGTGACACTCATAATGGAAGGGTCACAAGTGTATGAAACTAGCAATGGATTAGTTGTGGTAGAATAGTGATTTTAGTGGGGAATCATTATTCACTATGATTAGATTCTATAGGGATTGTATACAAGAAATCATTTGTGGGGTGTGATTGAGACGAGTGTAGACTTATGCTCGGGGTGGATTCAAAAAACAATACATGGTGCTTGTTTCAGAGGTGCATTGATGTGTGTGGTAGGTAATGACTATGGTTTTTTGTCAGTCGAGTATATGGTTATGGAATATCATTGGGATTTGGGTGTGGACTTTAGTGGGAATTTTTGGGTGGTTGTGGAATTCCTTTGATAGTGAATCCAATATGATCTTGTGTGACGTTAATGGGATAAAAGATAGAGCTAGGCACTTTTGGGGGAAGAGTAGGCATAGGATATTCAAGAAGTGGTTAGGAAACAATGTGGGTGAGGAAGGTTAAAATCTATGTTTGGTTTTTCATATTTGAAATGATGAGTGATTTTTGGGTTTGAATTATTCTTTAATTAAAGAAAACAAACCTGTCATAAAATTAAAAGTGAAGCATGATTAAAAATTGAAAGGAAAAACAGAAAAATTAAATAATTATAACACAAAAAATGATTTTAAACACTAAAATTATTATTATTTTATATAAAAATTTATTAAATAATAAATTTAATTATAAAATTACAAAAGTAAAAATAATTTGTAAAACAAGAAAAAATAAATAATAAAAATATGTGGAAAACAAAGTAAAACTAAGGCCACATCAGGTTCCAAAACCTCTTCCTCCACCTCCCTCCTTTAACATTGGGGTGTTTTCATGTTGATTCATCAGCATTTTGAGGTATGATCCAACCTCTAGTGGATTTCCTTTATTTTTCATCTCCCTCTCTAATTTTCTAGATTTTAGGTTTATATAGTGTTTATTATTCCACTAGAGCATGGTGTAATCATCCATTTCTCATGAGGATTTTGGTTGGCTTTTGTTGAAGTGATTTCGAGATGGATTTCACATGTTTTTGTGTAATATTTCTTTATATTATGTATTCGAGGGGAATGTTCTTTGTTTTTTTACAACTGATGTTATTTATGAAATTTTTGAAGTGGTATATCCTATTATAGATTTTCATTAGGATGGCATTGTGAGTCCATTTTGGAACATCCCTGGTGGTTTCATGAAGTTCCATTAAGTATTGATCGACTCGATGTGTTTCAGATATTATTCTATATATGGGATCAATTTAAAAATTAATTATATTCATTATAATTAATTAACTATGGTTTCTTGGTGTGAGACTAAGGATTGAGTGGCGATGAAGAAATATGTTCGATGTTGAGTGGTGTGGACGATCCTTGAAAGTGCCTCGACAAGGCCACATTGCATTGGAAATGTTTTTGAAATATTTTTTGATGACATAGGTGGTCCAAGAGAATTACCCATAGTCTTAAATATTGTATTATATGTGAATTTTAGTATTTGTCTCAAATAACATGTGTTGTGTATTTCTTCCTTGGAATATGTAATTTGGGTTTTAGCATCATATTAACACCTTAAACTTTTCATGGATCCCATTGTGTACATGGGTGTCTATAAAATCAAACGTTCAACCATCCTTGGGGTGTTCCATTTCATGGAAAGGGTAAATTGGAGTTGCAAAGAGACAATATGGAATAATTTTATGTGTTAATATTTTATAATAATTCCTATGAGTATTGCAAAATGGTTTTACATGTGTACATTTTGTTTTGACCAAGCTTTGAGTGAAAAATGGGGAAAGCTATGTTTTGAAATAATTTTTATTTTGAAATGAGGTTTTGACCACCATGTGATTTATAAAAGGGATTATAAATGGATTTCAAATGATAATTTTAACTGATTGTGTGATTCCCATATTTTTTAAAATGTATCAATGACCTGTTAATGGGTTTCAGGGAAGATGCTAGTTTTGGACCTTGTTTGGATTTGAATTGAAACCCATTTTTTGAAGTGTCTATTTGAAATGTTTTAAAATTATAGTTGGTCTAATTGATTCTTAACGTTATAAAATAAAGACATACATGAGTTATGGAACATAATGGTTAAATTTGGTAAATTTATAAAGAAGCATGTACATGTGGTAAATGACATGGGTGGGTTATTGGAATGAGGTACTTCTCCCACATGTCGTGATAGACTGATGCTCTAGGTCACACTAATTTTTTTCTTGGATTAGGATGTCGAACTGAGGTTATATGATCCTAATGTTTGAATGATTTATGATTTTCAAATGAGGCTCTCTATCCTTAATTTTTTCATGGTTTTGGATGCTAAAATGAGGTTCTATGATCCTTATGTTTTCATGGTT
Source organism: Viscum album (assembly GCA_963277665.1). Classification (NCBI taxonomy): domain Eukaryota; kingdom Viridiplantae; phylum Streptophyta; class Magnoliopsida; order Santalales; family Viscaceae; genus Viscum; species Viscum album. The sequence goes on from OY728121.1 coordinate 1,606,687,351, forward strand.
TAGGATGTCAGAATAATACTCTATAATACTATATTTTTCATTGTATATGTTGTTGGACTAAGGATTTATGATCCCAAATTATAAACATGAGATGGTTACATGAACCGAGGCTCCATGATACAGTGCTAAATTTAATTGAACAGTGAATAAACCTTTATAACTAAAAGTATTTCACCCATTTGTGATGTGTATTAGGTTATCGGCATGGAAAGATAAAGTAAGGATAGTTGGATTTTAATAGAGAATATAAATGATAAAATAGTTAATTAATAATTTTTTAAATGTGAAATGTTTTTATCTTCTTACCCTATTTTTTTATTAAAAATTAATTATCTTTATAAACTATTATTGAGGATAGTAATTTAATTATACACAATTGGTGGTGGCCTACTTATTTTTACTCACACCCTACATGGGCATCCATTTCACATTGGTACCCAAGTATCTCTTATATGTCTATTGAAGGAATAGGTTTGAGCTGAGTCCAGTGTAGAATTTTTAATGGTTAGGCATGATATCTTGATGGTATCAGGTTACATCATGGTTCTTGATTGGTTATTATATAGATCCTTTTATAGATTATTTTCTTTTTTTATTTCATTTAACCTATCCATTGGGGGGTTGGTTGTATGTATCACTTGGTGGTTTGGACTTTATTTTATTTGATTCTATTACAACATCATTCTATTTCATTTTATTTATTCATTCAGGGTATGGTGATGTGTATGATGTCTTGTTATCTACATATATTTTTCACTCTTATATTGGTGTATAGTCTCTAAATAGTTCCACTATATACCCCCATTTCTATTTAGCAACCTATGGAAAAAGAGGGTGTGTTATTAAGGCCATGTGGAGAACTTGATTATGACACTTGTTTAGTGTCATCAAGGTCAAGATGTTGAAAATTATTATAAATGGTTATTACATTACTATTATATTAATATTAGGGGTTCGGTATACTGGATATCTATGAATATTCCAGATCATGAAATTGAGACCTGGCTGGTTCATCACAAAAACCTATTCCAGTTGGAATTCCTAGTTACCAAGGGATGATTTTGATGATCTAGATTTGTGATGTTATTATTTTATATTATTTTTTATTTGAGATATGCCCTTATTGTTTGGACTTCAAGAATTGTGATATAATTATTTTTCTTGACCCGTTTACAAGACTCTTATGACACGGTTTTAAATATTCTTTTGTACGGTAATGATGTGTCTTATTCATCAAGGTCGGTACGTAGAATCCACATATTATAGGATTTATAGTGTCTGATTTTTTGGATTTCATTCTGAATGAAGGTTATGAGGATCTACGGTAATATTTTCAATGAGGACACATGTGTGATCCTCATTTTTTGTTGGTGTAGTGACCCTGGTGGGTAAGCATGATATAAGTGTTTGACTTTTAGACCCTTAACTATGGTTTTTTTCAGAATCAATTTCATGTCTGAGTCATCTTGGGAGTATTCTAATGTGTTGATTGTTAGAGTGGATGGACACCCTAGTTGTGGGTAGTTTGTTGTTATATGACACCTTCATGGTTTGAGACCCTATAAGATAGTGTTTTGATTTTATGACATAGATTGAAGATGATATAGGTGCATGTTGATGCCCCGTGAGTTCTGGCCATTAGTGACATGACATAGACCTTGTCAGATTGGACCAAGTGAAATTCTTAACGTGACTCTATTTGAGGGAATTATTTTAGTATTGATTTTGTGCATGACCCATGATAGGGGTTGTCCAATTTGTATGTTACATTTAGTGTGTGAGTAATGTGTTGATATTTTGTTACTTTTTATAGTGTTTCATGAGGGGTGAAACTTTGTAGGACTTTTAGAAAATTCAAATACATTTGGTTTAGAGAAAGAACACATGAGTTATAGTGTTCTCCTTTTGGTTGGTTTATAGAGGGGAATGATGGATTTGGTTCTTTTTTGGGTGATGGTTGTGCATGAAAGTTATGCCTAGTGAATTTCAGCTAGCCCAAATGTGCAGGATTTCATTCAGTAATGACCATATAGGTGAGATGAACCTGACATGTTTACAGTGAAAAACACATGATGTTCTCTAGTTTCCATGGGGTGTATAGCACTGTGAGTATTTATTCTTTGGTGAAACTTTTGGTTACGGAGTGAATGATGGGATGCGATTCCAATATTAAATCACTATATGTATCTCTATGAATGTGGTGAGATCAATGAAGAACATAGTATAATAATGAATGGATCTTGGGTTTTTTAGTGCCGGTGTATGTGATTTTGAATTGTGAAATAATTTTGGTTTGGGAAAGCACCACATGTTCTATATGATTGGATAGAATGGATTTAGGGGTAAGAATGGATAGTGGGTGGGACTTGTCTGTATAGTTTTGATAATACTGACATGATAGAGTCAGAATCATATTATGTGGAGGGGTCACTAAAGAGTTTGTGTGATGGTTATGTTTTTTTGGAATATTGGGGAAGTGAATGGTTTGTGAAGCTCGGTGTTTTATGCTATGTGGATCTAACATTATGATAGTTCATTACTTAGGTTCTTGAGTAGATTAGGATGTTTTCAGTAGGTCGATAACTGATGATAATTTTACGATATGCTTGTAGGAAGGAATACATAAGAACTTTGGATGGGTTTTTATGTCCCTGTGGTTAGAGGTGACATTTTAAATGAATTATCGGTGGTGGTATTCATCAATGAAAACATAAAAAAAAATTAGCTATTGTTTATCATGACCAATATCATGACATAATAATTGGGTTATTAAAAGAGAAATTGATATACACCTAGATAATAAAATGTATTTTATGGATTGATGTGGGGTCTTCTGGGAGTTTCACTTGTAGAGTGGTGCATGTAAAATTGTATGGTCGAGGTGCTCTAATAAAGGTATGTGAGAAAAGTTATAGTGATGCAACATATGTTGGAAAATACCATGGGCTAAGTTCCCAAATTTTGGGAATGAGTGATATATGATATGTTGTATTCTTTCTCAGGTGATGTTGAGGTATCCATACCGTATTGATTGTTCAGTAGTGGTTGGATAGTGGGATGAAGCGGTTAAGGTTGGATAGGTGAGTTTGTGATGATGACACTCCTACAGTGGGAAGTGTATATCAGTTGTTGAGGTGTGACACTCATAATGGAAGGGTCACAAGTGTATGAAACTAGAAATTGATCAGTTGTGGTAGAATAGTGATTTTAGTGTGGAATCATTATTCATTGTGATTAGATTCTATAGGGATTGTATACAAGAAATAATTTGTGGGGTGTGATTGAGACGAGTGTAGACTTATGCTCAGGGTGGCTTCAAAAAACAATACATGGTGCTTTTTTCAGAGGTGCATTGATGTGTGTGGTAGGTAATGACTACGGTTTTGTGTGAGTCGAGTATATGGTTATGGAATCTTATTGGGATTTGGGTGTTAATTCTTGCTCAAATTTACCCAAAAGAAGAAGGTAGGACTGTCCTTGTAGTCTAGTTTGGGTTGTCGAATCCTCAGAGACCTAAGAAGTACCTACAGACACATACATTCTATGGACTATTTTTGGCTATGAAGTGGCCAACTTGGGTTTATTTTGGATGGTTTTAAAGGATAACTAACATATTTGAGTAAATTCAATTTAAAATAATGAGTTGATCCTAGGTTATCACTCGGGGTGGATTAGATGAATTCCTTTTTTAATGATTTCAATTTTTTATAATTGAGATGGGTTCATTTAAGAAGATCAAACATAATCATCACTTACTGGTTTAATGTATACACACCCTAATACTAATCACCTATACACTTAAAGGATCAAATCATTGATCACTCCAAGGTAAAGGTTCGTATTAGCACTTGAAATGTGTGACCTTAAATTCAATAAGGATGAAGATGTTTTAAAATCACCAAATAAAAATCTCATTTAAAAGTAGTGATTAGCCATTAATGGATTGAGAAATAACATCCAATCCAGCCCCTTGCTACTCTCTTGGATCAACCCATAAAAGAGTTATCCCTCCATTGATGACATGTCTTTAATGGAAGCGGGAAGTAGACTTACGATGGTGGAATTGAAGAAGTAAAAACAAACAACAACAAAAATCGATCACTCAACCGTTTTGTGATAAATATCACAAAGTATGGTGCGAATTAATTGAAACCTTGAACCAATAGTATCAAAGTGATATGTAGAACAACAGAATAAGATTAGAAGAAGAACTTCTATTAAGAAACTAGGATGAATTAAAACAACTTACATGTGAAGGAAGAACGTTACAAAGAGAAATTGGCAGCATAACATTAAGATGAAAACAAAGCTCAAAGATGAAAAAATCCTTCACCACCACTACCTTAAATAGGAATTTTGGGAGCCTTTGGTCGAGACTCCAACAGTACAAAGGATCCCACTTGAGTATGGTAGGCCTAGGGTGGTGGAAAGTAAGGGAGAGGAGACTTTTCCACCCTTGACCTGAGGTGGAATCCATCTTGCTTCCACCGAACAAATGTGCTTGTAAGTACTTCTATATGGTAGAATAAGAGTGGTCCATAGAAGAATAAAATGGATTCCCGGATGTCTCCTACCCTCTTGTAAAATTTGGGCCCCTTTGGAGTTGTGTATTCGGAGTTGTGTATTCGGAGATATGATTAGATTAGGGGACTGTTTTTCTGGGCCATAGAATCTGGCCCAGAATTTTATCTCTAACTTGGGACGCCTAAATGGACACCATGGAGGCCATATTAGCATTGGATAATGCATATTTATTTGTTCCTCTACATTCCTTATAGCATCCCACTAAATTTGGGATTCATTGGGCCTGTATGTTGGGCCCCACAGTCTCATCAGTGGGCTGGTGTCCAATCTGACTTCTCCAGAATTGTTTCCTTTCATCACAAAATATCGCCATCTTCTTCCATGAATTCTCCATTGATCCCTGAATCAAACATGTTCATATTGAAGTTTATATAAATTTCCAAAAATATCTAATTAAAATATGTATAATTAGATTCCTTAAAATCAGATGAATCATTGGGTACTTCAAATGATGTTAAAAAATGTACCACATAATAGTGCATTTTAAGAAGATATTATAATCATAATGTGAAATGATGTTCAAAGTGTAAAATGCACTAAAATGGTGTTTATGAATAATAAATAACATGAATATTATATATATTAACAATTAATATTATCCCCATTTAGTGGCTAATCACACCCCCAACTTGAGTTTTGTTAGTCCCGAGCAAAATATATCTCAACAATATGAAATTTGAATTCCCTTTTCCAAAAACATTTTAATACACAATGATCACCAAAAACCCTTATACCAAACAATCATGAAAACCATCAAAATATTTTAATACAAGATAGTTTCATAAGTATATCCCAATCCCAATCCCATTCTTTTGTTCAAATTCATTTCCATATTTCATCCAATATCAATTAAGTATGAGGTTGTGTTGTGCATCACAATAGACATGCGAGTTCATCTTTATTAAAGGGGGAAATGACGGAAGCACTAGGTGGAATCACATTTCAATATTAAGACGAGTATTCAAATTTTTTTTATTGTTTTTTTTTTGTTTTTTTTTTCAATTTTTCCATGGTAATTGAAGTTGCACTCAAAAGAGTCAACCCCTGCAGCGAGACTTTGCCGATGACTCCCAGGCTCAAAGACCTTAGGGCACAAAGTAAAGCCCACATAATCGGGAATAATCACGACTTAACTCAGTCAAAAACAAATTCAAATTACCAAAAATATAGATAAAATTATTAACTATGGGCCAGAAAACTATGGAGTCACGATCCCCAAGTGCCGAAAGCCACACATTAGGTCATTTCATTGCTCTACACACAATTTTTTTTAATTATTTTTGAATACTCATATTAAACTAAAATGATCGCCAAACCTATGATATTTATTTTGGGGACCCCATGAACTCAAACTAATACCACACTATCCAAAGAACGTGCATTGTGATCTTTTTTTTATTTGGATGAAAATATAAATGATGAAATATCACATTGGACACCCACACTTTCCAAAATCTATGCTCATGAAATTATACAAGGATTAAAATCAGAATCAGGGAATGCTAAATTATTTGATATTCAGTTTCAAAGTGTGCAATGTGTATTACCATGTTCAATGTTAAATGAATTTTTCCTTCCATTTACACATTTTTTTTCAAATCATTCATTTTTTTGGACACAAAAGCATTTTTTTTATTTTATCTCCCCCCCAACTTAAAACAAAACTGTCCCCAGTGTTTAAAGAAAAGAAAAATTTAGAAGGGGTTAGAGTTAGAGAATTAATGTTCAAAAAGGAAATTGAAAATAATGATCATGGAATGAAGTCACCAGGTGGTTGAAGATGAAATTCTTGCTGCTCCCTTTTAATCCTTTGATATCCATGTCACTTGTAGAGTTCCCTAGTAGAAAAAGGAAAAAAACAATATATATATATTTATTTATATAATAAATAAAGTAAAATATAATTATATATATAAAAATTATAGAATAAGGAAGCACAAAAAGCCGTAGGTCAGTGGTAAGCGCGCGCCCCTGTCTCCCTTCGGTCCTGGGTTCGATCCCCCTCGGCTTCGCCGGTTGTGACGGGGTTTGCCCCACGACCTACGATGTGGCATTTTTTTATTATTATCATATATTTTTTTTATTTTTTTGGATTTTTATTTTTACCTAAAAACACATAAAAAACGAACTGATGATACATTGTCTTCTTTTTAAATTTCTGGGTAAGGTATTACTCAAGGATCACACCATGTGACACAGATGAATATAGCGCTCCCCTTTCGTAATCATTCATACTCATAATAGAAGAATAGGTCAGAAATCTATTTTTTTTTATTTTTAAATATCAAAATGATTCATTATTCCTATTTAAAATATAAAGTTGATTAAAACAACAAAATGATTGAAAACTTGAAAACCATGGGTTGCCTCCCATGCATCGCTTTGTTTAACGTCGCTAGCTCGACATGAACCCCCTAACTTACCCAATACCAACTTTCAATGTTTTAAGGACCCCAAATTTCTCCACTTCCACTTTATTTAGATTGATTATTTGTTTATAATTTGTGTCATGTACAAACCTATGTTCTACAATGAGTGGGAAAATCCAAGGAATATTAGAAATGGTTGATCCAGTTTCCACTATAGTCTTGCCAAATAAATCAATGATCATTACAACATTTTTGGTTTCAAGATAAGAGTGAATTCTAATTGAAATGTCATGATTATATCCTATGAAGGGATTCTTTAGAGGGGAGGGAAGGACAATAATTTTGGGCTCGTTTTGGATATGACATTTAGACACAAGTTGATATTTTGAATCCAACTCAGTTTCATTTTCCAAATTTCTCAAAAAAATTGTTTCATTTTCCAAATTTCTCAACAAAATTGTTTCATTTTGAACAGAAGATTCATCCAAAAAATTTGAAAGAACAGTGTTAGGAATGGGTATGGACACAATGTTTTTTATCTCTCTCAGTGGTTCAGGGATTGGTGTTTTTAAAAAATCATCAATAGAGTTAAATCCATGAGACTCAATCAATGATTTCAAATTTCCATCTTGTGAATACAAAAAATTAGTTTCCTCTTGATTTAAAAACCCATCAACAATTCCCTGATCCTCTTCATCTATCCCAAATCTAAAGGTTGTCTCTTTAGTAAATTCATGAGTGGTTTGTGGGAAACTAGACACTTCACATAAGGTTATGGAAGGGACAGTTTGTGTAGGGATGGGTTCCTCACAATTTTTAATGATTTGTAGTTCTAAACTCAATGATGAAACCTCAAAATTAATTATCGCCATTTTTTGACACAATTTTCCAAGTAATGGATGTGGATTAGGATGGATAAGGGGTTGATACAGATGGTCTATTCCAGGAGGATAACTATGTTGTTGGAATTCCATAGAAGGATGTTCAAATTGGCTTTGTGGGGATTGAAAATCATTATATTTTGGAATGTTTTTTGGATAATAGGAGTTAAAACATTGTGTCTCAATTGGTTGTTGGTTATCCTACCAGTAGAAACTAGGATGTTCATTGTACATCACACTTGGTGTGGGGTGATCAATGTAGGGAGAGGTTCCCCATGTTTGGGCTTGTTCAAAATTGATTTCCATAGGAGTGAGGGGGTGAGAATAGAGAAGATGGATGAAGAAAAATAATGATAATGTCTAAGATAACTTACTTAGGTCCCCATAAATGACTCCAAAATTTGATTCTCACTCAAATTTACCCAAAATAAGAAGGTAGGACGATCCTTGTAGTCTAGTTTGGGTTGTCGAATCCTCAGAGACCTAAGAAGTACCTACAGACACGTACATTCTATAGACTGTTTTTGGATATGAAGTGGCCAAATTGGGTTGATTTTAGATGGTTTTAAAGGATAACTAACATATTTGAGTAAATTCAATTTAAAATAATGAGTTGATCCTAGGTTATCGCTCGGGGTGGATTGGATGAATTCCTTTTTTTAATGATTTCAATTTATTATAATTGAGATGAGTTCATTTAAGAAGATCAAAAATAATCATCACTTATTGGTTTAATGCCTACACACCCTAATACTAATCACCTATACACTTGAAGGATAAAATCATTGAGCACTCCAAGGTAAATTTTCGTATTAACACTTGAAATGTGTGACCTTAAATTCAATAAGGATGAAGATATTTTAAAATCACCAAATAAAAATATCATTTAAAAGAAGTGATTAGCCATTAATGGAGTGAGAAATAACATCCAATACATCCCCTTTCTACTCTCTTGGATCAAACCATTAAAGAGTTATCCCTCCATTGATGACATGTCTTCAACGGAAGCAGGAAGTAGACTTTCGAGGGTGGAATTGAAGAAGTAAAAAAACAACAACAAAAATCGATCACTCCACCGTTGTGTGATAAATATCACAAAGTATGCTGTGAATAAATTCACACCTTGAACCAACAGTATCAACGTGATATGTATAAAAACATAATAATATTAGAAGAAAAACTTTTATTAAGAAACTAGGATGAATTAAAACAACTTACATGTGAAGGAAGAACGTTACAAAGAGAATTTGGCGGCATAACATTAAGATGAAAACAAAGCTCAAAGATGAAATAATACTTCACAAAAACTGCCTTAAATAATCATTTTTGGAGCCTTGGGTAGAGCCTCCAACATTACAAAGGATCCCACTTGAGTATGGTAGGCCTAGGGTGGTGGAAAGTAAGGGAGAAGAGACTTTTCCACCCTTGACCCGAGGTGGCAGCCAGATTGCTTCCACCGAACAGAGGAACTTGTAAGTACTTCTATATGTCAGAATAATAGTGATCCATATAATAATAAAATGTATCCCCTGATGCCTTCTACCCTAATGTAAATTTTTTTCCTATTTGGAGTTGTGGATTCGGAGATATGATTAGATTAGTGGACTGTTTTTCTGGGCCACAGAATCTGTCCCAGAATTTTATCTCTAACTTGGGCCACCTAAATTGACACCATGGAGGCCGAATTAGCATTTGATCCTGAAATGTATTTGTTCCTATACATATCTTATAGAATCCCACGAAATTTGGGATTCATTGGGCCTGTATTGTGGGCCCCATAGTCTCATCAGTGGGATGGTGTCCAATCTGACTTCTCCAGAATTGTTTCCTTTCATCACAAAATATCCCCATCTTCTTCCATGAATTATCCATTTATCCCTGGATCAAACATGTTCATATTGAAGTTTAGATCAATTTAAAAAAATATAAAATTAAAATATGTATAATTAGATTCCTTAAAATCAGATGAATCACTGGGTACTTCAAATGATGTTAAAAAATGTACCACATAATAGTGCATTTTAAGAAGGTATTATAATCATAATGTGAAATGATGTTCAAAGTGTAAAATGCACTAAAATGGTGTTTATGAATAATAAATCACATGAATATTATATATATTAACAATGAATATTAGCCTCATTTAGTGGATAATCAAGTGTGGACTTTAGTGTGAATTTTTGGGTGGTTGTGGAATTCCTTTGACAGTGAATCCAATATGATCTTGTGTGATGTTAATGGGATATAAGATAGAGCTAGGAACTTTGGGGGAATAATAGGCATAGGATATTCAAGAAATGGTTAGGAAACAATGTGGTTGAGGAAGGTTAAAATCTATGTATGGTTTGTCATATTTGAAATGATGAGTGATTTTTGGGTTTGAATTATTCTTTTTAGTAAAAAGACTATTTTTGCATATTTTGTGCATGGGTGGAAGATGTGAACCCACATTGGAATTTTTTTATGATGAGGGAGTCATGGATTATTTTTTATCTCATGGGTGTTGGGGAATTTTGACTTGAGAACCATGGTTGGAGCTTGGATGGAGTGCGAGTTTAGGTTCTATTGGGATTTCATGATGGTATGGGTGTTATGTATTAGAATATGGTGGTTATAAGATGGGTTTTATTGTGGGGAGTGACAAATATTTTTGACTAGTTGAGTGATGTTTTATTAAATGTTTCTATTATATGAGATTGGTGAGAATCATCATGGAGCTTAATTTTTTGGTTACAACCATTAGCTCTAGGTTTTGGCCATTTGAGGACACTGAGTGGGAGGTTGTTCGTTGGAAGTTATTCAGATGTTTAGAGGCTAAACGAGGCTATTGGATAAAATATGGAAATTTATGGTGGTTGGGTTGTGTAGATGGATGAACACATAGGATTCTATAGGATGATATGAATTATGGTGTTTTGGTTGCAAAATCACTTGTCTATGCATGTTTAAAAAATTCTGATGAAATTTAGATTTTCATTATCAGAGAGGTCGAATCTTGATTAAATAGTCAAAATGGAAATCCAAGAGTTGTAATGCATCAATGTGTTATTTAGTATAATAATTATTCTTGAGTGTTATCTTAGTTTTTTGAATGATATATTGTGGAAATGTGTTCTGGTTTATGTTTTTTGGAGATTTCTAGATGGGGTTCACAGTTTTGTGTGTATGGTTTAAGAGAAACCATGGAACATAATTATCTTCAAGAGATTTCTTGTTCATTTTTAACTACACATGTTGGAGTTGTATAGTTAGAGAATAGTTTGGGTATACCGTTCCATGAAAATGGAGAAATAATGTGAGGTTGAGGATGGAATGAGGCATGGAACATGGGCTACACATGATTGTGGATAATCCGTGTGCCTTTATAAAGAAGCGGGGTAGTGTTGATACCATTGTTGGGGAATGGTTTTCAATCATGTATCCTAGCTATGTGGGGCAGGGGGTTTGTCTAGTTAGTATGTGCAGGGTTTGTGCACAATTTTTCCAACTGTGAGACAAACTATAAAATTGGGTTGGCCTTGAATAGAGGAACTGAATGGGTGGCGCACAGTTTGGAAAAATGTGCTGCCAAAAAATGAGGCTTTAGAGATTATATTAATAGGTATGAAATGATAGTGATTTCCCTATGGGGTTTTATCCACTATACCCCCTTTCTCCTTCATTTTATGTGCACAAACCAAGGGGGTTCCCAAACACATTCCTCATACTCCATCCTTTGACTTTGGGGGTGTTTTCATGGTGTTTCATCACTATTTTTATATATAATCCAACCTACAATTCTTTCCAAGCTACTTACACTCCCTCCTCTATAATTTTTAGGATCTCTATTTTAGGTATTAATGATGATTCCACTGGATTAAGGATTAATAATTTATTTCTCATGGGAATTTTTGATGGATTTGGTAGAAGATATCTGAAGATAGATTCTGCAAGTTTTGATGTGGCATTTCATTAAGGTATGATTCCACAATGAGTTTTTTGATGTTTTTCCAAATGATTTTTTTAGTGTTAAAATGGTATCACCAATTAGTTATTTTCTCAATTATGGTGTCAGGAGTCCATTATTGACATTAAACAGTCATTTCATGGAGTTTTTATAGGAATTGACTGACCAAGTTAGTTTTGAAATTATTTCGTATTGGGTTTCTATTGATAAATTTATTATATTCACTATGATTAATTAATTTTTTTTCTTGGTCTAAGCATAGGTTTCAGTTGTTCATGATAATTTTGGTTGGGTGATGATGTAAGGGTTGGTGTCCTGAGAACCAACTGTTTTTTACTTTGATTACATGAATGTTCACTTATTATATATTGTTCATTGTTCTGCATGACTATAATATAATAATGTCCTGGAATATTTGTTGCATTAATAAGGTTATGGAAGATCCCCGCTATGATGAGAACCTTGAAATGCTATAACAATATTCTTAAATAAAGTTCTGCGGTTGGATGACATACTATGATACGACACATAGTATACAGACCGTCATGTGTGAGTACTCGTAAGAAGACGAGACTCTCTCTCATGGAGTTCACACTTGGTAATCTCCAAGATGAGAGATTATGAGAACAAACCCGCCAGTAGTAATTCCGCATGTCTTGGTGTCATCGGACATTGCTATCTATGAGCATGTGTAATGGTCCTTAGACTGGAAGATTATCATTAACTCATGTCATGACTTGCGCACTTAGATTTACTGATGAAAACTATCACGCAGACAGTTAGCGGGAAGTAGGGTACGTTGGGTGCGTCATGAGTGACATGTTGTTAATGGATAAGTCGAGGAAGGATTCATCCCTTCCATTTATAGAAGTTGATATCTCGTACCTTTTATTTAAATAGAACTGTCACATGAAATTCCATGGCCATGGTGTAAACAACAAGTTTATTTTAGGTAGTCAAAGAACGACGGATCAAACATATAGGTTTATGACACTTCCATGAAACCTGCTTGATGAGATATTGAGAAAAAGGGATTAAATTACATATTAAGTGTTCGTATGAGGTGATACGTCAATACGGTGTCAAATTCTTTCTCTTGGGTTCCTTGACCCATTGCTAGATAGTAATCTTGGACTTTAGGCAAGCCCGCCTACTGACAACGAGAAAGGGGCCTAGAGGGTCACACACTAAGTGCATTCAAGTATCTCAAGTAGAATAAAGATTATTCCCGTATGTGGTTTAATAATTATTCAAGGAATCCTAAATCATTTTAATGTTGTAGGAAGAATAAAATAAAACAAGTACACACCGTGTATCAATGATTACACATCGTGTAGTTTTATTTTGAAAACAAGTACACATCGTGTATTATTAAATGTACACGCCGTGTAGTTTTCATTTTGGAAGGTAAATGAATAAATGAAAACAAGATATACACGCCGTGTACATTGAATGTACATGCTATATAGTTTTCAATGAAAAACAAGTACACACCGTGTATTTATTAATACACATCGTATAGTTTTTCCAGTTGAGATTTTGAAGAAATATCGTTTTTTTAAATGATATTTATTATAATCAGTGTGGGCGCATGTCAAGGAATTAATGAATCGACATGGGGTTTACAAAAGGGAGTTAATGAAATAAATAAAACGCGTAATGCATTTATTTATTGTCATAACTCTATAACCTCAAACCCGATTATAAATATCCTCACAACCCCAACTCTTTTCTGAAGATAAGGGAATCATTGTGCACAACAATTCTGGATAATTCTTTCATGGCCAAAAGAACCTCTTCCTCCAAGAATGCTCTCAAGACCGAGAGAGATCCCCTTCCATCTGATCAAGATGATCTAAGGCGGACAACACAAGAAAAGGTTTCTCCACACTAGCACCTGGAGACTCCTTTGGCGATGTCCAGATATACGAGGTGCACGTGTGGATCACCACTAGAGGAAGTCTACACTTGGCTTCTGCGACACAATGACGAATCAGATCGGAACGTGATAAAGAATATCAATGAAGAAATAACACCAACAGGTACTTCTTTTCAATTGATTAAATTAATTATAATCAACCTGTATCGATCCTACTTTTTGTTTCCAGGACTTTCCTTTTTATTTGTCTATTTATATGATTCGATCCGTGGAAACTGACGTTTATCGTCGTATTGATTCTGGATTGATCATTGTTAATGACAAAAAGCCAAGTGATCACATCCACCCACGTGCTTCCACTGCACCCGGAACCTTAAAATGGTATCAGAACGAGGTTACAACGTTGATTATAGTTATTTAATTTTCGTTGATAATTTACGCATTTATATTTGATTCAATTCGAATAAATCGTTCTATAAATCTGAATAAACAAGATCTGTTCTTCCTCCTTTGTTTCTCGATTCATATCATAGAAATGACCTTTTAATTTTAATTTTGATTAAAATAAAAATGAGGAACTCATCCAGAGGAGCCACTCTTTCTGTCTGTACAACACGGAAATACACGGCGTGTAATGAAAACTACACACTGTGTACTTATGTTCAACGAAGCGGTACTGGTCCGCTAAACCACACCGTGTGAATTGATTACACCTAAGCATTTAACACCCCGTGTTGACCAGAATTAAATGGCGTGTGGGAACCAGAATACACGGCGTGTATGTTATAACAACACACCGTGTAGTCCGATCCGGCCCAAGTGAAACCGTGTACAAAGGAGAAGCCTCTTACCACGTACACCGGATCTCCAGGCTGGTTACCGCGTAACAAGGAAGTACATGCCATGTATGATTTATCTACACGCCATGTACTCCAAAATTTCCAAAGTACATAAAACACGCCAAATCCCCTGGCATGTACTTTGGATAAAAGGTGAAAGAAATACACGCTGTGTAAATATAAACTACACGCCGTGTACTTTCCAGAACTGGAATTTCACCATGTTTCCTCCAAATGTACAAAGACATCGTACAAGGAATATGGATTCGAAGAATCTCAAGGAAATTCAGAAAGGAATTTAAGATAAAGAATTGATTAATTATAAGATCATAATTAATTGAATTCAAGCGCGAATTATCTTTAATAATATAACGATTAAAAGAATTTTAACTCTAAATATGCATAAATGTCATTGCATGCTGTGGATGATTATGAGCTAGACCAAAGACCCTTTCACTACGGAAAAAATGGGTATTTGTGACGGGTTATTTGCGACGGGAGTATTTGCCCATCGCAAATAAGTAGCCTTTTGCGACGGGATAACTTTCCCCGTCGCAAAAGGACTGGCGCCCTTTGCGCGCCAAATCGCGGGAAACATATTTGCGACGGGGGAATATTCCCGTCGCAAATAACCAGCAGCGGTAAAAGGTATTTGCGATGGGAATATTCCCCGGTCGCAAATAGTATGTCGGCAGGTGGTTATTTCCAACGGGACCCGTCGCAAATAACTATTTAACTGTTGACCGTAATAAATGATGGCTAAGGTATTTGCGACGGGATACCCGTCGCAAATGGGCCCGTCGCAAATAATCTAACCTATAAATACCCCCATCCGTTTTTTTCAAATCATTCTCAAACTCCATCTTCTTCTTCTCTCAAAGTTTTATTTCTAAAGTTCAGTTTTTCTCAAGTTTAATTTTTTTCTCCGGAGTTGATATTGAAGTTTTGAAGAACGATCAGATATCAACCTCAGATCAATTTTCACGGTATTTATATTCATTTTAATTTAATATTTATTTTTAATGTTTTATTAGTTTCAATTATTCTTAATTAGTTGTAATTTAATTATGTTTACATTTTTTTGTTACTTAATAAATTTAAATTATTAGTATTGTTCATAGTTAATGGTAATTAGGAATAATTAGTAATAATTTTTAATAATTAAGAATAAATATTAATAATTAGTAATAAATAAAAATAATTAGGAATAATAACATTATTACATTATTATTATATTTTATTATTAATATTAAAATAATATAATTTTTTATATATATACAATTCTCTTTTCATCTGTGTGTTTGCTGTCTCCACATGTATTATTTGTATGTGGAGATAGAAAACACACAGATGAAAGGAGAATTGTATATAAATTAAAAAATTATATTATTTTAATATTAATAATAAAATATACTAATAATGTTATTATTTCTAATTATTGGTAATTATTTCTAATTATTGATAATTAGTCATTTAATTACTAATAAATAGGAACAATTACCAATAATTATCAATAATTAGGAATAATTAGTAATAATTAGTAATAATTACCAATAATTAGTAATAATTCCCAATAATTCGTAATAATTACCAATAATTAGTAATAATTAGTAATAATTACTAATAATTACCAATAATTAGTAATAATAAGCAATAATTAGTAATAATTACCAATAATTAGTAATAATTACCAATAATTAGTAATAATTACCAATAATTAGTAATAATTACCAATAATTAGTAATAATTACCAATAATTAGTAATAATTACCAATAATTAGTAATAATTAGTAATAATTACCAATAATTAGTAGTAATTAGTAATAATTAGTAGTAATTACAAATAATTTGTAATAATTACCAATAATTAGTAATAATTACCAATAATTAGTAATAATTACCAATAATTAGTAATAATTACCAATAATTAGTAATAATTACCAATAATTAGTAATAATTAGTTAATAATTAGTAATAATTACCAATAATTAGTAATAATTAGTTAATAATTAGTAATAATTACCAATAATTGAATCCATTGAAAATCAGGGATTTTATTGAATTAGGTAATCATTAAACCAAGACCACAGGGATTAAGGAATTAATACCCCCCACCATATCGAAGAAACAATGAAATTTACAAACTTAGTGGGAAGCTTAATGTGTCCACCACCATAATTCCTTTAACATCATAACGTTTTATCATCATTTAGTCCATGATCAATGAATTTCATAGGAGACCCCTTTTAGTTTAGTTTCAAAAAATACATCCCAGGGATCGTCAAGGAGAAAAGGTAATGCCTTATAGGGTCGATAATTCAATTTTTTCTACCATAAAGGTAGATATAATTATAGGATACAGTCAGTACCATATGGGATATTCAATGAATAAAACATCCATCTATAACATTGATGATGATACAATTATTACTATATTATATTCATCAAGGATTGTTTTTAGTGTCATCCCAACTGATGACATGGAGTACAAAACAATTAGAGAAGAATGTGATTAGAAGGAATCCATCCAAAACATGGATGATACTAAATTATACAATGAAGGTATGCATACCCAACATCAGATGAAGAATAAAAATATAGATCTTCCAAAAACATATCATTATCACACACTCAGTGAGCCTAAGAAAAATATAATGTGAAATTCATGGTTATATACCACAAACGTTTTTATGAAACATATCCTCTCTTGATATAATAAAGGGTCTCAAAATATTTTTTTAACTAGAGAAGTTGATGTAAAAAAATTCTATGTGACTCATAATAAATATTAATATTCATTGAAACTCCAAATTTTAGGCTAATATATCTCCTTTAGTGAATATCCCTAAACAAGAGGGAACTTCTAGACCATTATGTGTAGAGTACACTCATCCGACTAACACATGGGGAAATGACTACTTTACAATACCTTGATGGGTGAGAACAATAAATAATATCATTATTTAAGGTAGTAACCAAATTCGTTTCACTCAATCATAAAAATTACAACTCATATATGATATAAATTACCAAAACATGTGGGAAATCCATATCTAGCTATGATTTTCTTTTCTACGAATGAATGGACCCAGAAAACAACTCTACTTGATATCTAGTAATCCATTGAATCCTTAATGTTTCAAATGAAATAAAGGGAGGGGACAGATGCACAAATGTAACATGAAAGGAAAATTTTCTCTAATCATGTTTACATGAACACTCCACTTCAAATTTTAAGGAATATCATGTTTCCACTATTAAGTGGAATAGGATATCTAGATCTGCATCTCATATATTCTATGTTCCAATGATTTCCAAAAATGTGACATCAATAAAAATAGTGATAGTAATGGTTAAATGATTTATTCAAACTCTAGAGGGACCAATTTTCATTAAGTATTGTAATTTACTGGTGGGATCTATCGCTAACAAAATTTATCATAATGATATTTCCATAATTAATTCAACTCCATGCTATAGAAGACAATTTCTCTCAAGATCTAAAATTAAAAGCAATATGATAATAGGTTTTGTTAGAAATCATCACATCATGGAAAGGCATGGAATAATCCTTTAATATTCATCATCTAAAAGAAAAAAATGTACATATTTTATTATAAATTTTATGGGATTTGTTGATAACAGCCCATGAGGCATCATTAATTCCTATAGGGATACCAAAATTTAAATATTTATAATAAACAAAAAAAATAACTAAGAAATGATTAATTGGTAAGTTTGAGTGTCAAATTGAGAGGGGTAGTTAGAAATGATGTAACAAAATTATGAAATAAATTGACTAACTTTTTTAGTGAGAGGTAAAGAGAAGAAGAAATATATTTGGTTTTTAATTAAAATTTTAGGTAATTCTAGGTTTAGTTATTTTATGTTTTGTGTTATTTTTATTCAATAAATTAGTGGTTAAACTATATTTGATTTCAGAATTTTGTCTTTAAGTATCATTGGTCTTTATACCTTTCATTAATCATATAATCTACCCAATATTAGTTTCAAATACTTTGTTCAATCACAGAACTATATAACCCAATACCCTATTTATATAAAATTATGATGGATTTCATAATGTTTACATACAAACTGGGGGGATTTTTCAATCAAATTAAATGAAATTCCATAAATATATAATTAATAGTAATTAAATTCAATAAAAAAGATGTTTAGAATTTAATATCAACAATAAATAAACATTAACATGAAATAAAAAAGTGAATAATCCATATGCTATAAATCCCTTTGAAAACACATCACATGGTAATAATAAACTACCACCTCATGCTAATCTTGATGAAGAAAGGTGACATGATTACCCAATAAATAATGGAGGAAATGGAAACCTGGACCTGGATTAAGAAATCTATGTCATAGAATCCATGATGTCATATCAAGTAGCATCCTTTTGTGTGGTAGTGCTACACAATATAATCCTCAGTCTAAAAATCCATCATATCAATGCATATTATTCCCTGTATATTGTGGTTTCATTGTGTAAAAGTAATATTTATATTATAACTGGACCTAGTTTCAATTTAGTATATTATTTTTCTTTCGATTAAATGACAATATAAATTTGTTTTAAAATATTAATCATTTTTCCAATAATATTATTTAATTAAAAGAATATTATTATGTAACATCATTTTATTATTTCATGAAATAAGATGTAACTATCCACATTTTAGTATATAGTGGTGGAATGAACATTGGCATATGTCTTATTATAAAAATAATACAGTGTAAATATATTTAATGAAATAATTATCAATTTACTAGTATTTACAATTACTCTACATGTTCAATTCAGTATTAAAATTTTAGTGTATCTCCGCAACATGAAGTGGTGTGGTGAGAAGTGTCTTTAACATGAAAAATCATATATTATTATTTTTATTTAAAATATTTGTAACATAATTCCATTAATCATAAATCTAGTTAAAAAATTAAAATATTTTCATGAATATAAATTAATTTTTAGTGATTACTATATTAAAATAATATAAAATATATTCTTGAAATTTTGGTATTATTTGTTGATTCTTTTATTCTCTTTGATATACCCTATATTTTTTCAAGAGTTTACAACTGTCACACCGATACTGGAAGATGTTATTATGGGATCTAATCTAATTATCATTTAGATTCATCTTCACATGGGAATAACTGCAGCTGAGTGTTGATCACACTAATCATTCTAAATCCAACCTTGATGAGGGAACTGGTTTCTATTCCCATGAAATATCACATGGTGCCTCCTCCTAGAGCATAATGTCACAAAAAGAGATTTTAATGGATATAAATGAAGAATAATATATCTAAAAATTTATAAACTAACAAAATAAATTATCTTTATTTTAAAAAACAAGTCTTGGGGTAATTCATAGATGCATTGGAGATATAATTTATCAAATTTATAGAGAATAAGAAACCCAACTACGTCGGAATGAATGATAATTTAGAATACTAATCCTAAAATTGATATCTCCAGAATGACCTGTTTTATTGTTTAAAATTCAAGGATATACAAAATAGTATGTGTAACACCCCAAGATTCCAAGTTACTCTTCCTTTTTAAAGAATTCAATAGCGTGTGATGTATGGAAAACTGAGTTCAAGTGCACCACGACCTATCAAACTAGTCGTTTTAAAAAGTTTTTATGAATAGTATTGACCAAATTTTAAATTTTATATATATATCCTATTTAATTTTAACATTCATATTTTCTGTTTCTTAGACATAATATAAGAACAAATTCAATTTTCCGATAAAAGAAGTATTTTTCAAAAAGTGCAGATTTCCGCATTTAATGGAGAACCATTTTTAAATCCAATATTTGACACTTTTATATAATAAATTTTATGAAATTAAATTATTCCTTATAATAGGGACATAAAAATTTTATTGGATAAATATTTGGCACTTTTCTAATAACTTTCATATTTTAATGAATAGTGAAAAATACTAAATTTCAATTGCAAACAACTTTTTTATCAAAATAATTTTTAGTGTTAAATTATACATATGATAGTTTTTAAATTATAATTATATTACATTTTTATCATTTAATATAATTCAGGTCATTATAAGTATTTTTACATTTAAATTGGACCTAAACACATGTCAATATTTGGATAGTTTTTAATTCTTAAAAACCCGCTTTTTTGTTTTAACAAAGGAAATTAATTTTAAATTAATTTTTTCTAACTCTATGTTTTGAATTTGAAAAAATTGATTCCATATTTGGAATCATAAGGTACAAATTATTTAAATATGTACCTTTAATTTTTTTATATTATGAATTGTAACTTTAGTTATTATTTTATTTACCATGGAAAAAGGGTAAATTTGGTAAATAAGGGTAAACAAATAATATTATAATAATATTAAACAACACTAACACATTTCCTAATCCTATTTTATGATATATTTCTAAAAATGGGCTTCATTAGGTCTATTTTGGGACCCCATGGAGCCACTTGGGTGTGAAAAATACATTTTATAAGAATTAATTTAAAGTATTGAAAAATATAACATAAACATGTATCATTCACTAAAACAATTTATATCTGGGGTCATATAATTGATATCTTAGAATATAAATAGTAATTATAAATATAAAAAGATCTAATATATCATTACATTTTATTTATAATTTTTAGACATAAATAAATAAATTTAATTATGACCCCAGGATGATGTAGTGATAGCTTCATTAATAAAGGATTCAGATAAATGATATTATAAATGTGAAAATAAATTTAATTTAGTTATTTTGATGTCATACACAAATTTTCTAGATGATATTAATGTATTATATTTTAGTTAATTCCTTTGGTTCGAAGGAATCAGTTTGTTATGAATTTTTAAAAAAGTAAAGTATGAATTGTGTCCAAAATTGACAAACTTCAGAACTTAAAACATAAAATAGTTTATTAAATGATATTAAATTACTAAAAATCTAAGATTCTTAAAAATTGTTAATACAAGTCCAAATATTTCATAAACTTCTTTTTGTTTGTCATTTTACATGATATGGTAATTAAATTAACTCATAATGTGTAAATAACATGATATCACAGTAAGATTAAAAAGGGTAAAATAAGGGTTAAACCAAAAAGATAAGGATAAAAAATATTAAAAACTTGTCTAAAAATTATTGGATTATGGGTATTTGAACCAACATAATCTTATATTGTAATTAAATTATTTTTTTATCATTTTTAATCGAAATTGAATTTATAATAAATTAATATTTCTAGACTTTCCTAAAGTGACCCTCCTCCCTCTTATAAAAGGGAACCACCTCTACCCACTTATTAACACCAATAAAGAATTTTGGATTGGACAAAATCTTCCCATTTCTCCTACAAACCTCCCTCACTTAATTATATAGGCCAAAATATGGGTAGAGAGGCATCCTAATTATCCCTTTTGTTCAAATCAAAATGAAATACTCGAAGAAGAGGTAATCGTTTTATCCCTTCTTTCAAAGTTCATTTATTTTTCTACTTCCTCTTACAAAGTTTTTACCATGCTAAAATAATTACTCCAGAATCTAATATATTATGAGATTTTGTTAAGATTATGGGAAAACCATATTCATCTTTTTACCTGTCCTATGAAAAACAATATCACCATGTGTGCATACGTACGACTTACCATCTTCACACCATGGTGTAACTTTTTTTCATGTACACCTTATTTCTATGGGTATACGATGAATATAACAGATGTAAATAATTCATATAACATGATATATCTTCTTTAAAATTCATATTCCATCTAATTACATAAAATTTTACAATTAAATAAATGATATCGTCACTTGTTCATATGTATGGATTACCGTATCCATGACGCAATGAGTTTTATTCTCCACTTTAACCATCCCATAATAATTATAAAAAATATATTTTCATAATTATGAAATATATGACCTAATAATTCTAATATAATATATATATTTATATATATAAATTTATATATATTTCATTCACTTAGTTTTATTCAATACGATAAGAAAACGGAAACAATGTTCATGTGTACATACAACCTATTGTCCCCATAAACGATGTATTCCATTTTATATAAATATATATTATATAAATATATTATGAATATAGATGATATATAAATATATTATGAATATATCTGATATATAAATCATAGTATACATTTTTTAAGTAAGTAAATCATGATATATGTAATATGATCAAGAATAAAAAGTCAAAACACTTTCGATAAACAAAGTGATATTACCCAAAATATTGAATTAACTGAGAATTGTTAATAAATGGGTAATATAAAGTCATAAAATAATAATATATGATATAATAAATATTATTATTATTCTGATAATAATATTTTTAAAGACATTACACAGGAGTTTCGGACACGTACAGAGAGTATCCGATCAATGATAAGGGTCAATTCCTTAATCTCATTATTATCTGAGATTGTTTATGTGTAAGTATTTACTGGGATATATTTATCATCCATGTCCATGTTTCATTAAAATTCTTTCAAAAGGAATCTTTTAAGGTTTTAAAGAAGGTTTTCTTTAACAATATCATCATTTTAAATGTTTTAATTATTTATTTTTCTAAATATATTTAATTAATGTCCATGTTTTCAAAATAATTTTCATGATTTATTTATATGGACATGATTGTTTTAAAATGTTAATTCCTTTAAAAAGTTTCAAAAGGATATGGGACACTTTGATTCAAAAATCTCATTTAAATGACTTCATTTATAAATTGTGTGACTTTTAAATGATTTCATGAAAAATGGATATTTCTCTCAAAGAGTTTTACTGATCATTTTCAACTATAAAAACATCCTTTACTGGATATTATTCTTGATTGAGGTTGATTTATTACAATACAATCTTCCATATTTTATTGAATGAGTTATGAAATGTTTGACTGTGTATGTGATATTTTTATACCAATCATGGTTTATGGTTAATGTATTAACATTTTGTATGATAGTTTTAATACGAATGTTTATCTTATATTTCACCATTTTCATATGAGGAATGCATTGGACTTAGTAAGTGGCGGGAAGTGTCGGCTATATCCCCTCGATGCATTGGTAGGTCTCATGAGACAAACTAGTGTCTTGGAAGAAGGCCTTGACAAAATATTTATAAATTTTCTTGGCACAAGGTCTTGACGTAGTAGTTATTATGTTCGGCATTATGCATTCCCTCGTTATGAAATTAGTTATTACATGTGATTATTATACTAATAGAATATCCATATGAATGTTTATATTGTGATTTTTTATTTATTTTTTCCAAATTATGTTCATGTTTATGTTTAAAAATGATGTTGTTTTTATTATACATCATGCCTTAAAATTTTATAGCTTTCACTGAATTATTTACCCTTACTGAGCATCTGAGCTCACCCCTTTTTTATGTTTTAATTTTCCTAAGATTACAAGAAGTGTATTATGATTGATATGCAGGGTTAATCTATTGGAATAATGGCATTATCAAAGGATTATATATGTCGTATTTTATGTTATCAATTATAATGTATTTTTCGTGTATGTAATCTATATTCCAAGACTGCTAAATTGATCAGTCATTCAGGACTTGATTCTATTTAATCATGCCAATGTATTAAAATAATGCACCAGCTCCGTGCTTTTGGGGTTGGGGAATTACAGTTGGTATCAGAGGATGTTTAGAAACAACCTTGGAAATAGATTTTAAAAACTATGATTAGGGATCATAACCTAAAGATATAATTTGAGGATAAGTATTGAAGAGAATCCTAGAATTTTATAATAGAGATTATGTGAGTATTACTAGAAAATACATCATTTTCTAGATACAACAAGTGAATGTGGTTCAAGAATAGATGTACCTAGGGGTGAAAACTCTGAAAAGATGTTCCGATCTTGACTTGGGGTAACCCGGTACACGACAACAGACCTTACTACGAACCTGGTTTGATACTCATGGGGGATATTCTTGGGATAATTAATATTTTCAATATAAACTATTATGAAAGATTTATGAGTAAGTATGTCCTAAAAGGAACCATATATATGATTATGGTTTAGATATTCATAAATTTTTTAATTTATGTTATGTATTTTACTAATTTGGAATTATTAATTATGATTCATAACCTAATATAGTGTATTAAACTATTTATAAATTGTTCTTAGTGGAAGATATGTAAATTGTATCGACGCACATAACCCAAATAGGGATTTCCCTCCTATGCAATATAATGATAGTGGAGCCAGTGACACAAATGGTACTGAACAGCTAATAACCATACTGGGATATCTGACTCGAGTTATGAATAATAAACTAACCCATATGGAGCATCCTAATCCAGAATGTGGTGGATAAATGTTAGAACGCTTCATGAGACAACAACCTCAAACATTCAATGGGACTACAAGTCCTTGTGTAGCTTAGGAGTGGATAAGTTCCTTAGAGAAAATATTTCTTGCTTTGGGATGTAATGAAAGGGAAAAGGTTGTCATGGAAGTTTATTGTCTCTCAGGATATGTGGATTAATGGTGGCTATTAATTCAAAACACAAAGGAGGATGAAGAAGTGGTAAATATGGAAAGGAGGGAGTTTAAAGAACTTTTTCAAGAGAAATACTTTCCTCATGAATAGAGAGATGATATGGAATGAAAATTTCTGATCCTAAGGCAAATGTAGGATGATAATGTTGAAAGTTATGAGGCTAATTTCACAAGGTTATCAAGGAACGCTGTAGACTACATACGTAACCCAATAAGTAAGATCAATCTATTCTTTGATGGGTTAAAACCATTCCTCCGATGGGAATTGTTCTCACAATATTTCTCATCGTACAAAGATATATTCTCATGTGCTATCAAGATAAAAAATAAATTTTCTAAGTATTATGACATTAAAGTAAAGAAAGAGAATAAGAGAATGATGGAGAAAGACATAGATAATGGGAAAAATGGAAATAAGGATTTTCACTTATGTGATAAATTTGGGACGAAACACCTTGGTGTTTTCCTTAATGAAATGGGAGTTTGTTATAAATATGGAGAAAAAGGCCACCAAGATCATGATTAAAAGGGGAAGAAAGAGGCTATAAATGTTCAATTATAAAATTGAAAATAAATAGAAAATTATGAAAATGATTTTCAAAAGAGTCAAGGAAATATAGCTTAGAAAAAAAAATTCGAGGTCAAGCTTGTGTTGTTACTACAGTCGAAGTGGAATAATTAATGTATTTGTGTTTTTAGATTACAAAATTATATTCTGGTTATAATAAGAATGTAATATATATAAGGATTTCAATGCAGTAATTTTTTTCCTTAAGGTTTTGATATGATAATGGTAATCATATATTCATTATGTTTCAATAATAGAAACATTATGTTGTATGGGGAATCTGATGTTACAATTGATTTTGGAAATTTATAGGCCTTTTAGACAGAGATTGGACAGAAGTATTTTGAATAACTCTACAGGATGGAATGGATTAATATGAACTTTGGATAGTATTTTATAAGGTTAAAAAAAATTTATGATTATTTTAGGAATGTTATAATACTATAGTTTTTGAAAAAGGACAACCTTCATGTTGGGCGATAACCCGTCACGTCGGACAAAGTTGTGGGAATCGAACCCACAACTGAAGTGCAACACAGATTTATCACCTACCACTAGCCTACAAGAAGTTACTAGTTATTATAAAATATTTTTCTTCATTTAAACAGTGTATTTTTATATTTTGAACTTTATATGATTGAGATAAATAAAATATTTTTGAGTTTTATCTTTTGAAGAGAAAGATGAGTTTGTGATAGGAATTAGTTAAAGGATGAAACTCTAAATGTAAATTATGTATGATTCATTGTATTCTTATTCTATGAATTAAATTAATTCTAAAACTCTAAGGAAATAACACTACAGGAAAACCGCCTCTTACCGGTGGTTTAAACCGTCGCTATATGGTTTGGCGGCGGTTTAAAGAAACCGCCGCTAAACTTGGCGTCGGCAATCTATTAGCGGCGGTTTTATGCATTTCGCAGTGGTCAAACAAAAGCGTCGTAGTACCTCATTTAGCGGTAGTTTTTGGTAAATTTAGCGTCGGTTTTAAGGGCTATTTAATTAGCGGCGGCTATAATCGCTGCGAAACTCAGGCGTGCCAGTCGCCTTCTTAACGGCGGTTAAAACCACCGCAATTTCCGATGTGATTTTGCGGCGGTTTTAACCGCCGCTAAACAGTATTCCGAATACATTTAGCAGTGGTTTAAACCGCCACTAAATGTATAAGTGGTAAAGCATTAGCGGCAGTTAAAACCGCCGCGAAATGCTGACCAGGGAAAAAAAATTATTTCTGTTTATACTCCACCACTGCCCTGGAAAACAAACCAAACAACACATATAACATATATATAATAAGGAAAAAATTTATGCACCACCTACGCAATATTCATAAACACCCTTTCATTTAATTTTGATGAAAATGTTGATCCAATTCAATAAGAATACATAAAGCATACAAAATACCTAAAATTATGGATTTAGAATGAAACACAAGATAACATCAAATGAAACAAGAGATTGGGGGTCACATGGATTTATACTTATAGTTTACAGATGATCAAAATTGAAAATATTTGATTCCATAAAAGTATCCCAATGTTCCAAATGATAATTGAAATCCAGTTAAGTAACATGAATACTATTTGAATTGGTAATGTCCAGTTTAGTCTCGAAAGTTATTCTTGTATCCTGAAAACTATAATATATATGTAGTGCGAGAAAAAAAAGATATAATCATCTAGGTCTTAATGAAGTCTTCAATTTTAGGTGAAAATGGTGTGTTAATGTGTTGGCCATCAAATAGAATAAACCATATAACCCCATACATTTCATCTAAATAATCCTTTGTACACCATGGATTACTCATCAAATAATTGATCCAATATTATCATATGGAACTATGTTCAACAAAAAATTAATGTAACCCCAATATAGATTAGACGTTACTTTTCCACTCTCACAACCTTATATCTAATTAGCAATGCTCCCATCCCATCCAAACAAACCATGTCACATCACATCAAATCCTTCTCGTATACAAATGGGTTATCACATCACACAACATCCCAACAGCAGTCACCTAGGCCATCACATCACATCACATACCACCAGTAGACACATAGTCCATCACTTCACAATAAATCATACTTGTAGACAAATACACTACCACCTAACATCTCTTCCCACCCACGGACACATATTCTGTCAAATGGCATCCAAACTAGAATAAGAGTCTTAAGGTATCATGAATGTGATGGACATAATCATTGTCCCCTCCTCCTACCATCAATTACCCCACAATATATCACATAGAAACACATAACTTATCACTCATAGAAATTGGGTCTAATAGATCAATTCCCACCAGAAGGCACCATGGACATGACATCGTTTCTATGAATTCTCCAACACCAACATGTGTCACTAATTCTGAATGAAGTGAGAGGATGTGTGTGAACCCATGCCTAAATTTCACCACCATCATATTTATTGGTGAAAATACCTAAAACTCTAAACCTTTGAGTAGTGGTAATTTTATATAAATTATGCTTAGTGTATAAAATAATAGAAACATCCATGGTATATAGATATCCCACAATACCAAACCTATGTGTCCACATAAACTACACTTGATCTTATTATATCACCACACCATAACACAAATCAATAATCACAACCAATTAAATCACTATTTGAATCACCCAAGACAATCACAACACTATTAACACAACATTCCACTTTCCACATACATGTTTCACCACCTTTATTTTTTATCCATTACAATTCACATAACACTTTACATTTTCATTTTATTAATTTATAACATATCTATTTCCAATAAATATTTTTTATTTACTAACCTAGATAATTTACATTATCAACATAGTTCATCTCATGGATAACCGAGAAACTGACATATCCACTCCATGATACAACTAATTAAACTCACAAAACTATCACCACAACACCAAACATCCACCATTGTTTCCACACCACATTGCCCAACCCATATCAAAAAATCAAATACTCCTTAAAACCATCATGAAACTCTATCACCACATACCAAATCAATGAATCTGCTACAAAAACATTATTCTACAACCACTACACCACATCCATGACCCCATAACCATGTACCACAACCTCTTCATAGCATATTTCACTAATACCAAAATATCATACATGAATATCGACCAAAGAATCACATCCCCTTGTACTACACAACCAATATGGTCAATAACATCACCATACAACTTCCTAAACCATATTGTGAAACACAATAAGATGAATTATCCACAACATCACTGATAACGACTTCAATGAATATTCATGGGAATTATCACATATCATTTTTACTAATCGTGGTTATCCCCACACAAAAAAAATACATCAATGGGACACCAATTACTATCCAAAAATATATTCCTTTTATTTTTATTCAGGGAGAAATTACATTACAACATTGAAAGTGTCCTCAAAACATTACAACTATATTAAAAACAGGGTCCCAATAGTACTTATATTTGGAATTGGATGTAATCATGCATAGATATCTCAAAAACATATAATAATGCAGTATGTCTTGAGAAAATTACCCATTATCATAAATTTATATTTTTCATAAATTATTTTATTATTAAAAAACCCTTAATATTTACTTGAAAGAGAGAAAGAACTTGATTATACCACATATATAATATAGAATATTGATAATGGGTATCCTCTACCACATGGAAGCAGTCACTTCTAACTCTTCACTATAGGATGACGAAAAATAAACTCAAAAACCACAACCACACATGGAAACCATGCATGAAACTACACCTAAACAAGGGGTTGTAGAAATGCATGCACATTCACGCACTAAAGAAAAATACCACCTCTATATTGGATCTCCAAAATAGGTACATAATGAAAGAAATATAAAAATAGGAGAACACGCCATGGATCGCCAAGATGAATCCACTATATCCCATGAATCAAATAAAGGATGAAGTGGGATATATTTTTTCCTCAAGACACCTAGTGTTCACTCAGAATGATAGTTGGGTATTATGTATTAAATACTAGAGAAAAAATCTAATAAAACCTCATTTAAAATATTGAACTCAGATAATTCACATTGTGTATCCAATTCATGACATGAATTCCCATATTTCAAAATTCCCATGAATTTCATGTATCCTCAGCCATTTATTATTACACATAATGAATTTTAATATCATGTTCGAAATTAAGTGAGATATTTAGACAAGGGTGTGCATCAAAGTTCTAATAAATTACCATTGATTAGTTCATGGATTGATTAAGTGAGATATTTAGACAAGGTGATAACCCAAAGAGGTCAAGTGACATGATCACATGATTAGGTCTCTTGTATGGTTCTTGTGATGAGGTCATGCAAAGTTGTCTTGCAAAAAAAACGCACGAGGGATAGGGTTTTGAGACCTATGGAGCTTCATGTCACCAGTCAAATGACCAGCCTCTCACCCCCTGTTTGGACATGCAACACTCTAATGAGTCAAATTCCCAATGCTGAATTTACAACAGAAACATCAAAGAGCCTATTACCATAGATCATCTAACCAATGAAACAAACACATCATTCTCTTTACCACCTGAGGTTATTGTGATCATTCAAGGTTAGCCACTGAAGATCCTCCAAGACCAATGGTTTTTAAAGGTTCCATACACCACACATGTTATATATACAAACCAACCTTTCCCATATTTGTTCAACACATCAACAATACTACTCATGGTCCGATGATGCATCGTCACCCTCTCCACCTCCATCTCCTGCTGCCACCTGTAAGAACATTATATTGAAAATTAAATATTGTTGTATATTTATAATTAAACTTAAAACCAATAAAAGTTTGCAAACTAAATGATTGTGATTTTTTGTGATTTACCTGCTCACCACCACTCGGTGCACTACCACTGGGAGAATATCTGCTCATCTGCTGAGATAAATCAGTCAACGCTTTCTACATAGTGGACATCTGAGCCCCTTGGTCTTGAACTGTGGCTCGTAGAGAAGAAATCTCCCTCTGAGCATCTTCAGGTATGGTCTGACCATAACCAGGAGTAGATGCAGCTGGAATCCCTGATGTCCTGCTAAATACCTCAGAAGGTACGGGTCCCAAACCCATCCCACGCACTCTACTAGGATGCTCCTTCCCAAGGAATTGAGCAACCGGGTCATCCTGGGAGACTGAGTAGGACTGCCCAGGACTAGCATCCCATAGTTCTTTAATTTTTACCTATAAATAAAATATCAATACATATTAACACAGTAAAAATTGATAATAAGTTAAAAATTTGACTTCATACCCCAACTTCTTTGGTAGGCTCCTTAACAAAAGAGCCATCTGATTTTCTGTGAACATCCTACCACAGTTCAGTCCGGGAGGCTTCGTGCCCTAAATTCTGTGACTTCATTAAGCAAAGATAAATCAAAAATTCAATATATTAAATAGATAATATTTTATTATAAATATTTAAACTATTTAAAATATTACCAATGACATTCGGCTTCTAGAAAAGCTTTTTGAGCCCGTCGTGTGAGGGATGACTTGCTTCGCCATGTTTGATGAATTCTGTCGTGAAAGATCCTGAAATAAATAAAATGAAATTTAACGGTAATGTATCCAATGTCATCTCCTCTTCATATAAATGTAATAATGTAAAATGAGGATAATATAATAATATATATTTCAATACCATCCGCTTCTCATCACGATGTCTGTCAACAAAAACTTTCCACTGCTCTTTCGGTACCCCACTGGGTAGCTTGTCATACATTTGTTCCAAGGTCAACGAAGTATCGTTGACATCACACCACAATCTCCATTTGAAATCTTTCCATTTTTTACCAAGATTTTTCAAAGTCCACTGCCGTGCTATCACATCAGTAACTGTGAAGTGGAAGAACATCTGTATACAGAAATTCATTTTGAACATATTAGTAACATGACATTCAATTAAACCATAATGTAATAAAATTAACTTTATTTGAGAATTGAAAACTTCATTTTTCCAGTTTGGAGGTATATGTCTCCAATCATCATATGAAATGGGAAGGTAAATGGGTTCCGCTACCAACTGACCTATAATCTGGCCAAGTAACCCCGTGGCATCATCTGTAGGGACCCCATAAGAATCAAATGGCACGACTATCTTTTCGCCATTCAAGTTCCAAACATCTGAGCTTTTTAAGTGTTTCTCCACGGTTTTATTTTTGTCATATTCAATGAGCAAAGAATTAGTATAAACAAAATGCAATAAATTTATTTAATTAAAATATTTACCTATGACTGTGACCCTCCAGTGTGTCCGGGATGAACTGGAAGGGGTCTGTCGCCACCCAACTGATGAGGCACCTGTAGGGGGAGTCGACGACTCAGCCTCTAATGGGAGGCTCTCTGATGGTGTGAGAGATGGTTCAGGGGGAGATGGTGCAGGGGTGTAGGCAGCTGGTGCCTCAGATGTCGTGGGGAGTGACCCAGATGGATCAGCATCCGTCGCAGGACTAGAAGAAATAGTATACCGCTTCCTCCTTGGTATTCCTGTCATTTAATCAAATAACATTAAGTTCAGAATATATATTTCAAAAAAATTATGCAGAAAAAAAAAATTAAAAATGATAATATATTCCCAGTACTAACAAACCAAATATATATAACAATAATAATGAATGACTGCAGAAATGAAACAAGTGGTTGCTGCATGAATGAATAATTGTACATACAATCATTTTCCCCTTCAATAATGTCGGTTTCCTACTCCATTTCTTCATTCACTTCATTCATCCTTGCAAGACTAATATTTTCAATATCATGATGGAAAAATAATTATGCTTCCTGTTGTTGATGACATTCAACTTCAGATGTCAAATCTTCCACTTCATCACCCATATCATACAAATATCTTTATATTACGTGAGTAACTACACTCCACCCTTCATCCACAATATCATTCACATAATATACCATTTTTTCTTGTGATGCTAAGATATATGGATCATGCATTTCACGATCACCAACATCTATCAAGCGAGAGAAGTTCACAGAAGTAAATTGCAATGAATCTCTTTTAACACCTCTGATAATATCGACTCATTTGCATTTGAATAAAACAACAGAAAAATGTCCATGGTAGTTTAATTCAATAATATCATGCAGCTTTCCATAGTATTCCACTTCATAAAATGTAAATATACCACTATTTTGTGTTTTCAAACCCACTTCTCGATAAACTGTACGAAATCTAAATCCATTCACATTATAAGCGTCGAACTTTCTAACTTGCTTTATAGGACCTCTAGCAAGAAACTTCAAATCTTCTGACAAGTCTGCTCGAGTATCAGTATTCATGATCTGAAAAAAGAAATATAATTTAATTGATTTACCAATTGTATGTGTCAAACTAATATTCTTGTTTATTACAATATTTATGAACTTACACGTCGTGCAAACCATTCTACAAGCTCTTTATTCACATCTTTCGTTATATCTTTCTCATTTCGTGTTCGACCTCTCATTCGTCTCTTTGTTTGAATCCTCAACTCTTCAATAAATGGATCTGCAATTTCACTATTCAGTAGCACATATCTATGTGCCTGTAATAATTCCAATTCTGTCAGTATCACATTTGAGGTCCTCCCAACTGATCGGCCAATAGCAGGAAATATTTTTGATTTCTGATGCATTTGAGATTGAGTTGATGTGTCTTCAACATGTCCAACTCTATTAAATCTTGTCTCAATATCATCTAAATACCTGTAACAAAAGGTAAGACATTCCTCGGCCAAATAGCCTTCAACAATAGAACCTTCTAGTTGAGGTTTATTTCTCACGTATGATTTCAAATGACCAAGATATTTGTGAAATAAAATAATAATATTATGCATTTATTTAAATGTAAAAAATTGTTTACTTAAATGGAAAACATATAAATAAAATACCTCTCAATTGGATACATCCATCGATAATGAATGAGACCTCCTAATTTAGCTTCTTCAACCAAATGCACAGTTAAATGCATCATGATAGTAAAAAATAATGGAGGAAAGATCATCTCCATTGCACAAAGAGTCAATACAAACCTCTCCTGGAGGTTGTCACGCTGAAATGGATGTACAACTTTCCCACATAATTTCCTGAAAAATGTGCAGAATTGGAGTACAATAGCAGTAACTTTTTCAGGTAATAATGTACGCAATGCCAATGGTAGTAACTGTTGTAACAAAATATGTGAATCGTGACTTTTCAATCCATGTAACTTACGATTATTCAAGTCAACACACCTCGAGATGTTACTCGAATACCCATCAGATACCTTCACATTCTTTAAAATTCGAAGGAACGTATATTTATCCCTATTTTTCATTGCGAAAATGGCCGGAGCATACTTTTCATTCTCATCTGGCCAGAGATCGCGTTTTATGTACATTAATCGTAAGTCTTTTCAAGCATTAAGATGATCCTTCGACTTTCGATGCTCATTAAGTAATGTGAAAATCAAATTATCACAGACATTCTTCTCAATATGCATCACATCAAGATTGTGGCGCAACAAATTAAATTCACAATATGAAAGTTTAAAGAATATACTTTTTTTCTTCCATTGTTGCGTTCTGATTTCACTTGACGATGCACTTCGGACCCGTTTTCCGCTATCATTCAAATGATGAACCTTCCCAAATTTTGTTTCAACATTTTCAAGCTGTGTCAATATTTCAGAACCGGTTAACAACTTTGGAGGTGGTCTACGATCAATGAAACCATTAAATTTTGATTTGTTCAGCCAGAATCTATAAGATGCATCGAGAAATCTTCGATGGCATAAGAAGCGCCATTTTCTACTGTGAGGTAACCGTTTTTTCTCAAAATCAAAGTTTCAAATAGGACAAGACAAACCCATATAAGTGTTCCAACCAGATAAATTCCCAAGCCCAGGGAAGTCACTAATGGTCCATAGTAAAGCAGCATGCATTTTGAACATTGTTTTAGAACAAACATCAAATGTCTCAACACCGTTACTCCATAACTCCTGCAATTCTTCAATCAAAGGTTGCAAGTATACATCAATATCATTTCCAAGTATTTTTTTCTAGGAATAATCATTGAAATGATAAAAGATGATTGTTGCATACACATCCACGGAGGCAGATTGTAAGGGATCAAAACAACTGGTCAAATGCTATAACTTATACTCAAAGTCCCAAATGGGTTGAATCCATCGACAGCCAATCCAAATCGAACATTCCTAGGATCTGCTGAGAAATCTGGATGTAATGAATCAAATGTCTTCCATGATTGGGAATCTCATGGATGTCTCATTAACCCATCATTGTTATTATCTACAGAATTCCACTTCATGTGTTCGGTGGTTTTTGATGACATGAATAATCTTTTCAATCACAGCTTCAAAGGAAAGTAACGCAAAACCTTTGCAGGTGTGTTCATTTTCTTTTTCTTCATGAAATTATTTTCAGTCAGACTTTCAACATCACCCTTTGATTTCCATCTAGAAGAAGAAAATTTCTTGAAATTCTGTCTACTTGAATCCTCTCCCCAATAAAGCATACAATCATTGGGACACGCATGTATTTTTATATAATTCAGACCAAGCTTGTTAACAACTTTTTTCATATCATAAAAAGATTCTGGGATTTTTGCTTCAGGAAATGCATCACGAATCAATTCCAATATCATGAACATTGCCTTATTTGTAATTCCACATAGACATTTGATATGGTACAACTTTAGCAGAAATGAAAGCTTTGAATATTTCAAACACCCACTATACAACTCTTGATTTCCATCGTCAACTAAATCATGAAACACATTTTTATCAGTGAAGTTTTCCGTTACATTTGGCTCTACAGAATCAAGAGGAGGATCCAATGATATGTTACAATCTTGATCTACTTGTGTTATAGTCTCAAAAACATCACTTGTCACGTTGCAATTTGTAGCACCCTCTTCGGGTTGTTCTGATATGTTTTGATGCTGATAGTGGTGTCTTGCAGTGCCGAATGCATCATTTATGAGGTTTTTCATTTCATTTTCCATTGTCTACGAACTTGGGACCTCATTCTGTGGATTAACATCAGTGCTCAATCTTTCTGTATTGTTTGATTCTCCATGCCAATTCCAACACAAATATTGACCAGGGAATTGCTTTAGTATTAAATGTTCATAAACTTCATCTCTCTTCAACCATGTTCTAAATTTACATTTAGGACATGGACATCTTATTCTCCCTTCAAAGGATCGATTAGAAATCGCAAAATCTAAAAACTCATTCAAACCCTTAACATACTGAGGTGTGTTCCTCGATAATGTGATCCAGCTTTTATCCATGTATATCACAATGTTCCTACACAAAATATACGATAGTGTAAGATTGCAGAATCATAATATAATAAAGATGACCAATTTATCATAAAGTATGCATAATATAACAAAGATGATTCATTGATCACATTTACCACTTACTTAGCATGCCCAGACAAACCAAACAAGTTTGGTCCTTAGGAGACAGCGTGAACACCTCACTGAGGATCAGTAAGAATATCGGGATACACAATTATCATAACACTGTCAATCACACATTTATGTTGCCTCAAACAATTTCTATCCCCACTACATTAATGAGATACATTGGTCCACTCAGATTACTTCCACACCCTCACAAAAAATACTACAACTTTCCTGAACATCTCATGTACTCACATGCTTGGTCATCTCAATTAAATGTTTTATTTTATTTTCCATATCTAGAAATGGGATACCAGTCGGTATTTATAACACTATTGATCACACATTTATGTTTCCTCAAACAACACCCCATTGATGTGTGATCGAAACTGATCATAATGCATTTTAAACCTGAGACATTATGTGATTGTTTAGGCTTGACCTTAGATGTCCTCCAAGAGTAATGATGTTTCTCAATGGTTTCATACACAACCAACCATATCAAAGTCGTATTTCCTATGACAAAGAAGACTATCTGGGTACCAATCCATGTACTGAATATGGTGTGAGGTAAATTAAGTAGGCCACCACTAATGGTTTCTAATGCATAATCTAGTACACGAATATAAAACAAACAATAGTGTTCAGGTATATTAAAATTAAGTGTCACTATAAATATAAATCCATGTCACACTCAGGTTTCTTAGGAGACACTTGGCACAATCTCAAACCTTAGAGATTTCATGTAAACATTGGTAATAATATCCACTTTGAAATGCACCAACCTAGAAAAGTTAGTGGAATACACTATAACAATACATTCCCATTTTTATAATGTTAGAAAGTATCAGTTCTTTTCCACATGTAACATTTTAGGATAAAACTATAGTTTATATATTTTCTTGAAGGATTCCCACGTAAGATCCTCATGAAATATAGCTTGCACAACTGAGTCTCACCATTTCCTTCCCAATCCATCAAGAATATATGTTGACCCCCACCCCTTAGATTCTTTGGGAATCTTTAGAATTTTAAATCTCCTACCAATCTACTCAATCCTCTCCTCATATTTCTAGATTCCATTATCACCATGAAAGATAGGTGGATTCTTGTTAGTAAATTATGAGTCATGATCCACTACTCCTCTTGGGTTTTTAATACCTTCATAACCAAAGTATTAAAAGTGCATATTATAACTTCCACTAAAGAAGATACCACTAAGGGATTCTCCTATTAAAACCGTCTCACAAATCCATCACTTAGATTCATAAGACCTCTTCTAGTACGAATTATCTAACAAATACAAGATGAAAACCCCTTTAGTCATGAGAAAATTCCTAAATCATAGAACAACTTCCATAATCCATATTAATGATTTAAAATAATAATAATTTTATGAATTTATGAATTCTATTAATGAAATATAAAACATAAGAAAGGAATAGTTTTTTTTAAATAGACACCAAATCTAGTTTATTCAATCAACCATAAAGACCAAGTGACAATATTTTCAAAAATAACTAACCACCCATAGTAACTTGAATTCATACATGGAGGTGAGATGTCTAGGCACCATCCCACACATATTAACTAAATTTTAGTGCTACTAAATCTAGTCTACCAATGACACTAAACCAAAACTATGAAGTGTCGTAACATTCCAGGCTCAATATTCCTTTTGATATCAATTTATAATGAACCGACTAGGGAAAACTAGGCAAGTCTCCCAAGAGGGTCTTATACATGGAGATGTGTAATAAAGAGACATGAAAGTTGTATCTTGTTTTAGAAAATAAAGTTATGAGACCAAATTAAAATAAAAAATAAAGATAAAAATCCATTAGTATAAAAAATTTAATCTAAATAGGCCAAACCATAAAGATAAAATAGACAATATTATCATCTCCCTATGTGACCATCTATCACCACCAAACCATATTTATACAAAGATAGTAAACAAAAAGAGAAAATTACAAGTTCTAATATCAAAAATTCAATATCTCTATCTTTAAAATAAATCCAGTTTAGATATATTTTTCATAAAATAAAACAATTTTTTAAAATAATCCTTCGATTTTCATAAAAAAACCATATACAAAAAAATCTAGGAATATGTTAAGAATAAAAGAAATCGGGTAGTCATAGAAAAACCCGACCATAGATACACTATAATATAACTGTGTGAGCAAGTAACCATGAAAATACCATCATGTGATAAAAAAATCAACAATGAAAAAACCCACCATTTGGGATCCAAACTATGGGTTTACGTTATAGACATGAAAGAGAATCCCCAATCCAAGATTAAGGTGGATTCAACTAATATAACCTATAGTGGAATTACACACAAAAAAGTGTCATAAAACCTCTTGTGGAATTACATAAAAAAAGAGTGAGAAGTATATTTCCAATGCATCCAAGGACACCTAAGGTTCCAAGTTTTTCAAAATCTTTTTAGAAACCATGATCACATATAATAAAACAATTTTAATAATAAATACTTTTGACTTCAAGATTGAAAACCCATTTTAAGAAAAAATCCACCCTTTAAAGAATTTAGTCAACCACTTTTCGTGAGAAAAACCATTTTTGAAGAAAGAACTCTTTAAAAACATGTATATTTTCCATAAAATCCATTTAAATCCATCAATTTCATGAAACAAGCCAAAGAAATTAATAAGAATATAAGGAAATTTTAAATTATAACCACTTGTATAGATACACCTACCTTATAAACATAAGGAACCTAAGATCCTTCGACAACATAAATTGGAAACAAGAAGATATTCTTCAAATAGAAAAGGAATGAGGGAAAACCACAATGGATTGATTGATAACACATATTATTTATGAAACCATCAAAACCATATCACAAAACACTACCAAACCAAGAAATAACTAAAATTTACCAAAATTGAAGGGGGTCGCGGGGGGCGCCGGGGGGTGCGGGGGTCGCCAGAGGCCGCGGGGGGTGCGGGGGTCGCCGGAGGGCGCAGGGGGCGCGGGGGTCGCCGGGGGTCGAGTGGGGTGCGGGGTTCGCCGGAGGGCGCATGGGGAGTAGGGGACGTGGGGATAGGGGAAGAGGGGCGAGGGTTTTTGGGGTAAACGCGATAGGGGTGGGGGAAAGGGTCGCGGTTTTTTAAAAAAAATGGGTTTCGCGGCGGTTTATTAAAAACCGCCACGAAACCTTTCATGGAAAACATTTAGCGGTGGTTTTGTGAACCGCCGCCACAAAACCGCCGCTAAACCCTATTTGTGTTGTAGTGTAATCATACAACCAAAAATGATTTCCTAGT
The DNA here is from genome assembly GCA_963277665.1 of Viscum album. Taxonomy (NCBI): domain Eukaryota; kingdom Viridiplantae; phylum Streptophyta; class Magnoliopsida; order Santalales; family Viscaceae; genus Viscum; species Viscum album. The sequence goes on from OY728121.1 coordinate 1,606,726,719, forward strand.
ACTTTATTTTGCGATGAATCAAATTGTCCCTTAGAACATCACAGATTTAGAGCTTTATGGTTGTTAACTTTCTCCCGATGATATTCTATATCACTCTCCATTAGAGAATGATGGTTTTTTCTCTTTAATATCTATGTTTTTATACATGGAACCCTTGTATGTGTTATTTATGGAAACCTTCATGCTTACCTTTAATTATTTTAAATATAGGACTCATTAATCCATATTTTGATGTGGGATTTAAACTAAGATATTTTGAAATGTAAAACCCCTGGTTTTCAATCCCAAGATTAAATTGTGAGGACTCAATTTATTGAATGAGGGGATAATGTAACACCCCAATATTCCATGGTACTCATCCTTTTTAAATAATTCAATAGCGTGTGAAGGACACAACACCGAGTTCAAGCGAACCACGACCTATCAAACTAGCCGTTTAAAAAGTAGTTATGATTATTATTAAACAAATTTTAAATTTTATATATATCCCATATAATTTTAAAATTCATATTTTTTGTTTCTTAGACATAATATAAGGACTAATTCAATTTTTCAGATAAAAGAAGTGTTTTTAAAAAAAATTGCAGTTTTTCTGCCTTTAATGGAAAACCTTTTTTAAATACAATATTTGACCATTTTATATGTTAAATTTGATCAAATTAAATTCTTATTTATAATTGGGACATAAAAATTTATTTTTGGATAAATTTTTGGTACTTTGTAATAACTTTCATATTTTTATGAACACTGAAAAATACTAAATTTTAATTGAAAACACATTTTTTAATCAAAATAATTTATGTTGTTTAATTATATATCTAAGTGGTTTTAAAGTATAATTAGATTATATTTTTATCATTTAATATAGTTTAGTTCTTTATAATTATTTTTACATTTAAATTGGACATAAACACATGTCAATCTTTTGATAGTTTTTACTTCTTAAAACCCAGCTTTTTGGTTTTAACAACAAAAAATATTTTTAAATTAATTTCATCCAAATCTATGTTTTGAATTTGGAAAAATGGATTTCATATTTTTAATCAGAAGGTACAAATTTTTTATATAGGTACCTTTTATTTTTTGACATTATGAATAGTAACTTCAGTAATTACTTTATTTACCATGGTGAAAGGGTAAATCTAGTAAATAAGGGTAAAAAAATTATATTATAATAATATTAAAAAACCCTAATGCATGTATTAATCATATGGGATGAAATATTTATGACCATGGAATTCCTTGGGTCGATTTTGGGACCCCATGGAGCCACATGGGTGTGAAAATGACATTTTTTAAAAATTAAAATAAATTATAGAAAAATATAACAAAAACATGTATCTTTCACTAAAACAATTTTTATATGGGGTTATATAATTTATATATTCAACTATAAATATTCATTAGAAATATAAAAATATTTAATATATCATGATATTTTATTTACAATATTTATAAATAATATCAATTTAATTAATTATGACACAATTATGATGCAGTGATTGCTTCATCAATAAAGGATTCAAATAAATGATATTATAAATGTTAAAATAAATTTAATTTAGTTATTTTGATGTCATAAACAAATTTGCAAGATAATATTGAAATATTAGTTTTGATTTAATGCATTTTTTAAGTAATAAGGTTTTTATGAATTTTTAAAAAAGTCAAGTGTTAATAGTGTTCAGAATTGACATAATTCATAACTTAAAAGATAAAATAGTTTATTAAATTATATTAAATTCCTAAAAAATATAATATTCGTAAAAATGGTTAAGAAAAGTCCAAATATGTCATACATGACTTTTTGTGGGTCTTTTGACATGATATGTTAATTAAATTAACCCATAATGTGTAAATAACATGATATCACAATAAGATTAAAAAGGGTAAAATAAGGGTTAAACCAAATAGATAAGGATAAAAAAATATTAAATACTTGTCTAAAAATTATTGGATTATGGGTATTCAAACCAAAATCTTATTATCTTAGAATTAAATGAGTTTTGGACCATTTTTAGTTGAAATAGATTTTATAATAAATTAATATTTCTAGACTTTCCTAAAATGCCCCTCCTCCCTCTTATAAAAGGGCACCACCCCTACCCACTTATTCACAGCTCTAAAGACTTTTGGATTGGTCAAACCCTACCTGTTTCTCCTCCCAACCCCCCTCAATTTATTTTAGAGGCCTAATGTTAGGAATAAATCCATCCTAATGATCCCTTTTGTTCAAATCAAAAGGAAATACCCGAAGAAGAGGTAATCGTTTTATCCCTTCTTTCAAAGTTCATTTCTTCTTCTACTTCCTCTCACTAAGTTGTTACCATACTAAAATAATATAACCAGAATATAATATATGTTCATATTTTGTTAAGATTATGGTACAAACATATTCCTCTTTTTATCCATTCTATGAAAAACAATACCACCATGTGTGTGTACATATGGCTTACCGTCTCCACATCGTGGTGTAAATTGTTTTTCATGTTCACCTTATTTCTATGTGTATAACAATGAATATAATGGATATAAATAATACATATAACATGATACCAATTCTTTAAATTTCATATTCTATCCAGTTACATATCATTTTACCATTAAGAAAATGATAACATCGCTCGTGCGTACGTATGATCTACCATCTTCACGACACAGTGAGATTCATTCTCCACATTAACCATCCAAGAATAATTATAAAATATATATTATTCATAATTATGAAATATATGACCTAATAAGTCTACAGTAATGATATATATATATATATATGTATGTATATATATATATATATGAATGTACATAAATTTCATTCACTTAATTCCATTCAATAAGATAAAAAAATAGAAACATCGTTCATGCGTACGTACGGCCTACCGTTTCTATGAATGGTGTATTCCATTTTATATAAATATATATTATATATATTTATATTATGAATATATAAGATATATAAATCATATTATATATTTTATAATTAAACCATTATCTATGTAATATGATCATGAATAACAATCCATAACACATACGATAAACAAAGCGAGATTACCTGAAATGTTGCATTAACATGGAATTGTTAATAAATAGGTAGTATAAAGTCATAAAATAATCATATATGATATCATAAATATTATTATTATTATGATATAAGTAAATAATAGGTTTAAAAACATTATATAGGAGTTTTGGACACGTACAAAGAGTATCAAATCTAAGGTAAGGGTTAATTCATCAATCTCATTATTATACGAGATCGTTTATGTGTAAGTATTTATTGGGATATATTTATCATCCATGTATGTGTTTCAAAATAATGTTTTCCAAAATAATCTTTAAGGCTTTACGGAAGGGTATCTTTAACTAGATCATCATTTTAAATGTTTTAATGGTTTATTTTTCTAAATTTATTTAATTAATGTCTATGTTTTCAAAAAGATATTTAGGATTTATTTATATGTAAATGATAGTTTTAAAATGTTAATTACTTCCAAAAGTTTCAAATTGGTATGGGACACTTTGATTCAAAAATCTCTTATAAATTAATTCCATTATAAATTGTGATACTTTTAAATGATTTCATTAAAAAGGAATATTTCTCTCAAAGAGTTTTACTGATCATTTTCAACTATGTAAACAACCTTTACTGGATATTATTCTTTATTGAGGTTGATTTATTATAATAAAATATTTCATATTGTATTGAATGAGTTATGATATGCATGAATGTGTATGTGCTATTTTTATACCATTCATGGTTTATGGTTAATGTATTAACATTTAATATTCTTGTTTTTATACGAATGTGTATGTTGTGATTCACCCCTTTAATATGAGGAATGAATTGGACTTAATAAGTGATTGGTAGGGCCCATTATATCCCATCGATTCATTGGTAGGTATCATGAGACAAACTAGTGTCTTGGAATAAGGCCTTGATAGAATATCTGTGAATTTTCCTAGCCCAAGGCCTTGATGTAGTAGTTATCATCTCCTACATTATGCATTCCCTCATTATGAAATTAGTTATTACATGTGATTATTCAACTAGTAGAATATCCATGTTCATGTTTATATATTAATGTTTGATTTATTTTTCCCTTATTATGTTCATGTTTTTGTTTAAAAAGGATGTTGTTTTTATTATACATCATGCCATAAAATTTTATAGCTTCCTCTGAATTATTTACCCTTATTAAGCATCTGAGCTCACCCCTTTCATATGCTTTATTATTACATGATTCCAAAAATAGTATTATTATTGATATGTAGGGTTAAGCTAGGGGAATAATGGAATTATTAAAGGATTATCTATACCGTATTTTATGTTAGAAATTGTATTGTAATGTTCATGTATGTAATATATTTTCCAAGATAGCTAAACTGATCGGTCATTCGATACTTGATTCCTTATAATCATGCCATGTATTGAAATAATGCATTATCTCCATGATTCTAGGGTCTGGGTGTTACATTTTTTATGAAATTGGGATAATCGATTTTGGTAAAATAATAGTTCAACTGACCATTAGTTCCAATACAATAGTAAATGAAGTAAAATAATGAAAGGAAATCCAAAATAAAAAATCATTAATATTTGAAGACATAATGGCATATAAATCTATTATATGGGAATATTAAATATGTAAGGATGAATTGAATCCACTAGTTATAACCCTAATTCCCTCTACAATATCATAGGTGATATCTTTATGAGGTCATAATAAGAAAGTTTAGATTATTATGTATTCCATACCCTTATCATTATAAGGATGGGAACCACCCTTACAAAATATATTCTTATCATAAAAAGAGTAAATATATGGATCTTCAAATTTCATACACTTGGAAGGTCATTTTTTTTAAATAATTTTTATGAACATTAGTTTCCTTCCAATAATTATGGGTGTAGTTTTTGATTCTAAAGATGTCATGGAAAATAAATTCAAGGTGGCCTCTAGAGCTCATGCACTGTTTTGGATAAATCTATTTATGTATATAAAACATAGAGACATGCAACAAAAAAAAGATTAAGAATACATACCTGATCATGAATTATTCTAGGCTCATTAAAACCATGTCATACTGAAAGACTATCTAGGAAATATATAGTTTTTTAGTAAATGTCGAGGTGTGAGAAGGTTGATTCATCCCAACATGCATGTCGCGAAGATGTACCCATATTTTATTAAAGGACTATAACCACTAATGAAATCTAAATAGTATCTAAATAATAAATACTGAGAGAATCCCTATTAAAATATTCATCATTCAATTATCATGAATTGTGCTATCTTGAAGCATGTTGTTATCATCCCAGTTTACTATCAATCACAGATAGCCTTCTCCTATCAAAAAATATCATTGAATCCCTTATTGGTTTCCATTTTAACCATCATGAATTTGATAGTAGATTATTTATTTCTGAAACAAATTTTGATGATACAACCTATGTAAAATTAAATATGGTGATTTACTTCATGAAAAAGATCAAGAATTTTTTGTACATTAACACTTCATACCATTGTATATATCTATCCGTACTGATGATAATGAAATCCTTTAGGATATAGTCTACTGGGATTTTGTGCTGAAACATTTCATTTTCTAGAAACTCCATCATTGTGGATACAAGGTTCTTAACATTCTCTACTCAAATTTGATAATTTTGGGATAAGATATGAGTGATTAGAGGCATCTCAGAAAGGACTGACTGATTCCTACTTTTTTTATATCATTTATGGATCTAAATTCATTTTACTCCACTAAGTCATAGATTTCAACATCATTATAGGATGATTGTTTCAAATATTCATTTGTAAATTCTTTATTATATCATCAATTCCATACATATTCTGTTTATTGTAATGATAGTGTACTTAATGGGGATAGTATTGTAAATCTCTATATAATTTCAAGTGATTATATAAATATATTTAAAGTATCCTTTGGTAGATAAATCCTATCAAATTTGAACCCCTATTGACCTGGGAACCCCTCCTATAAACCTATATAGTGAACTCAATGAAGGATATGAGCATCCTATAAAATTAATTGATGGAATAATCCCTAATATTTGAATTCATTAGGTCACAAATATCATATTGTCCCATGGGACACATTAGACAACTAATTGTGGCCTTTAATCACATTTATCTCATATGTGGGTAAGGTAGAGGGTTCCCTTAATTAAACAACACCTACCATGGTAAATATATTTTCATAATATATATGAATATATCTTTCCCCTTATTCTTATTTAGATGACTATAGGTATTACTAAAATTTATAATACATGAACATAGATATTTTTTGTGATGGATTTGAACCCCAAAAGATGAATAACAATAAGAAGAAGGTCATGGGATTTTGGTACATTCACTCTCATTATCATGGTGTTAATTTATCCACACAAACCTAAGAAAACATATTAAGGATATTTTCTTGATGAAAATAAACATACCCTTATCTCATCTCCTAGGAAACTAAATGTCATACCATCCTCCACATCTGATAATAGTGAATAATATAATGTAGAAGAGGATATCATAGATTCTCATCCATTATTCAAGTAAGGTATCGTGACCACCAACGTTGAAATAAAATAAATTTATCAGGGTATAGAGGAATATATAAATCCTATATATATTAATTCCACCATTTTCCTTGAGTAACATGATAGATATATATCCTACCTTTAGAAACATTTGAATATCATTTCACGAAAATATATGAAAATTCCTAAATTGGATCCTTGGGTGGCTACCCATCATTAGGGTCTTCCAAATTACCACTATGGTTATAATCAATAAATGAAGATAATTAATCATACCCATATTATGAATATGGAAGTAAATGTGGATAATAAAATCAAATAAGACTACATTTGGCAACATCACCACTTGAAGTGTCTCAGATACCCTATTCCTGTCTAGAATAAGAAAAAACACATTACTGTCTACATTGATTTTAACAATATCAACTACTGCTTCTTAATGGTTTATTTTCTAGTCCAGATAATAGGACGCTGCATTTAAATAATTTATGGGTTTTAATCCATCTTCTATACAAATGGATATTCATGAAATAATGAGATATAGATGTAAACTTAACATTAAGAGTCCACCACATTCAAAGAACCTCAGGTGGTATACAATTATCATGTAATGCATTTCATATATATTAATTTTTTTAATGTTCCAATTCTCTTTCCACATTATCTTAAATAAAGTATATGTAGGGAATCTGAAATAAAAATTTGATATTCTCCCTCCTTAAAATCTAAATGTTATAAGATTAACTAAGGTGCAACTTTCTTATGTCAGGTTTTTCATGGCCAACCATTACAGAAAATGTCTTCTCTCCATAATTTTATTGAAAAAAGGGTATATGTGTTAGGGGGATGAAAATTATCATTTTTTAATAATGACATAAAGGAACATCAAAGTCTTCCACAGTTATTGATTCCATCAGTAGATGGGAATCCATGAATTTTCCTTATGAAAGCCTAACTGTGACCACTTAGTTCATTCCATTCATAGAATATAGGCTCCATAAAGGATATTTTTCAACATTATCTTTTCAGAATAATTTTGGAAACAATTATTTGATATTATATCATTAATAAGAACTAACCTACATGAATCATCATGGTGTAGAATATGAGACATTATTTTATTCCCCAAGAGGTCCATTTAATCTCGCATATCAATATTCCAAACTATATCCAAAATCATAAATTTCTAATGGTTATTTATTATAGTGGGTAGTTATTTTACCTTATTTTTATATCCAATTAATGTTCAAAAATGTGTTTTAATGGATAGACTTAGTATATTCACTTGTGAAACACTCTATCCAAGAGAAATCATAGTATATAAGGAACTCCTTGATGAAGTGGTGTTTTACATGCTTAAAACATTTTAGCATGAATAATTTCATTGGATCTCTAGCATTGTGACATGTAGAAGGATGTATAATCAGAAGCTCAATCATGTTTTCTTGGGTAATATATTCATCTCCCAAGGGAAATAAATTCTTATATACTCCTTCATGGTATTTAAATTATACATAAATAATGAGGTAGAATATCATTCTATCGTTATAGGATTGATTCTACATCCATTGTAATTTAGAGTGGGTAATCATGAAAATAATCATATAATATTCCATCAAAAATGAAAGGGATGATTTTTTGGGTTTCATATTACTGTTGACAATCAAATTCCACTCAATACCAAAACACTCTAACCTCTCATAGTAAAAAAATCCATGACAATGTACATGAAAATTATTTATAGCCCAAGATTATAGCATAAAAATAAAGTGATGTTAACTCCCATCACAAATAGGTTGTCACAATATTTATTAATAATTATATTAATTATATAAGAAAGATTAAAAACATACTTAATCATAGAAAACCAATACCCTCAATGAAACATAACATTATTGGATGCATCCAAACTACAATATATTTCCAATAAAATGGGATCCTACCCCCCAAATAAACCATGAAGGAATAGATCATTATTCAAGAATATAATTTCATCCCATAAATTGATCAAATTCATAGATAGCCTTTTATTAAAAATTATTTTATGGATTCCACCTCAAATGTATTGAAGGAAGAGAGGACTTCGCTGTTATGTATGATGATCATAAAGGTAAATATTGTTCTCAAAAATGTCGAGCCACTATCGTCTTTTAAATAAATATACTTGGATACTTCTATAGATCGATGATGCATAACAATATGGAGTTAAAAATGAAATTTCAATATTGAAAAATAAATGATAATTTCTTCCTTCAACACCCAAATTTTTTTCATATCACAAAATACAGTTGGTATGTTTTCAATTGAGGAACATATATTAAGGATATATATACCCCCATCTAGAGCTAAGATATTTTATTTCATTTTTAGTACTATTATATTCATATAATAGTGTTATAATGGAATATCCATTGAGGAATTGATATCAAAGTCTATAATAAATTTCTTAAAATCTAAAATTATTTATATATTTTTTCCTTCAAATAATATTGGCCAATGAAAACACCAATTTCAAAGATTTCAAATTAAAATGTTTGTATTAAGAATATAATAAACAGTTAAACAACTATTCCCATAATTATAATGTAGTGAATAAAAATATACAAGCCTTCATTAAAACTCAATCTAATATCCCTAAGAGGATGGTGAATGAAGGGAAGAACTATTGGGGAGGGAATATTTTATATTCATTATGAGGTTATCGAAAATGAATATGTACCACCATAGTGGTGACCTCAAAATCTCTTGTACCAAAGATAAAGGTAATCTACCCTATTGAGGTTCTACTTACCTCAATTCATATTTTAATCGGAAATTAATTTTTGGATGATTTACACCATCATATCTGAGCTAGTTAATTTGAATAACACAATTTGAAATTGTTTTTCATTTTTCATAACCATAAAATACAACAAAATAATTTCATATGAGAATTGAATTAGATTGTTTACCATTGATCAATTATATATGGAAAACCAATGTTAACCTTAATAACCCTAAGGATTCCAAATAATAATCCCTTGAAATTAATGTTTAATCAAGAAGTTCCTTACTCCATATATATGTAGAGAATCAACAAAGAATGTTCGTTGATTTTAATGGATGGAGAGGGTGTATCTACCACCACTAATACAAGGATTTATAATAAATACATCTAATAATTTCAAAATATGAACACCATAGTCCTTATTAATAGAAACTATACTTCTTAGTATAATATTCCTCATAATTCATCCTTATATTTCATGAAATTCTAGTCCATGTAGTGTGAATTTAAACATTATTACATAAAGATCCACCTCACATAATGTCAAATTCAGATAATATAATACACCTTTATAAGATTAAATTATTTATATTGTCCTTGTTTTATGACAATAAACATCTTGGAGAGACATATTATTTGTTTCTTTAAATAATTAAATACCCTCATGTAAGATCTTAGTATATAATATTTTTTTAATTCTCAAATTATTTAATTCTTATGGATATACTAGTTGAATATAATTTCATAGTTCATTTACCCAATAAAAAAATTTCCACATAATTTAATTATCTATGGTTTGATTCCTATAATTTTAGGACCCTTAGTGATGCATGGATATCCTATTCTTGGAATATCCCTAAATTCTACCTCGATTATTGATTCTACACCTTTATGATACCATTATTAATTCATTTAATTTCATTCTATTCACACTCACCATGGTATTCATATATTTTTCACATTCCCCCATATGCATTAGATAGATGTATACAAAGTGACCAATCTATGAGATATATGTAGATTGATTCTTATTACTAAGTAAAATGTATTGATGTGTGGATTTTTCATCGTAATCCCACCCATAAATTCTAACATAATATTAGAATATACCAAAGGGACAACATAATCACTACCCCAATTTATTTTTTCCCATTGTTATGTGTTAGGAAGAGTACGATTCATTTTTTCATAGTGTTAATACATTATTAAAATTTGGTTTCCTCCCTTATAACACTAGTATATCCATCGACTTTAATAGAATGTCCCCCATAACATGAGTCAAATCTATACAATCACCCTTTTATGAATATCATAGGGATTTATTTTTATAATTTTAGGATATACAGTTATGTTAAGTTCTTATATCATATGATCAACTTAAAATATTTTTACCATTAACCCTCCCTCTATCCTAGTGTTTGTACCCTTTTATTTATATTCAGTTTCTAAAGTTCCATATATTAGGATCAATCTATCATCATCATTTCTCTACACATGACGATGATATATCCAAAGGCCTCCATATGGGAACAATTCTTGGATTAATTCATATTATTGGAAGATACATAGTGGTGTCAAAATTATCTATAATTAATTAAACCATATTTTTATCCTTATTTAACCATTTCTTTATCCTTGCATATTACACCCCACAAAAAAATGTCAAATACTCTTCTATGTGTTATGTAATGAGATGATGTTATTTTAAATTTTTTGTATAACCAAAATCTTCATGAGACACCCTATATAAAGGTCCTCATTGTATAAAAATTAACTAAAACACATAATTTAACTACATATAACTAGAAAAATCTTGATTGGAACCATCTTACAAGACATTAAACTATATAGTTTAATGGACTATATGTTATTGAATTTTTCCTACAAAAGAGACATATCCATATAAGGATTCCCCAACAAAACATTTCAATCCCATAATCAATTCTATGATAAATGTCCCCAATTCCTAATATTTATTTCCTAATTCATGGGATTCCAATATTTACATTCTACCTTCATCGAAAAAATAATTAATTAATCTATACACCAATACATAGGTCTCTAATCTTCGGTACAACTACATAGCATAATTTCATTTTGACCCATTAAAAAATAAAAATTCTATTTTTAGGTACTATGATTTTATTGATTCCTATTATACTAATATATATATAGTGACTATTAGAGGTTTTAACATGGGACTAGTCAAAAATTACATCTACATCACCCCAATAACATTTAAAGTTACTAATTGGTTCTCCTCATTTATATTTAATCAATCAATGACCATAATTTATAATGGAGTTATTTTAACCAATTACTATATATGGATTGATTCCAGACAGTCTCTTGATAAATAGCGACACCTAAATGTCTTAACTAGGTATCTTCCACAAAACCTATGAGTAGTAATCATATTACATTGGACCCATATATAAAATACTCCTAATATCAATATAAATTTTAGAACATATGATTCATAATCTTACAATATTAAAATGCATGGAATATGGTCCCCCTTAAAAGGCCTTAAACTACATAAATGTATCAATTATTTTTTACTTAATTCACTTACACAAGATCAATATTAATTTAAAAAAACTTGATGTATGTTTCCATCATTAAAAATAAAATCTATAATAAAACACTCTATCCATAATAACAATATCATAGTGTTAGGGTATTCATGATCAATATTTTTCTTTTTTTCCATTTATTGGACTAAGAAAAAAAATCAAAATTCTCATACCATAAATATGAATTATAATTGCACAGATATTTTGTACCGGGTCTTTCCCAAGAACTATTTGCGAAATCATTAATATTATCACAAAATATATAGTGATGGAAAGATACCTAATCAGGGGCCCAGTAGAAAATTTCATTAATATGTACCTCCCATCAGGAATGGTATCATAATTAACTTTTAATATTCATAATCTTACTTTACACTATGATTTCGTATCTTCTATGAGAACTACATATGTATTGATTCTTATTTTCATTGGACATGTAGTTTCCTCCCCTTGGGGGTTACCTAAAACAGTATGGGGCATATCTTTCATATTTTGATATCTAACCATAATTTCCATGAATAGTTTCAATAATAGTAGTTCTCATTCATGTTGAGTCAATCTCACCCCATGTCACTAGAAAAGTAATCTTTCATGTGGTCAATATTGTATAGAAATTATATTTAGATGTTGGTTTAAATTTCATGATGATGATGAACAAAAAAGTGTGAAAAATATATTTTTAGGTTTAAACCCCATAAATGGATCTCAAGAAATAATTTGAGTCAAAAATCACTAGTATATTCCCCTTTATAGCTTAAGAAAACAATTGAGTTGAAAAAAAAAATTTTATGGTTCTAAAACACACCCTTTTAAAATTCAATATATACATGATGAAATTTTTTATGGGAAAAGGATATATAGAATATGATTTTCTCCTTCACTTGGGATTAAGGTGTTCCATATGTACATTAACATTTTTTAGATTCATTTCATCGTATAAAGAGGATTCACCAATTAGAGTGGTTCAATCATATTTACTCATATTCCTTCACCTTGAGAGTGTTTTTTGAATATACATAAGAATAAATTTCTTGAAACTCAACACCATAATAAATAAAATCTTCTATGTGGAACATAATTCATTAATCATGTTTTTAAATACTCATAAAACATTCATGATAACTTTTAATGGGAACATTATACACCATTGGACACCTCTTCATGGTAATGTTATCCACACCACCTTATATAGCATTCCAAAAAAATGAATATTTTCTTCCAAATGATAATTTCATCAAACACCATTTTATATTAATAAAATTTTAGTGGAATTCATTATTAGCATTTAGTAAATTTTCAACCCAATAATTAATTTTCCTTATATTAATTTCTCATTTCATGTACCTTTTGGTATGAATAATATATTCTATAATCTATCTATTCATGTGGATTCTAATAACCTCATTTATATTGATAAGTGAGTTTCTCTTATTTTCAGAAATAACATTATGACATCCTACGATTATACCCCCCTCACAACCAAGTTTTCATTTCATTAAAAGAACTAAAAATTATAAGTAAATGTATTCCTATAAGAAACAATATAATAACTCCTTAATACTTGATTCCGAATATATCAAGAGACATAGTGAAACCCAAATCTCTGATCATGGAACTAGAAATGAGGTATTATTCAAATTCCATCATAGTATAGGGTTTCTCCTTTTTAAAATTTTTTCTATCATAATGGCCCCATGCTATAATCGAGGAATAAAATTTTACTATATGTGTCAACCAGATATATGTAGAAAATCTATATATGAATAACGTTTTCCTTGATTACTGTTATCCCTATATGTTTTTTATTTATAACTCATATATCCCAAGACAAACCATAAATAATAATCCATTTATGCTCCCATTTGATCAATAATAATATCATAAAAATGGTCAGTTTAGGATAGGATTAATCATAATAAATTTTAATAACCTCTTATAATATATGAAAATTCATAAATTGAGTTTTTAATAAAAAAAATTATTTCAAGGCTATAGGTAAGGATTTCCTTCAACTCCAATAGACACATTTTCTTGGAAATTATACATGTGATTCCATATCTGGCCTACCAATTAAAGTATTATTTTCTTCATAAGAAAATGGTCATCTAACTCCATGTTCCATAGAAAACATTTATTTGGAATCCATCTTTCATGTTTTTCAGCATTCATCCTTGGCATAAATTTCTATATAATCACATCATGAAACATATCCTTAGGTTAAGGATTAATTTTTTGTTATTACTTATTCATAAAGAGATATCAATAATTTGGACTAGTTTTATGTCATAAGAATAAACCACTATAAAATTAAATGTTTATCAATAGATTGAATTTTTTCCTTCACAGAGAGAACCCCCGATAAAAAGGAGAACCATATTTGAATTAAATTAATCATGAAAAAAATCATAATCATATGTCATTGAATTTTTACCAAAAACAATTTCCACTCATCATCAGGGATAATTTATTGAAGGAACTATATTTGTAACTTTTTTGATAATCCACACATGATTGAGAATATTATTTCATTTTAAAAAATAAATTTTTGTATTCTAGGATACATAACTGACAAAATATTCTACTTCCACACAGTCATGGGATCACAGTTTCTTCTATCCAGGTCAGATAACATGGACTTGGATACTCTAAAATCTCTCATCTCTCTCTAGGTAATAGGAGTGAAGATGGATAATCTCATACAAATTGTTGGTGAAATAGTACACATTAACATTGGCTAAAAGTGGACTATATAATTATGCTTATCATATTAGAATTTCACATTAGACCTCTGATAAGTATAAACTTCTAAATTATACCATATTCAATACATGTGACATAGTAATCATATCACTTTAGACATAAATTCTTTAGTACAAACTTGTAACATTAATATAATGTTATGTGATAAATTACTATTCCTCCAATCGACTCAACTCTACCATAAATATTAAATAAACCTTGATTAAAAAACTATTCATTCATAAAATATGTTCATTACCTTTACTTAATAACTTGTGAATATAATGACTAAATAAATTCAAAACATTTTATTCTAATATCGTATAATATTGATTTTATTAATTTATTAAGATCATTAAAACTCATGAATTACCTACACCGATTGTGGATCACACCATGAACTAACCTTCAATTCATTAAAATTATTCAAGATTATGAATATGCTATATGTGTAATCCTCTTGTATCATATCTATATTATAGTGATTCATACCCATATACCAAGACCAATAACATTAAAAAATGCATTGACTGTATGGCGATAACGTTTCATCCAAACGATGAAATCCCCCTATGAACATGGGGGAGAATTTTAATTTCATTGTCATTTAATATCTCATAATTTAGGATGCATATAAACTTTCCCCATTCATAAATTCTTTATTTGTTATATTTATAACAATTCTATAAGAACGCAACTTCATTCTACTATGGCCATCAATTTAGTAAATGTACTATCATCCTTGTAAACTAGGCCCCATATATAACATCCATTAGTAAAGGTAATATTCTTATCATGATCATTAAATTAGTGTTATACCATCAATAATGAATCCAAAATAGGCTACCTCACCATGAAATAAATATCATGGTTTCTATATTGCATCATTATAAATCAAAAAATGTAACAAATTGATAATGATCTCATGTAAAGAGAAAAATGGACATTCTCATATATCCAAATGCCTAATGACACCTAATTCATGTGGCATTATTAATAGGGGTTCATTCCTCATTATATACTATAATTTAGATCACTAAGAGAAAACTTCATGATAATAAGACTCAATAATTATAATCCCCCACCACTTAACAGTCATACGACATCTATGTACCATTTATATGAGGTATATTGGCCATAGGATGTATGTTTAATATTAATTTTATAGTATCCTTGGGTTCTAAATATAGCTAAGAGTTGTTATGAACTTTTTATATGATAAATAATTAAATGATATTACAATGTAAATAATTTACATAGATATAGTATCACAATTACAGTCTAATAACACCTTACAGAAATCTGTATGTAGATGATTTTGTAATCAAAATGTACTATGCATGTTGGGACTCGGGACCCCACTTTCCCAACACTCCCACTTATAGTAGAGTCATCTTGATAACCATCAATTGGTTATCTCTCAAATATTATGATCATACTTCTACTTCATAATTGATTTAGTTAAGGGGACTACCATGTTTTCATACGTGTCTAATCTATTATGTGGGATTGTACATCCTTGAGTAAAATCACATAAGAGTTGATATCCCTAAGTTTATCATTTTTTACTCTATCGTAATGATGAAATCATTGATAATACCACTATTATAATATTATAAAAATTATAATACATTAGTTTGTTTGTATGATTCTAATAATCTAAAAAATCATTCTATATTTTATACTACTTATTTTAATGCCTCATAAAGTTTCAACATAGTTGATATCTATAGACATGGATACCACTAGATCTAATGGGCATATCATTCAATTGTTTTACCATAACTATAATAATAGATAAATTGATCCATATGAAGACCGATTTTCCCCCTCAATAACTAATATTACTTCTTCTCCAAATAATAGGTGTATATCCCATTTATGTTCTCAGGTACAATTAGATATCTCTAACTGTTACCCAACCAAATCTACAAATATTTTCAAATATTTTCCTACCACAATGATTGTGTTGGTAATATGATATCTAGTATATAATATATCATATATGATTTATCTATCCTTCAAGAAAACAGTGACCGACTCACCATTTTAATCTCTTCTTATTTATTATACATGTCTTCATAGAGAGGTTTATGCCACATGACATTAGAAACAATTGTACCATTATTTGTTCCAACATTTATTTTCCTATTTCTCACCTATATATGAAAAAATTATGTTCCTTAGTAAATTATTTGATCTAACATATTAGATCATATTCCATATTACTTGGGTGACTAATCTATGTTATTCATTATATATTTAGTTTCAATATATTCTTTACCATTTATAAGAATAATAACTTTTTCCCCTATGTTATTATCAAATTATTCATAGAAAACTATGCCACTCCATTTATCCTCTTGTACAAAAACCACATACCTTCATTAAAAACAAATACTATAGGATCATAATGATGTAATTAATCCATTAATGATTCTATAAAACATCTATTCCACATTTGAATTCTATGGTGTCACCATAATTATATTATTGTTTTCTATAAACATCTTCCACTACGTTTACATTAATGATGGTGGTATTGAAACCCAATGTTATAAATAATTATTATAAAAAAATTATATATAAAATATAATTGTAATGGATTTATATATGATAATTCGGTATAAAAAATCAATATTTAGGGAAACTCTACAAGTAACACCAATCTTTAATTTCTCTTGAATACGCACCAATGGATTTATATCAATTTGAGAAACTACGAAAATAACGACTTAACTTTAGTACATGGAATCCAAATTTATGAATTCATCTAAAATTCAAAATCATTACTTATTTATATTTACAAAAATTATGTAGGATATGGATTCATTATTCTCATAGAATAATCCATCACCTAACATGGATGTCTTAAAACCAACTATCTTTGGTTAAAATTTTCATACGTAGTATCTGTCTTTGGAAAACTACATTTCCACATACTCTGGTAGCACATATTCCTATTCAAACTACACCTACATGTTGTTCCTTGATTATATCCATGTCAATATATCTATGAATGTCTCATACAAAAAAATAACTTTTTATAAAAAAATAGTATATAACTTGAGTATAAATTTTCTATATTAGTGTTTTAATATAAACATTTGAAAAATTAATGAAATTAACATCATGTTTTTCTTGATGCATGATTTTTTACCAACATAGTCATAAAAAATATTAGCATCATGATAATATTATTGTTTCATTAATTATTTATTTAATTTTATAACTCATATTATATCAATTTTCATTTTAGTTAAAAGATTTATATCGGTTAACCCCACTATTTTTTAAATATATATCGACAAGATAATGGAAGACCTTTCATAACATATAATTTTAATAATTAATCCACTAAATACATACATAATGGATATGATGTGTATAAGGAAATGTGGGTATATTAATAAATCCACTATATAATTTAATTATTGGTGAATTGTCATAAGACTTGTCATAGATCTTATATTTACTAACATCATACGTCTAAGGTGAATAAGGAAATATAGTTTTAGGTTTAAATACACTCTACATTTTTCAATAATGATGAATTAATAAATATTTTCTTTAGGGGTGACTAAGATTCGCTTCCAGGTTGTAATATCTTTCCCCATCTCATTGGCTTGAGAGTGTGAAGGATTGCTACTTTCCCTTAAGCAACATTCCCAAGGTGCCAAAGGCTGAAAATAAATGCTGAGGTCTTCGAGAATAAATTGGGGAATGATTTTGCCTTGATAAAAAACCAACCAACCAAATGATCAACTATCAAAAAACTACATAATGCATTTCAACAAAACAACCAACTCATGCATTAACAAAAGGGGAACCAAACTATTCCATAACAAACCCACATTCCAAATACAACCAAGCCAAAATCATAGTACCAATGCGAAAGACTAAACAAGAGACCCAAAATAAACCAAGACACACTCCACAGCTCTACACCAAGCTCCATGCTCCAAGAACCACCACATCTCCCAAGCATCACCAAGAACCACTAGCAATGAGATGCTTTACCTTTACCTATGTCCTAGAATACGACATCTGCAAAAGCACCAAAGTGACAAAGCAGGGGGGTGAGTACTAATACTCAGTAGGTTTTCCCCAAATGACTTCCCTACACACGCTACTAGGATAAAACTATTAGCATATTTATATAGAACAGATTATATAAAACATTAAATAGTTCAATAACTTGCAACATTCCAAACACACCCTTTCCAAGAGATGAAAAACAAAGGAAGGCCACAACCATGCCAAAATCCATATCCACATCATGAATTAGCACAAAAATTCCATCTTTATAAAGAAACACATGAAAAAGAAACCATTATGGAGGGACTTCCACCCATCCCATTCACCCAATTCTCAACTAGAGGTACTTCCCGACCACTACCCATAATGGTGGTTCTTCCAACCATTATCCATCACCTTTTATAGTGAGACTCCCCCCCACCACTTCCCTAATGGTGGTTATTACATCCACTATCCATCACCTTTTATAGTAAGACTTCCTAACCACTTTCACACAACCAACAAAAGACATAAAACTCAATCAACCAACAAGCACAAAGCACCAAGTTTACACAATGATCACACAACCATTTCCAAAACATGCCAATTCCCTTCAATAAATCACCCATTTATTGAAAACACCCTTTAAATAACTTTCCTTTCCCAACCATATTTCCATTAAAAACATCTTTATTGAAAACTATCTTTTACAAAACATTGTTATAATCAATCACTAATGATTTTAAAATCAATATTTTAAAATTTCACAACAAAGCCCCTTTTTGCAACAATAACTCATTTTCCCCAAAATCCCAAAAATCATCACCAAATGGATTCCCAACAAGATTCTCACATCATTATCACAATTAATTTCAATCAAAACAATTTAATTGTAACAAAAACTACAAGTTCTAACCAAGTGGAGTTGAGAGAGAAGCCACTTGCCTTTAGGGTTCTGGTGAAAATGACCCACGAACAACCTTACCACAAATTCGTTTAAAGAACCACCAAAACCACTCTAGATCTCTTTCCCTAGAATCCATAAGCCTTAAAGTCAACACCCAAGGAAACCACAAACCTATATATATACACAACGGGTGTAGATCTAGAAAACCAAGAGAGAATGAGATGTAGATCTAGAGGAATCCACAAAGAACCACAAAATGAGACTTAACCGAGAAGAACCGCCTTAAATCCACCAAGAAACCCCTTATATTTGATTCCAAAACGTGTGGGAGAGTAACTAAAACCCTTGAGAAACCAAAATCCTGAGTGAGGATTGAGTGGGAGAAGATTTTGAGTGAAATAGGTTAAGCCTGAGGGAGCCCAAATTTAAAAACCCTCTTTTTAAGTGGTTTCACGGTTAGCCCACGTGGTTTGGTAAACCATGTGCTAACCATGCGCACACCACTATCTTGAGAGAAGGGGTCCACATGGTTACCACGCATGGTTTGGAAAACTGTGCGTAGGCTGTGAAAAGCCTATTGTCTCCCCCTACACGATTTCCTGGAGAACCCGCATGGTTTTTTCTAACCGTGCTCAAACTGTGCGCCCTTAGAAAGGCCTCCAAACTTATTCAAAACCATTACAAACACTCTCATCCTATTCTAAACTCATCCCAATCACTTTAAATACATAAAAAGTCATAACAATGGATACATACCTCAATCCAGGGGTGCTAAATTCCCCCCACCATTGGACTTTTCATCCTCAAAATGTGGGGAACCATCACTATGCCGAAAGAGCACGGGCCATTGCTCGACCATCTCTTTCTCCCGCTCCCAAGTATCTTCTTTAATCTGACGATGCTGCCACAACACATGAACTAAACCGATGATTTTACCATGCAATATTTTCTCTTTCCTATCCACAATTCGCACTGGCATGTGCACCAAGGAAGCATCCAGTTCTAGCTCAACATGATCCCAACGAATCACATGATCATCACCTGATTGGTTATTTTTCAACCGCGACACATGAAAACGACCCATGGACAACCGCACCACAAATCTAGTGAATGCACCCCCGAGACCACTCTAGATCTCCTTCATTATCATCCATAAGCCTTAAAATCAACACCCAAGGCAACAAAAACCATAGATCTATATAAAAATGGTATAGATCTAGAAAATTGAGAGAGAGGGAGATGTAAAACTAGATGAAACCACAAAGAACCACGAGATAAGATTTAACCAAGAAGAATGACCTTCAATCGACCAAGAAACCCCTTTGATTTGCTTCTAAAATGTATGGGAGAGAACCTCCAACCCTTGAGAACCCAAAATCCCATGTGAGGCTCAAGTGGGAGAAGATTTGGAGTAAAATAGGTTAATCCCGAGGGAGCTCGGATTTAAAAACCATCTTTTTAAGTGGTTTCACGGTTAGCCCACACAGTTTGGAAAATCGTGTGCATGCCACTATCTCGAGAGAAGGGGTCTGCACGGCTTCCTCACACAGTTTGGAAAACTGTGTGTAGGTTGTGTGAGGCCTATTGTGTCCCCCTACATGGTTTCTTAGATAACCCGCATAGTTTTCTCTAATCGTGCTCAAACTGTGCGCCCTTAGAAATGCCTCCAAAATTATTCAAAACCATTCCAAAATCTCCCAACCTCTTCCCAAATCATCCCAAGCACTTAAAACACATAAAAATGCATAAAAAATGGCTACATACCTCAAACATGGGGTGATACATAGGTCACAATTACAACATACACTTTGGGGAATGTGATTTTCTAGTAGTCTCACATAGTAAAAAACCCTAAAAATAATAATTTTATTATTTATTAAAAATCCTGACACCGCCTATGCTGGTGGTGCATGCACCCATCCATGAGACTATCCATATAAACCTTAATATTTCCATTCAACTCATTTTTTTCCATTCTATATAGAAATTTTAACCCTTTCATTAAGGCTGTATAAACTAAATAATTAGTAACATTTTGGGGAAAATATGTATAAAAATAAATATTATCCCTCATTGATCCAAAGTCTATGACATAAAATTGTGTGAACCGCTCAATGGGGTAGTGTA
Organism: Viscum album; assembly: GCA_963277665.1. NCBI lineage: Eukaryota > Viridiplantae > Streptophyta > Magnoliopsida > Santalales > Viscaceae > Viscum > Viscum album. Next base: position 1,606,748,408 of record OY728121.1, read on the forward strand.
CACTAGATTGTGGTTCCCTATTATTATTTTGTCAGAAATAACCATGTTTCAAGGTATATTTCAATATCTTTTGATAATGATTGGATGAAGATAGACCCCAAATTCAATAATCGCCTTTAAATAACCGTAAAATTATATAAGAATGATACATATTACTCACTAATTTGAAAACTCGTAAAGGGAATCATTTAAATAATTCAAGTCCCTACTCATTAATCATGAATATTGTATATCCATGGAAGGATTTTGAGCACTTTTAATTGGTAAAAGGAATGAATCATTATCGTTAAAAACGCCACAAATGGAGGCTTGAGAAAAACTCAAGCTGCTTCCTAGTAATCCTTTCCAAATCTGTGCCTTCAGAAAATGATAAGGATAAAATAGACTAAAAAATCATATATGGGCGGATATATATCACTATAAAAATTCATTTTATAGTTTCAAAAAACATCAACCTATGAATCACATGTATTTCCATTTAATACCTTTCATATTATTTCAAATTATTTGTTTGAAATGAATAATGTGTAATTTCAGAGTAATTGGTATCTTTTGTCCCTTGGAATCTCCATTATTAAAACCCCTTCAGGATTTTAATCATGGTAATTAATTCAAGTATCCTATATCTAGATGAGAAAATCATAGCTTAGGGGGAGGGAATATATGTTTTAATATTTAGCATGCGGATATCATCCAAGCAACACAGGTCCTGGAGGAAGCCATATCACATTTCAAATTAGCTAACCTTATCTTGCAGTTATGGTAATAGTATCTCTATATGTATCACTCACATATCCATCTATGTAAAAACAATAAGTAATTGACTAAATCTAATTTCCCATTGTCTCATGAACATGTCCTAGCCTACGGTGATGGTACATGTGCCGCCATATTCAACCTTCTTATATCCATTTATGGTTATATGTTTAAATGAGGTAGGATTGGTTCATACATATATATAGTGAATCTTGTATTTTGAAATTATGATTTACCTAATAAATTCACTTACAATGTTCAATTTTATTCATTTACCATGATATTGCAATTTATTAGTTTGACAAAATACAAAAAATTAATAGTTGAGACATCATAAGAGTAAATTAATTGATAATTACTTTTTATAAAAGATCATTTTCATATAAAAAAGTATAATAAGTGGAGAATACATAATATAGAGTTTCTCTATAGTTCTAAAAATGGTGAAAAGTGAGCTTTATGTTGCAGTTCATTATAGACTATATTTTAACAAATCTAAAATCTCATTGATTGATTTCCCTAATTTATCGATGTTTAATTTTAATTCATCCATCTCTGTAACTTTAGCTTCCTCAACATGATGTAATCCTACTACTCTAGCAGAAGTATACCACCGACATTCTTGGATACTTCAAGAAATGTTCAATAATCTATTAATAATAAAAAAATCTCATTTATTAGTAGAGGTGGTTTACTAGAATAGATTGTTCATCATGTTAATGTAATTTATCTAGCACTACCTCTATATAAAATTATAGTTTTTTATGTTATAGAGTTATCCAATTCACAATGTGAATTTTTTTTCTTTTTCGGATAGGAACATTCATTTAAAATTCTCATAATATTATTCTTGATATAATTATATAGGTTAAACGTGTAGATTTCTTTAGTTTACCCCCATGTCTTTAAATCCATTGTCTAAGAGAGTTGAAAAATCTCAAATTGAATTTTTATTTTCATTACGAGAAAGGTTGAACATTGAATCAAGACATGGAATTGAAATATTATAGTCGGAATGAATCAATGCTTTGTTTTGAGTTGAGGAATTATGATTGAGATGTATCTTGTGTATTTGTATGAGATTTGGAAGTTTTGGGATATGTTTCGAAAGTTTTGGAGTTTCTAGGAAGGGATGCAGGGTTTTGCGTGCATGGTTTATGAAATCCCATGAGACCCCATGATGCTAGAGACGTTTTCAATTCATTTTAAACTATGGATAAATGATTTTAAAGGTTTGATCAAAATTTTGGGTAAATTGGGTGGGGAATAAAAGGAGAAGTCATGTGTGGTTGGAGATGGTCGCCGGCATGGTGCATGGGTTGTGCCCGATTTAAAACAAATCGTGGTCCTTTCTAAAGAAAGGTGGAAGTGCTGAAAACAGGTTTGATGCTTGATTTTTCAAACAATATGTCCTAACCATTCTGTTCATGGGTGTTGGGTAGTAGGGGTTCACACAGTTGTCATAAGTATTGGCCTACCGTGCGGAAAAACCTTGGACGTGGGTTAGCCTGAGATAGGTCCAACTGCACGGTTGGTGCACTATTTGGAAAACCAAGTGGAAAAACTGTGTGGCTTTCCTGACTTCGTTAAAACGGTGGGAAATCTCCAAAATTACCCCCATTGTGTTTTTACCCACTCCACCCCATTTCTCATCAGTTTCATGTGCATAGAAAAGGGGGTTCTAACCTGATTATCATTGAAAATGAGTCAAAGTTTAAAATTTATAACTCATACTATCTATAATGTATTGCAGTTTGTAGTGTCGAACCCACGGGGATGGCTGAACAACAAAATTTTAATTTTTTTTTATTTTCAAAACACCCACTACTATCAACAATGGGTGGAGTTTGCGCTATTTTTAACTTTTTTACTTTTAATATATTTTTTTTCAATTTTATAAGTTAGTAAAGACAAAACATTTTTTATGTTTTTGTACTAAGATATGATCAAACAGGAAGTAACAAGTAACCAATTAGCAAAAGAGAGGAAAATGTAGATAGATGAACAAACCAGATGTTATGTCTGAGGAAAAACTATCCTTCTGGAATGAAAGAATTCGTTTTCACCAAAATGACTGCATGTGTAACCACAGAAAATGAATGATTTATCTCCTTTGATATGATATAAGTCAGAGACATGAATCAATCTTGGATTTCGACACTCCAAGAATGATTCACCTGCAAAAAAATAATCATGAAAAGTGCAGAAGTACAAACTCACCATCCATTCCGAAGTTATGTTTTGGAATAGAAAATTATAAGAAAATGCATCATCGATCAATGTTACCAATTGATCGTGGAGTTCGAATTCAATTACAAGTGCCATAAAGTTATTGAATGGTTTTAGAATTGATTCCGCCGATCAATTCTGAAATAGTTGAAACGATTGAGTGAAAAAAGAAAATAGAAATAACCAGTAGAAAAAGATTTTCCCCGAACCAGTGTTTTAGACAAACATGTTCATTATAAAAATTGGAAATATACGAATATAGTGTATTAGAATTGAAAAAGAGTAGATAAATCTCCCTTTAATCTCATGATGCTTTTCTCTTGAACTCCTCAGGTCTCTAAGGGTGGTTCTCCAAGGATCTCATCTGCTCTCCAGATGCCATAAGATAAGTGAATGAGAGTTGTGTAATGAATGGTATATATAGCTTGTACTGCTGCTGAATTTTTAAATCTGCTGTCATGATCTTGTTGTCACCATCATTTGCACTGATTAGGTTTGTTTTCACCCTCGCACCGCACATGTGCACTTTTCACTGCAGCAATTTTCATGATATCTGAACTCCTATAACTAACTTCTTAGAGTTATTTTGGATGCACCTGAACATGTTTTTGGGTTCGTGCATGAATCCACAAAAGAAAACAATTAGGAAACTTTAAAAATAAAAAGATATAAATACAACTTACTTCAATACATAACTGTTATTATTATTTAAATTATTTTTATATATGTACTTAATAATTATTTATTTGCTAAATAGTAAATATTTTGAGTTTATTATTTAATTTATTTTATTTTGTAATGAACATGAATAAAAAATAATGTTATTTAATTAACATTATTAATGTAAATATCTTAATAAAATACTTTAAGGTTAAAAGTTATTATATTAGTAAGTTAATTATTAATATAATTTAAATATAATTATTATATTTATTAATTTATTTATTAATTTTATAATTTACAGTTAGATTATATTATTAAGATCATAATTTAATATTTAGTTATTTGATTTCTCCTGCATAGATGTTGAATCGGCGATGTAGCCCTGAGGTGTTCGGCGTCTTGCAACGACGGGATTCCAGGTAGGAAAGTGGTTCGTAGGGTCTCGGCTTGCGTCCTCCATCTCGGACGCAACAACTCCTTAAGTGCCAGCTCCCGGCATGCCTTGCTGATGTTCAATTAACAAAATAAGAATAATTAAGAACGGTCTTGATAATAATAATACTATTAATGTCACTTGAAAATATTATTATTATTATGACTGCTTCAGGTTTAGCGTCGCTGGATGCACAGGCAGGGCACAGTTTTGAGACAGTGCGGTCGGCCCGACATTCAAAATGAGTTAAAAACATAACCAGATAACGAAATAATAATGATTAATGAGATTTAAATAAAATGGAAATAAAAAGTTTAATAAAATTTAATAAATTGTTTTAATGATAATAATAAAAATATTGTTTGAGATTAATAAAAGATATGGTAAAGATTATGTGATGCTATTACAATTTTTATTATTATTATGTCACTTATTTCATTTATTTATTTTAGTACTTTTTTTTCTATTCGTTTTATCTTTTCCTTATATTTTTTCTCCCTTCTTTTCTCTCCCTCACTTCCTCCCCCCCCCCCCCCCCCCCCGGTTGTCCCGCTCGGCTCACCCCACTCCCCTCTAAAATCAAGAGTGATAATAGGTTAAAAGTAAGTGGAATTAAAAACTTAACCAGAGGAAATTTATACTTTGAATTTCACCTAAGATCAAAAAATTAATATATATTTTTTGATTCACCTTTTTGATACAACCTAAATGATTCCCATATAAACCAATTTCTCCCCTCTTCATTTTGTGTTCATTATTCCTCTCACCTTAATGAACTCATTTTTTACCCTAAAACATTATTTTATTTTTCCCAAACCATGTAACATGTGCTAAGCATTGTAAAAATGAACTTATTAATTATTGTACGGAGGGATTTTAGTTAACATAAACGCACCTAGCGTCTAGTGTCTCAGAGAATCACCATGGGCTCCCAAATGCCCAAATTACTCCAGTTTCAATAGAATCATTAAAATCCAATCAATTTTTCTCACTAAGGTGATAATTTTTTAATGAATAAAGAGAAATGATTCCCCTAATAAAAGTACAATCTTCTAGTTCCTGAAGCTATCATCTCAATTCCACTAACAGGTATCCTATATCACTCTCAAACATAGTTCCTAAACTGAAAATTCATAAAATCAATAAACAAATTCACTGAACAAACATCCATTATAAAAAATTCCAGATAAAGGATGGTCTTAACTATAAAAATGGTAACTGTCCTTAGGAAATATTCAATTGGAGTTCAGTGTGAAGTCTACAAAGACAAAAATTGTGATAGAATATTGAAACATTTCAACCATTATTTGAAAAATTTTTTAAAGAGTATTGGAATTTGATGGGCTTCATTAAGCACAATTAATCTCAAGATAAGTTAACACCCTCCTCCACACTTGAAACCCAACTTTTCCCCCAACATTGAATGAAAATATAGAGAAGAACAATTTAACAATTAAAACTCAAAATAGATTTCCAAAACAGTAGATAATGACATGTATCGAGGGTATCATTGATGTTCACAAGATTGTATGGCACAATAAAAATATTTTAATTATACAGGTTCACATACATTGTCATTTAAGGTAGTGATTTTTTTAATATAGTTCAAACAGTACCCTGAAAACAAATAGGTGTATAGTGAATAAGGTGTTAACAATTTAATAGATTAGATTCAAATTGATTTTCAATAGATCATAAAAAAAATTATTGCTAAACTCCCAATAAATGAATAAGAAAATTCAAATGAAAAAAACTTGTCATCTTGTATGTACCCCCATACATAGTTTCTAGCAGTGAAGAGATTAAACCAATGAGACTCAACTTTCCGTAAAGAGGCTCTTGCAGAACTCTTTTTAAAAGCATAAAAGATCCTGTAGTAATAACTTTTAGCAAAAAAACATGTAGTAGAATTGTTAGTAAAGAGACACCTGTAGAATAAATTTTTAGTAGTAGAAGAAAATTACGGACTTTCCAACACTACCACCAGTGAGTCACCAACAATAGTGTATCAGTGGATCAGGTGTATTTGTGAGTCAACAACTCAATGACAACATTGAAATTGTGGCTTAGCAGTGATTTTTTTAAAGTATACAGGAGCATAAAATAAATGAATAGGTAAAATGAAGGTACTTCCCTGTTAAATTTTATCATTAATGATCTAGTATAGGAATTCCCCTCCTTTATGACACCAACAACAACATACCTTAGAAACACAAAGTAGGAAGAACAAGTAAAAATTCTAGCAAAGGCAGAGAATAGAAAAAGGCAACACATAACCACTTTATTAAAAACATAACACGAACTAAATTAAAGACCAAGATTGAACCATGGTACGACTCCCACGAAGCACTACATTTTATGTCTTCAGTTAGACATTAAGAATCAGTTTTCTAGCATAGTGAAGGAAACCAAGCCCTTCAGTTGTCCTTCAAAATAATGTTTGACTCTCTTCCCATTAAAAATCATGGGTTTGTTTTCATCTCCTACAATCTCTAAATCTCTATTCTTAAGCACTCTAACCACAGTAAAAATACTAGACCACATGGATTTCAGTTTCCCAGGAAATAGTTTAAGTCTAGAGTAAAAGAGAAGGACCTTCTATCCAAGGTTAAATTATTTGGTTTGTATGATAGAATCATGAATGATCTTGGACCTCTCTTTAAAAATCCTAGAATTTTCATAATACTCTTTCATTATTTCATCTAATTCACCCACCTCAAGAAATATCCTCTCAATAGCATTCTTGAAATCAAAGTTCAAGGCCTTATCTACCCAAATTGACTTGGCCTGCAACTCCACAGGAAAAATGACATAATGTCCCAAATTACAGCCTATATGGAGACATACTTATTGGGGTGTTAAAAGATATTCTAGATGCCGATAAATCTTCATATAATTAAAGAAACCAGACTTTTCTAGATTGAGATATAGTTTTCTCCAGAATAGGTTTTAGCTCCATTTTATGGATATCCACCTATCCACTAGATTGTGGATGGTAAGCAGTACCGGTTTTATGGGTGTATCAATAATTTTCCATTAAAGCCTTAAACTTGTAGTTTTTATAGTGTGTTCCATTATCAGGGGTGACGACTTTTGGTACTATAGTTATTGAAAAGATATTCTTCTTGAAAAACAAAATAACATAATTTTCTTGATTTTTGGGAAGAGCTACAACCTCAACCCATTTAGACACATAATATAAAACACCTAGAATTTACTCATTCCCAATAGATTATGGAAATAGAACCATGAAATATAAATCATAGAAATCAATAATATCTACTTTCATAATACACTTCTGGGGTAACTCCTTCCTCCTAACATTTCCTAACCTATGACACCTGTCATAGACAACAACAATGATCCTACCATCTTTGAATATGGTGGGAAAATAAAAACTAGCTTGATGAAATTCTTGACCTATCCTCTCACCGCCATGGTGTCCTCCCCAAGGTGAGGAGTGATAACTTTCTAAAATGGGCTTCATCTCTTCTTCCGTCACACACCATCTTAGGATAGCATCAGCACACCTCCCAAACGACAAAGGATCATCCCAAAGGTAATACTGACCTTTTGAAATAAATTTCTTCCTTTGTTTATTAGACATGTATTTGGGAAATACACTAGCTGCTAGGAAACTCACTTAATCTGTAAACCATGAATATTGGCTTATTGACACAGTGAGAAGTTTTTCATCAGTAAAGGAAGAGTTTATCTCCCTTGGATCTTCAGAATGGGTATAAGGAAGCCTAGATAGGGGGTTTGTAATAAGGTTTTCATCTCTCTGTTCATCCCTAATATCTAAATAAAACTATTGTAATAACAAAATCAATCTAATCAACCTAGGTTTGGATTCTTTTATAGAAAGAAAGTATTTCAAGGTGGAATGGTCGATAAATATAATAAATTTTGACCCTAGATGATCTTTTCGGTTGTGGTATAGTTTCTTTGAGCCTCATTTAGCATTCTAGAAGCATAATAAACCACATGAAACTTATTATCACTTCTATATCCTAGGACAACACCAACAATCATATCACTAGCATGACACTTTAATTCAAAATGGAATTTTCAATCAGGTGCAGTGATGATAGGTGATGTAGTGAGTTTTTCCATATGTAGATTAAAAGAATCAAGACAATTTTTGTCAAGCACAAAGGGTGAATCCTTAACAAGAAAATAAGTCAAGGGATTTTTTAAAAGTATTTTATAAACCTCCAGTAGAAACTGGCATGTCATAGAAAACTTATTACACCTTTTACATTTTTAGGAGGTGGGAGTTTTTGAATTACTTCAATTTTTAGTATTATCAACCTCCAAACATCTCTTGGACACTTTATGTCACATCAAAATCCCCTCATTGACTATGAATTGTCATTTTTCCCAGTTAAAGAACTAGGTTGTTCTCTAAGAATCTTCCAATACTAACACTAAATTTTCTAAGCAAGAATAAAAATTGCTACCCACAATGGAGAAGTAATCCATGAAAACCTCTATGATCCACTCAATAATATCAAATAAAATAGAAATCATACACCTTTGAAAGGTATTAGAGGCCCCACACAACCCATAGGGCATCCACTAGTAGGCAAATGTCCCAAAGGGGCATGTGAAAGTAGTCTTCTTTTGATCCTATAGAGAAAGTAGAAGCTGTTTGTAACCAGAATAACCATCTAGGAAACAGAAAAATTCATTCCCAGCAAGCCTCTCAAGCATTTGATCAAGGTAGGTCATTGTAAAAGGGTCCTTTCCAGTGGAATAATTAAGTTTCTAATAGTCCATACAGACTCTCCAATTTGTGGATTTTTTAACTTGAATTTCTTCATTTTTCTCATTTTTGATAATTATGAAACATCATTTCTTAGTGACTACTTGGACCAGGCTGAACCAAGTACTATTATAGATATGGTAGATTATTCCAATGTCAAGAAGAATGATTAATTCTTCCTCAAAACTTCATTCATATTAGGGTTCAATCTTATTTGGCATTCCACTCTAGGTTTATGGTCTGGCTCTATAGGAATTTTATGCATGAAGAATGAAGGAATAATTACGTTAATATCATATATGGTCCATCATATGACATATTTAAATTTATTAAGAACATTCAACAATCTTTCTTCTTGATTAACATTCATATTAGTAGAAATTATAACATGAATTGTGTAATTTTTACCCAAAAAAGAACATTTAAGATGTGGAGGAAGTTGTTTTACTTCAAGAATGGGTGATTTTTCACTTGATGGAAGAATATTGGGCATAGGAGGAGCAAGTTATTCAACATATTTCTTGAAGGGATTTTGGAAAGTTGAATGGTTTTCAATTTCAAGACCAGATTCAAAATTTACAGAACTATTATCCAATGTGGACATCTCAATTTCTAGAGCTTCTAGGTCCGAGTTTAACAATTTTATCATAGAAAAGTAATAATTTTGTATTAATATCTATCCCTATACCTCATAAAAATGTTTAGAAATGTTGGTGATAGCACAATCCTAATCATATTCCCTCAATAATTCCCAAATTTCAGAAACAGATGACACATCTTCAGCAGAAGCAGAAACTAGACAGTTGTCCCGTTCTGGAAAATTTTCTAGATTCTTTATATGAATAGATTCAATAGATTGTAAGATATTTAAATCATGATTTTAAGTTTCCAAATCAATTTCTTCATCAGATAATTTTTTTTTCATATTCTTCAGGACTTTTGGTTTAATTTTTAGCTACTAAGGACTCTATCTTAAAAATATTTTCAGGGAATTTTGGTCCTTTCACATTAATAAAAACATTAAAATTTCTTATTGTTCTCTAATTTTGAAAATTAATTGACCTCTAGAAACATCAATAACAACTCCACCAGTGTCCAAGAAGGGACTATCAATAATTATGGGAACTTCTACGTCACACTCCATATGAAGGACTAAAAACTTTGGGAGGTAAAAATAGATTCCCAACTCAAACTAGAAAGGTACCTACCCCACCTACAGGATGAGTGAAAGAACGGTTATTCAACTGAAGGATGAATGTTGTGGGATGATGATCACCCAACCTCAAATATTAGAATAGTGATTATGGGAGAAGATTGATTCTAGAACCAATGTCACAAAGGAAGTTTAGTTGACTAGAATTTCCTAAGGTATAGGGAATTACCAAGCTACCTAGGTCTTTATGTTTGGGTGGGATTTTTTTGGAGTATAGTTGTAACATCCCAGGTAAATAAAGAAATATGACATTTTCATATTTATTAATATTTGTGAATTAAATATTAATTTTTCTTTAAAGGTGATTTCTATGTTTGATGGCGTACCTGATACACAACAACGAGTTTCTTTGAAATCTTACGTTGCACACTAATAATATAATATTATTATTTTAAATGGTAGTTAACGCATAGTCATTGTATTGGAAGGAATGAATAGAACTAACTAAAATATGATTATACATGTTTTTTAAATATTTTTACATTTATCCAATAAATATTAGAGGCTTAAAATAAGAAAGAATCCAATTTTAAGCATAAATACTAAAATATTCATTAAAATGTCGATTTACCGCCTTTTGATGGAGAACCCTATTTAAATCTAGTTTTGGTCACTTTTTTATGTTCTATTTGACAAAATAAAATTATTCTTTAGAATCGGGACATCAAAATTTACATTGGATGAAATTTTGGAATTTTTCTGATAAAATTCATTTTTAATGAATAGTAAACAAATACTGTATTTTAATTCAAAACTACATTTTAATCTAATTTATTTATAAGGTCAGATTATCTTTTTAATTGGTTTTAAAGTGTAATTAGATTATTTTTTACTATTTAATCCAATGTTGGTCATTGGAAGTAATTTCACTATGAAATTGGACATAAATAAGTGTCAATCTTTTGATAGCTAATATTTCTTAAAAATACGCCTTTTGTTTTGACAGCGGAAATTAATTTTAAATTAATTTCTTTCACTTCGGTGTTTTGAATTTAGAAAAATGGATTCCATATTTGGAATCAGGAGGTCCAAATTGTGTAAATATGTAACTTTTATTTATAGACATTAGGAATATTTACTTCAATAAAAAATTTATTTACCATGGTTAAATGGTAAATCTGGTAAATAAGGGTAAAAAAATATTATTATAATAATATAAAATTATCCTAACATGTGTCCTAATCCTATTGGTTGATACATATAAAACCATGAGCATCCTTGGGTCAATTTTGTGACCCCATGGAGCCACTTGAGGGTGATAATGACACTTTATATTAATTAATTTAAAGTAAAGACAAAAATGACATAAACAAATATCTTTATTAAATCAATTTTTACATGGGGTTGTATAAGTAATATCTTAGACTATAAATATTAATTATAAATATAAAAGGATTTACTATATTATGCTATTTTTTTTATAATTTTTATACATCAAATAAATTAAATTATTTATGACACAATAATGATGCAGTTTTTACCTCATTAATAAATGATTTAAATAAATAAGATTATAAAGATTAAGATAATATCCAAAACCTGTCCAATTATTAATGGATGATTTTATTTTGACCATGAGTCATCTTATATTCTAATTTAATAATTTTTGGACCTTTTCAAAGTGAAGATAAGTTTATAATAAAATAATATTTTCACACTTTCCTAAAGAGTCCCTCCTCCCCCTTATAAAAATCCCTCACCTCTAACCCATTCCTCACAACTCTAAATCCCCTTGACTCGTCCAAAATCTGCCCAATTAAGCTCTATACATCTCTATCCTCCTCCTAAAAGTCTTAACTTAGGTATAATGCACTTCAACAAACCCTTTTGGTTCAAACCAAAGGGAGTTACCCGAATTAAAGGTTACGGTTTCTCTTAAATTCGTTTGTTTTGTTTTATTTTATTTTACTTCTCCAACCACCTAAACTATTTTTATTCATTTATTTTATAAAAAAACCAGTATCCGAAATATACTAGGTTTTTTTTATGAGAATTATTTGAAATACACTTACACACACCCCCGTCTAATGGGTAAAGAACATACTGTTTCTGTGGACAGTGAACTACTGCCTCACAAGACGATGATTGTTCAAATATCGCCAACCACCTCTCATGGTGGACATTATGATGACACTGTATTTATATATGATATATATTATATTTATATTGTTTCTATGCTTATGTATTTTTCATTTATAGAATACCGTTATGGTTTCCATAGTGGGTAAATACGATAATCTCATTTGATGAAGTGTGGATTACCACCCACTCAAAGTGATATGACTCATTCATGACTTATGTGGAAAAAATAAATGGTAAAGTTAATGAAATTATATATTATGTTATACTGGAATTATAATATACTTATTTATCATTAATTTTTCATTCCACTACAATACGAAATAGAAATGGAAGTAGCGTTCATGGGTACGTACAACTTACTGTCTCCATGAACGGTGCATTTAATTTATTATCCCCAAATGTTATGTACTATTATAAATACATACATATACTAGATATATATTATATATATGATATCTAAATCATGAATATAATTCTTGAGATAATGGATATTTGACCATATGAACAACTTGTAATTATAAGAAGTTCATTTTTAACTCAAGTGCGAAATATCAACAAAACAACCGTTATTAACTTAAATGAGTACATAATGTTATAACATGGTAATAAGTTCTTTAAAAGGAATTATAAACTGAAAAAAAAGGTTCTTAATAAATTATAAATTAACTTTAGTTTATTTCGTCAAGATATTAAAGAACGAACGGGTCAAGTCGGACATGAGGTAAGGGACTTCGTATCAATATCATTTTATTGAGACATATTTTGTTTTAATACACGACTTTCCTTTATACACTATATAAACACCTTTGAATTTTCATTTCATTCAAACAGAATCTTTTTCTACGAAGCGTTTTACTAAATGACAAAAAAGAATGTTTCTTTTAACGTAAGTGGTGACAATGACCTTTATGCCGCCACAAGTATTATTTGATCTTTGGATTCCTTAACAAGCCGTAATTTTTTAAAAGGGAAAATAAATACCATATACTCTTTTATGTATTTTGGTTTTGAAAATGGTTTTGATAATGGATTTGTTATTTCAATATATTTAAGCGATATATTGTGATTGAAATGTGGAAATGTTTTCATTCCTTTATATTTTTTGTATGTGTTATGATTTTATAATGGTACTTGGACATTTGATAGGTGGTTACGTGATAAACCAAATGACGGGTGGTGTCGTGATATACCAGGATGGGTGGTTACATTATAACCTCCAATGCATTGGGGAAGTCGGTCGTATGGCTATTCCATTTAGTGATATGTGTGGAAGTCGACCATATGGTTATTCCATTTAATTATGTTTATGTCCTAAGTTACCTTTATATGTTATGTGTTCTTTATATGGGTTTTATGGTAATATTTTGGTTACAAAAGGGTAAGAAATAATCTTTTATTCAGTGAAGATTATTTACTACTTCATAAAGGTGAAAAGTATTACTTATGATAAAATATTCATGATTTACTTGTTGTTTTGAAAAACTAACAGTTTTCCTTCTTTGTATATCCCTTACTGAGCTTTTTATCCTCATCCCAAGTTTTTGAAATATTTTTCATAGGACATAAAGCAGAATAGGGTCAAGGATGAGATCATAGAAAAGTCATGTTATCTAAAACATGGAACTAGACATGACTTTTTTTCAAGAATTTTTATTTTGAGAAAAAACAGAAACTGGGTAGATGTATGTAATATTAAAGTTGTTATGTATATGTTATAACCTAATTCTCTAAAGCTCTAAACCTGAAAAGATCTTCAATGTGAATTATTAACTTAATTCAAGAATATGCAATGTTTAAGGCTGAGTCCTTATAGTTGGTATCAGAGGTCAGTTTAGATAAATTTCACTACTAGAAAATGGCTTATTTGCAACGGATGAATTGCGACGGGGCTCCATCAAAAATGGCCCGTTGCTGAAAACAGCGTCGCAAATAGATTTTTTTGTGATGGGTCCATCGAAAAAAATATATTTGCGACAGTATTTTTGCCCCACCGCAAATGGTTTTTCGTTTATATATAAAAAAGTTATTTGCTATGGGAATCCCCGTCACAAATACTCCCATCGCAAATACGGGTAAAAATAAGAAAAAAATAAAATAATTCATAAAAATTATATAATACTATATCAAAATAATAATAATAATATTAATAATAAAAAGAAATATTATTATAATATTAAAAATAAAAAATATATAAAATATAATTATGAAATATTAATATAAAAAAATAACAATAATATGAATATAATAATACAAATATTAATAATATAAAAAATTAATATAATATTGTTATTATTAAAATAAAAATACATGTTTATGAAAAAATAATATTAAAAAAAACTCTCTAACTGAAGATTCAAGAGGGAGAAAGAGAGGAAAAGAGAGAAGTTGAAGTGATTTGAAGAAAAAAACAGGTAGGCGTATATATAAGTTAGATTTATTGCGGCGGGATTATTTGCGACGGGGCCCGTCGTAAATAATCCTGTCTGAATTGGTATTTGCGACGGGTCTCGTCGCAAATAGTAGTTACCGCTGTCGGGTATTTGCGACGGGTTAAAGCCCCCCATCGCAAATACACTTTCCGCGTTTTGGCGCACAAATCACGCCAAACCTATTGCGATGGGTCTCGTCACAATTAATCTCATCCGCATTGGTATTTGTGACGGGACCCGTCGTAAATAATGACCTGCCGAAAAAACGTTTGCGACGACTGACTTTACCGTCGCAAATAGTATTTACCGTCGTCGGTTATTTGCGACGGGTCAAAGCCCCCCGTCACAAATACACTTCCCGCGTTTTGGCGTGCAAATCGCGCCAAACCTATTGCGACGAGACCCATATCCCCGTCGCAAATAATTGACCATTTGCGACGGGGATACAATCCCGTCTCAAATACGTCTTTCGTTGGACTTGTTGCGACATGATTATATACCGTCGCAACTAACCCGCCGCAAATACCCACTTTTCTCGTTGTGTTTAGCACATAGGGTATTGTTAAATTAATATCTATAAATAAATTTATGATAAGATTGAAGTGATATAGAATTTACAGATTACCATGTTGCTTTGCCTAAGATATTTCTATGTTAAGAATGGTTTTTTGTAGAGGAAACAGAGTTGCTTTTCTGGGAAGGAATATAGAGGGAAATGAGCTTCCAAATCAACATCCAGAGATGGTCAGAATCAGAGTTGAACTATTTTTTTGCAATGATGGATTAGTTGACTCAGGTGATAAATGGAAGTTGTGTTTATAGATGGTGTTTTGGTTTATTCTAAAAGCAAATAGGAGCATGAAAGTCATTTAAGGGTTGTTTTGAAAACCTTAAATGAAAAGAAACTGTATGGAAAATTCAGCATGTGTGAGTTTTTGTTACGAAAAATTTCATTCCTTGGTCACATTGTTTCAAAAAATGGCATAACTGCTGATCTTGCTAAAACAAAAGTTGTTGAAGAATGGAAAAGAACCACAAATATAATCGAGATCCGTAGTTTTCTTGGTTTGGAAGGTTATTACCAGAGGTTTGTTGAGAATTTTGCCCAGTTATCTAGTCTAATGACTAAGTTAAATCGAAAAAGTGTTAATTTCATTTGGACAAAAGAATGTGATGATTGTTTTCAGGAATTGAAAAGAAGATTGGTGAATGCTCCAGTTTTGGCACGACCTTCCAGAAATGGTGAGTTTGCTATTTATAGTGATGCTTCGTTGAAAGGACTTGGTTGTGTCCTTATGCCTAATGATCAGGTAATTTCTTATGCTTCACGTCAGTTGAAACCTCATGAGTTAAATTACCCTTCACATGATTTGGAATTAGCTGCTGTTGTTTTTGCTTTAAAAATTTGGAGGCATCATTTGTATGGAGTAAAATGTGAAATATATACTGACCATAAAAGTTTAAAGTATATATTCAATCAGAAAGAATTAAACATGAGACATATGAGATGGCTGTAATTAATCAAGGATTATGATTGCATGATCCTTTACCATCCGAGAAAAGTAAATAATGTGGCTGATTCTTTGAGTCGAAAAAGTAATGCTTCATTAACCATGATACATTTGGAACGAGATCCTTTGGTTTTTGATTTGATAAACTTTGGCATAGAAGTTGTTGATGCAGGAAATTCATCTATTTTGTTTCAGGTGTTAGTGGAGTCATCTCTATCAGACAGAATTAAGCAAGTGCAGAAGGGAGACAGTGAGTTGTAGAAAAAGGTAGAGTTGGTTCAAAAGGGTAAGTTGCCAGATTTTAACATTGATAATGATTTTGTTTTGAGGTTTGGGAAAAGATTATGCGTGCCTTGTGATTCAATGTTGAAAAATGATTTGTTATGTGAAGCTCACAGTTCCCCATTTTCAGTTAATCCTAGAAGAACTAAGATGTATAGATATATTCGGGAGTATTATTGGTGGGATGGAATGAAAAGAGATATTACTGATTTTACATTGAAGTGTTTGACCTGTCAGCAGGTTAAAGCAGAGTGGAAGTTATTGAAAGGGATGCTTCAGTCTTTACCAGTGCCATAGTGGAAATGGGAAAATATATCCATGGACTTCGTTTTGGGATTACCAAAGATATCTTGAGGTAACAATGCAATCTGGGTTAGTGTTGATCGATTGACTAAATCTACTCATTTCCTTCCTATTCGAGATACTTTGTCTCTATATCAACATTCTCAGTTGTATGTTAAAGTGATTTTTAGGTTGCATGGTGTTCTCCTTTCCATTGTTTCTGATCATGATCCCAGGTTTACTTCTAACTTTTGGAAAGGCCTTTAGAATTCATTGGGTACTTAATTAAATTTTACTACAACTTTTCCTCCACAATCAGATGGGTAGCCCGAACAAAAAATTCAGACCTTAGAGGATATGTTATGTGCTTGTTCACTAGATTACCAAGGATTTTTGGACCAACATATTTCTTTGGTTGAATTTTCTTATAATAACAGCTTTCATTCCAGTATATAGATGGCTTCGTTTGAAGTATTATATGGAAAGCATTTTTGAAATCTAGATTTTTGGGATGAAGTAGGTGAAAGGAAGCTAATGGGACCAGAATTGGTATAAGAGATGATAGAGAAAGTTCAATTGATTCAGAAGCACATGAGAACAAATCGGATCAGAAAGAAAAGTTATATGGATAATCAGAGGAAGGATCTCTCTTTCGAGGTAGGTGATCATGTATTTCTCAAAGTTTCTCCATAGAAAAGTGTGATGTGTTTTGGGAAGAAAGGAAAGTTGAGTCTGAGGTACATTGTACCTTATGAAATCCTAGATAAAGTGGGATATGTTGCCTACAGAGTGGCTTTACCTCCATGTATGTCCTAGGTACACAATGTTTTTCATGTTTCAATGTTGAGAAAGTATATTCCAGATCCCTCTCATGTTTTGAGCCCAGAGGTAGTTCAGTTGGAAGAGAATCTCTCTTATGAGGAACAACCAGTCCAGATTCTTGACCGAAGAGAGAAAGTATTGTAGAATAAGGTAATTCACCAGGTAAAGGTTTTGTGGAAAAACCATATGGTTGAAGAGGAAACATGGAAATCTGAAAATACTATGAGGGATAAATACCCCCATTTATTTGATAAGTGGATAAAATTGCGAGGATGCAATTTCCAAAATGGGGGAAGGATGTAACATCCCAGGTAAATAAAGAAATATGACATTTTCATATTTATTATAATATGTGAATTACATATTAATTTTACTTCAAAGGGGATTTCTATGTTTGAGGGTGTACCCGATACGCAACAACGAGTTTTTTTGAAATCTTACGATGCACACTAATAATATAATATTATTATTTTAAATGGTAGTTAACACCTAGTCGTTGTATTGGAAAGAATGAATAGAACTAACTAAAATATGATTACACAAGTTTGTTAAATGTTTTTACATTTATCCAATAAATATTAAAGGCTTAAAATAAGAAGGAATCTGATTTCAAGCACAAATACTCAAATATTCATTAAATGGTCGATTCACCACCTTTTGATGGCGAACCCTCTTTAAATCTAGTTTTGAACACTTTTATATGTTCTATTTGACAAAATAAAATTATTCTATTGAATTGGGACATCAAAATTTACATCGGATGAAATTTTGGTATTTTCTGATAAAATTCATTTTTAATGAATAGTGAAAAAATACTGTATTTTAATTCAAAAATGCATTTTAATCTAATTTATTTATAAGGATAGATTATCTTTTTAATTTGTTTTAAAGTTTAATTATATTATGTTTTCAATATTTAATCCAATTTTGGTCATTGGAAGTAATTTCACTATGAAATTGGATATAAATAAGTGTCAATCTTTTGATAGTTAATATTTCTTAAAAACACGCCTTTTGTTTTGACATCGGGAATTAATTTTAAATTAATTTCTCCCACTTCTGTGTTTTGAATTTGAAAAAATGGATTCCATACTTGGAATCAGGATTTCCAAATTGTGTAAATAGATAACTTTTATTTATAGACATTATGAATATTTACTTCAGTAAAAATTTTATTTACCATGGTTAAAGTTTAAATCTGGTAAATAAGGGTAAAAAAATATTATTATAACAATATAAAATTACCTTAACATTTGTTCTAATCCTATTGGTTGATAAATATCCGACCATGGGAATCCTTGGGTCGATTTTGGGACCCCATGGAGCCACTTGAAGGTGATAATGACACTTTATATTAATTAATTTAAAGTAAAGACAAAAATGACATAAACAAATAGCTTTTAGTAAATCAATTTTTAAATGGAGTTATATAAGATATCTATTAGAATATAAATATTAATTATAAAGATAAAATTATTTCCTACATTATGGTATTTTTTTATAATTTTTAGACATCAAATAAATTAAATTATTTATTACACAATAATGATATAGTGTTTACCTCATTAATAAATGATTTAAATAAATAAGATTATAAAGATTAAAATAATATACAAAACCTGTCCAATTATTATTGGATGATTTTATTTAGACCATGATTCATCTTATCTTCGACTTTAATGATTTTTGGACCTTTTTAAAATGAAGATAAGTTTATAATAAAATAATATTTTCACACTATCTTAAAGTGCCCCTCCTCCCCCTAATAAAAATCCCTCACCTCTAACCCATTCATCACACCTCTCAAGCCCCTTGTATCGTACAAACTCTTCCAAATTAAGCTCTCTATATCCCTATACTCCTCCTAGAAGCCTTAACTTAGGCAGAAGGCACTTTAAAAAATCCTTTTGGTTCAAACCAATGAGAGCTACCCGAATTAAAGGTAATTGTTTCTCTTAAATTCTTTTGTTTTATTTTGTTTTATTTTACTTCTCCAACCCCCTAAACTCTTTTTATTACTTTATTTTATAAAAAAACCAGTATCCTAAACATACTAGGTTGTTTTTATGAGAAGTATTCAAACTACACTTACACACACCTCCATCTAATGGGTAAAGAACATATTGTTTCTCTGGACGACGAACTACTGCCTCACAAAATGATGATTGTTCAAATATATCCAACTGCCTATCATGGTGGAAATTATGATGAAACTATATTTACAAATGATATATATTATATTTATATTGTTTTTATGCTTTTGTATTTTTCATTTATAGAATACCATTATGGTTTCCATAGTGGGTAAATACGATAATTTCATTTGAGGAAGTACGGACTACCGCCCCCTCAAAGTGATATGACTTGTCCATGCCTTATGTGGAACACATAAATGGTAGAGTTAATGAAATTATATATGATATTATATTGGAATTATAATATACTTATGTATCATTATGTTTTCATTCCATTACAATACAAAATAGAAATGGAAGTAGTGTTCATGCGAACGTACGACTTACCGTCTCCATGAATGGTGTATTTCATTTCTTATCTCCAAATGTTTTTTAATATTATAAATACATACATATACTAGATATATATGATATATATGATATCTACATCATGAATATAATTCTAGAGAAAATGGATATTTGACCACATGAACAACTTGTAATTATAAGAAGTTCATTTTTGACTCAAGTACCAAATATCGACAAAACGACCGTTGTTAACTTAAATGACTAGATAATGTTATAACATGGTAATAAGTGATTTAAAAGGAATTATAAACTTGAAAAAACAGGTTTTAAGAAAGAATAAATTAACTTTAGTTTATTATTCAGGAGATTAAAGAACGAACGGGTCAAGTTGGACATGAGGTAAGGGACTTCATCTCAATCTCCTTTCATTGAGGCATATTTTGTTTTAATACGCAACTTTATTTTATATGCTTATAAAAACCTTTGACTTTTAATTTCATTCAAAGGAAATGTTTTTCTACGAAGCATTTTACTAAATGACAAAAAAGAATGTTACTTTTAACGTAAGCGGTGACAACAACCTTTCAGCCGCCACAAGTATTATTTGATCTTTTGATTCCTTAACAAGACATAATTTTTTTAAAAAGGAAAATAAATACCATATACTCTTTTATGTATTTTGTTATTGAAAATGGTTTTGATAATGAATTTGTTATGCCAATATATTTCAACGATATATTGTGATTGAAATGTGGAAATGTTTTCATTCCTTTATATTTGTTTTATGTGTTATGATTTTATAATGGTAATTGGAAATTTGATGGGTGGTTATGTGATAAAACAAATGAAGGGTGCTGCCGTGATAAACCAGGATGGGTGGTTACGTTATAACCTCCAATGCATTGGGTATGGAAGTCGGCCGTATGGCTATTCCATTTAGTGATATGTGTGAAAGTCGACCGTATGGTCATTCCATTTAAGTATGTTTATGTCCTAAGTTACCTTTATATGTTATGTGTTCTTTATATGAGTTTTATGGTAATATTTTGGTTACAAAAGGGTAAGTAATGATCTTTTATTCAGTGAAGAGTATTTACTACTTCATAAAGGTGAAAAGTATTACTTATGATAAAGTATTCATTGTTTACTTGTTGTTTTGAAAAACTAACAATTTTCCTTCTTTGTGTATCCCTTACTGAGCTTTTTATTCTCATAAAAAGTTTTTGAAATGTTTTTCATATGACATAAAGTGGAATGGGGTGAAGGATGAGATCAAGGAAAAATCATGCTGTCTAAAACATGGAACTAGACATGACTCTTTTTTTCAAGAATTTTTATTTTGAGAAAAAAATGGAAACTGGGTAGATGTATGTAATATTCAATTTGTTATGTATATGTTATGACCTAATTCTCTAAATCTCTAAACCTGAAAAGATCCTCAATGTGAATTATTAACTTAATTCAAGAATATGCAATGTTTAAGGCCTTGTCCTTATAATAGCACTACACTCTTCAATGAGGCTGTAGGTAGAAAATTCTTTAAGTGTATTTTTATTTGAAATAATTTTTAAGAGATTTTAGATAAGATGGGATTTGGATTAAGGCTGGAATGAAAGGAATGTTCACATGGACCTTGGTAAAATACCATGTAACTGGATAAGTTCATCTTTGGCGTTACATTGGGGTTTCAATTTTTCATGGAAAGGGATGGGTGGGGCATAATTCTTAATTATAGTAGGCATATCCATAACTTCTTCAGAATATTTTTCTTTTACTTTATTCTTTTTATTTTTGGAAACATGTTTAGATTTAATTTCAGGTGTCAAATTATGATTTTTTTTCATTTTCATGAAATTTATGTTGACTTCCAGATTCTGAATAAAGCATAATTTTCTTTCCAGATTCATTCAGTTTTTTAGTTTGGGAATTTTCAAAGTAATTTTCAGCTATAGTTTGAGTATTAAGCCAACTTCTAGTGATAACAACCATGATATTCTCTCTATGGTTAAGTTCATTTGTGCTTTTTAATCAACCTTTATCCTTAGAAGTGAAGTCTCTAGCTATTTGGGCCAATTGAGTTTTCATGATTGCATTCTAGAATCATTTTAAATTTTATCAGTTTCATATTGGGCATGATGTTTATTCAATTGAGTTAACCATCCTTCCTCTTGGGAGTTCATTCTATTTAAAAATTTATCCAATTTTGAAGTAACATGGCCATCAAAATTTACTTGTGCATAAGATGATTCACACCTCTATTGATTTTGAAAATTTTATCTAGGTTGGTTTTGGTAATTAGGGGCAGTGGTTTTTTGACTATTACTTGATCATTCCAAGACAGATTAGGATGGTTCCAATAGCCTTGGTTATAATTGTTAGAAAATGGGTCTTCTTTAGCAGGAATTCTAGGACCATAATTTAAAAAATATTCATTTTATTTTTAGTGGTCTATCATATCAAAGTTGTGAACAAAAAACTTCTCAGTGTGACCAAACATTCCACATTGAGAAAATTGTTCCCTCAATGATTGGTCTGAGTTTTGACAACCCAGTTGATTCACAAATTGTTTGGAATTTTGGTTCATTAAGGATTGACGTTGGTTGGCGATTTCAGCTAGTTGATATTGAGTATTCATTTCCATTCAAGAACCAGTGTTAGGATTTTTATTCACTCTTTTTATTCATGAATTTTTATATTGAGTGTTTAAAGAAAGGTTATAGAAAATTTGTTTTAAATCTTCATATTTCTTATCATTATAAATTCCCCCAAAAGCTTGGTCTACTATGTTTTGACTAGAGGAGAATAACCCTTCATAAAAGGTTTCCATGAGAAGGTGGGATGGGAGTTGATGACGAGGACACTGCCTATGAATGTCCTTAAATCTATCCCAAGACTTATTAAAGGCTTCTCAATCCTCTTGATAAAAACATTTTATTTTAGTGCTAAGTTCTCCTTTAAGTCCTTGGGGATATTATTTCATTATAAATGAACATTATACTTGGTCCCAATTCTCAAAAATGTTCTCATCCACACTCAAAAACAAGTTTTGAGCATTCCCTTTAAGAAAAAATGGAATCAATCACATTCAATGTTCATTTTATATGAGTCCTAAGAGAGGATGTTGTTGCACAATATTATAGAAGTCTCTAATGAAGGCTAGAGAGTCCTCATTATAGATCCAATTGAAAGAAGGAAATAGAGAAATGTGGTAATATTTCCGTTCATAATTTCTATCTCTAGGGGAAAGTCTAATGGATGAAGGATTACTTGAAACATGAGGGAGTTGGAACTCCATCATCCTAGGACTCTCAGTTTCATCTAATAGTTCAAGGTGAATGTTTTGATGAGTATGAGGTGCAAAAAATCTATCATCTAAATTTTCAATTTCAGTTTTGTTTTACTTTTTTAGAAAAATTAACTATTTATCTATTTTGGGTTATGGAGCACTAATCTAGCAGTGGAACATCTTGTGCTCGTACAAAATGTAATATCAGAGTGAAACTAGCAAAAACACAATGAACAATAACTATGTAGTTTAGCACAAAATTAGCAAAAACAATATTAAGAGGAAAGTAGAAAAATTATAATAAATGAAAGATGTCGGTAACATGAAAATTAACTAAACAAATACAGGCAGAATTTGACAAGACAATTTTTTTTAAAAATTGTTTTCAATTTTAAATTTCTTTTACGTTTTTTTGAATTTTTTGGAAATATTTTTTAATGAAAAATGGTCGCTCGAAGACTTCCCCAGCTATAACGCTAAAAAATTGACTCGGTCGTCATTGAAAACGAGTCAATGATTAATATTTATAACTCCTACTGACTATAATGTATAATGGTCTGTAGGGTTGAACCGATAGGGATGGATGAAGAACAAAAACATCTTTTTTTTCTATTCAAAACTCCCACTAGTGCCAACAGTGGGTGGATATTTCTATGTTTTTTTACATTTAAATTTTTTTTTTAAAATTTTATAAGTGAGTAAAGAAAAACAACTTTTTTATGTTTTTGTACTAAGCTATGATCAAATAGGAAGTAAGAATAATCCAATGAGAAAATGAGAGGAAACAAGTTGATAAAAGAACAAACAAGATAAGATGTTTGGGAAAAAACTATCCTATTGGTTAGAAAGTAATCTTTTTTCACAAAAATGAATGAAAGAATAACAAATGAAAATGAATGATTTATCTCCCTCACTATGAGATAAATCAACCAGATGGATCAATCTTATAGTTATCCACTCCAAGAAAGACTCAACTGTAAAAATTAAACATGAAAAGTGCAACAAAATAGAATCACCATCCATTTTGAAGTTATGTTTTTGAACAAAAAATTATAAGAAAATGCATCCCTGATCAAACTCCACATTTGATTAAGGAGTTTTAATTTTAGAACAAGTGGCACAAAGAAATTGAATGGATTTAGAATTCTTCTCGACGATCAAATATTAAATCATTGAAAAGATTGAGTGAAAAAGGAAAATAGAAATAACCAGTAGAAAACGATTTCGTTCAAACTGGTGTTTTAACCCAAAATTTTCAATAAAAAATTGGAAATATACTATTAGAGAGCATTAGAATTGAAAAAGGTAAGAAGATAAATCCCCTTCAATCTGGTGCTACACTGCTCATGAACTCCTCAGGTCTCCAAGAGTGGTTCTCCAAGGATTTGTTCTACTGTCCCCTAATGTCGTATGATAAGTGAATGAGAGTTATGTAATGAATGGTTTATCCTGCTCGTACAACTGCTGAATTTTTACATCTCCTATCACGCTCTGGTTGTCACAATCATTTGCACCTACACAGGTATGTTCTTCACCCTCGAACCGCACACATGCACATATCATGACAACACTTGTCATTGTATCTTAACCCATGTAACGAAATTCTAAGAGTTCATTAGGATGCATGTCGACGTGTCATGGGTTCCTGCATGAATCTGAAAATGTAAACAGTTAGAATAGTTTAAAAATAAAAATATATAAAAACAACTTAATTCTATACTTAATTATTATTGTTATTTAAATTCTTATTATATAACTAGTTAATATTTGTGAATTTTTTAATTAATAAATATTTCAAATTGATTATTTAATTTAATTTATTTTGTAAAGAACTTTTATAAATATTAAAGTAATTTAATTAACATTACTAAAGTAAATATTTTAATAAAAGACTTTAAGGTTAAAAGTTATTATATTATTAAGCTAAATATTTATTTAATTTAAATACAATTATTATAGTTATTAATTTAGTTTATAATTAATAGTTAGATTAAATTATTAAAATCATAATTTAATATTTAGTTATATGATTACTTTATTAAATCAATATTATTAATATTATTATTTATTTATTTTAACATCTTTATGTGTTTATTTATCTGATCCAGTGATTTCTCCAGCCCAGAATGTTGAATCAACGACGTGGCCATGAGGCGTTCGACCTCTTACAGCGATGGGAGTTTAGGAGGAAAAGAAGATCGTTGGGTCTCTCTGGCTCAGACGGTTGTGGATCTGGGGTCTCAGCTTGCCTCCTATGGCTCGTGGAGTCTGTGGGAAGAACAATGGAGTACCGGGGTGGATCTGAGAGCTTCTGCGAAGGGTGACTCGGCTTCGGTGGCGGCGCGCGGTCCCGCGGAAAAGTGGGTGTCCAAGCGGTGAGGGAAACCTCCTGAGGTTCAATTTCAAGATCTATGCAATAGGTTTGGATTTGGGTTCATAGGGATGGTTCGGGTAGCGACGGTGTGTCGCGGAAGAGGAATGGTGTCAAACTGAGAGTAAGGGGTTGCTGGAGCGGAGACGATTAAGGCAGCATGTTGAGGAGAGGAAAACATGTGGTTAAGCTAAGATTAAAAATTAAACCACATCAAACTTAAATGTATAGAATGAGTCACTAACACCCATCAGTGACTTAAAATTTAATCTAAATAAATAAACACAATTCAATTAAATAAATGAATCAAAAAATATGAAATAAGTTAATTATATTCATTATAATTAATTAACTATGGTTTCTTGGTGTGAGACTAAGGATTGAGTGGCTATGAAGAACTATGTTCGATGTTGAGTGGTGTGGACGATCCTTGAAAGCGCCTCGACAAGGCCACATTGCATTGGAAATGTTTTTGAAATATTTTTTGATGACATAGTTGGTCCAAGAGAATTACCCATAGTCTTAAATATTGTATTATATGCGACTTTTAGTATTTGTCTCAAATAACATGTGTTGTTTATTTCTTCCTTGGCATATGTAATTTGGTTTTTAGCATCATATTAACACCTTAAACTTTTCATGGATCCCATTTTGTACATGGGTGTCTATAAAATCAAACGTACAACCATCCATGGGGTGTTCCATTTCATGGAAAGGGTAAATTGGAGTTGCAAAGGGACAATATGGAATAATTTTATGTGTTAATATTTTATAATAATTCCTATGACTATTGTAAAATGGTTTTACATGTGTAAATTGCGTTTTGACCAAGCTTTGAGTGACAAATGGGGAAAGCTATGTTTTGAAATATTTTTTATTTTGAAATGAGGTGTTGACCACCATGTGATTTATAAAAGGGATTATAAATGGATTTCAAATGATAATTTGAACTGAGTGTGTGCTTCCCATATTTGTTAAAATGCATCAATGACCTGTTAATGGTTTTCAAGGAAGATGCGAGTTTTGGACCTTGTTTGGATTTGAATTGAAACCCATTTTTTGAAGTGTCTATTTGAAATGTTTTAAAATCATAGTTGGTCTAATTGATTCTTAACGTGATAAAATAAAGACATACATGAGTTATGGAACATAATGGTTAAATTTGGTAAATGTATAAAGAAGCATGTACATGTGGTAAATGACATGGGTGGGTTATTGGAATGAGGCACTTCTCCCACATGTCGTTATAGACTGATGCTCTACGTCACACTAAATTTTTTCGTGGATTAGGATGTCAAACTGAGGTTATATGATCCTAATGTTTGAATGATCTATCATTTTCAAATGAGGCTCTCTATCCTTTATTTTTTCATGGTTTTGGATGCTAAAATGAGGTTCTATGATCCTTATGTTTTCATGTTTTAGGATGTCAGAATAATACTGTATAATACTATATTTTTCATTGTATATGTTGTTGGACTGAGGCTCTATGATCCCAACTTATAAACATGAGATGGTTACATGAACCGAGGCTCCATGATACAGTGCTAAATTTAATTGAATAGTGAATAAACCTTTATAACTAAAAGTATTTCCACTACTGAAAATTAGATCTTTCCCAACGCTTCTATACCAACGGTTTGAAAAAACCGTTTGTATAGGTCCCCTTTCCCAACGGTTTGTCCAAACCGTTGGGAAATGACCCCAAATTGGCCACTTTTCCCAACGGTTTGGCCAAACTGTTGGGAAAGGTAGACCTATCCCAACGGTTTGGCCAAACCGTTGGGAAAGGCCCCCAAATTGGCCACCTTTCCCAATGGTTTGGCCAAACCGTTGGGAAAGGTAGACCTATCCCAACGGTTTGGCCAAACCGTTGGGAAAGGCCCCCAAATATGCCACCTTTCCCAACGGTTTTAACAACCGTTGGTAAAGGTACTTTCATTTTTTATCAAACCTTCGTACCGAGAACATTATATAAATCAAAATTTAAAATATTTATGAGAATACATATATATATATTTATGTAATTATGATCACAAAAGTCATGTTAGGTTAGTGGTTGAGTCGTTAAATGATAAATGAGGGGTCCTGGGATCAAATCCCAGCGGTTGTTTTATTTTTGGAATTTATATACCATCGGTTCCATTACCGTTGGTATAGATTTCATATTACCTATTCCAACGGTTTCCAAAACCGTTGGCATAGGTCTATACCAACGGTTTTTGGAAAACCGTTGGTATAGACCTATCCCAACGGCTTACTTGGCTACGGTTCTCCAAACCATTGGTATAGGCTATACCAACGGTTTGGAGGCCTATAACAACGGTTCCAAACCGTTGGTAAAGGTTAGTTTTCCAGTAGTGTTCACCCATTTGTGATGTGTATTAGGTTATCGACATGGTAAGATAAAGGATAGTTGGATTTGAATAGAGAATATAAATGATAAAATGGTTAATTAATAATTTTTTAAATGTGAAATGCGGTTCTCTTCTTACCCTATTTTTTATTGAAAATTAATTATCTTCATAAACTATTATTGAGGCTAGTAATTTAATTATACACAATTTGTGGTGGCCTACTTATTTTTTCTCACACCCTACATGGGCATCCATTTCACATTGGTACCCATGTATCTCTCACATGTCTATTGAAGGAATAGGTTTGAGCTGAGGCCAGTGTGGAATTTTTAATGGTTAGGAATGATATCTTGATGGTATCAAGTGACATCATGGTTCTAGATTCGTTATTATATAGATACTTTTATAGATTATTTTCTTTTTTTATTTCATTTAACCTATCCATTGGGGGGTTGGTTGTATGTATCACTTGGTGGTTTGGACTTTATTTTATTTGATTCTATTACAACATCATTCTATTTCATTTTATTTATTCATTAAGTGTATGGTGATGTGTATAATGTCTTGTTATCTAAATATATTTTTCACTCTTATATTGGTGTATAGTCTTTACATAGTTCCACTATATACCCCCATTTCTATTTAGCAACCTATGGCATAAGAGGGTGTGTTATTGAGGCCATGTGGAGAACTTGATTATGACACTAGTTTAGTGTCATCAAGGTCAAGATGTTGAAAATTATTATAAATGGTTATTACATTACTATTATATTAATATTAGGGGTTCGGTATACTGGATATCTATGAATATGTCAGATCATGAGATTGACACCCGACTAGTTCATCACAAAAACCTATTCCAGTTGGAATTCCTAGTTACCAAGGGATGATTTTGATGATCTAGATTTGTGATGTTATGATTTTATATTATTTTTTATTTGAGAGATGCCCTTATTGTTTGGACTTCAAGAATTGTGATATAATTATTGTTCTTGACCCGTTTACAAGAATCTTATGACACAGTTTTAAATATTCTTCTGTACGGTAAAGATGTGTCTTATTCATCATGGTCGGTACGTAGAATCCACATATTATAGGGTTTATAGTGTCTGATTTTTTGGATTTCATTCTGAATGAAGGTTATGAGGATCTACGGTAAGATGTTCAATGAGGACACACGTGTGATCCTCATTTTTTGTTGGTGTAGTGACCCTGGTGGGTATGCATGATATAAGTGTTTGACTTTTAGACCCTTAACTATGGTTTTTTTAGAATCAATTTCATGTCTGAGTCATCTTGGGAGTATTCTAATGTGTTGATTGTTAGAGTGGATGGACACCCTAGTTGTGGGTAGTTTATTGTTATATGACACCTTCATGGTTTCAGACCCTATAAGATAGTGTTTTGACTTTATGACATAGATTAAAGATGATACAGGTGCATGTTGATGCCCTGTGAGTTCTGGCCATTGGTGACATGACATAGACCTTGTCAGATTGGACTAAGTGAAATTCTTAACGTGACTCTAGTTGAGGGAATTAGTGTAGTATTGATTTTTTGCATGACCCATGATAGGGGTTGTCCAATTTGTATGTTACATTTAGTGTGTGAGTCATGTGTTGATATTTTTTTACTTTTTATAGTGTTTCATGAGGGGTGAAACTTTGTAGGACTTTTAGACACTTCAAATACATTTGGTTTAGAGAAAGAACACATGAGTTATAGTGTTATCCTTTTGGTTGGTTTATAGAGGGGCATGATGGATTTGGTGCTTTTTTGGGTGATGGTTGTGCATGAAAGTTATGCCTAGTGGATTTCAACTAGCCCAAATGTGCAGGATTTCATTCAGTAATGACCATATAGGTGAGATGAACCTGACATGTTTACAGTGAAAAACAGATGATGTTCTCTAGTTTCCATGGGGTGTATATCACTGGGAGTGTTTATTCTTTGGTGGAACTTTTGGTTATGGAGTGAATGATGGGATGGGATTCCAATATTAAATCACTATATGTATCTCTAAGAATGTGGTGAGATCAAAGAAGACCATAGTATAATAATGAATGGATATTGGGTTTTTTAGTGGCGGTGTATGTGCTTTTGAATTGTGAAATAATTTTGGTTTGGGAAAGCACCACATCTTCTCTATGATTGGATAGAATGGATTTAGGGGTACAAATGGATAGTGGGTGGGAATTGTCTGTATAGTTTTGATAATACTGACATGCTAGAGTCAGAATCATATTATGTGGAGGGGTCACTGAAGAGTTTGTTTGATGGTTATGTTTTTTTGGAATATTGGGGAAGTGAATGGTTTGTGAAGCTCGGTGTTTTATGCTATGTGGATATAACATTATAATAGTTCATTACTTAGGTTATTGAGTGGATTAGGATTTTTTCAGTAGGTCGATAACTGATGATAATTTTATGATATGCTTGTAGGAAGGAATACATAAGAACTTTGGATGGGTTTTTATGTCCCTGCGGTTAGAGGTGACATTTTAAATGAATTATCGGTGGTCGTATTCATCAATGAAAAAAATAAAAAAATTAGTTATTGTTTATCATGACCAATATCATGACATAATAATTGGGTTATTAAAAGAGAAATTGATATACACCTAGATAATAAAATGTATTTTATGGATTGATGTGGGGTCTCCTGGGAGTTTCACTTGTAGAGTGGTGCATGTCAAATTGTATGGTCGAGGTGCTATAATAAAGGTATGTGAGAAAAGTTATAGTGATGCAACATATGTTGGAAAATACCATGGGCTAAGTTCCCAAATTTTGAGAATGAGTGATAGATGATATGTTGTCTTGTTTCTCAGGTGATGTTGAGGTATCCATGACGTATTGTTTGTTCAGTAGTGGTTGGAGAGTGGGATGAAGCGGTTAAGGTTGGATAGGTGAGTTTGTGATGATGACACTCCTACAGTGGGAAGTGTATATCAGTTGTTGAGGTGTGACACTCATAATGGAAGGGTCACAAGTGTATGAAACTAGAAATTGATCAGTTGTGGTAGAATAGTGATTTTAGTGTGGAATCATTATTCATTGTGATTAGATTCTATAGGTATTATATACAAGAAATAATTTGTGGGGTGTGATTGAGACGAGTGTAGACATATGCTCATGGTGGCTTCAAAAAACAATACATGGTGCTTGTTTCAGAGGTGCATTGATGTATGTGGTAGGTAATGAATACGGTTTTGTGTGAGTCAAGTATATGGTTATGGAATCTCATTGGGATTTGGGTGTTTATTCTTGCTCAAATTTACCCAAAAGAAGAAGGTAGGACTGTCCTTGTAGTCTAGTTTGGGTTGTCGAATCCTCAGAGACCTAAGAAGTACCTACAAACACATACATTCTATGGACAGTTTTTGGCTATGAAGTGGCCAACTTGGGTTGATTTTAGATGGTTTTAAATGATAAATAACAGATTTTAGTAAATTCAATTTAAAATAATGAGTTGATCCTAGGTTATCACTCGGGGTGGATTGGATGAATTCATTTTTTTAATGATTTCAATTTATTATAATTGAGATGGGTTCATTTAAGAAGATAAAAAATAATCACCACTTACTGGTTTAATGCCTACACACCCTAATACTAATCACCTATACACTTGAAGGATCAAATCATTGAGCACTCCATGTTAAAGGTTCATATTAGCACTTGAAATGTGTGACCTTAAATTCAATAAGGATGAAGATGTTTTAAAATCACCAAATAAAAATCTCATTTAAAATAAGTGATTAGCCATTAATGGATTGAGAAATAACATCCAATACATCCCCTTGATACTATATTAGATCAACCCATAAAATAGTTATCCCTCCATTGATGACATGTATTCAACGGAAGCGGGAAGTAGACTTACGTGGGTGGAATTGAAGAAGTAAAAAAAACAACAACAAAAATCGATCACTCAACCGTTGTGTGATAAATATCACAAAGTATGGTGTGAATTAATTCACACCTTGAACCAAAAGTATCAAAGTTATATTTATAACAACAGAATAAGAGTATAAGAACAACTTTTATTAAGAAACTAGGATGAATTAAAGCAACTTACATGTGAAGGAAGAACGTTACAAAGAGAAATTGGCAGCATGACATTAAGATGAAAACAAAGCTCAAAGATGAAAAAATCCTTCACCACCACTGCCTTAAATAGGCATTTTGGGAGATTTGGGTCGATCCTCCAATAGTAAAAAGGATACCACTTGAGTATGGCAGGCCTAGGGTTGTGGAAATTAAGGGAGAGGAGACTTTTCCACCCTTGACCTGAGGTGGCATCCAGCTTGCTTCCACCGAACAAACGCGCTTGTAAGTCCTTCTATATGGATGAATAAGAGTGGTCAATAGGAGAATAAAA
The DNA here is from genome assembly GCA_963277665.1 of Viscum album. Lineage (NCBI taxonomy): Eukaryota > Viridiplantae > Streptophyta > Magnoliopsida > Santalales > Viscaceae > Viscum > Viscum album. The sequence continues at coordinate 1,606,780,756 of OY728121.1, forward strand.
TGGATCCCCGGATGTTTCCTACCTTACTGTAAAATTTGGGCCCATTTGGAGTTTTGGATTCGGAGATATGATTAGATTAGAGGACTGTTTTTCTGGGAAGCAGAATCTGGCCCAGAATTTTATCTCTAACTTGGGCTGCCTAAATGGACACCATGGAGGCCGAATTAGCATTAGATAATGTAGATTTATTTGTTCCTATACATGTATTCTAGCATCCCACTAAATTTGGGATTCATTGGGCCTGTATGTTGGGCCCCACAGTCTCATCAGTGGGCTGGTGTCCAATCTGACTTCTCTAGAATTGTTTCCTTTCATCACAAAATATCCCCATCTTCTTCCATGAATTCTCCATTGATCCCTGAATAAAACATGTTCATATTGAAGTGTAGATCAATTTCAAAAAATATCTAATTAAAATATGTATAATTATATTCCTTAAAATTAGATGAATCATTGGGTACTTCAAATGATGTTAAAAAATGTACCACATAATAGTGCATTTTAAGAAGATATTATAATCATAATGTGAAATGATGTTCAAAGTGTAAAATGCACTAAAATGGTGTTTATGAATAATAAATAACATGAATATTATATATATTAACAATGAATATTATCCCCATTTAGTGGCTAATCACACCCCCCAACTTGAGTTTTGTTAGTCCCGAGAAAAATATATCTCAACAATATGAAATTAGAATTCCCTTTTCCAAAAACATTTTAATACACAATGATCACCAGAAACCCTTATACCAAACAATCATGAAACCCATCAAAATATTCTAATACAAGATATTTTCATAAGAAGATCCCAATCCCAATCCCATTATTTTGTTCAAATTCATTTCCATATTTCATCCAATATCAATTAAGTACGAGGTTGTGTTGTGCATCACAATAGACATGAGAGTTCATCTTTATTCAAGGGGGAAATGATGGAAGCGCTAGGTGGAATCACATTTCAATATTAAGAAGAGTATTCAAATTTGTTTTAGTGTATTTTTATTGTATTTTTTTGTATTTTTTTTCAATGTTTCCATGGTAATTGAAGTTTCACTCAAAAGAGTCAACCCCTGCAGCGAGACTTTGCCGATGACTCCTAGGCTCAAAGACCTTAGGGAACCAAGTGAAGCCCACATAATTGGGCATCATCTCAAGTTAAGAGTGAATTCTAATTGAAATGTCATGATTATATCCTATGAAGTGATTCTTTAGTGGGGAGGGAAGGACAATAATTTTGGGCTCGGTTTGGATATGACATTTAGACACAAGTTGATATTTTGAATCCAACTCAGTTTCATTTTCCAAATTTCTCAAAAAAATTGTTTCATTTTCCAAATTTCTCAACAAAATTGTTTCATTTTGAATAGAAGATTCAACCAAAAAATTTGAAAGAACGGTGTTAGGAATGGGTATGGACATAATGTTTTTTATCTCTCTTAGTGGTTCAGGGATTGGTGTTTTTAAAAAATCATCAATAGAGTTAAATTCATGAGACTCAATCCAGGATGTAAAATTTCCCTCTTGTGAATACAAAAAATCAGTTTCCTCTTGATTTAAAAACCCATCAACAATTCCTTGATCCTATTCATCTATCCCAAATCTAAAGGTTGTCTCTTCAGTAAATTCATGAGTGGTTTTTGGGAAACTAGACACTTCACATAAGGTTATGGAAGGGACAATTTGTGTAGGGATGGGTTCCTCACAATTTTTAATGCTTTGTACTTCTAACCTCAATGTTGAAACCTCAAAATTAATTATCTCTATTTTTTGACACAATTTTCCAAGTAATGGATGTGGATTAGGATGGATAAGGGGTTGATACAGATGGTCTATTCCAGGAGGATAACTATGTTGCTAGAATTCCATAGAAGGATGTTCAAATTGGATTTGTGGGGATTGAAACTCATTATATTTTGGAATGTTTTGTGGAGAATAAGAGTTAAAACATTGTGTCTCAATTGGTTGTTTGTTATCCCACCAGTAGAAACTAGGATGGTCATTGTACATCACACTTGGTGTGGGGTGATCAATGTAGGGAGAGGTTCCCCATGTTTGGGCTTGTTCAAAATTGATTTCCATAGGAGTGAGGGGGTGAGAATAGAGAAGAGGGATGAAGAAAAAGAAGGATAATGTCTTAGAAAACTTAATTAGGTCCCCGGAAATGACTCCAAAATTTGATTCTCGCTCAAATTTACCCAAAAGAAGAAGGTAGGACGATCCTTGTAGTCTAGTTTGGGTTGTCGAATCCTCAGAGACCTAAGAAGTACCTACAGACACGTACATTCTATGGAATGTTTTTGGATATGAAGTGGCCATCTTGGGTTTATTTTAGATGGTTTTAAAGGATAACTAACAGATTTGAGTAAATTCAATTTAAAATAATGAGTTGATCCTAGGTTATCGCTCGGGGTGGATTGGATGAATTCCTTTTTGTAATGATTTCAATTTATTATAATTGAGATGAGTTCATTTAAGAAGATCAAACATAATCATCACTTACTGGTTTAATGCCTGCACACCCTAATACTAATCACCTATACACTTTAAGGATAAAATCATTGAACACTCCAAGGTAAAGGATCGTATTAGCACTTGAAATGTGTAACCTTAAATTCAATAAGGATGAAGATGTTTTAAAATCACCAAATAAAAATATCATTTAAAAGAAGTGATTAGCCATTAATGGAGTGAGTAATAAAATCCAATCCAGCCCCTTTATACTCCCTTGGATCAAACCATAAAAGTGATATTCCTCCATTGATGACATGTCTTCAACAGAAGTAGGAAGTAGACTTATGAGGGTGGAATTGAAGAAGTAAAAAAAAACAACAACAAAAATCGATCACTCCACCGTTGTGTGATAAATATCACAAAGTATGCTGTGAATAAATTCACACCTTTAACCAATAGTATCAATGTGATATGTATAATAACATAATAAGAGTATAAGAAAAACTTTTATTAAGAAACTAGGATGAATTAAAACAACTTACATGTGAAGGAAGAACTTTACAAAGAGAAATTGGCAGCATAACATTAAGATGAAAACACAGCTCAAAGATGAAAAACTCCTTCACAACCACTACCTTAAATAATCATTTTGGGAGCCTTGGGTCGAGCCTCCAATAGTACAAAGGATCCCACTTGAGTATGGTAGTCCTAGGGTGGTGGAAAGTAAGGGAGAAGAGACTTTTCCACCCTTGACCCGAGGTGGAAGCCAGATTGTTTCCACTAAACAAACACACTTGTAAGTCCTTCTATATGGCAGAATAAGAGTGAGCCATAGAAGAATAAAATGTATCCCCTGATGTATTCTACCCTACTGTAATATTTTGGCCAATTTGGAGTTGTGGATTCGGAGATATGATTAGATTAGTGGACTATTTTTCTGGGCCGTAGAATCTGTCCCAGAATTTTATCTCTAACTTGGGCCGCCTAAATGGACACCATGGAGGCCGAATTAGCATTGGATCCTGAGGATTTATTTGTTCCTATACATTTCTTCTAGAATACCACGAAATTTGGGATTCATTGGGCCTGTATTGTGGGCCCCATAGTCTCATCAATGGGATGGTGTCCAATCTGACTTCTCCAGAATTATTTCCTTTCATCACAAAATATCCCCATCTTCTTACATTAATTCTCCATTGATCCCTGGATAAAAAATGTTAATATTGAAGTTTAGATCAATTTAAAAAAATATAAAATTAAAATATGTATAATTAGATTCCTTAAAATCAGATGAATCATTGGGTACTTCAAATGATGTTAAAAAATGTACCACATAATAGTGCATTTTAAGAAGGTATTATAATCATAATGTGAAATGATTTTAAAAGTGTAAAATGCACTAAAATGGTTTTTATGAATAATAAATAACATTAATATTATATATATTAACAATGAATATTATCCTCATTTAGTGACTAATCAAGCGTGGACTTTAGTGGGAATTTTTGGGTGGTTGTGGAATTCCTTTGATAGTGAATCCAATATGATCTTGTGTGATGTTAATGGGATATAAGATAGAGCTAGGAAATTTGGGGGAATAATAGGCATAGGATATTCAAGCAGTGGTTAGGAAACAATGTGGGTGAGGAAGGTTAAAATCTATGTATGGTTTTTCATATTTGAAATGATGAGTGATTTTTGGGTTTGAATTATTCTTTTTAGTAAAAAGACTGTTCGTGCATCTTTTGTGCATGGGAAGAAGATGTGAACCCACATTGGAATTTTTTTATGATGAGGGAGTCATGGATGATTTTTTATCTCATGGGTATTGGGGAATTTTGACTTGAGAACAATGGTTGGAGCTTAGATGGAGTGCGAGTTTAGGTTCTATTGGGATTTCATGATGGTATGAGTGTTATGTATTAGAATATGGTGGTTATAAGATGGGTTTTATTATGGGGAGTGACAAATATTTTTGGCTAGTTGAGTTATGTTTTATTAAATGTTTCTATTATATGGGATTGGTGAGAATCATCATGGAGCTTAATTTTTTGGTTACAACCATTAGCTCTAGGTTTTGGCCATTTGAGGACCCTGAGTGGGAGGTTGTTCATTGGAAGTTATTCAGATGTTTAGAGGCTAAATGAGGCTATTGGATAAAATATGGAAATTGATGGTGGTTGGGTGGTGTAGATGTATGAACACATAGGATTCTATAGGATGATATGAATTATGGTGATGTGGTTGCAAGATCACCCGTCTATGCATGTTTACAAAATTCTGATGAAATTTAGATTTTCATTATCAGAGAGGTCGAATCTTGATTAAATAGTCAAAATGGAAATCCAAGAGTTGTAATTAATCAATGTGATTTTTAGTCTAATAATGATTCTTGAGTGGTATCTTAGTTTTTTGAATGATATATTGTGGCAATGTGTTCTGGTTTATGTTTTTTGGAGATTCCTAGCTGGGGTTCACAGTTTTGTGTGCATGGTTTAAGAGAAACCATGGAACATAATTATCTTCAAGAGATTTCCTGTTCATTTTTAACTACACATGTTGGAGTTGTATAGTTAGAGAATATTTTGGGGTATACCGTGCCGGGAAAATGGAGAAATCATGTGAGGTTGAGGATGGAATGAGGCATGGAACATGGGCTACACATGATTGTGGATAATCCGTGTTCCTTTCTAAAGAAGCGAGGTAGTGTTGATACCATTGTTGGGGAATGGTTTTCAATCATGTATCCTAGATATGTGGGGCATAGGGTTTGTCTAGTTGGGATGTGTAGGGTTTGTGCACAATTTTTACAACTGTGAGACAAACTATAAAATTGGGTTGGCCTTGAATAGAGGAACTGAATGGGTGGCGCACAGTTTGGAAAAATGTGCTGCCAAAAAATGAGGCTTTAGAGATTATATTAATAGGGCTGAAATGATAATGATTTCCCTATGGGGTTTTATCCACTATACCCCCTTTCTCCTTCATTTTATGTACACAAACCAAGGGGGTTCCCAAATACATTCCTTATACTCCTTTGACTTTGGGGGTGTTTTCATGGTGTTTCATCACTATTTTTATATATAATCCAACCTACAATTCTTTCCAAGATACTTACACTCCCTCCTCTATAATTTTTAGGATCTCTAGTTTAGGTATTAATGATGATTCCATTGGATTAAGGATTAATAATTTATTTCTCATGGGAATTTTTGATGGATTTGGTAGAAGATATCTGAAGATAGATTCTGCAAGTTTAATGTGGCATTTCATTAAGGTATGATTCCACAATGAGTTTTTTGATGTTTTTCCAAATTATTTATTTTTTTATTGTTAAAATGGTATCACCAATTAGTTATTTTCTCAATTATGGTGTTAGGACTCCATTCTTGACATTCACCAGTCATTTCATGGAGTTTTTATAGGAATTGACTGACCAATTTAGTTTTGAAATTATTTCGTATTGGGTTCCATTGATAAATTTATTATATTCACTATGATTAATTAATTTTTTTTCTTGGTCTAAGCATAGGTTTTGGTTGTTCATGATAATTTTGGTTGGGTGATGATGTAAGGGTTGGTGTCCTGAGATCCAACTATTTTGTACTTTGATTACATGAATGTTCACTTATTATATATTGTTCATTGTTCTGCATGACTATAATATAATAATGTCCTGGAATATTTGTTGCATTAATAAGGTTATGGAAGATCCCCACTATGATGAGAACCTTGAAATGCTATAACAATATTCTTAAATAAAGTTCTGTAGTTGGATGACATACTATGATATGACACATAGTATACAGACCGTCATGTGTGAGTACTCGTAAGAAGATGAAACTCTCTCTAATGGAGTTCACACTTGGTAATCTCCAAGATGAGAGATTATGAGAACAGACCCGCCAGTAGTAATTCCGCATGTCTTAGTGTCATCAAACATTTCTATCTACGAGCATGTGTAATGGTCCTTAGACTGGAAGATTATCATTAACTCATGTCATGACTTGCACACTTAGATTTACTGATGAAAACTGTCACGCAGATAGTTGGCGGGAAGTAGGGTATGTTGGGTGCGTCATGGGTGACATGTTGTTAATGGATAAGTCGAGGAATGATTCATCCCTTCCATTTATAGAAGTTGATATCTCATCCATTTGATTGAAATAGAACCATCGCATGAAATTCCATGGCTATGGTGTAAACGACGAGTTTATTTTAGGTAGTCAAAGAACGACGAATCAAACATATAGGTTTATGACACTGCCATGAAACCTGCTTGATGGGATATTGAGAAAAAGGAATTAAATTACATAGTAAGTGTTTGTATGAGGTGATACGTCAATACGGTGTCAACTTCTTTATCTTGGGTGCCTTGACCCATTTCTAGACAGTAATCTTGGACTTTAGGAAAGCCCGCCTACTGCCAACGAGAAAGGGGCCTAGAGGGTCACACGCTAAGTGCATTCAAGTATCTCAAGTAGAATAAAGATTATTCCCGTATGTGGTTTAATAATTATTCAAGGAATCCTAAATCATTTTAATGTTGTAGGAAGAATAAAATAAAACAAGTACACGCTGTGTATCAATGATTACACACTGTGTAGTTTTATTTTGAAAACAAGTACACATAATGTATTATTAAATGTACATGCCATGTAGTTTTCATTTTGGAAAGGAAATGAATAAATGAAAATAAGATATAAATGCCATGTACATTGAATGTACATGCTGTGTAGTTTTCAATGAAAAACAAGTACACAGAGTGTATTTATTAATAAACATTGTGTTGTTTTTCCAGTCGAGATTTTGAAAAAATATAGTTTTTTTAAATGATATTTATTATAATCAGTGTGGGCGCATGTCAAGGAATTAATGACTCGACATGGGGTTTACAAAAGGGAGTTAATGAAATAAATAAAACACGTAATGCATTTATTTATTTTCATAACTCTATAACCTCAAACCCAATTATAAATATCCTCACAACCCCAACTCTTTTCCAAAGATAAGAGAAACATTGTCCACAACAATTATGGATAATTATTTCATGGCCGAAAGAACCTCTTCCTCCAAGAATGCTCTCAAGACCAAGAGAGATCCTCTTCCATTTGATCAAGATGATCTAAGGTAAACAACAAAAGCAAAGGTTTCTCCACGCTAGCACCTGGAGACTCCTTTGGCGACGTCCAGAGATACGAGTTGCACGTGTGGATCACCGCTAGAGGAAGTCTACACTTGGCTTCTGCGACACAACGACAAATCAGATCGGAACATGATAAAGAATATCAATGAAGAAAGAACACCAAAAGGTACTTATTTTCAATTGATTAAATTAATTATAATCAACCTATAATGATCCTACTTTTTGGTTCTAGGAATTTCCTTTTTCTTTGTCTATTTCTATGATTCGATCTGTGGAAACTGACGTTTATCATCGTATTGATTCTGGATCGATCATTGTTAATGACAAAAATACATGTGGGCACATACACCCACGTGCTTCCGCTGCGCCCGAAACCTTGAAATGGTATCAGAGCGAGGTTACAACGTTTATTATAGTTATATAATTTTCGTTGATAATTTACACATTTATATTTGATTCAATTCGAATAAATCGTTCTATAAATCTGAATAAACGAGATCTGTTCTTCCTCCTTTGTTTCTCGATTCATATCATAGAAACGACCTTTTAATTTTAATTTTGATAAAAATAAAAATGAGGAACTCATCCGGAGGAGCCACTCTTTCTGTTTGTACTACATGGAAATATACAGCGTGTAATGAAAACTACACGTCGTGTACTTAGGTTCGATGAAGCGGTACTGGTCCGCCAAACCACACCGTGTGAATTGATTACACCTAAGCATTTAACACCCCGTGTTGACCAGAATTAAATGGCATGTGGGAACTATAATACACGAAGTGTATGTTAGAACAACACGTCGTGTAGTCCGATACGGCCCAAGTGAAACCATGTACAAAGGAGAAGCCACGTACCACGTACACGGGATCGCTAGGCCGGTTACTGCGTAACAAGGAAGTACATGCCATGTATGATTTATCTACATGCCGTGTACTCCAAAATTTCCAAAGTACATAAAACACGCCAAATCCCCCGGTGTGTACTTTGGATAAAAGGTGAAAGAAATACACGCTGTGTAAATATAAACTACACGCCGTGTACTTTCCAAAAATGGAATTTCACCATGTTTCATCCAAATGTACAAAGAAACCATACAAGGAATATGGATGAGAAGAATCTCAAGGAAATTCAGAAAGGAATTTAAGATAAAGAATTGATTAATTATAAGATCATAATTAATTGAATTCAAGCACGAATTATCTTGAATAATAGAATGATTAAAAGAATTTTAACTCTAAATATGCATAAATGTCGTTGTATGCTATGGATGATCATGAGCTAGACCAAAGAACCTTTGTATGTGTGTATGGTTACATTTAAATTTGTTTAATTTAAATTTGTTGGCCTGAGAGCCTTCTTCCAATAAAATGTAGGGCCTGCGTGCCCATGGTTTCTTTAATGTAAACCCCATATAATGGAGGATCTCCCAAGACAGAGGAGATAGTTCGAAATCCGTAGCTGAGGAAAAACCAACCCAAGAAGATACAAAGGTGGACTGGTGGGAGATGCAAAACACAAACCATTAGGTTCAAGGTGTTTTACCTAGGTCAGGGTTAGATTATCAAAACCTCTAGATAAGATAACCAATAGAAGCTCATGATCATGCCATCTTATTTTAATTATTTCTGATTTCATGGTTTATTTATTATGTATGTATTGTCGCGATCACATAATTAATAAAAAAGCATGCAAAGATGGAATAAAATAAAACCAGACTATGCGTAAACATTATCAGAACATGGTTAATCACTTAAGCTAGCATCACTTAATATTAACAAGCATGTGATAATTCAAAACTACACATACAAGATTAAAATCCCTCAATACCATATTAAGTCAGACCAAGCCTTATTTTACTTGATTAAGGGAAAGACTCAATAGAACTATGTGTTTGACCAACCCTTGTTGGGAAACTTACTTTTATAAAGGAAGCCCTTATGAAAGGTTTCAGGTTTACTTAACCATATTACATCAAGAGAAGTAGCCCTTTCTAGACTTGATGTAATATTGGAGGCAAGAGTTGAGAAAATCCAAGTCAGGATTTCAGGATTGGGGAGTCCACTCAACAGATCAAGGAACTGTAAGCTCACAGTTGGCAAAGACCTGCCTACCTAAATACCTTCAAATAGCTTGACCAACCCTTGTTGGGGTTATGTGAAGGGGAATATGGATCCTTGCCAATAGAATGTCAAAGCAACTAGACATTCCGAGTTTAATGGTGAGGGCCATTGTGACTTGATAAAATAGTGGGAGAATTAACAAATTCATTTATTATTTTTCATAAAATGTAATCAAAAGGTACTAATAAATCTTCTCTTTTAATTTGTAGAATCGAAATGACAAACTTTTCAACCACATTTTCTCTGCAATCAATTCTGGATAAAGACAATATCCTCACCGGCAGTAACTTTTAGGAATGGTTTAGGCTCCTTCGGGTTATCCTACGCTATGAACGAAAGTTTTACATTCTGGAGTCATCACTTCCTGATCAGCCTACCCAAGGGGCGAGTGATGAAGATTTCCTGGTATATGATCAACATTTGAGCGATGCAATCGACGTTCAATGTGTGATGCTATCATCAATGTCTTGTGATCTCATGAAGTCTCATGAAGACATGGATGCCTAAAGCATGCTCAAGCACCTCCGTGGTCTATACCAGGAGAGAGCAAGACATGAAAGGTTTGAGATCTTCAAAGCTCTATTTTAGAGAAAGCTTGGAGAGGGTTCCCCATCCGAGCCTCATGTAGTCAAGCTCATTGGATACATTGAGCACTTGGAGGTTCTAGGGTTTAAACTCCCCGAAGAACTGGGTACCGATCTCATTCTTGCATCACTCCCCCAGATCTTCTCAAACTTTGTTGTGAACTTCAACATGAACAACATTGAGAAGTCTCTGTCTGATCTTCTTATCCTCATTCGCCAAGTGGAAAATGACATGAAGCGTGAAAAGCCTTCTGTCCTCTTAGTGAATAAAAGGAAAGGGAAGGAGAATAGATTTAATCCCAAAGATTCTTCAAGGCCTTCTAAGAAAATAACGATCAAAGGGGAGGCAAGAGAACAGGAGGCTGTTTGTTTCGCATGTAGCAAGAAGGGCCACTAGAAGAAAAACTGCACCCAGTCAAGGAAGAAAGTGGAAGCTTTAGGTGCATTTGTTATCGAATGTAATCTATCAATTTCTACCAATTGGGTATTAGATACTACTTGTGGTGCTCATATCTGTATCCAAATACAGGAAACAAGTAGATTTAGAAAGATTGATCAAGGTGAGGTAGATCTATGAGCAGCCAACGGAGCCAGACTTGCTGCTGTAGCTGTCGGGGACTACCACCTCACATTTCCAACTAAAATGATCTTAGTGTTAAAGGGTTGTTATTATGTGCCTTCTATTACTAAGAAAATTATTTCAGTATCCTGATTAGATACTGATGGATTCATGTTCATGTTTGGAAATGAATGTTGCTACTTTTATAAAGATAGCATTTGTTTTGGTAAGGCACATTTATATAAAGACCTTTATGTGTTAGACTACACAAACCAAGTAATGGAAATCGATGACAAATTCAATTCACATGACTCATACCACACCCAACTTTGGAATCACCAGCTAGGTCATGTTAATGAGAAACGTTTTACAAAATTACATATAGATGGGTATTTAGATTCTTTGGAACTAAAACCACTTGGTGTATGTCATGCGTGTTTATAAGGCAAAATGACCAAAGCCCCATTTAGTGGGAAAGGTGAAAGGGATAAAGAGCTTCTAGAATTAGTTCACACAGATGTGTGTGGACCATTTCCAGTTAAAGCAAGGGGTGGGTTCTCATACTTCATAACTTTTACTGATGATTTTAGTAGATATGGATATATTTACTTAATGAGGTATAAGTCAGATTATTTTGATCGGTTCAAAGAATACAAGAATGAAGTTGAGAACTAGCTTGGTAAGAAGATTAAGAAACTCTGCTCAGACAGAGGAGGAGAATATCTTAATCATGACTTCATTGATTTCTTACAGGAGTTTGGGATTTTATCTTAACTCACTCCTCCTTACACACCTCAGTGGAATGGTGTAAGTGAAAGGAGGAACCGCACCCTGTTGGACATGGTGAGATCAATGATGAGTCATGTGAGTCTTCTATTATCCTTTTGGGGATATTCATTACAAACAACAGAACACATACTAAACCAAGTACCGACTAAATCGATAAATGGTATTCCATACGAGTTATGGAGTGGACGTAAATCTATGTTATCGAATTTACATGTGTGGGGTAGCGAAGCCTTTGTTAAGGCCTCTTCAGGTAACAAACTTGCACCCCGAGGCAAAAAGTGTATCTTTATAGGATATCCCAATGAAACAAGGGGATATTACCTATAGAACCCCTCAGACAAAAAGGTTACAGTGGAAAGACACGCCATATTCCTTGAGAGAGAGAACATCTCCAAAAGAGATAGTGGGAGTGAGATAGACTTCGATGAAGTCGAGACTTAATATACACAAGAGTTGGTACAAGAACAAATTCCACAAATCCTCGTGGAAGAACAATCTGTTCCAGAGACACAAGAACTACATAGGAGCACGAGAGAGGTGAGAGAACCAGAATGATATGGTTTTCTTGTCACCAAAGATGGTGACTCATTATTGGTTGAAAATGATGATCCTCTTACCTATAAGGAAGCAGTTGAAGGCATAGAAGTTGCCAAGTGGAAATAAGACATGAATTCTGAAATGGATTCCATGTACCAAAACCAAGTCTGGATTTTGGTAGATCCTCCAGTTGATGTAAATCCTATTGGTAATAAATGGGTATTCAAGAAGAAACTAGACATGGAGGGGAAAGTTAGCAATTATAAGGAACGACTGGTTGCAAAAGGTTTTAGACAGTGTCAAGGAATTGGCTATGATGAAACCTTTTCACCGGCTGCGATGCTGAAATCCATCAGAATCCTATTGGCCATTGCCGCTTACCATGAATATGAAATTTGGAAAATGGATTTCAAAATAGCATTCCTTAACGGGAACCTCCAGGAAGATGTCTACATGACGCAACCTGAAGGGTTTGTGACTCCAAAGGATGCCAACAAGGTATGAAAGTTGAAGAAATCCATTTATGGATTAAAGAAAGCATCAAGGTCATGGAAAATTCGTTTTGATGAAGCTGTAATGGAATTTGGATTTGTTAAGAATGAATGTGAGCCTTGTGTCTACAAAAGTTTTAGTGGAAGTGTAGTAGTTTTCCTTATTGTATATGTTGATGATATATTACTAATTGGAAAAGAAGTACCTATCTTGTAGTCAGTTAAGTCATGGTTGCATAAATGATTCTCCATGAAATACTTGGGTGAGGTAGCATATATTCTTGGGATCAAGATCCATTATGATAGATACAATAGAATTCTGGGCTTGAGTCAAAGTACAGACATTGACAAGATTCTGAAGAGATTCAGTACAGAACAATCCAAGAGGGGATTGTTGCCAGTGCCAAATGGCATTCATCTTTCAAAGAAAATGTGTCGTCAGACACATGAGGAAAGAAAGAGAATGTCAAGGTTCCCTTACGCATCCGCGATTGGGTCAGTCATGTATTCTATGCTATGTACGAGGCTAGACATTGCTTACGCATTAAGTGCAGTAGGAAGATATCAAGCTAATCCAGGAGACCGCTATTGGATGGAAGTCAAGACTATCCTTAAGTATCTGAGGAATACTAAGGATATGTTCCTAGTTTATGGAGGAGATGAGGAACTAGTCATCATAGGAAATGTAAATGCTAGTTTCCAGACTAATCAAGATGACATGAATTCGCTGACTGGATACATATTTAGTTTGAATGGAGGTGCAGTGAGCTGGAAGAGCTCAAAGTAAAGTGTGGTGGCAGATTCTACAGTGGAGTCCGAGTATATCACAGCTTCTGAGGCAGCTAAAGAAGTAGTATGGATGCGAAGCATCATCCAAGAGCTGGATGTAGTACCGAGCAGTAAAGATCCTATCACACTCTATTGTGATAATAATGTAGCAGTGGCACTTGCAAAATAGCCAAGGTCACATCAGCGGGCAAAGCACATACTTCGGAAGTATCATCTCTTGAGGTATTTTTCTCAGAGAGGTGAAGTTGCAGTGAGAAGTATTTCCATAGAAGACAACGTGGCAGACCCCTTGACTAAAGCCTTGACTCAGTATAAACATGATCATCATGTGAGGTCTAGCGGACTAAAAGTCATAGGCAGTTGGATCTACTCCAAGTGAGAGTTTTTAAGGGTTGGTGTCCTGAGAAGAAACTGTTTTGTACTTTGATTACATAAATTTTCACTTATTATACATTTTTCATTGTTCTGCATGACTATAATATAATAATGTTATGGAATATTTGTTGCATTAATAAGGTCATGGAAGATCCCCGCTATGATGAGAACCTTGAAATACTATAACAATATTCTTAAATAAAGTTCTGCGGTTGGATGACATACTATGATAAGACACATAGTATAAAAACTATCATGTGTGAGTACTCGTAAGAAGACGAGACTCTCTCTCATGGAGTTCGCACTTGGAAATCTCCATGATGGGAGATTATGAGAACATACCTGCCAATAGTAATTCCGCATGTCTTGGTGTCATCATAAATTGCTATCTACGAGCATGTGTAATGGTCCTTAGACTAGAAGATTATCATTAACTCATGTCATGACTCATGCACTTAGATTTTATGACGAAAACTGTCACGCAGACAGTTGGCGGGAAGTAGGGTACGTTGGGTGCGTCACGAGTGACATGTTGTTAATGGATAAGTCGAGGAAGAATTTGTACCTTCCATTTATGGAAGTTGATATCTCGGCCCTTTGATTGAAATAGAACCATCGCATGAAATTCCATGGCCATGGTGTAAACGATGAGTTTATTTCAGGTATTCAAAGAATGACGGATAAAACATATAGGTTTATGACACTGCCATGAAACCCGCTTAATGAGATATTGAGACAAAGGGATTAAATTACACAGTAAGTGTTCGTATGAGGTGATACGTCAATACGACATCAAATTATTTCTCTTAGGTGACTTGACCCATTTCTAGACAGTAATCTTGGACTTTAGGCAAGCCTGCTTAATGCCAATGAGAATGGGGCCTATAGGGTCACACACTAAGTGCATTCAAGTATCTCAAGTAGAATAAAGATTATTCCCGTATGTCGTTTAATAATTATTCAAGGAAGCCTAAATCATTTTAATATTGGAGGAAGAATAAAATAAAACAAGTACACGCCGTGTATCAATGATTACACGACATGTAATTTTATTTGGAAGACAAGTACATGCCGTGTATTATTAAATGTACACACCGTGTAGTTTTCATTTTGGAAAGGAAATGAATAAATGAAAACAAGATATACATGCCATGTACATTGAATGTATACTCCGTGTAGTTTTAAATGAAAAACAAATACATTCCATGTATTTATTAATACATGTCGTGTCGTTTTTCTAGTCAGTATTTTGAGGAAATATCGTTTTATTAAATGATATTTATTATAATTAGTGTGGGTGCATGTCATGGAATTAATGACTCGACATGGGGTTTACAAAAGGGAGTTAATGAAATAAATAAAACCCGTAACGCATTTATTTATTGTCATAACTCTACAACCTCAAACCCGATTATAAATATCCTCACAACCCCAACTCTTTTCCGAAGACAAGAGAATCGTTGACCACAACAATTCTAGAGAATTCTTTCAAGGCTGAAAGAACCTCTTCCTCCAAGAACGCTCTCAGGACCGATAGATATCCTCTTCCATCGGATCAAGACAATCTAAGGCAGACAACGCAAGCAAAGGTTTCTCCACGCTAGCACCCGGAGACTCCTTTTGTGAGGTCCAGAGATACGAGGTGCACATGTGGATCATCGCTAGAGGAAGTCTACACTTGGATTCTACAACACAACGACGAATCACATCGGAACGTGATAAAGAATATCAACGAAGAAAGAACACCAAAAGGTACTTATTTTCAATTGATTAAATTAATTATAATCAACCTATAACGATCCTACTTTGTGGTTCTGAGACTTTCCTTTTTCTTTGTCTATTTCTATGATTCGATCCATGGAGACTGACATTTATCATCGTATTGAACCCGGATTGATCATTGTTAATGAAAAAAGCTAAGTGGGAACATCCACCCATGCGCTTCTGCTGTGCCCGGAACCTTCAGATGAGATTTTAGGATGATTCTTGATAGGGAATCATCAAGGACTTTAGGCTTTCGAATTATTTTGGAATGATTCATTGATGAGGTTGGTGGTTTAAGAGAATTACCCATACTCATAATTATATTGTATATGTGAATTGTAGTATGTGCCTAAAATCCTTGGTGTTTTGTCTTTTCTTCCTTTTCATACATAACTTGGTTATGAGATATTGATTAAAACCAAAAGCCTCCCCTGGATCTCATTGTAACCATGGGTGTTCATAAGACTGAATCTACGGTCACCCATGGTGTGTGTTGTTTCATGGAAGGTGTAAAGTGGAGTTGTAAAGGGACAATTTCAAATGACAACGTGTGTGAAGATTTTATGAAAATTTATTTGGGCCTTGTAAAATTATTTTAAAAGTATTAATTTGGTTTTGATCCAATTTTGAGTTTCAAAGGGGGAAAAGCTATGTTTTTACATAATTATTTTTTTGAAATGAGATTTTGACCTCAAAGTGGATAATAAAATGGGTTTAAAATGGAGTTAAAATGTCGATATGAACCATGTTTTTGGTTCCCTTATTATTTAAAATGTCATGGTGAATATTTAATGGTTTTCACGAAAAATCATTGTTTCAGAACATGTTTAAATTTCAAAGGATAAACATTATTTCAAATGGTGTCTTCAAAATGTTTTAAAATATTAGTCGGTATATCAGTTTTGTGATGTGATAAATTAATGATTTTCATGTGTTATGGATTGTAATGGGTAAATGTGATAAATGATTATAGAATAATGTCCTTAGGGTAATTGGTAAGGGTGGGGTAATGGAATGAGGATATACTCCCATAGTAAGGGGTATAGTTATTATCTAGGCCACACCAAATATTTTAAAGGTATAGAATGCCAGAATAAGACTCTATTATCCTAATGTTTTCACGGTTTATGATCTCATACTATTGCTCTTTGCTCCTATAGTTTTCATGTTTAGGTTGTCCGACTGAGTCTACATTCCCTTGTAGTTTTCATGGTTCAAGATATTGGTCTAAGGCACTATGATCTTAGTGTTAACATGGGTTGTGATTTCAGACTGAGGATATATGTACTCAATGTATATACATGATATGGTTACTTGGACTAATGCTCCAAGGTGAAAATTTGAATTTAATTTATTAGTGAAATCCCCTTTGTGGCTAAATGTATGTAACCCATTTATGCTATGGATTATGATCCCAACATGACCAGAGAAGGTTAGGTTAGCTGGATATCACAATGAACCATAAAGGATAAAATTTTTATCTATTAATTAGTTAAATGTGAAACATAATTCTATGGGTTTTCTTTTTAATTAAATAAAACTAATTATATGCATACACTATTATAATGACTGGTTTTTGTTAAAGACACATTTGGTATTGGGTTAATATGTTTTACTCACCCCATGATCAGGTATCCATTTCACATGGTTACCCAATTATGTCTCACAAATCAGTTGCATTCATATTTTCTGGCTAAAAGACATGTTGTGTTTCGCTTAGTCGGGTAGAATAACATGATGGTTTCAGGTGAATAGATAGTTCTAGCTTACCGATTCTGTAAAGGAATATTTTATTTTATTTTATTATGGTTTGTTATATAACCAACCTAGTGAGTGGTGAGTTGTATATACGGAATGGTCCTTTTGGCCTTTATTTCATTTCATTTTATTACAACATGTTTCAATTTCATTTTTTATTCATGACATGTACTTTTATGGGTATGATGTTTGGTTATTTACAACAGGTATTTCACTCTATAATTAGGGTATAGTCTCCTTGAAGTTCAACTTTATAACCCAATGGAAACTTGGAAACCCCTAGGGTACGAGGTGATTAACATGAGGTCTTGTAGAGAAATTTCTTAAGGAACCATTTTAGTGGAATTTGGGTTGGGATGTTTCATTTTATCATTAGGTCATGATCATAAGGTGAAGCTGATGTGATTAATCAGGTATCACCTCCATTGGAGTTTTATGGATCAACATTAATATATCATTCCAAACATTTTATCATGAAGTGAATTAGAAATTAACTAACTCCTAACCTAAATAATTATCTCTTCTAACAAATAATATATACTCTTGAACAAGTTCACTGAGTGGGATGATTTTTTCATCACCCTTTTAGCTCTTTTGAATTGCAATGACATTAGTCATGATTTTCATTAGCAGTTTATATTGTGGGGAGGTGGCCTCATTATCTCATACCTAAAATAGAGATTGAACCTATATATGAATAAAGAAGGTAAAAAAAATTATATTGTGGTAATAATAGTGTTCCAAAGGAAACATAGATACACCAACATCTATGAGACTATTAACATATACAACCAATAATATAAAATAGGACCCCAAATGGGTTATTACTCATCTGGTATAAAAAGTAATTCATTTGATAGATTTCCCCCATAATTTTGTGACATTGAAACATTCTAACCTACTACCATATCTTGATGGAGAAACTGATCCATACCCCTTAATATAATGTGCATCTTTCAAATTTTTGGGTAATGGATATCAAAATAATATAAAAAAATAGAAGAGTAATCATGGTCCAATTTAGGAAAGTTAAATGGGCCCACCCTCAAAAATTATTGTGAAATTAATTGATATAAGAAAGGGGTATATGGATTTAATATCCTGTTCGTAGGTCATAATGACTATAATTTTTATAGAAAATGATATATAATATGGGAATACAATTTATCGCTCCATGAATGGATATATTTAGAGAAGTATAAAAAAAGGAAATGTTCCTCAATTTATCACTTTGTTGATGTTAAGAAATTAATCTATGGTAGAGAATTATCTATCATTGGAAAGATATATTCCACTATGATCATTGATTTAGTGAAAATTATAAGCAAGATCATGAAATAGAAATGTTATAGGATGACATAAATTTGGATAAATGAAATCAGTTATTATATGTGATCCATCTTTTATTTCATTTGAAGTGATACTAAGCCTAGATATTCTTTATACCCCATCTACCGTTGGTCCATATTGAACTATAGAAATAGAATGGAATATTTCATGATTTAATATTTGGAAATCTTATGGAATCAAACCACTAAGGGAACAATGTAATAAATGGTATTTTTCAACATTATGGGTATCATGTCAGTAGATAATAGACTAGTGAACACATAGAGACAAACCAACTTCACCAATAAGGATATTTCTGTAAAATATTTCAGTATTCTATATATTAGTGAACAATACTAGAGGGGAATCCATCCTTTTATCCATGTGTGTAGGAACTAGATCTAAAAGAGTGTAGTGTAGAGCCCTCCTCTCAACTTCCAGTGCTATCCACTGGAATGTTGAGAATTCGACCTCATCTTGATTGGATGAACCCACTACACTAACCACATATTTAATAACAATAATATATTCAAGATACACCATGGGGGTTTTAACATTTTACACAATATTTAATTAGATCATTGTTTGATTTTAGGAATATTTCAAATAAAAGATGTCCTATTTAAAATTATATTCATTATACGTCTTTGGGGTTGAGTATTTTATCCCAATATTCATCAGTATACTCATTAATATCCCATTTATATCACGTATCTCTAAAATATCATGAAACCATTTTTTTATTAAAATCCTACTATCAATGTTATATATCATCATCTCAAATTCTCTTAGGATTTTTTTTCCTCATCATGGTTGGATCGAAATAAAGTTTATAAAGGAAAATTGAATCTTCTAGGTTAGGGAAAAGGAATTACACTTTGATAGAAATTTTACAATCCCACACCAAATCTTTCCAAAGGATAATTCACCTAGAAACAATGAATTGAATGAAGAGATAATATTAGGTTTTCATAGTATGATCCCTTCCAGGTCTTGAAGATTATTCAGGACATATCTAAATTAGTTTTTTCCCATCCTTTGCTCCTCATCTAGATATTCACTCCACATTAACCTATTTGATGATCTTGTTTCTATGTTATATAGTGTTAGATAAAAAATTTCAAGACTCCAAGTGGAAAGTGAGTATGATCGGTCCACAAAACCACGTGCCTCATCTATCGTCTAATTTTTATTGGATATTCAGGTAACCCATTTACCATTATCCATATGCATAGAATCACCGATCCTATAGAAACCACTTATGAGCCTCTCATGGGAATGTGGAAATATTCAGACAAGGTCACACCTAAGAGTCGTGCTAAATAATTTAATCATGGAGAGATGTATAATCCAGACTATAGTGTTTTTCTAACACATCATCACCCATAGTTTTATCATCACTATCCATTGGTTTTTAATCAAATCATTCATCAATGGAACCATTTCTTCTTTTGATTATATTGAAATTAACATAAATATCTGTATAGAACTCAAGATTCACAAATGAATTCACAATCAACATTAGATACAATGAAACAATCAACCATTAAAATTTTATATGAACACACTTTATAATAATTGTGTCAATCATAAAAGATAGTATCTAACCAGAGGATAATTAAAGGAAATGACGTTGAAATTTGAGTGCATAATATGGGTCCTCAAAGCCATTTCATCATTCAATTATAATTTCATGATGCTTGATATATATTGGTTAAATATTCTTAAATAACACCTTTTTATTTTTACCATTCAACAAATATAATATATATTTTATTATACCACCAATCATCCCCACAATACATGAAATGTCATAGATATGTGTAATGTGGATTTATTGTTATAGATGTGGAACATGAAATATAGTATTTTATCTAAAATTTGTACTACTTTAATGATATTACCTGATCATACGAATCATCCTAGCACTGTGAAAGTACCCAGCTATACTCTACTTTGTAGGAAAATAACTAGGAGTATGAATTTTATTATCCACATGTCGATGATGTTGAAAATTCAGTTTTTAAGGGGAATATTTATGTTGATGTTGTATCCTCATTCCTCAATATAGCCTCTCTCTTGGCCATGAAAGAATTTACTAGGGTCACACTGCCCCAATTTTTCATTGAAGAGAATCCCATGATGTATCTTGAGTTTGGATCATCTCCCATATGATAGATAAATTTTCTATGCATATGTAAAACATAATGTCCATTTTTAGTATGGGATCCTATCATATATATTTAATTTATTCTCTTAGTAAGTCTCAATCCATTTGATTAATTATCCTAAAAATCCTCAATTAAACTTTGGGTGAGGTACTGATCATATATACCCTAAAGGTGTAGAGAACCTGAGGGAATCAATATGTCAAACAAAATGATCCACACTTATCTATATACAATGTGGAACGTGGTCATATATGGTCTCTAGTGGATCAATAGGTCTATAATCCATATAATATTATTATATATGTAATACTAGGATATCTAGATATCTTTGTAGATCCCTCTATACATCATCTAATTTTCTAACTCTTTAAACATTTATTGGACATAATCTGACCACATCTATCAATATTAAAACCACCTCTAGAAAAAAGTCCAAATACTCATTCTATCCCTTCAGTTGGATAGTATATAAATGGAATAATATGGATGTGTCATAGTGTCACTTTTTTTTCTATGTATGAACAATTATCTATATTATAATTAAATTAGTGAAGTATATATGAAATTATTTTCTCCCCACAATGATGTGTTCACCCCTAAATGATATATTTTCTAATCCTAATTTGGTGTACTCAATTAACAATTTTTTTATGGTTTTATTATAGGCTCATAAAATTTAAATTATTTATAAATATGGGTTCAAATAGTAAAATGATGTATATTGTCTGAATTTTCTACTGCTGCACTCACATGACTTGTGTGAGAGATAACAGGTATGTCATATATGGTCTATCTTGTACATGTTCAATGTGAAAGATAATCATAACAATATGGGTGACAGAAAATTTCAAGAATAGTGTTTAAATCATTTTCCATTATCTAAAAATTGGGAAAATATGAAAATATTAGTTTATTGGTTGATATTAATATATGAAGGCTATGCTGAATGAATATATAATGATGATGAAGAAAATTGAGTGTAAAAAATAAAAAATATAACTAAAGCAATGGTTAGTTTTCTATACCCCCTTTACCAATGTCACATTACTCAGCCTCATCACCGAGTCATATTCACCAATATTGGGGAATTATATACCCATTCATTAAAATGATGGCTTGTTTAGGTGAAATCATTATGCTTCTAGTGGGTATAAAAAATATCCCATGTCAACATTTAAAGAGGAATTTGTGTAATTCTTTTTAGGGTTATGGTGTGAAACATCACTCAAAAAATATCACTAGTGTTTCAAGTTTCTCCATGGAAATATTAAGTGGATAGAGAAGTGGCCCAACCAATATATTTATGGGTTCATTATCCATTCCATATGGTATGTTTTTTTCTTAATCCTAACAACCAATAAACAACTTTATTTAATTGTATGAAATGGATATACAACACATTTACATTGAACTTGTACTTGAGTTTACCGCACACCTTTTTTCAGTTCCACAATCGTTCCATGATAATGTTTACTTGATTAATCAAACATATTCATACTGATAAAATACAACTTCAAAATGGAAAAACAATTACCTAATTTTTTCCATGATTTCAGACATTTTTAGAGAAAATATTTATCATTCAATAGATAAATGAACCACACCATGGAATCTTTATTCATACCTGATTAGAAAATGATTTATCCTAATTATTGAATCCCCATAGTGGGTTCCTTACTTGATTTAACAAATAACCACAATGAACTCTCATCCCTTCTTCTAAAATACACATTCACCTATATCCTAGCCTCCTAATGTAGAGCCCCTTCACAAAAAATCTTGCACTAAATTCACCTAGGTATCTATGTGTACACATTAAATAATTGTTTTCCATCTAATAGTATTCAACACAAAAATGAATTACCTCCTTTCACATAGCCTTTTTATGAACCTTCTACATTCCCTTGCCTCATTTTCACTAGGCCCCTATGAAACCACATCTCAATAATACATTCATGGTGGTTCATCCATAACCTAGTTATCAACTTTCATTGTGAATATATATATACAACATGGACATAAATTTATGAGGAAGTAGAGATCACATAATCTTTTACTTTTGGGATGAAACACCACTTTGTCTATAATCAATTCATTTACATCCCCTTAATGTGAGTTCCAATGCAAAAAAATAAATA
The DNA here is from genome assembly GCA_963277665.1 of Viscum album. Lineage (NCBI taxonomy): Eukaryota > Viridiplantae > Streptophyta > Magnoliopsida > Santalales > Viscaceae > Viscum > Viscum album. Next base: position 1,606,803,760 of record OY728121.1, read on the forward strand.
ATTACAAAGGGTAAATCGAGGTAATAATTTAATTAAGTGATTTTATCATTAAATAATTATCAAATAAGACATATCTAATAGAATTAGGTTTGATGGAACATATACACCATGAAAAAATTAATCCACAAAACCACTCTCCTAACTCATCCGGAGGTTACCCCATAGGGGCGCCATTATCCAAAATCACCAGAATGATAACAGAACTTAGTGAACCTTTTCCCTTTTCTCTACATATCAATACCACATATCCCATAGACTATATGGGGATGATAGTTCCCTAAGGTCCAATACCTGGGTTCCACTTCTCCCCCATCCTACACCTCAGACCACTTCACCTAGATCCTATACCTACATTCCAATTAACCCTTGTACTATACCTCAATTATAATTATCCCAAGACCTATAAATATATTATAATTTTCAAAAATATCCAGCACGGGAATCACCATGGTCCAATACTATGGATCTACACTTATTCATGTATCCTCTATGTCAATCTAATTTTTAGGTATAAGATATTCACACTAGATTTCTCACATTTCATTACAAATTGCATTGATAATGGATCCTTTATAGTTTTCCTCCTTATTTGATTGGGCGCACAAGGAGTTTACAATAATGAATTCCATTAATAAAAAGATTAACTACCATAAGGATACTTGTGAAACATACCTTGTCACCTGATTATCATCCTGATATCCCCATACCATTTATTGTGTTTCCCTATCATCATGTGGAAAATATTAATCCACTCAATGATCTATGAATCTATATATAAGAATCCTATACCAAGTCTCTATCTCTTCCTCACTAGTCCAAGTTCCTCTAGAGTCAAGAAACCGTTTCATGTCTAGTTATTAATAGATTATATGTGGATACATATAGGATCATCCTCCTGAGGTGATAGATCAAACCATATTCTCATTTATGATCACATAAATATATTTTATTAGCGAATCACGCACATTATGGACCTCTAATTCATTTGTAAGACTCTAAATAAAAATCATCTATGTAATATATTTTGTTAATATAAAAAGGGGAACCAATTTGAAAAAATCCCAAAATCTACTCATTGGGCCATATCTAATATGAGAAACTATTCCCCAATTTACCATTATAATTATGATTCACTCATAATAAATGGTTTATGTCTCCTATATGTTCTCATTATTCAATGGTACATATCATATAAGATTCACTCTTCTTTACTGGGATATATCCATTGTGATTCTATACATAAAATCTCAATCCCAGTTATTGACAATCGAGAAAATCAAGAACATTCCACCCCTATATAATCTAGACTTATTATCCATTCCAATTCTTAGAACACATATCTTTAATGCACGATGTAAAATTACATTGTCTGGTTCAATCATAGTATGATAAATTATGCTATTAGAACTAAAAGATTTTTTATTATTGTCAAACATGATACATTTGATGCTTCCACAAAGATTAATACCAAAATTTGACATGATTTTAACTTAGGAATGTAAAGGTAACATTAACAATTCCTAGATGCATGACCATAAAATTTACTTTCATAGGTCCTGGGTTATTGGTATTAAAAGTAACTTCTCATGATCATGGATTTACAACCATAAAAGAAATCACATTGGTCTTTATGAAATTAAATTAAATGGTATAATGTGTCCCATTATTATACACTGAACTACTAAGGATATGATTTCATTCATATGGATATATAGGTATCCCCTCTCATATGAAAAATCTCAACTCCACAACACCTACTACCACTATAGATGGTGAAATATTGTTGGGAGAAATGTTGTGTGACAAAAGAAAAATGTATAGTCAATAATAATATAATGAAAGAGAAACTGGGTTATAACATTTTTTACAACAATGTATGGTTTTGATAAATCCCTTTTATATAGGTAACGATTAATAAGAAAATTAATGGTAATAATTCATGAATTTTTTGTAAAAAATTATGAGACTCCAAAACTAAGAATCAAACTCTAAGAAGAATGTTTGATCATTAAATACTATAATATAATATTCTCCCAAATCATAGAGGTAATTTCCTTGTGACCACATGAATTTATAAACAATTTCACCTCTAATAGAAAAAATTTAGGGCCCTAGGGAACATTGGATATAGCATCACCTCGGGATAGATGGATAGATATGAAGCTCACCAATGTATAATATTCATGGTTGGAAAGTAATGAATGAATTTAAGGAAAGGGGAGAGTAGTTATTTTTATAGAACACTACAAGGGAAAAGATTATTTTTTGGTTAATTTAAAATTATTTAATTTTATAAAATCAAAATAAAAACTTTACTGGTGATTCTTTTCTATGTATTCATAGGGGTTTTAGAAGAATTCCACTTATAATGGTCACATTTTTTTATAAAATTATTTTTTTAAAATTAAATACTCTTCTCTAATTATTATACAAGAAATCCAATGTATAAATATTTATGAGATAAACATCCCAACTCAAGGCGCATAACCCCTACCTAGAGACCCATTACGACGTGATCACATGGGTCACGATGTAATATTCCTAGCTAAATTTTAACTAGAAACTAAAATTACCCTTACCAAGACATGTTTTGATGTGATCCTCCCTGTCATGATGCACCATAACCATCCACAACCCCCTATAAAGGCAACATGAAACAACTTACGGTTTTTAGTGTAACAGGTCCCCCTCATGAATTCATTCATAGATTAATGCATGTGTAATAGTGTGACTAGCCACCGACTGTAGAAATTCAGCATAAAAAAAGGATTCATCTGTTAACCAACCCTATAACCCTCACTAACAATCCTAATAGAAAAACAAGGAAATATTTGGTTTAGTGAAAATAAAATTAAATTAAAACCATAAAAATATATGAGAAATTAAACGGTAAATTAAATTGATAATGGTCTATAATATTTACATATAATTATAATTATTGGATGGATTTTCAAATATAAATTAACCCTCAAAATTACTATATCATAAAAATAGATTCATTTTCAATGGGTGAATATATATTTTGGAGACTTAATTTGTCGAGATCATTTCATCATTGTATATCAAATAGTTTCTTAGATAAATGTATTCAATTGATTATAGGAATTACATATAAATATTTATTTTCCTAGGTTTTCTAGACTTTATTTATCATTATGAAATTGACATGGAATACATTTTAACGGGTATTAATCCAATGAAACTACCTTTACCATATTGGGAATCCTATTAGTTCTATAATTTCTATATTTTATTTTTGAAAGCATTGGACTAGTGGTTTCCTTAAATGGGTTAGATCGAAGCATAGTGACCAAAGGTTAATTAATTTTTGAAATATTTTATAGTTTCAGACCACAAATTTACATTTTCACTCAAGATTATTACATGTTGATAAGGAATATAACAAACCTCTTTTATTTTTATTACTCTTACTTTTTTTATCTAGATACCTTGATAAAGTCTACTGGTCTTGTGTGTAAGAATTTATTCTTTTTTGAAAATAAATATTTCTAATTTTTATTTGTTTGATTAAATATTAATTTCATTATTCATATTTTATAAGGGATTATATATATATATATCTTGTATGTTTTGAGGGATTTTTTTGTGGTGGTCAAGGACATCTACCTTGAAATATGTCGAATGAAAATTATAAAATATGGTTAAAATTACCTCATTCTGATAGTCATTATTATCCTTACATATAGAATTTGAACAGAGTGAAGGAAACTTCCTAAACAGTTCTATGAAATATTGACCTAGAAAAATATATAATGTACTCATGAAAGAATCTATCATTTCAGGAAACTAGTCAATATATTTGGTATTGTCAACAAATATGTTGTAGTGAATTAGAGGAGGAGAATGGGATTTATTGAGAGATTTTTTTTGTAAATACACTCACTTAAATACTCAAATATTTTTTCAACCTTATGCTTAAAATTTATCATTTTCACCTTATCTACTACTCTGGAAGGTGTGTTGGATCATGATCTGTTCTCTTCCATATTTATCATCAAGTTAGAAAAGGAAACCCTTTTAAGGATTGTGTAATCTATACTAGCAAATATGTGTTAGTTTCATTTAAAATACATTGAAAATCATTTATAAAAATATGTGATTAATATTTAATGAATAATTTTTTCTTATGGAAAAATTATACACTATCATTTCAAATGATCCCAATATTAAAAATGTAGTTCTCCTTAAGGTTACCATATAAAAATAATTTCTTTTTTATACAATCAGTATATAATGCTAATAATTTTTCACTGAAAAGATATTTTTTGTGACCTATAACACTCTAGCTGTTTTATTCTTATTGTAAATTCGTTCATTTATGTCATAATCCATAGAAAATGAGAGTACCATTAATTTTAGGCATTCCTAAAAAAATCATCAACTTTAATGTAGCACATATTTTATGAAACTATTTCAACTATTGGTGTGGTTATTATTTATTATGATCATGTAATTTCAACAAAAAAAAGTTAAATTTTATATTAATTATAAATTATATGCTTTCATTGAGAAATTGATGTTTTTTGGTATTAAAAATCTAGTGAGTTCAATTCCATTAAAGTTCATTTAATTTTTACCATGTTCTATATTTTATTTCTTGTTCATGTTTAGTTCCATAAAAACATAGGTTTTTATGATCACCAATGATTCATGTTTCCTCCTTCAAATATTTAATCAAGGCATTTATTATCATTATATACAATTATTTGATATTGGTTAAAAATGGGGTTTTTCCTCAAGATCAATACAAATAAAAAATATCAAAATTAAAAATATGTATAAAAATTTATGTAGAAAAAAGAATAATTTGGAATAATATATAATAAATATATAATTTTTTTAAATTTAAAGTCACATAAAAAATTTCCACAGTATAAAAAATAGTCACAAAAAATTATGGAAACAATTTGACCACATTTCCATCCCATATCAATTTTATTAATTTTCTTCCAATGGTATTTTGGAGGAAACACTACTGGAATTTAGTCTTTTCCCAACGGCAGTATACCAACGGTTTGCTTAAACCGTTGGTATAGTGAGCCTTTGCCAACGGTTTAAGAAAACCGTTGGCAAAGAGAATTTCGGTGGACCCTTTCCCAACGGTTCACTGGAACCGTTGGGAAAGGGTGCTAAAATCACACATTTCCCAACGGTTCAGTGGAACCGTTGGGAAAACTCAGTGAACCCAACCATTTCCCAACGATTCCAGTGAACCGTTGGGAAATGTGTGCCTTTGCCAACAGTTTTTATAAACCGTTGGCAAAGGTTTCCCCCAAATTTAAGATCAAGATCTCCTCTCCCCATTCGGACAGAGCCCTAATCTATTCGCTCAGGTGCTCTCGCGAACCCCATCCGACTCCACTGCTCTCGCGAATCCGAACACCAGCACCCCCATCCCAAGAGGTACACCCCATACGAATAGGTAAAATTTGATCTCAACCATATTGTTATAGTTGTTTTAATGAATAGATTTTTTCCAGGTGTTGGTGGTTTAATTGATTATTGAAATTAATATCTAAATAGGATATTGTTTGTTTTTGTGAATACTTATTTAATGTTTTTGTATTCTATGTTTGGAAGGAGAGTGTTCAAAACATGTAAATCAGAGTTGGGACGTTTACATGTTTTGGATAATGGATTGTGGGAATTATGCATTGTGTTCAAACCAATTTGATATGTTTTGGATAATGGATTGTGGGGGTAGGGGGTGTCCACGGGGGTGGGTGGGTTGTCCACGGGGGTGGGCGGGGGTGTCCACGGGGGTGGGAAAGGCTGTCCACAGGGTGGGCGGTGCTGTCTAGGGGGTGTGGGCTGTCCTGGGGGTCTGGGTGGGGTGTCCTGGTGGGGGAGGGGTGTGTGGGGTGTCCAGGGGGGGGTGGTATGTCTAGGTGGTGGTGGTGGGGTTACAGGGGAGGGGGGTGTGTGCTGTTTGGGAGGGTGGGCGGGGCTATCCAGGGGGGTACGGGGTGTCCAGGGGGGTACGGGGGTGGGCGGGTTGTCCACAAGGGTGGACGGGCTGTCCACGGGGGTGGCCGGGCTGTCAAGGAGGGGCGGGCGGGCTGTCCAGGGGGGGGGGGGGGTGGGTGGGCTGGCCACGGGGGGTAGGGGTGTCTAGGGGGGTGGGCGGGCTATCCAAGGGGGTGGGGGGCTTTCCATAGGTTGTAGCAAGAAACCCAAAATGAAAGTGAGGAAGAAAAGGATGGTTTGTTTTAATACAAACCCAATGAAGAACTAAACAATTGAAATAAATAAATTATAACAAACTAGAGGAAGCCTTGAGCACCAAGAGTGTGAGAGTAGTTGATGTAGAGGAAGCCCAAGCTTCAAGGATGGAAACGGATCACAAGTAGCCTTAGAGATTTGTCGTTAGAGCTTCAAGGGATCAAAATATCATTCCAATGTATCGGGGGTTTGTTCCCGGCATCCATCCTCGTCTATTTATAGGAGAAATATCCCCAAATACTTCAATATGGCCGTTGGAGGGCTTTCAGAGCCGTTGGGGGTCAAGTGGGCAAGTCTGGTCAAAGCCCAAGGGCTAGTTTGACTGGGCTTACCGGCTGACCGGTGCTTGGCCACCGGCTGGCCGGTGCTCCAGACAGAAGGCAGAGCTTTCTGTCTGGGTTCCACAGGCTGGCCGGTGGTCCAGACAGAGTGCAAGCTCTCTGTCTGGTTCCACCGGCTGGCCGGTGATTCAGACACCGGTTGGCCGGTGGCACCTGGCAGTGGGCAAGGCCTACTGTCTGGTTCCACCGGCAGGCCGGTGGTCAGGTACCGGCTGACCGGTGGAACCTGGCAGAGAGCATTGCTTCTGCCAGAGACCACTGGCTGGCCGGTGGAAATCCAACGGTTGGCCGGTGGACTCAGAGAGTCCTTTTCCAATTTTCTTGGGCCAACTCTTTGGCAACCTTTTTCCTATCATCAAAAAAACTTGAAAACAAGTTAGAACACGATGAGAGTTATTGTGATCATTAAAATCCAAGAGAGAGGGGTACAACACTGACCACAGGGGGTAGGGGTGTCCAGGGTTGTGGGCGTGCTATCCAAGGGGGTGGGGGGCTATCCATAGAGAGAAGGGGTGTCGAGGGGGGTGGGTGGGCTGTCCACGGGGGTGGTTGGGCTGTCTAGGGGGTAGGGGGTGTCCACGGGGGTGGGTGGGTTGTCCATGGGGGTGGGCGGGGCTGTCCACGAGGGTACCCTACTAATATGGTTATGGGATGAGGCATGCTCTGATGTGATAACACATTAAGTTCTTGTTGGTTTTACATTTTTTCACATGTCTAGTTGATACCATGATTATTTTCTTCCTTTATCGTTTACTTAAATGTATTTTCTATTAAAGTTCAATCCTATTGAATTGTTTATGACAAAATGACTTATATGAATTTTTTTACAGAATGGACAGAAGTTGGATGTATGAAACTGATCGTATCTCAAGCGATTTTCAAAACAATTTAGAGAGCTTTATAGATTTTGCATTTCACAATGCTTCAGATAGTGGTCGCATACACTGCCCATGTTCCAATTGTGTTGGTAGACCTTGGTTGAGTCGTGAAGAAGTCAGCTACCACATAACCAAAAATGGTTTTCAAACAAACTACTTTGTGTGGTATCACAATGGGGAGAAAATGAAATCTCAAATTGGTGATGATCGAAATGAAAGGACTAGAATGGAGAATTTGTTAGATGATCAGTTTCCGTTTATTCGTCATCATGAAAAAGAAAGGATTTCGACTCAAGAAGACGTCGATATGAGGAAAACTGATGCATCTAGTGAAAATGATGATATTGATAGGGTGAAAAAATTGAATTATGCTTCCACGACTCCAGTATATCGACAATGTGATAAAATGAAAAAGCTGGAATTTTTAATCCGATTGTTTCATGGAAAAACTATGTATGGGATTTCTAATACAGCAATCGATTACATTCTTACCCTCTTGAAGGATTTACTTCCAGTTGATGCAGATATTCCCTCAAACCACTATATGGCATGGAAGTTAGTTGAAGAACTTGGATTTTCCAGAAACAAAATTCATGCTTGCCCGAAAGATTGCAGTTTATTCTAGGAAGAAACCGCTGAACGAAATGAATGTATAAAATGTGGCACATCCCGCTGGAAGTCAAAATCTGATGGAACACCATCCCGCGTTCCACAGAAAGTAATGTGGCACTTTCCATTGATCCCCAGAATCCAGAATCTTTTTATGTCTGATGACATATCAATAAAAATGAGATGGAATGATACCGAGAGAAAGAAGACTAATGATGAGTTGGTTCATCCTGCAGATGGATTTGCATGGCAGAGATTTGATGCTCGACATCCTGATTTTGCAGCTGATGTGCGTAATGTGAGGTTGGGTCTTTCATGCGACGGTTTTAATCCGTTTGGGCAGATGCTTACTTCGCACAGCACATGGCCAGTTTTTATACACATTTATAATCTTCCCCCATGGTTGTGTATGAAAAAATATTTCACTTTCATGAGTATACTCATATCTGGTCCTTCTGATCCCGGCATTGATATTGATGTATACATGCAACCTTTAATAAAATAGTTGAAACTTCTTTGGAATGTGGGTGTGCGCACATACGATTCATGTTAGAAAGACATATTTCAGATGCATGCTGCGCTTATGTGGATGATCAATGATTTTCCGGCTTATGCAATGATGTCTGGATGGAGCACGAAGGGAAAACTGTCATGTCCAGTTTGTATGAAGAATACACGATCTAGAAGACTGAAACATCATTGTAGTTTCAGTTTTATGGGACATCGACGATTTTTGCCAAATGATCATCCATATAGAATGAATCGTCGAAGATTTGATAATAATATAGATACCGATGATCCACCTCAGCGTATATCTGGAACTGATGTGCTTAATGAATTGAAAGATTTCAGTTTTTCATTCGGGAAGGGTCAAATGAAATCTGGAAAGAGAAAGAATGTTTCCACAGAAACCTGTTACAATTGGAGGAAGAGGAGTATCTTTTTTGATTTACCTTATTGGTCAACCAATTTGCTACGTCATTGCTTAGACGTAATGCATATTGAAAAGAATATATGTGAAATGTTGCTTTCAGTTCTTCTAAATGTCAAGGGGAAGACAAAAGATGATTTACGATCTCGACGTGACTTGGTGGATTGGGGCATCAGACCAGAATTGCATCCTGTGCGTATCAGTGAAAATAAATGGCAACTTCCATGTGCTTCTTATGTGATGACACCTACTGATTTTTTTTGGAAGTATTAGAGACTATTAGAGTTCCTGATGGCTATTCAAGCAACATATCTAAACGGGTCAACAGAAGAGAGTTGAAGCTAAAATCTTTGAAGACTCATGATTATCACGTTCTACTGCATGAGTTGCTTCCAATAGCAATCTGTCATCTTTTGTTCAATAATGTAAGGGTGGGTGTTATTCGGTTGTTCCATTTGTTTAGAGATCTTTGTGCTAAGAAGTTGTCCAAGTCTTTCTTGCAAAAAATGTTGACAGATGCCCCATTAATTTTGTGTGAGTTGGAGAAAATATTTCCCCCATCATTTTTCACATGCATGCTGCATCTGACTGTCCATATTCCAACTGAAATACTTCTCGGAGGACCTGTTTCTTTTCATTGGATGTATCCAACTGAAAGAAATATGTTCACATTAAAGTCTTATGTTCAAAACAAGAATCATCCCGAAGGTTCTATCGTGAATGGTTACTTAGCTCAAGAATGTATGGATTTCTGTTCAATGTATTTGTCTGATCTTACTACAAGAATGAACAGACCAATGAGAAATGAAGAAGAACAATATGAGCAAATTGAACCCAGTTTTCCATCACTTCCTCAAACAGGAGGAATTCCTGGATCATATACATTGAAGACATTAAGCCATGAAGAGCGGGAGATGGCACATCGCACAGTTTTGTTCAACTGTGATTTGTTCGATGACTATATCAGGTAACAAAATTGAATATGTATATCTTACATATATATCTGTTAAACTATTCATATTTTTTTATCTACAGGGAACATAAAACAATGATAAATAGGAAGCATCGTTCTTTATCTTTGAGAAGGAGAGAGACTTTGCATAGCAAAGAGTTTTCTGCTTGGTTAAAATTGAAGGTAAAAATATTACTGTTTAAATTAATTATTTCAATATTTACTTAAGTTTAACTGTCATTTATATTGCAGGTATTGAGTTTGTCTGCTGACTCTGTCTCTGAGGAAATAAGAGCTTTGGCTTTTGGTCCTAATACTGTGGTTTGTGACTGTAAATCAATTGTTATCAATGGGTACAGATTTATTGTCACTGAACGAGCCAAAAACATGAGAACACAACATGATGGTATTATGGTTACTGCCACAACAGATTGTTATGCCAGTGCATCAAATAGTAGACCGCGACTTGAAAATGTGGGTTATTATGGAGTCATTGAGAAAATAATAATATTGGATTATTACTCTCATGGATGAGTCACAATGATGAAATACCATTGGTTTGATTCGATGACGAGACATGGCACATTTATTGATGATTGTGGATTTCGAGTAATTAATATGACCCGCACACTTGCAACCAAAGAACCATATGTGTTGGCATCAATGGCTAAACAAGTTTTTTATGTCAAAGATCAACTTCAACCTGAATTTGGTGTCATAGTTGAAGTAATTCCAAGACATATTTTTGATGATGCTGATGATGGAATTGACACTGTCCCTATTGCCATTGGAACCAATCCATTTATTTCTTTTGATGACTCCAATAGCTCAATTGTCAGAGTTGATTGTGAACCTGAAGTTGTGGTTGGAAATATATAGAATCATTCATCCATGTTCTCAATTCTTTTGGTTTACCTCGAGTTGGGTTGTTAAGGTTGGTAATATTCATATTTATTTAGTATTGATCACAAATATGTTTTAGCTGACTTGACCATTATGTGAATTTTTAATGTTTATTGGTTTCTGTTTTATTTGAATTGCATTTTCTAATTTGGAATTGAACTGTATTCAAACCAAATCAAACAATATTTCTAACTTGGTGAACATTACAACTTGTATGTTTTATTAAATTCATTCAAGCTCTTCTAAAACAATTGATATCTAAATTACCAATGAATCCCCTCATTCCCTCATATATTTAGTTTTTTGGTTTACACATTAATTTTCTTTTTCTAATTAATTACATATTTGTTTTCCAATGCAGGAAATGAAGCCAATTGAAGAGAGACGAAGAAAAAAAATGGCGGAGAACAATCATCAGATGGAGGAGATGGGAATTCCACCATTAGTGCCTATAGTGAGTACTTTATTTCAAATATATATATATATATATTTACAGAATATATAATGTCATGTGATTAATTTTTTTTGTAAACTTTTTTGTAGGATCCACCATTACGTCGACAATTATTCGACGAGGAGCCTAGTACTGGTCCTAGTACTCAGGCCGGTGGTACGAGGAGGGTTCGTACCAGAGGTGGACGTAGAGCTGCGCGTGCCCGACTAGACCCTGCCCCTCCCACTGACATTTCAGCCTTCCCACATTCTGATCCCGGTGTGTCGTTAGGGACACACGAGATATTTAGACCTCCCATGTTTTCGCTACCTTCTGCATCTTCTGCCCCATCATTTTCACATCCCATGATGATTCCCACTCCCCAGTCAGCATCAGGTCATACAACTGTTCCATCTTCTTTTCCTTCTACTTCTGTCTCTCTGAGCTTTTATATTCCATCGTCTTCGACTCCTGTTCCACCAGAGGGTGTTCCATCAGGTTCTGTGGATCCGACGCCACTCATTGATCAGACTAGCGCAGGTATATTTATAAAACCCTAAAATTTTTTTATAGAAATATTTATTTTCATTATAACATGTTTTGATAAAATATTTGTTTTTCTTTCATGACAGATACATCTACTGACAGGAGGCGGGGGCGGGGACGTACACGCATGCGTTCGGTGTGGAACCGTCGCACACATGTTATGGTGGAATATAATGAAGACAATCAGATGGTTGAGAAAACAGGGCAGCAATGTCGGAGTTTTATGGCGACGCTTGCCAAATACTCCGACATCATTCCCGTCAGCCCACTGTCGTGGAGACATTTGCCACATGAGGTCAAAGATAGAGCTTGGGCAGAGATATGGGTAAAAAAATCTGTTGTATTTAATGCCATGATTTTTTTTTGTATTTATATAAATTAATATTTTCATTTCAGCTTTGATTTAATTTTCCTGATGGCGAGGGTGCACGACTGGAACATATAAAGGATTTAGGCGAGCTTTGGAGAGCCTAAAAGCATGAGCTGTATATTGGCTGGCGTGCTAGAGTTGGCACTGAGTTAGAGGCGGTACCAGTCGTGGATGATTGTCCTATAGAGCAGTATCGTCAGATGATTACTCATTGGACGAGTACCCAGTTTAAGGTATGAATTACATTTGAGGTAATTAAATAATAACTTTCAAGTTTTTCATTAATATTATCCTTTGCATTATCGAATTTTATTTAGGAATCATCTGGAAAAAATAAAAAAAACATTGATGCAAAAAAATACCTCCATACACTAGGACGCACGACGATGCCGGATCATGAGAGGTAGCAGGTATGAAAATTGTTTATAAGTTTTCTTTACGACTTACATTTTCTTTTGTTTCCTCAATTATTTAATTATTTGATGAAGTATTTATATAACTTTTGTTTTCAATGTCATTGTAGAGGCAAGTACAAAATATTGAAGGACGTGTGCCTCGAGAAAAACTGTTTTGCTCGAGTAGACGAAAAAATGATGGAAGTGCTGTCAACGAAGCGACTCAGCAGCAGATTGTAAGTTTTAATCTGTTGATTTTATATTTTAATATCTATTTCGTAACTTAATAATATATTTATATTTGTAACAGGATGCTTTAGAGGCCCTCGATGCCCAAGAAGCAGACAATTTTGGGCCATCTGATCACTTACATCAGGTGTTGGGAGAGGATCATTCTGGCAGAGTATGCTGCCGACCTAGGATAGCCCCGACGAGGTATTGGCCTGCCTTAGGTACGAGTTGTAGTGCCACCGAGCTGCAGCAAGTTAGGGCACAGGCAGAACAGGCTGAGAAAAGGGCCACAGAGACGGCAGAACAGTCTGCTAGGGCAAGCAGTGCATTTATGAAATTTATTGAAGTTCTACGTCCAACACTTCCAGCAGAGGCCAGCCCAGCGATTGATGAATACATGTTGTCGATACATTCTATATATGGTGCACTAGGTGGCATTTCCAGTGGTGGTCAGGCCGATGTCCAGCTTGAAGATTATGATGGCGAGCAGTCTAATGCGGAAGAGGAGGGAGATGAGGAGGGCGAGGAGGAGGGCGAAGGCGAGGATGAAGGCACTATGGAGGGTGAGGACGATGAGGAGGACGATAACGAGGGCGATGATGATGATGATGATGGTGATGGTGATGCTGATGTGGGACATATTGATCCCTTACATTTTTGACTTGAGATTTGATGTTTAATCTATTCTAGTTGTTGGTTTTATCTAGACTCGTAGTATAGTATTGGAGTTGAGTTATTTTTATATATTGTCTGTTTTTATGGATGTTGTTGTCTTTTAGTGGTTGTGTGTTTGTGAACTCCCTGGAAAACCCCCCTCATTCTTGGACCCTGGACAACCCCCCCTCCCCCTTGGACCCCCCTCACGCGCGTTTACGAAGCGCGTGCATCACTTAAAATACGAATATTGAGTCGTACCGCGCAAACCTCATGTCCGATTGACATTCCGTCTGCGCGTACACGTCACAAATAATAATTAGAATGTTGCACGGTGGTTTCAGCTCAATCTGAGGTCGTCCGCTATGAATTTGACAGTTGGACGCCCGTTTTGGCCGTTTATGACACCAGGACTGCGTTGTCGGTCACCGCGGGCACACGACACGTCCGATTGACAAGCCGTCTACTCGACCAATTCAGAAATCACTCACCCGTATTTGTCATCTGATTTCAGGACATTCCGACTTCGTTCAGCTCGTTTGGACCCCCCTCACGCGCGTTTACGAAGCGCGTGCATCACTTAAAATACGAAAATTGAGCCGTACCGCGCAAACCGCACGTCCGATTGAAGTGTAGTCTGCGCGTACACGTCACGAATAATAATTAGAATGTTGCACGGTGGTTTCAGCTCAATCTGAGGTCGTCCGCTATGAATTTGACCGTTGGACGCCTGTTTTGGCCGTTTCGGACACCAGAACTCCGTTGTCGGTCACCACGGGCACACGACACGTCCGATTGACGTGCCGTCTACTCGACCACTTCATAAATCACTCTCCCGTATTTGTCGTCTGATTTAAGGCCATTCAGACTTCGTTCGGCCCGTTTGGACCCCCCTCACGCGCGTTTACGAAGCGCGCGCATCACTTAAAACACGAATATTGAGTCGTACCGCGCAAACCGCACGTCCGATGGACGTTCCGTCTGCGCGTACACGTCACGAATAATAATTAGAATGTTACACGGTGGTTTCAGCTCAATCCGGAGACGTGGTGTGGCCGACACCACTCAAAGTGTCCGTCTTTTGTTTCAAAAGGACGTCATTTTAGGTGAAAAGCATCAACTGACATACGGAAAACTGACCAAACGCATTCCGAATCTGTTGATAATTTATCCCAACAATCCATGGGTCATATGTGATGTGTACGAGCCAACCCGGGATGAATCTGAGTCGCGGTGTGGCCAGGATAAGTCTAAGTGACTATCTTTTGTTTAAAATGGACACCATTTTAAGTACATACGGAAAAACGACCAAACGGATTCGGTTTCCGTTAAAACTTTAGGAGAACAATCCATGGGTCATATGTGACATGTACGAATCATCCCCGCTTCAATCCGACATGCGGTGCGGCTGACACCACTCAAAGTGTCCGTCTTTTGTTTCAAAAGGACGTCATTTTAAGTGAAAGGCATCAACTGACATACGGAAGAACGACCAAACGCATTCAGATTCTATCGATACTTTAGCACAACGATCCATGAGTCATATGTGATGTGTACAAGTCAACCCCGTCTTAATCCGAGACGCGGTGTGGCCGACACCGCTCTAACTCTGTCTCTTTTGTTTAAAATGGACATGATTATAAATGAAAAGAACAACTGACATACGCAAAACCGACCAAACAAATTCGTAATCTTTTGATAATTTATCACAATGATCCATGGGTCATATGTGATATGTACGAGCCAACCCGGGATGAATCTGAGTCGCGGTGTGGTCAGGATTAGTCTAAGTGTCACTCTTTTGTTTAAAATGGACAACATTTTAAGTACATACGGAAAACTGACCAAACGCATTCGGTTTCCATTTAAACATTAGGAGAACGATCCATGGGTCATATGTGATGTGTACGAATCAACCCCGCCTCAATTGGAGACGCGGTGTGGTAGGCACCACTCATAGTGTCCGTCTTTTGTTTCAAAAGGACGCCATTTTAAGTGAAAAACATCAACTGGCATACGGAAAACCGACCAAACGTATTCGGATTGTGTCGATACGTTAGGAAAATGATCCATGGGTCATTTGATACGTGTAAGAGTCAACCCCGTCTAAATCCGAGACGTGGTGTGGCCGGTACCACTCTGACTGTGTCTCTTTTGTTTAAAATGGACAAGATTATAAGTGAAATAAACAACTGACATATGAAAAACTGACCAAACGCATTCGGAATCTGTTGAAAATTTAGGACAACGATTCATGGGTCATATTTTACGTGTACGAGTCAACCTCGCCTCAATCCGAGTCGCGGTTTGGCCGAGACCACTCTAAGTGTATCTCTTTTCTTTAAAATGGACTACATTTTAAATTCATACGGAAAAAAAACCAAACACATTCTGATTGTGTTTATATTTTAGAACAACAATCCATGGGTCATTTGTGATGTGTACGAGTTAACCCCGCCTCAATACGAGACTCGGTGTGGCCGACACCATTCAAAGTGTCTCTCTTTTATTTAAAAAACACTTCATTTTAAGTGAAAACAACAACTAACATACGCAAAACCGACCAAACGATTTCGGAATATGTTGATACTTTAGGACAACGATCAATGATTCATTTGTGACGTGTACGAGTTAACCTCGCCTCAATCTGAGGTACGGTGTGACCGGTATCATTCCAGATGTATGTATTTTGTTTAAAATGGATATCATTTCTATTAAAAATATATGGTATATGAAAAACCAATCAAATTATGGATTGAATTCCGGATTCCACATATGATTATCATCTAAATTTTAAAATGAATTCTAAATGAATTATGTATGTTTATAATTATGTTATGAATTCTAATTTAATTATGGATGAGTATATTTTCAGGATGCATTATATGTGTTGGTTGGTTGGTTTTCATTATTTGTATGTGTTGGTTTGTTCTCTATATGTATGCATTATATGTGTTACAGGTACAATAATTGGATTGAAAAATGAATTGAAAACGATGGAATAATTGGATTGAAAATTGAATTGAAACCGAGGGTGAATGCCCAAAAACGAGACCTGCTGTGCAAATTGCAGGCTGCTGTACAATTTGCACAGCAAAGCCTATGCCAACGGTTTGAAAACCGTTGGTATAGGCTCTATTGAGCTGTTTTTACCAACGGTTCAAGGAACCGTTGGTAAAAACAGCCTATCCCAACGGTTTAAAACCGTTGGGAATACCCATATAATTGTTGTTTTTACCAACGGTTCTATGAACCGTTGGTAAAAACCTTTCCCAACAGTTTGCAAACCGTTGGGAAAGAAAATTTTAGGTTGATTTCCCAACGGTTTGGCAGAACCGTTGGGAAAGGCTGATGTTTTCTCAGATATCCCAACGGTTCTGTGTAAACCGTTGGGAAAAGCCTTTCCCAACGACTTACTTCCCCACGGTTTTCTGAACCGTTGGTATAACTTATACCAACGGTTCTGCAGCCTTTCCCAACGGTTTGGAACCGTTGGGAAAGGCTGGATTTCCAGTAGTGAAATTATATTGGTTATCTATTAATGGTAATTAATTGTAGAGAATAGGTTTTCATTATAATATCTATTAAAATAAAATGTAATTTATGTGGATTTATGATAAGGTTTCAATATAAAAATAAATAATATAATTTGTAAAGATAACTTTGGAAATTAAAAAATAAAATGAGATTCAAGAGATGTATGGATATGTGATCATGATAATATTACCACATAATATGGAGGTTTGAGTTTTGTTAAATATTAATTATATACATTTTAATAATTTGGTTATTTTTTAATTGAGATATCGATTAACCTCTATCCCATTTAAATGATATATATAGAGAGATAATTCAACACAATAATAATTTTTTCAACATACAACCCTTATGAATGCTATAGGGGAATCCAAATCTTATTTATATCTGGAGTGGACGAGATAGAAATATATCTCATTTTTTTGTAATATAATCAATATATGATACCAACTCAAAAATTAAAATTATACTGGTTAATAAAATAATAAAATGTCATTTTAAATGAAAAATATTTAGTGATAAAATAAAAATGTATTTATATAAAATTAAATTTTTTACAATCTCAAAACACACCAAACCACTAAAAATTATATATCATATCACTCTGTCCACATGTGTAACTCAAAATATTACACAATATAAGAATTATTTATTTCTCATTCAATGTCCAAACAGACCTAATGTGATAACCAAATAGTATATTTATTTCCAATATTGGTTATTGTTTATATACATGGATTTATAATACCATTTGGAAGTATTTTTTTGGTAAGGATAAATGTAATGTATCTTTTAAAAAAAAATTAATTTATATTACGATTTTCTATATAACACTCTAATATTATAAATCCTTCTTAAATAATACTATGTTCGATATCATTCACCACAAGTAACCCCAGGATTATTGATAACTTGGATATACAATAAAAATATTGTTCAAATATGTCTATTATAACCAAGACATTAAATTGGATGTTTGAAAAGGAAATGAAAATTATTAAATATTTTTATTAATGTTTTATTTATTTAAATTTTTTTCTTTTATTAATAAAATATATGTTCTCAATTTTCAGTAAAGTCATTTTATGGTACATAAATATGTTTTCATCAAAAATTATTTTTACTACATCATTTACATAGATTTTATAATTATTTTTAACATTAAAATTATATTAATTAGATGAAATTAATATATTTTTTTAAATAAATGTATCAATATTTAATTATGGTGTTTTTAGGTATTTTTCTGAAAATTTTAATTTTTTATTGAATAGAGAAAACATATCATTTTTTATAAGGCAACTATTTCATATAATTAAACTATGCAACTTAAAATTCTATTTATTTTTATAATTTTAAAATATTTTAAAATAAGACTCCAATAATTATATATAATATTTTTTATTAAATATTTATTAAATATATATATTATTTTGATATATGTTCATTTTTGTTCATAAAACACATTTTCTAAAAAACATTTTTTTGTATGTATTGTGTTTTTATCTTAATAAATGATATCAATGAAAATTAATTGATAATATTTATGAAATTTATTGAATATTTATTATATAATTTTTTTAATATTAATCTAATAATTTCTACAATTCATCTTATGGAATTAAAATATGTTTTATCTATAAAAAATAGTTTTATAAAAATCAATTTTCATTGTATTTCACACTCTTATTTTCAAGTAAAATTCTATATATTATCGAAGTTTAATCAAATAAAATGGATTCCATATTATTAATAAGAATATTAAATATAAATATAGAGGTTCAATATAATTTTTTGACATAATGAATTGTAAAAAATGAAAAATTGTGTTACAATGATCATGGTCAAAACAAGTTTACGGGTACTGTTAAACTAAGAGAAATGTGTAAGAATGCCACATAAAATTTATAAATTATTTTTTATTGAATATATATAGATTACATATTATCCAATGATTTAATCTTCATCCATTTGGAGCCACTTTCACATGAAAATGACTATATATTTTGTAAGCCTTTATAATATTTCCATTTATGTCCCTCCTGCCACTTATAAAAGAGAACCTCCTCTCGTGAACTATTAATATAAATTTAGCACTATATATCATCAAAAACATATAAAAAACCTCATATTATCCATAACTTATCTATTATATATATTTATTATCATATGACTATCCTATGAAGGCTTAATATGTAATACAATAGAGGTCTCCCAAAGAATCGAGAATCATCTTTACATACACTTTAAAAATTAATATTTCTTTAAATTCCAAATAATAAATTTTACACATCATAAAATAAATAATCTAGTATCATTAATATATTTATATACTATAATTTTTATTTTATAACAATTTTCCACCTCATTTCCCATAATGGAGAACAAAAACATTAGTCATGCATATGTATGGCCAAGTGTCATCACATAGTGGTGTAATTCGTTTGACATCACTACTTTAAAAAGATTTTTATAATAATAAAACTAATAAATATATATTATATTAATTAAAAAATAATTTCTATTTAAATTTAATATATCATTTTCCTCTAACACATTTCACCACTAATGAAAATGATAACATTTCTTCTGCATACATGTGGATTATGACCTCCATAAGTGATGTGATTTATTTTTCAGGGCTACATATTGTTGATTATTATAAATATGTATATAATGAATATATATTATATTCACCTCATGATCAATTTTTTTAGTAAATGTAATTATGATCAATATTAAATAACTCAAACTATTGAACTAAAATATAAATTAAAAATGAAATCATTACCAGTCATAAATGTTGATTTTAATAAATAATTATTAATGAACATGTGATGAAATGTTATAAGTGGATCATATATGATATTATAAATTTTTATGTTGTTATTATATATAATTATAATATATTTAAACATTTTATACATGTGGATAACAACACTTATGAAGAAATTTAGACCTCAGGATAGGGTTAATTTCCCAATATCATCCTTATTCCGTACTGTATAATTTTTTGATCCCACTAGGGGAATTATTTTATACATTTATAATAAATCCCATATATGTCCTTATCCATTGTTTAAATAATGAAATTACATGTTTTATCATCATTTTCCTCTTTAAATTTAGTCAATATTTTGAAAGTTTTTTAATAAAAAACTGTCTTTTTTTATAATCAGTGGAAAATCATTCTCACCCATATCCATATTATAAATAAAATGTTTTCATGAATGATATAATTATTATATAATTATTTATTAACTAAAATTTTCAATATGTTATACTTTCTAATTTTTTTAAAATGAATATTTCTATCATTTCCAGAATGAGGTTTTATTTACCGAATGTGTGAATAAAATCATTATTTTAACACTTATCATAAGAATGAAAATTCATAGCATTGGGAATATAATTTTAATTAATACATACATTATATATTTTTGTTTTAATTTAAAAAAATCATTTTCTTCACATTCTATAAATTTTACAATTTTAATATAACTTATTTCAAAATTAATATCTTATTTTCATCAGAAAATCATCCATTTTTCTTTTTAATATTTTTTTATATGTTAGTATCAATTAGTGAATATTATAATTTTTAGGGGATTTAATCTACTTATACCATAATTAATAACAATCTAGATGGATTTTGAGCATAATGTTATATTTATTTGAAGGGTAAATTATTTACAATTCTTATGGCGGTTTTTTCAATATAAATGTTTATATTGATTATATAATTAGTTTTTATTCATTTTGTTCATATGATGAATAAATAAGACATAATATTTGATATGTGGGGGCAATTTATAGACCCTATATGCATCATTTTTTCCCACAAACCAACTAGTTTGGGTATTTGGAAAATTCCTAACTTATTTTTTGTGACGTCTTGAAATAACTCCCCGACAATAAGATTATGATGTCTAAAATTATATATTCTCCCATTATGAAACATGTTTATTATATATGGGATTATTTATATAAATTTTCAATCCATGTATTTATACCCCATTTATAATATTTTTTTAATGAAAAATTTAATTATTATTTACCTATATCATATTTTTTATTCTTTATTTATTATAAGATAGATTCTTTTGCACTCTTTCCCTTAAAAAGAATCTGATCCCACCCTTTATTATGTTTTCTATTTGTGGGGATACAAAGAAGGGATATTTGAGTGATTTAAATGATTAACTATAATAAATAATAATGTTTAATATAGAATTTTTATTTTGTATTTCATGTTTTCAAATGTAATATGAGAATCATGTACATTTATAGTGTTCCAAAACTACTAAACTATTCAATCCTTCAGGATGTGATACCTTTTTTTTCCAATGTAATAAATTTAGAACCACCTCCATGTTATTATAGTCAATGTTTTATAGTTTTTTATCAAAGGATGTTTAGTATAAACCATGAAAATTATACTTAGGAATATATATTACATAAACTAACTCTATGAAGGCCTCTAAGAATAATAATACATATACGATAATATCATATAGATTTAGAAAAGTAGATATTTCATAGTTTTCCTATCAAATACATGCATGTAAATAAATTTTAAGTTGGATGTGGTTATTGTAATAATTCACTACTGGGTTCAAACTGTGAATGGGGTTGATTGTGTATCCCCTCAATTGTTACTGGTGCATGATGAATGGGACTAAGACTAGAAACATGGCTAGCCATATCTGAGGGACATGATTTAGTTAATTCGCATTATATTTATTGACTATTTTAAATAATTTTAAATTATTATTATGATTTGAATATATTCCCAAAGATAATAATAATAATATTATCATTCTTGTTATGAAATATTTTTCAATCTATGTTAGGTATTGTGAAATGTTTGGAATTAGACACTATGATTCAAAATGTTGACACATAATCTAGTGTGTTACCTTATTTATAAATAGTTCATATTTGAAGGAATGGAAACCCAATCGACGCCCATAATAATTTGTGAAATTTAACTCATGAGTAATTTGATATGAATAAATATGGATTTGAGAAGATTAGGACTATATTAGGATAGTAGAACCTAGTTATGTCTAATAACCATGAATTTTTGGAAAAATATTACTTTAAAGCAGAATTCATTTATATTAGACACCCTAGTGCAGCATAAACCACCATCCTTAAATTGAACTGATAATCCATTCATATCTTAATAGTGTATCAAGTACCTTGAAATGATATTTTTTCCATTATTATGTAATTAAATGTAGATTTATTTTTTGGTAGTGAATTGGTTAATAGAAAAATATTACCAATGGTGGTAAATGATTGAAATACAATGGGGTGGGATGATATGGGTTGAGTAGGATGGAAGAATATTTATGTGATATTATCAGAAAAATAATTACCTAACAAGAAATATGATTATATGCTATATAAATTCCTCATTCTAAGTTAAATGGAAGAGGAAATTGTTACAGAATTTGAGGCAGACTTCACAAGAATAGAAAGGCATGATACAAACTACATAAATAATCCAAAAAATATAGATTGATTGTTACTTTTATGGGATTATTACAATCCCAAAATTAACACTATTCTAATTTTTTTTCATCATATGATTAAATTTTATCATGTTTCATATAGAGGTAAAACCAATTATCCATGTGAATTACACTAAAGGGATATTCAGAGAATACGAGGATGAATATCCACTAAGAAAAAAGAAATGAGTTAAATGAAATGAAGAGATGGATAAAACATATCACATGTAAAAATCATGGAATAAAACACCGTAGTAATTACATGGAGGTTATTGGATTTTTCTTCTAGTGTAGAGATAAATTCCATAAAATGTGTGAATGAATGGCTAATAATGAATCCATCAATGTTTAGAGTTTCAATTGTAAGGATATGTATCACTATGGAAATAAATGATGTAATAATAAATTAAATAAAACATAGATATTTTTTGGGGGAAAGGCCAAAAATATCAATTAACTACACTAGAAATTAAAATCCCATAAGTTTTAATAACATGTAATAATAATGAAAAGTCATGCAGTATTTGATCCTGGATCTATACAATCTTTTATCCTTTTCATTAATACCAAATCACCCATAGAAACTCTATGGAAATTATTTCCAATCAAGAAATGTATTGTTAATATGGTTATAATGAGAACATATTCATTTGTTTATATAATGGAAAATATATATTCTTATGTTGAAAAAATCGTTTTTATACCTATGATTTTCTTTCCAAATAATCATGATATTTGGGTTTAATTTTTTTTAGGATTTTGGAATTATTTTATTAAACATAAATTAAATGATATTTTAATACGGGTATTATAAATTAAGGGTTAGCATATAGTATAATTTATATGGGGTTGTTATTGATGTTTTAGAAATTTATGTATTATATCTTAACAAGATGGTTTATTTATATTGAGTATTAAATTAATTTTTTCCAATAATTCTTTAGTCAAGTTAAATAACATTTCATATATATATGGATCTTATGATCTATTAAAGTATGATTATTTTAATCATTAATTAATAATTTGTCCATGTAATTAATTTTTATAATCAGAGGTGGAAACTGGTTAAAATAATTGGTCAATGGGGAAAATATTCACTTAGAATTTAGAAATAGTCATAAAGGAATATCTTTATGTAACTCTATAACCTATGGAAAAGTAAGATAAATATCCCATGTTTGGTGTGGAATTAATAAATTAATTAATATGTTATTCTTCTGGAAACACGTTCAACAGTGGAATCCTTATAATGATATATATATTATATATTTATGAGGTAATAAGTCCCAATGTCTTGACATAGAAAAATAAAATTCATGAAAAAATATAAAAAAATGTCTTTATATGATAAAAATTAATTAAAATTTCAATTTCAAAATTTTCCGATGGATTGGATAATATAATATCCCATTATTTTATATTACACTAAAGGAATATTAGGTTCTATATCACAAACCACAAAAAACCCCGGGCATTAATAAAAGTGTCATATAATTTAAAACAATTATCTAAATATAACCATTAAAACCTAGTTATTAAAATGGAAGGGTGAATCAAAATAACCAAATAATAATAGAATATATACAAAGTGTTTATATAGATATAATTTATTTATTAATTCATAATAAATATATACTAAATTTTTATTAAATTAATTTTATAATTTAAAAATATATTTTATTTAAAAATGGTTTTTATCTGAATTTATGTGTGTAAATTATAATTAATTTCTCTAATTAACAGAAATTTTATTTTAGTTATTGTATATATTATTTTAAATAATCACACCAATAATTAATTCTGTTTAATGTTTTTTATTTCTCCAAAAGGATTCATTTTTTTGTGAATATTGAAAAAATATAGAATATTTGTAAAACTGACATTTCATTTCATTAAAAAATGTAATTTAGAAGTCCCCTTATTTTTATTTTGACCATAATGTTACCTAAATCTCTAATAATTATATTTAATCTAATAGTTCAAATTTTTTTTCATAACTATACTTGATTATGTTGTAAGATCATTTTTGGGACTAAACACATATTTTCTAAAATAGTTTTATGTGTGAAATATCTTTTTATATTAAAATTAAAATAAATTACTACTAATTGATAAATATTATTGATTTTTATAGAATATTTTT
This sequence comes from Viscum album, assembly GCA_963277665.1. Lineage (NCBI taxonomy): Eukaryota > Viridiplantae > Streptophyta > Magnoliopsida > Santalales > Viscaceae > Viscum > Viscum album. Next base: position 1,606,828,445 of record OY728121.1, read on the forward strand.
CAATATTTTTTTTAATATTAATCTTTTTTTTTAAAATCCTCGAATGAAAGTAAATTTAGTTTCATTCTCAATGATTAAATTTTCTAATTTTGTTTTTGTGTTTTGCACAAATATTTCAAAGGGAAATTATACCACTTATTGAATATGAAACATATAAAAATGGATTCCATATTTTTAATCATAATAATTAATATAATTTAATAGTTTTGTAATTTTTTTGGAATAATGATTAGTAAAAATATTTAAAAAATGTTTACCATGGTTATGGTTAAATCTAATTTAATAGGGGGAGTTATACTAAGAGATAAGGGTATTAATGAAGTTTAAACATGTATAATTATTATTTTTTTGATGATATTTAGACAATATCTTATCGTAACATTGAGTGAATGCCCATTTGGAGAAACATTCATAAGAAACTGACCATATTTTTTTTAATATTTTAATAAATTCCATGTTTTCCATCCCTATCAATGATCTTGTACCCTAGTGGTAGAGTCTCATTTTTGGCATCATAAATATGCACTTTAAAATATCTTTGGGGTGAATTATGGGGTACATTAATAGTACTATAGTAGTTACTAAACAATTTAATTTTTGGAACTATAAAAGTCAAAAATATTCATCTAATTTTCTCATTCAGGCCATAGGTTTATGACATTGGATAGTAGGGCCTTGGGGCCACCATCATACTTCAGGTCATAGGTCCTTTAGACCACCTTAGGCCAATGGGCAATGAAATTTCAAGCCATGTATCAATAATATAAGATGACATAAGATCATTCCCCAAAAGTAGATCAATGTAGTAGAAACCAAGAGAAGCAGGATAACTATATTGGGAAGGATAAGAGGGTATAAAATCCATAATTTGTACATGGAATTGTGAAAATGTGAACTGGGAAATCTAGTGGATCATCCTTGTGAGATTAGGATCTAGGAATCCTCAATAAACAAGATTTCATGGTGTTTCAATTCTATTTATGTTAGGTTGGTGTGTCTTCAGGTGATTTATTGGGCCTTGTTACATTGGGTCTATGGGTTATTTATGGGATTTTACTTATCCCAGATAAAAATGAGGTTATAAAAATTGAAAATATAAAAGGCCTTGGAGACATGTTGACCACCCGCACCATGCATGTCCCTCCACTCACCAATGATTCGGAATATCCTCTCCTCCATTATTAGAAAAATTTTATCAATATACATTATAAAATACCTAAAAAACTATCATAATGTCCTTAACATAGTTTTTGATCAATTTTTGTTCTCCTAGGACTATCATATGAAGGCATAAGTTGTAATCCAAAGGATGTCTCCCAAAAAAATAGGTAATTTTCTTTACCGATTATTTCAAGTATTATTACTCTAAAAATTCCTCTATATATGATTTACCCACCCTAAAATAATAAATATTTTATTTTCAATGTACTGTTATTTTGTTATGATTATGGAAAAACCATTTTCCACATCATTTCCATCCTATGTAAAACAAAAAACATCACATGGGTGTATGTAGGACTTACCATTTCCACATAACGATCAGATTTGTATATTATCACTATTATACTTGGATGGTTACAAAGACGGTACTAATTAATATATAAGGTATTTTTGAAGGTATTATTATTTTTGGAAAGATAAAAAATCATTTACATCCTTACCCTTAAACTTGTTAAAAAATCATAATGTTGTTCGCGTGTATGTGTCGACTATCACATACATAAAGCGATGCGATTAAATTTTCAATTCCACATTTCAAGGATGATTTCAAATATGCATATACATAATATATATTTCATTCAAATAATTTTTTTTTATTTTGTGGTTCTATGATCAATACGCCAGGACCAAAACTGGTGAAATGAATCTTACATGATAAAAGAAATAGTCAATGCTCAAAAATGATTATTTTAATAAATAATAATTAATAAAAGTGTTTTGGAAATGATTTAAGTGGAACCTATTTGATATTATTAATGTATATGGTACTATTATATGAATAGAATATTGTTAAATATAGTATAAATGAGGTTAAATTCACATACAAGCATGTCAGACCCGAGGAATGGGTTTATTTCAAAATATCATCCATATTAAGGAATTTTTAGGTTTATGATTTTGTGGATAATTTTTATGATATTTATAACATAAAAATAATATATTTTTCTTTATTCAGTTTATTTCATGAAATCACAATTCTTCCCCTGATTTTCAACTTTTAACAAACTCAGTGGTTTGAAAGAATGTTTAAAAAAATTTCTTTGTTTATATATTCGGTCAATAATATTATTCTACTAAATATATATTTTCTTTCAAAAATATAAATAATATTTTTACAATTCTTTAATTATCTATTGATTTTTTTTCTAATTTATTAATTTCTATTAAATTATTTTAATGTAATCTACTACTCATTTTCTAAAAATAAATCTTTTTAATTAATGTGTTAATGTAATTTTTTTATTAACACTTACTATTTAAATATATATGACATTCATCCTGACTATTCATTGATTTGAAGCATCCATTATAAGTTCTAATTTCCATTTTAAAATAAAATCCTTTTACAAATATTTTATTAAAAACTACATTTCAATATAATAAATTTAAAACAAATATGGTATTTTCCTCTAGAGATCACCCATTTATCATTATATGGTATTTTCATTTAATTTAATATCCTTTTATAAATAATATTATTTACTTGGTATGAACTATTTTTATACAATTTTCTATATTATTCTGGTTGTCATATGATTAAGTTTCTCTATTTATAATCATTGGAATATATTTACATTATGTATGATTGTTTTTCAAAATGAATATCTATGTTTTCTATATAATGAACTATTATTCATTTAATACAAATGATGAATTAATTATAATTAATATATAATGGTTGGGTCCCATTATAGCGCATCGATGCATCCATATGTCCATTGAGACAAACCATTATGGGTATTTATAATACAAATTAGGTATTTTCTATAATGTTTTGGCATATATCCTCAACTGTATGAATATTATGGATGATATTATGAATTTACTCATTATGAAATACGTTTTTGTTTTCCATGTGATTATTTATATAATTATGTCATCCATGGATTTATCCCCCCTTAATGATAATAGTTATATGCAATATTTCATAATTATTAATCTCTCCCATATAATTCATGTTTTATTTTTTTACGATATCTTTTTTGTATTATTTCCCATAAAAATCATCTTATGTCACCCTTTATTATGTATTCCTATCCCTTATACATCTATAAGGGATATATGAATGGTATTAATGATTTATTAAAAGAAATAATATAGTTTTCATTATATTTTTTAATTGTTTTTATTATTTTATGATATAGTTTGAGAATGAGGCATGAATATAGTCTCCCAATTCTACTAAAAAACTTTGAACCTATAGGATTTTATTCCATGTATTTTAGAATTTTTTTTAAAGATTACCACCTCCTTGATGAGATTGGAATCAGGTTGTTATAGTGAATCCAAATTATTTAGATGAAATTATTTATCTATAAATATATTTATGGATATAATACCAAACATCATACTTAATTATGAATAATTTGACACATATTAATTATTTCATAGTCTATTAATCATTATGGAAGAAACCTGATTACAAATATTTATGAATATTTTATCCCAATATTCCAGTACTATTCCATTATCAAAATTTCTTCAAAATGTTATCAACAAATATATTGTAATATCAATTTTATTGTAGTGAATTTTTTATCCTTATGGATAGATATATAAGAGTTTCTTTAATTTCTTATTTATTTCGTAATATCTTCTGCACCAATCAGGAAAATATACAAAAAAATAACAAATTTCAGCATTAGTGAACAAAAAACTGAAATTATATTTCCGATAAAATTATTCTTAATAAAAAATAGTAATATTAATTAATATTTCTAAATATCAATATAAATTTGGGTAAAAAGTGAACAACCTTTTGATACCTCTCCATTGACGACTATCTATAAAAATCACATGTATTGTAGAAAAATTACTAAATTATAGTGATTAAATAATGGTGATGCACCAAATGGGTTTTTGGAATGTGACTAAAATTTTAAAACATTTCAATAATTTTGATTGAGTTAATCATTTTCTACCATAATTGATAATTAATTACTTATAACACATGGGTGAGAAAAATATGGTGAATGGGAAATTTCATGAGGGTATGAAATTAATTATAAAAAATTACACACTGTTATTTGTTCATATTGAATAAAGATATACAATTCATTATTTATTTAAATGAAGATGATATAATTAAAGAGTCTTGTTATTATGGTATTCATAATAATTTTCTTTATCTAGTTATAGTTCTTCATGGATTCATTTTAGTTTGTTATGGTATAATGATTTTACCATGACACATAATTAATCATGTTTTTGTTAAATGTACTGATTAAATATTTTATTTTGGTTAGTCAATGTAGTTGTGTACTAGGTGTTGTAGTACCATGTCCAACTAATTTTTTTCCATTAAAGATATCATTATTTTATTAATATTTTAAATAATTGGTTTAGAGTAATTTTTGATTGGTGTCATGAGAACATGGAACAATTGTCAAACCATGTATTTTTCTTATTCATGTTTCATCATATATGTGTAACACATACCATTCTAGATACTTTAATTCTTTATATACGGAATGGGTTCCTTATGTGGAAAATTTTGGGTCAAATTATTTTCTGTTTGGGCATCTAAAATATCTATAAAAACATTAAATTTCCGAAAAAATACAGTGATGATTAATTAATAAAAGGATAGTTATTCATAAATCAATTTGGATAGAGAAACTAATTTTTTATTATTTTGATATTATGGTAATATTAGTTCAATTTGATTTGTATAAATTTTTATGTGGAGATTCCTATTACATGAGGATGATTATTTATTTTACACCTATTGGATGTTTTATGGGGATTGTTTACAAAATGGGTAGTGTGATTACATTTTTTTGATTAACTATTTAGATCAAATTTCAATTATTTATGTGTGGAAACTGATAGTATGAGATGTGATTGTAATTGATACTATAGTGTTATGGTATTGATTTTAATAGTTAGTATATTTGTAATGGGTAATTATTTAATAGAGCTCTGAGTATATTATCTTATTTTTTAAGTGTTTTCTAATGTTTTTATTCATTATTTACTAGATATGTTTCATTGTATATTTGAGTTTAGGGAGTGAATATTGGATTATCCACTGATTTCCTCCACCTCTCTGCAATGTGATGATGGTTTGATAATAATGGTGCATATGTAATAGTTTTTTGGATTTATAAAATGTTGGTATAGAGACGTGAAATATTATGTTGGGACTTTTATAGATATAAAAATTAATGATTAGCCTACGGGGATCATACTAACATATTTATGATCATGTTAATTGTACTAAATATATATACATCATGTTTTAAGGAATGTTATTATTGTAATTTATATGGTAGAATGGGTTGATTTTGAACTAGAATCATTTATAGTTATTTCGCCTCACAGATGTTTTCATATAATATATCCACATTTGCACCCAATAGTTCATTATTTGAACCTACGTAATATTTTTTACATACTCCTAGTATATAAATTATTAAAAACATAAATAATCAAGATAGTGATTGTTTTTATGACATTATATTGGAAAAAGTTAATTTTTAAAAGTATTAATTTATTGTATATTTATTTTTTCAATGTATTCCATTATAGATATTTTTATTTTCTCACACCCCCTATATTATTATCCTATTTTTAGTTGTTCTTTGAAATTGTTACATAATGATATATATTGTTATTATTATTGATTATGTATATTTCCTTTTGTTCTTATAATTGAATATTGATATTTTATTACATAATGTTTACCTTTTGTGATATGTTTTTTTTCAAATGTATAAGTATATATTTGAGGTAAATCCTTTACTACTAACCAATTGATGGTGGGATTCAGCTATAATTTTCACTCATGTTTTGGGAATGAGATGAGTTTCATGAGTTTGAGTCAACCAACAAATTGATTTTAAACAAATATTTTCTTATAATGTTGATCTATGAACTATTAGGTGCATTGAGAGAATGAGTAGAGAAGCTAGATTCATTAAACCGGTTATATAAAATTCTTATATCCATTTAATTGATTACTAATTGAATTCATTACCTATTTGTAGAGGACATTTTCTATTATTATAATTTTTATTTTTGGAAGCTATTATAAAAATCATTGAGATTCATAGTCTACTAAGTATGTGGGAAATCTACATTAGAGATTTAAACATTGAGGAAACTTATTTACATTATTATATATAATTTTTAATCACATTTATGAAAATTTTTTTAATCTCATTCGAGTTTCATTAATAATATGATTTAATTATTATTTATGTAAAATTTATTGAGATAAAATCATGGAAATATAATTGTGAAATTACAAGACAAATACATAAGTTGAGAAGGGTATTTTTAATTTTATGATATTTATGGATATAGGATAGAAACAGATATGGGGTATAGATGATTATTCATGGAATGGATGACTAATTTGAGAAATTCCATCCATATAGGAAGTCATGGGGTTAAAATTTTCTAATAATTGATATGTTTTAACTATATAAAATCTACTATATATATTTTGGGAATTCAATTTATGGAAGTTCCCTATTGGTTGATCCCCTTGGGCATGCCGCCTCTGTTTGTTTTGATTGCCCCATTCTCACTTACCCAAAAAGTGTTTTTAAAAATAAAAATAATTAATTTTCATTCATGATAAGATATTTGATAACCAAAAACACTCTTCCCCCACCCAGTGGTTAACCATGACGATTCATTAAAAAATATGAAGAATCATAAATTATGAATTAACATATATATATTTATTCTATTATTTCATTAAATTAAGTATATGTTTCATGATGAGTTCTTCCATAATTATGTAACCCCAATACATTGAGCGATTATTCATATCTAATTATACTATTTGTTTTTACTAATGGGTATCCATCTCCACTATGATATAGTAACTTAGTAAGAAACCTTGTTATATGAGGTTTTGATGGTTATACATTATCAAATGTTTATGATGTTAATATTAATTAAATTCTTATATATAAAGATTTTTGATGATTTTTATGTTGAATTATGACTATCAATTTAAATTTTAAGTTTCATATTAAATAATCTTAATTAAAATAATAAACTCTTTCTTATATAATACTTATACTAGAATTTATGAGTATACTCCCCATTTCTAATATAAATACATAGGAAACCAAGGGTATTATAAGCCGTATAATGTCAATGGATTATTATTTGGACATGATAACATATATATAGTTTATAAATAAATAATTATTATAGTATTTTGTCATGTACAATGTTCTTTTTTTCTTAATTACACAAAACTAATGATTTTTAGATTAAAATAAATTCTTTAATTATAATATTACAAAAATGATTTTTTTTGTTGTAAATAGATATGGGAGTAGGTATTTAGGTTATCAAAAAATTTGTGGTACCTTTGTTTCCATTAACTCTTTTGAAACCAACTTATTTTACATTACTAGTTAAATTCAGATTTATTTTTCGGAACATCACTAAAAAAATATTTATTCTTAATCATTTTTAATGAATAATTTTTTTAATGAAATTATCTAATTTGATTCAAAACAATTATCCCATTGAATATATTTTGGAAAAAAATATATATTTACATTCTTAGGTAATATAATAAAAATGAATTTTGGAAATCATTTGTAGATCATCTCAAATAAAATGGTTCACCAATGTATTTAATTCGCAAATCCTTGTAAAATTTAATTTATGATTCTTCATAGTCAATATTTTATATTTATTATTTTAATTAAACTCAGGTATAAAGTAATATGTTTTAAAGTGTTTCTCTCAATATCATAATTTGAGAATAAACGAGACTAGTTTGTAAGAACTTTCTTAGAAAAATCAAGTCAAAAATATTTATTTCCCCTATTCAAAAAATATATTACATTATGATGTTACTAGGATAGTGAGTTTAGATACAATACCACACCATCATGGATGATAAATAAAATTATATCTAATCATTCTCTACCTCAATATAATCCTAATTTTATAATAATTTGTCTAATTTTATTTTTTATTTAATTTATCAAAACCATAATCATTTAAATGGCTTAGAACCTATATTAAATTTGTGAAAAATATATATATCTATATAGAATTCATCTGTAAATGTAAAAAAGAACATAATACAATCATTCTTTTTTTTTCTTATTTAAAAACATACTATAGTATGTATTAGATACAAAATATACAAGATCTTAAAAATTTTCTTCCAAAATGAAACTTTTTCAATTTTAATAGCCATTATTTAAATATAACATAAAATTAAAATTCAAAAGATTCAAAGAATCCATATTTATGGATTAGTTTCTAATTTATATGTCAAATACAACAATTTCAAAAAAAATTGTTCTTAATTTATTGTCCAAGAATTTATTCTTCTCATATATTGTATTTTTTATATCTAAAATTTGTAAATAATTAATCATGAACACAAATTTATATATATATATCAACTTATTAAAATCAAAATAAAAACCCTACTTTCATATTAAAAGTTTTAATTATATTTTATATAAATTTGATATTAAAATTATTTTATTATTAATCCTATGCATACGCTAACTATAAAATAACTCCAAAAATAAATTCATAAAGTAAATATAGATTATATATTCCGAAAAATTATAAGGAATAAATTTTACCATTATAAAAATGAAGATCCACTTCCCCCTTTATCAAATCTCTAAAATTTATATGTCCTCTCATATTTAAAATACTAATTTATGTGTATACATTTTTTTTAATACAAAATAAAATAGAATAGATATATTTATTGTTATCATATAAATAACTAACAAGGTATCTCAATATTTCATAAAAAATAAACTCCATATTTCCAAGTAAATTTATATTGAAATTACTTAACTTTTTGTGGTAGATATATTAACATTCCTTTTAGTAAAACATTTTTATTTGATCAATTATTATATAACCTTAGACATTCTAAAACTCTACATTTTTCATGACTATTATTTTATTAAATTCTATTTCTCTTCACTATCAACATGGTGTTTTTGGTATAAACTCTTTGATCAACATAACACCACTACATAGGATATATAATTTTATAATGATCACCATACCAAATTTATTTTAAATATTTTAATCATATAACAGTTATCATACACATCATACATAAGATTAATCATGTGTATCCATATTTAGAAAGACATGCCAATTTGATTGATTGAGATGTTTATTAGTAATATTTTTGAAATAAATCATTCACATTAGAATTTTTTTGGTATAGTTTAATGGGATCATTATTTGTATTCTATATGAAAAAAAACATAGCTTATTCCATCACATGAAACCCCTCTAGGTATAAATTATTAATGTGATTAAATTTTTATATCCCATAATGATTAAATTAAATTCCAATGTTTTTAATATATTTTTGTAAACTCATTTTAAATTTAATGTTTTCTGTTATGAAATTATTGTAAATGTTTTAATTATAATATTTAAAAGCACACCCTAATGTTTCCCATGAAAATCATAAACAAAAAACCTATCATCAAATGAATAAAATAAAATAAATATAAAAACTACTAATAAGAATTTATGGAATGATATTTGGATAATAACAACATTTGTAGATAAAGACTAAGATTATAGACCAAGGAATACTTTTACATAAATACTCATTATCCATTGTATTTTACTCCATATGGATTGTAGAGTCATTTTTTAATATAAATATTTAATAGTATACAATAAAACATTAATTTAGAATTATCATAAACCAAACTACCAATTTTGATTAATTTTTTTGAATCGAATGCAATTCCATGAATGAAAAATTTTACATCCATGTTATGTAAATTTAATACAAGTCTACAAAAAAATAGAAAATAAAAATGAAAAAATTAAATTTTAATGGGACTTAATAACACTACATAAATAAAAATATGAATAATTCATAATTATATGAATACTTTCACATTTTGTATCCTTTTTAGGAATAAATTTTAAAAAACTAAACAAATTTCGTAATATAAATACATATAAGGATAGTCTTTATATGTCATGATCCTAATGAAGAAATGTATAAAATAATTCAAAAACAATTATAAATAGGTAAACCATTTCAAGGTTTTAACAAATAAATTTAATCATCATGTTATTATGGAACTCCATATCATAAACTGTGACATTATTTAAAGGATATAATAATGTCATAATATCAGATACATTGTTAAATCAATCATTGAATGTCATAGTGATGTTTTTTAAACAATTACATAAGTCAGGATTAGATGTGAAATGCATAGACCAATTTCTAAATCATTATGTTAAATCCAATTGATGGAATAATTAAAAAAGAAAATTCCAAAACCATAGTAAAAATATATTTAAAACATTTATCTTATAACTCTAACATCGAAACTATGATTTTTAAATATACCATGATTTTAAATGTAAAAAAATATAGAATAATTATTTTCTATTAAAAAATTTATTTTAAAACCATTTTCATTGTGATTATTTTTTTCTATGATTTGGAAAAATAAATTTACCTAAAATTTATATAGTAAAATGTCACTAAAATAATAAACTGAACTTAATAATGAAATGAAACACAAACCATTCCCTAGAAAATATAATTTCACTACATTATTATATTTCTAGTTTTATTTACTTATCATATTTGTTGTTATATTTTTGTTTCTAATTTAAATATTTGATTTTATAGGAAAAAATGATAAGTAAAATACAAAAGAATAACAAAAAAAAATACCAATAAATTAACTTTGAGATTAATTAATGGAATTAAATGAAAACCCAAAACGCTGATAATACATATGATAAACTATTTATGTATTTTTGATGAGAACCATCAATAATAATTTATTATATTGTGTCTCCTCAGATAATCCACTGGCTATGGGAATATTGGATCATATAATAAATTTCATTTTTTACCCATAAATTTTTACATTATATATAGAGAATGATGATTATAAATATAATTAAATTCAATTAAGGATGTTTACCATGGTTTTTCTTGCTGAGGATATGGCATTTTGTTAAAATTTTACACAACTAAATAACATAATAATGTTCGATACTATGTTATTTTAATAGTTTATCAAAAATTTAAATTATCGATGATCAAAAAGTGAATCGTCTATAATTATAGAATATCAACACATAAATATTGAAGAAAGTTTAAACTATTCAATTTTTATCTATCTTATTTTTGTTACTCCTTTTCCAGATTATCCAGTGATGTTGAAGAACTATAGGAAAATTTCCTTATACCCACGGTTTCAAGCTATGGGTATAGCCCATGAACATGTTGGTATAGGCTATAGCCACATTTTCATGAATAGTGGGCTCTTGAGGTGTTGGAATTCCCCATACCCACGGCTTTCTCGAAACTGTGGGGATAGACTGCTCAAAATTTCATTATACCCACGATTTACTTACACCGTGGGTATAAATATATTCCTACAGTTTTTAAAACCATGGGAAAATATTTTTAACAAAATATATCATACCCATGGTTCACTAAACCGTGGGTATAGGTAATTATGGGAATAACATAATACCCACTTTTGTCTTGAACAATGGGTATATATTTTTATCGAACTATACCTATTCCCACGGTTCAATGAACCGTGGGTGGAGGTTATTACCCTAGCCAACAACAACTACCGGCCTATTTGTTTCTTCCTGCTTCTAGATGCTACCCACATTCCCACTTCCTACATCCAACAATCTTTTAGACCACAAAATATAAATAATTTCACACAATAAAGACTGGGAAGAAATGTAAAAATATCATTTGTTTTCCCCTAAGAACTCAAGATACTCCATATATATTGTTTTAGATGTGTTCTTCTGATAAATTAATTTTTTAACAATCTCCATAGAAATATCTAGGATGATATGATATCTCATTACATTCCCAATTATGTCATAGTTCTCAAGTGTTCTTTGGTGGTGGGCAGATTCTAAGTGGAGTAGTATCCTATAGTTGGCACTGGATGTGGGAACCCTAGGGTTGAGACATCGACAACTTCTAGCAGATTTTAGAAACATGGATCCAAGTGATATATGAGTGTTTGAAGATATCCAAATGAAAGAGAGTCTACATTTTAGGTCTCCTTGGTTGGTTCTAGTAAGCTGTGATAGAGGTGGTGCTACTCTAATAATGGCCAGGGACATATCATAAAGTAATTTATAATATGATATCCAAATGATAGTAGGATGGGTAATGGATATCCAAGGTAGACACATCAAATAGAGCAGGGAGTTCCTCAGGGAAGTAGAAATGTACATGTATGGGCTAGAGTGGTGGAGGGTGCGTAAGATAAACACCAAATATAATTGTTGGAGGGTATAAATGAGAAACAAGACAACATGTGTCATGCGCTAAACCCCTGATTAGGTGAGGGGAACCAAAAAAGTGAATTCTTGAGTGAATTAAGACAACTCAATATGAGGGAGGTAATTTTGTTTCTGGTTTAGGCTCACAGATTGTGCAGAACCAGAAAATTCAGTGTGCAGAACTAGAAAATTTAGTGTGCAGTTTCACCTTCAGGAGATAATCTTCAACATAGAAGAGGCATGCCAACTGAAGAGTACTTAATGATGACATTTTATTCAAGGCCTATTAATGAAAATGATAATATTGGTGAGGTATCTCAATGAACCAATGTTCAGGTTGCATACATGGTTTTTTCTTCTGATGTACAGGTGAAAATAGATATTTATTTTCCTCAAGCTATTAAAGATGAAAACAAAAAATTAGGATCCACTGATAAATGGGGAGACATATCATACCTTGATAATGATAAAAAAGGTACAAAAGTATAAAATATATTATAAAGATAAATTAATTCAATTTAAGAGCATTGATGATAAGGGACATTATATTTATATAAAGAAATGCAAGACTAGAAAGAACTATTAAAATCTTAGGCCCATGATGAGTACAAAATCCAATCCACTAGTTATTGGGTTTTTGGAGCACTCCAACATGTTTATATATCTTAGTTAGGAATTTTATACTCATTTTAGGAATCATTTTAAGTCAGTAAGACACCTTAGGTTCCAAAAAGGCACCAAAGATGCTAGAAGGTGGGCACCTTACCTAACCTAGAACTTCACCTTTCTTAAAAATCTTCGAGTAACTGTGTCACACTTTCTCTTCACCTTCCTCTCATAAGGTAACCTATTAATCTAATTTTATACTTTCCCATAAACCAATTAATGTTCAACACAAGTAAATCCCTAAAAAAGTACCATTTTATGCCTTAATAACATCCATCCACTCACTTCTCATCTGCACCTAAATCAAACTTTCTCCCTATCATCAACTGGTCTGGGGGGGGGGGGTAGTCTAGACATTCAACCATGAAACACTACATTCTTACAACCTTAATATTTAGTCAAGCAACATTTAATGATAAATCTCTTGAAATTCTAATTTACTAAATAGTTATGATTAAACAATGAAAAAAATTAAATTAGAAGAGTAATAAAGAGTTATTGTGATCTGTAATAATAACAGTGACCATAAGATGAAGATGTTAAGATCAAACAAGTAGAGAAGTTAAACTGGTTCTTACATAAGGGCCTACCCATGATCCTAGAGAAAGACCATATGATTTCCCAGCCAGAAGTAGATTGTGGACTGAGAAAGATGTTTTCTTCGAATCACCAAAATGGTACAAGATTTCAACATATTCAAGATCCAGTGGCTATATAATTAGAAGGCAGCAACATAATCAGACTAAAAGGGTGAAAAATAAATTATTTCAATTTATTTTTCTCTTCTAATATTTTATTTACCCTATCCAATACTTTTCTCCAAGATCTTCAAAATTGATGGAAAATCAATTCCGGTAAATAAAATTAGAATGACCAAATGATCAAGTAAATAAAAACATGAGAAATCAAATCAATGAGGCCCTAAAATTATTTAATTTACTAGAGGACACACACTTGAGCAACAAGAATTTAACTACTCCTAAGCATTCAACCCCAACCAATATCACTGGTGTATGTTGAATCACTGATAGCATCGAATCCTATATAAAATTAAATAATAAATACTATACATCCATCATTTATTGTATAAATTCCATAATGATGTAATAAAACTAACCTTTGTGATATGTAGTCAATATTCTTGACAATAAATTGATTTCAAATGCATGTAATCTGGTCCTATCAGTTGCATCTACAAGCGACTCTGTTGGGGAAACTTTATAGTAAGAACCAAGAAGCCATATGTCACTATTTGTACTTCAAATTCCAGTCCAGTAGGGACCTAACACCCAGTCTTGTATCCTCCTCATCAAGATACCAAAAAAAAAACTCTTTTCACAGTAGCTATCCACTTATAGTTCCTACCATAATTTGTTTCCTTTTTAAAAGCAGCAATATGCATTTCAAAAAAAGAGATGGTAGATGAAAATATGCTCGGCCAAAAGGAAGTACTAGATAATTTGACTTCACTAGCTTCTGAATTTGATTATGAGTTTATAATTTAATCAATAATTTAAAATTGTGGAATGATGACATAATATTTTTTTTTTGAAAATTGAGATTTGGAATTTAATTCAAGAGTTGTGGAATTTTTAGTTGATGTTTTTTTGATATGGTTTGATTCTAAGAAGTTCCTTGACTTCTTATGTGTGTCCCAGAATCATTGGTCTGAGTTTTAGATACTTTAGAATATTTTTTACTAGTTCATAGTGGATATAATTCTTAAGGTAATCCATGTAGCTTCCTTTACACATGGGAGTTTTTAGTTCATTTTCTAATGTTTGTGGTTGGTCCTCATGGTCTTTACATAATTAAGAGATAATCATGGATATTTTAAAGAAAATCATCTAGCATGGAATGGCTATGGGGCATGATGTAGGGTTACCACCTTGCTACAAAAAAAACCCTACAATTTAAAGGTATACACTATCTTCAATAAAAATAATTTTTTTCCTAAACATAATAAGAAAAATTCACTATTAAAGGATTAAATCATCTTAATCTTATATAATCCCTCTACCATGTATAGGTATACACTATCTTCAGAACATTTTTATCAGATTTATAACTATGTATTGTCTTTATATAAAATATATTAATTTTATCAATTAATTGAAAAATAATTTTCTTTATTGAATAATTTTCCCATTACTTCCACTTCAACCTATCAAACCAAATCATTTATTTTAGAAAAAATGTTTCTTTTTATTATATTACCTTCTGAAAATCTATGAAACAGTTTATAATTCCATCATATTTCTTGCATAATGGAACTGACTAACTTTTTTTATGGAATATAATACAGTGGAATTGAATTAGATTAGTTCTACGAGACATCTTGATAAATAACTCCACCCTACACTTACGACGAAACCCGAAACAAATTATGGGAAGCACATCAGGGAAGAAGCCCACCACTGGAGGTAATAATTAAATTCCCTTTGAGAAAACTACTTTGAGAACCAAAAAATTAACTTAGATGTAAGAGTTCAATATTTCTAATGATCCCACCCAGCTTTACATTCAAGATAATCCCAATCTCCCATAATATCATATTTGGTTCCATCAAGAGAAGATAATGAGGCTAATTTTTAATATTAACCAATAAAGTCTCTGAATTTGGTTATCCTATCCATGCCCATGATATGATCAAATATTCTCATATATAAATTATAAAAGTCTAAAAGGTTTCAAAACAATCTTATACAAATATTAATTGAGTTAAACTTTTTTAATTCTTTATAACCACTTACCGAAAGGTGAATATATACTCAGGATACTTTGAGTTAATTCCACTTTTAGTGACAAGTGAGAAACTAGTTTCTTATAAATAAAATAACAGGAAGCTATAATATCAAATAAAACATAGATGTGGGTATAAGATATTAGAAAAACACCTCTAAATATCTTAGGATTATATTCATCATCATCCATCAACTAGTCAAGCATAAAAAAACAAGCTAGATCTATCATGATGAACTTATGCCTTAGATTCCTACCTTGGTGATGGTTTGGATGACAATTGGATTTTACCTTATTACATGTTACCCCACTAAGACATATCAAGGGGTGGAGAAGTTCATGAAGTAACTTTCCCATTATCCTGAACCAATGATGTATGACTCTATTGAAATTCCACACCCTTCTTACAAAGATACCTATAAACCCAAAAAAATATCTAGCATGTACCATATCATTCAGGGAATTGGGATCTCAAAAAAACTGACTAGTTCAATCAATATAACAATATCAGATTTCATAAAATGAAAATTTTAGAAAAAATAACCAAGGAATATATTCCTTTTTTACCTTTATTAATTTAGAACAGTCAATTAAATAATTTATGAAAAATAAAGAGATAATAAATGGAATCCAATGTCACTATATGGGATATCATTTAAAGCTAAGTATTATATGGTAGTAAGGGAATAACTTACCCATATTCATGAATAAGGATTATAATGCTTTATTTAAGTAAATTCATGCGAAAATTTATACATAACTTTTCATATGAATATAAATTTACCATTATCATCCATAAAAGAATTCAATTCATGTTCTTAAAGTACATACATAAGTTTCCTTACTAAGTAAAAAATGGTTGGGATTAATATCCCCCACATCACCAACATCCCCATCCCGATGTCCATGCCTATAATCTTCATCTTCATCATCATCATCAACAACATTGTTAGCAGCCTCATCACAAATAGCACCATCAGCAACATCCTCACCACCACCAGATCTATCACCACCACCTTCATCGCAACTACACCCCTCATTAGCATCACCCGAAAAATCATTTAAAGAGCACATTAATGCCATATATGATTCAAAATTAGCAACAACCTCTGATAGAAGCTACTAACTCAAAACTGCCATAACTTTCATGAAATTATCGGCTATCATCTTACTTATTTCACACTCCCCTAAAGCTATTTTATTTGCCTCAGCTGCTTCAGCACGAGTGATTTCCAGATTAGAGGTCTGGGAGGCTTGAGAGGATCCCGATGATGACTAATAACAATAGGGGATGATATTTTTCCCTGGTCAACATCGTACTCTCCTCACCTAATACCTGACTTAAATGATCATGTGGCCCGAAGTTGTCATCTTCCTTACCATTGAGGGCCTCCAAGATAGACTGTTGAAATTATAAACATATTAAATTATAAATTTCATATAAATATTTAAAATATAAATAAGAAACCTTACAATTTTATCTTGGTTCTGTGCATTTACTGCACTTCCATCCTTTTTATTTTTACTAGAGAAAAATAATTTGGAACAAGGTACAAGACCTTCGATGCCTAATGAAGCTTGGTGAAAATGAGAAATGAACAAATTTAGATTAGAACAATATATGAGAAATTCAAAAATCTGGACTATGTATATTCAATAATATTTTCAGTAGAACATCCTTTATATCATCACAGTACTCAGTAAAAGTACCTGGTGCTTTTCGTGGTCAGGCATTGTAGTGCATCCCAATGTTTTCAAATATTTCATCAAATCCTTATTCATTATTTTTTTCTCTGACACTTCCTAAAAAAATTCCTATACAAGTAATAATAATTAAATTTTATATGAAACCATTAATGATTGAGATTACCTTTAACTTAGAAGTATTCCAATGTGCAATCATTTTTTCATATTTACTTTTTGGGCAGTCAGGGAATATGGGTACCCCCTCCAAGTTAGTACCAACCCTGCTCTTCCAACCAACATAAAACTCATGATTTTATGAGTTCCAAAACTCCCCAACATATATAAACCTTGAAGTCTTAGCAGATTCTCTATTAGGAAAGTTAAACCGAATCTGCAATGAACATGTTATTTCATTTAAAAACACCAATAATATAGATATGGACTTATAAAAATTTTTACCGATATTTTCTCCCATGCTTTGTCCTTGATATCTTTACTGATATGTCTCCATGACACTGGTTCCACTGGAAGGATATCGTGATACTTGGACAAAGTGGACATGAAACTTCTACAATGCGTTTCACTTGGACCTACCATCCGATTTTGTCAATTGTAATCCACCATTAGGTGTGTATGGCAATTCCTAACTTCCTTCATCCGAGTGCTCCCACGTCTCTTAGTAGAATATCCCACTGAATAATAAAAAAGGGGGAAAGAATAATTAAGTCATGGTGAAACATGACAAAAATAAAGTGATATAATTTGAAATATTTATAATAAAAAAACCATATACATGATGCTCAATAGACTGTGATGAATCAGTGGGCCATACTAACTCACCAGCATCTACAGGATGTGTCTATTCCAATGAATTCTCTAGGTGACCTTCATGCATTGGAGTGGAATCTAATGGAATAGATTCATCAGATTATGTCTCGATGATAAGAATTGAAGGCGGTGTAGACATGACAACATATGGGTAGTAGGATGGGGGATACATCATCGAATATGGATATGGTAAATGTGGAAACATCTTTGGAGGCGGTGTAGTCATCGTATGGGAAGAAGAAGAACAATGAGATGATGGAGGAATTAGTGGGATCATCCCTAAAGGTGGAAAATACCTGGCATGTGAATAAGAGGGTAGCTGAGATGATGATCGAGTCATGAATAAAAACATCCCAGGATACTCAAGAGGAGGATGAAAATGTATGGTGGAATGGGTGTCTAATGGTGGGTCACTGTAGAAATGGGTATGACGGGTGCTCCATCTAGGTTTAGGAGCATCCCCACTCATACCCATGCTAACAGGATGGGAATCCAAATATGGTGGAATTGGCTATCCCTAAAAAAATTGATAAAGAATATTAACATGAAATTATATGTAATATAGAAAAAAACATTACAATTATAATACTCACTAATGGAAGAGAAGGCAACGCATGCCCCCACCCCGGTCAATCGGGATCAAATAGTTACCTCCTTAGACCTTTTTTAGTATTTGTAATAATCTACATAAGAATGAGATGTAATTTTTTAGAAATAGTTTCTAAAAATAATGCATAAAACTTACATATATCATCAATTCATGAGAGGAACCAATTTGATTTCTTTTAATTACTAATAGTACAAATTATTACAAGGAAATGACAAACAAAATTTTTAATATTACATTACCAAGTTATAAATTTTTTTAAAAAAAGATTTAAAAAAAGGTTTGTACATTGAAATAAATCTTATTTAATTAAACAACACCAGAAAATACCAAAAAACAAATCATTACAAACAAAAACATAATTAAAGTAATTACAATCATATTAACCTAAGAAAATCATGTCAACGTAAACTAAATGAACAATGAACATTTATGATTTCTTCCATATATTATCGACCACTACTTCAGGTTCAACATAAAATCTGACAATAAGACAATTTGATTCATGAAATGAAATATTTTGGCCAACACCAACGTAGGTGTCAATAGTGTAAATTTCATCACCATCATCATGAAAAATATGAATGGGGATTGTGTCATTAATGATACTATAATCATGTCTCACATGATTCTTCCCATAAAACACTTGTTTATCCATTGATTCCAAAATGTATGGTTAATAGGTGAACATGAATCAACCAAAATGAATAACTCTGAATCCATAGTCATCAATAAATGTATTATGTCATCTAATTGAATCAAACCATTTACATTTTATCACGGTGACTCTACCTTGAGAGTTGTAATAAATAATAATATTGTATCAATAAGTCCATAATAATATACATCTTCATATCAAGGGAGACTATCTGATACACTATCAAAATAATCTATTGTAGCAGTTAACATAAAATCATCATTCTGTGTTCTCATTTTCACTGCTCGATCAGTTGTAACAAATTTATACCCATTGATTATTAAAGATTTTCATTCACAAACCAAAGAATTAGGACCAAAAGACAAATCTCTTAATTATTGAGAAACAGATTCAACATGTATACTAAACACATGAAATATATATGAATAATACAATTAAATGGATATCTATATTTTAAACTAATTAAAGTAATGATAATAACTTTGATTTCAACCAAGCAAGAAACTCTAGGCTATGAATAACATCTCTCCATATCAAAGGCAAATACCGATGAACTCTAATTATAATTTGTTTATGATCCCTACATATAATGATAATAAAAGTGAAAGGTATATGTAAAATTTCATAATATGAGATAATATATAAATATCCAAATCACTTACTTGATATAGTCATCAAACAAACCACAGTTAAACAAGACTGTGTGATGTGCCATCTCCTGCTCTTCAAGGATCAATATAGCCAATGTATAAGACCCAATAATTCCTCCTGTTTGTGGAAGAGATGGAAATGAGGGATCAATTTCCCCATAATTTCAATATTTATTTAACATTGTCCAGTTATGTTTTGCGGTGACATCAGACAAATACATTGAACATAAATACATAAAATCCTGATCCAGATAACCCCTCACAATCGAACCTTTAGGATAATTTTTATTTCAGACATATGATTTCATTGTTAACATATTTATTTTTGTAGGATACATCCACTGAAAAGAAACTGGTTCCCCAAGAAGTGTTTTAGTTGGAAGATGAACTGTTAAATGAAACATTCAAGTGAAAAAGGATATAAGAAAAATCTTTTCCATCTCACATAAAATTAACAGCACCTATTTCTGCATTTTTATCAAGAATGAATTGGATAACCTTTTAGCACAAAGGTCACTAAAAAAATGGAACAAGTGAATCATTTTCATCCTTACATTATTGGATAGAAAATTACAAAATGATATTGGAATCAATTCATGAAGAAGGATGTGATAATCATGAGTTTTCAAAGATTTTAGTTTCACATATCTTCTGTTGACTTGTTTAGATATGTTGCTGGAATAGCCATTGAGAATGCTGATATTCTCCAATACTGCCAGAAATTGATCCTTATCTAACAATGTCATCACAGAAGAAGCCCAAGGAACTTTCCATTTATTATCACCGATACACACAGGATGTTGTTCATGTCAAATACCCCAATCCAACAAGTCCTGATGAGATCAGAAGTCACCTTTGGTTATCCCCTTGATATTCAAAATAATTTCAAGTAAAATTTAACACATATTTTTTTTCAATAAGTATTATGTCTAAACAATGACATAGAAAATTGGTATACCGATATAGCAACTAAAAAAATATTTCTCTTTTTCCAATTGTATATGGTTTTAGTGTCAACATTCTTTCTCTTTTTAGATTTTGACTGAACTATACCTAATAAAAGATTGAAATATTTCAATTAATTTAGCACATCACTTCATGACATACGTTGAGGTGGTTGTTCAGTCTTAATGGTATTATCAAACCTCTGACAATTCATCGTGTATTTATGATCCATTGGAAAGAATCGTCGATGCCCCATGAAACTAAAACAATAACAATATTTAAGCATTCTCGATCGTGTATTCTTTATACAAATAGGAAATGATAGTTTTCCCTTCATTCTCCACCCAAAAATCATTACATAAGCATGGAAATCATTTATGGTCTATAGAAGGGCAGTACACATCTGAAATGTATTCTTTGAAGAAGCTTTGAATATCTACACACCCAAATACCAAAGTTTTTTCAACTCTCTTATTAAAGGCTGCAAGTAGACATATATATCATTACTGTGATCATATGGTATAGATATCAGTATATATAATAAAGTGAAATGTTTTTTCATACACATCCACAGAGGAAGATTATAAAAATGATTAAAAACTGGAAACATGTTGGGAGAAGTAAGCATACGACCAAATGGATTAAAACCATCGTAGGATAGACCCAACCTGACATTACACACCTAAGCTTCAAAATCACGATTTTGTGCATCAAATTCCCTCCTTGATAATCCTTCTATAGGATGAACCAACTCATCATTACCTTTAATCCTCTCATCATCATGCCACCACATATTGGAGGAGATTTTTGCATAAATGAATAGATTTTGAATTTTTAGAATTAATGGAAAGTGCCACATGACTTTCTGTGCCACATGAGATGGTGTTTCATATGCATTCATCTTACATCGATATGTACCACATTCTTTAAAGTCATTACGGTCAGCCCGTTTCCTCCCAAAATAAACTGAAATCATTCATACAAGCATGAACTTTATTAGTATCAAATCCAAGCTTCTTAATTAACTTCCACGACTTGTAATGATTTGAGGAAATATCTTCACCTTCAGGAAGAAATTATTTCAAAAATGTAAGAATATAATCAATAGTGTTATTATAATTCTATACATGGTTTTACCATGATATAACCACATTAAAAAATCCAACTTTATCATTTTAGTACATTCATGATATACTTGAGTTCTGGAATCATCCAATAAAATTTTCACTCTCTCATCATCATCTTCAGTATTTTCCTCATGTGTATTGATATCATTGTCTTCTTGCACTGGAATACTATCTCTATCAGGATGATGTAAAAATGGAAACCGATCAAATATCAAATTCTCTATGCGACTTCTTTCATTTTTCTCATGACGAGTAGAACATTGAATCGTCTCTGCATGGTGATACCAAACATAATATTTTTTTTAGATCCATATTTTTTTATATGGTAGAAAACTTCTTCCTAGATGTACCATGGTCTTCCAATACATTTATAGCATGTAAACTGTATACAACCTTCGTCATAAGCATTTTCCAATGAAAAATCTAAAAAATTCTCCAAATTATTTTGAAAAGAGGTTGAAATCCTATCGGTACGATACATCCAGCTTCTATCTATTCTATAACAAGAAAAAAAATTATTATCCAATAAAAAATGTAAACCATAATTAAAAAAAGGGATATGTAATATAGAAAATAAAACTATTGAAACCTAAAAACATAATAGTTAATTCACATTTGTATTGAAAGTGCCTTATTTTTTATAACCAATTTCAACCCTTTCACTATCATAGATAAAATTATTACCTCTATCTTATAAATGGATGATCAACAAGGTTATTGGAACCATGACCATTCTGTGAAAGAAATGAAGTATTGTTTGTGTATGTTGTTAATCCTCAATGGAAGTTCATAATTTTTTTTTCCAGAAAAGGTATCATACAGTTCAAGCGGGCAACAATATTGAAGGTGACATCATTTACCACTGTTTTCCATTTTTTTGGGCTTGAAAATCGAAAAATGGAGAAAAGTGTGTTTAGGAAAGGAAGTTTCATGAAAAAAGTTATGTGCTATGGAAACTTGCACGCAAAGCATGTTTCGGGATCAGAACATTGAAAAATTTCAAAGGAATGAGCTATGTGGAAAATCTGGAGTGGTGCGCGAAAAACATGGATTGTGCGCTAAATTGGTCTTACATACAATAGTGATAGCATGTTAGATTTTTTTCACAAAATGTGCTTCAGGATCATAACAATAAAATTTGGAAAAGGCATATGGTGCGTGGAAAATATGGAGATGTGTGTAAAAAATGGTTGTTGCATGAAAACATTTGCAAGCAGAAAGGGAGTTTTGCGCGACACAGTGGGTTTGGCGTGCGAGGGTTAGAAATGCCTATAAATAAGAGGTGACCCCCCTCATTTAGGAAAATTGAAGACTTAGAGAAGATCTGAGTTCTGATGTGCGTAAAAGGTGCATGCAAAAGGAGTTGCACGAAGAAGTTTAAGTTGGGAAGAAAAGTATAAGCTGCGCGGAAAACGTGAATTTGCACATAAAAGTTGAAACTATGCATAAAATTGAATAGCTTCGAATAAAGGGTGTTGTTTCAAGAAATATTTTCCACGTGAAAAGCAAATATTTCATGCAAAAGTGAGATCTTGAATGCAAAGGGTAGGTGTTGCGCTCAATTTTTAGTATAACCTGATTGCATGTTTTGAATATCCGGTTAAGTGGTTCAGCGCTTTAAAGAGCATCAATCCAGGACTTTAATGCAAGAAGTGTCTCATGTTGAATAGATACAAATAATTCAATGAAAATACCTTGAAGAGACCTTCATGTTATAAACTGAGGGGAACTTCACCCAAGACAGTGAGCCAAGGGGAGTCAATGGGAGTGACCAGAGGGACACAATGAGCCATCCCTGAACTTTTGTAAAGGAAGTGTACCTAGGACATAGTGAATGTACCTGAACATCGTAATCCATATCTATTTAAGTTTAGTGGAATTAGGTATGACTGGAAACCTGTCAACGAATGCTCTTTGGATGTAGCCCTTAGTGTTGAACCAAGTAAAAGTGTTGTGTGGTCTCTTTTCTTGGGGTTTTTTTCTTTCTGTTCACATTAGTCTTACAGGTTTAACGAGTTCCTACCTCTATGGGAACAATATCCTTGTTTTAAAAGAAAAAAGTTGACACCATGATTCACCTCTCCCCTCTCAGGGTGTCCTGGGGTCTTAAAAGTGGTATCAAAGTGTAAAGGTTACTGGTGTTAGATCTGTCCATCACCGTTATGGAGAATGTAGTCAATGCTAGGGGAATCCCTCTCTTCGATGGAATTAATTTTCAGATCTAGAAGAACAGAATGAGATCTCATTTAAGATCCCTTAGAATGGATGTTCTCTTTTCTATTGTAAAAGGAATAAAAGTTACAGATCCAACATGACTTGCTATGACTGATACAGATAAGAAAGTTCTTGATGTAGATACTAAAGCCCATAATGCTATCACTATGGATATTTCAGATCAGATCTATATAAAGGTGATGATTTTCACCTCATAAAAGTCTACGTGGGTTAAAATTGAAAATATTTATGAAGGAGACGACAAAGTGAAGTAGTAAAAACATCATGTCTTGCACAATAGTTTTGACGATCTAAAGATGCATCCTGATGAGAATGCAGATTCATTCTTCAATCGAATTACTGAAGTAGTGTGCGAAATTTGAGGTCTTGGAGAGGAAATAAAAGATATTTATATCGTAAAGAAAATCTCAAGAAGACTTACTCCTATGTACAATGAAAAAGTGTCAGCTCTTGAAGAAATAGATCTATATAAACTATATCTGGA
Organism: Viscum album; assembly: GCA_963277665.1. Classification (NCBI taxonomy): domain Eukaryota; kingdom Viridiplantae; phylum Streptophyta; class Magnoliopsida; order Santalales; family Viscaceae; genus Viscum; species Viscum album. The sequence goes on from OY728121.1 coordinate 1,606,853,568, forward strand.
TGATCTATTAAGTAGTCTAGTGGCATATGAGATGAGAGTCAAACCCAAAGATGCTATTACTTGTGTTAGCAAGGAAATGGAGTTCAAAGCCATGAACAAACAGAAAATTTATAGAGACAGTGGGGGTCAAGATGATGAAGAAAAATAAATTCTTTCTCTCATTTCCATGAAGATGAAGAAAGGAAAAGGAAAATTTAAAGTTACGTTACCTCTAGCATGTTTTCACTATGGAAGAGTTGGGGACATTTCCTCTCAGTGCCAAAGAATGTGTGATGATGAAGAGAGTGAAGCAGACTACATTGAGAAGCCTCAGAGAAGGGTTTTCGAGAAGGGAGACTTCAAATTTGGGAAGAAAGTACATAAAAATAGTTTTTTTGATGAAGAGAAAGATGATGACATTGAATTTTGTGAAGAAGAAGAACCGGAATTTAAAACCAGAAACCATGATTCCATGATGGCTACCATTGAAAAGTCAAAACCCTCGATCAATAAAGGCAGAGATAATCAGATGACTCGTAAGGGTGATCCCAGGTTGCAAATTAAGGATGCCTTTTCCAATATTGAGAATAAATGCATGAGATTCCATAAGTGGAAAGCAATGGTGGGAGAATCATTAGAATATGTTGATAATCTTGAAGTTGAAATTGAATAACTAGAAGAACTTGTGAGAGTTAAATCTTGAATCCTTGAAAGCACAGATGATGTTGTGGAACTGAATCTTAGAATTTAAGAACAAGCAAAGGTCAGAAATGACCTTACATATAGACTGGAAGATAATTCCAATACTATTTAGGGTCTTGATGAAGAAATTGTTTCTCATAGAAATAAACTTGAGGGTCAATCAACCACAAATGAGGGTAAGAAGAAAATTCATTTTGGAAGATTCTCAGATGTATAATTACAGGTAAGAGCCAAGTGTGGTTCATATGGGGTTGGAAATATTTTGAGTGTTCAAAGACCTGATTTCATGGGAAAGAGTGGAATTAGTTGTGAATTTGAGACATCAACTACTGGAAGTGAAGAGAGCCAAAAGAAAGACAAGATGAAAGTTGTACATGTTGAAAATTTTCCTGAAGCGCTGAAAAAGAAACCTTCAATCCAAACTAAAAGAACTAAAGATTATACTTAAAAAATTAGAAATGACAGGCAATCCAACCATTTTCCCAAGGAAGAAGGCACGAGGATAAATATAAGTGAGAAGAAATTTCCCCTCATGAAGTGTCATTTCTATGGCTATCTGGGCCATACCATATCATATTGCTAAGAGGCAAGGAGCTACTTGAATGGGGAAGATCTGGGAGTCAAAAAAGGAGACCTATTTTATATTCTACACCTTATAGAAGAAATAGTTTCTATAGATATTGTTTTCATTGTTCTAACTTTTTCCATAAATCTAGGTATTGCAGGTAGAGGTACGACAGGAGAAATTCATACAACTCTCAAAGATAGGTCAATACTCACCCTCCCGAAGGTGTTGTTCTCACAAAAAAGTTTTCTCCTCTGGAAGAAGAGTATGGGTATGTAGAATCTAATTATGTTGAAGAAATAATTAGAAGTCCATCAGTGTCCTACACTCAATACAATATCTCATAGAAAGAAAAGAAGAAAATTGAGAAATCTAATATTGTAAAAGTAGCCGTCAAAGCTAAAAAAATAGCAGCACCTAGATTCTTGATAGTGGATGATCATCCCATATGATAGAAAATGATGACCATTTTAAGATCATTAAAAATAAGGTTTATGGAAAAGTGAGGTTTGGTAATGATAGTTCTTTGAAGATTAAAGGCAGTGGAAATACTGCTATGGCTAATGGAGAGTTGAAGAAGACTGAAGTTCTTTATGTAGATGGTCTATGCCACAATCTCCTCAGTGTGATTCAACTCTGTGACTTAGGGATCAAAGTAAATTTCAATAAAAAATGATGCACTATAAAGGGAAAACATGTAATTCTCTTATAAAATGCTGTAGTATAGATGGAAACATATATTAGGTTGATAGTAAAGAGAAATCTTGTTTTTTTTCTGTTGAAGAAGAAAACAACCTGTGGAATTGAAGGATGGGGAAAATTAACCAAAAATACAAGGAAATGATATCTAAGTTGAAGATAGTCATGGATATCCCTATTCTAAAACGTGAATGGGAAAATACTTGTGATGCTTGAATATAGGGGAATCTATCCTGTAATTCATATCAACTAAAGAAGAAAAGGGCATCAAACCTTCTTGATCTCATCCACACAGATGTATGTGGCCTAATAAATGTTTCTGGAACTTATAGAGAGAGGTACTTCATTCTTTTTATTGATGATTATAGTAGAATGGAATGTATAATGGTTATTCACAGGAAGTGTCAAGTAATTGATTGTATGAAAACTTATTTCCAGATTGCTGAGAATGATACTGGACAGACAGTCAAAGTCCTGCAATCTGACAACGGAGGGTAATACACATCCATTGAGTTTGATAATTACTTGAAAAAACATGGAATGTGGATTGGGGTATCTGTCGTGAGAACTCCAAAATAAAATGGAGTTGTTGAGCACCAAAATCTATAGGTTAACAACATGGCCAAGACTATGCTAATTAAGATTCGCATCTCTCATCATTATTAGAAATATGTTGTTGAAGCTAAAGTACACATTCAAAATTGAATGGGGCTTTATATGGGGGAAATGAAGACCCCATATGAATTTTGGCATGGAAGGTACAATTATTTAAAATAATTTCTTGTTTTCAGAATCAAATGCTTTATCCCAAATAAATAAGGAAATCAAGGGAAGTTTAGTGACAATGCAGATGAAGGAATATTTCCTGGATATCCAATGAACAATCAAGATTACAAGTGTTTTAATAAGTGCTTGGGGAGGATTGTGAAAAGTAGTGATGTTAAGATCATTGAAGACAAACCACCAAATGATTTAAATAATTCCTCTTCTGATGAGATAGAAGATGAGGAAGTATTCGGACATGGAGTAAATGAAAATATAGAAATAGAAGAAGGTGTATAAAACTTCCAGGAGTCACATCGTGATGTTGAATCAAAATAAGAATCTAATGTTGAAACCATAACTGTAGAGAATTCAGTTGAACCTCAGAGGAAGAATCAAAGAGAAGAAATTGATCAATCCAATATCATTGGGGATTGGAATGAACCCACACAAATGAAAAAAATGAGGAGTAATGCACAATCTTCATTCTTATCTATGGTGGAACTATCTTCACTTGAAGAATCTAAAAATGATGAATCATGGGTGAAATCCATGAAAGAAGAGTTAGATCAGATTGACAAGAATCAGACCAGGGATCTAGTCAAGAGACCCGAAGGTCATAATGTAATTGGTACAAAGTGGATTTTCAAGAACAATTTTGATGATCATGAAAGTGTTATCAGAAACAAGGCATGACTGGTATGTAAAGGATATTCACAGATTGAAGGCATCGATGTTGAAGAAACATTTTCACCAGTGGCTAAAATGGAGTCAATCAGGCTTTTTATTTCTATGGAAATCCAAAGAGGATATAAAGTATATCAAATGGATGTCAAGACAACATTATCGGATGGTGTTCTCAAAGAAGAAGTCTATATCGAACAGCCAGTTGGTTTTCTTCTTATTACTGATGAAAAAAAATTTTTAATCTAAAGAAAACCCTATATTGTTTGAAGCGGGAACCACGAGCATAGTATTATCGACTGGATTCTTATGTCAAGAATCTGTAATTCAAAATAGGAGGAGTAGATCACAATCTCTATGTGAATAATTCTCCGAAAGATCAGTTCATATTTTTAGTTTATGTTGAAGACATTATATTTGGTGTCAGCAGGAAGAAATCAGTGGATTAATTTTCCAATCACATGAAATAAGAATTTGAAATATCAATGATTGGAGAGCTAACATATTTCTTGTTGCTGCAAGCGACTCAAAAGAAATATTAAACTTTCGTCTATCAGGAAAACAATGCAAGAGGGATACTAATGAAATTTAATATGCATTCCTCCAAACCAATGTAAACTCTGATTGCAGTTGAAACCAAACTTGGAATTCATGAGGACAGACCCTTGTAGATCCCAACATGTACAGGAGGATCATAGGGAGCCCACTGTACCTGAAAGCGATAGAGACAAATATTGTCTTTGCAACATGTATAGTGGCCCACTTTTAGAGTAATCCAAAGGAGGAACATATGGATGCAGTAAAAAGGATCATGAGATACATTCAACATACTCATAATTTTGGGCTATACTTTTCTACAGGAAGGGATAGTGAATTATCAGAATTTTCTGATGCCAACTGGGTTGGAGATGTGGTAGAAAAAAATTCCACCAGTGTTGGAGCATTCTATATTGGGCAGAAATGTGAAGGCTAGTTGAGAAAGAAATTGGAAAGTACTTTTCTTAGTATTGCTGAAGCTGAGTATATATCCACTACAAAGGCATGCACTCAACTGCTATGGATGAAGCAACAACTGAAAAATATTTGTGATGAGGTGTAACAACCAATGGTTATTTACTGTGATAAAAAGAGTGCAATTGATCTTACAAGAATCATGTACAATATTCTCATATAAAACATATTGAAATCAGATATCACTTTATTAAGGGGAAATTTGAAAAAAGGCATGATTAAAATGGATTATGTGGGAACTGATGAGAAAGTGGCTGATATCCTAACCAAGCCACTGTCAGTGTCTGTATTTGAGAAACATCAGTTGAACCTCAGTGTTCAGCCACCTCCTAATGAATAAGGAGGTTCTGAATTTCCCCTCTCTATAGTTATGTAAACTATTTATTTAATCTGTTTGTGGATGTGAGGCAGGTTTATGGGGGAGATACTATCTAGGGGTGTTTTGAGCTGTTCAGGGAACTTTTACCGGTCATTGGGTTTATTTTCAATGAGGGAGAAAGGAATAAATTCAGGTTTCATGACATGTAAATGTAATGAACATGAAATTCTTCCGTGACATGATGAGAATTCACTTTTAACAGGATAAGGAATAAATTCATGAGAATTTGGTGTTAGGAGGATAAGGAATAAATTCATGATATGTAATGCTTCTATGACACAGTAAGAAAATGGATTGGGTGGTGTCTTTACGAATTCCAAAACACGGGATCCAAATTTATGCTTCCCCTATTTTTTTCTACACTGAGAATTTCTCACGTAGACTTAGAGTGTTAGCTGAGTTGATTCTTGCGTTTCCAGATTTTCTTGTGGCTGTTGATCTATTGAATTTATCTAGTGATTTCCAATAAACCAAATTGGGAGATTTTTGGAACCATGATCGTTCTATGCAGGATATAGTTTAAGGTTTGTGTTTGTTGTCAATCATCAATAGAAGTTCATAATGTTTTCCAGAAAAGGTATTATACAGTTCAAGCAGACAAAAGTATTGAAGGTGGCATCGTTTTGTAGTGTTTACCAATTTTTTGGGCTTGAAAATTTGAAAATGGAGGAAAGTGTGTTTGGAAAAAGAAGTTGTGCGAAAAATGGTACATGCAATGGAAAATTGCGTGCAAAGCATGTTTTGGGATTAAAATATCGAAAAATGGAAAAGGCATGAGTTATAAGGAAAATATGGAGTGGTACACGAACAACATGGATTATGCGCAAAATTGGTCTTGCGCACAACAGTGATATCAGGTTGGATTTTTCACACAAAAGTTTCTTCAGGATCAGAACACTAAAATTTGGGAACGACATCTGGTACGTGGAAAATCTATAGATGTGCATGAAAAATGGTTCTTGCATGAAAAAATCTACGCGTAGAAATAGAGTTTTGCGCGACACAATGGGTTTTGCTAATGGGGGTCAGCGACGCCTATAAATAAGAGGTGACCCCCTCTCATTCAAGATGACTGAGGAATTTGAAAAGATATATGTTTTAATGCACGTAAAATGTTCACACAAAGGGAGTTTCGTGGAAAAGTTTACATTGCGCGGAAAAGTAGAAGTTGCGCGGAAAAGTTGAAGCTACATGTAAAAGTTGAAGTAGCACATAAAAGTAAAAAGTTGCATGTAAAGGGTGTTGTTGCGAAAAATATTTTCTATGTGAAAAGAAACTATTGCACGTAAAAGTGAGATCTTGCGTGCAAAGGGTAGGTGTTGTGCGCAATTGTCAGTATAATCTAATTACATGTTCTGAATATCCAGTTTAGTGGTTCAGTGCTTTCAAGTGCATCAATCCATGACTTTTATGCAAGAAGTGTCTCATATTGAACAGACAAAAAGGATTTAATGAAAATATATTGAAGAGACCTTAATTTCTATATACTGAGGGGGACTTCACCCAAGGTAGTGAGCCTGGGGGAGCCAATGAGAGTGACCCAAGGGACGCAGTGATCTATCCCTAAACATTTATAAAGGTAGTGTGTCTGGGATAGAGTGATTGTACCAGAACCTTGTAATCTAAAGCTAGTGAATTTTAGTGGAATTGGGTACAACCAATAACTTGTCGGTGTATTCTCCTTGGACGCATCCCTTAGTGGTTAACCAAGTAAAAGTGTTGTGTGGTCTCTTTTCTTGTGGTTTTTTGCTTTCTGTTCCCATCAGTCTTACAGGTTTAACGAGTTCATACCTCCGTGGGAACAAGATACATGTTTTAAAAGGAAATAGTTGACACCCTGATTCACCCCTACCCTCTCAGGGTGTCTTGAGGTCCTAAAAAGGTAAACCATAATGGGATAGGAAAGGTTTAATATCTATGATAGAGTAGTATGTGCCATTATTATTGAACGAAGGGAGAGAAAAAAAGTTTGTCCTCCCTTAGGTGTAACATAACAACAACCAACTTTTAACAATAAAAACAACCTTAAACATTATTTATTTCATTTAAAAAAAAGGTAGAGATAAAAACATTCACCCACCATCAAAAATATTTTAAACTAGCCCCATATTCATTTAACTTAATATTTTCCATGGGTAAAATTTTAATTCAATGAGGGAAAATAAATTTAAAGAAAACCACTTCATCACCAAGAATGAAAATAATTTAGATAATTTATATAAAAGAATCATGGAATATTGGTATAAATATTCTATAAGATGAATTTAATAAAATAAATCACTTCATGATTTTTTTAAGAAAATAATTATCAAGAAACACCTACTGCATAAAAATTGGAAGACGTCACAACAAGACTCTTAAAAAGGAAAAGGTCATTTTGGTAAAATAAATGAATTTAAAATAAATTTAAAAATGAAATACACATTATTAGATTAATATAGAACACTAAATTTTACACACACCGTGATTAGGGTTCTCATAAGAAATAAAAATGAGGGAAATTGAAGTGAAATGACCAGGGGAATCTCCCCTGGGATTTAGGTAATGTCTTATGTATAAGATGTCATTGATTAATATTTTTGACTCTTATGGTGTACCCTCATTTAATTTTGAATGATGAGTTAAATGGATTATACTAGATCTATTTGGTTGGAATACCTTCATCGTAAGATATTGGTTATAATACTACCATTCTTCTAAATGTCAATGATGGTTCCTTGAGTTTAGACTCGAAGAATAGATTTGGACAAATTGAAAGGCTCACCCCTTTGTATTTGATATGAGTTTAATTGAGACAAAATTCTATGTTGAGCCATCTAGGTTCTCTTGGATTATTATTCCCTTGGTTTCCTTGGTTGTTTACATTGTTTCCATTTACAATTTGACATGTACCATGACTATAGACTCACCAATGATGGAAAAAGTAGATAAAAAATGATGTTGAGTGTCATTGTAGAGATCAAGCATTAATAGTATTATTATTACACTGTAAATTAAATTATAAATTTGTTAAATATTAATATAATAATAAATAATTGATTATTAAATCACATATCAATTAAAAAACAATTTAATTTTAATTTTAGTGATACTATTTTTTGAGTCTTACCAAGTTATAAAAAAACCCTGCACTTTCTACCATGGACATTGGGCACCAGATCTATTATAAATATTATATTATATATTTAGATTTGGGAAAGCACTAGATGTTTTCAATTGCATGATTTCTAGGACTAAGCAAAGTTTTTGGGTCTAGGTTGATACTCAAGACCATTTTTCATAGTTTTCATATTTTTATCTATTAATATTTTGGTTATATTATGACTACCTGAATGTATTGCATAAAAGTATTTTTTTATTGCGTAGATTATTTTTATTATTATTGAAACATTTCATTGTGTAATTAAATGTATTATTTACATATGTTTATATTAGTATGTTTAAATATAATATTTTTAATAGAATATGCATGTATAGTCTCCCCACCATACTACTTGACACCCTCACTGTTAGTCAACATACTCCATCATATGATGCAACATTACTTAGGTATTATATCAACCAATGGTCCAAGAATCGATTGGTGGTATGTGGTGGTAGGACCTAGTAATGTTTTATTATAGGTTTTTTAGTCTTACTATTTTGGAAAGCTACAAAATAGAATAAGAATGTGTCGAGACATGGTATAGAGATTTTCCATGGGACTAGCCAACACATGTATGAAGAAAGTCCATGTTATCTCGAACTAAATTTCTATTTATACTATTACATTATATAATTTATCTAATTTAATTGAAATTTCATTTATCTAATACCTTATTGTGCAATTTTTGGGTTAATATAAAATTTTAAAGTGCACTGAAAATAATTGTGAATTATGGTGGGTAGTCCCATGGTTTTTGAAGTGTATTATTGGTGACATGGTGGGTAGTAGATGTGGACCCTATGTTTGGGTGGATAGCGATATTTAGAGTGTCAGAGTTATGTGGTATCCCTATGATGAGGAGGCTCTAAAACTGTAGTGAATATTTATGTAGGTGATATTGTCGGTGAGCTTGTGTTGATATGTGTAGTGATTACTTGTGAAACTATTGGTTTATGCTTGACCTATGAGTGGGTAGGTAGAAATTAATTTCAATGGGTGGTTGAAATATAAAAGTAAGTATTTGGAATGTTAAATTCCCTCTTACCATGAGATGGGGATAAGTGCAACCCATAGTTATGACCATTGTTAAGGATAATGTGTGGATTAGTTTTGAGAGACGGGTTACATTATTTAGAATTACTCTATGTTTAGAATTTAGTACATTTTGACCTTTAAGGGTAACCCATCAGATTGGTTGGACATTTTTAGGAACATTTATGTGTGTGAGGTATAAGTAAAAACTTCAGTTTATGATATCAATTCAAAAAATTTGATAATTTATTTATAATAGGTGTGTTAGGTGACTTGGGTTCTTTGAGATAAGTTCTTATGTGCTAGTTCTTTCATCCTTATGGATGGTTTCAGGAATGGAAGTCTCATTCATATTCCTATCCAATGTGATATTTGTAAATGTCAAGTAGAATAACTGTATTCATGGTGGATATAATGCCCGGTGCCCATGGGTAATAACACTCTTGTATGAGTTTGGGTTCCAGAATATGAAGATACCTGGTGATCTTGATATGAATACACTCTGTGAGTTAGTGTTTTAATAGAATTTATAGTTTTCAATAGAATAATGATTATGCACGTGGCAAAATAAACTCAGGATAATATTTTATAATAGCGGTGAGACTATGAATGAACTCTAGTTGAATTATAAAATGATGATATAATTATGATATTTCATTTACATGGTTTGACATGGTGAGATGCCTATTGTTTCAAGAAACAATAAGGGTGATCTATGCTTGGTGAGATTGGAATATAGAATAGGAACATAAAGTTTCTAGGACGTGTGGGGATAGTATAGATTAAATGTGGGTCATTGGATCTTGGATATAATCATCATGATAAGTTTGTGCATGAGCATGTAGCTATTGAGTTTTGATGTAATCTTAGAGACACCCATGTGTGGAGATACAATATATATTTTTGAAATTGTGGAGTGGGATTACACTAACCATAAAAACTAGGACATGGAGTTGGATTGTTCTTGAATCAACCTAAAATTTAAATATTTTAGGGGTTTTATTTGTGTTGTGGAAGGTATAGACCCAAATTTTTTTATTTATAGTATAATATATCCAATATTGTGAAAATAAAAGAACCAAAAGGGATTTTTAGAGATCAATTAAGAGAAGAAACTCATTAAAATATATATACGAGTTATGATTTCTACCTTGGGGGATGGAGTAGTTTCTAGTCTATGTTGTCACAATTCAAGAAGAATTGAATGTCTTGGAAAAGAAGATGTCCTCAGTGGTGGAGAATTCCATGCATCGACACTACCACTAGAAAAAATATGTTAAAGAGATGTTTTAATTTTATAGGTATTTCATTAGAGTTTCTCGGTTCATGGAGAATAAATTGAAGCTCACCAATCAAGGGCCATAATTTATTATAGAGTAGTCTCATGTGTGATCAGGTGAAAATGATGATTACAGGATGCTAGAGTTAAATTTAAAATTGGAAAAGAATATGGTTGAAATTATGCGAGAACCAATTTAAACCAAGAATTTAAGGTGACCTAGATAGAGAATATTGATACCAATGGGTAATAAAAGTCGGCCTCTTAGTTACCTGTATTCAATGATAGGGGCTCAAGAAGCTAGGAAATCCATGAATTTTTTTACTTCCACTACTATGAATAATCAGCTGCAATGAAATAACATATGAATCATAAATTAGGGAGGAAAATATTGGAGAATTATTGGAATGTTTATGTTGGAAGTACATATTATAAATGAACTCAACAACATGATCCAAAATTAGTTGTGTTTTCAGTTATATCCAATGAACAAAATGTAGTGGTATAAAACATTGTAAATGAAAAATGATGTTGAAATAAAAATTTGAGGAAGTATAATTTACCTCTAAGATGAATGCTTATTTATTAAATAAAAAACACAAAGTGCAATTGTGTAGTCAACTTGTTGGGTCTGTTATCATAATCCTAAATTAGTAGTGTTTTCGGTTATATCCAAAGAACAAAATGTAGTGGTATAAAACATTGTAAATGAAAAAGGATGTTGCAATAATAATCATATGAATTATAGTATACCTCTATTATGAATTCATATTGATTAAATAAAAAATGAAAAAGATAAATTTTGTATTCAACTTGTTGAGGCAGTTGATATAAAAATAATTGATTAGTTTAAAAAGGATAAAAAATCAAGGAGACGAAATTCCAAACCTAGATGAAATGAATCAGTGGGGATGTTACCGAAGGAGAGGGAGCTAAGAGAGGGGAGGGGTATGTCTCTAGAGATGGGGGCATGGAGGCGGAGGCCGAGACATTGAGGTGGAGGCGAAGGCTGGGAGGTCGTGGTTGGGAGAAAAGTTGGAGCTAGGAGGCGGAGGCTGGGGAGGTGAGGAGATGGTCGGGAAGCGGTGGTCAGATGGATGAGAGACGGAGGTCGGAGAGGGGAGGAGATGGCTAGGAGGCAGAGGTAGGATGGACGGGAGGCAGTTTTTGGGGAGGGTAGGAGAGGGATAGAAGACAGAGGTCGGGGAGGTGAGGGTTCCAGTAAGGGAGTGTGATAGAATAGTGAGGAGGAGAAGCCTGATGATGTGGTGAAATTGGTGATTGAATACCCATGCTTTTAATAAAACCGTGCATATAAATAATAAAAAAACACATATCCCCACTGTTTTTCTAAATCATGGGTGTAGATTCCTGGGGATATACCCACTTTCCAATAGTAAAAAACAATATAGATATATAGAAAATTAATTCATTAATTTAGAATAGGAAATTCAATATATTATTCATCTATCTATTATATATAATGTTATATACTTTTTTAATTACTTTAAATATTATAAAATTATGGTATAAATCCACAACATTTTTTATTACTAAATCCAATTTATAGAATAGTTTGAATATTTTCAAATACCCATTGGAATCATGGATAGGATAAATCCCACCTCCAAAATTAAATTTGATACATTATATTTAATATTTTTTTATTCACATGTTTTTTAAACTCCTTATTAATTTTGTGATATTTAAGTAATAAATTGATGGTAATATCTTTCTCTATGAATTAATGATAATCTATAACAATATTTCAGGAATTTTAAATATTTTTATTTTGGATAGAACCAAACTAATATCAAATATAATGTATCATTTTCATCAAATATTGTATCATTTTATGAATTTCATATAATTTGTTCATGGTGGATCAAATATCAATCAATTTTTAGTAATGGATTTTTTAAGGAAGAATCATTTTTATTATAAATTCTCTAGTAATGTTTAATTAGTATGAATTTTATATCCTTTTTTATTTCTATATTTTTATATTAGTTTAAGAGGTCATCAACATGTAATGTTATAATTTTATGTAGGAATAATAGGTTAGTGTTCTCTTATTTTATCTTCTGTTTGAAACAAGATATGACTCTTGGTCATGGTTTTAATATTACTATGTTTTAAGAGTTGAGATGTTCTACACCACCTTTTCAGATTAAGGATGAAAGATAATTTTCATATAATGTTATTTTATGTTTTTTGGTTGAAATAATCTAACAATAATATGTTATTATTTTCCACAAATACGATATTTCTTATGAGAATCTATTCATAATATTATCTGATAAATTGTTTTTAAGATTATTATTGTTAATTAATTGTATCAATGGATATCTTTGAGGTTCGTTATGTTGTCACTTTCCATGGGAGTAGATTCCCCCAACCACTAAGATAATAGTTCATGTTTACAATCAATCACATTAATGATATAATGAAAAAATCATTATATTTTATAAAAATAGAAAAAGTGTAATATATAGAAAATAATTTTTGAAAAATTGTTTTTGAATTTGATGTTTTATTATTTCATTAAAATAAGAATAATTTTATTCTTCTGTGGGATTTAAATTATTTAGTAGATAACAATATTTTTATTGACTATTTATGTAAACCAATGGATATGTTTTTTATATGTGTGACAATACCTTGTTAAATATTGTGTCACACCATCTCAAATGTAGATTTTTTTTTGATTTCGATAGATATATTTATTCCATTTGAATTTTATTTTTTAGATAATTTATATCCAAGAATAATGGTGTAAATCAAGAAGGATATTGAATTATCATATTCAATTTTTGTTGAACTAACCCAATGAATGATTTCATGGACTTAGGATGAACCCTTATACACTAATTCAATGATTTCATCCCAACACAGAACATGGTGGTGTTTACATAATCATTTTAACCATTTGTGTTTAATTAAATATCCAATTGATTTCACGATTCAAACTACTAATTTGAACATACTAAAAATTTAAATATACCATTACATTTCATGTTACATATCTATCATGACCCAATCACATCAAGTCCCTATAAATTCTTGGGGGAATAACCGAGGAAGACACTCAGGCCCATGAGTAATCATATACAAGTTGATGACTACATTAATATTTATAGTCACATAAAATATGAGGCATCCACATAATATCACCAATAATAAAAATAAATTAAAACTATTATATAATTATCAATATTCTACAATTAATAAAAACTATTTAAATAACATACATGAATAACTAGAAACATTGAAATATGTAGTAAAAACCACCCATAATTGATCTTAAATAACTCCAAATATTGTAATGTAAAATACAAAAATGATATGCATCTAGAGACTATTTTTAGGGTAACCATTAATCCCCATATGATCACTACAAAATTATTATGTAACATATTCATAAAGAACCACAAACTTATACATGTATATCTATAATTTCATGAATATGAGTACATGAAATGTACAGGGAGTATCATGCATAAATACTCAGTAGGCTCCTCTTATATAAAATCAATGGTGTTATTGTGAATAAATTATTCTAATAAATACACTACTAAAAAGTCTAATTATGAAATTGATCCCAACCTAGAGTAAACACATTGTCTCATAAAGTTACTCTATAGTTTACCATGAGAATATTCTTAAAATTAAAGGAATCATATATATATATTATAACAAACTATACTAAAACATGGGAGTCAATATGGGCTTTGATAAACAAACTCAAATATAATATATTGTGAACAAGTCCTAATTCAAAAAATTATTCCACCACTATATATGCATAATATATAGTATATCTAAAATATCTATATACACAAAAACTTCTTATATGAAAACTATATCATCCAAATGAACATTTTCCATATTCATATATACCATATCCATTTATATCATTACCATTTCCAGGAGAGGGAATATAACCCAATAAAATAAGCATATACTAACTCAGCAACAATGGAGATGTATGTCTACAAACATCTTTTTAAAGAATTTGGATGTCATGTAGAGATATGTAAGGAATATCCCATATAATTATACTATCATTTTTTAACTAATATATGTAATTTCATTATCAATCGATTACCAAGGACACAAATAATAGTAACATCAACTAGCTTATGGTACTCTAACTTTAGAAGAAAAAATTTTATTCACATAAAAATACATTGGATTCATTATGATAATGATTCTTATAGGGATCCTAGACACATTTAGAGGGTGGTGAATTAGGGTGTGAGAAGAATTTATCATTTTTTCACTTTTCCTTTTTGACTGTACACATAATTATCTTATTCCCTCATTTGAAGGAACTTAATTCAATTCAATTTTGTTTTATTTTTTTGTTTACTAAAATTAAATACCAATCACATATATATAAAAATAAATTCAAGGAACTCTGTAACACCCTAAAATTTTAAAATAATAATGTTTTCATTGATATTGTATACGACATGCAACATAGAGCTTAAAAGAACTATAAAATATTATTATTTAGATATTAATGTTATAACAAAGCCATTGAATTAAATATTATGAATATAAATAAACCCACAATGAAATAATTATAATTTTCTATAAAAACAACTTTTTTATTAACTCTTAAGAAATATGTATTCATTTTTTTTTAATTTTATATTAAGATTCAAAAATATGTTTCCATATAATATATTTATTATTTATTTTTGTGAGAAAATGTTTTATGTCATTTTTTGAATCATTTATAAAATTTATTTGATAAATAATGTTTCTTTTTTTTAAAATAAACATTAAAAAATTAGCATAGAGTTTCTTTGTATGTATTTTCTAAAAATATTGATTTTTCATTATATACTAAAAATAATGATTTCTGTTGAGAATAATTTTTTATCAAGAATTTTTATAGTTGAATTTTATTTTAAATTTAATTAAAATTAATTTTTTTTATTTATAATAGTAATAATCTAATTATTTTAATTTAATTATGTTGTTTGGCTTTATTTGGTTTAAAAATGTTTTTATACCTAAAAAGATGTTTTTCTAATTTTTCAATTTTGTTCTTTAATTTTAACTCAAATTAATTTCTCACACTTATGGGAATTGAATCTTGAAAAATAGATTCCATGTTAAAAATAAATAGGTCCAAATTTGGTTAATATGACCAATTTATGGTCAATTTGATTATTTACAATATTAAATTTCTATCATCTCTATATGATTAAAATAAGTAAAATAATGTTAAAAATTATTATATAGTTTTAAAATTTCTATAACTCATGAATTTTTAATATAGTATGTGTGTATTTTTTCCATTTTTATCAATTTTTAAAATATATGGATTAATTTTATGTATTTATTTAATAATTATTTTAATTTTAATTTACGATAATGATATAATAAAAAATTTCACAGTCTTGAAATTAAAAAATATAAAATTTTATCATATGGGTAAAAAGAGTTTATATTTTGTTTAAAAAATTTATTTCTAATTATAATTATATTTATTTTTCATTGATTTTTTTTAATTTTTTGTAAGTTAATTATTCAAATAAATTCTTATGCAATGTTTCCACAATATTTATTCAATTAATATAAAAATTAAAAGGTTTTAAAAAATATAAAATGTTATATAATTCAAATGAATTATTGTGTTTTATGATTTTTTTTATAAATATAAAATATTAGAGAAGTTTGAACTATTTTTATTCAACTTATAATGATTTATTATTGAGATAAAAGTAAAATTATTTGAAATGTGTCAAAAAATAAATTAATAATATTTTATGAAAAATAATATTTTATTAAATTATTTTAATATGATTAAAAATAGTGAATTATTACAATAAAGATGATAAATAGTTAAAATTATAATCCATTTTCCATTTCTAAAGCAATTATTACCTTATATATAAAATAATTACCTATTAATAGTGAAAAATACATTACCATTGTTATGGGTAAAATATGTTAATATAGGGGTTAATATAAAATGTAATGTTTGAAACGGAACAAAAACAAGTCATAATTTTATGGTTTTATGGTCTTTAAACCAAATCATACCTTATGCTCTAATGTAATTACATTTTGATTAATTTTTCTTAATATTGATTTTTTTGTATTTTATTCTTCTATGAAATTCTATGAGTGTCCCTGTCATTACTTATAAGATAGACCCCCTTATTTCTCTATATTAAACAAATTTGAGCAATATATATCAAAAAACCCATTTAAAATTATCTTAAATTATTTCATATCCATGAATAATTTATTGAGGTTTCTTAATGGACCAATCCAAGGTACATTAATATGCGATCTACTTGAGCCATACCAAAGAAGTGGTCATCGTCATACCCAACCACTTTATACTTTTTCATTTTATGAACTCCTTTGTTTCTATAATATTATTAACAAATTAATACCTCCAGTATCATAAAAATAATTAAATTTTCTTAATATTTACTATTAGACTTTTATTCACCCTCTCTTCAATCAAATGTGAAGTGAAATAATCTCGAATGCTTATATACAGATTAACGTCTCCATGTAGAGATACAATTAATTTTCCATCTCATCGATCATCGATTCCAATTATAATGGGTTTAATGATTATATATTTTTTTAATAAATTATTATGATTCTAAAAATATAATATAATATCTATCTATATAAATTCAAATTAATTCAAAAATGTTAGTGCCTCTCGTGCATATGTGTGGACTTCCACCTCCATGAAGTGATGCTATTTTTATTTCAATTAAAATTTACATGGAAGGTAATAATCATATATTTAATAAAAAAATAACTTATATATCATATAATATTTATTCCTAATAGTTTATTTGTTATTTTACATTCTTTCAATTAATATATTATGAAGTGAAAAAAATGTTCATGCATATATATGGCATGTTGTCTCTATCAAAAATTTAATTAATTTTCCTCTTTATACATTATGGATGACTATTAATATATATATATATAGTCAATATGAATGATATATAATAAATTATTAACATTATTTGATTTTCAAAACCACTATCTGAGTAGAAGGACTGATATTGTCGAACAGAAACATGCATGAAAAATGACGCAGTTATCACTAGAAATAGTGATTTTAATAATTTTTTTATAAATGGATAAAAAGAAGTTATAAGTAACCATATATGGTATTATTTATAAATGATTATTTTTAAGAATAAATTTATAAAAAATATATATTGATTTTATAGGATATGAGAATGTGTATGATGAGTGACAAGACATGAGGCATGGGATTTTCGTCTCACTTTCACTTTTATGAAAAACATTCTACATTCAACATGTTTTTATTTTATGTGGTGTATATATTTCTCAAGAATGCATGTTATTATTATTATCATTAAATTTATTGGGATATACAAATCCATCAAATGATCTCTCTTTTGTGAGGTTTTTTTGAAAGATAACAATGAGGCTATCGATTTTACGTCTCGATCTTGTTTTATTCAATATTTTTTCTGACTAGATTTCAATGAGGAATATTTTTGACCCATATTAAATATTTACTATTTATTATTCTTATAATATAGTTATTTCTATATATTACACTATTTTATTTTAATTTTACTACTCTTAAATATTCAAGAGACTGAAGGAATATATTTTTTGGATATCTCAGTTAATTTATGTCTTCAGTCGAAAATATTTTTTCATTAATGTCCATGTTCTCTAAAAATTCATAAAATATATTTTTAAAATAATATCAATTTATTTTTAACTATACGTTTCACCCCTTATTG
This sequence comes from Viscum album, assembly GCA_963277665.1. Taxonomy (NCBI): domain Eukaryota; kingdom Viridiplantae; phylum Streptophyta; class Magnoliopsida; order Santalales; family Viscaceae; genus Viscum; species Viscum album. Next base: position 1,606,871,583 of record OY728121.1, read on the forward strand.
TTTTTTTTCATAATTATTTCAATTTAATCATCTTTTTATTTTTATAAATGAGTTACTTTTGGGTTTCTACAAAAAATGTGTAAGGAATAACAATTTTAATGTATATGGAATGAATTGAAATTATTGGCATCATGGACAAATGACTATTTTATGATTAAATTAGATTTTACCATTTTTTTATTTTAGAGAAAAAAATCTGTAATATTAGGGTTATTTTTACATTTTAATGACTTGGTTTGAAACTGAAAAGAAAATTTGCATCATGAAATATTACAGACTAATTTTGTTGATTTTTTTATAAAATGACATCCTTTAATGATTCATATTTTTTATGGGGATTTGATCCAATGAATTCATATTTCTTCATTATTTGGATGGTTTATGATTATAAAGATGATATGTTTCTAAATCTGATTTTTTATCTACATGTTATGTTAGGATAAAATGTTGACTTGTTTTTGGAAACCCATTTCCTCTACACTTGTAAATATATATGTTAAATGAATTATCATATTTACTACAAATATGGTTTGGTTATGATTATGGGATTCTTTCTTCAATTAACTATGTACAATTAATTGTGTAAATGTGGATAAGTATTGAGATATATATGTTATATATAAACATAATTTCTTGTTCCTAGATTCTTGTGTGGAGTTGGTTTTCATGTCAAAAATATTATCTATGGACATGGTTTTCTTATTCAAAATATTATGCATGGAAATAGTTTTCAAGTCCATGAAATTATGTCAAGACATTTTTTAGGTTTATATGTTTTTGTGATGGCCTAATTTCATGTTCCCAAAAAATTGAGTGAATTTTTTTCAATTTATACTTGATCAAAAAGTTATAAGCTTATGTTTTGGCCAAATAAATATTTTTATTTCAATCACCAATGGCTCTTGTTATTATATTTTTTTAGGATTAATGTATTATAAAAATGATTTATTTTTTGACTCAGGATTATTATCTATGATATGCATGGTATATATTTCAAATGATAAGCTTATGTTCTCAAAACCTTATACTAATTTTATGCCTAAGTGATCACTTATACCTCCCTTGTTTATCTTTATTGAGAGTTTAAGATCACCCTTTGTTATGTTTCCTTTACCTATGTAATGAAGAATGTTTTTAAGTATGGTATTTCTGCAAATATTACTACATGGGATAATCAATATAGAAGATGTTGAAATTCATTCAATAAATAAGAATATTGCGTAACAAGTCTCCAAAGACAACAAACATTAATATTTATTTTTCAGGTATTTATAGAATATATTGGATATTCATTATCTAAGATGAAATGTATATGTGTTATAATATAGGGATTATATAGTGGGTATCATGGGATATGTTGGTCAATCATTTGAGATTATGATTATTGAACATACTTTAAAACCTCAGGGATAAGTCTATAAATAGAACAACATCCTAATATTCTAGTATGAAAAATATTATGCCACTTTCCTATAAATAAATTCATTTATAGATACTATATATGAATTGGTATTATATTAGACTCATGATGGTATAATAACCCAAAAATAGTTGGTTGGTTATATATCATAAATAATTTTGGTTTAACATTACTTTTCCCTTATTGTGAACATGGTTTGACACTCTCAAGAGATATAGAGGGTTAAACTCACAATTTCCTAATAAAAATTATAAATAATATCAATAGATGATAACCAAGTATGTACTAGGATAAAACAATGGAATTTACTATTGAAATCAAGACTTCAAAATTTGGACATCCAATGAATTATTTTTTATGATTATTTTATTTATGACTATGAATATTGATTCTCACATAATAATTTTCAGTTTTAGTTAGTGTATGGAAACAAAGGGAATCATGTGCACATAGAATGTGATGGAAAATTAAATGATAATAATTATGTGTAACAAAATGTCTTAAGATATGGGATAAAATATATTTTCTAATATGCCCCCTCAACCATCTCATGATATGATTTGTAACATGCTTCATGTTGAACTTCTAAAAGCACCAAGGAGTGAGAAATATTCCATTAAATATTTTATACACCTTAATATTACATCATTCTATGGGTATTATTATCCACTACATGTTGATAAATTAAACATCCTGTTGGAAATTATTTTTTCCATTCATTTGTAATCATTCTATAAAAATATTTTCCTAGAAATTTATCATTAGGAAGGTGATGTAGATCCATGGTGAAATCTAATCATGAATAAGGGGAATGATGATGAAGTTGACTTCGTGGAATATGATGAGTTTAGAAGGATAATTTTTAGAATTTACATAATTAATATTAAATAATAAATAATTGATTATAAATTCCATTAAATTTAGTAAAATTATGACATATCCAATGGTACCTTTGAGGAAAATTTTACATGACTCACATAGTATGATATTGGTTTAATCATCATCCCTGAGAGAATTTTTTTTATATTTCTTTATTTAAAACCAAGATATTGATATAATTTATCCATAAGTATCACTATATATTGTGAAGAATTATAGTGATTTTCCCTCAAGGTGTAATGGGAACCTATAAACCCTCATTGTACATGGGATAATAAAAGTAAGATGGGATGTTATAGAAAATCAAAAAGTATGTCACATGGAGGGTAGAAAAAGCTTAAAACTACTATATAAATATTTTCTGGAAAGAGCGCATAGATGAATTACCATAATTTAAAAATGAATATGTATCATGTTTTGGAAGCCTAATTACCATGTTAAGGAATTTCAATGTGATGTGAAGAGGCTAGCCAATGAAATCAATTAGATAGAGAGAGTGATGATAATAATAAACAACTCACACATTAGTGTTGTAGATTCAATTATTTTGGTAATTATGAAAATAAATTCCATAGTCAAGAGGTTAATACAAATAATAACCTATATAATATCTAATTTCAATGGACAAAGGGAATTATTATGAAATCACAATAGCTTAATCAAATCATGATAATTAGTACACACTCATACTCTAGTATGAAGTTGTAGATTCCTTGATAATGTGTGTATGAATAAGTAATATAAAAATATTAATGTTAATAATTTAGTAAAAAGTGATTTTATTTATATAATTAATGAAATATAACTACATATATTCCTAATATATTTATATAATAAGGATATCATATTTTACTTTTGGAATAATTCTATTATAATATATCGATGCAAGGATGAACAAAAACCACTAATATATTTTTTTAGGTTAGATAGGATATTATTTATTGAATAAATGATGAATTAACTTTTATATGTAATGATTAATTTTTTGTGACATTATTATGGGAAATAATCAGGTTATATTTGATAATATATGACTATCTTATAAATTTTGGTTTGATACTTTATAACGTATTAATATTATTTCAATATAAATATTATGTTTCTCATGGAAGGTTTTGATATTAAAGAAATAAAATCTGTGGGTTTCAATAATGGTCATGAATATTGTATAGGAGTATTATGTTTTACCTTTTATAAAATGTAATGTGCTGATATTTTGGTGTTAATGTAGATATATTAGATATTAATGTATTATATTTAATCATATTGCATAATTTTTGCTAACCAATTTGGGTCAGATGATAACAATAAAGATAAGTAATGAAAAATCATTCATTTTATGGATATTCTGATCATATAAATGAGAGTTTTAGATATTCATGAAATAAAAATTCATTTTAAAAATTCATTTTTTTGATGTAATAGATAAAGTGGAATATTACCGACCAAAAATTTGAGGGTGAAATTTTTCATATGAAATGAAATAGAGTAAATAAATAAATTTTCTCATGTTCAATAAAATGATAGTAAAACACTACCAAAACTTTTGGAAAAGGAACATGAAATAAAATTTTATACTTTTATATTCATTTGGGAATAAAAGATGGTCTTATCATCGATAATAGGTTTATGGTTTTTTAGTCATTATCTTTATCCTAACCATGTTATATATACCTATTTATTAGTCCAAGAGTGTTATTTTTCACTCCATGAAGATATTTTAAGATCCCACTATTGTTCTTCTATTTTATAACCCAGTTTTGTGTTATCACATAAGACTATCTTATTTCCCTTACTCGCTTTTAAGAGGATATTTAATTAACCCTCTTTATAATGTGGATGTTATGTAATGGAATTTTTAATTAAAAACCCCATAATTAATGATCATAAATTAAAACATAATTGATTAAATTAATTAAAGTGTTGAGAATGTGAGACCACTAGATATTAAATTAATAAAATTATGTTTGACACCATCAAAGATAAGAAACATCATGCTTAAAATAACAATGAAATATTTTATTTATAAATGATTATTAGAACCTAGTTGATTATTTTTCAATTTTGAATAGGAATAAATACATTATAAAAAATATAAAAATAGAATACTAAATAAAAAAGTATTGATTAATTCTTTTGAAATAAGTATTCATTTTTTTAAGAATGTCATATTATGCCTCAAAAACAAATTTCCTTATAAAATGAATTTTAATTATTTTTTGTGAAATTTGTTTATCATAATAATGAATCTTCTAGAAAAATTATTGGATAATAATAAATTATTTTTTATATAAATAAATTTCATAATTATTTTTTATTTAATTTTAAAAATATTGTGATAAAAATAATTTTTTTATGAGTGGAAACAATATTGATTTCTATTGGAAACTATAATTTTTTTAAAGTAGATTCAGGTTTTATATTTTTTAAAATTATTCCAATGTAAAATTAATTCTATTATATTATTATTTTTCAAATTATTTTCATTTTATAAATTTTATTTTTGAGTTTGAAATAAATATATTTTTATTCTTGAAAAGGTAGTTTTCATAAAAATTGTTTTCTATTACATTCTGCATTTTCATCTTAAATTATTATATAATAATTCTATAAATTTTATCATTAAAAATGGATTCTATATTTTGAGTCTATAGTTATAAATTTGATAAAATGTTTCATTTTATTTTTTCCAATAATGTTAGTGAATGTAGTAAAAAAAATCGTCTATATAAGGGTAAAATGAGTAAAATAGTGATAAAACCTTGTTATATTGAATTAAATTTTCTCTAATACCTTACTTTATCCAATTTTATAGGTGAATATCATCTAGTTGGTTCCACTTATAGAATAGATTTTCACATGGTTCAATATTTATTTTATTATTACCTTTATATTTATTTATGTAAAATATAATGTAAAATATATCAAAATATTGGATTTAGTATCTCTAGTATTTTTTATTAAAGTCAAAAAGAGGTTATTATTGTTTAAAATACTATTATTTTAATGTTAAATTAATTTTATTTATTATTGAAATTTATTTTTAATTTTTTTAATGAATAATACCCTAAATTCTTATACAAAAATGATATAATTTTTATTTAATTAAAAGAAAAATTAAGTAAATCATATAAAAAATATAACATGTAATATAATTAGTGTTAATTATGGAGTTATATTAATTTTTATTTTAAATATATCTTATTATAGATGTTTTATTTTATTTTATTTGAATACCATAGGTATCATGTTTTTTTCATTGTCAAATTATGTGAATAATGTTAAAAATATTGTTAAAAATATTTTATGAAAATTAATAGATTATTAAATTATTTGAAAAATGTATACAACTTAAAAGGGGAAAATTAGGATGATAAATGGTGTAAATTATCATTCCATGGCCATTTATGGTCCTATTGTTACCTTATACATGAAATTATAACCCCATAAGAGTTAAAAATATGTTACCATGGTTATGGTTAAAATATGTTAACTATGGGGTTAAACAAAAATATTAATCTTAAAAAACACATAAATTTTCTATATTTTATATCTGATGGTTATTATTTAAAATACAACCATATAACTGAATCTATATCCATAAATTTCTCTATTATAAAAGGGCACCCAACCATTCTTTTATTTACATCACATTGAGAAATATATCTAAACCAAACCATAAAAAATAATCTTCAAAACTTCCAAAAAAATTATATATAGTTTATTTATTATTAAAAGTACCTTCCAAGGGTCCATATGATGGGATCTAAATGATGGCTAACGAAGAAGAGGTAATTTTCTTACCCGAACTCATTCTATTTTTTTATTTTTATAAAAAATCTAAACATGAAATATTATAAATAAAATAATAACTCTATTATCCTAAATATAAATAAATTTCATATGATTATGAAACCACTTTTATCCACTCTCTATTACATCAAATGGTATGTGGACGTATCTCACAAGCATACGTATGCCTTACTATTTACACATAACGATACAAATAATTTCCATTTTCACATTTAATGAATGGTTATTATAATGGATTTAGTTTTTATATAAGATACCTAAGATATAATTATTCTATCTAAATTATAAAATCATATCAACTTACCGACCAAGAAATCTATTTGAAAATGGAAACTTCCCCTGTGCATACATGTGGATAACCACTACCACGAAGTGAAGTGATATATTTTTAATATTATATTTAAATTCATGGATATAAGGGTAGACTTAATATATGTATATGCTATAATATATGACATAATAACGAATATTTAAAGGTGATTTTTTATTTACCTTTCATTCATTCTATAAGTCAACAAGTCAAATAAGTGTTCATTCTTACATAAGGATTACCATTATAAATATCGGTACAATCCATTTATAAATATATACCGTTTATGGATGAATATATATATATATTGAATATATATGATATTTATGTCTTTACATACGTTTTTTATATGATTTATCCATGATTAATGTTTGATGACTAGAAGTACAGAACCAATACATGCATGGAATATGAAATGATTATAATTAAAAACATAAATTTTAATAACAAATTATTAACAAATGGGTGATAAGATATTATTAGTAAATCACACATGGAATGATATACACTATATATTCCTTGAAAACATTTATAATTTTTCTATATCTTGGGGTCCCAATGTTCTGGGGGAAGGTGAAAAGACAGTACTTGGAAGGACTTTCGGCGGGTATTTTGCAGCAGCTTGCTGGTTGGAAGGGGAAGGCCATGTCTTTGGCCGGAAGGGTCTGTCTGGTAAATTCAGTAATCACTTCAAAGTTTGTTTACTCGTTTACATTGTATAGATGGCCGAGAGGACTTCTGAAAGAGATTCAGAGCAAGGTGCGGAATTTCATATGGACGGGGTCACCGCATGAGAAGAAATTGATTACAGTTGCCTGGAAAGAATGTGTTAAGCCGGTGGAGATGGGGGGGATTGGAGTAAAGGACCTCCGCACTTTCAATGATGGATTTTTTGGGAAATTTACGTGGTATTTGATCACACATGAAGATGCTGATGATTTCCTGTCGAATCGAATTATAAGGAGACTTCTTAGTGGTTATAAATATTATCTTGCCTCATCGGTTTGGGCTCCGCTCAAGCATGCATATGAGAGTATCATGCAGGACACGAAATGGCTGGTCTGTAAGGACTCAAACCTGAGCTGCTGGACAACAAAGTGGCTCACACAGCCCCTTCGGAATCTGAATGTTACAATGGAGGCGGTCTCTATGTCCATCTCGACCTTTCTTTTGTATTTTAATTCCCCTGCATCTGATGTTCCCTTGCAGGTGGCTGATGAAATCAATGGATACACGTTCATGGATGTTGACACGCTGATCTGGATCCCTGCCAAGTGTGGACAGTTTAATTGCAGGGATTTTTACAATATGACCAGGGGGGGCTCAATTCTGCACCAGCCTGGTTGATGAATTTCAAGGCCGCTTTTATCCGGCCTGCAAGGTATTTCTTAATATGGAGAATATGGAAAAACATGATACCAACAGCGGATGCTCTCCAACGGACTGGGCTGCACATGGCTTCAAGGTGTTCCATATGCAAGAGCGAGGAGGATTCGATACAACATATTTTCATGGGCTGCAGGCGGGCCAAGCAGCTATGGGAGTACATTGGATATCTGTTTGGTGTTGTAATTGACACATGCAGGCTGGTTATTGACCTGCTGTCCAGCATGATGACTGTCCCATGCAGTGCACAAATTCACAACCTGATGCTGGTGGCCGTAGCGGCTGTTATTGCAGATACATGGGAGGCTCGGAACTGAATGCTATTTGGAGATGAGCAGCATACGGTACAACAAGGGATGAAGGCTGTCCATCGGGATATCTATGCCGCCTCCATGGTACAGGATGGAACAATGCATAACACCGTTGAGGATCTCCAGGTTCTGCGGAAACTTGGTGTATCGGGTCGGCCACGCAAGCCTCTAATGATGAAGTATATGCGGTGGATGCCACCCATCGCGCCCTGCCTCAAGATAAATGTTGATGGGGCTGCTTTGGGTGCACCAGGTATGTCGGGGTGCGGGGGAGTGTTCCGAACCTACCGTGGGTTTGTTAAGGGCTGCTTCCACCACACCATAGGGATTGGCACTGCGTTTGAAGCTGAAATATGGGCCATGATATATGCTGTCAGGTACGCTGTCCGGTTTAATTGGATACATATATGGCTTGAATATGATTCCCAATATGCGGTTCATGCGTTGAGGACCAAGACAGGGAATGTCCCGTGGTGCACGTTGCCTCAATGGGTTGACTGTCTCGACCAGGCTGCGCGCATGTGCCTGGTGGTTACACATGTCTACCGGGAGGCCAATCAGGTGGCGGATGCCCTTGCAAAGCAGGCATTGATTGATTTGGATGAAATGTGGTCGTTTACGGTGCCTGATTATTGTGCCCCACTGGTGGAAGCTTATAGAGGCGGAGTTTTGCACACTAGATTATGTAAAAATCCCTTGTATGCCTGACTCTTTTAACTTTTTTATTCTTTTTTTAGGGCCGGTTTTTTACCGGTTCCTGATCTTTATGATTATACAAACGCCATATTCATGAAATGTTTGTTTTATGGGTTGTATATAATTCCAATTAAATTCTATTATAATGATTGTAATTAAAAATTTGGGGATATGCATGTCCTTATATGTTTTTCTCTTTCATCATGTTTTGATTCATATATTACCAATGTTGTTAGAGATTATACTCCTCAATCCAATTTTAGTTAGGATTTTTTGACTAAATATACTTTGAGGAAACTATATGATAATTATATGATAAATAAATTTAATTTTTTCCCCTCTAGATTCTTTTGTGGAATACACGATTCCTTTCATTCACTTATTTATATATATTCATGAGACCAATTTTTTTTAATGAAATATTAATTTATTTTTCTCTTTAGGAAAAAGTTATTTTAAATTCAAGTACATTTTTTTAAAAATTATTTCTATAATTTTTTAGTATTATACAATGATTATTTAAAATAAAATCACTTGTTTGTGTCTTTTTGAAATGAATCTTCGTGTGGTTTCCCAAATGATTTACTTTTTAAATTTTACCTAAAATATTAATGGGATATTTATTTTAACACATATGACATGAATTTAATTTCACATTATCATGACATCTCAATTATATATAGATTCCATTACAAGATTCCAAGGATAGTTTAAATGATATTTTCCATAATAATAGGAAAATTTTATATTTTAAATATTTTTATTATAAATAAAAAAATATTTTCTAGAAGAAATGATAGAGAGACCATTTAAAATCATTTTCATAAAAATATGATATCCTTTAATGATATGTATTTTTCACTAGATAAATGGTCCAATGATAAAATCCTAATTCATTTTATAGATGTTTTAATGTTATGATGATGAAAATTTTATGAAAGTGAATTACTTTCCATGATTTACTCAGTGACGAAATGATGAAATGATTATAAAACCCATTTAATTTCCATGAGTTGTGATCAATGATGAATGAGTTATAATATTATGGGGAAGATATGATTATATTCTTATTATTTGACTTTTGGTTCCATTACATCCATCTAATGTATTTGATAAATATGGATGACTCATTAGATAAATATGTTATGTGTGAACATCATTTCAAGTTCAAAATTTTATTTATTGACATGGATTTCATATCTTACAGGATTACGGAAACACCAAGATTTCATTTCGATATGAGTATGCATATATCATATATTTATGAACATAAAATTATGCAGGGACCTATTTTTCTATCCAAAATTCTACATAAAGGAATTATTTCATATCCATAACATAATGAGTGAACATGTGTCTGTTTATACATGTTCACAATGTTTTAATCCTACGCTATTTCCACATTACTATGTCTTTGTGCTACTCTCATGAATAATTTTCATTTATTCTTATATGATTCATGAATTATAAACTACCATAATTTAGGATATTCCAGAGGATTATTATCTATAATAGGAAATGTATGGTTTTTAAATGATAGGATCATTTTCTCATACCCTAATGTTCATTCTATTATTAAGTGATCATTATTATATTCCTTTTTAAAAATTACTGGGAATTTTATCCCACCCATTATTATGTTTCCTTTCACCATTTTCAATAAATTATTAATGTTGGATAGGTCTAAGAAGATTACTATATAGGAAGATATTTGTGGGTGATGTTGAAGATAATTCAAGAAATAAAAAGGTTGATTGTCTTGTATCCAAAGGAACTAAGCTTTTATGGTCCACATATGTGTATTTTTAAAATATATTGGATAATAATATATTAAGATTTAATATAAATTTATAAAAACCATAGGTACTTATACCAATATATATTTTTCATGGTTCACCAAAAATATTATAATATGAGAATAATGCACATAATTTTTTTGGTGTATTAGAATATACTAAAACTAACTATTTTTGTGGATACACTATTTAGGTAATGAAACTCTATACTATGTTTCACTAACTATTAATCTTTTCATATCACTTTTTAAAAAGGGATAAAAGTTGATAGATAACACAATAAATCCCCAAGGCCTCTTCATCTTATTCTCTTCTACAATTTTTTTCAATAAAGCAATTAGTTTATAGATTTGTTAGATTATTCTATGTGTTAGGATGTGATTTAACCTCCAATATTTTCCTTAAATTATGCATCTTGAATAAAAATATTGATGCTCTAGTGATTTAAATTTCCCCCCCAATTTTACCTCTCTATTTAAAAAATTATTTCTGATAAGTGTTGTATCATTAATCTCCGATAATTGTTAATGCTGATATTTAAGGTAATTCTTATAATTAGTAAATATTCATAAATAATTATAGGAAAATGGATATTTTTTTCAGCCCAATAGCCAATATTATAAAAAAAATCCACATAGAAAACTTTTTATTAAATAAATTGAATGGAAAATTTGATATCCATTTATAATAAATGTAAATAGAATTTTTACTTTTAAAATAATTATTATAAATTTAATATAGTTTTATAGAATGTCTATATACTTTAATGAGATATGTAATTATGTCTCATATTACTGACTCACTCTTCCTCCTCTTTAGGAATTCATAATTCCACTTATATTTTCCTAGAATAGATAGTTCCCTCTCAATGTTTTTCCAACCTCAGTATTTTCTCTATTTTATATATAATAATTTTTCACAGTATATCTTCATAAATCCTGAGAATATATTAAATTTCAAATTTATAATTCAAACTATAATAAACATCCAAAGTTTCACTTTATTTTTATACCTTTAAATAAACCACAATTTTTTCTTATCCAATAAAATTCATAATTGTTGTCATCCTATGTAAGAATTAATATAAAACACATTAGAGAATTACATATCCAAAATTCAACATGAAATTATTCTAGAATAAAAAATTTATTGCGTAGGGTTATTTTTTTGGGAATAGATTATTGTTTTCTGAACATTATCCCCAACTGCCAAATGAAATAATGATGTAGTATACCTCTATAATTTGGAGATCATAAATATTATAGAGATTATAAATATCAAATACACACCATTGTGGTGTGGTACTTACATTATTGTATTAGAGCACAAAATATTCCAGTGATACCAAATCTCTATTGATCTTTCTCTATAATGAAACATTTCCCCCTTCTATTTAGAAAATCCTGTATCTTCTATGATAAAAATATATGACTCCCTTCCCAATAAAAATTCATAAAACATAATATATTTATATGTTTTAGAATGCTTCTTCTTTATTATGATTATGGTGTATTATTTTTTTATGTAATTAACACTTCCAAATCTCCAATATGACTAAAAAACTTCTAGATATCCTAAAATCAGTATGATACAGACCCTCTACGGTACAGTCTCCCCCTATAGCATTGAGAAACCAAGGACATTAATCAAATAGTATAACCATTTGTCTAGTGACATAAAAATAATCAAAAACCTCTAAATTTATCTTCAAACACTGCTAAACATCTATAATTACCTTCAATGAACATAACGTCTCATGATAAAACATTTCGCAGAAAAAAATAGGGAAAAAAATTCTAAATTTTTGAATTATAATATTCTAGACTTTCAAATATTTCTATGTCCTATACTCCCATATTCATATTTTCTATTAACCAATAGAATATTATTAGCTTCATTTATTTCAAAAATCCTCCATCATAATGTACACTTCAGTTATTAAAATTAAAATACTCTCTAATTCTGACATCCAATGCTTATTCACCAATATATATCTTTCTTAAACATAATAAACCTATAAATAAAACCATTAAATAGTTCATGAAACTTCTTCTCTACTAGTAATAAAAAATCCATTAAATATATAACCATTACAAAATATATGTTTTCAAAAAAATCAAAAATAGCCTCATGGTTGCAATAATATCCCCTTAGAATTTTTATTAAAAATATACAATACTCCATACCTCAAACATTATACCCCTTTTTAAATATAATACAATCTTTATTATCACATCCCCCATGTTTTGGGTTTTCTTCTAATTTTCAATTCAATTGTTTATCCATAAGAATTATATAAGGAAATATCCACCATCTCTTACTCACACATGGTCATGATACTTCATACAGTAGATTTTAAATCCAACGTATCAACACATAAAACTTTTAAAAAACCCATATTTTTAGGTATTATGATCCTACTTTATATTCAACATCAACATTCATGACAAGTTACATGTATTTGTAATATCAAAACCCTTAATCATGCTTAATTTCCTATAAGTTATATTATAGTAAACATATAATAATTTTTTATTTCTTTTTAAGATACATCAATGGGTGAATTTACCACCTGGAAATTTATAATCAAAAAATACTATAAAACTATTGAAATAAAGCATAGAGTAGGAAATAATTATCAATTTTACAAAATTATATTTTCCACATCACATACTAAATCCCATGCAATACATGCATCTTGATAAATTTAAAACATTAAACATAAATATTCATGTCTTCTAAAAAATATCATATATAATTGTTAATTTTTAACTATTTAATCAATAAATATTAAAATAAAGAAAATGTAGAATTTATTGAGATAAAATTGAATAAATTTAAACCACATGATGTGTGATGCATGTATATTATGAAGAATAGTTTTTTAAAATTAATAAGGATTTTTCATTTTTTAGAATGTTTATTCCTTTATAATACATTAGTTGATTGAAAAATTTGTAATATTAAACTATGGAATTAAAATAGATATAAATGGAAAAAATAATTAATTTTTAATTTAAAATATTTCATATACTTTAATATTTTGAAGGCTGAAAAATTCCCTTCCATGAGTTAGGCAACATCCAAAGTCTTTAAGCCACATAGCTATCCCCATGAAGGCTTTTTATCTCTAAGAAAGCCATTATAAGGGGCAAAAAATGTTGTAGGAGAGTGTTATCCCCTAGAGTGTAGCGTGAAAGGCATAGGTTGGGAAAATCTCAAATATACCATCTAGGTCAGCATTGTCCACTATTTGTGTTATTGTGTAATCGAGATACCATTCCCAAAGTAGGATTTTGAACCATGGATGGCCTGAATTTAATCATAAATTATAACTCTCCCATAATAAAATATAATGTGGGACATCATTTTCTATGTGAACTATTCATACATTCTAAAAAGGTGACATCCTTCTCACCCGTGCATGACCCTCGCTCTCATAAACATTAGAGACACCACCTCTACCGCTCCACACCACCAGAACACAACTAAAACTCACTAAAGATGCCATGGGTGCCAACTTGAAACATTTAGGTTGATCATATTTTCCCTAATAAATCCCAGGGACTCCATGGATGATCTCTAAGACATCAAATGAGCTCGATGATTCCCAAATCAAAGGAAATTTTATCAATGATTGAAAGAAAAGCTTCATCCATCCACTATGAAGGTTGGATGAACCTATGGAGGATTAATACACCACTGATTTACCTAACATTCAATTGATTAACCACTATAGGAATCTACGACATGATTTCAAATTGCACTGTAGGCACTCATAGAAGTAGGATGTTTTATGTTGTAAAGAGATAGGATTCCATATTAATTTCTAAGGAGAGAGAATTGAATGTAGATGTGATGTTTTTGAGACTTACATTGAAATATATATGTTATTATACCATTTAGAAATTGTAGTACAATTGAGTAATGGATTATATTATACTATAGAGGTGTATTGATGGTTTATGAAGCTACTGTGGAGTAATTATGGTAGTACCATGAAGAGGTAGATAATAAATAATGTATTCTACCATTATGGTGACAAAATCATGTAAACTACCATGGATTTGTTAGAATAGTTTATTTTTGAATGGTCTATGATGAAATGGTAGAACAAGATTTTCTACTATGAGGTTCAAATTGTAGATAGTCTACCATGGTCAACAAATATTGTAGATGGTATATAATGATTTACCATGGATAGTGTAACTATTATAAGAATTAGGATATGTCACTATGTATAATCAACCATGGTTGTGAAGGGATGATCATCATGTGGAGGAACCTTCCCCATTATTACTATCTTTCCACCATGGGACCATAAGGTTGATGAAGGTGAACCAAGGTATATTTTATTGTATCATTGAGGTTGTCCATATTCTAGAAAAGGAGGAGCTACCACACTACTAACATGGTTCTATCATGGGTTCTATCACGATGATCTAAAATTTAAGAATAGTAGATATTGACACTATGAGTGTACTACCATGAGGGTATGGAGGTAGATTCACAATTATATGTGATACTATAGTCACTATGGAATACACGTCAACATTGAAATTTAAAAATGCTAGATATTCATTTTATTTAATATTGAAAATTATTAAATAATATATTAAACCTTTTCCCTGAGATAAATGAGATATGAATGAGGGAGGAAAACGAGACTACCCATTTATAAATACAATGATTCTTTATATAGAAAAGGTATCAATGGATCAATGATCAAGAGAATGACCACAATGATAGATTTCTCTATTTTTTATCATTTGATTATTTATCATGAATTATCCCCCTTAAACCTCTATTGATTCTTCTATTGTGGAGGGGTATAATTATTAAGTGATTCGAAGAAGGTCTGTTACCTAAATTTTTAATTCATGTGTTTAGTTCATATTATTTGAATATATGTATCTATTTTCTTATCATAAATGTTTCAAAATTCTAAATTTTATAATTTTTTTATGAATATGATTGTGTTTTTTATAAAATTTTATATTTTTACCATTTACTTAATTAAATAATTATTTTGTCCCTCTTCATGGAATTTTTGATCCACACCAATTGAATGATTAAATGAAATGTAGGGAATTTTTTAGTGATTACTAATCACATGTGGAAATAACATTGGTCAGTTTGGATGTTTGGTAATATCAATAATAGATTTCATAATGACTAATATTTTAAATACTGGATCATTATTACATTCACACACTAGAATGACAATTATCAATGAATGGAAATTGTGAGTATTTTTCTCTTTTACATCAAACATGATCAAGGGTGAAATGGAAAATTGATTTTTGATATTTTCATTTTTTTCAAATAATTAAGACAGAAAATAAACTTCAACAAGAATATTATTTCATTATAAATATGGTATCAAACCAAAAAACACCAAAAAAATTTCAATAATATTTTGATTCTCAAAACAAAAGTACCTTTCTTGATTGTCCTATTAATTTTAGTATTTATATTTTCAGTAGGAATAAAATATTTAAGTTCTATTCCTTGACGGAAGCTTTTGTTTACTACTAATACTAAACTCTATATGGAAAATAAAATAGATTTTCCCACATCCCGTGATTGGAGAGTTTCAAAACATGTCATCATTTCTAGGGACCTAGGGGCTAATATTACCTCAAAATTGATTGCCTATGAAATCCAATAAATAATTATTTTTTCCTAGTCTTTATATAGAGAGGACATTTGTAACCAGAGTGAGGAATAATAATCTATAAAACATCATTGGAAAATATTTCCTAGAATACTCGTGTGTATCATAAAGTGTTCACTATAATCCCCCAAACATGGTATTAAATACAAAAAAAAAATTTATGTCACTTGTGTGACCCACAATTTGATAACCAACAAAACCAATTAAATATTCTTGTGTAAAAATATTTTATTCAATTATGCATAAATATGACTCTAGTATTGCCAAAATTTCATGGCCATGTAGGTCATGATCCCAACCAACATATTCAATATTTCGACTTTATTTTCTCAAGATTTAAACCAAGATGAGTAGTAGAGGATGATGCTAAGTGGAGGCAATTCCACTATTCACTTGAAGGAGCTATCAATCAGTGGCTGTACTTCCAACAAACCATAGAGAACCATGATTGGGATGATATCCAATGAAGTTTCTTGTTATGAATCTTCCCATCCTCCTGGGACATGACAATAAGAAAGGAGATCTATTCTCACAAAAAATAAACTATAGAAACACTCTATGAATATTTTTAGAGATTCAACATGTTTTCATCAATATTTCCTCATCATGTGGTGAAGGATCCTCACATCGTAGTTTTTTTCTACCAATTACTATTGAATAATGAGAGGAACCACTTGGACACATAATATGGATGTGTGTTAATTGATATTTCATTACTGGAAGATATGATATTGATCATGAATATAGAATAAAATTCACAAAAATTGGAAACATGTAGTAAAATCACAAAATATTTCTATGGGGTAAAAAATTATGAATCATCACCTCTAATAGAAACCAAACATAATGAATTAACAAGAATTTTAAGACAAATAGTTTTGAAACAACTGAATGAACAACCTACCCCATATCAGGTATGTGGTTTGAGTTCATCACCCTATAACATAATTGATTAATATTTTGAGTTACATGATATATAGGGTTGTGAAAACAAATTACAACTAATGAAATTTTAAAAAAATAAACAACAACGAGAAGGGAAAATCCTAACATGAATTTAGAAGGGAAAATTTAAGGATAAGTCTCCCATTCAGAAACCTTTCCAGCATCAATTCCAAAATCCACCACCTTTCTAACAACCATACAAGAATTAATAAAAATAACATGCTTATCAAAAACCTCATTTTCTAAAAAAAACTTATGTAAACCCCTCATATTGTGCACTACTAGTCTTATAATGGTATTGAACAAATATTTTTAGCTTAAAAATTCATTGAAATAATTTTCAAATAAATTTTCAAACCCCAAAAAAATTCTATTAAAAACCCAAGTAAAAATCCAAATCCAAAAAATCCCAATCCCAAAATAATGAGTATGTATGATCATCACTATGAGTGGAAGGGATAACTATCCACCAAAACCCAAGGAACCCAAATCTTAACCGGATGAATGTGAATCTATAAATTTGGGAAATATTCTGGAAGTAAAAATAAATCCACCAAATGAAGAAGAAAAAAATAAAGGATAAAGAACCTATGACATGATTTTGGAAGGAAAGACCTAAAACACAATTAAAAATGAATAAAAGGGAGAATAAATGCGTTATTATTTCATTCCTTTCTAGGATTACTAAAAAACAATCATTGAGGAAGATAAAATCCAATGGGAGATCCAAGTGACATTTAAAAATATTGAAATTAAAATCCCCCTCTCTTAATCACTCTATAATATTCAAAGAACTGTGAAATTTCTCAAGGATATTTGGAAAAAATGACTGATTCATTATGGTAATGAGAATATCCACCTAGGGAGGGGTGTTTCATTAATAGTCTCAAAACCATTTGATTAAAACAACATCATCTATGGAATTTTTCTACTTCATATTCCATGGTTTATTTAATTTTTTTGATACTTTCTCGGATCTTGGTGCTTCCCTTACTATGATGATTCATTATATTTATACATCCATGAAAATATGACAAAAAAAATATAGGGGTGGAGGTAATATTAGAAAATAGATCCAAAATGTTTCATAAAGTGGTGTTGGAGGTTGTTATTATGGTAGTAGAGGGACTATATACCATAATAGATTTTTATAAGCTCTCCATCGAATAATAAAAAGCACAAATTCACCAACTAATCATATTTGGAAGAACAATCCTGAAAAAATTTAATATGATTATCAATATACTTTTTAGAACACATTCAATAGATATTGAATATAATAAGGTAAACATATGCATCATTTTTTCCCAGATAAATAATTAAGATAATTACTTCAACATTAAAATCACTCATGAAGAATGTATATATCTCATTAAAGGATGAGGTATTCTAAGAGAATTTTTATAAATATGATACTATATATTTTTTAAACACCATAGAAAAAGAGAGTAATCAGAAAATATGAAATTATACCATTAAAATTAAAGATGAAATTATGATTTAATTCATTGATAATATACTAGAGTAAAATGATATGATTCCATTTACTATGTAAATTCAATCATTCAATATGGAAAAATAGATTTCAATATCATCTTCAGAAAAAATACCAAATTATAGAATTAAATCCCATAAAATTTAATTTAAAATATGTGTATATTATGGAAGGATTAAAATTACTTATAATCATAGACAATTTTTTTACAAATGACAAGAGAAAACTTTAATTGATCATTCAAAAATAAATATTCAATCCATAGGGTGGATCCATAGAGACATCCCTCGAATTTACCCCACTATTTGTTCGCATATAATACTTATATAGGAGGATTACCAACCTATTATGTGGGAAAAATGACTTTAAACCCCACCATTATAAAATTAGTAGTAAAAGTAAAAGAGAATTTTATTCAATCAAACACAATATACCCATTTTCGACCTCACAGCAGGTTATTCCAATCCACGTGGTTCCCATGAAAACTGTTTTGAAAATTGTAACAAATTGGAATAATGAATTAATCCCAATTCGAGTTCAAAATAGTTGGAGAGTATTCATATACAATATAATTTTTAATCAACTCACCAGAAAAGACCACTTCCCATACCCATTCATTGAACTAATGCTAAAAAGGTAAGGATGTAGGACATATTATTGAATCTTGGATGGATTACTTATTTATTTTAATGTACCAATTACTCCAGAAGACCAAGAATTTAAAACATTCACTATTCCTTTTAGATTCTTTTCATATAAGATGATTCCATTTATGCTATTAAATACTAAATGTAAATTTTATAGATTTATGGAAAGAATATTCTGATATCATATTGATTGATTCCTTATGTTATTTGTCGACGACTTCATATTTTTTGGAATCTTTATGAACCATTTCTTGGGAAATCATAAAAAATCATGATAAATTGAATTAATATTTTTTTTTAAAAAAACAGATAAGTGTCATATTATTATTGGAAAAGGAATAGTGGTTGGTCATTTCATTTCACAAAAGGGAATTGAGGTTGAAAAGTATAAATTAAATAAGATTCATTATTTTTCAAATCCAACTGGTGTAAATCGTATTAGATCATTCTTAGTACATGTATTAATCTATATAAGTTTTATGTCAAAATTTAGTATGTTTTTCCCTTTATCCCTCCATATTTCATTTAAAATAATTAGAATTTGACATTATTGTAGACTTTCGGATGGAATTTTATGGCTGTAAATAGAATCTAATCACCCTACCAATTATGAAACCCAAAAATTTGTGGAACCAATTTAAACTAAATTGCGATTGAAAAAAAAATAGTTTTGAGAGAAGTCCATTAAAAAATTATTGAAATAAAACCTCAAGTAAAAACATTTGAATCCAGATCCTTGGAGTCCAGTATGCTCAATTTAAAAGCTATTAAAATTAATTTCCTTACTCTTGTATTTGGATTAGTTAAATTTTGATCATATTCATTGAAAAATGTAGTTTTGTTTTATGAGTATACACCAAATATGTACATAATAAATAATAATGCTTCCAAAAAAATGTTGGGATGATGGAAACCACTCCTTGAAGAGTTCATTCTAGAAATTAGTGATAACAAGGGAGTTGAAAATAAGGTGGAATATCACATTAATAGACTTCAAAACACTATTGTAATAGAAACTCCCAGAAATAACCAACACAATGATAACATACTTATAAAAGACACTACATAATAGATGGTAATGTACCAAAATATGATGACATATGAAATTATTTGAACACATTCCATGCACCCTCTCACATTAACTCTAATGGAAAAAACTCAAGGATGAAGCTAGATTCTATATTTTAGAGGATTCATTTCTATAGATATTACTTAATTATCAAGTGATAATGAGCTTCCTTTTATCTTTTGAAATATGTTATATACATTAATTTTGTCATACACTTTCTTTTAGAGGCCACATTGGGCCTCAAATAATGTCTATAAAAGTCTTGGCACCTAGAATTCATCGGCTAAATATGTTTAAAGATCATCATGAATATTTTAAAAAATAAGAATACTGAAAGTATTATCGAAATATGTAGAAAATATGTTAGTTCATGCCTAAAAAATTATCTAAATTCCCTTCTAGTAGGAAACCTATTATTTGTTGTTTTCTTTAGATATATGAGTTTTGGATAATGTCACCTTTTCTATTTATCACTTTGAGTTTAATGGAATGGTTCTTATTCTGGTAAGATCTATTTTATATAACCACCAAGAATGAAAGTCAATAGGTAACCCTAAAAATGAGAAATAAGTAGATAAAAGTATTTAAGAGAAAGTAGAGTTCATTATTAAATTCATTATATTTAAAACTATTTTCATTTTTTTGAAAATATTTCATAAATTGGAAATTCTCATATCTTTGTAAAACTGAAAAAACTACATTCCCACATAATATTTCTTACAGTAATTTATTTTTCTTGGGTACCTGATTTTCCTAGGGACCCTATGATTCCATTTTTATATTTCAATTATAATTAGAGTAAAAGAGTAAGGTAGATAATTTAATTAATATATTAAAGAATGATTATTTAAATAAAGAGGATTGATTTGAGGGAATTAGTTAATTTAATTAAATGATATTTAGCAACTATTTTTTATAATTTTAAAATTTGAAATTACTATGAATTTATTTGTAATTATGGTTTGTTCTATGAGTGATTTTCCATTTTTAAGTGGTTAATTATAAATAGTATTTCAAAAACAAATATTTCCAATTTTATCCTGATCCTATTTCTTTAGAGAACTTGGGACATACGACCAATACAAACTTTCATTGGAACTTATCAAAGATATGAATATGAAAATTCATATTTATAGTGGTTGAGTAATTTTTATTGATAATAAATTATCCATGATACCACCATTTTCATTGATAAATATTTGATCCCATAGATACCATGACATACCTTATATGGGATGAGAAATATTTTAATCCATTTTCTAATCTCTAACCTACTCTTAGTATTTTCATTATATTGTATTTTTAATGTGTTGGGTGAGGGAATTAATTGTGTAATGATGAAAAATATTGTAAGGAAATAGTGTGGGGGTTCAAATTTTATGAATTGGGAATAGTTTTAACAATCATTCATTATACAATACTGTTTCCCCTTATTACAATTTTTTAAAAATAATGGGTTGTGACATATAAATATCTTAAAAACACCATTAATAATCCTTTGATTTTTATTTCATGTGTTTTGGTGGTGGATGTGAGGCATTTTCAAAACAAGATTTTGGAAAAACTAAAAAAATATAAAAATGTAGTATGAAGAGAAAAAAGGAAAACCATTTGAGATAATTCAAGAAGAAGACCATTAATAAGTATTAATTAAATAATCATATACTTACATTTATATTGGGAGGTGAAAAATATTACATAGATGGGGAGATTTTTCCTTGATATTTTACTTTTGATAACATACTCTATACATTAGGAATAAACCTCAATATTTGAGCCTTTTCATTCACACCAATTCCTAAATTCATTGACCCTCATAAATCATAATATCCATGATTGAAAATACATATTTATTTTGTTTAACTTATTTCTTTACAATGTGGAAAATGTAGTTCATTATCCATCATATGGATAAGGAACATGTACTCATGATATGAGCATAACTCTACTTGATTTTTTATCATGAGTGATGTGTGAAAAGATTTGAAAAGGGAGACAGATCATGACCTGTTATGTTTGATAATAAAAAATTATTGTACATTAATGAATTAATAGATAAGTTCATCCATTATTAATGGGGGATGTAATATATCTGATTGGATGTTTCTATAAAAAATAAACCGAATTAATGTTTTAAGTGGAACTTGATTTTTTTTATAATATTAACAATCCTTCTATTTTATTACATAATTATTAGAATAATGGTTACATTATTACCCTCTTAAATTTAGTGTTGACATTTTATGATTTAGGACAAGCATAGTTTATGTGTGGGGGTATTTGATTCAATTTTATTATCTTGCATAATATTAAAAAAATTATATGGATTTTGAATTTTTTAAATGAATATTCAAATATAACAAATTGTTTTATTTAAAATAGATTATTTTAATAGAGGAATTTAAATATTGTTAAATTTATAAAAAATCAATAATTATGAATTTGAATTTTTTTTATGGATTAATATATTTAAGGATAAAAGAGTTCTCTATCCAGGAGAAACCCCTCAACTAATGGCAGTAGAAAAAATAGCCAACCCCATGATAGATCTGACTATGAAAGCAAGCCATAAGGAGGGATTTCATAGGCAGTAGGAGAGTGTATACATATGGGGAGTATCCTGCATATCATAAGTGGGCCATTGCCTACATGGTACATGTGGTTTGGAAAGACCCATCTATTTGTATTGATTTGTAACTGGGAGCCCATCCCCAAAGTAGGAATTTGAGTCATTGATGGATTTTATTTCAATATAAATATCTTATCACCCACTCTGAAAAAAATATAGGACATCATTTTTTGGAACTAATCATACTTTCTGAAATGGTTCTTACCCACTCAAGCTTGTGAATCCCTCTTGATTGTACACAATACAGACGCCACCTCTTTCACTCATCACTTCCAAACCACTGCATCAACCGAATTGATATGCTATGAACTCTACCTAGAATGCTCATCCTGATCTAATTTTCACTTTCAAAGACCATGTTCATCATGGATGATTGTAGGGACCTTGGGAAACCTTGTATATGCCCACCTTGATACATAATGGATCCCAAAAAGAATGAAAATCTTCTCCAAACTACTACAAAGGCTAGATGACTTTGAGGTGGATTAGTACACTGCTAATGTACCTAGTGTGCCATGGAGTCACCACCAAAGGAAGATCTACCTTGATTCCAAAAATAAACCATAACCATACATAAATGAATGAGGCTACATGATGGAAAAATAAAAAAAGTTGGATGATATACCATGGAGAGAGAATTAATGGTAGTTTCAATGCTATTGAGAATTCATGGTGGAAGATATGAGTTGTATTATCATTGATAAATGGTTGTAGAATTGAGAAATGGTGGTACCATTCTGGAATGGATGATATTATACCACTGATGAGTTGCGACCATTGATGAATCTACTATGGAGTAGCGATGGAAGTGTAATGGAGAGTATTTTGACTAAAGATGTGTTCTACCATCTTAAATATCGTAGCTTATAAACTATCATAGAGATTTTGGAAATGTACATGTAGTTATTATCGATGATAGAATGGTTGCATGTTGAATTATACTGTGATGTTGGGATGATAGATTTTTTAAAATAGTAAGAAAAGAATACTTATGGTAGATAATGAGTTACCATAGATACTTTGACTATTGTGCATAATATGAGATGTCGCCATGAATGATCTACCACTAGTGTGAATATTCGATTATCATTATGATGAACTAGCACCCTTATAAATTTTTCTATTTTATGTTCATATAATGATGATGAAGGTGTTATAAGGAATTTTTCATTTCAGCATGGAGGGTGTCCATATGTAAGATAATGAGGACAAACCATACTTAAAAAATGTCACTATCTCGAGTGATACTATGATTACAAAACATTGAGGAATGATAGATGCTACAACTGTGAATGTTTTACAATAAGGGTGTGGTGGTATATGAAAAATGGTATATGTTTATATCATATCTCTAGAACATGATTCAAAGATGAGATTCAGAAATTCCATATAATTTAGTTTATTTAATATGGAAAAGATATTAATATAAATAACGATTCTTTGATCCCTGATAATCGAGATATGAATGAGAGAGATAAAAGGACTCCCCCTCTATGAATACAAGGATTAGTACCACTGAAATCAAATATAATTATCATAAATTAGGAGTATGAACAATACTATTGTTTCCTCCATTTTTTTATTCCTTTATTTTTCATGTTTTTACATGCATTTTCCCATATATCCCCATTGTTTATTTTGTTATGCTATGGTAGAATACTTATGTGTTTTGGTTATGGGTAGGTGACCCAAATTTCAACGATTTAGTCTAGTTAAACTTATTTAATTACATTATACTTTTATATTTATTTAAATGGGTTTCAATTATAAATTATAGATTGCTGATATGAATTTTTTTTTGTATTGAAATATAAATTTTTAATATTTCTTTTGTTAAATAATTATTTTTCTTTTTTTTGACACTGTGATTGTTGATTTAGATTCAGGTAGAGAAGTGTTTAATGATTACTGAACATGAAAGGATGTAACAAAATTCTGATTCGGATATTTATAAATTTCAATACCAATTTTGGTATTGCATAAGATATTAAAATAATAATTTTTTTCTTTCACACTTTAGATATAGAATTATATATGAATAGAAACTGTGAGTATTTGTGTTATTAATATCCAACATGATCAAGGAAGAAATTGGAATAACTATTTTTAATATTTTTTATTCAATTAATGAAACAAACATATTAATTTCAAAGGGGATAAAATGTCATTACAAATAGGGATGCCAGCCTAAAACCCCATTCAAAATTCTCTATTTTTTTGCTTCAAAAAACACATGTACCATACATGAACATATTAGTAATGGTATTATTTAATTTTTCACTATGATAATACGATTTCTTCACTACTCCTTGGAGTTAACTTTGGTTTAACAATAATACTACATTCATTATGGAAAATAAAATAGATTTCACTAAACCCTACTATAGGAGAGCATCTATGTTATCTTTCTCCATTTCATCAAAAGGGAAATACGGCACTTTCTTTTTCAATATCTTTTTAGTAACTTAAAATATACTCATATGATTTCAATTTTTTTGAATAATATGGAGATATTTAAAATTAACCTTTGACTTTGTAGCTTTTTCTTCTACGGGAATTATAGTAATATTTTCATGAACTTCCATCACATTATATGGTCTGAGACAATATAAATATTTCTAGAAATGACTTTATACCATTTATAAAATTTTGATATGTTGTTGAGGAACATTTCACATCAAATTATGATTATACACCCATTGATATTCCCTAGTAATGCATAATTCCATTGATTCCACTTGTAAGTATTTTTCAACACCACTTGTGTTTATTAATATGTAATGAAAACACTCACAACACATCATAACTCAGTGATTTTCTATATTTAAAATAATTATACTTCCAATCACTCCACTAACATGTATTTTGGACCTATTTCCTTATCTAAGAGAAAAAAATAGATACCACATGAATGTGATACCACTTGTATATAGAATATTTTTCATTAAAATCCATAAATAATTCTCCTTCATTTCACCCATAGTTTATATTTATCTTCCATCAAAAAACACATTGTTCATATTCCACTTTTTATGATCCCAAATTCAATGAATTAAAATACACCAAGGATCCTAGCTCCCCATTAATCCATTATTAATTAAAATATTATAAACCTCAGTGAGAGGGCTGACCTCCAAAATACTCATGTAGAGAATTGTGGATGGATTTAAAAAACCCCATTTAGTTACATTTTTCATGAAATATATACTTAAAATATTTCCTTCTACAATACCACTAATACATTGTTCATCGCCTATCTTATCTATCATATTCATCTTACATTTGGACTTTATTTATTTGTGGAATAATCTTCAATAATTCCCATTTTGAATTATTCCATACTTCTCAAGATAAAAAAAATCCTCATCCAATTCTATTTTTATCTTTATCTTCATTCCATTTTGCATCATATTATCTAGTCATAAATATGGATTCCACATTCATATTTGTATTCTATAATGTATTCTTTTATTCCATGATATAGTCACTCCACAAAAATTCACATAATAATTTAGAAGTATTGAATTATCTTACAAATCATATTTTTGTTATAATTGAGTAACAACTTCTTTATATCTTTTTTTTCAATGATTTCATCATTTCCAAATATGATGGAAGAGGTTAATAACCCATCAATGATTTCTATAAAATATCCCCTTTCCACCTCACAAAATATTTATCTATCATTATAATGCTTTCCATTGATATAAAATGTTTTCTCTATATATCAAATCATTCTATATTTTTTTTCCTGTAAACATGTTTTCTTCCTCATCATTTATTTTCATTCCCTCATATTATAAAACCTATAAATATATTATTTTCCAAAATATTGAAAACATATTCTATTATAATAATTAGTGAATATCTTTTTATTCCATGTATCACATCCCAAAACTTCCATTCCGAATTTATTAATTATGTTTCCTTACTACCCATAGTGAAAAAACGAATCCTTATTTATAAATTGATATCATTTAGACAGTAATAACATTTTTCCATATTAGTATTTGTTATTAAAATGACCAAAATCCTTGTAAGTAGGATAATATTTTAACTAATATGATTTTGTCATTAATTCTATTCAAATGGAATGTGATTATTTCCATATTAATTCACAATATGAAAGCATAAAAAAGAATCATCACATAAGATAATTTTAGGAATATTTATTCCATAGTAGTTTTATATATCTTCATAATTATCTATGTGAATAAATTTATTTGATTGAAATAATGACTTCATTTTATGAATGGGGTTCACTATACAATTCATGATTTTACTTGATTATAGTTTATCAAACATCATGTCTTTCTTTATTATAAAATGTGACCCTTGATATTCATTATATTTTAGTCATCTTCCCAACGAATCTACAAATCCACAATGGGTTTTATCATTATTTATACTATGTATTTATTATTATCTATAATTACCTCAAAATAAAATCACTTCATGTCAAGATAATTTCGTTTATCTAAAAAACATTTTATTTTTCCTTTGCATTCCCTTTTGAGATGTTTCATTCGACCTTCACTTACATATTATAATTATACTAAAGAACATTCTTGTTATTTAATCATGTTTACATTCAAACATAACTATGATTACATTATTTTAATAACATAATTTAATTCCCTTTATGGTCATTTTAATTTTCCTTCCACAATATTGAGTGATAATCCACCATTAACATCTATATTATCTACATTCATCGAATTAAGAAAACACATTCCTTGAACTGCTTACTCAATAAAAAAATTATTAATTCTTATTATAATAAATTATATTTCCCTTAGCATTGATTCCAATGACTCAATAATTCCATGAAAAACATACAAACTTCCCTTCATTTCATCTATATCTAACTCTTCATTATTAGTAAATTGAATATACTCATGTAAATCAACATAAAAAACAATATTATATAAAAAAATAGTTATCTAAGGGTCCTTTATAATTCATAATTATGAACACATTAATTTATTCATCATGTGACATAATTAAATCATCACATTCATAAATTTTCACACTCAAGGATTAAATAATCTTGATTTGTTCTCCAGTTTGTTTCATTCAAATTAGCATATGTTTTTTATTTTTTAGTAATTTCATCATTTTTTTCTAAAAAAATGTTCATTAAATTTAAATTTCACTTCATGTTCTTAAATTTAATAATATAACTCACTAAAAATTACCCCAATGCTATAAATTTTTATTATTTGAATAACTACATTCTATAGAACACCGTCTATATCTATTTATTGATCTATAATTCTATATTTCCCACTGAAATCTTAGAATATCATTATATCCTTTTAAAAAATGATTTAATCCTAGTATAATATAAAAAATCACGATTGGTCATTTATAATCATGTGTAAATGTATACGTAACCCTTATATCTAATAGAACATATTGAGACTCTCCGCACTAGGAGAGGGGTGGGGAATCATGTTATGGGTTGAATTTATATTTTCAATAAAATTTCCATTAAACTTTATATATTAGTATATTTTACCATCATTGGTTGGAAAAAAATTCATCAATATCATTATTTTTTTACTACAAAAAAAAAACAAAATGGAATATATAAAATCATAAATGAAAATACCATAATGACTTTACATAGTGCCCCAATAATATCATACTCCAAAGTGAATATAATCAGAATTTTTCTATTGTAATAAAATCCAAAATGACTTTATATTAATAAATATATATTTTTTTGGTAAGGGGAACCCTCCATAAGCATCATAGCCTTCTTTTCTCCTCCCTTATTCGATTTCAATAGGGTTTCATGTTTATTGATATAAAACTACATCTAAAGGGTTATTTCCTCTAATTTGCCTCTTCAAAAAACTTCAGAAAATGTATAGGTTTATCAAAATATATATCTATTCACATTTTATATACATGAAGTTACCTTTGTGAATTTTTCTTTATTTATTCATAAAACATTCAAATATTTATTGTCTAGTAAATTACCTATGATGGTTCCAATTTTTCCTCAAAATCTAAAGATCTATTTATAATAATATATTTATCTTAAATATTAAATCATTCTTTACACTGATCCTAAAGATGATTACAATAAGAATAAGTTATTCAATAATATTACATTTAAGACTAATATTTTCTTCATCTCAATATTCAATGTTTTTCAGAACTCTCCCCTTATTAAAAATTGTTTTTGAATTACATAAAAAATAAATTTTACAACTAATATTTAGATATGAAAACATTATTAATCATATTAAAAGAATAATATTAAATTTAAAACAAAATTTAAAAAACTATATCCACTACAATATGATATGTATTTAAGTATCTTTTGATTGAAACTCTCCTTTTCCTTTAAAGGAACACATAGTTTCTCCTTTCATCTCAATAGAAACATAGTTCCATCTCATATTTTCCCCATCCTTTGAATGATCTCAATACTATATATCAAAATTTTAAACTATATATAATTATAAATATAGATAATAAATTTAATTTGAAATCTGAAATTCAATCTATAAAAATCATCCAACCTTCATACTTTACTTTTCATCCTTTTTATGATCTTCAATTTGATTTTCTCCATTGAAATTAAAAATTGTAGTTATTAGATGAATGATAAACCAAAAAACTCACCAAAAAAATTCAACATCATAAATTATATTCCATTATACATGGAAAATTACTTTATTTTCAGGGTGTTATACTTTATGGTGTCTTATATTTGTTTCCAATGGTTATCCTTAACTACTAATAGACACTACTGTGTAGCACATCCTATATAATATAGTGATACTAAATATTCCATAGCCATTTAATATCATATATTAACTAATTCATTATGGTTTTTGGTATGAGGAATTTTTATCCCAAATATTCTAGTGATATTATATCTCAACTAATATTAATTTATGGTGTAACAAAATTCCTTAAGATGCAAAACACCATATTGATTTTATGAGAACCATATTAGAATCAATTATAAATAAAATAACACTATGTAAAAATATTTTTATATGGTGTAGATTACATATTAATTAATATAATGATATTTTATTCATTGAAAATGGTGTTCAAGCTAACAAATCTTTACTGTGACAAAAAAAATCGCGATATCCTTCAAACTGGAAGATAAAGTCCCTATATGGCTTAATACCCTACTAAAGTGTAGAGATTAATTGAATATTCATACTATAACATATCATTTAGATATGTAGTTTATAATTGGTATACTCCCTCCAAATTGTGATTCAATCACTTCTAAACTTTAAAATAATCTCCATTGAACTTCATTTTTCATCATATAAATTTTCACCAAAAAAATGCCACACACTATGAAACGATTCCATTAACAACATGATAGATTAAAAAAATTTCAATATATATTATTCTCATCTAAAATTCATCAATGTATCTCTAGCATCATGATATCCTAAATAATATAAAAAATACTCCATAACCAATTTCAATTGATTCATTAAACCCAAAATACTCTCCTATCATAGAATCCTATTCTAATTCACCAATATATATCTTTTATTATTCAATGAAACATATCAATAAATATATAATATAGTTCATGTAACTTATCCAATATAATTCATCATAACGGTATTCTACATATAATCATTCCATATGAATATTATCAATAAATCCAATAAAAAATTGTATATGAAACAATTATAAATGAATAACAAGACATTCATATAATGTATTCAAACTACCATCTATATAAGAATGTTTCCATATGTGAAAATGATCTCAATAACATTTATAACTAAATTTTTATATCCATGGGAATATCCATTAATATATCCCTCAAAAATGACCTCTGAACTAAATCAACACCGAATAATATACAAGTATAGAAATAATAGAAGGAATTAATAAATATATATTAAAAAAATACCTATAAAAACCCATAAAGAACTCCACCTATAAGATTCAAGAAATATATTTCATAATAAAAGTAACAAATTATATAATACAAAATATATCATTCCCTTAAAAACAAAATATTATTTTAGACTATTGAAATTAAAGTATGAATTATAGAAAACAGATGCAATATATATAATTTACTATAAAAAACTCCATAATTATATAAAATATTTATTATTGACCATCAATTAAACACAAATTATAGATAAGTTGTTTGGGGAATTATAATAACTCAATGGAAATGAATGAATACTGTGATGAATAATACATGATAATAAAAGGACACCTTGTTAATAATATCATAATTTCTATTAAAATATGAATTTATGAGTCATTGTGAATTAAAAATTATAGAGGAAGACACCTTTAGGAATGTTAATCAAACTTTAAATGGAGAAATGTAACAATATAAATTCATCCTTGAAAGTATTAAATAAATATTGATAAAAATTCACATAGAAACCACACTTTATAAATGAGGTCAAATAATAATAAAAAATATTTTTTAATGAGGCAGATAATGGTAAAATCATTCTCAGTAACAATAACCTTTTACTAGTGTGTGTTTTTGAGCATACAAGATTTATAAATTTTTGATAACATAAATATTTTAATTTTTTTTATAATAATAAATTCAATTTCAAACCATATAAAATGATCTATTAAACTCAAATGTGAATAATCGATAACTTTTCGTCTTAGGCATTAGAAAATTAATATATTTTTAGAATCAAATCTGGAATACTAAAATTAGATGAATAATGAGGTTTATAAAATGTGTTAAGATATGAAAATCCCCTCATTTTAATCTTTACATGTATTTGATAATAATTTTTTTCTATTATGAAATTAAAATTTATATTCTTATATAAAAATTTATTTCAAGAACTCACATTATTCAATATTATTAATAAACCAAGCTTAACTGTAGTATATTTCTTATATCTCATTTATTAAAATATAAAATATGGAACTCAATGAGGAGATGAAAAATACTACTCGACTGAAGAATTGTTTTATTATTTTCATCTGATCATTTTAATATCCCATTTATGATTAGTTATATCAGAATTTCTAAACAATGTGAAAATCAAAAACTCAATTAAATATTCATTTAAATTTAATTATGTACATAATAATGATCATATATAAATTTAGTTAATTCCATTTTATAACATAAAATAAAAATTCATATTAATAAACTACATTAAGTGTGATAATGGTTTTATTTATTATTACTCATTCCATTAGTATTTAGATGAATTTTTACAATGTGAATGGTTGGTTGAGTATGCGGTTATGATTTTATAAATATGATAGGCACTGGGAACTCATTGTTATGGATGTAAATAGTAAAGTTCCCATGTGGTTCAACATGGAGTTGGTGGCCCTTTTTGGTTATTCAGTGGCCACCAGGTTTCCATTGGGGAGTATTTTTATTACCAAACCTAACTGGGGCTCGATCCACAACTACAAGAAGCCCGACACCATAGACTAGGGGCTTCTGATGAGTTCTGAAGGCATAAATTACAAGGGGGTACATTTCCTAAGTACATGTATGAACACTCCCAACCATCTCAATGAATAATTTTATGGGAATAAAAATAAATTGATGAAATAGCTATAATATAAAACAAGCATGGAAAACATCGTGTGTATACAAGAGTATATACATGAAAATGGAAACTTAAGAGGGATAAATAAACGACCACCGAAAATGATATCCCAACTAGACATAACTAGAAACTAAACTGTTGAGGGAGCCCAAATCCAAATATCCAAGATACGACCATAGTATAAGGAAAAATTCTCTAAGTATACCTAAGCCCCACAATAGTAAATGCTGACCTGTCCTTTTTTCTGTATATGTCACTACACATGCATGAAAATCTCATACAGGTGTGAGTATATTAATATATATCAAGACATCGCAAAAGATGATAAGGGGCATAATTAAGATACATAATATGAATATAAAGATAGTATATTGTAAAAATGTTGTAGATCAAACCAAAAAAGAGAAATAGTATTATTTTCCAAGAAAAAGGGGCTCAACATGGTGTGTATATGGACTACAAGTCTATTCATTTCCACCCATATTAGTAGAGTGACCTCATCTAACCATTAGAATCTAAATATGAAATGAACGGGACATACATCACGCATCATTGGAACCCATGGAATTATTGTAACCAAATAAAATGGAATGGATACATATACATATACATATACATATATATTCTTATAAAAATGATTCCCAAATGAATGAGTAAGGGGATTTCTATCTCAAAATCCAGTTAGAGGGAGGAGTCATAGACAATTCCAAAATTTAACCAATGATTCATAGAATCTCATGCATTTGCCTAGCAGAAAACAATCAATTAATGCCACACATCATCAATGGTATGAAATATCGGCGGGAAAAATTTCTCATTAGAGGAAACATGCCCCATTATATTAGGGGGTTCCACTTATTGGACAGATATATGGAATATACCCAATTCCAATAGGAGGGTTCCACTCTAATAGTTGATAGAGGACCCATTCCCTGCCTAGATGAATACTTCCACTCTGATAGTCAATAGAGCACCCATGCCCTTCCTAGTAAGAGGGTTCTACATTGATAGTCAATAGAGGACCCATTACCCACCTGGAGATAGTGTTAAACTCTAGTGCTAGATGACCCATTACCAATCTCCATAGGAGAGTACCACTTATGTGCTATAGGACCCATGTTGTAACTCTACAGTAAGTTTCTACTTAGATAGATGATAGAGGCCCAACGCCCAACCAAGCTAGAGGGATCTGCTCTGAATCATTTAGGACATATTCCCTATCCCTGTAGAAGGGTTTCAAACTAATGGTATGTATATAGAGGATCCACGAATTATGGAAATATAAGGATTCCAATCTCACAATCTATAGATCCATGCCCAGACTCTTTAGGATGGTTCCACTCAAAATGATCTTGGTGATCTTGTGCGATCACTGCTTTTGTCGATTATCACATAAATAATCACCATGGCCATAAAATGGCATCTCATGTCTCAAAATTTACAACAGAGGCCACAATCATGTTGTACATTGAAAAACAGTCAGAGGATTCTACTCACATGCAAAAATTCCATTTCAAATTATGGAGGTATAAGATATTTATGTTTCCTAAAATTAATGGAACATGTAAATAGTGTGTGAGGGGACCAACATGGAATGTGGTCCCACTATATGACTTGTTTATATACCTAGAGGTACACGACTAACCAAAATTGTATAACTACATGGTGCGTAGGGAATCTACATGGAGTGTACTAGCACTCAGGGTCCTATCCCACACACCTTGTCCATGTCCATGTGTCCATTTAATGTATGTGTACTTTGGTATAAGGCATGCCTCTTCACACGGGGTGTTGACTGTCTTTATAGAAACACCCTTGTAATTATTTACATGTCCCTGTGACTAACCTTTCCTTTCCTTATTGTTTTATAATCATTTCATCCACCACATGGATCAACCCCCCCGAAAAAGGGGTAAACAGAATGTAGGAGGAAAACAGACCAAGCCACTGTTATGATTTTCAAAAAACCCTAGCCATAGTAGCATATGGGATACACACTGTGTGTTCATCATGATACATGGCCTCTAGTTATAATTATTCAAAAATATCACATCTGATCCCCAAACTCAAAATATGATTTCACCACTTTGAATTTATCCTCTCCAATAATCGTAATCAGTGGATCTAGCCCCAATTAGTCATTTTCATCCATCTGGTGGCTGAAAATAGGTTCTTTCGACCCATGGGGTTCACCATATGAACTAAACACCTTGATTCCTTAAAATGTTGTATATGAAGATGAAAATAAAAAAATAAACATTCACATCTCACAATGTTACAAAAAACATCTCTGGTTTGTTGATCACCCTCACACACATGAATTCTTCGCAAAATTGAGGGTCTGATTGGTCTTCAAAGTGCCAATTAATGTCGAACATAGACTGTGGGGTCTAATGGGTGAATATTATGATGAATATAGGGAGAAAAATACCACAAAATGGTTAATATATCAATTCCAAAACCTATTGTCCATTTATCATGAATGGGGCCATATTTTGTTAAAAAAATTGACCAACCAAATTAATTTCAATTCAAGGGTGCATGAAAATGCCAAAACTAGTGTAGATCAAAGAAGGGATGATTCTTCTTAGTCAATTTAATCAAAATTTAATAATATAAAATTTTATGATTCATTTAGGGAGATTAGAGATATCTTCAATAAATACTGTTGAAAATGAATGGAACAAGAATTTTGTTCACCATGCTCAGATCTGCTCAGATCTAGTGATTCTTTGTCGTCAGATGTATCTTGCCAATAGAAGGAGGAAGAATTATATGGAATCTTACAAGGGTTTATAAAAATAAATTTAGAGGATTATCCAATGAGGTGAATTTATAAACATTTAATATTTTTAAAAAATTAATTAAATAAATTAATTATATAAATTAACCAAATGAACTCATTGCTAATGGGAGAGATATCTAAAATCCTCACACTAATCCATATTTGGTCACACCTAGGGTAAAAATCACATTCCAGAATCAACTATTCTCTCATACATCTTATATGAGATACTATTTAACAGTTACCATATTTTATTAAAGAAACTGATTGAATAATATAATGTATATTTAATATTTTTAGAAAATTAATTCTGGGAACATTTTGTGTCAGAATCACACCCTATCTCAATACCTGATTCAAAAATATAATAAATATGTATTTCAAAGTCTTAAGAGAAAAAAATTGGATCTCTACATCATTCCCTCCTATAATATTTTCATCCTCTCAAAGAAAAACAAAACAAAAAACATGGGATACTAAGCACACATATCTATCTCCCACTACATGGAACTCTCTTAAAAGTTCCCATGATACCAAAAAATGAGAACCAATGGGATGGTACATAAGAATATGGTCCTCTCCTAAAAATTATCAATATCCAATGGGTGATTTGAAAAATTGGCATCATCATTAATTTCCATCTCACCCCAATCGATGATTTGCGTGGGTTCATGCATGTATCTCCTCAGATGAAACACGATAAAGACTCTATTCACCCATTCCACCTATTAGGGTTGCGTGAGGAAGTAAGAAACATCATCGACAATCTATATGATCTATAATGACAAGATAATCCTGAGTGACAGATTTCATCCCTAATTGAACCTATGCAGTCCTCATCTTATGGAGACACTCCAAACAATTTGGTCTCTAGGCTCAAACTCCCAGGGCCTTAAACGGTGGTCTTTTGTAATATTTTTATCTGTTATGGGTCTTACTCATCTGCAAAATTATGACTTGGAACCTCTATATTTCCACCTAAAACAACCCTAGATGCCTAATATATACCTCGACGATCTCTTTACACCACAAGGGTGACCTATAAGGTTTTACATTCATGACCTGAAATGGTTCCATACTAATAGGTGAGTAGTAGTAGTTGTTTTATATGTTGTTTACCAAGGGAAGGTGATCCTCCTATCACCAACCAAAGTTTAAAATTAAAGTCCTTAATATATCCTCTAACACTTGGAATGTTTTAATGGTCTTTCTGTACGACTAGAGGTGAATGGTTGTACTCTCCCTCATCTAGGTTCTGAATGCCTATTGTATGACTCTTCACAACTGTGTCTTGAACTGCACATCACAATAAAAGACAATAGTCAAGGTAACCCCCTGAAGGTGAAAAATATACCATATGAACATCATCAAAAAACTCTACAAAAAATCATCTCCCTAATAGAAAGGATGCATGTTGATATCATGAGTCGATCAAGTATCACCCAGATGGCGTCATGGACCTTTGTTGTGCACAGAATCCATATCACCAAGTCCATGGATATTCCATCAACCTTCCACTCTAGGATCTCATGGTGATGAAACTAACCTACCGGAACCAGGTGATCATCTTTGAGCTGTAGATAGTTGAGGTAACAAGAGTTTAACTCATCCACACTCCATCTCATGAGGGACCACCAAAACATCAGTAAAAGTATATATATATATATATATATATTGGATAATTTTTGACATTAATTTAGGTTAGGTTGATAGAAATAGATAGAAGGAATCATTTATAGTTCATTTTATCAATATTTTAATCCTATAAATTATAGTTTTAGTTACCGATGAAAGAAAAAATCAACTTTAAAATTCATTTTTTGATGTAAATGACAATGTGTAATTTTACCAAAGCATAATTAGAGGGTGAATGTTTTCTTATGAAATGAAATAAAATCAAGTAATTAATTTCCTCATGTTCACTAATGTGATAATAAAATAATCCCTATATTTTAGGAAAGGTAACATGAAATAAAATTTTGTACTTTTATATTAATTTCGGATGAAAAGATTGTCGTATCACCCATAAAAGTTTTATGGGGTTTTATTCAATATCATTATCCTAACCATGTATTCTATCCCTATTTATTAGTCTATGGGTGTCAGTTTTCAATTTATGTCAATAATTTCACTTCCAACTATTTTTATTATTTTTTAAAACCCAGTTTCATGTTTTTACATAAGACTATTGTATTTCCCATACCCTATTTTAAGAGGGTAATTTATTAACCCTTTTTATAAAGTGGATGTTCAACAAAGGAATTTTCAATTGAAAAACCCTTCATTACTGATCATAAGTTAAAACATAAATGATTAAATTAATTAAAGCAGTGAGAATGTAACACCTCGATATTTTAAAATAATGAAATCATGTTTGATAACATCTAAGACACACAACATCGATCTTAAATGAAAAATGAAATATTTTATTTAAATATGATTATTATAGCCTAGTTATTTATTTTCCATTAATTAATATGAATAATAACATTATAAAAAATATAAAAAGATCAAACTCATTAAAAATGTGTTGGTTAGTTCATTGGAAATAAGTATTCATTTTTTTATTAATGTCATGTTATGGTTCAAAAATACATTGCCTTCCAAAATGAATTTTAATTATTTTTATGAGAAATTATATTATTTTAATAACGAATCTTTTAAAAAAATTATTAGATAAAAATAGATTATTTTGAAAATATGATCATTTCATAATTAAATTTTATTTAATATTAAAATTTTATGGAAAGAAATTATTTTTTATGAATGGTAAAAATATAGATTTCTATTGGAAACTGTATTTTTTTAAAGTATTTTCAAGTTTGATTTTTTTTAAAATTACTTCAATGTAATATTAATTCCATTATATTATGAATATTTCAATAATTGACATTGTAATAATTTTTTTGAGTTTTAAATAAATGTTTTTTTATTATATAAAAGGAAATTTTCATAAATATTATTTTCCATTTCATTCTGAATTTTCATCATAAATTATTTTTAACACTTATATAAATACTATCATTACAAATGGATTCAATACTTAGAGTCTATATGTATAAATTTTATAAAAATTTTCATTTTATTTTTTCAAACAATGTTTAAAAATATAGTAATAAAAATTCATATATGTAAGGGTAAAAAGAGTAAAATAGAGATAAAACCTTGTTATATTACATTAAATTTTTTATAACACCCCCATTTATTAAATTTTACGGGATAATATAATCCATTTTGTTCCACTTATGTATGATATTATCAGATGGTTCCATATTTTTTTTAACAATTACCTTTATATTAATTTATGTAAAATATTAGGTCAAATATATCACAATTTTTTTTTTAATATCTCTAGTGTTTTCTCATGAAGTCAAAAGAAGAATTTTTTGCTAAAATATTACGATTTTCAAGATAAATTAATTTTATTTATCATTGTAATTAATTTTAATTTTTGTAAAGAATAATTACCCTAAATTATTATGCAAAGATGGAACAATATTAATTGAATTAGTAGAAACAGTAAACAAATCATTTAAAAAATATTACAAGTAATACAATTAATATTAATTATTGTGTTATAATATTTTTTATTTAAAATATATATTATTATAGTTATTTCATTATATTTTATTTCAATTCCATATTTTCATGTTTTGTTCAATTTCAAATTATGTGAATAGTGTTAAAATAATGTCAATAATAGTTTATGAAAATTAATAATTAGTTAAATCATTTTAAAAATGTAAAAATATTAAAATGGTAAAATTAGGATCATAAATGGTCTAAATTATCATTCCATGGCCATTTATGATCCTATTTTTACCTTATATATAAAATTAGAAGCCCATAATAGTTAATTTTTTTTACAATGGTTAAGGTTTAAATATGTTAACTAAGGGGTTAAACCAAAATACTAGGATTATAAAACAAATAAATTTGTCTATATTTTTTTATATTATGGTTTTATACCAAATACAACCATATAACTAAATCTATATCCATTTGGTGTAATTTTTCTAGATAATGATACTATTTTATTTTCAATTTTTAGGAAATTTCAAGATCACCCCTATTCTCAATTATAAAAGGGAACCCAAATTTTCTCTTCTATAAATCACATGAAGAAATATTATTAAACCAGACCATAGAAAATAATATTAAAAACTTCCATAAACATTATTTATAGTTTATTTACTCTTAAAAGTCCTTCCAAGGGCCCATAACATGGAACTAATTGAGGCATACTGAAGAAGAGGTAATTGTCTTACTCGAACTCTTGCAATTTGTTTCTTTTTCTAAAAACTCTAAATTTTAAATATTATATATAAAATAATAACTCTAGTATCCTAAATATTAGTAAATTTCAATATGATTATGAAAACACTTTTATTCACTCTCTTTTGCATCAAAAGGGATGTGGATGTTTCTCTCGAGAAGATGTATGACTTACTATCTCCACATAACGATAGAAATAATTTCCATTTCAATATTTAATAAAGGGTTATTATAATGTATTTAATGTTTATAAATGATTTTTATGATATAATTATTATATTTAAATTGTAATATCATATCTACCTACAAAAAATCCAATCTATTTGAAAATTATCTCTTCCCTTGTGCATATATGTGGATTTCCACCGCCATGAAGTGAAGTGATTTTTTTAATTTTATATTTACATGTATGGATATAAGGGTAGATTTAGTATATATATATATATTATATAAAGTAATAATTAATATTTAAAGGTGAATTATTATTTACCTTTCTTTCATTACATATGTCGACATGTCAAAAAAGTGTTCATGCATACGTATGGTTTACCGTATCAAAGAATGATATAATTCATTTTTAATATCTACCTTTTATAGATGAATATATATATATATATATATAATGAATATATATGATATTTATTACATTATTTACATTTTCAATATGTTTTAACCATGATCGAAAAATAATGACTACAAATACAGAACCAATATATACATGGAATATAAAACAATTAAAACTAAAAACATTAATTTTAATAATTTTTTTTAATAAATGGGTGATAAGATATTATATGTAAATTACACATGGAACTTTATAAAATATATATTATTGGAAAAACATTTATAATTATTCAATATTTATTTTATATAAGGTTAAAAAAAATAAAATGAATTTCACGACTTGAGGTAGGGGATTTTCATCTCGTGTTTAATTTTATGAGACAAACACCATATTCATGAAAAGTTTGTTTTATGTGTTTATATAATTCCAATTAATTTATCTTATGATGATTTTAAATAAAATTTTATGTATATATATATTCTTCTATGATCTTCTCTTTCATTATGTTTTGATTCAAATGTCACCAATGTTGTCAGATATTAAACTCCTCAATCAAATTTTATTTTGGATTTTTTTGAGTAAACATCCTTTGAGGAAATTTTATGATCATTATATGAAAAATAAATTTAATTTTTCTACCCTCTGGTTTCTTCTAGGGAATAAATCATTCCCTTCATTCACCTCCTTTTATATATTCATGATTCTAATAATTTTTTTTAAATAAATATCACTTTATTTTTCTCATCAGGAAAAAGTACTTTTAAATTCATGTGCATTACTTTAAAATTTATTTCTAAAACATTTTTAGTATTATAAAATGATTTTTTCGAATAAAATATACACATTTTTTTATTTAAAATAAAAAAAATAAATCTATTTTTGGATTCCCAGAATATTTACTTTCAAAATTCTAACTAAAATGTTAATCGAATCTCTATTTTAACATATACGACATGAAATGAATTTACCATCATCAGGACCTCTCAATTATTTGTAGCCTCTATTAAAAATTTCCAAGGATAGTTTCAATGAAATTTTTTTCTTAATTTTAGAATTTGTTTTTCATATTTTAATTATTTTCATTCAAAATGAAAAAATATTTTCCATAAGAAATAATATATATATCATTTAAAATCATTTTCTACTAATTTTCCCTCCATTAATGTTACATATGTTTCACTAGATAAATAGTCAAATGATAAAATCCTAATTCATTCCCTAGATGGATTATTGTTATGATTATGAAAATTTTATGAATGTTATTTACTTTCCACAAGTCACTCAATAATGGAATGTTGAAATGATTATACAACCCATTTATTTTCCACGGGTTGTGAAATATGATGAAAGTGTTATAATCTTCTGGAGAAGATATGATTATGTTATTATTATTTGATGTTTTTGTCCATTATATCGATATTATGTATTTGATAAATATAGATGACTCATTAGATAAATATTTTATGCGTGAACATTATTTCATGTTCACAATTTTATACGTGGACCTGGTTGTCATTTTTTCAGGATTATGCAAACACCTAGTTTTCAGTTCTATATGACTATGCATATATCATATTTCTTTGAACATAAGATAATGTGGGGAGATAATTTTTTCTGAAAATTGAACACGAGTGAATGATTTCATATCCATAACATAATGAGTGTACATTTGTATATTTTTACATATTCATAATTTTATAATCCTATGTAATTTCCACATTTCTATATCTTTTTTCTACTCTCATGGATCATGTTAATTGATTCCTACACGATTCATTAATTATAAAACACCAATTTTAATGATATGACACATGATTATGATATATGATATGAAATGTACGGTTTTTAAATGTTAGGATCATTATATCATACCTTAATGTTTATTCTATGCTTAAGTGATCATTATTATATTCCATGGTTAACATTGTTGGGATTGTTATCCCACCTATTCCTATATTTCCTTTCCCTATTTATTAATAAATGATTAAATTTTTCAAGGTTTAATAAGGGAACTATATATAAATATATTTGTGGGTGATGTTGTGGATAATTCAGGAAATAAGAATATTGATTGTCTTGTCTCTAAAGGAATTAAGCCTTTAAGGTCCTTAGGTGTGTATTTGTAAAATATATTGGATAATCATATATTAATATTTAATATAAACGCATGAAAACCATGGTTCCTAATACATATATTTATTTTTCATGG
Organism: Viscum album; assembly: GCA_963277665.1. Classification (NCBI taxonomy): domain Eukaryota; kingdom Viridiplantae; phylum Streptophyta; class Magnoliopsida; order Santalales; family Viscaceae; genus Viscum; species Viscum album. The sequence goes on from OY728121.1 coordinate 1,606,914,051, forward strand.
TTCACCTAAAATATTCAATTATGAGGAACATACAAATATAAATTTTATATGTTTTTTATAATCCACTACAACTAACAATTTTTTTGGATAAAATATTTAGGTAAGGGAACTCCACACTAAGGTTCACTTCATCTTACTCTCTTCATATCACCTTTTTTAAAAAGGGAAAAAAGAAAATGGATAACACACTACACCACAAGGGTCACATAATCTTATTCTACTCTACACATTATTTCAATAATGGAATTAGTTTATATATTTATTAGATTATTCTCCATGTCAGGAGATGACGTACCCTAAAATATTTTTCCTTAAATTATACATCTTGATTATAAATATTGATTCTATAGTGATTTTAAAAATTTTCCCCCAATTTTTCATCTAAATGTAAACAAATATTTATAATGAGTGTTGTATCATTAATCCACATTCATTATTAAAACTGAAATTTATCATAATTCTAATCATTGGTAATCATTCCTAAATATTAGTAGGATAATACAAATTATCATTAACCCAATAGTCAATGTTATGAATAATAATCCACTATTTTCAAATATTCTATTAAATAACTTACATGGAAACTTTGATATCCATTATTAATATATATAAATATAATTTTTCCTTTTCAAATACTTATTATAAATTTTAAAAAGTTTTATTTAATTTCTATATACTTTAATTAAATATGTAATTATGTCTCTTATTGCTGACACACTCTTCTTACTCTTTAGGAATTCATAATTCCTATTATATTTTACTAGAATATATAGTTCCCTCTTCCTATTTATATATCCTAAGTATTTCCTCTATTTTTTATATAAAAATGTTTCATACTATGTCTTCATAAATATTTAGAATATTTTACATTTTAAATTTATACCTCAAACTATAATAAACTTCAAAATTTTTAATTTATTTTCCCGCCTTTAAATCAACTTATGTTTCTTCTTATCCAATGAAATTAATAACAGTATTCATCATATGTTATAATTACTATCAAACTCATTAGATAATTACATATCCAAAAATCATTATGAAATTGTACTAGAAAAACATTTTATAACATAGGGTTATGCTTTTTGGCATAGATTGTTGGTTTCCATCCATTATCCTCAACTACTAAATGAAACAATGTTGTAGTGCAGCTCCATAATGTGGAGATCATAAATATTATAGAGATTTGAAATATAAAATACACACTAATGTGGTGTGGTATATATGTTATTGTGTTGGAGTCTCAAATATTATACTAATATCAAATCTCTATTGATATTATTCTACAATGCAATAAATTTCCCCTTTTTTATAAAACACTATATCTTTTGTGATAAGACAATATGACTCCATTACAAATAAAAAAATCATAAAACATAATATATTTAGATGTTTTATATGGATTATTATTTATTATGACTATATTGTTGTAATTTAATATGGAATGAACACTTCCAAAACTCCAATATGTTTAAAAAACTCCTTTATATCCTCAAATCTGTATGATATATAACCTATATAGTGCATTTTTTTCCTTTAGTATTAAGAAAATGTGGAAATTCATCAAAAAATATAACCTTTTTCCTATGGCATAAAACAGGTCAACTACCTCCAAATTGTGCATCAATCACTTTTAAATATCTATAATAACCTCCAATGAACATAACATATCATGATAAAAATTTTCACAAAAAAATATGGAAAACACATCGAAGTTTTCCCATTATCATTATTTAGACTTGAAGAAATTTCCATGTTCTATAAACCCTTATTCATAATTTCTATGAGCCTATAGAATATACTTATCTTCAATGATTTCAAAAATCCTCCATCATAAAGTACACATCATTTAGGAAAATTAAAATACTCTCTAATTATGACATCCAATGCTTATTAACCAATACATATCATTCTTAACCCTAATAAACATATAAATATATCCATGAAATAGTTTATAAAACTTATTCTCTACTAGTAATAATAAATTTATTTAATATATAACCCCTCTATAATTTATGTTTTAAAAAAATTCAAAAATACCTTATGGATGAAATAATATCTCATTAGATTTTTTTTAAAATATCTCATAATCCAGACCTCTAAAACTATCCCCCTTTTCAAATAGAATACAAACAATCTTCTCACATCCCTCTTATTTTTTCTTTCATCTAATTTTCAAATAAGTTGATTCCTCATAAGAATTACATAAGGAAATATTCACAATCTCTTACTCCTCCTTGGTCAGGATACTTCTTACAATAGATTTTCAATCGAACTTATTAATACCTCACACCTTTAAAAAATCCATATATTATAGTATTATGCTCCTCTTTTATATTCAACTTCAATGTTCAGGACATGTTACTTGTACAAGTAATTTCAACACCTCTAAAACACACTTAATTTACTATAATTTTAAATCTATTAATCATATAATGACTATGTATTTATTTTAAATAAATATAAATGGGTGACTTTACCACAAGGAAATGAATAATAAAAAAATCCTGGAAAACTATTGAACTATATAATGGGTTAGAAATTAATTATAAATTTTTACAAAATTATTTTTTTTCATATCAATCACTAAATCCCATGGAGAAAAACGATCTTGAGAAATTTTAAACATTAAACCTAAATATTATTGTGATCTAAATAATATTCAATAAAATTGTTAATTAATAACCAGTTAATCACTGGTTTTTTAAATAAAACAAAAGTATAATTTTTTGAGATAAAATATAAGAAATTTAAACCTAGTGATGTGTGATGCATGTATATTCTGATGAAGAAATTTAAGAAAAATATATGGATTTTTAATTTTCTAAAATTCTTATTCTTTTATAATACATTAGAATATTAAAAAAATTTCAATTTTTAAATAAGGAATTAAAATTTATTTAAATGGATAAAAATGATGAATTTTGAATTTGAAATATTTCCTATGGCTTAATATTTTGATGGTTGAAAAAAATGGCCTTCCATGAGCTATCCAACATCAAAATTCTACAAGTCGCATTGCTAGCCCCATGAAGGATTGTGAAATCAAAGAAAGACATCAAGAGGGCTAAAACAAGTGGTAGGAGAGTGTTATCCCCTAGCATGTAGCATGTTGAGCATAGGTGGGGCACATCTCAAATGGGCTGTCTAGGTCAGTATGGACCAATATTTGTGTAAATGCATAATCAGGAGACAATCGATGAAGTAGGCTTCTGAGCCATGGATGGAGTGAATTTAATCATAAATTATAAATATCTCATTCTCAAAACTAATGTGAAACTTCATTTTCTATGGAACTATTTATACATTCTAAAAAGGTGACATCCTAATTAGCTATGCATGACCCTCGTTCTCAACCACAATGGAGACACCACCCCTAAAACTCCACTCCACTGGAAGACAACTATAAATCACTGAGGATACCATGGGTTCCAACTTGAAACCTTGATATTGATCGTATTTTCCCTAATAAATTCCAGGGTCTCTATTTATTATCTCTAGGAATTTTTATGACCTTGATAATTCCCTAATAAAAGGAAAATGTATCCATTATTGAAAGAAAAGCTTCATCCATTCACTGTGATTCTTAGACGACCCTTTGGAAGATTACTACACCAATAATGTACATAATATTCCAATGATTAACCACTGTATGAATCTAGACTATTATTTCACATTACACTATAGGAACTCATAAAAGCGAGATGTTGTATAGAGGAAAGATAGGGGAGTCTATATGAATTAAAATGGATATAGGGTTGAATGTAGATGTGATGTTTTTAAGAATTGATGGTTAAATATATGAGCTATTTTACCATTGAGATATTATAGTACCATTGAGAAATGGATGATATACTATCGTGGATGTGTATTTACCGTTTTTGAAGCTACTATAGAACATTAAAGTTAATAATATGAAGAGGTTGAAAATAGATGATGTCTTATAACATCATGGTGACAGAATCATGTAATATACCGTGGAGATGTTATAATATTTGATTCTGAATGGTTAATGATGAATTGGTAGAACAATCTATGATACTATGAGGTTGAAATGGTAGATGGTCTAACTTGGTCAGTAAATATTGGCAATGGAAAATAATGATCTACCATGGATTATGTCACTATTATGTGAATTAGGATATTTCACCATGAATAATAAACCACTAGATTGAAGGGATGATCATCATGTAGAGGAAACATCCCCATTATTAGTATATTTCTACGATGAGATCATAAGGTTGATGAGGGTGAACCAAGGAAGATTTCATTGCTTCATAGAGGGTGTCCATATTCTAGAAAAGTAAGAGATTCTATACTATTTACATGATTCTACCAAGGATTATATAATGGTGATCTAATATTTCAAAACAATAGATATTGATACTATGAGTGTACTACGATGTGGGTGTGTAGGAAGATTCCAATGATAGGTGCTTTTATAATAACTCTGGAATAAGTGTCAACATTGAAATTTGAAAATTCCTGATAATTCATTCTATTTAATATGGAAAATTATTAATTGATATATTAAATAATTTCAACGAGATAAAAGAGACATTAATGAGATAGATATATGGGACTCCCACATTATAAATACAATTCTTCTTTACATAGAAAAGGTACTAATTGATCGAAGATTGGAAGAAAGACCACAACTAAAGAATATTCTTCCTTTTATCTTTTATTATCATGAATTCTTCCCCTTAAACCTATTTTTATTCTTATATTGTGGAGGGGTAGAATTATTAAATTATTTTGAGAAGGGTAGGTTACCTAAATTTTTAATGCCTGTTTTTAGTTCATTTTATTTGAGTATATGTATCTATTTTTGTAACTTAAATGGTTTAAAATTATAAATTTTATAATTTGGATATTAATATGATTATTTTTTTTATAAAATTTTATATTTTTACTATTTCCTTAAATAAATAAACATTTTCTCCCTTTTCATGGAATTATTTATCCCCACTAATTATATGATTTAATGAAATTTAGAGAATTGTTTAGTGATTACTAATCACACGAGTAAAAATAATTGGTTCAGTTTGGATGCTTAGTAATATCAATAATAGATTTTCTAATGCCTAATATATTTAAAGTTAGATCATTGTTATATTCACACACTGGAAGGATAATTATATATGAATGGAAATTGTGAGTATTTTTCTCTCTCACATCAAACGTGGTCAAGGGTATAAATTAAAATTGATTGTTGATATTTTAATTTAATAAAATAATTATGAAAACTGATTAATTTTAAATGTACTATGATTTAATTATAAATATTAAACAAAACATAAAATCCCAACAACTTTTCTACGTTATTTTTATTCTCAAAACACAATTACCTTTTTTGATTTTACAAGTAATTTTAGTATTAATATTTTCACCATGAAAAAAATATTTATGATCTATTTCTTGATGAAAAATTTTATTTACTACTAATACTAAATTATATAGGTAAAATAAAATAGATTTTTTCTACACCCCATGATAGGAGAGTGTCAAAACATGTAATCAATTCTGGTGATTTAGGTGCTAATATTACCTCAAAATTGCTTGTGTATGAACTCCAACAAATAATTATTTTTTCCTGATCATGATATATAGAGGACTTTTTAACCAGAAATAGAAATAATAATCCAGAAAACATTATTAGAAATTATTTCCTAGAAGAGTTGTGTGTATCATAAATTGTTCACTCTGAGCCCCCAAACAATGAATTAAATTGAAAAAAATTTATGTTACATGCAGACCTACAATTTGAAAACCAACAAAATTGATTTACTATTCACATGCAATAAAATGATAATCAATTTTGTATCAATATTATTATGGTATTAGAAAATTTTAATGGACTTGTAGGTCAAGATACCAACCGACATATTAAAGAATCATCTTTATTTTCTCAAGCATAAAACCTAGATGAGTAGCTGAGGATCAATCCATATGGAGGGAATTCCTCTATTCACTTGAGGGAGCTATCAATGAGTGGTTGTACTGCCAAAAAACCAGAGAAATCCATGATTGGGATGATATATAATGAAGTTTCTTGTGATAAATATTCCTATCCTCCCTGGACATAACAATAAGGAATGAGATTAATTATATCTAAAAATAAAATAGAGAAACCCTCTATGAATATCAGCAAATATTTAACATGTTTTCATCAAGATTTCATTATCAAGATGTGAGATATCATCACATATTAGTTTTTTCAACCAAGTACTACTAGAAAATGAGAGGCACATCTTGGAAACATCATCTCGAGGTGAATTAATTGATAAGTCATTGATGGAAGCTAAGATCTAGGTCATGAACATATAATAGAATTCAAAAAAATAACAAGAATGATAATAACAAAAGTTATCTATGAGGTAATTTTTTTTGAATCACCACCTCCAATAGAACACAAAAGTGATTAATTAAAAATAAATTTAAGACAAATTGTTGTGAATCATGTGAATGAGAAAACTACCCCACTATAAGTATGTGGTTTGATTTCACCACCCCATAACATAATTGATCAATATTTTGAGTTAGATCATATGGAGGGTTGTACAACCACATTCCAAGGAATAAAATTTCAAAAAAAAAAACAATTATGAGAAGGAAAAATATGAACATGGATTTAGACAGGAAAAATTCAAGGAGAATCCCCATATTCCAAAATCATTTTAGAATCAATTTAAAAATCCACCTCCTTCACAACAAGAATACAATAATGAATACCATGAACAGGTTTATCAACAACCACTTTTTTAAAAAAATTCTTATGGAAAACCCTTATATAGTATACTAACAATAAAATAAATGAATTGAATATATATTTTGGAGTTTAAAAACTCCTTGAAATGTTTTTCAAATAAATTTTATAATCCTGTAGAAATTCTATCCAAAAACCCAAATAAACACCCAATACTGCCAATCCCAGACCCAAAATAATGAATATATATGATCATCAAGAGGAGTGGCAAGGATAACCATCCACAGAAACCCAAGGAACCCTAATCATAATGGTAAGAATGTGAATATATAAATTTAAGAAATATTCTGATTGTGAAAATCACTCCATTAGATGAAGAAGAAAAAAATGAAAGATAAATAAAAAAGGATGCGATTTTGGAAAGAAATACCTTGAAATCCATAAAAATAGTAGAAAATTGAGAAGAAAGGCATTATACTTCCATTCCTTTATAGGATTACTATATGAATGATGATTATAAATGATAAAATTCAGTGGGTGATCCAAGAGACATTTAAAAATGTTGAAATTAATATACCCTCTATGAATAAATCCATAATATTGAAAAAATGTGAAATCTTACAAGGATATTTGGACCAAAATAATGATTATTGATGGGAATGAGAGTTTAAACCTTGGTATGGGTGTTTCATCAGTGGTTTCACAAACATTTTCCAAAAAAATAATTATCTAGGGACTTTTTATACTTTATATTTAATTGGTTCATTGAAATTTTCCAATAGATTATTATTACATGGTACATTCATTACTATTATGTATCATTCTATTTAAACATCATTGAAAATAGGTCAATAAAACAGATAGTAGTGGTGGTATAATTGGAAAATAGATCCAAAATTTTTCAAGAAGTGGTGTTGGAGGATGTTTATATGGTAGTGGAGGGACTACTTACTATAGTATATTTTTATAAGCTCTCTATGGAATAAGAGAAAACACAATTTTACCCAATAATCATATTGGGAATAAAATTCATGAAAATTTCCAATATGATCATCTATATACATTTTGAAACACATTCAATAACGATTGAAGATAACAAGGTGAACTTAATCATCATTGTGTCCTAGATAAATCCTTAAGATAATTACTCACTCTTTACAATCACTAATAAAGATGGTATACATCTCTATGATGGATTAGGTATGCTAATAGAATTTTTAGAAATATGTTATCACTTATTCTAAAAACACTATGTAAAAATAGAGTACTAAAGAATATGAAATTATATCCTTAATATTAAATAAGAAAATTACCATTTAATTCATTGATAATATACCTGGGGAAAATGATATGATTCCATTTACTATGGAAATTCAATCCTTTGATGTGGAAAATTTGAATTCAATATATTCCCTAGAAAAACCTGAAATTTTGGAATTAAATACCATAAAATTTAATTTAAAATACGTGTACAGTATGAAATGATTAAAATTACTTTTACTCATAGCTATTTTTTTTAAAAAAATATCAAGAGAAAACATTAATTGACCTTTTGAAAATAAATATTCAAACTATATGATGGAGCGTTAGAGACATCCCTAGAATTGACCACAATATTTATTCATATATAAAATTTCTAGAGGGGGACTCCCAAACTATTAAGCTGGAAAAATGAGTTTATACCCCACCATTATAGAATTAGTAGTAAAATTAATAGAGAACTTGATTCAATCCAACACAATATACCTAATTTTGGACTCACAATGGGTAATCCCAATCCATGTTGTTCCCAGGAAAACTATTATGAAAAGTGTAACAAATGGGAATATTGAATTAAACCCCATGGTATTTAAAAATATTTGGATAATATCCATATACACTATAATACTAAATCAACTCACCAGAAAAGACCACTTACCATACCCATTCATCGACATAATGCTAAAAAATCAAGGAGGTAGGACACAATATTGTTTCTTAGATGGATTAATTGGTTATTTCAATGTACCAATTACCCTAGAAGACTAAGTGTTGAAAACATTCAACAATCATTTATTATTATTTACACACAAGAGTATTCCATTTAGGCTATGAAATACATAATGTAAGTTTAATATATTTATAGTAAGAATATTATTAGATCATATTGATAGATTCCATGTGGTTTTATTGAAGAATTCACAATTTTTTGAAACTCTATTGACCACTTCTTAAGAAATCTTTCAAAATCATGAGAAAATGATTTGATAATTTTTTTTAAAAAAATTTATAAGTGTCACATTACAGTTTGAAAAGCAATAGTGATAGGTCCAATCATTTCACAAAAAGTCACTAATGTTGAAAAGTATAAATTTAATGTGATTCATTATTTTCTGAATCCAACAAGTGTAAATCATATTTGATCATTCTTAGGCCATGTATTAATCTATATAAAGTTTATGTGGAAATGTAGTATGTTTTTACCTTTATTATACAACATTTCTATTAAAATTAATTAAATTTGACTGTATTGATGATAATTTTATGGAATTTGATTGGTTTCAATAGAAAATAGTCACCCCATGATTTATGTAACCCAAAAACTTTTGGAACCTATTTGAACTAAAGTGTTATTCAAGGAGAAAAGTTATGGGATAATTCTAGTAACAAATGATTGAATGAAGAGCTCAAGTAAAAAACAAATGCCTCCAGATCCTTGGAAGCCACTCAACTCAATTAAAAAACTAATGAAATGTAAGTCCTCATGTATTTGGTTTACTAAAATTTCGACCATATTTGTTGAAATCTGTAGTTTTTTTTGATCATACATGACATAGGTACATAATAGAGAATAATTTTTCAATACCATGGTTGGGATGATGGACACCACTCTATAAAGAGGTCATCCTAGAGATCACGGATGAGAAGGGAGTTGAAAATTAGTTGGAATATCACATTAATAGACTTCCAAACACTATTATAGAAAAAACACTAGGACCTAACCAAAAAAATGATAAAATACTTGAAAAAAACACTACATAATAGAAGGAATTTTACTAAAATATACTGACATATAAAATTATTTGAACAAATCCTAAGTATCATCTGACCATAAATCTAATGAAAATAGAAAATCATGGTTGTAGATAGATTCAATATTTTGGAGGATTCATTTCATTAGAAAATCATAAATGATCATGTGATAAATATGTTATTTTTTCATGTGAAATATTTTCTATATTTTAATTTTGTCATTAACTTTATTGTGAAGGCCACATTGGGCCACAAAAAATTTATTGAAAAGTTTTGGAATCTTGGATTCGTTAGCTATACATTTCTAATTATTATCATGAATATTGTAAAATATTTCAACATTCTAAATATTATTGAAATATGTAGAAAATAAAGATTCATATCCGTGAAGTAACCTATGATTTATTATTTTCTTTAGGTATAAGAGTTTTGTATAATGTCACTTTTTCCCTTCATCACATTGAGTTTAATGGAATGGTTCTTATTCTGGTAAGATATATATTACAGAACCGATATGAATTAAAGTCAATAGGTAGCCCTAAAAATTATGTAATAAGTGGAGAAAAGGCATTATGAGAACACTGTTTTTATTATTCTATTCATTATATTTAAAACTCCATTGATTTTTTAAACTATTTCTTAAACTACATATTCTAGTAGTTTTGTAAAACAGAAAAATTACATGCCTAAATTATATTTATTATATTAAATTATTTATCTAGGATACATGAGTTTCCTAGGAACCATATTATTCCATTTTTATATTTCAATTATAATGAGAATAATAAATTAATGTGGAAAATTTAATTAAAATAAAAAAGAACGATTATTGAAATAACGACTCTTGATTTGTGGGAATTAGATAATTTATTTAAATTAAATTTACCAACTATTTTTAATACTTTTAATTTATGAAATTCCTATGAATTTATTTTTAATTATTGTTTTTTCTATGATTTATTTCCTATTTTCATGCATTAAATTCTAATGAGTATTTCTTGACCAAATATTTCCTATTTTATCTTGATCATATTTCTTTAGAGAACATGCTACATACTGCCAATAAGAGCAATCCTTGGATCTTATAAATTAAATGAATATGAAAAATAATATTTATAATATTTGAGTGATTTTTATTGAAAATAACTTATCATTGATTCCACCATTTTCATTGATAAATGATTAATCCCATAGATTCCATGACATACCTTATAATTGATGAGCTATATTTTAATCGAATTTTCTAATTTCTAACCTACACTTAGTATTTTAATGAATTTTATTGTTAATGTGTTGGGTGAGGTAATTCATTCTATAATGATGAACAACATTGGAAGGAAAAAGTCTACGAGTTCCATTTTTAGTAATTGAGAAATATTTTAATATTCATTCATTATACATTATATTTTCCCTTATTGTTTTTAAAAAAATGGGTTTTGACATATAAATATCTTATAAAACACCATTACTAGACCTATGATTTTTATATCATGTATTTATGCGGTGGATTTGAGGCCTTTTCAAAACATGATTTTGAAAAAACTTAATAATATAACAAGTATTTTCAAGAGAAAAAAAGTATAAAATTATAGAAAATTCAAGGAACCCATAAATAATTATTCTTTCATTAATCATTTCCCTACATTGAGATTTGAAAGTGAAAATTATTACATGGATGTGAATTTATTTCATTGAGATTTTTCTTTTTATAAATTACTCTATACATTAGAAAACAACCTCAGTCTTTGGGCCCTATCATTCACATCAATTCCTAAAAACCTTGATCCTCATAATCATAAGATCCATGATTGAAAATATTTCATTCGCTCATCTACTATTTTTCATTACAATATATATAATGTATTTCATCATCCATTTTATTGATAAAGAAGATGTACATTGGATATGAGCATAAATATACGTAAATTTTTATCACGAGTGATGAGTGATAAGATTTAGAAAGAGAGATAGATCATGACTTGGTATGTTTGATACTATTAAATTATGGAACATTAATTAATTAAAGTAGAAGTTCATCAATTATCAATTAAGTATGTAATATATTGGATTGGTTATATCTATAAAAAATAATATGAATAAATGTTTTATGTGGAAAATGATTTTTGATAATATTAATAATACCTATATTTTATTACATAATTATTTGAATAATGGAAAAATTGTTTCCATCTTGAATTTAGTGACGATATTTTATGATTGAGAACAAGAACAATTTATGTGTGGGGGTATTTGATTCAGTTATATTATCAGGTACAATATTAAAAAATTTATATAAATTTTGAAATTTTTACATGAATATTCCAATATAACAAATTATTTTATTAAAAAAGGAGGATTTTTAATAGAGTAATTTATATAGATTAAAATTTATAAAAAAACTTTAATTTTTACTTTGTAATACTTTTTATGGTTTAATATAATTAAGGATAAAAAATTTTTATAGCTAGAAGATTCCCCTCAACCAATGGAATTGTGACACATAGCCAACCCCATGATAGATATTTCCAGCCAAGAAAGCCATAATTAGGTATTTCTTAAGTAGTATGAGAGTGAAGTTATTTGGGGAGTATCCTGCATATCATCTCTGGTCCAATGCCTACATGGGACACATGTGTTGGAAAGACACATCTTTGTGTGTTGATTTGTAACTGGGAGCCCATCTCGGAAGAAGGATTCTAAGTAAGGGATGGAGTTCATTTCAATCTAAATTTATTCAAACCCAAAAGGAAATAAAATATAGGATATAATGTTTTTGTAAACTTTTTATACATTGTAAAATGGTGTTGTCCCACTCAACATTGTCTGAACCTCGTGAGTAGACACAAATCAAACCCCAACTTTGTCACTCCTAACTGCTAAACCACTGCATCAACCCACTAGAGATTCTATTGACTCCAACTAGAATACTCATCCTGATCCAATTTTCACTATCAAATACCATGATCTCCATGGATGATCTCAGGGAGCTAAAAAATCCTTATAGATAACCACACCGATGTATAATGAAGCCCAATTAGAATTAAAATATATGTCTTTCCACTATGAAGGTCGGATGACTCTGGGGTGGATCCCTACAATGATAATGTACCTAGTGTTCCATGGATTCACCACCAATTGAAGCTTCACCTTGATTCCGAAATATAACACAACCATTATTAAATGAAAGAGGCTACATGATGGACATATAGAGGATGCTGGATGATATACCATGGAGAGAGACATAATGGTAGTTTCACTGCTATTGATAATTGATGATGTAAGAAAATAGTTTTATTATCATTGATAAATTGTAGTGCAATTAAGTAATAGTTGTACCATGCAATAATGGTACATATTATACCATGGATTAGTAGAAACCATTAATGATTATACCATGGAGTAGATATGGTAGTTTCATGGAGAGTATTCTGACTGAAGATGTGTTCTACCATCATGGATATTTTAGCTTATAAACTATCATAGATATGTTTTATTAGTAAATGTAGTTATTTTAGAAATTAGATTGGTTTCACATTAAATGATACCCTGAGTATGGTATGGTAGATTCTCTACCATTGTAAAAAAAGAATATTGATGGTGGATATTGAGTTACCATATTAACTTCCACTATTATTGATAATTTGAGATGACACTATGGAGGATCTACCACTGGTGTGAATATTGGATTATAATTATGAGGAACTAGCACCCATATCACTTTTTTCTTTTATGATCATGTGAGGATGATGAAGGTGAACCAAAGTTGTTTTTATTTCAACATGGAGGGTTTCCATATGTGAGATTAGGAGGAAAACCCCAACTTGTGAAATGTTACTATCCCAGGTTCTAATGTGATTAAAAACCATTGAGGAATGGTAGATGATACTACAGTGAATGTTTTACCATGAGGGTTTGGTGGAATATGACAAATTGATTATGTTTATATGGTATCTATAGAATATTCATCAATTATGAGATTTAGAAGTTCTATATAATTCAGTGGATTTAATATGAAAAATATATTAATATAAATATCTGTCCTTTGACCCATGATAATGGAGACATGAATTAGAGAGATATAAATGATCCCCCAAAATGAATTTAAGTCTTATTACCACAGAAAATGTATATAATTATCAAATATTATGAGTATGGCTAATACTACTATTTTCTCCATTTTTGTTTCATTTTTGTTTCATTGTTTTTTTCATGCATTATTTCCCATCTACCCCCATTGTTTCTTCTGTTATGCTGGAGTAGAATCATTATGTTTTTAGGCTAAGGGTAGGTGACCCAAATTTTTAATTATACTATCAAGTTCAATTTATTTAAGTACATTATCATTTTTGATTTATTTAAATGGGTTTCAATTATAAATTATATAATGTTAATATGAATATGATTTTTTTTGAATTGAAATATATGTTTATACTTGTTATTTCAAATAAATATTGTTTCCTTGTTTGTTTTTTTATAAACAAAATTATTGGTTGATTTAGAGTCATATAAATAAGTGTTTAATAATTATTGAATATTAAAGGATATACCGTAATTCCGATTTAGATATTTAAGAATTTCAACAGCAAATTTTATATTACCTAAGAAATTTAAGGATTTTTTTTCATTTAGACACTAGATATAGGATTATATATAAATGAAAACTCTGAGGATTTTTTTCATTAACATCAATCAAGATCAAGGGTGAAAAAAGGAAAACAATTTTTTAATTTTTTTTATTTAGTTAATGAAATCAACATATTAATTTCAAAGGGACTAAAATAGCATTTCAAATAGGGATTCCAACCAAAAAACCCATTCACATTTCTCTATTTTTTTTGATTAAAAAAACACATGTACCATATATGATCATCATAGTAATTTTATTATTTATATTTTCACTATGAAAATAAGATTTAATCACTACTCCATGGGAAAAAATTTGGATTAACAATAATACTACATTCCTTATTAAAAATAAAATAGCTTTCACCCAACAATACTATTGGCGAGTATCAATGTTCTCATTAACCATTTCATCATAAGGGAAATTGGGTAATTTCATTTTCAACATATCTTAAGTAATATAAAATATACTTAGATGATACCACTTTTGTTGGAATAATAAGAGAATATTTGAAATTAACCATTAACTTAGTAGCTTCTTCCTTTATGTAAATTCTAATAAAATTTTCATGAAATTACATCAATTTATAATGTATGATACTGTGTAAATAATTCATGAAATGACTTTATACAATTTAGGAAATTTTTATATGAATTTTAGGAATGTTTGACCTCAAATTATTATTTCTCACCTTTTGATGTTCATTATTAATGCATAACTCCACTGATTCCAATTGTAAATATTATTTGACACCACTTATGTATATTGATATGTAATAAAAAGACTCATAACACTTCATAATTATTTGATTTTATATATTCAAAAAAATTATACTTCTAATCACTCCACCAACATGTATTATGATCATATGTCCTTATCATAGAGGACAAAAAAGACACCGCATTAACGAGACACCACCAGAATATATAATATTTTTCTTTGAAATACATACATAATTACCTTTCATTACACCCATAGTTTATATATATCTTTCACCAATAAAAAAATTGTTTAATTTCCACTTCATATGCACCCATCTTCATTGAATTCAAATACACCATGGATCAAGGCTCCCCATTAATCCATCATTAATTGAAATATTATAAACCTCGGTGAGAGGGGTGACCTCCAATATCATAATGTAGTGAATTATGGATGGATTTAAAAACAAAACATTTTGTTACATTATTCATGAAATCTATACTTATAATTTATCCCTCTACAATACCACTAACACATTATTCCTCATCAATATTATCTTTAACATTCATCTTATCTTTGGTTTTTTTGATGAAATTTATTCAATGACTTCACTTGTGAATGATTATTTACTTCTCAAGATAAAAAATCCTTATCCAGTTCTATTTTTATCTTCATCTTCATTCCATTTTGAGTCATCTTATCTGGTAATTCATACTAATTCTACCTTCATATAGGAATTATCCAGTGTATTCTTTTTAATCCATGATGTAGTCACTCAACCTAAATTATCTTCATAATTTGGAAGTATTGAACTCTCTTCCAAATCCTATTTCAATTCTAATTGAGTAAAAACTTCTTTATTTTATTGTTGTTCAATGATTTAATCTTTTCCTACCATGATGGATGTTGTTAAAAATCCCTTAATGAAATATATAGAATATTTCTTTTCCACCTGATATAATATTTATCTATAATTATGATGTTTTCCATTGACGTAATATTTTTTTTCTATACCAACTCATTATTTATTGGTTATTAATATGGTTTTCTTCCGCCTCATTTTTTATTCTACTCATGTTACAAAAAAATGAATATATTATTTGTAACCAAATTGATAACACCATCTATTATAATAATAAATGGATATATTTTTATTCCATGTATCTCATCCCCAAAATTCCATTTTGAATTTAGTCATTATATTTCCGTACTTCCCACAATGAAAATAAATGACTCCTTATTTATAAATCAATTTCATTTGGACAATAATAAACTTTTTCAATTTTTTTTTATTGAAATGACCAAAAAAATGTTAGAAGGATAATGTTTTTAATAATTATAAATTTTTATTCTTTTTTTCAAATTAAATGCGATGATTTAATTTTTCATTCACAATATGAAAGCATTAAAAAAGAATACTAACAATACATAATTGTAAAAATATTCATTCCACCTTATTTTTAAATATCATCATAATTAACTATTTAAATAAATTTATTTGATTGAAAGGATTCCTTAATTTTCAGAATGGGGTTCACTATATGATTCAAGATTTTAATTGATGACGGTGAATTAACCATTATGTATTCATTAATCATAAAATTCTATCTTTTATGTTCATGATATTTCATTCGTCACCCCGATGACTCTAAAAATCCACAATGGATTTTCAAATTTTTTTCTAGTGAGTATTTATCATTATTTATCATTACATAAAATAGGAATCAAGTCAAGTTGAGAAAATCTTGTTCATATAAAAAAATTTATTTTTCCTTTACATTCCCTTTTAATAAGTTAAATTCCATCTTCACTTACTTCTTATAATCATACTAAATAACATTAGTTTTATTTAATAAAGTTTCACTTCACACATAACTACGATTACAATATTGTAATAACATACTTTAATTCTCCTTATGTTTTTTTAATTTTCCTTCCAGGGTATTGAGTGAAAATCCCCCATCAACATCTGTATTATCCACATTCATAAAATCTAGGAAACACATTCCTTATACATCTTAATGAATGAAAAAAATTATAATTCATTACTATAATATATTATATTTTCCTTATAAGTTTTTCAAATGATTCAATCCTTTCATAAAAAAAATCCTCACATCCCTTGATTGCAACCATATCTAACTATTCATCATTTGTACATTCATTATACTCACGTAAATTACTTTCCCAAAAAATCCAATTATATATTAAAAAATCATAATATGAGGGTTCCTCATAATTCATCAATATAAAAGTAGTAATTTATTCATCATGTGACATAATTCAATCATCACATTCATAAATAGTCACATTCAATCATTCAATAATCATGTTTTTTCTCCATTTTTTTTCAAATTGGCATCAGATTCTATTTTTTTTGTAATTTCCTCATTTTTTTAAAAAAAATGATCATGAAAATCCAATTTAACATTAAGTTATTCCATATATTCTTATAAATCATTAATAATTCCCCCAATGTTACGATTTTTAATTTTTTGAATAACTACTTTCTATAGAACACCATCAATCTCTATTTAACGATTTAAGATTCCATCATGTCCACCGACATTTTAGAATATCATTATATCCTTTTGAGAAACGATTTCAATCTATTATAAAAAAAAAATTCATGATTAAAATTTTATAATCATTTTTAAATTAATACAAAACCCTTATATATAATAGACCAAATTGAGAGTCTTCTCACTATGATAGGAGTGGCGATTTAAGTTGTGGGTTGAATTAATCATTTCCAAAAAAGTTATATTCTTCTCTATATATTAGTATATTTTACCATAATTGGTAGGAAGAAAATTCATTATTTTGTTTCTTTCTTTACTCAAACAAAAACAAAATGGAATATATAAAATTTTAAATGAAAATCCCATAATTATTTAACATGGTTTACCAATAATAGCATACTACAATTTGAATAAAATTAGAGTTGTTTAGTGTAATAGAATCCATAATGACTTAATATTCATATAGAAATATTTTTTTGTTAAGGGGAACCCTCACAAAGTATCATAGCCTCTTTCTCTCTTCCCCTCACAGATTTCAAAGTGGTCACATGTTTAGGGATAAAAAACTACATCTGAAGGGTTACAACCTCTTGTTTGACTCTTCAAACAGATTCAGAAATTGTATAGACTTATTGAACAATATATCTATATAAGTTTTTTGTACATGAAGTTATCTTCTTAATGTTCCTTCAATTCATCCAAAAACATTCATATATTGATGCTATGATAAATTCCCTATGATGGTTCCAATTTTACATCCTAATGTAAACGATGTTTTATGATAATATTTTTGTATTCAATATTCAATCATTCATTAAAATGACCCTAAAGATAATTCCAATAAGAAGAAATTATTCAAAAAGAATACAATAAAGACTAATATTTTCTTCATCTCAATATTCAATGTTTTTCTCAATACCCCCTTATTAAAAATTGTTATTAAATTACTTAGTACATAAATTTTATAACTAATATTTAGATATGAAAACATTATTACTCCTCTTCAAAGAATAATACGAAATGTCAAACATACTTTATGAAACTATATAAACTAAAATAAGTTATGTATTTAAGGATCTTATTGATGACACTCTCACTTTCTTTTATAGGAACACATAGTTTCATATCCTATTAATAACAACCTTGGAATTAACTCAATAATAAATATCTTAATTTTACACTTTATATCATCATAAATATAGATAATAACATGATATTGAAATCTGAAATTCAAACTATAAAAATCATCCAACCTTCATACTTTACTTTTCATCATTTAGATGACCTTAAAATTGATTTTCTCCATTGAAATTCGAAATTAAATTTATTAGATGAATTAATAACCTCAAAACTCACCAAAAAATTCAATATGATAAATTATATTCCAATATAACATTAAAATATATTTAATTGTATGTTGTTATAATTTATTGTGTATTAGATTTGTTTCCAATGGTTATCCTCAATCGCTACTAGACTCTACACTGTAGAAAATCCTCCATAGAATAGTGATCCTAAATATTCCATATCCATTTAATATCATACATTCACCTTTCAGTATGATTTTTAGCATGAGTAATTAGTGTCCCAAATAATCTAGCGATACTATATCTAAACTAATCACCCTTTATGGTGTATTGAAATTCCTTAAGATAAAAAAATCCATATTTATTTTATGAGAACAATTTTAAACTCACTTCTCTATAAAATGGCATTATGGAAAAATATATTTATATGGTGTATATTACTTATGCTTCAATATAATGATGTTGTATTCATGGATAATGGTGTGAAAACTACCAAATATTTACCACCACTAAAAAACATCTTGAAATCCTTCAAACATAAAAATATATTCCATATATGGATTAATCCCATACTAAATTTTGGAGCTTCATAGGATTTTAATAATATAACTTATCGTTCTGAGGTTTTGTTTATAACTAGTATAATTCCTCCAAATTGGGATTCAATCACATATAAACTACCAAAATCATCTCCATTGAACACCATTTATCTTGATAACATTTTTCACAAAAAAATATGACACAAACTATGAAATTATACCATTAACAACATGATTGATTCCAAAAATTTCAATATTTATTAATGTCCTATAGAATTTATCTATGTACCTCCATTATTTTCATATGATTAATAATATAAAAAATACTCTATAATAAATTTCAATTCATTCATGGAAAAAAAATAATCTCCTATCATGGAGTGCTATTATAATTCACCAATATCTATCTTTCATTAGTCAATGAAACATATCGATAAATCTATACAATAATTCATGTAACTTCTCCACTATAGGGCATCATAACTACATTCTACATATAATCATTGTTTAATTAATATTATCAACAAATCCAAAACGACATTATACTTGAAACAATCAAAATACATATCAAGACATTCATATAATGTATTCATACTAATATCCACTTAAGAATGTATCCTTATGAGAAAATAATCCCATGAATTTTAGAACTATATTTTTATATCCATGGTCATATCCATCAATATATCCCTCATAAATTATCTAAAAACTAAATCAATACCATAAAAATATAATTATATAAATAATAGATGAAATTTATAATTATATATTAACAAAATTACAATAAAATAACCACCTAAAAAACTCCACCTATAAGATTCCAGAAAAATATTTCATAATAAAAGTAAAAAAATATACGAAAAAACATATAGTATGCCCTTAAAAACAAAATATTAATTTAGACTCTTTTAATTGAAGGAGGAATGGTAGAAAACACACATAAAAACTATAATCTACTGTACAAAACTCCATAATTAATATAAAATATTTAGTATCGACCATCTATTAAACAATCATTATAGCTAAATTGTTTTAGGAATTATAATAACTCAAAGGAGATGAATGAATAAAGTGATGAATAATTCATGATAATAAATGGACAACTTTTAGATAACATCATAAATTCTATTAAAATATGAATTTATAAGTCTTTGTGAAAAAAATATTTTTGAGGAACCCTCCTTCAGGAATGTTAATCTAACTGATAAAGGTAAAATGAAACAATATAAACTCATATTTTAAAGTATTCACTAAATATTGATAAAAATT
Organism: Viscum album; assembly: GCA_963277665.1. NCBI lineage: Eukaryota > Viridiplantae > Streptophyta > Magnoliopsida > Santalales > Viscaceae > Viscum > Viscum album. The sequence goes on from OY728121.1 coordinate 1,606,934,732, forward strand.
CTTATGGAAACCACACTCTATACTGAAGGTTCCAGGCGTAGCGGAAGCATGTGGGTGAATGTGTCCACTTGTCTTTTTGTCATTAGCAATTATCAATCCGGGATCAATACGACGATAAATGCCAGTCTCCACAGATCAAATCACAGAAAAAGACAAAGAAGATGGTTTTTCCCATAACCACAAACAAGGATCATTATAGGTTGATTATAATTAATTTAATTAATTATAAATAAATACCTTTTGGGTGTTCTTTCTTTGTTGATGTTCTTGATCACGTTGTCGATATGATCCGTCATTGCGTCGCAGAAGCCAAGTGTAGACTCCCTCTAGAAGTGATCCACACGTGTACCTCGTATCTATGGACGTCGCCAAAGGATTCTACAGGTGCTATCATGGAGAAGCCTTTGCTTGCGTTTTCTGCCTTAGATCGTCTTGATCCGATGGAAGAGGATCTCTATCAGTCTTTAGAGCGTTCTTGGAGGAAGAGGTTCTTTCAACCTTGAAACAATTCTCCAGAGATGTTGTGCACATCGATTCTCTTGTGTAGGAAAAGAGTTGGGGTTGTGAGGATATTTATAATCGAGTTTGAGGTTGTAGAGTTATGACAATAAATAAACGCGTTACGCGTTTCATTTATTTCATGAACTCTTATTAAAAACCCCCATGTAGAATAATTAATTCCTTGACATGTGCTCACACTGATTATAGTAAATATCATTTAATAAAAAGATATTATATCCTCAAAATCTCGACTGGAAAAACTACACAGTGTGTAATAATAAATACATGTCGTGTACTTGTTTCTCATTGAAAACTACACGGCGTGTACATTAAATGTACACGGCGTGTATATCTTGTTTTCATTTATTCATTTCCTTTCCAAAATAAAACTACACGATGTGTACATTTAATAATACACGGCATGTACTTGTTTTATTTTATTTTTCCTCCATCATTTGAAACAACTTAGGCTTCCTTGAATAATTATTAAACCGCGTACGGGAATAATCTTTATTCAACTTGAGATACTTGGATACACTTAGTGTGTGACCCTCTAGGCCTCTTTCTTGTTGGAATTAGGCAGGCTTGCCTAAAGGCTAAGATTACTGTCTAGCAATGGGTCAAGGCACCCAAGAGAAAGAAGTTGATGCCTCATTGACGTATCAAATCATACGAACGCTTAATGTGTAATTTAATCCCTTTGTCTCGATATTTCATCAAGCAAGTTTCATGGCAGTGTCATAAACCTATATGCTTGATCTGTCGTTCTTTGACTACCTGAAATAAACTCGTCGTTTACACCATGGCCATGGAATTTAATATGACAGTTCTATTTCAATCAAAGGGATGAGATATCAACTTCAATAAATGGAAGGGACAAATCCTTCCTCGACTTATCCATTAACAACATGTCACTCGTGATGCACCCAACGTACCCTACTTCCCGCCAACTGTCTACGCGACGGTTTTTGTCAGTAAATCTAAGCGCGTGAGTCATGACATGAGTTAATGATAATCTTACAGTCTAAGGACCATTACACACGCTCGCAGATAGAAATATCCAATGACACCAAGACATGCGGAATTACTACTAGCGGGTCTGTTCTCATAATCTCCCATATTAGAGATTACCAAGTGCGAACTCCATGAGAGAGAGTCTCGTCTTCTTACGAGTACTCACACATGACAGTTTGTATACTATGTGTCCTATCATAGTATGTCATCCAAAAGCAGAACATTATTTAAGAATATTGTTATAGTATTTCATGATTCTCATCGTAGCAGGGATCTGCTATGACCTTATTAATGCAACAAATATTCCAGGACATTATTATATTATAGTCATGCAGAACAATGAACAATATATAATAAGTGAACATTCATGTAATCAAAGTAAAAAATAGTTGGTTCTGAGGACACCAACCCTTACAAACTCCCACTTGGACTAGATCCAACTGCCTACGACTTTTAGTCCGCTAGACCTCACATGATTATCATGTTTCTGCTAAGTCAAGGCTTTAGTCAATGGGTCCACCACGTTGTCTTCTTTGGAAATACTGCTCACTGCAACTTCCCCTCTTTGAGAAAAATCCCTCAAGAGATCATACTTCCGAAGTATGTGCTTTGTCCGCTGATGTGACCTTGGCTCCTTTGTAAGTGCCACCGCTGCAGTATTATCACAATAGAGTGCGATATGATCTTTACTGCTCGGTAAAACATCCCGATCTTGGAAGAAGCTTCGCATCCATACTGCTTCTTTACCTGCCTCAGAAGCTGCGATATACTCAGACTCCACTGTAGAATCTTCCACCACACTTTGCTTTGAGCTCTTCCACCTCACTGCTCCTCTATTAAAACTGAAGATGTATCTAGTCTACGACTTTATGTCATCTTGATCAGTCTGGAAACTAGCATCTACATGTCCTCTGATGACTAGTTCCTCATCTCCTCCAAAAACCAGGAATATATCCTTAGTATGCCTCAGATACTTAAGGATAGTCTTGACTGCCATCCAATGGCAGTCTGCTGGATCAGCTTGATATCTTCCTACCGCACATTATGTGTAAGCAACATCTAGCCTCATACATAGCATAATATACATGACTGACCCAATCGCGGATGCGTAAGGGATCCTTTCCATCCTCTTTCTTTCCTCATGTGTCTGAGGACACATTTTCATGGAAAGATGAATTCCATGTGACACTGGTAACAATCCCCTCTTGGACTGCTCCATACTGAATCTCTTTAGTATCTTTTCAATGTATGTACTTTGACTCAGGCCCAGCGTTCTCTTGGATCTATCACGATGGATCTTGATCCCAAGAATATATGCCGCCTCGCCCAAGTCTTTCATGGAGAAGAATTTATGCAACCATGCCTTAATGGACTGTAAGACAGGTTCTTTGTTTCCAATTAGAAATATGTCATCAATATATACTATTAGGAAAACGACTGCACTTCCACTAAACCTTTTGTAGACACAAGGCTCACATTAATTCTTAAAAAATCCAAATTCTCTAACAGCTTCATCAAAAGGAATGTTCCATGACCTTGATGCATTCTTTAATCCATAAATGGATTTCTGTAACTTGCATACCTTGTTGGCATCCATTGGAGTCACAAACCCTTCAGGTCGTGTCATTTAGACATATTCCTGGAGGTTCCCATTAAGGAAAGCTGTTTTGACATCCATTTTCCAAATTTCATAGTCATGGTAAGCAGCAATGGCCAAAAGGATTCTGATGGATTTCAGCATCGCAAATGGTGAAAAGGTTTCATCATAGTCAATTCCTTGATGTTGTCTAAAACCTTTTGCAACCAGTCATGCCTTATAGGTGCTGACTTGCCCCTCCATGTCCAGTTTCTTCTTGAATACTCATTTATTACCAATAGGATTTACATCAACTGGAGGATCTACCAAAATCCAGACTTGGTTTTGTTACATGGAATCCATTTCAGAATTCATGGCTTCATTCTACTTGGAAACATCTATGCCTTCAACCGCTTCCTTATAGGTAAGAGGATCATTATTGTCAACCAATAACGATTTACCATCCCCGGTGACAAGAAAACCATATCGTTCTGGTTATCTCACCTCTCTTGTGCTCCTACGCAGTTCTTGTGTCTCTAGAACAGATTGTTCTTCCACGGGGCTTTGTGGAATCTGTTCTTGTACCAACTCATGTGTATCTTGATCCTCGACTTCATTTAAGTCTATCTCGCTCCCACTATCTCTTTTGTAGATGTGCTCCCTCTCAAGGAATATGGCGTGTCTTTCCACTGTAACCTTTTTGTCTGAGGGGTTGTATAGGTAATATCCCCTTGTTTCCTTGGGATATCCTATAAAGACACACTTTGTGCCTCGGGGAGTGAGTTTGTTACCTGAAGAGGCCTTAACAAATGCTTCTCTCCCCCACACATGTAAATTCGATAACATGGCTTTGCATCCACTACATAACTTGTATGGAATACCATTTATCAATTTAGTTGGTACTTGGTTTAGTATGTGCGCTGCTGTTTGTAATTAATATCCCCAAAAGGATAATGGAAGACTCGCATGACTCATCATTGATCTCACCATGTCCAACAGGGTGCGGTTCCTCCTTTAACATACACCATTCCACTGCGGTGTGTAAGGAGGAGTGAGTTGAGATAGAATCCCAAACTCCCGTAAGAAATCAATGAAGTCCTGATTAAGATATTATCCTCCTCTGTCTGAGCAGAGTTTTTTAATCTTCTTACCAAGCTGGTTCTCAACTTCATTCTTGTATTCTTTGAACCGATCAAAATAATCTGACTTATACCTTATTAAATAGATATATCCATATCTACTAAAATCATCAGTAAAAGTTATGAAGTACAAGAACCCACCCCTTGCTTCAACTGGAAATGGTCCACACACATCTATGTGAACTAATTCTAGAATCTCTTTATCTCTTTCACCTTTCCCACTAAATGGGGCTTTGGTCATTTTTCCTTGTAGACACTCATGACATACACCAAGTGGTTTTAGTTCGAAAGAATCTAAATACCCATCTTGATGTAATTTTGTCAAACGTTTCTCATTGACATGACCTAGCATGTGATGCCAAATTTGGGTGTGGTATGAGTCATGTGAATTAACTTTGTTATCTATTGCCATTACTTGGTTTGTGTAGTCTAACACATAAAGCCCATTATATAAATGTTCCCTACCAAAACAAATGCTATCTTTATAAAAGTAGCAACATTAATTTCCAAAATTGAATATGAATCCATCAGTATCTAATATGGATACTGAAATAATGTTTTTAGTAACATAAGGCACATAATAACAACCTTTCAAAACCAAGACCATCCCAGTAGGCAATGTGAGGTGGTAGTCTCCTACAGCTACAACAACGAGTCTGGCTCCGTTGGCTGCTCGTAGATCTACCTCCCCTCAATAAATCTTCCAGAATCTACATGGTTCCTGTATTTGGATAAAAATGTGAGCACCACAAGGAGTATCTAATACCCAATTAGTAGAAATAGATAGATTGCATTCGATAACAAATGCACCTGAAGCTTCCCCTTGCTTCCTTGGCTGGGTGCAATTTTTCTTCCAATGGCCCTTCTTTCCACATGAAAAACAAACAGCATCCTGTTCCTTTTCCTCCCCTTTGATCATCCTTTTCTTGGAAGGCCTTGAAGAAGCTTTGGGCTTAAAGCTCTTCGCCTTCCCTTTCCTTTTATTCACCATGAGGATAGTAGGCTTTTCACGCTTCATGTCAGTGTCCACTTGGCGAATGAAGATGAGAATATTGGACAAATAATTATCAATTTTGTTCATATTGAAGTTCACAACAATGTTTGAGAAGCTCTGGGGGAGTGATGCAAGAATGAGATCGGTACCCAGTTCTTCAGGGAGTTTAAACCCTAGAACCTCCAAGCGCTCAATGTAGCCAATGATCTTGACTACATGAGGCCCGGCTAGGGCACCCTCTCCAAGATTTCTCTGAAATAGAGCCTTGGATATCTCAAACCTTTCCTGTCTTGCTCTCTCCTGGTATAGACCACGGAGATGCTCGAGCATGCTATAGGCATCCATGTCTTCATGAGACTTCATGAGCTCACTGGACATTGATGATACCATCAAACATTGAATGTAGAGTGCATCGTTCAAATGTTGATCATAGGCTAGGAAATCTTCATCACTCACCCCTGGGGCAGGGGAATCCGGAAGTGAGGACTCCAGAACATAAAACATTCGTTCATGGCATAGGATAACCCGAAGGCGCCTAAACCATTCCTGAAAGTTACTGCTGGTGAGGATGTTGTCTTTATCCAGAATTGATCGTAGAAAAAAAGTGGTTGATGAGTTTGTCATCTTGATTCTACAATTTAAAATAGCATACTTATTAGTACTTTCTTGATTACATTTTTATGAGAAATAAAAAAATTTAATTCCCCCACTATTTTATCAAGTCCCAATGGCCCTCACCATTGAACTCGGAATGTCCAGTTGCTTTGACATTCTTGTGGAAAGGATCCATATTTCCCTTCGCATAACCCCAACAAGGGTTGGTCAAGCTATTTGAAGGTATTTAGGTAGGAAGGTCTTTGCCAACTGTGAGCTTACAGTTCCTTGATCTGTTGAGTGGACTCCCCAATCCTGAAATCCTGACTTGGATTTCCTCAACTCTTGCCTCCAATATTACATCAAGTCTAGAAATAGCTACTTCTCTTGATGTAATATGGTTAAGTCAACCCGAAACCTTTCATAAGGGCTTCCTTTATAAAAGTAAGTGTCCCAACAAGGGTTGGTCAAACACATAGTTTTATTGAGTCTTTCCCTTAATCAAGTAACGAAAGGCTTGGTCTGACTTAATATGGTATTTGAGGGATTTTATTATTTATGTGTATTTTTGCATTATCACATGCTTGTTAATATTAAGTGATGCTTTCTTAAGTGATTAACCATGTTCCGATAATGCTTACACATAGTATGGTTTTTATTTTACTCAATCTTTGCATGATTTTTCATTTTATTAATTATGTGATCGTGACAAAACATACATAATAAATAAACCATGCAATCAGACAGAAATAAAATAAGATGGCATGGTCATGAGATTCTATTTGGTTAGATTATCTAGCGGTTTTGATAAGCTAACCCTGACCTAGGGAAAACACCTTGAACCTTATGGTTCGTGTTTTTCAGCTCCCACCTGTCCACCTTTGTATCTTCTTGCATTGGTTTCGCCTCGGATTCGGGATTTGAACCGTCTCCTCTATTTTGGGAGATCCTTTATTACATGAGTTTACATTAAAGAAACCATGGGCACGCAGACCCTACATTTTTTTGGAAGAAGGTTCGCCGGCCAACGAATTTAAATTAAATAAATTTAAATGAAACCATACACATACAAAGGGTCTTTGGTCTAGCTCATGATCATCCATAGTATGCAACGACATTTACGCATATTTAGAATTAAAATTATTTTAATCGTTCTTTTATTTAAGATAAGACACGCTCGAATTCAATTAATTATTATCTTATAATTAATCAATTATTTATCTTAAATTCCTTTCGGAATTTCCTTGATATTCTTCTCATCCATATTCCTTGTATGGGTCTTTGTAAATTGGAGGAAACCTGGTGAAATTCCATTTCTGGAAAGTACACGGCGTGTAGTTTATAATTACATGGTGTGTATTTTTCTTTTCACCATTTATCCAAATTACACGCTGGGGATTTGGCGTGTTTTCTGTACTTTGGAAATTTTAGAGTACACGACGTGTAGATGAATCATACACAGTGTGTACTTCCTTGTTACATGGTAACCAGCCTGGTGATCCCGTGTACGCGGTACGCAGCTTATCTTTGTACACGGTTTCACCTGGGTCGGAACGGACTACACGGCGTATTGCTCTAACATACATTCCGTGTATTCCGGTTTCCACATGCCATTCAATTCTGGTCAACATGACGTGATTAAAACTTAGGCATAATCAATTCACACAACATGGTTTGGTGGACCAGTGCCAGTTCGTTGAACCTAAGTACACTGCGTGTAGTTTTAAGTACACATCGTGTAATCCCATGTTGTACAGATAGAAAGAGCGACTCCTCCGGATGAGTTCCTCGTTTTTATTTTAATCAAAATTAAAATTAAAAGTCCATTTCTGTGATATGAATTGAGAAACGAAGGAGGAAGAACATATCTCATTTATTCAGATTTATAGAATGATTTATTTAGAATTGAATCAAATATAAATGCGTAAATTATCAACGAAAATTAAATAACTATAATCAATGTTGTAACCTCGCTCTGATACCATTTGAAGGTTCCGGGCGCAGCGGAAGCGCGTGGGTGAATGTGCCCACTTGGATTTTTTTCATTAGCAATGATCAATCTGGGATCAATACGACGATAAATTCCAGTCTCCATGGATCGAATAACAGAAAAAGACAAAGAATATGGTTTGTCCCGAAACCAAAAACAAAGATCATTACAGGTTGATTATAATTAATTTAATTAATTATAAATAAATACCTTTTGGGTGTTCTTTCTTTTTTGATGTTCTCGATCACGTTGTCGATGTGATCCGTCGTTGCGTCGCAGAAGCCAAGTGTAGACTCCCTCTAGCAGTGATCCACACGTGTACCTCGTATCTCTGGACGTCGCCAAAGGATTCTCCGGGTGCTAGCGGGGAGAAGCCTTTGCTTGCGTTGTCCACCTTAGATCGTCTTGATCCGATGGAAGAGGATATCTCTTGGTCTTGAGAGTGTTCTTAGAGGAAGAGGTTCTTTCGACCATGAAAGAATTATCCAGATATGTTGTTCACAACGATTCTCTTGTGTAGGAAAAGAGTTGGGGTTGTGAGGATATTTATAATCGAGTTTGAGGTTGTAGATTTATGATAATAAATAAATGATTTACGCGTTTCATTTATTTCATTAACTCTTATTGAAAACCCCCATGTTGAATAATTAATTCCTTGACATGCGCTCACGCTGATTATAGTAAATATCATTTAATAAAACGATATTATATCCTCAAAATCCCGACTGGAAAAACTACACGGTGTGTAATAATAAATACACGGCATGTACTTGTTTTTCATTGAAAACTACACGACATGTACATTAAATGTACACGGCGTGTATATCTTGTTTTCATTTATTCATTTCCATTCCAAAATAAAACTACACGGCGTGTACATTTAATAATACACAACGTGTACTTATTTTATTTTATTTTTCCTCTATCATTTAAAACAACTTAGGATTCCTTGAATAATTATTAAACCACGTACGGGAATAATATTTATTCAACTTGAGATACTTGGATACACTTAGTGTGTGACCCTCTAGGCCTCTTTCTCGTTGGCATTAGGCAGGCTTGCCTAAAGTCCAAGATTACTGTCTAGCAACGGGTCAAGGCATCCAAGAGAAAGAAGTTGACGCCGCATTGACATATCACCTCATATGAATGCTTACTGTGTAATTTAATCCCTTTGTCTCGATATCTCATCAAGCAGGTTTCATGGCAGTGTCATAAACCTATATGCTTGATCTATCGTTCTTTGACTACCTGAAATAAACTCGTCATTTACACCATGGCCATGGAGTTTAATTCGACAGTTCTATTTCAATCAAACGGCTGAGATATCAACTTCCATAAATGGAAGGGACAAATCCTTCCTCGACTTATCCATTAACAACATGTCACTCATGACGCACCCAACGTACCCTACTTCCCGCCAACTGTCTGCGTGACGGTTTTCATCAGTAAATCTAAGTGCGTGAGTCATGACATGAGTTAATGATAATCTTCCAGTCTAAGGACCATTACACAGGCTCGCAGATAGCAATATCCGATGACACCAAGACATGTGGAATTACTATTGGCGGGTCTGTTCTAATAATCTCCCATCTTGGAGATTACCAAGTGCGAACTCCATGAGAGAGAGTCTCATCTTCTTACGAGTACTCACACATAACGGTCTGTATACTATGTGTCCTATCATAGTATGTCATCCAACCGCAGAACATTATTTAAGAATATTGTTATTGAATTTCAAGGTTCTCATCATAGCGGGGATCTGCTATGACCTTATTAATGTAACAAATATTCTAGGACATTATTATATTATAGTCATGCAGAACAATGAACAATATATAATAAGTGAACATTCATGTAATCAAATAAAAAAATAGTTGGTTCTGAGGACACCAAACCTTACATATACATGAGGAAATACAATAAAAAAGAAATTTATTTGAAGTGGATTATAATGGTAAAATCATTCTCGGTAACTATAACCTTCTACCAGTTTGTTTTTTTAGTACACCAGAGTTAGAAAATTTTAATACCATAATTATTTAAAAATTGTTTTATATTAAGTAGTTTAATGTAAAACCATATAAAATGATCCATAAAACTAAAATGTTAATAATCAATAACTTTTAATCTTAAGAGTTTTAAAAATAAAATATTTTTAGAATCAAATCAGGAATACTAAAATTAGATGAAGTATTTGGTATTTAAAATATTTCGAGAAAATGAAATAAACTCATTTTCATCTATAAATTAATTTTATAATAATTTTGTTAAATTATGAAATTAAAAAAAATATTCTTATATAAAAAAATGTTTCAGAAACTCACATTATTGAATAAAACTAATAACACAATCCCAATTTTAGAATACTTCTTAGATATTAGTTATTAAAATAAAAAATATAGAACCCAATGAGGAAATGAAAAATATTACTCAATTGTAGAATTATTTCATTATTTTAATCTAATCATTTAAAAATATTAATTATGATTAGTTATATCAGAATTTCTCAACAATTTTAAAATCAAAAAATCAATTAAATATTTATTTAAATTTAATTATGAACATACTAATGAACATATATAAATTTAGTAAAATAAATATTATAATATCACAAAACCATTCATTTTAATGACCTGCATTTTGTGTATTAATATTTTATTTATTATTATTTATTCTGTGAGTATTTATATGAATTTTCACTATGGGGATGGTTGGTGGAGTCTGGCATCAGGATTTTATAAATATGATATCCACTAGGGACTCATTGTCATGGAAGTAATGGGTAAAGTGCCCATGTGGTTCAACAGGGATTCAGTGGACCTATTTGGGTATTCATTGGCCACTAGGTTTCCATTGGGGAGTATTTTCATTACTTGAACCTAAATGGGGATTGATCCACCACTACCTGAAGCCCACCTCCATAGGCTAGGGTATTGTGACCAGTTCTGAAGGCATAACTAACAAAGGGGTATATTTCATAAGTAGGTGTTTGCACACACCCAATCATCTCAATGAATAAGTTCATAAAAAATATAAGGATGAAATAAATACAATGTAAAACTAGCATTCAAAACCTCTAGGGTGTAAAATAGTATAACAATGAAAATGGAAAATTAAGATGGATAAATACACAACCAAACAGAATGATATCCCAACTAGGCATAACATGGAACAAAACTGTTGGGAGAGCCCAAATCCAAATCTCTAAGCTATGATGAATGTAGAAGGAAAAGAGCTCTAAATATCCTTAGCCTTCACTATAGTCACTACAGACCCGTCCTTTACCTGACTATGACACCACGTGTGTGAGAAAATCCCATACAGGTGTGAGTATATAGATATCCAGTAGGACATCCTAAAAGATTATAGGGGGAGAATTAAGAGACATAATAGGAATAAAAAGATAGTATATTATAAACATGATGTCACTAAACCCAAATCAAGAGAAATAATATCTCTTTAAAAGCACAAGGGTCTCAACATGGTGTGTATATGGACTACAAGTCGATCTATTTCCACCCATATTAGGAGAGTGGCCTCATCAATCCATGAGAAGTTAAACATGAAATTAAAGTCGCATACCTCACGTATCGTCAGAACCCATATCATTAGAGAAAAGAAATAAAATGGAATGGATACACACACACACACACACACACACATATATATACACTTATATTCTTATCAAAAGGATTCAAAAATGAGAGAGTAAAGGGATTTCCATCTTAACACCCAGTTTGGGAAAGGAGTCCCCAAAAGTTCCAAAATTCATCCAATGATGCCCAAAATCTGGCACATCTTCCTAGAGGAAATCATCTAATTCAAGACACACATCAATCATGCACCACAATGTCAAGGAGAAAAATATATAGTTATAGGACCCATGCCATGATACAATAGGGGGGTTCCACTTAGTCGATAGATGGAGGGCCTATACCCAATTCCAATTGTTTGGGGGGGGGGTAGGGGGTCCACTATAATAGTTGATAGACGACCCATTCCATGCCCACCTGGATTGTTCCACTCTGATAGTCAATAAAGCACCCATGCCCTTCCCTGTAGGAGGGTTCTATACTCAATTTAAAAAGGGGTCCCATTCCCCACCTAGCTAGCGGGTTCTGATCTAGTGCTAGAGGACCCATTCCCTAACTCCATTGGAGAGTACCACTTTTGTGATAAAGGACCAATGCTATAACTCTATAGTAGGTTTCAACTATGATAACCAATAGATGACCAATACCTCACCCATCTAGAGTGTTCCACTCGGAATCATGGAGGACCCGTGCCCTATCGTATTAGGAGGGTTTCACTCATATGGAAGGTAGATAAAGTATCCTTGGATTATGGGAATACTAGGATTCCACTCTCTGAATCTAGAGGATCCATGCCCTGACTCCGTAAGAGGGTTCCAATCAAAATAACCCTGGGGATCCTGTGTGATCACTACTATTGTTGAATGTGGGCTAAATAAGAACTTTGTCCATAAAGGCTCACATCATATCTCAAAATCCATAATAGAGGCCACCATCACGTTCTACGTTGAAAAATATCTAGGAGAGGCTACTCAAGGAATAAAATTATAATTCAAAAGAAGAAGATATAAGATATTAATGTTTCCTAAAATTAAATGATGAGGTAAACAGTGTTCTAGGGGACCCACATGGTGTATGGTCCCACTATATCACTTGGTCATATCCGAGAAGGTACACAGCTCACTAACCATGTAAAAATACATGACATGTAGGGAATCTACATGGAGTGCACTAGTACATGGGGTCTTGTCCCATGCACCTTGTCCATGTCGGTGTATCCTTGTTTTGTCTATATACTTTGGTACACGATGTGCCTCTTCACACGGGGTGTCGACCATCTCGATGTACATGGCCATGTAATTATGTACATGTTCATGTGCCTAACCATATATTTATGTATTTTTTAATACCCATGTCATCTACCACATGGCTCGACCACCCTGAAAAATGGGAAAATAGAATATAGGAGGAAAACACAGCATGAAAAAATTATTATTTTCCAAAAACCCTAGCCACTACAACATATGTGCTATGATATGTGTGTTCATCATGATACATTCTATGTAGATATTATTTTTTACCAAATCTCATATATAATCTCTACACTCCAAATATTACTTCACTACTTTGAATTTATCTTCTCCATCACCTAAAATCTATGGATCTAGTCTTGATTTTTCATTTTCAGCTATCCGGTGGCTGACTTGACTGAAAATTTCTTTTTTTATTTCAAAAAAACTTTTTAATGGAAAAGTGAGAAACCATAGAACGACAATATAAACACCAAACACCAAAACAGAAACAAACCCAGAACAAACCACCGTGTCTGCCCCACCCTAGAAAATATGTTATGACCCCAAGCCTTCACCAAAACACAACCCTTTGGCAAGCAGTCCCATGCAGAAGTGCACGGGCATAGAACCGATGGCGAAGCCATACCCTGTCAAGCATCCATATCGAAATGGCTAGTAAAGGTGAAGGCTTAATGATCTGATCCTCTTCCAAAGAAAATCTAGGTAGTATGCTGGAAACCAAAACAATACAACCAAAAAAACAACATGAAGATCCAAATCTATTAAATTATGACCAAACAATTTTTTCTAACCAACCACCCAACCACTAACTAAACAAAGTGATTAAAAGTAAAGAGGACCTCACCTGATTCTCTATCCATGAATAATTTCCATGAAAAGAATGAAACATGTAGGTCAGGTACCTCCAACAAAAGCCTCTCAAACCCAGATGCTAGCTGGTCGCAGACCTGAATGTACTCCTCAATACAGATCTTCCCTTTGTTGAAACCTCCTACCAGGATTAGGTCCTATTTTTCAATTCATGCATATTGCTCCTCATTTAGTGACACCTCTAGAGATCTTCCCATCATCTTAGCTGCCTTTTCCTCAGATGTATTGAGCAACAAGACTTGTTCGGTCCCTTCCTCTTCATATGACAGAAGTAGAACCAAGGGGTCACCCTGTTCTCTTAACTTTTGATGGATTTGGGTCCCCGTAACCATCCTCTTATCAGTTTCCTTCTTTGCCGATTGAGTCTCCAAAGGTGGAGGTAGTGAGGAATAGTACTTCATCCCATTACTCCTCCTAGAGACCCTGTTTCTCTTCGGGTTTGGATCATCATCATACCAGTTCCCGTGATTGATCCCCTTGGACACCTCCATGCCAGACCATGCTCCCTCTCCTTGAGCATTAGGATCCAAACCCATATCAGCCTCTGAGAGGCTGTCAAACCTGTTGCAAAAAAGGAATGAGTTCTGAAATACTGTCAGACCACCTACCTTCCAAGTGATTGGAACTGGTTCCAACATTTCCATCCCCTTACTCTCCTTATCCTTATCCTTTCGGCCTGACCTTGGATCCTCATCCGCCAAAACATTCATTGGCTCCTTCTCTTAATCCATCTTATGATCCATATTCCAGCTAGCCATACTAGAAGCCTCCTACACAACCAAATGGCCATCCTTCGACTGTATAGATAGGTACTTCCTCAGCGTACAAAACACCTCCAATACTAGCAGATTGATTTGGGACAAACACTTCCCCAACCGATCATCACCAAACGTCCCATTACACACTGCACTACAAACCTCTGGACCACCTCCAGTTTGTTCCTCCTCCTCCGTTCATGACCACTTCGGCCCCTGATCTCTCCCCACAACACCCTTGAGAGATTGTTCTGAACCATCCTTCTCCCAGAATTCTGCTGTCATACTATTTCTGTTATCCTCCAGCCTTCCCCTACACTGTAAACCTCACCGACAAACTTCTAGCGAATGTCCACGATTGTTTCACACAGAGCAGAAGACTCTGCATTTCCCCATACCCTTCACCATTGTTGACCCCAGATTTTAAGCCTCTGTAGGATGACCCCTGGGCTTATAGGAAGAGCATAAATCAGTCCAGTTTTCATACACCACCCACTGTTTACATCGGACCATCCGGTGGCTGAAAATGGGCTCTTTCGACCTAGGGGTGTTCACCAAATGAATTGAAAACCTCAATTTCTTCCACTATTGAATATGAAGATAAAAAAACAGAAAAAAAACATCTACAACACAAAATGTAACAAAATACATCCCTGGTTTGTCGATCACCCTCTCACACATGAATTCATTGCAAATTCAAGGGTCCGATTTGGCTAGGAACCACCCGGTATTGTCAAACCTAGACCGTGGGGGTCCAATTAGTGAATAACATGATGAATCATGGGAGAATAGAACCATAAAAAAGTATTAATCGATCAATTCCAAAATATCTTGTCCGATGATCATGAATTTGGATATTTTTTGTTAGAAAACAATTGAATAACCAAGTTAATTTTAATTCAAATGCGCATGAAAATGCCACAAATGGCATAGATCAAAGATAAGATGATTATTCTCAATAAATTTAGTAAACAAGGTAATAATATAATTTTTTTGACTCATTTAGGGATATTAGTTATTTCTTCAAAGATAACACATGAAAATGAATGGAAAAGTCTTGTGTTCTCCATGAACTAATCTACTCAAATCATATGATTCATCGTCGTCTGATGTCTTTCTCCAATAGAAGGAGGAAGAATGAAATGGAATCCTCCAAGCATTGATGCTGATAAATTAGGAGGATTATCCATATATATGAATTTTAAATCATATCATGTTTTTAAATAATAGATTAAAAAAATTAATTGTATTAATTAACAAAATGAACACACTGCTAATGGGAGAGATATATGAACACCTCACACTGACCTGCCATAAGTTGCTTATAGGGTAAAAATCACATTCAGAAATAAAATGTTGTCTCATATATCTCATATGATATTTTATTTTCTATTTAATCCATTTTATTTGATAAAATTCATGCATAATATAAGGTGTATTTAATATTTTCGTAAAATTTATTTTGGGCACATCAGGTGTCAAAATCACACCCTGTCTTAGCACCGGGTTCCAGAATATTATAAATATATATTTCAAAGTCTTAAGAGGAAAACAGTAAGGTCTCTAAATAATTCCGTCCTATAATATTTTCATCCTTTAAAATAAATAAAAAACAATAAAATGTGGGATACTAAACATGCATCTCGCTCTCCCACTCCAAGGATCTCTCTTACATGTTCATGTACAACCGAAAAATGTGAACAAAGGGGATGGTCCATAAACATAGGGTCCTCTATTAAAAACCTCATTCTTCAATGAGTTCTCTGCAATAGAGGAATCATCCTCAATTTCCATCTCACAACAGTCGATGACGTGTTTGGGTTCATGCATGAATCTCCTAAAATTTAACATGAGAAAGACTCTATTCACCCACTCCATCTATGGGGGTTGTGTGAGGTAGTAAGAAATATTTCCATCCATCTACATGATATTGAATGACCAGATGTAACCCAGGGAAAAATTTTATCCCTAACTAAACTAATACAATCCTCATCATAGGGAGACTCTCTAGAAAATATGGTGTCCCTAGTCAAACACCCATGGCCTACGATGGTGATCATTTGTAAGATTTATATCTGGTAAGGGTCTTCCTTGTCTACAAAAGGATGAATTGTACCCTCTCCATCACAACCTAAAACAACTTTATATTCACAAGATATTCCTAAAAAATCTATGTCCTACACAAGGGTGACCTGTAGGGTCTTCCATACATGGCCTCAATTGGTTTCATGCTAATGGTAGAGTGGTAGTTGTTATTGTATGTGTTGTTTACCAAGGGAAGGTGATCATCCCAGCACAGAATGATGTCTAATAAGAAGTCCCTCAACATAACCTCTAAAACCAAGATTATTTTCATGGTATTCCTATAATTATAGAGGTGGATTGTTATAATCTGCCTCATCTCAGTTCCAAATTACTCTTGTATGACTCTCAATAATTATGATGTGAACTGTGCATCATGATAAGTATTCAAGGGTACCCCTTGAAGGTGAAAAATAACCCATACACACATCATCTAAAAAATTTAAAACAACTATTCTACCTCGTAGAAAGAACGTGGGATGACATCGTGAGTTTGTCAAGTATATCCCAGATGGGGTCATGGATCTTTTGTGTGTGTAGAATCCCTATCACTGATCCCATGGATATTCCATCACACCTCTGCTCCGGAATGTCAAGGGGATGAAACAATCCTACCAAAACCTCATTCTCATATTTCACCTGGAGATTGGTGAGTGACCAAGAGATTATCTTAGCCACACTCTATCTCATGATAGACCACCAAAATTTCCACTAAAAGTCTTTTTAAAATTTCCCCACACCAAGATGTACACTTAAGGGTGATGTGTGGAACTTTCACATCACCTCCCCCCACATCGTGACTGGGACTTCTATTTGTCCCTTGAAAAGGAAGATGTGAATCCCTCCTTTAGAATACCCATATGGTTATTCTCTATGGATATCATGTCATGAAATACCATAATGTCAATGTATACTAGTTTAAACTATCTCATATTATTGAGAAGTGGAGGAGTCAATATAATCGAATGAAGAAAAAAATCACCCTTATACTCCACCAAGGCCTGCCGCATGGAACACAACTGCTCTGATGCCTTCTTCACAAAATGATCCTAGGAATTACTACTATAGGAATATTCTTCCACATTTACCTTCCCTAGAATAAAGTATTTCTAAAAGTCATTTTCTTGTAAGAACTCCAAACTAGTGCCACTATCAAACATTAAAGTATCTCTGCATGAAGAGTTACCTAAGACGTTGATGGTATGAGTAATCCAAAATGTGTTCTTTTAAAAGAAGGAACCTCAACATCCTCAGGGAAAATATATCCATTTCTATCTCTAGGTTAATATTTGCATAGTTATTCCCATGAGGTATCATATTCAATGACCTGTATGCGATAACAACTTTCCTCTACATCAAAAATCAGTTGAGCCCATATCCTTAGGCATCACAATACACCATGAAATCCATTAACTAATCTAGTAGTCTCAAAACATGAGTACTAATAAACCTCATCCTAAAATCCTCATGGGATCTCTATTACTCCTCATGTAACACCCCAGGTAAATAAAGAATATGACATTTTCATATTTATCCATATTTGTGAAAAAAATATTAATATGACTTTAAAGGGGACGCTATGCTTGATGGCATACCCAACACGCAACAATGAGTTTCTTGGGAATATTACGTTGCACTCTAATAATAAAATAATATTATTTTAAATGGTAGTTAACATGTAGCTGTTGTATTGGCGGGAATGGATAGAAATAACTAGAATATGATTATATATGTTTTTAAATGTTTTTAAGTTTATCCAATAAAATATAAAGGCATAAAATACGGAAAGAATTCAATTTTAGGCGTATATGCCCTAGTTTTCACTAAAGGTTCACTTATCACCTTTTGATGGAGAACTGACCTTAAATATAGTTTTGTTCACTCTTATACATACTTTTGGACCAAATAAAACTCTTCTTAAGAATTGGGACATCAAAATTTACTTTGTGTAAATTTTTGGTATCTTTCTGATAAAGTTCATTTTTTAATGAATAGTGTAAAATGTTGTATTTTAATTCAAAACCTCTTTTTTATCTAATTTATTTATATGATTAGATTATCTTTTGAATTGGGTTTAAAGTTAAATTAGAATATATTTTTACCATTAAATCCAATAGTGGTCGTTGGAATTAATTTCACTTTGAAATCAGACTTAAACTAGTGTCAATCTTTTGATACTTATTGTTTCATAAAAACACGCTATTTTCTCTGACAGCTGAAATTAATTATTAAATTAATTAACGTGACTTATATGTTTTGAATTTTGTAAAATAGACTTCATTTTTTAATTCTGAATATCAAATATAGCTTATGGTGAATTTTTGGGATTTTTCTGAAAAACTTCAATTTTTGATGAATAGTGAAACCACTAAGTGGTACTTATAAAAACTGATTTTTCCGTTTAAATGAAAATTTTCCATCTTTGTGTTTTGAATTTAAAAAATCCGACATACATGTTTGTCATTAAGAAGTAAAATGTGGTTCAATGGGATAAAAATAATTTTTTTGGTTAATAGTAACTTATTAAGTTTTTAATCGCGATTAGAGGTAATTAGTGTAGTTTAAGGTAAAAATAATGTTTTAATAATATGAAATGAACTTGACACATGTACTAACCTCATTGGATGTGTCATGTCCGACCAATACAACCCATGGGTCAACTTGGGGACCCCATGAAGCCACTTTGGTTGGAAAATGACATTAATATCTTTTTATTTAAAGTTAAAGTAAAAATGGGACAAACATGAAATGTTTTACTAAAACAATTTTTACATGGGGTTATAAAAATTAGATTTTTGACTATAAATATTCATTGGAAATATAAAAATCTTTTCTACATCATAGTAATTTTTTTATAATTTTTAGACATTAAATAAATTACATTATTTATGACATCATGATGATGCAGCGATGACCTCATTATTTAACGATTTAAATAAAATGGAAAGATAATGTAATATCTACGACCTACACATGTCCATAACCTATTGGATGAGTGTATTTCGAACCCTTATCACCTTATCCTCGAAACACATCAATGTGGGACCTCTTAAATCCGAATACCATTTTAAAATAAAGTGACTTTTCTTTACCTTCCAAGAGTGCCCCTCCTCTACTCTTATAAAAGGCCCCCACCTCTACCTCCTTACCCACACTACCAAAGCCTTTGTCTCGGCCAAACTCTACCCATTTTGTCTCTCCACTTCCCTATATTACTCCTTGAAGCCTCACGTTGGGCAGAAGTCTTCCCAAGGAAGCCTTTGAACTCAAACCAAATGGAGTTACCCGATTTTAAGGTAACGTCTTCACTTGAGTCCTTTTGTTTTATTTTGCTTCTCCAAAACCCTAAAATATTTTTATTCATTTCTTTTGTAACAACTCCAGTATCATCAATATACTAGGATGTTGTTATAATAAGGATTCTAGCTACACTTTCACACACCTACATCTAATGGTTAAAGAACATAATGTTTCCATGGATGGCAAATTTCGGCCTCCCGAAACGATGATTGTTCAACATTATTTTAACACCTTCAAAGGTGTCCATTAAGATGAAACTATATTTATATATTATATATAATATGTTTATGTTTTTTTTAAGATTCTGTATTTTTCATTTTGGGCATACCTTTATGGTTTCTATTATGGGTAAACGCGATATCTTCATTTAAGGAAGTGCGGACTACCGCCCCCTCAAAGTGATGTGATTCGTTAATGCCATATGTGGGACATATAAAGGATGGATTTAAAGTTATTATATATTATTTTATACTGGAATTATAATATACCTCTATATCATTATTATTCCATTCCATAAAAATATTAAATAGAAATGAAAGTAGCGTTCATGCATACGTACGACTTACCGTCTCCATGAACGGTGCATTTCATTTCTTATCCCTAAATGTAATGTACTATTATAAGTACATGTATATAATGGATATATATGATGAATGATACATCTAAATTATGAATATAATTCTGGAATTAAAATATACATACCTCTCATTTAGTTTTAATTCCATTAATATGACGTAGAAATGAAAGTAACGTTCATGCGTACGTACGGCTTACCGTCTCCATGAACGGTGCATTTCATTTCTTACCTCTAAATGATTATGTAATATTATAAATACATGTATATTCTGGATATATATGATATATATGATATCCAAATCTTGAATATAATTCTGGATATAATGAACATTTGACCACACGAACAACATGTAATTGTAAGAAGTCCACTTTCGACTTAAGAACCAAATATCGACAAAACAAACATTATTAACTTAAATGATTAAATAATGTTTATAAAATGGAAATAAGTGATCTAAAAGGAATAATGAACTATAAAAAGGTTCTTAATAAAGTGTAAATTAACTCAAGTTTATTATTCAGGACGTTAAAGAACGATCAAGTCAAGTCGGACCCGAGGTAAGGGATCTTACTTCTCTCTTTCTTTTTAAGTACACTCTTTTATGTCATTCCTTTTAAAGATCATCTTTCTTGTTATTGGGATGTTCTTTTATATTAATCTTACTGTAATTTTTATGTTCACATGATGAGAGAACCTATTCTCTCTCATCAATCCATTTTGGAAATTTTGATTAGCGCCGTTAGGCTGCCGAATTTTCGTAAGAGATCTAACCTCTCTCTTTCTCTTTAAGTACTCTCCTTTATGTCACTTCTTTTAAGATCCTCTTTGTTATGATGGGGTATGTTATTTTATATTCCTCTTGCTGTACATTTTATTTTAATGTGATGAGATACCCTATTTGATCTCATCAATCCATTTTTGGATGTTTTAAGTGGCGCCGTTAGGCTACCGAGTTTTCATAAGGGATTTTTCGTCTCACTTTTATTCCCATGAGATTTATGCTACATTTGACACAATTTCCTTTGAGTGGTGTATATACTGACCATTATTTTACTCATTGTATAATATTCTTTCATTTATGAGTATTTACATCAATGTTGTATTGTCTTTCTTTCACGGGGCGTATGTTTCGAAAGATACCCATGTCGGTAAGGGAACCTTTCACCCTCCTCTTTTTAAAGGGCTTATTTTGTTATGTATTTTAATTCACATAATATTATTTTGGGATATGTTCTTCTATATCCTTATTGATGTAAATTTTATGTCCAAGTGATGAGATACCCTTTTTATCTCTCATCAACTCTTTTTCTAAATTTTGATGTGACGCCGTTAGGCTGTCTAATTATTGCAAGGGAACTTCTTAACCCAATTTCTATTTTTTGGGATAAACATGTACACCTTGAATATTTTATTCTATGATTATGTGTGAATTTCCTATGATTGTTTTACACTTAATAACCACTTATATTTCATTTATTCGTTTGTCACACATAGTTATGTAACTGATTTATCCTTAATCCATGGATACCATCTTTGTATGGGACTTCGTCTCAATCTCCTTTCATTGAGGCATATTTTGTTTTATACACAACCTTATTTTATACAGTGTGTAAACCCCGTTGACTTTTACGTTTATTAAAAAGAGAATCTTTTTTATATGAAGCGTTTACTAAACGACAAAAGGGAATGTTTTTGTCGTACGTATGCGGCGAAAATGACTTCTCCGCCGCCGTGACCATTATTTGAGTTTCGACTTTCTCTACAAGTCATACCTTATTTTTAAAAGAAAAATAAATACCATGTTTTACTTTTATTTTATTTTGGTATTGAAAATGGTTTTCATAATGTTTTTATATCAATGTGTTGTATTGATATCTTGTGATTGAATGGTGGAAATGTTATGTTTCCTTTATGCATGTTTTATGTGATACGATTATGTTGAGGTTCTTGGGCATTATTATGAAGACGGGTGGTTCCGTGATAAACTAAGGGCGGGTGAGCCCGATATAGCTCTCCAATGCATTGGGTAACATGAAGGAGTGAAATGTTAAGTTTTCTCCGAAGAGATTTAGGGAATATACTGTGATGGGTATTCCAAACGTAACCAAGAGCGTTACTCCCTGCGTAAGAATGTTATGAATGCCTCAAGTTACCTTTATATCTTATGATTTCTATGATTTATTCATGGTTTGATGAGGTATGTTAAAGTGCCTATGTTTTATGGGTAAAGTATGATTTCATTCTTATGTATATATGAACTCATGTTTCCTTTCCATATTTTTATAACCCTTACTGAGATTTTTATGCTCATCCCAAGTTTTTGAAATTTTTTTCACAGGTCAAGGGAAAGGTACATGATGTGATGATAGTTTCAAGGATGTGTCAAGAAAGAATCCGTGTTTTATTTTAAATATGTTTCCGTTGATGGGAAGAATTAATATTGTATTTTATGTAACCACTTTGTTTAAATGTGGAATGTAATGCAAGTTTCATGATCTAATTATCTAAAACTCTAAACCTGAAAAGATCCTCAATGTGTAATATTGTAATAACTCAAGATTAAGTAAGGTTTAAGGCTGGGGCCTTATAGTTGGTATCAGAGGTCGGTTTAGATAACTTTAGAGGTTAGGGTATTCTCTAAGCATAAGTGACATTACTATAATGGTTAGGATTTCAGAAAGAGTCATAGTTTTAGATAAAGTGAATGAGTAAGTATATAATAGTGTTTATCTTCCTCATTAGTACATGATGGTTTTGTTGATATACTCACACTGACATTTCTGTTTTTAGTGAATGGATGGATCTAGCAGGCACCAAAGAGACAACAGGTTTGAAGGAAACTGTGGTGGTTCTCTGATTAAGATACTAGATAAAATGGGGGATTCAATGAGGAAACTCTTGGTTGTTCTAAACAAACTATCAAGGAGTCATGATAAACCACTTGAACCTTGGTATGTTCTGTAATGCATCATGTACGAGATGACCAATCTATGTGGAAGTTTAGGTAATAATTATAAAGGTAACCATTAGAGTTTATATGATCCTTACTTTTGAGGTAATTATGGGTTATTATATGATATAATGGAAAATTAAAAGCATGAGAAAAACTTGAGGTTAAAATATGTTATGATCATTTTTGATGATTTTATCTCTTTTTGGGGAATGATTTAAGAATTTTATAGTTTTGGAAAAAGGACAACACGCAGACCGTGTGACAACCCGTCGCGTCGGACAAAGATGCAGGAATCGAACCCACAACCAAAGTGCAACTGGTATTTATCGCCTACCACTGGACTACGTGATGTCCTTGGTTAGTTTGACTGATTCTTTTTATTTATATGATTTTATGAATTAAGAGTAAGTTGATTTTGGGTTATCTATGGATATTTATTAACCTATCACGGAGGATATGTGATTAGGTTAATTACTTTTCAATACGAGACATTAAGAGCAACTAATGTTGTTTGGAGATAAATGTTACGATTTAACTTGGAAGACTATGTGACTAAATCCTTCAAATAATTGGGTTTCAATCTTAGATTTGTTTACTTTGAAGAATTTTATGGAAAAATTGTTTATCGGATGGTCCTCGTTGAACTTTGGGTTTTGTTGGACAAATTTTGGAGATTAAGCATAGATTTTCTTTTTAATGGGTTATCCTTTTCTGGATTATCTGACCTTGTACTAACCTTTTTGGTTTTGGTTTTGGTTAAATCCTCAATACATGGGATGTATATAGTTATCTTTGGTGTATTAGGTGATTCTCTAGAAGTTTATTATAGTACTCTTAATGCGAACAAGTCTCCCTAAATACTCGTCTTTTGGAAAAAATATGAGTTTGATTAAGTAATATAGTAAAAGTTGAAAGTCAACATGATAAGTGATTATGTTTCCTTATGAATAAATTCCTCAATAAAAAGTAACTTAAAACAAAAGTGTTGTCTATTAACTTTTCCTACTGGGGAATCGAATACTGTTTAACCCATCACAAGTTTGTGATTTTCTTATGGTTAACTTTCTCCTAGACATGTTTACTATCACTCTCCCTCAAGAACATAACCCTTTTCTTTTTCTTCCATGTCCATGTTTTCCTACACGGAATCCTATTATGGGTTAACTCGGGTGATCTTTGTACTTATCTTTCTTTATTTTAAAGTGATTGTTTTACCGACTCTTGTTCCGATGTGGGACTTTCAAGGATGTTTCCAAGCTCAATTTTAAAAATTGCGAGGACGCAATTACCAAAAGGGGGGAAGGATGTAACACCCCAGGTAAATAAAGAATATGACATTTTCATATTTATCCATATTTGTGAATAAAATATTTATATGACTTTAAAGGGGACGCTATGCTCGATGGCGTACCCAACACGCAACAACGAGTTTCTTGGGAATATTACGTTGCACTCTAATAATAAAATAATATTATTTTAAATGGTAGTTAACATATAGCCGTTGTATTGGCGGGAATGGATAGAAATAACTAAAATATGATTATATATGTTTTTAAATGTTTTTACGTTTATCCAATAAAATATAAAGGCATAAAATACGGAAAGAATTCATTTTTAGGCGTACATGCCCTAGTTTTCACTAAAGGTTCACTTATCGCCTTTTGATGGAGAACCGTCCTTAAATATATTTTTGTTCACACTTATACATCCTTTTGGACCAAATAAAACTCTTCTTAAGAATTGGGACATCAAAATTTACTTTGTGTAAATTTTTGGTATCTTTCTGATAAAGTTCATTTTTTAATGAATAGTGTAAAATGTTGTATTTTAATTCAAAACATCTTTTTTATCTAATTTATTTATATGATTAGATTATCTTTTGAATTGGTTTTAAAGTGAAATTAGAATATATTTTTACCATTAAATCCAATAGTGGTCGTTGGAATTAATTTCACTTTGAAATCAGACTTAAACTAGTGTCAATCTTTTGATACTTATTGTTTCATAAAAACACGCTATTTGCTCTGACAGCGGGAATTAAATATTAAATTAATTAATGTGACTTATATGTTTTGAATTTTTTAAAATAGACTTCATTTTTTAATTCGTAATATCAAATATATCTTAGGGTGAATTTTTGGGATTTTTCTGAAAAACTTCAATTTTTGATGAATAGTGAAACCACTAAGTGGTACTTATAAAAACTGATTTTCCGTTTAAATGAAAATTTTCCATCTTTGTGTTTTGAATTTAAAAAATCCAACATAAATGGTTGTCATTAATAAGTAAAATGTGGTTCAATGGGAGAAAAATAATTTTTTTGATTAATAGTAACTTATTAAGTTTTTAATTGCGATTAGAGGTAATTAGTGTAGTTTAAGGTAAAAATAATGTTTTAATAATATGAAATGAACTTGAAACATGTCCTAACCTCATTTGATGTGTCATGGGCGACCAAGACAACCCATGGGTCAACTTGGGGACCCCATGAAGCCACTTTGGTTGGAAAATGACATTAATATCTTTTTATTTAAAGTTAAAGTAAAAATGGGACAAACATGAAATGTTTTACTAAAATAATTTTTACACGGGGTTATACAAATTATATTTTTGACTATAAATATTCATTGGAAATATAAAAAGATTTCCTACATCATAGTAATTTTTGTAAAATTTTTAGACATTAAATAAATTACATTATTTATGACATCATGATGATACATCGATGACCTCATTATTTAACGATTTAAATAAAATGGAAAGATAATGTAATATCTAAGATCTACACATGTCCATAACCTATTGTATGAGTGGATTTCGAACCCTTATCACCTTATCCTAGAAAAACATCAATGTGGGACCTCTTAAATCCGAATACCATTTTAAAATAAAGTGACTTTTCTTTACCTTCCAAGAGTGCCCCTCCTCTCCTCTTATAAAAGGCCCCCACCTCTACCTCCTTACCCACACTACCAAAGCCTTTGGATCGGACAACCTATGCCCATTTTGTCTCTCCACTTCCCTCTATTACTCCTCGAAGCCTCACGTTGGGTATAAGTCTTCCCAAGGAAGCCTTTGATCTCAAACCAAAGGGAGTTACCCGATTTTAAGGTAATGTCTTCATTTGAGTCCTTTTGTTTTATTTTGCTTCTCCAACCCCCTAAAATATTTTTATTCATTTCTTTTGTGACAAATACAGTATCATAAATATACTAGGATTTTTTTATAAGAAGTATTAGATATAAACTTTCACACACCTACATCTAATGGTTAAAGAACATACTGTTTCCATGGATGGCGAATTTCGGCCTCCCGAAACGATGATTGTTCAACATTCTTTTAACACCTTCAAAGGTGTCCATTAAGATGACAATATATTTATATATGATATATAATGTGTTTATGGTTTCCTTAAGCTTCTGTATTTTTCATTTTGGGCATACCTTTATGGTTTCCATTATGGGTAAACGCGATATCTTCATTTAAGGAAGTGCAGACTACCGCCCCCTCAAAGTGATGTGATTCGTTAATGCCATATGTGGGACGTATAAAGGATGGATTTAAAGTTATTATATATGATGTTATACTGGAATTATAATATACCTCTATATCATTATTATTCCATTCCATAAAAATATTAAATAGAAATGAAAGTAGCGTTCATGCGTACGTACGGGTTACCGTCTCCATGAACGGTGCATTTCATTTTCTTATCCCTAAATGTAATGTACTATTATAAGTACATGTATATAATGGATATATATGATGAATGATAAATCTAAATGATGAATATAATTCTGGAATTAAAATATACATACCTCTCATTTAGTTTTAATTCCATTAATATGACGTAGAAATGAAAGTAGCGTTCATGCGTACGTACGGCTTACCGTCTCCATGAACGGTGAATTTCATTTCTTACCTCTAAATGATTATGTAATATTATAAATACATGTATATTCTGGATATATATTATATATATGATATCCAAATCATGAATATAATTCTGGATATAATGAACATTTCACCACACGAACAACATGTAATTGTAAGAAGTCCACTTCCGACTTAAGAACCAAATATCGACAAAACAAACATTATTAACTTAAATGATTACATAATGTTTATAACATGGAAATAAGTGATCTAAAAGGAATAATGAACTAGAAAAAGGTTCTTAATAAATTGGAAATTAACTCAAGTTTATTATTCAGGACGTTAAAGAACGATCGAGTCAAGTCGGACCCGAGGTAAGGGATCTTACTTCTCTCTTTCTTTTTAAGTACACTCTTTTATGTCATTCCTTTTAAAGTTCATCTTTCTTGTTATTGGGATGTTATTTTATATTAATCTTACTGTAATTTTTATGTTCACATGATGAGAGACCCTATTCTCTCTCATCAATCCATTTTGGAAATTTTGATTGGCGCCGTTAGGCTCCCGAATTTTCGTAAGAGATCTAACCTCTCTCTTTCTCTTTAAGTACTCTCCTTTATGTAACTTCTTTTAAGCTCCTCTTTGTTATGATGGGGGATGTTATTTTATATTCATCTTTCTGTACATTTTATTGTAATGTGATTAGATACCCTATTTTATCTCATCAATCCATTTTTGGAAGTTTTAAGTGGCGCCGTTAGGCTGCCGAGTTTTCGTAAGGGATTTTTCGTCTCACTTTTATTCCCATGAGATTTATGATACATTTGCCACAATTTCCTTTGAGTGGTGTATATACTGGCCATTATTTTACTTATTGTGTAATATTATTTCATTTATGAGTAATTACATCAATGTTGTATTGTCTTTCTTTCACGGGGCGTATGTTTCGAAAGATACCCATGTCGGTAAGGGAACCTTTCACCCTCCTCTTTTTAAAAGACTTATTTTTTTATGTCTTTTAATTCACATAATATTATTTTGGGATATGTTCTTCTATATCCTTATTGATGTAAATTTTATGTCCAAGTGATGAGATACCCTTTTTATCTCTCATCAACTCTTTTTCTGAATTTTGAAGTGATGCCGTTAGGCTGTCTAATTATTGCAAGGGAACTTCTTAACCCAATTTCGATTTTTTGGGATAAACATGTACACGTTGAATATGTCATTATATGATTATGTGTGAATTTCCTCTGATTGTTTTACACTTAATACCCACTTATATTTCGTGTATTCGTTTGTCACACATAGTTATGTAACTGATTTATCCTTAATCCAAGGATACCGTCTTTGTATGGGACTTCGTCTCAATCTCCTTTCATTGAGGCATATTTTGTTTTATACACAACCTTCTTTTATAAAGTGTGTAAACCCCGTTGACTTTTACGTTTATTAAAAAGAGAATCTTTTTTATACGAAGCGTTTACTAAATGACAAAAGGGAATGTTTTTGTCGTACGTATGCGGCGAAAACGACTTCTCCGCTGCCGTGACCATTATTTGAGTTTCAGCTTCCTCTACAAGCTATACCTTCTTTTTAAAAGAAAAATAAATACCATGTTTTACTTTTATTTTATTTTGGTATTGAAAATGGTTTTCATAATGTTTTTATATCAATGTGTTGTATTGATATCTTGTGATTGAATGGTGGAAATGTTATGTTTCCTTTATGCATGTTTTATGTGATACGATTATGTTGAGGTTCTTGGGCATTATTATGAAGACGGGTGGTTCCGTGATAAACTAAGGGCGAGTGAGCCCGATATAGCTCTCCAATTCATTGGGTAACGCGAAGGAGTGAAACGTTAAGGTTTATCCGAAGAGATTTAGGGAATATACTATGATGGGTATTCCACACGTAACCAAGAGGGTTACTCCCTGCATAAGAATGTTATGAATGCCTCAAGTTACCTTTATGTCTTATGATTTCTATGATTTATTCATGGTTTGATGAGGTATGTTAATGTGCCTATGTTTTATGGGTAAAGTATGATTTCATTCTTATGTATATATGAACTCATGTTTCCTTTCCATATTTTTATAACCCTTACTGAGATTTTTATGCTCATCCCAAGTTTTTGAAATGTTTTTCACAGGTCAAGGGAAAGGTACATGATGTGATGATAGTTTCAAGGATATGTCAAGAAAGAATCCGTGTTTTATTTTAAATATGTTTCCGTTGATGGGAAGAATGAATATTGTCTTTTATGTAACCACTTTGTTTAAATGTGGAATGTAATGCAAGTTTCATGATCTAATTCTCTAAAACTCTAAACCTGAAAATATCCTCAATGTGTAATATTTTAATAACTCAAGATTAAGTAAGGTTTAAGGCTGGGGCCTTATAACTCATTTTAGGTAAAACATTTCACTCTTTTCATAAATTATTTTAATGTTAATGAAATCCATGATAATTATTCTAAAAACCTCAGATGCACCCCACTAAAGTAATAGTGATTTGTAACTCTAACATGATCTTGGGTGGCTCCCAATAAATAACTAAACCAATGTTATCTGAATCCATTTCTAAACAATTCTTTTATATGAAATTCCCCAAAATATAAACCTTGTTAATCTAGAACTGCCATATCCATAGTTTACTATAAATGTCGTTCTCTCGAGGAATGTCTAAGACCATCCATAAGTTCTTTACATGATCGTCCTATAATAGAGTGTATATGAATATGTATATAATGAATAAAACCACAAAATTTTCAATGTTTTACTAGAAAATCTAGCTAATCAGATTCATAAAAAATAAGGGGGATTTATCACACCAAAGGGCATCACTTGAAACTCATTATATACATAGAGACATTGAAATGTCAGCTTTGGAATATTAGCCTCATGAACCCTCAACAAGTGGTATCTAGAATAGAGATCGATATTCAAGAACCATATCCTTACTCAAAACTAATATAATATGACATTAATTATAAGGCCCCGACCTTAAACCTTACTTAATATTGAGTTATTACAAGATTACACATTGAGGATCTTTTTGGGTTTAGAGTTTTAGAGAATTAGATCATAAAACTTGCATTACATTCCACATATAAACAAAGTGGTTACATAAAGATAGTATTCTTCATTCCCATCAATGGAAACATATTTAAAATAAACATGGATTCTTTATTGACACTTCCTTGACACTATCATCATATCATGTACCTTTCCCATGACCTGTGAAAAACATTTCAAAAAAACTTGGGAGGAGCATAAAAATATCAGTAAGGGATATAAAAATACTGAAAGGAAACATGGGTACATATATAAATAAGGATGAGATCATACTTTACCCATAAAACATAAGCACTTTAACATACCTCATCAAATCATGAATAAATCATAGAAATCATTTGACATAAAGGTAACTTGAGGCATTCATAACATTCTTATGTAGGGAGTAACCCTCTTGGTTACGTTTGGAATACCCATCATAGTATATTCCCTAAATCTCTTCAGAGAAACCTTAACGTTTCACTCCTTCGCATTACCCAATGCATTGGAGAGATATATCGGGCTCACCCGCCCTTAATTTATCATGGAACCACCCGTTTTCATAATAATGCCCAAGAACCTCAACATAATCGTATCACATAAAACATGCATAAAGGAAACATAACATTTCAACCTTTCAATCACAAGATATCAATACAACACATTGATATAAAACAATTATGAAAACCATTTTCAATACCAAAAGAAAAGAAAAGTAAAACATGGTATTTATTTTTCTTTTAAAAAGAAGGTATGGCTTGTAGAGGAAGCCTGAACTCAAATAACGGTCACGGTGGCGGAGAAGTCGTTGTCGCCGCATACGTATGACAAAAACATTCCCATTTGTCGTTTAGTAAAACGCTTCATATAAAAAATATTCCTTTTGGATAAACGTAAAAGTCAAAGGGGTTTATACACCGTATAAAATAAGGTTGTGTATAAAACAAAATATGCCTCAATGAAAGGTGATTGAGACGAAGTCCCATACCTCAGGTCTGACTTGACTCGATCGTTATTTAATGTCCTGAATAATAAACTTGAGTTAATTTATAATTGATTAAGAACCTTTTTCAAGTTCATTATTCCTTTTATATCACTTATTACCATGTCATGAACACTATGTAATTATTTAAGTTAATAACGGTCATTTTAACAATCATTGGTACTTTAGTAAAAAATAAACCCTTTACAATTACAAGTTGTTCATGTATCCATTATATCCAGAATGGTATTAATGATGTAGATATCATATATGTCATATATATCCAGTAAATGCATGCATTTATAATATTACGTAATCATTTAGAGGTAAGAAATGAAATGCACCGTTCATGGAGACGGTAAGCCGTACATACACATGAACGCTACTTTCATTTCTATTTCATATTTTATAGAATGTAATCATAATGATATAAAGTTATATTATAATTCCAGTATAATATCATATATAATATCATAGTTCCATCCTTTATACGTCCCACATATGGTATTTAACGAATCAAATCACTTTGAGGGGGCGGTAGTCCGCACTTCCTTAAATGAAGATATCGCGTTTACCCATAATGGAAACCATAAAGGTATGACCAAAAAGAAAAAAACAGAAGCTTAAGGAAAACATAAACATATTATATATCATATATAAATATAGTGACATCTTAATGTCCACCTTTTAAGGTGTTAAAAGAATGTTGAACAATCATCGTTTCGGGAGGCATAAATTCACCATCCACGGAAACAGTATGTTCGTTAACCATTAGATGTAGGTGTGTGTAAGTGTATCTCGAATCCATATTATAACAACATCATAGTATATTGAGGATACTGTATTTGTTACAAAAGAAAAGAATAAAAAGATTTTAGGGGGTTGGAGAAGCAAAATAAAACAAAAGGACTTAAAAGAAGACACTACCTTAAAATCGGGTAACTCCCTTTGGTTTGAGCTCAAAGGCTTCCTTGGGAAGACTTCTGCCCAAAGTGAGGCTTCAAGGAGTAAGAGAGGGAAGTGGAGAGAAAAAATGGGCAGGGTTTGGCCGAGCCAAAGGCTTTTGGAGTGTGGGTAAGGAGGTAGAGGTGGGGGCCTTTTATAAGAGGAGAGGAGGGGCACTCTTGGAAAGTAAAGATAAGTTACTTTATTTTAAAAAGAGTTTCGGATTCAAAAGGTCCCACATTGATATAATTCTAGGATAAGGTGATAAGGGTTCGAAATCCACTCATCCAATAGGTTTTTTACATGTGTAGGTTTTATATTTTACATTATCTTTCCATTTTATTTAAATCGTTAAATAATGAGGTCATCGCTGCATCATCATGATGTCATAAATAATTTAATATATTGAATGTCAAAAAATTATAAAAAAAATACTATGATGTAGGAAATATTTTTAGATTTCTAATTAATATTTATAGTAAAAAATATGACTTGTATAACCCCATATAAAAATTGTTTTAGTAAAATAACTCATGTTTGTGTCATTTTTACTTTAACATTAAATAAAAAGTTATTTATGTCATTTCCCAACCAAAGTGGCTCCATGGGGTCCCCAAGTTGACCCGTGGCTTGTCTTGGTAGGCCATGACACAGCCAATAAGGTTAGGACATGTTTCTAGGTCATTTAATTTTATTAAAGCATTATTTTTACCTTAAACTACCCTAATTTCCACTAACCGCGATTAAAAACTTAATAAGTTACTATTCACCAAAAAATTATTTTAATCTCATTGAACCACATTTTACTTCTTAATGAAAACCATGTATGTCGGATTTTTTAAATTCAAAACACAATGACGGAAAAATTTCATTTAAACGGAAAAATCAGTTTTTGTAAGTACCACTTAGTGGTTTTACTATTCATCAAAAATTAAAGTTTTTCAGAAAATTACAAAAAATTCACCCTAAGCTATATTTGATATTCCGAATTCAAAAATGAAGTCTATTTTACAAAATTCAAAACATATAAGTCACATTAATTAATTTAATAATTAATTCCCGCTGTCATGACAAATAGCGTGTTTTTATGAAACAATAAGTATCAAAAGATTGACACTAGTTTAAGTCCAATTTCAAAGTGAAATTGATTCCAATGAACACCATTGGATTAAATGGTAAAAATATATTCTAATTTCACTTTAAAAACAATTCAAAAGATAATCTAATCATATAAATAAATTAGATTAAAAAGATGTTTTGAATTAAAATACAACATTTTTCACTATTCATTAAAAAAATGAATATTGTCTAAAAAGTACCAAAAATTCACACAAAGTAAATTTTGATGTCCCAATCATAAAGAATAAGTTTATTTTGACAAACATAGATTATAAAATTGTCAAAAGTTTGATTTAAAAAGAGTTTTCCATCAGAAGGCAGTAAAACAATCTTTTAAGAATATTAGTGTATTCCATGCTTAAGATTGGATTTATTTTAATTTTAAGCCTCTAAAAAACTATCTAATTCATTAATAGACATAGATAAAAATATCTATTATTCATTACTTACTTGGGATGTTACATCCTTCCCCCATTTAGAAAATTGCGTCCCCGCAATTTATTTACTTATCGAATAAATGGGGGTACTTATCCCTCATTGAATTTTCAGATTCTCATGTTGCCTCTTTAATCATGTGGTTTTTCCACAAAACCTTTACCTGGTGAATCACCTTATTCCGTAACACTTTCTCCCTGTTGTCAAGAATCTGGACCGGTTGTTCCTCATAAGATAGGTTCTCTTCCAGCTGAACTACCTCTGGACTCAAAACATGAGATGGATCTGGCATGTACTTTCTCAACATCGAAACGTGAAAAACATTGTGTACCTGAGATAAACTCGGAGGTAAAGCCACTCGGTAAGCAACTGATCCAACTCTCTCCATAATTTCATATGGTCCAATGAACCTTGTACTCACCTTTCCTTTCTTACCAAATCGCATCACACTTTTCCATGGTGATACTTTGAGAAAAACATGATCACCTACCTCGAAAGATAGATCCTTCCTCCGGTTATCCGCATAACTCTTCTGCCTTCTCTGAGCTGTTCTCATGTGCTTCTGAATCAGCTGAACTTTTTCTGCCATCTCTTCTACCAATTCTGGTCCCATCAGCTTCCTTTCACCCACTTCATCCCAGAAAGATAGAGTTCGACACCGCTTCCCATATAATGCCTGAAATGGTGCCATCATTATACTGGAATGAAAACTGTTATTATATGAAAATTCAACCAAAGAAAGATGTTGGTCCCAACTTCCCTGATAATCCATAGAGCAAGAACGTAGCATATCCTCCAATGTCTGAATTGTTCGTTCCGACTGCCCATCTGATTGAGGATGAAAAGCTGTACTAAAATTTAATTCAGTACCCAACGACTTCTAAAGGCCTTTCCAAAAGTTAGAAGTGAACCTGGGATCACGATCAGATACAATGGAGAGAGGAACTCCATGTAACCTAACTATCTCTTTAAGATACAAACGGGAAAGTAGATCTAGGGAAAAATTATCTCGTATAGCAAGGAAATGAGAATATTTGGTCAAGCGATCAACAATAACCCAGATTGCATTATTACCTCGAGATGTCTTCGGTAATCACACAACAAAGTCCATGGATATATTCTTCCATTTCCACTCTGGCACTGGTAAAGGCTGAAGCATCCCTTTCGGTAACTGCCGCTCTGATTTAACCTGTTGACATGTCAAACACTTCACAGTAAAATCAGCAATATCTCCTTTCATTCCATCCCACCAGTAATACTCCCGAAGATCTCTATACATCTTAGTACTGCCTGGATGAACTGAAAACGGAGAACTATGAGCTTCACATAACAACTCTCTCTTGAACTGTGAATCACAAGGCACACAAAATCTCTTCCCAAATCTCAAAACGCAATCATTATTAATGTTGAATTCAGTAAACTTACCTTTCTGAACCAGCTCTACCTTTTTCTGCAACTCACTGTCTTGCTTCTGTGCTTGCTTGATTCTATCTGATAGAGATGATCTCACTAATACCTGAAACAAAATAGAAGAACTTCCTGCACCAAAAACTTCCATGCCAAATCTCATCAAATCCTTAACCAAAGGATCACGTTCCAAACACAATATTCTTAATGAAGCATTACTTTTTCGACTCAAAGCATCAACCACTTTATTTGCTTTTCCCGGATGGTAATGAATTGTACAATCATAATCCTTGATTAATTCCAGCCATCTCCTCTGTCTCATTTTAACTCTTTCTGAGTGAATAATTTCTAACAAACCTTCGTTAATAGCCTGCCAAACCAAGGAAGCTACGAATCTCAGTTACATTTGTGGGTCTTGGCCATTCGTCAACAACCTTTGTTTTTGCAGGATCAACAGTTATCCCATCTTTAGAAACAATGCGACCAAGGAAAGAAATTTGTTGCAACCAAAACTCGCACTTGTTGAATTTTCCATAGAGTTTCTTTTCTTTTAAGGTTTGCAAGATAACCCTTAAATGTCTTTCATGATCTTCCTTAATTTTAGAAAACACCAAAATATCATCAATAAAAACCACCACAAACTTATCCAAGAACTCATGGAAAATTATATACATTAATTCCATGAATACAGCAGGTGGATTGGTTAGCCCAAAAGGCATTACTAAAAATTCATAGTGGCCATATCTTGTACATAACGTGGTCTTCGGAACATCTTCTTCCTTTACCTTCAGCTGATGGTACCCCGATCTCAAGTCAATCTTTGAAAAATACTGAGCTCCCTAGAGCTGATCAAATAAATCATCGATATGAGGCAAAGGATATTTGTTCTTAACAGTGATGTTATTCAAGGCTCTATAATCAATGCAAAGTCTCATTGAACCATCTTTATTTTTAACAAATAAAACAGGAGCACCCCATGGTGATGTTCTAGGTCGAATGAAACCTTTCTCTAATAAATATTGCAATTGCTCCTTCAACTCTAAAAGTTCAATTTGAGCCATTCGATAAGGGGTTTTTGAAATTGGCTTAGCATCAGGAACTAAGTCAACAGTAAATTCAACTTCCCGATCTGGTATTATTCCAGGCAACTCATCAGGAAAAACATCAGGATACTCATTTACCACTGGCACATCATTAATCTGAACAGTTCCTTTATTTTCAACGATGTGTGCAAGGTAACATTCATTTCCATCTTTTACAAGTTTCTCGGCCTCTTGATAAGTTATCAACAGTAAGGGTTCATTCTTGTACACAAACTGAAAGTCTTTCTGAAAAGAAACTTCTTTAGCTCTACAGTCAATCTTAGCATGGTAAATAGAGTGCCAATCCATACCCAGGATAACATCAAACTCTACTAGAGGTAGAACAATAAGGTTTGCAAGTAGGTTCTTTCCACAGATAAGGATAGGAAGATTCTTATAAATTATTTTTGCCTCAACATTTCCCCCAGGTGTTTTTACCACAAGTCCATAAGTCATTTCTTGAGATGGTATTCCCATTTTACTAGAAAAGGTTTCAGAGATGAAAGAATGTGTAGACCCCGAATCAAACAACACACTGGCATAATCTGAAAAAACAAACAAAGTACCTGATACAACTTCATTTGACATTCCGACATCTGCCGAAGTAGTTGCAAAAGATTTCACCACCCCTTTCTTTTAGTAGTCTAACTGCTTCCCATCACTCAGGCTCTTTTTCAGACACTCGTTTGCATAGTGACCCATCTCATTGCAGTTATAACATTTCACTAACTGTAAATAAAATTTGGTCTTACCTTCACCTTGATCCTTTTAAGTGCAATCACGAGCCTTATGTCCCATCTTACCACATCGGTAGCACTTTCCAGAATTCAGAAGACATTCCCCGCATGCCTTTTTCCACATTTATCACAAACTGGAAACATAGTTTTCTTACCATCAGACTTTTTTGAAGAATTTTTACCTTTCTCCTGCCACCTCGGTCTCTTCTTCTGCTGGTTGTTATAGAACACTTGGTCACCGGAAAACTCCATTTCCACCTTCTCAGAACATCGAACAAGCTTTTCATAACTTTTAAACTCACGAGAAGCTAACGCCCTTCGATATTTTGGATTTAATTTTGAGTAAAAACGATTGATTTTACTATCAAGGTCTCAGATAAAATTTGGAGCATACCTTGCCAATCGAGTGAACCTTTCTTCATAGGTAGCCACTGAGTCTTCCTCTTGCCTCAATTCCAAGAATTGCTTTTCTATCCTAATTCGAACAGCCTTAGGAAAATACTTCTCAAGAAACATACCTTTGAATTCATCCCAGTCAAGAGCATCAATCTCATCGGCGTCCCTGATATTTTTAACCATCGACCACCACTAATCTGCTTTTCCCTCCAAATGGTAAATAGCAAGACTAACCTTTTGATTGTATGAACACCCATGACATCGAAAATATTCTCCAGTGCTTTAATCCACCCTTCAGCTAGCACAGGGTCAGATGATCCTCTGAATTATGGGGGATGTTGCCTCATGAAATGTTCCACCACTGACATGTTCCTCTGCGGTTGATCTGGCTAATCTCGTGCATGGATACCACCACCATTTATAGCCTGAGTCAACTGCGCCATTACTGCATCAAACTATTCAGTTCCAATTCTGACCATCTCGGGATGCTGATTCAGAAGGTTATTTCCTTCTGTATGCATTCCTAACACTGCTTCCCTGTTTCGTTTGTGGAAAACCATTATGAACAAACATGTCTTAGATAAAGCAACATGGTAATCTTCAAATGCTATATCATTTAAAAAAAATATTTTTGGATAATCATTTAATATAATTCTAACTCCTAAAGTTATCTAAACCAACCTTTGATACAAACTATAAGACCCCAGCCTTAAACCTTACTTAATCTTGAGTTATTACAAGATTACACATTGAGGATCTTTTCGGGTTTAGAGTTTTAGAGAATTAGATCATAAAACATGCATTACATTCCACATATAAACAAAGTGGTTACATAAAGATAGTATTCTTCATTCCCATCAATGGAAAAATTTTAAAATAAACATGGATTCTTTCTTGACACTTCCTTGACACTATCATCATATCATGTACCTTTCCCTTGACCTGTGAAAAACATTTCAAAAAAACTTGGGATGAGCATAAAAAGATCAGTAAGGGATATAAAAATACGGAAAGGAAACATGGGTACATATATACATAAGGATGAGATCATACATTACCCATAAAACATAAGCACTTTAACATACCTCATCAAATCATGAATAAATCATAGGAATCATAAGACATAAAGCTAACTTGAGGCATTCATAACATTCTTACGTAGGGAGTAACCCTCTTGGTTACGCTTGGAATACCCATCACATTATATTCCCTAAATCTCTTCGGAGAAACCTTAACGTTTCACTACTTCGCGTTACCCAATGCATTGGAGAGCTATATCGGGCTCACCCGCCCTTAGTTTATCACAGAACCACCCTTTTTCAAAATAATGCCCAAGAACCTCAACATAATCGTATCACATAAAACATGCATAAAGAAAACATAACATTTCCACCTTTCAATCACAAGATATCAATACAACACATTGATATAAAAAAAATTATGAAAACCATTTTCAATACCAAAATAAAATAAAAGTAAAACATGGTATTTATTTTTCTTTTAAAAAGAAGGTATGGATTGTAGAGGAAGCCGAAACTCAAATAACGGTCACGGCGGTAGAGAAGTCGTTGTCGCCGCATACGTACGACAAAAACATTCCCTTTTGTCGTTTAATAAAACACTTCGTATAAAAAAGACTCCTTTTGGATAAACGCAAAAGTCAAAGGGGTTTATACACCGTATAAAAGAAGGTTGTGTACAAAACAAAATATGCCTCAATGAAAGGAGATTGAGACGAAGTCCCATACCTTGGGTCCGACTTGACTCGATCGTTATTTAATGTCCTGAATAATAAAATTGAGTTAATTTATACTTTCTTAAGAACCTTTTTCAAGTTAATTATTCCTTTTATATCACTTATTACCATGTCATGAACACTATTTAATTATTTAAGTTAATAACGGTCATTTTAACGATCATTGGTACTTGAGTAAAAAATAAACCCTTTATAATTACAAGTTGTTCATGTATCCATTATATCCAGAATGGTATTAATGATGTAGATATCATATATGTCATATATATCCAGTACATTCATGCATTTATAATATTACATAATCATTTAGAGGTAAGAAATGAAATGCACCATTCATGGAGACGGTAAGCCATATGTACGCATGAACGCTACTTTCATTTCTATTTCGTATTTTATAGAATGGAATCATAATGATATAAAGGTATATTATAATTCCAGTATAATATCATATATAATATCATAGTTCCATCCTTTATACGTCCCACATATGGTATTTAACGAATCAAATCATTTTGAGGGGGCGGTAGTCCGCACTTCCTTAAATGAAGATATCGCGTTTACCCATAATGGAAACCATAAAGGTATGACCAAAAAGAAAAAAACAGAAGCTTAAGGAAAATATAAACATATTATATATCATATATAAATATAGTGACATCTTAATGGCCACCTTTGAAGGTGTTAAAATAATGTTGAACAATCATCGTTTCGGGAGGCATAAATTCACCATCCACGGAAATGGTATGTTCGTTAACCATTTGATGTAGGTGTGTGTAAGTGTAGCTCGAATCCATATTATAACAACATTTTAGTATATTGAGGATACTGTAGTTGTTACAAAAGAAAATAATAAAAAGAGTTTAGGGGGTTGGAGAAGCAAAATAAAACAAAAGGACTTAAAAGAAGACACTACCTTAAAATCGGGTAACTCCATTTGGTATGAGCTCAAAGGCTTCCTTGGGAAGACTTCTGCCCAAAGTGAGGCTTCAAGGAGTAAGAGAGGGAAGTGGAGAGACAAAATTGGCAGGGTTTGGCCGAGCCAAAGGCTTTTGGAGTGTGGGTAAGGAGGTAGAGGTGGGGGCCTTTTATAAGAGGAGAGGAGGGACACTCTTGGAAAGTAAAGATAAGTTACTTTATTTTAAAAAGAGGTTCGGATTCAAAAGGTCCCAAATTGATATAATTCTAGGATAAGGTGATAAGGGTTCGAAATAAACTCATCCAATAGGTTTTGGCCAGGTTTTGGTTTTATATTTTACATTATCTTTCCATTTTATTTAAATCGTTAAATAATGAGGTCATCGATGCATCATCATGATGTCATAAATAATTTAATATATTTAATGTCAAAAAATTATAAAAAAATACTATGATGTAGGAAATCATTTTATCTTTCTAATGAATATTTATAGTAAAAAATATGACTTGTATAACCCCATATAATAATTATTTTTGTAAAATAACTCATGTTTGTGTCATTTTTACTTTAACATTAAATAAAAAGTTATTTATGTCATTTCCCAACCAAAGTGGCTCCATGGGGTCCCCAAGTTGACCCATGGATTTTATTGGTCAGCCATGACACATCCAATAAGGTTAGGACATGTTTCTAGGTCATTTCATTTTATTAAAGCATTATTTTTACCTTAAACTACACTAATTACCACTAATCGCGATTAAAAACTTAATAAGTTACTATTCACCAAAAAATATTTTAATCTCATTGAACCACATTTTACTTCTTAATGACAACCATGTATGTCGGATTTTTGAAATTCAAAACACAATGACGGAAAAATTTCATTTAAAAGGAAAAATCAGTTTTTATAAGTACCACTTAGTGGTTTCACTATTCATCAAAAATTAAAGTTTTTCAGAAAATTACCAAAAATTCACCTTAAGCTATATTTGATATTCCGAATTCAAAAATGAAGTCTATTTTACAAAATTCAAAACATATAAGTCACATTAATTAATTTAATAATTAATTCCCGCTGTCATGACAAATAGCGTGTTTTTATGAAACAATAAGTATCAAAAGATTGACACTAGTTTAAGTCCAATTTCAAAGTGAAATTGATTCCAATGAACACCATTGGATTAAATGGTAAAAATATATTCTAATTTCACTTTAAAACCAATTCAAAAGATAATATAATCATATAAATAAATTAGATTAAAAAGTGGTTTTGAATTAAAATACAACATTTTCACTATTCATTAAAAAAATGAACATTGTCTGAAAAATACCAAAAATTCACACAAAGTAAATTTTGATGTCCCAATCATAAAGAATAATTTTATTTTGACAATCATAGATTATAAAATTGTCAAAAGTTTGATTTAAAAAGGGTTTTCCATCAAAAGGCAGTAAAACAATCTTTTAAGAATATTAGTGTATTCCATGCTTAAGATTGGATTTATTTTCATTTTAAGCCTCTAAAACACTATATAATTCATTAATATACATAGATAAAAATATATATTATTCATTAATTTCTTGGGATGTTACATTAATCCTCATTAAGGTTTACTTTGTCTTTATCATGTCCTCGTTTAGTCAATGATAATCTTTGAAAAGCTGCAAGATCTCTCACGCCTTATTCACAAAAAAACTATTGTTGACTAGGGGTACATACTAGGTCTGATGAAACCCTTATCTAATTATCCTCCAACAACAACAATGTCTCTAAGAGCTTGTTAGGGGACATCTCATATGAAACCAAAGTTATCTGAGGGGTCCCAAGATGTATTTTGATATAAAAAAAATCTCTCTCCATGGAGGTAGCCCCAAAACGCCATTAAGGAATACAACTATATAATCAAACATGATATAAGGATTCCAAATTCATAAAGAACCTATTTCAAAAAGGTCTATTATTTAAAAATTATGTGTGATCAGTTGTAACCTTCTTCTCTTAGTACCCACTCATCGCACCATGATATCTCTCTCACTGAAAAATGATAATCTCATCCCATCCATGCATAGGTTTCAGACTCTTCTGTGGTGACAGTCAATCTGGGGTAAAAAAATCGGCAATGAATGCATATTAATGTTGATGTTATAGGGATCCATTGTGATAAAAAAATGACACACATGAACCTTATCTCCGCGAAGTGAGTGCTTGCACAAATGGTAGATAAAACACATAGAAGAAGAATTCCCTTTGGAACCATAGGGAAAAGATGTTGGCCTAGTGAACCAAATAGGATCTCCCAATATCAATTCTAGAGTATAAAGATGAAGGAATTATAGAAACCTTGGTATATTAATATTTAATCAAGAGTAGAAAACACACATATCATACCTCTAATCATCTCGTGTTCTACGACGTCAAAAGCCACTAAATCCTACATCTATTTACGACCCTGACCATTATCTCCCGTTGTGTTATGTGGGACGCCTAATAGTGGGGGTGGAGGGATCTCATAGAATGTTCCACCTCTCACAGCTCCTCCTTCTACTCTTCCAAGTCCGCCTCCCTAAGGGCCTCCCATCCCTCACCTGGTTGATCCCTAATCACAACGTTGTCTCTCTCGTGGAAGTTTATGTGTTATCTACATGTTCTCCTTAGTGAATCTGTTCTAAAAGTCTTATGGTATGTGACCTATTTTTTAAAAAATAATAATATCCTTTTTACAAGATGATTTGGTCCTCTATGTTATCACGGTTCCACATGACCACACATCTTCTTCTAATGATGATAATGTCTCCTACA
Source organism: Viscum album (assembly GCA_963277665.1). Classification (NCBI taxonomy): domain Eukaryota; kingdom Viridiplantae; phylum Streptophyta; class Magnoliopsida; order Santalales; family Viscaceae; genus Viscum; species Viscum album. Next base: position 1,606,977,436 of record OY728121.1, read on the forward strand.
TTGAGATCCCACCAACTGGTGCCTTCTAGATTTTACGAAAGACTCATCTCAATGATGCACAATATAATAAACAATTTAACTGAATAAAATTAACATAAAACTCTCTATCACTAGTTCCTAATCCAACAACCAAGAATAGGTGGGAATGTACAAGGATACCACACATGCACTGATCTATAGATGAAGTCCTTTCTCAATCTTCTATGCTCGGAAGTAGCTATCATAAATCATGTCAATAGAGTGACATGTATGTTGTGTAAACCTCAAAACATTCTGATATATAATTATAAATACCTATTGTATATCCATAATATCCTAGATCTGAACTAATCATATGAAGGATGAGTAATACTCCTCATGAAACATCAGCTGGAAGTTGAGCAATAAGAGTGTCGACTCATTGTCCATCTGGGTAAAAAGACTCAACCAATGATAAGATGATCCATGGAAAAGGATAGCATCCAAAAAAAAAACACCAGATATACTAGTGTGTGAATGATTTTGAAAACATGGACCACTGACTCTATATAATTCTTTTATGCTTGAGTATTTTCCTCACCAGGGAATCCCAACAACCATTGATCCTGGAACTCATGGAGCTCCAATAGGCTGTGTGTATCCTTTTCATTCACAATTAGTATGATCTGATGCTCAAGAGGTGTTGTTGATGCTACCTATCAACATGGAGGAAGGACCTTGTTAGATGCACTCTGAACTGAGGCCATATATCTCACCAGGTAATCATCGTTATCCAAAATTGGTTTATAGGATGGCAGTCATCACAGATGCATCTTGAAAGTTTTCAGGATATACCACATCTAGATGATAATATATATATATATGGGGATCTTACCCATGAAGGATAGTAAAACACTCAATCTAATATGATTCATCACTATTCATCCCTGCAATCAATGACTTGGTATTCTGAGTCGACATGATTGTATTAAAGGTCCTAGTGAATTGACATGTCAGCTTCCCATACGATCACTACCTTATCTCGCCTAAGACCCCCACTAATGACAAATTGAAAATGTTTCCCTAAGACCAACCAAATCATCTAAAGTGGGATACTCCATACAACATCCCAAGATCGAACAACCTTTAAAATTAATTTTTCATAACCTGTCCTGAACTGGGACTTGTGCCACAACTACCCCAGGATCACCTCTCTAGGCCAGGGGCTGGAAACTAGTGATAAAGAAATAAATAAGAAGGGATGTCATTTTATTATTCACATGCATGCACACTCTCCAAAATAACATTTCATAAGTTCATAAGAATAAAAATAAAATATACAAAATCTAAATTGTAAAACAAGATGAAAAACCTCTAGGGTGTTCAGTACGAAAATGAAAACTACAAAGTAAGAGGAAAAAATAAAAGCCCAAATTGAAAGATTTCCCAACCTAAAAAAACTAGAATGTAAAATTCTAAGGGATCTTGGCTTATGATCTTCATGTTATGAACACCATATGCAATCCAAAGCACCAATTATCTCTACATTTTTCTATATCCACTCTCAACATATCCATTATTTACATAATACATGACACATACTGGAAAAGCATAGGAATGGGTGAGTATAAACATATCCAGGAATACTATCTAAATTATTAATTGAGGAGAAGTAAGAGTCACAATAGTAATAGAAAGATAGTATATAGTAAATAGGATGAAACTCAACACAATGAAAGATAAAGAGTAACCTATTTCAAAAATTAACGGATCCACATAGTGTGCATATGGACTACACATCAAGTCTTTTAACCCCATAGTAGGAGGGTAAATTTTTCAATTATGGGAATCTAAACATAGAAATCTTGTGCCATACCCCACATTTTTTTCACAACCCATGGAAGAAGAGTAACCAAATATAAAGACATGGATACATAAACACACACACACACACATATATATGATTTATAAAATTAATCCAAATGAGAGTTTAAGGGGATCTCTATCTCACAAACCATCCCATGAAAAGAGTTGACAATAGTTCAAAATTTCCTTCATTGATTCCCCACATCTATTGCATCTTACAAGAAGAAAACATCCCACTCTATCTACACCTCATCATTTTGTCATGCAATCAAGGGGAATAAATATCTAGGAAGAGGAACGATTACCTAGTATAACCCAAGGGTTCCACTTAGTGGATAGAAATAGAACCCATACCCTATTCCAAAAGGAGGGATTTAACCTAATAGTCAATAGAAGACTCATGCCCTGTCTATCTAGAGGGTTCCACTATAATAGTTAATAGAGGACCCATTCCATACCCATTAAAAGGGTTTTACTCTAATAGTCAACAGAGGAATGATGCCTATATCTGTTTGAGTGTTACAATCTAGGGCAAGAGGACCCATTCTTGTACTCTATAGGAGGGTTCTAGTGTGGTGATAGATGACTAATGCCCTGACTCTACCAGATGGTTCCACTATAATTGTCGATAGAGGACCCATGCCCACCCCAAATAGAGGGTTCCACTCTGAAACATAGAGTACCCATTATCTATCCCAATAAGAGGTTTCAAATAAAATTCTAGGTATATAGAGGACCCATAACTTGTGCCCAGAAGTTGTTTCCACTCCCTGATACTGGAGGGCCCATGACTTGACTATGTGGGAGGGTTTGACTCTAAAATACCCTAGTGATCCTTCATGATCACATCCATTATTTAGCATCACATAAATTTGTTTTAATCCCATAATATCTATAAACATTTAAAAAAGATTACAATAGAGGACATCGTCGAGTACTATAAGGGAAAAAATTTAGTATAGGCTACTCGCAGGCCAATATCTATTTTCAAACAAAGGATATACGAGAGATTGAAGTTTCTTAAAAGGAAAAAATGGGTACACAGTGTGTGAGGGTACCCAAATGATGTTTCTTCCCACTCCATCACATGTTCATCCCCCTAGAGGTACACAACTCTACAACTATATATAACTACACAGTGTGTAGGGAATATACACGATGTGACCTAGGACTTGGGGTCCCTTCCTGTGCACCATAGAAGCGTTAAGGTATCCATGTTGCATTAGTGTACATTAGTAAAAGGGGTTACACTTGTGTATATTCCCATAAATGTGTGATTTGGTACATAATAATGTTCATATTCATGTCTTTGCACATGGGATCCTACCAGTGTGCTCTTCTTAACAACTCGAGAACCCAGAAAATGTGGTACATGATGTGCTGTAGGACTACACATCATACCATATTTATTATTTCCATAAACCCCATTTTACACAAAATATGGGCTATAAAGCATGTGTTCATTTTGATACAAGTCATTTAGTTATGATTTTTCAAGATTATCTCATATGAACTTTGCAGTCAAAATATGACACTACTGCTTTGAATCATGCCATTCTATCACTCAAAATAGGGGAAACTAGTCCCTATTTGATGTTTCCAGCCATTCTGTGAAAAAAAACAAGTTCCTTCAACCCATGGTGGTCCATGGTATGAAACTTAATCCTTGGATATTTTTTTAATTGATGATTCAGTTGCTGATTATCAAAACAATCACCCACAACCTTCAATATAACTAAAACGATACCTATTTTTTTGATCCATATCTCACACAAGTATTTTTCATGAATTTGGGGGTCCTATCCAGCTCGGTACCACATGGAAATGTTGAACTAGGAATGCATGGTACAATTTTTTATGAGCGTGATAAATCAATGAAGAAAAGAACCAAAACAATGGTTTTAATTGATCATTTCCCATAATTCATGGCCAATGACCAAGAACAAGGATATCCATGGTTAGAAAAAATTTGATTAAAGAAATTAATATAAATTCATGGGTGAATATAAAGGATATAATTTGGGAAGACCATAGATGGGATGATTATGCTCAATCAATTGAATCAAATTGGGAATAATCCATAATTATCTGAGTCCGACATGGAAATTTGATCTTTGTTATTCAAAGACTGCACTTCACAATGAATGGTTGATGTCATTGCTTTATCTACACTCAGATTTTCTCTAATCTAGATATTTTTCATATTCATATGTGATTCAAATATAGATGGAGAAATAATTCCTCGGTGTCTTGTCAAGGTTAATGTGGATAAACCTTGTGATTATCCAAGGTGTTGAATTTAAAAAAATTTCAGTTTAGTTATAATAATCATTTAAAAAATGGTTAATTAATTTAGCAACTGAAGGCACCACCAATGGGTGAGATATCTAAATTCCCAATGCTAACCAATCATATATTTCTTATAGGGTAAAAATTCTATTTCAAACTCAACCATTATCCTTGATTTTGAATATGAGCTTCTATTTAAGATTTATCTCATTTTATTTAAGTAAAATCTTGTGTAAAATAAAATATATGAAATATTTTGGTAAAATTAATTTTAAGCACACCATGACCTGAAATCACACGTCCTCTTAGTGCATGGATCTATAATTATATAGAGAATTATTTCAAAGTTTTACATCGAAAAAACTATGTCTATACCTGTATGGGGTTCCCAGTGGAATCTACATAACTTTTTTAAATTCGTAGATTATATTAAATTTATGTTTAAATTTTAAGGATATGATTGGATAAATCTTATTTAGTATGCACATATATAGTTAATAAATCCCTCCATTTCATCTCTTCATGGTGAGTAATCACTTATTTTGGGGATCTTATTAAAGTGTTTTATTTCTTGAGTGATTATTATTGGTGGGCCTAAGATTCCTCAAAATTCTATTTTGGATTTCTATTTATCTTATTTTATTCTCAATATAAAAACCATAATATTTTTTTATGTTAGGTTTTCAAATTTCCATATATTGAAACTAAAAAACTATTCATTATTTTCCAAGGATGTTCCTAAATTTATAAGGATTGTTCTTCATTTACATTTATTTGTTCTATGTGATTTACATGAACTATTTAGTTTATCGTATAGATAACATGGTGTATGAAATAAAAAATGAAATTTAATTGAGTTCCCTATCATATAGAGTAGTGAGTATTGATTTCCAAATATGTAATGGGTCCTTTGATCAGCAATATTACTGATAGTCATGTTTCCTTTACAATGTATTGATATTCCATGAAATTGGAACTTATGATGGGTTTCCTTGTTTATGACATGATTTAAAGAAACTCTTTATGTTTCATTAATTATTTCCTTATGATTTAAATCTTGTAAGTGTGATAGACCTATGTCAGGTTTACTAAAATGTATAATTATGGTATCAGTAGGGTCCATTATGAGTTATCCCTTGTGATATGGATGGTTATTTCACATACTAATCCATCCCATGGGTTTTCAAACTTGAGTTATGTGTATCTTGGTGTACAAAACATATGTTTTGGGCATCTTAGTTGGTGATATTAGTCTAGAATGAAAAAATATATAATTATGATGATACATTATGATAATTTTTTCCAATAATTCATTCAACTATATTTCTTTATATTGGTGTTAACATATCACCACACGTTAATAAGTGGTGACAACCCATTCACAATGTTTTCATGATAGTTAATATATCATTATCCACAGTTATTGTAAGTTGTGATAGATTATTCGATGATGTTTTGGTAAGTGTTCATAGCTAATTCACTATGGTCATTGTGAGTGGTGATAGACCATATTCTCATGTTATGAATAGAGGAGATATATTAGTCACCCATTTTTATTATGCGAAATGATAACTAATTAAATTGAGTTGTAAGGAGTGACCATTACCCATTAACTAATATTATTAAGTGTGGTGTAAAACTGTTTACCCTATTATGGTGATTGGACTATTGGAATACTAATCCCAAACATTCAATAACTGAAGTACGTTTGTTCATCCTCCCAAGTGGCTTATTATCACGTTGATCCACAAAATGGGTTATGGCTAATTTTTTCATTACATATTATGGGTTAACCCCTGTATACTGATTTTATTTTGGGAAAATTTTGGTTATGAACTACTAAGTATATTTCTAAAACCATTTATATGTAACATATTAGGCACACATACTTCATGGTTTTTAATGTATGTAGTGGAATGAGACATTTAATCGAATGTTGTTCAAGTTATGGATACAAGGATTGAGACATAAGACTATGATGATCATTATTATATGAATTTATAAATTCCACCATTATGTTGATTATTTTGGATTTTTTTATATAAGATCACTTTCTCAGGAAATCCTGTATCTTATGTATAACTCATTTGACTGTTATATAATGTTTATTTTTATAGCATGTGATATTTTTGTATGGTTGGGCTTTCACTATAATTACTATATTATGTTTTTCTATTGAACTTGATTTTTTGTTATTATTTCTCTACTTATTATAGGCATTCAATAGATAGTATATTCTTCCAACTTTATCGATAGATCATCACCCATAGTTGATGGAGCCTGTCTTACCTGGAGGTATGCTTGAGGTCTTATGAAGACATGGCTCTATTATTGTCTTGGTAAATTGGGATGGTGACCTTAAAAAGGTGTATCAAAGATGTTTTATGTTATTCTATTTTGGACATGGTAGTAAGATATATAATGATTCAAACCAGGGGATATACCCAACTATTCTACTTATATAACATTTATATGAGTATAATCAATGATTCTAGACTCTTATATTTTGATTACTAGTTTTTTTATTATTAACCATTGAACAATAGAAATATGATGTGTGATTTATTATTCATTGTTTATTTTTTTTCGGGGATTGAAATAGAGAGTTAGTTCATGGATCATAGATGGTATGTAGATCTCACATGAAAAGACCCATACTGTATATGATTAAGAAATAATATTTGAAAACATGTTTAGTAAATTAATACATCAATAATATGTTCAATAGTCTATTTTATATAAGTTACTGAGGGAATATAAATTATTTGAACCTATAGTAAAAAAATATACTTATGATTTTTATATGATGAATGATTATATGAACTATAAATTTATATATAATGATCCATGAGAGTGATTCGGCTGGGTATGCGCTGAAAAATTTTCATTGAACATTTATGTGTGTAGGTTGTGTATCAAGTTGTATGATGTATTTCCTATTATAAAGTTTTCATATAAAATGGTAAAATTATTTTGATTTATATGTAATTTTACATGTGTTTTTTATTTCAATGATAATTAACCTCAAAATAATTCATTTGAAAACTAAGATAGTGGAAATGAGCATGCTCTATCGGTGGTGGAACCATAACCATATATGGATTAGTGTCTCTCATATTTTTTCCTCTAAGTTATACATTATTGTAAAAAGATCATTTAGTTGTGGTTTTTTAAAATTTTAACTATTAGTCAATTAAATATTAAAATCACTACCATTTCATGGTGAATTTATAGAGGCATTTGATAACATCATTAAATACAAAAAATAATATTATTAGTTTGTATATTATTATATATTCAGTTTTAAAAAAGGTTAATATTCTCATATTGATTGGTTAAAAACCACAAAAAAATTCTAGATAATTAACAATGATTTATCATTTTAATTATTTTGAAATAAATTTTAATTATATATTTACATATTTATTTCATAATCATTTATTATTATAAATAATAACTTAATATATAAAATTTTATTTACGTATTAACTGTAAATTAATAATTAATAATTAGTAATTATTAATTAAATAATGTTTTATTTAGTTTCCAATACAAAATTATTAATAAAATTATCAATTAGTAATTATTTATATACATATATAATTATATATAAATACACACTAATATATATATATATATATATATATACACAAACATATTACAACCATGGTTGGAGATTTCTCTCCAAAAAAATGTTCTAATAGAAGTTCAAAACAAACATCAATCTTTAAATGAGAACAATATTTAATTCAGGTCTACTTTTATGCACCACGAACAATCATATTGATTCTTTTGAAATGTGATATTATTAGATTGGATGAAAAATTTAGTAATAATTAATAATTTTTTTATTAATGTTCTAAGAGAAGTCGAAGATCAGAATTCAACTTTAAACAGACATAAATTTTGGTCAAGGTTTATATTTTTCTTTTCTACCTACAAAATTAAAGAACACTATGAGCTCTGTGCTATTTAATTATGATATTCCATTTTTCATTAATCAATATATTATTGGAAGGCCACATAAATGTCTTTCAAGTAAAGGAACTCTAATTTATTATCTTATTTTCATATTTATTATTATTATATTAATATGGTATTATTACCCATTTTGTGTGGTCTATGAATTTATTCACTGTATTTTTATTCCCATGGAAATGATAGTGTTTAATTTGTAGTGGTTTTCCTCTTTTGTTGATTTCTTTTTATGATGATTCTTGTGTGTAAAATACTTCTTTAGCCCGATTAATCTGAGATACTTCTCCCATAGGAACACCAATGACTGAATATAAAGGGAATTAGTCAATAAAACTCAGTGTTCATAAACATTTCAAATAGCGGGAGGATGGAGGTTAAGAATTGTGCATGTGTCTATGTATTTACATGTGTAAGTATATATATATATATATATATATCAATTTTAGACATTTATTTACATATCAATATGTATTTATCGCTATTTATGTGTCGTATATATATAATTATATATATATGTATTCATGTAAATTTATTTATATTTACTTATATTTATAAATATTTAGATGTATCTTTATTTATACAATTTCATATATATTATTTGTGTATATTTATATTTAGATTTATATGAGTAAATATATATATATTCTTATGTGTGTGTGTATATATTAGAATATATATATATATATGTATATATTTAAATATATCTTTGCATATTAATTTATAATTATATATATATATAATGTATATTTGGGATGAACTATAAAAATATATATGTTTATATATATATATATATTTATATATATTATATGTGCATGTATCTGCATCTATATAAATATATATGTGTGTATGTCTATATATATATATATATTTATATATGCCAATATAAATATCTATATTTAAATTTTTACAAATATTAAAATATAAATAAATATATTTTTATTTATATATAATTATGTATATTTATATATAATTTTTATATATTTATGTATTTTTAATTATAATTATATATATATATATTATAATTATGAATATTGTTATATATTGTTATATATTTATTTTTATGTATATTTATTTATATTTATATATATTGTGTGGATATATATAAATATATTTGTATATGTATATATATGTGTGTTTATATACATATATTTGTATTTAAATATATGTATACTTAATTATATATTTATATATACTTTTGTATGTTTATTTACATTAATATATATTCACAGCTATTATTTTATGTTAATATTTCATATATATATATATATATATTATGTTTCAATATCTATATCTATATTTATATACATATATTTATATGTGTTTCTATATATATATTCATAATTATATTCAAATTTTCACTATTATATATATATATCTGTGTGTGTATATATATATTTAGGTAATATATTTATATTTTTTTAAATTTAATAGATATTTATATATATATATATATTCAAATAATTAAAATTTAATATATAATAATATTTATATGAATTTCTATATTTGTATTTAATAATTAGAATATATATATAAACACACACATATATATATTACTCTTAACATGAAGGTCTTCAATTTTTTTCCCATATTTCCACATTTTAACTTTGGTGAGAGGAATCTTGTTCATGGACTGAATGCTTAAAGGAACACAAGCCTCTGAGGATACATGTCTAGAAGTCCAAAATCATAGCTTTAAGGCTGAAATTGAATCCCAAAGACTAACCCTACAACAAACCATTCCATCTTTATACTAATGGTTTGTGCCTTTCCACCACCTTTGATGTTGTGTCCGCAATTTAGCATAGCCTCCCAAGGTGGAGGTCGTGTCTAGATGCTCATAAAAACCAATCATTGGAGACTAAGAATATCCAAGAATAACCAAAAATCCCCAATATAACTCATCTAGTTACCATCATTGCACCCCTTTTTCATTCCACGGTATATAAGAAACACTAATTCAGTCCTAAACATTGAGGTTGACCTAGAGGGAAAGTTCATTAAAGGCATATATTGGAGTCGAGATCTGAGTGGCCCAAAGGAATATTTTTATATCTCAAAATCCCATTTAAAATAAATAGTATTGATACAATAGTCCCCTACTAAAATATCATATACATTACCCATAATGCTATAGTACTACTATAGAACCCTGAAAATTCATCTCATCTTTCATATGGACCCATGATTTTGGTGTTGTATTACATGGTTCTCACCATTAAGTAAAAATCAAACTATATAATAATATATATATATATGAATATTTTTTTGTATATTTTTACAAATATATATGTGTGTGTGTTTGTGTGGATGTATGTATTAATGTTCTTTTTAGCACCAGATGTACTACTTGGTGGAGTGATAATGGAATTTTAGAATAATGAAAATATATGAGGATCAAATATCACACTACACATATATATTCTTAGATCTACTATGTAGTTTTTTATGTAAAAATAATAACTTATTTTAAAAAATAAGAAAAATTTAACAATGAAATTATCTAAATATTTTATCCAAAAAATAATCATTAAAAACTGAAAAAGTAAACCAAATGTAATGATTAAATGTAATATATAATAAATCAACATGAATTGATGTGCATCATTTTTTTGTATGTTTTGTAAAATAATCCCAAACATATGTATTTATGGAAATTCTAAAAATATTTCAAAAAAAAAACATTTTCTAATGGTTTAAATCACTACTAAATGCTAATAATCCATAACTAACATCAATTTTATTCTTCATGATATAGTCAAAAGACAAGTAATATTTTTGGGATGATACCCCCATGTATGATCTTAAAAAAAATTTAATTATATAGTACGTACCCCTTTTGTAGAGTTTGGGTTCTCTATAAGGTGTGGAGTTTTGAATTAAGTCTCTTTATATTAACATTGACTATATAGAGACACTCATTGATATGAATGTGAACCTAGAAGCATATATATTATGAGAACCCACCAAGAACTATAGGAATGTATAGGTCTTGAAATGATGACATTAGTGTTCTCTTTGATGAACTTCCAGATACATTTATTTCAAAAAGTTATCCAATGTACCTAAGGATATAAAATGTGTATAAGTTTATGTATCTTGATCATAGAGATATGCCAGTGATTAATTCTATAGGAAATTATACATAGTTAATTAATTTTTCTCTTATATTGGATAGAGATGATCCTCTTACTGTAAAACATTTTTGGATTCAATCCAGATACCATATTTGAGTCAATATGAAAATATTTTACATGATTTAATTTTCAATGGTTGGGAATCATTCTCTCATAACTAAGGGGATCTTGGTAGAGGGTTGTGTTCCCAGGTAGTCTGGTCCTATTAATATGACTTTTAATGAATCATCTAGTTGAAAACCTTTGTGATTTGATGGTTACCACTAGGTAAGTGATAGGTAATTCACTTAGGGATGAGTTTCTTCAATTTCTCCTTGAGGTAGAACAACCCATTAGTGTATCATGTGTGATATTATGGGTTATATCTTACTAAATTTTTTATCAACCACTAATTTTGTTTTTTTATTTTAGGTGTACGAGTCATCAATAAGGATTCTATAATTTTAGAAATCATATGTGTAGCAGGAGAGGTGTAGAATAAACACAATATTAGGAATGTGGGTCATGTTAATTACCTCATAGTTGGGTTAGGGTTTCATATAGTCTATTAGAATTTAGTGGCTGATGTGGTCCCTTTGTTTATACACAATAGGGTGGCATGGTGGTACATCATGAGGTATCAAAATATATGGAAATCAGGTCTGAGTTTCAATTTATTAACGATTTTAGTGTTTTATTGGGCATCAATAGGTATTATAGTAGTGAAATAATCTATTTTAGGTTTTATCATAGTGTAATATATATTGGAATCATTTTCATTGGATTCAGGTGTAATAGACTAGTTTTGTTTTTCTCATTTAGTCAATAATATGGGTTACATATTGGAGTTTCTAGTGTGTATGATAACCATCCACACACCCATTACAAAGCAATATAATAATACACTATGATATTTAGGATATTTAATATTACTGAGTGGGAATTATCATCAATGGGAATTTATGGTGTTGGATAAGTGTAACTTTAAAAAATCCCTAGGCACGTATTGGAAATGTGTTATAGAGAACACATCGATTTATATGGTAGTCCACTATTGTTAAATTCTATTTTAGGTTGTTATTATAGTTTTTAAGAACGTTGAATTTATGAAAGTACATGTAGGAGCAAACAATCAATTGATGTCATTGGTGAAACATATTATTTTTAATTAATAAGAATCGATTTCAATATGTTTTGAAGATAAAATATTATAAGGAGTAAGATGTTACCATGAAATGTTAATGAAAAAATGAATATTAAAGTAAAATAAGATACGTATATTATGATAAAGGACGATTTTTAGTCAAGGGGAAATGGTTATATGTGATTCTTCCACTATATATTTTTTCTAGATCCACTCACTTGTGGAGTAGGTGATTGAGTTTTACTACCTTCTACCAATAGTTCTTGATTATTATACATATTATTGGAAAGATAATTGATATGTGAAGAGACTTGTGGAATATTAACATGTCCATATCACTATTTCCCAATAATGATTTTTAGAAGATAGTGTTTGAGTTGTTGAGTTTTGAAAATATATATTTGATGACCCATCCTTGTGAATATCAAGTTTTTTAGATACTATATAATTTGGATATATTTCATTAATTATGATGAAATTAATTGAGGTGTGGTTGGATATGTTTTTTAAATGATGTTTTGTGTTTTCTGGAGGAGTAAAAATGTATTTTATAAGAATGAATTAATAATTCATTGGAAGAATGATGCGATATTTGGAAATTATATTTTCTAATTATTTTATGTTGATTGAGATGAATTTGAGAGGCTATGGATGTTTAATCTATTTCTTATGAGGGATGGGATTGATTATATTTTAATCACATGAAAAAATAAATAATACTTAAGCTTTTTATAAATAAAATTACATTTTTCTGCACTAAGAGAGATTAAATAATGAAGTATGAAAATGTTTAAAAATATAACCGTTAAAACATTGGATATAATTGATTAATGATTAGTTATATCAGATTAATACCACAACATATTTGCTGTGTATGAATAAATAGAGTGGTATATTGGCTATGTAAGAATAATGCTACTATTTCAGGACTTGCATTATATAAAAACCATGGAATATTGGGATACATTATATTAAATCAATCACTCTATAATATAAAATATTTAGAAATAAAGGATACAATAGAATGATATTGAAATAGATGTGATATAGAAAATAAAACGACTAATTTTTTTAAAATGAAACTAGATATGAGAGAGGATGAATAATCTAGAGGTGTTAAGAGTAGTGATGAATTTTCTATATTATGGTGATATAAGTATAGTATAGAGATTCATACGAATAACAAAAACATGTGATTAGTGGAAAAAATGTTGGGAAAGAATGATTTGTTGATATTGTAGGTATTTCATGAGTTAGAGAAGATAAATGAGAGATTCGAAATCTATTGGAACATACCTAATATTAAGAAAGAATTTAAAAAGGATATATATTATGTTTTTAATGATATATAATATCATCCAGGTGATGAATAATATTTTCCCTAACATATGGATGATTATGTCTTTCATTCATAAGAATATATAAGATACACTCTACATCTATGTATGAAACACACAATTATTTTCTATGAATGATAGGAATTCTAGGTAAATCGTGTTATAGATTATGCTTCACTAATAACTAAAAGATAATATATCATGATTATTTATTTTAACTATGATTCAATATTATTTATTTTGAGAATTGTAGTCTGAAGTGATTATTTAAGGAATTAATACATTCATTATGACTAGATTATCATGTTTTCATGAAAGAGTATTATATATAAATAATTAAAATCATTTAAGTATCGTGGAACATAATTATATTATCAAATAATGAAGATCAACTCTTAGATTATTGAAGTTAAAAGAAGCTTTTTGGATTAAGTATGATTAATGGAGAGTCAAAATAAGATATTTTACTAAATTAATATATTATTTTCATATATGAAGAAAAAAGATAATGTGAATTGGAATATTGAAATCCTAGATGATAAAAAATTATTTAGATCATCAGGATTCAATTTTCAAGGTTTTTACCAAATTTAAATATGGAAATATTCACATGATCAAGCTATAGAAGAAATAAAAAATCATAGAAGAAAAAGAAAAGAGCACGAGAGATACGAATTACATTTCCCTTTTTGATTAAGTAAACTGACCCAAGACTTTTACATATAGTATTACAAATTTTCAACATAAATATCCAACAATTACAACCCCAAACATCATGAGGCCAAGTTTTATTGGAAGACTAGTTTCATGATACCTCAAATAGAAACATAAAACATGAAATCCTGACTTTTATTTATAATAGTCTCATAAATCCCTCAGTGATTCTCAAATATTATAAGATAACCTAGGTAATAACTAAAATAAATGGTTGACATAAAAAATTCAATAAGATAAAAAACATGACAATCAAACATAACATGTGATTCAAAAGCACAACCATAGACTATAAAATAAATATACCATGAGTAATTATATAGAATAATAACATAGAGAACATGGTATCATAATTTCATGGTAAAATAGTGAATTTTTTAGGATCATATAACATAACATAATCATAATTCAAGAATAAATTTCAAGATAATATCACATGGTTGATAATGTACTGTAATGGTTAAAGTTTACACCCTTATCATATACATAACATCTCATGTGAATAAAGAATTTCCCGATTATTTCAAGAGTTTTCTAAGAATACCTATCATAACATGTTATTGATTTATGCGTGCAACTAAAAAAATCCATAAAAAAGAATAACACAAATAATCACCCATTTAAATAAAATGGTTCACATAATCTTTCCCCATTTCATAATCCAATAATGTTTCTTAATGTAAGAATTTTGGAAACGTACAAAATTCATGTACTAACCTATAAAAGGAATCTATAATAAGTGAGGAATATATGTAAGTGTCATATATATAAAATTTTTAATCATTAAATAAAATTAAAGATTGATATAAAGTGTGTTAATGAGAGACCAGTCATAACCTAATGAAAATGGTGGTTTAGGGAGATCCGTAACCTAGATCCAGATATGTCATGTGCACTTTTTATCTTCCTTAATTATTAAATTATGTTAATTATTTAATTTAAAAAAAAATTAAAATTGTATAATTCCTTTTATGTTATTTATTATTAGGATATATTTAATTACATATTCAATTTTGTTCATGTAATATGTTTTGATGATGTTTTGATCATATTTAAAAAAACACTTTAGTAAGTTGATAATGGTCAAATATATTAATAATTCATCACCAATATAACAATAATAATGAAATAATAATATATATTTAATTAATTCTACATTTAATACCAATTATGAAATATGGTTATAAAAAAGAACTATGTCACAATCCCAGAGATGGTAGTACATAGGTACATATGGGTAATGTTTCTATTTTTAATGATCATAATTGAAATACGGAGTGTTATTTTATCATTTCATAATAATAATTATATAATTAATATAATATTATTTGATTTTTACAGTTACATATACCATTCATGTTAAGTGGTAATAAAAAATGAATCACAACGCTCTGTGAGGCGGTACTCATCCATACACATGATCGAAAATATCATTTTTAATGGATGGTAAGATATTAAGGTATATGAAAAATTAAATTCAACAAAAAATTAGTATTTAATGAATATTATATATAAAAATTCAACAGATAATCATGAATATCCATTATATAAAATTATGGAAAATTAATTACATCGGGTTGTGAGGAAGCAATCCGTCGTACACACGAATGATGGTTTAATTTTCTGTTTCATAGAAGATGATATGAATTTAGGTTATTAATTTTGAAAAATTGAATCATATTAAATGGAAGGTAATCATGTTATTATATTATCCGATATGATTAACATTTTATGGAGGTAGATAAAAAATTAATACAAAGAAGCTTGTTTTAGAATGATAACCCTTCTTTGGACCACCTCTTTTAGATTATTCCTAATTCCTTAAAAGATTGTATTTACAATAAAAAATGTCTGATTGGATGTGAAAAGGTAATTAATAATTGTATTTGTTATTTTATTATCCAAAACATAAGGTTTTTTGTGGTTTGAAAGAAGATGAGAGGATGTTCCCCCTTATAAGTGAGGGGGAGTGTAATTTTTTGAAAATACCAAAGTCTTTTTAATAATAGGAATACAGTCTCAAGATATGTGCCTAAAAAATGATAAAAAATTGATTTTATGGGTGATATAGTCAATCCACACTTAAAATTTTTAAAAAATAAAACTTTTATATACATGTAATTCAATTTACCTCTAATTCTACTCACTTTTACAATTTTAGTTTTTCATAAGGGTAATACGTTTTTTTTCTATTTTTACACTCCATTTTGACAAAAAAATATGTTAAACATGATACTTAATATTAATTATGATGATTATATATATGTATTCTATATTATGAAATTCATATCCTCAAAGTGGAATAATTAAATTTATAATTAAAACCCCCAAACCTGTCAAAATATAGTTTATCCTTATTTGATTTTTTACTAAATATATAATATTATAGTAACTATATGAATAGAAATAATAATTTTATAAATTTAAATTAATTTAAATAATATTTTTATCATTATAATAGAGACTTTTCTTTGATAACAATTTATGGATATATGTTTATATGAAGGTTGCTAAATGTTAGACGAGTGAATTGTATGTTTAAAACATTTTCTTTTACACATAAAAGAAACTTATTTTACAAAGGATAAACTAATTGTATTAAAAATATATATTAAGTCTTTAAAGGGTAAATGGAATTGGCCCTGGGGTATGATGAATGAAATATCATAATCAGGTAGATTCTGATATACAAGTCCACATGTTATATTGGTGAAATGATTCTATCAAAACAACGTATAGAATCGTAGTTTGTAAGCGGTGGTAATTTAATGAATGTTTAATAATATTCATAGTAGAAATGATTTAATCATAGTAATCATAACATGAATTGTTATCAACATGGTTATAATGAATCAGAGTATCACTAAATAGTGATTCTATATAAAATTGTTTAGAATCTTAATCAGAGTAAATTGTATTTTAAAAGAAATACACATTAAAAAAATTGTATCATAATCAAGGCTATTATGAAAAAAAATACAACTAGATAGATGAATAAACAATATTCTCTTTTTAATACTGTTACAGATGAAATAAAAGACATAAAATAAAACATGCAATACAAAAGAATAAAATTATTTTAACAAAAATATAAGTGTGTCTTATAACCCAGGATAAAGGTCCCTTGTTTTATACTTACAAGAAAGTCCATATTTACCTTACTTGGGAAAGAACTCAATATGATGATCAGTATATCTCACAATACCAATATCCCTCGATATAATGATTGTATTTTCCCTGTCTTCCAATCCCCGACATCCCCCGACATGATGATCAGATCTATCTAGCTATACCCACAAGCCCTCGATCAATATAGTGATTGAAACCTTTTTCTTCACAGCCTAAGAACCCCTTGATCATATTCACAAAATCGGTCACACAAATAAATTAAAAACTCAAGAAAGATACAAGTACAAAGAACATGCTGTTCTCTCTTGTAAGATTCAGAGCTCTTGCACAGTTGAAAAATAAGTAGAGTATCTCTAAATGTGTTTTTATCGACCTATTGTTAATTCTTCAAATGACTAATTATTTATAGGAAATGTTCTAATGATCATATGAAAAAACCAATAACCATATTTTCTCTGAGACTTTCTTAATAACTTATACACATAGCACTTGATCGATCATATTCTAAGAGGATGAATGACACCATTTTGTTGCACACATATTGTAATAGAATGCACAAAATTGTTTTTAATTACATCAATTAAAACGTGGAATATTTTCTATTAAGATACGATATGGTTTCCCATATTAAAATATTTACCTTTAGTCAATCCAATGGATTTATTTACCTTAATTCATTATGATTTTCTTTATGAGTATGGATCTGATGTCATCGTTTCTGATGAAATGTATGAATATAAAATATTTTTCAGAATGAAGACAAGACATAAAGTCTTTAAATCATATTTGAAAAAGATGAATATGATGGTTATCATATTCATACTCATTACAATAATTATAATGAATATGGTGGATTTATATTTATGAATACTTTGAAGATAATTCTTAATATAGTAGAAAAATATGTTTTCATAAAAAATTAGTTAGAAAATAATTAGTTAATTAAGTATTAAACAATTAGTTTTTGATTTCCAATGAAAATGGAATAGAAAATTCAAAATGATACTTTTGACCCAATAATCTCCCCCTTTTGGAAAGCACAAAACACATGACTAAAATAAAATGTAACATAAAAAACTTAAATCTATTACCATTTAGGTACATTATATTCCTAATTAATCGTTAAAACTTATCTTCCACTAAGTTTATAACTCTTTGAAATACAATAGTAAATATGAATAAATCCCCCTTAGGATAATAAATCCCAAAAGGAAAGCATTCTATTGTTTAGAATTATTTATCTTCCTTACATTAAACATATCTCCCTTACTTAAAATTCTCCCCCATTCAATAAATATAGCCCCTTTGTTATTTTCATAAAATAATGGGGAAGAGTCTTGTAATACCTGAAAAGTTTAAAGAAATAACGATACAAAATATAATAATAATTTACTAGATCATATTAAAATAAGTGAGATAACATTCAGCCAAATTAATTGGAATAATTTAAAACAAATTGTACATGGATGACAAAGTTCCTCATTAAACTTCCAAATCAATGAAAAAAACGAGTTTTAAGAAATTATTCTTTTCATTAGTACAAAATATCTAAAAATAGTTTAAGATTTAAAAATAGTTTTCATCCTCTTAAACTTTTTTTGTGTTCTTCAACCTTTTTCATCAACTCTTCCTCTGACTTAGTGTTCATTTCATAATCATGTGTCATTTTCTCATAGATTTGAATCCTTTCATCTTATATGTTCTTGTTTTCTTTTGAGATTGAGTATTTTTATCCAAAAGATTATTCTGAGATTCATATTCTTTGATCATATCTCATAAAACATCACTATTATCCTTCATAGAAATAATCTCATCTCTATATATATTGCATCTAGAAATATCTTTGAGTAGAAACTTCATGATTTTTTATAAGTATGATATATATATGGTTTGTTTCTCAGAAGTGCGTCTCAACATTTCAAGATATTTAACCTTTTTGGCTATATTACTTCTAAAAATTCTGAATGAAATATTGGTTTCATCAAAATATTTCTTGAGCTTCAATAAATTTACATCATGAATATAGATGTCTTCATCAATACCATGAGACCATTTCAGGATTTTATTAGAAATCATTCATTGAGATTTAGAATTTTCTTTAAACAGATTGAAATCTGATTCCAACCATTTTATTCTATCTATCAATGATATAAAAACAAGTTAAACTAAAAAGATTTTATAAAACATTTATCGAATTGGGTGAAGAAGATTGAGAAATTAAAACATAATTGAAAATAAAATTTTAACAACAACAACAGAAAAGGAAAAAACTAATTAGAAGATAATATTTCTAAAGAATAAAATAAAGAATAATACCATTCAAAATGGTAATAATTATTATAATATTTTCTTCTTATATTTTTTTTAAAATTATAATTTTAAAATTTAAACATGAATTATAAATTTTTAGTTAAAAACTTGAATACGTTAATTTTATATAAAAAATAGGAATATGATAAATTTATATAAAAAAATGGATTCAATAAATTTTAATAAAAAATATGAATATTATCATTATATATATATATTAATAATATATAAAATTTATAAAAAAATATGAATTAGAAAAAAGTATTAAAATATTTGAAAAATAACATTCATATGTACTCCCGCTTTGAAAAGGAGTAACATAATGTTAGGGGATGATTTAAAAAAGAAGTTTATATTAATGATTACTTTAAAGTGATAAGTCGTATCTTTTGTTTAATTTATTAAAATCTTTTAAAAGATAATGGTTTTTTAAAAATATATATAATTTGTTCGTTCATTCGGTTGAATTATAGAATTATATATCATTTTTCTATGTGATCCCTAAGAAAGTGACGCTTAATATCTATGTGTTTTTCATGAGAGTGATGTGTCAGATTATTACATAATTCAAGGGAACATGAGTTTTCATAATGTATTTGAGTTTTTTTTAAAACACATTCCATAATAAGTGAGTGTGTGTTTCATCCAAAAAACTTGAGTACAAAATATCCCTTACCACATTTTTGACTTCGGTAGTGGAATGTGCTACTAAGTTTTGTTTCTTTCTAGACTAAGACACTAAAGAATCTCTTATGAAATGACATTTTTTGTTTTTACATTTTCTATACATCTTACAACTAACAAAGTTATATTCTAAAAATTTTTCTAATTCAAAATCATTTGTAGAATAATAGAAATGTCCTAAATCTATAGTTCACTTTTGATAATGAATCATTTGTTTAACTGTATTAAAATGGGATTTATTTGGATTAGATGGATACCTTGCACATAAGAATATAGAAACCATTATATCTACATGACTATAAATAATGTACAGTGGGATTCATATAAAACCTCTAAATGTTGTTTGATCAAATGGTTTCCTAGCTTCACTAATATTATGTGTATTTGAGGCACCGATTGGAGTAATAATAATTTTAGCATTGTCATATCCATAACATTTAATAAGATATTATACATAATAATGTTGATATATATAATACCATATGGTTTTTGAAACATTTGAAAACCAAGAAAAAATGTTAACTCACCAATCATACTCATCTCAAAATCATATTTCACAAGATTCACAAAGAAATATTTTAATGATTTTTGAGTTTATCTAATTAAAATTTCATCAACATATATTTAAACAATATTAATTTTTCTGTTTAATTTATTTATAAAAAGTATTGGATATATGGTTCTTATAACATAATTAATCTGTAAAAAAACCCTTTTAAAATTTCATTCCAAGATATAAAAACAAATTTAAGGCCTTAAAATCATTGATATGTTTAAAAACGAATTTAGGATATTTTGTATCTTGAAAACTAGGGTATTGTTGAACAAAAACTTCATCCTGTACATATCAATTAAGGAAGGAACCCACCACATCTGTTTGAAAAAGAATGAAATTAAAGAATGCTACAAAGGGTAACCGAATATGAATAGATTTAAGTCCAGCTACCAGTACATAGGTTTTTATTCATTATCTATTCACTCTTGTTGATTGTGGCCATTATAAAAAAAATCATTATTTATTTTTAATTATTATTCCATTTTCATCACATTTGTTTTTTGAACCCCATTTTAATCTAATTACAAAAGATTTTTGAGGTATTTCAACCATGGTCTAGTCATTATTTCTTTCAAAAGCAGTTTCCTCTTCTTTGATTGCTTTTATTAAATATTTATCACATAAACCATAATTTGGATTTTTAGGATGAAATTTGGAGATAAAGGAAATATGTTATATTTAATTTCTAAATGGGATTATAGTCATAATAAGTAGACTAACATAAGAAATGATACTAACACTGGGATGATTCCTATGAAAGAACTAACTTTGATTTGAAACGTTTTTTCATCAACATAATATATAAATTCTTCTGTGGTTAATACTTTAGAAACAATTTTTTGAGTATTTTCCCTATTAAGAGAATATTCTACCAGGGGTTGAAAATTTGTTTTAGAAAACACATTTTAAGATGTTATTTGAATTTTTTTATAAACAAAAGGATTGGTGTCATCAAATTTTACATGTATTGTTTCCTCAATAGTTCAAGAATTTTTATTAAAAACTTGGTTAGTATTTGATTGAATGGAATAACATAAAAATATAATCTCATTAGATTTGGGTGTGAATTTATGTAAATTATCCTTCATATTCAATATGAATACATTGCATCCAAATACTCTGAGGGAATAAACTTTTGGATCTTGGCATGTCAATAACTCATAAGGTGTTTTATTAATAAAAGGTAAAATCAAAACTCTATTTATAGTACAACAATTAGTGTCAACATCTTCATCCAAAAAATTATTGGTAATTTAGTATTCACTCCACATAGTTCTTTTTATTTCTTAAAGAATATGATTTGTTCTTTTAACAATTCCATTTTCAAATGAGTTCTAGGGCATGAAAAGGAACGTGTAATGCATTTCATACTATAAAAAGTTTTAAAATAAAAATTTAAAAATTCTACCCCATGATCACTATGAATAGTGATTAAGGGAATGATTTTATTATTTTAACCTTGGTCTATAATTGATTTAAAATAACTAAAGGCTTTATATTTCATTTCTAGAAAATAAACCCATGTTTATTTGGTTTAATAATCAACAAACAAAATACATAATACTTTCCACCAATACTTCCAGTTTTTCTGTGACAAAAAAGATCTCTATTCACTTAATATAATTCATCATAGGTAGAGAATTCACGTATAGATTTAAAACTAGCCTTATGATTCATACCATATTTATTAGGGTCACAAACATTATAATATTCAAATCTATGCTTTAGTGAATCCATAATATGTCTTTTCATAGTTAACATTCAAAAGTTTATATGGTTATAGTGCCATATCCTCCATTTAAATAATAAATATTGATATTCCATTTCACTAAGGTATGGTAGGTCTTGTCTCGTATGGTCTTCTATGTTTATTGTATATATATTCTCTTACCTATGGGTAGAAAAAATGAATTAATCCTCAGAATGGTGTACTATACATTTATGATTCCTAAAACTCACAAGGTAAACTTTTTCAAATAATTTAATTATGCGCATAATGTTTTTCTTAATACCTTTAACAAATAAATCATTTAAATTTAAGGATTTTCTAATAGGAAAAATATTACATATACCGATAATTTCTCCTACAACATTATCTCCAATGGTAACTTTTCCACCTTTCATATTGATAATATTTTCAAATAAATCATTGTGTCTCATTATATGTCCAAAACATACACTATCCAGGTACCATAAATTGATGTTGTTGGTACTTTATTTATATTCCTTAAAACAAAAATATTGATTTTTGTAACCCAATCCTTATTGGTTCCAGATATGTTTGTAAGTAAAAGTTTTGGAATCCAAATTTGTTTTGAAAAATAGGCTCTGTGGAAACCTAAAGTCTAATTTTTTTTAATGATAAATTATTTTCCAAATGGAATCCACTTTGAAATTTTGTACAATAGGAGTAATTTTCATGAAAGACGTAGTTTTTACTAGAAAATGGTTTTCTTTGAGTATATCCCACTACTGAACTCGTATTATATTTATGGATTTGTTTGTCAATTATATCAAAAAAATCTTGACAATTAATAAATTTTGATAAAATATTCTTTAGTGATTTTTTTGCACATTAGTTTTATTACTAATATTATTATACACATATTTATTATTTTTTTCAATTTAGTTTCTTAAAACTACTTTTAAAACTATATTTTCCAGAAATTACTTTTCATAACTCATTATAAATAATATGATTTTCAGAATTGGATTTATTAATAATTTTTTATAAAATTTATATTTAATTTGTCAAAATATAAATTATTTAATCTACTTTTGCATTTTTTCATTATCCTTATGATGTTTATTAAATTATTTACAATTTTTATTTTTTAATGCTTTATAAAATGAGAAAATTATTTATAATAATGTAATGTATTGTCATCACTAGCTGAGGAGGATTCTATTTTGGAAGATATATAGTTCTTATCATTAGGATTATTTACACTTAATGACAAATTAGATGAATACTTATCTATGTGTACCATGGCTATAAAACATTTTTTCACAATATGTACTTTAGAAATAGGACAATGATTCCTATGATATGGACATTCTTTATTTGAGGATTTTTCCCAAGAATCACATCCACTTTCACTCCAACTTTCCATAGATTTAAAAAACTTTTAAATTTTAAATAGTAATTATTATAATAATTTCTATAAGAATGTATATACATTATTAATTTTTTTAACATGGTACAATCAAGTTTAATATGTATAGTTCTTTTATATTCATAGCGACAAACTTCAGTATCCTTCTTTTAATTCCAATCTTTGTTACATTTATAATAATGATAATGAAAAACCATTTTAACAATTTTTTTTTCATCCTTTGGGTAAGATTATCTAAATCATTCCCATAATGTTCATAATCACATGAATCATATTGAACAATAACCCTTTTCTTTATTGATTTAATAACCTTACTAAGAGTTTGAGATTTCATTAAATTTCATGTAGTAGTAAAAGAAACTTTACCATTCATTTTCATTACATTATCATAATATCTATTAAATTTACCCTCATATTGTTTATGAGATCAAAATAAGTCATCAATAGTTAAATTTATTATCTTTCTTCATTAATCTATATTAGTTCTATTGGATTCCCATTCATTGGGCATGATATATATAATATTTTCAATAGTTATTTCAACTTTTAATAATTTCTCTCCCATAGATTGTAAGCTACAAATACTGTCATAAACCATTTTTTGTACCTTTAAAAATGATTTAACATATGGTAATTTAAATGGATGATAATCATCTCTATGCATTTATCTTCTAGTTTCAATAATTTTTGATGTTCCAAAATAAGTAATCTTTAGCTTTTCTGAGAAACTATTAGTAGACTTGCAAGAAAAAATATAACTGTAAATACTACAGGTCATAGAACATAATATTTTGTTTCTAACTCTATAATTTAATTGATATAATTTCCTTTCTTGATTTGTAAAAGCAGTCACTTATTTTTCAGGGATCTTGTAATATCAAGTTAACATGATGAAATTGTAAACTCCAATATTTACATACAAATTCATCATTATATCACTCCACTACTCCTAATAATATCCATAGGAAATATTTGGTCTATTTATATTGAGGTTATATATTGAACCAACATTGATTCTTATCATCATTAAAATTGATAAAAAAATTATATTCCATAATAAAAATTTGTGTAATAGGTTTTTAGGAATAAAAAAGTTTATAACTTACTTGAAAATGAAAAGATGTAAAAGGTAGAAAGTATTATGTTGTAGAAACCTCCCCTGATACTAAATATAAGTATCAGTATAACAGAGTCTTGGATCTGATACCAATTGATGGATAAAAATTTATTTGAAGATGGATAAATATAGGGGGTTCATGAACATTATGTTTATAATATTTCATTTTTAACCATAAAAAACACATCATAACAAGGTTAAATTAATCGTATTCAATAAACCTCTTACATATTTTTATGGTAATTGGACTTAGCCCTGGGGTCTAACGAAAGAAATAATGTAATCAAGAATATTATTATATATAAGTCCACATGTTTTAATGATATAATGATTCTATATAAATAGTGTATAGAATCGTAATCAATAAGCAGTGGTGATGTAATCAATGTTTAATAATATTCAAAAAAGATACAACTTAATTAGAGTAATAACAAAATGAATCATAATCATAATGTTTGGGATTGATCGATGTGTTACTAAAAGATCGATTCTATCTTAAACCACGAAGAATCATACTACAAGTAATTCATAATTAAAATGATATATAGATTAAAACAATTTTATCACAATCAAGGCTATTAAGATAAAAAACAAAAAAAAAGACGAATAGAAATGATTATTTTTCTAATATAATTGTCGAGGAAATAAAATTATTGTATAAAAACAATTAATAAAAAATAATAAAAAATAATAAAAAAATTTAACCAAAGAGAGTGGAATCCAATGATATAGGATAAGGGTCTCTGGTTTTATACTTAAAAGAAAGTATGTCTTTCCCTTAACTAGAAAATCCCTCGATATGATGATCAGTCTATCTCACTTTCCCCATAATACCTTGATATGATAATCATATTTACTCTATATTCCTGTCCCTGACATCCCTTGATAGAGTGATTGATTTTTACCGGATCTCCCCATAAGCCCTCAATCAATACGATGATCATAACCTCTGTCTTCTTAGCCTTAAAGCCCTCAATATTATTCACAGTAACGATCTCACAAATATATTACAAAGTCAAAAAGTTTACATTTACAATGATCAAGATATTAACTCTTGTTATATCTAGAGAACTTTCTCTGAGATATTCTCAAGGACGTGAAAACCTGGAACTTCAACATTTGTTTCATAAAAGAATGCACAACACCATTTTGATTTAAACATACTGTAAAAGAATGCCTGACATATTTTTGATTTACAACATTTATAGTGTAAAATCTATTCCATTACAATTGAAAATGTATTTCGGTATTCGAAACATCACCATTAGTCAATCTTATATATTTCCTTACATTATGTCATTACCATTTTCTTTATGAGTACGAATCTGATGCTATCAATTACATTTTCAAGATGGATTATAAAACTTTTTCAGTACGAACATAATAAAAAAATTCATTAACTCAGATTTGATAAAGGTGAATGTGATGGATATAAGATCTATACTCATTACGATAATTTTAATGAATATGATAGGTTTAAATTTACAAATAATTATAATCTAATTCTATGTATATTAGTAAATTATGTTTTCTTCCAAAACAATTAAAAATCATTAGTTATAAATGTATTAGTTAATTAATTATTTAAGAAAGAGATTGTGATTTCAAAAAGAAAAGGAATGGAAGGGTCAAAAAGAAAAATTTGACTCAAAAAATATATGTAAAATCAATTCATTTAATTTGAATATTTCCATCATATGTGTTAGTTAAATTAATTAAAATCGATAAATATTATTCACATAAAAACTGTTTCTTAAAAAATGTGTTTTTAATCATTAAAATAAATAAAAGTGATAACTAAAATGAAATTTATTAGTTATTCAAAAAATAATGATTAATATTTCACCAAATCCAAAATTCAATGGAACATTCAAAATAATTTATTTAATTAAAAGAAACCATAATATTTGGAAATCAGTAATTTTTACTACTCATTGAAAATTCCATCATTTCAGAAAAATATCAAAATTTCAACATTAATTAAAATTTATATTTGATTTCCAAAATTATGTTAGATTTATAAAATAAAATTTCTTAAATTTCCATAAAATAATAATATTTTTTCAATTTTTTTAATAAAATCAATTTTTGAAAGAAACTAATTTTTGATGATTTAAATGTCTATAAATATTTGGGTGATTATTTCCTAAGAATTAATTCATATATTTATATTTATTATAACCCTTATAAATATTCTATGAAGTAGTTAAATAATATTCATACTTTTCAATTCAACATCTAGGTTATAATGACCATATTTAAATAATAATGGTTTGTTTAGGATCGGTGTTGTGTGTCACATATGAAATCCTGAATAGTTTTGCTTTTTCAAAACTCAAGGAATTACATTAGTCTGATATTAAATAATTTCACCTTATAAATTTCATATTATATTCTTTGATGGAAATTTGTGAGGGTAGTTAGGATTAATTTCTTCCTAAGGTTCCTAGGTTTTCTCTTCGAATTTATGGTTCAACCTTAGCACTTAGGCATGGTGAGTTTTATTTTTTGCATAGTCCTTTATATCTATTTTCCACAATGTTTAAAAACATATCCTCTTAAGAGATACCATTTTCTTTTGATAACACCTCTTCATTCGGTACATTTTAGGGATCTTATATGTACTTTCTCAAGAGGGATACATAGAATATGTTGTGTACTTGAGAAAGTTATGGTGGGGGTGAGAGTCAATAGGTTATAACTCTAATGTAATTGGGAACCTAGAATAGGATTATGTACCTAGTTATTAGATTTACCTTATTAATAAGTCAAATTAACCTATTCCATTTAGATACATGGATAACCAATTTATCCCCGGCCCCAAACTCCAGGTCTCATTAATGATTATCTTAATTTAAATTATTTTGACTTTGAGTAGTCTTGATGTGTTACTGAATGTTATTTACCACTTACAAAAATTCCATAATTATAAGAGTTCCCAATTTCTTGTGTTCTCATAATTTATCACAAAACATTGGTGTTCCACATCTCTTACCAAATGGTTTTTGTAATGAGCCAGTTGGATGATTGTGTGGTCACTATTACTATATGAGAACTCAACCAGAGGTAGATATTTATCCTAGCCTCCATATATGTCCATTGAAAAAAATATCAATATGTATTATATTGTATTGGTTGTCTACCCATATTGGATATCAGTTTGAAGGTGATAATCCTTACTGAAGTTCAAATCAATATTTAGAACATGTTGGATTCTATATTAGAACATTGCTGTAAATTTAAGATCTCAATTAAAAAATTGATAGTTGTGTTTCAAATTTCCTCACCACCACTGCGATGTATATCATTGAAATATTAATTAGTGATAAGACCTATCAAATTTAAATGAAGTGAGATATAATTATAATATGAACCACCACAACATTTATGGAATAGTTTCATTGTGATGTATTTGGATGACTAGTGACAGTGTCCATAGTGTTGTTTTACTATATAAATATAGGCATGGGTAATGGTTTAATCACACCCACTGTATTTTTACTTTTTTTATTTAACTTGCTAACATACCAAATAATTTGATCTATTTTCCAGGATATAATTTTTCATATTTTAAAAAAAATTATGTTCTTAGATATCATGATACATAAACATGCTCCTTGGATGGAAGAATAATTTCAATAATTATTCATCATTAAACAACTCTTTCTTTATGTCCATAATTTATTCAACACATATTCATGACATAAATTATAAAACCTATTATTTATGAATTTTGATCTTATAGAATTTTTCTTTTCTTAATGATTCAACCTTCTTTTGAATTTACATGTTATTATTGTAAAAATCATTTATCTTCTTCTGAAAGTATGATTAAAAAAATAATTTGATAACATAATGTTAATGTTCCTTCATCCATCATTAAAATTTCCATCCTTTAAAAGTCATAAAAGATTGTATCATTATCCATTCACATTTGTGATTATTTTGTTTGATTATTTTTACACATATGATCTTCCACATTATTTTACATCGTAGGATGGTAATGGATTAAAATCAAATCATCATTGATATGTTCTATCCATATTCAACAAATTATATTATGATCCTTCATTATGAATATATATTTGACCCTCTTATAGTCTATATATATTTCACACATTTCCCCAAAGAAATAATGTCCCCCAATTTTCAATGAAAATATCACTACTTCCAACTCCATATCATTTGTGGGATAGATCTACTCATGAAATATCATCTTTAATGATGGAAATGATATATATTAATCTTTATAAATTAGTGAATATACCACAACCTTCTCTGAAGAATTGTTGTATGCCAAAAAATACCCCATCATGGGGGAATCATTATGAATACTATAGTGATATGCCTCTTTTTAAACTCCATAAATCTCTCATAGTAATCACCAATATGTGTAAATGTTACTCTATTTTGTGTTAGATATGTTATTGGGTTTAAAAATCATGAGAAGATTATCAAAACTCATTACTATTACAAACCTAGTCCAAGAAATATATGGACCTCTCTTACAAATGATGATACATGATTGTCCTCAATTATGTTTGTCATAGAAGAGGATATAGATATCCCATTTTCCTATGATAATTTACCTAGTGAATAATACATTATCCATATTTAACTCACATTTACTTTAATTTTCATAAAGACACTCCATTGTCATAACATTTATCATATTATTCAAATGGTCCCCATATTCCTACATTACTTAAGAGTAAATCCTAAAATCATCAACAAAGACTAAAATTATTGTTATAACTTATAATAACTCTATTAATTTTGTCCATTTTGATTGTTTGATTATTAGATTGTCCGAATGGAATAAAAATTAACTCATAGTGTCCATACCTTCTTCAAAATGGTGTTTTGTGAATATCAACCTTCTGCACCCTTAGTTGGTGATATCAAGACTGAAGGTCCTCCATAGAGAAATACTAGTCTCCACGACATTGATTAAACTAGTTATCTATACTTAGGAGTGGATACTTGTTCCTTATTGTTATTTTTTGAGATCATGTTAATCAATATTTATGAACATTTACCCAACCATCCTATGGATGGAGATGAACAACATACCACATGGTAAAGCACTCAGGTGTACAAAAACTTTTTCTAAATTCTCTTGTAACACTTATTCAATGCTTCCAATTCAAAATTGGCTAATCTATAAGTATCATTCGATATGGGAAGAGATCATGGTATAAGGTTGACTAGTAACTCAACCTCTATACAAGGATGAAGGTTAAGAAAATCCTTCAGGAACACATTTGTATAATCCATCACAATAGGAATCTCTTCATGTATGATTCTATCTTTTGTCTCAATAATTTGGGAAAGATGTTCTTGAACATAAGACTATAATATCCATGTTTTAACATGTAATTTTATGGGAAATTCATCCCCACCCTTCCAAGTTTATATACTAAGGGGATAACTTTAGAGGTGGATTGGGATCTCCCACTCTCAATTGTTGATTTTGACATTATATAAGGATATCCAATATATGCATAATGTGGAATTAATCTACACTAATGGAAGTAAGAAAATATTTTCTTGCAGGAAACTCTTTGGGGAATACATCAGTATAATCCCTCACAATAGGAATCTCTTTATGCATGAATCTCTCTCTTGTCTCAATAAATTAGGGAAGGTGTTATTGATCATAAGACCATAATATACTTATTTGAACATATAATTTCATGGGAGATTCATCATCCCCCTTACATTTTTATACAATAAGGGGATAATAATTGATATCGATTGGGATCTTCCACTCTTAACTATTTATTTTGGAATTATATAAGGATATAAAATGAATACCCAATTATGAATCAAACTACACTAATGGAAGTAATAAATGATTTTATTGCAGGTTCTAACCATAAAAATCCTATATAGAGGAGTTATATGTATGGGATAAATCCATTCACTATTTCTTATCCCCCAAATAAATCAACCACCTTGTTTTGTGGTTGTTCTTGAAATTATATACTAAAAATACAAGATATAGAAGAATGCATAGAACCACAATCAAATAGTATGAAATATTATATTGAAATAATTACTATTGTACCTATAAAACAAAAAATTTTAGGGTCCACCTCTAAAATATTGGTATAATATACCCTTCCTTGATAACTAGGCATTAGAGTTTGTTAACATTGACTATATCCAACATCCCTTGGATTAATTAATTAGCTTGTATAATTCCCATATTAATTTTTGTTGAAAAATTACACCATTAGATGAGTGTTTTCATAAAATTATTTTATTATTCCATATTTGTCAGTTTACCCATTAAAAATAGGCTATGATAATCCAAATTCCCCTAATTTTTACATTTTAAGCATCTCCCAGTTCCTATCAGATAGTTTCTAGGATGATTCTTCCATTACTTTGGATAGATTGGATTTTTGGTATTCCATTCTCCATGGTATTAATCTGTTGACAATCTTTATGAAAACAACATTTTATGTTTTATTACTCAATACATACGATAACACAAGGAGTCACAGATTTCCATCTCAATTTTGTGGGTACATAAGATAATATCATCATATATTTCGATCTCTCGAATCATTAATTACTTTTATAGAGTGAAATTTAAACTACTAAATAAATGGTCCATCTTTTGTCTGTATTTTATAAAAAACATGGAGGTATACCATAAAATACTAATTAATTTTTCATCATAATATAGGATAGAATTATTTTTAATTTTTTTAATCCAACGAATTTTCCCTCCATTTAAAGTTGATAGTTCAGGAAAAATATTCGTTGAAAAATATTTTATTAAAGTCATCCCATTCCATGGAATCACTATCCTCATTGGAATTTTTTCTCTAGATAAATGTCCACAACATGTCTCTTAGTCCATAATGTGATAAATGGATATAAAAACATTTCCTTGGTTTTTGAATTTAGTGATAAAGAATATCCTCTTAATAGAGTTAATCCATTGTTTGATAATGATGGTATAAAAAAGACACACTAAAGGTATGATGCATTTGTTTTATAAACTACACCACTTCAGTATAATATTTTTTATGAGGACTAGGGAATTAAACATGATTAAATTTATTATTCATAACCTGATATAGTTAATCCATTACATCCATAAAGATTTTGTATCTCAAACTCATTTGGTTAGGCATATAATTTGGTAATTCATCACATGGATTATCATGTTTTTTGTTGGGGATGTTTCTACTATTCCCCTAATTTAATTAAAATAAGAAAAACAATACATGAATAAAAAACTAATAAACATACATAAATTATACAAATACACATTAGAGGAATAAAATATAAATGATAACTATAACATAAATTATGTGTCCCTATGTTTCCATCAAGATTATGAATTATAATATTCAATACTAGATAATATAAACTAAAAATTTATTCTTGTCCTTCACAACATTTCACAATGATTATTGTGAATTTAAAAATCATGTAACTGATGATTTTCTTGTTAGAAGTTTAGTAATGCTCACCGCAAGGCACTAGGTGAAAAGCAAGTCTAGATTGATGTTTCCTTTTAGGGTTATTACCCCTCTATACAAATATTTAGAGATAGATCATATTTTAGTACCTAGAAATGTATTAATTTTAATGAATACCACACACTCTATGTTTTTAAAAATTTTAGGATGTTTTATTATGTTTAGTCTTATCCTAAATATTTTAACTAGAGTTTTCTAATCATAATCTCCAAAAAAGTTATATGTTTCTATGATACCAACTGTAGTTACCAAATATATGCACAAATATTATTACTAGTTTTTTAACATTAATATCCAAAAATTAAAACCCCAATGATCATGATACCTACTAACTTCATAATCCTATTTTCATGATGCATCAAATGGAAACATAAAACATAAAATCCATAATTTATTTTCCATAAAGAGATACTAAATCAATTTCATGTCCAAAATATATATAGGATAACATAGGTAATACATAAATGGAAGGGGTGAGCTAGAAATTATAGTAAGGGAATAAATCCTATAAGAAAACCTAACATGTTAATCAAAGGTACACCATTATAACATAAAAAATAAGAATCCTGAGTGATGAAATAGAAGTATAAAATAAATAAAATGGAATTATAATATTATGGTAACATAGGAAATATGAAATAATAATGTAACATGACATAAAACTTAGTTAAGGATATCTTCCTTGATAATTTCACATGGTGTACAATATCGCATAATTGATTTGGTTTTCTCCCCAAACCAATACATAATGTTTTTTGGGAGTAAATATTTACCCAATGCATAATAGTGCTATTTTAGTATACTCATCATAAGTAAATTATAATTTATTTTTGAAATAATAATGAAATAAATTATAAGGTATAAACATAATAATTATCCATGGAAACAGAATTAGTTTCATAATGTTGACTCATATCATTATAAAAGGATATTTCAAAATGATGAAATTTGAGAAACAAATATAAGGAATGTATTTACCAATAAATTGAAGGGATAATAATATTGTTATATATATTATAAGAATATATATTTAATTTATAATAATTCTATAACATTAAAGAGTTATAGAATGCGAGTTAGAGGGATAATGGTCATAACCCACAGGAATTGGTTGTTTAAAGAGATCCCTTACCCTAAGATAGATTTTTCATGTGTGTTGTTTATCATCCAAAATAATAATCCTATGTTAATAATTTACCTACATAAGATAAATTTTAATTTTTATTATTACTTTTATTTTATTTTTTATTATTCTATATTTAATTACATAATCATTTAGGTTCAATTTAGACATTATGTCAATGCTCGTCTTATATGTCCAAAATCACATTGGTAAAATGAATATTATAAAAGATATTATTAATTAATAATATAAATACTTATAAAAATGAAATAATTATAGTTATAATATATCAATTATTCTTTTAAAACCAATCATAAAATACATTTATGAAAAATGAACTATGTTGCAACCATAGAGACAATAGGTGATACATACACATGTGTAATGTTTCCCTTTTTAAATAATAACAATGGAAATATGGTAAGTTATAACTAATATTTAATGAATTATTATAATATGATAAATAACATATTAGTTCTTAAAATACTCATACATAGAACATCCACCTGATGTGGTAATAAAAATTAATTAACATCACTTTTTGAGGTAGTAGTCCACTGTACGCACGAATGGCCTTATAATTTGTAAAGGGATTCTAATGTAATAATTTATATGACATATTAAATTTATAGAATAAATTATATGTAATTAATACCTTGTATAAAAATTAAATCCATTATAATGAACATACATGAGAGGTGATGATGGAAAATGAATTACATTAGTTAGTGAGGTGGTATTCCACCATACACAAGAACATAAGTTTTGTTTCCTATTTGATGGTAGAGAAAATGGGTTTTGGTTTTGAAAATAACAAATTAATATAATATTTTATGGGATATATAGGTTTTAATATATAATAGATTTCTATATAATATTTTATAGAGGTGAAAGAAGAAATAAAACAAAAAGTATCAGTTAAAAATATATTTCTTCTTCAGATCACCTATTTAGGATTATTCCCAATTACATTCTAGATTTGTTTTATGACAAAAAATTATTCTAGGATGTATGGAGGTATGTATGTAAGGTATTTGGGTTTTTATTTTCTTAGAAAAAAACCTTTTCAATTTGTTAATGAGATGATAGGAGGTTCACTTTTATAACTGAGAGGGAGAGATATGTTTTAGAATAACAAAAACGATTTAATAATAGAAAATGAATATAAATAAATGTTTTTTAAATTTCAATAAAAAATAATTTTAGGGTTTATATGGTCTAAAAAGTCCTAAAAAATTCATAAATAAATATTTTTAAACATTTTATTCCATTTACCTATACAGTTACTCAATTTTAAAATTTTAGTTTTTAATCATGAATACATGTTTTTAACTGCTTCTTATTATTAATTTTAACCAAAATTATGTTGACCTTAATAAATGATTTTAATTATTATGATAAAAAAATTTAATCAATTTTATCAAATTCAAATCATAGAATTGGCTGAATCCAATTTAAAATTAAACTCGCAAAACCTGTCAGAAAATGGATTTTCGAGAAAAGCATTTTTAATGTAATAAATGATCTTATATAAACTATATGACAATAAATAATCAATATATTAATTTTCATTTTTATAAATATAATTAAAATATATTAATATAATTAAAATATTTTTATATTTGGGGTTATTTTAATTAGATAAAATGAGTAAACATTTTTCACTTAAAAACAGTTTGCAGAAACCCACATTTTTAAGCATATAAATAAACTTATTCAAAAATCATGAATTTTGTTAACTTAAATAAAATTAATATGGTTAGTATAAATAAAAATTTAAACATTTCATAAAATCCATGATATATTTTAACTTTGTATTTACTTTATTTAATAAATTGAAATTATAGTATTTGTAAAATTTTAAATATTAACTATTCACTAAAAATTCTAAATTTTTAAAAAAATTCAAAATTTCTCCCTGAGTGAATATTGATTTTATGATTTCAAAACTGATTTTCCATTTATAATATAAAAATTATAAATTATAAATAATGTAATTATAATTATTTCTCAGAAAAATATATAAGAAACATTTTTGAAGGAAACATTCTTTTGAAGAATAAAATTTCTTTATTAATAATTGAGTTCTTATTTATTCAACATTTATTAATAAAAATATATATTATTTGTAATCGTATATATATTTTAGGATCTATTCAATCCTATTCATTCCATCCAATTTAATACATAGGTTTTAATAGTCATATTCAAATATTCACTATTCATTTAGGATTAGTGTTCTCAGTCGTATAGTCCATCAAGATTAATTTTCCATTAAAAATAATATTCATTACACTACCTATCATCAAAAGAAACAAAAAAACTTTCGAAACAATACATTATCAGATTATACTTATTTATTTTAAATTAATAATAAGAAGAAGGTAATATTGGGATCATTTGATTCATATGATATGAAACACCTTAATAATTAAATAATTAAAGAAAGACCATACTATGAATTTTGTATATCCTAAAAAATTAATAAAAAGTGAGCTTCTAATTATGATTTCTTTATAAAACAAGAAACCCATATTATTGAATCATATTGATTAAGAAAATCATATCTGTTATATTTTGTAAGAGACATACATTTCCTTAAAAATCATACTTTCTCGATGAGTGAGATTAATGTTTCATTTGAAGTTGAGGATCTTGTTAGTTCAAGAATATAGAGATTGCAACTGGATAATTGTTTTTATAACTGGTTATCTAGGTATCATGTTTGGTGTTGACAATAATGGTTCAAATATTTACAATTTTAAATTTAATATATTGGTAACAAAAGATATGTGATGTGTGTGTGGGATAACAACCACCGTACATTTATAATGCATTAATTTAAATTAGAGGTTGACATTATTAACAAAATATTATTTTTATTATACATTAAATTTAATAATATATTAATTAAATGGAAAAAGGTGATAATATTTTGAAATATAATTTCACCTGGATTGGTGTATAGGTAATGGGAAAAAACTAATTGGTATAATATCACCATAATGATTCCCCCTACACCTTTCAAATTATGGCCCCATCAATCTTAGGGGAAAAATAATAATCATGGCATGTAATAATCCCATAAATGTTCTTGAAAATAATTTTATATGATGAAAATAAGATATAGTTGGAATTTCCACTTATCATATATTGGTATTTGGAAATATTCCATGAGGACTTATATAGATTATTACAATAGTGGGATGTTAATGAAACATCATATCCTATCCTACCAGAACATTTACTAAATTTATGGTGCCGCTTGATCTAAAAAATTCTGCCCTATATTCAAAAAACTATGGACCAATGACCACTGTCTAAACCTAACATGGGGAGATTATACCATCAATCTTAGATAACCAAAAATCACGGTGAAAAAAAACATAAATTATAATCACAATTTAAATATATAAATATGGAAACTATATCTATGTTCCAACCAACTATAAACATATATATTAAGATATATAATAGTATAAAGAATAATGTGTTGTCATGAAATTCATACATGACTAGTCAAGGTCCCTACATAATTCATTGATATGCATGATTGATTAAAAAATTAGAGATAAAAATTTAATAAATATAAGCATATTCTGAGATCTTTATTTTTTCTCCATCTCAAACCCCAATCTATAACATATATCTATAAAGGATACTATACCCTTTTATGGATCCTTTATCATTAAATTTAAATATTTTATGTGATTCCAATAAAGGGTGTGAGTAAAACATAGTTGGGAACCACCAATGACATACCTAATCAAATTTATTTTATAAAAGTTCATGTATATTGTGATATGGAAATGAATAATACTAAACATCAAAATTCATAACAATTTTATCATTCTTGGGTGTTTCATAGTCCATCCAAAGAGTGATATATCTACTTTGTCCAGGGTAGGGGTTGTTTGAATACTTCACAATTAATATCCATTGGTTATTATAAAATTAGTGTGGTCAGAGTATATGATATCAATTGGTCATCATGTCCCATGTCACCACTAGTCGTCAAATGGAAAGAAACATTTTTCATTTCATATAATCCAATATTTAGGAATTATATATTGATTATATCATCACATTAGTCAGTATAACACACTATTGGACATGTCAAAAAGGTTGTAATAACATCCCAGTAGTAAAATTACAGATGGTTTATCATTATTAGATAGAGGTTGTATAACACTAGAGGGAAATGATTCTTAAGCCACTGATATACACACAAGAGTGGCCAGTTCTTCCTCTGTTGTATTTAAAAATATATATAAAATTATATTATCTTCATACATAGAAATAGATAAAGGGAAGACTGTACCTCTTCTTTGTGAAAAAATGAGTAGTGCAATGAGTATCCCATGACTAAGGGGATTTCTCAGAAATGGGTAGAGCATCTCTCCCCATGATAAATTTTAAGGTAATTGACAAGTACATCCCATACCATAATAAAAAATATCATAACTTGTATATCAACCCACTCCATATGTTACATAAAAATAAATGATCATATATTTCCCATTGAAATTAACAACACCAAAATATTGAGGATGGCGTCACATAGTTTGGGTAATATCAAGAATGAGGGGAATATCATTTGAAAAATTATCATGGTGATTAATAAAAAGAAAAAGAATCACTTAATAATTATTATATACCAAAATAAATATTATATAATTAGGAACATCAAGAAATTTTTTCAATAATGTTAGCATAACATCAATGAAAAGTTCATACAATGTTGAGTTGGTTAT
The DNA here is from genome assembly GCA_963277665.1 of Viscum album. NCBI lineage: Eukaryota > Viridiplantae > Streptophyta > Magnoliopsida > Santalales > Viscaceae > Viscum > Viscum album. The sequence continues at coordinate 1,607,016,126 of OY728121.1, forward strand.
CATATGTGGAAAACCCCTTTCCATATTATAAATCCGTGTTCAATACTACACATAACCTTTAAAAATAATGGTGGATATGCCACACCAAATTACCATTCTAAAACAATCCAAATTTATATACCATAACATAAAATCGCATTGAAATTATTCTTTATTGAGACCTCTTATATGACATAAAATCCCATTATTAAAATATTATAATAGGATCTTATTAATAATTCAATATGTTATATCAAAACCAATGATACCCCTTCTAAGTTCCAATTTATAATAAATTAATACAATAATTCTTATAACATAGCCATTGGTGATCATAAAATTTGAATATTATACATGAGAGACCACTCAAAACTATAAAAAATGCGACTAATTTATTATGAAATATGTGAAAAATGTTACATTAGATATGGGTCAGGCACATGCATTTTCTGCAACCCATATATCACATGACTTAAGAAAATTTTCACAATCCATTTTAAAATCCTTAATACCAATAATTCCATCCTAATAGATCCCCAATCATCGAAGATCACTTAGAAAAACTTCTTTAATAGGGTGAAATCTTGAAATATAAAAAAATTATGGATTTTTGAAATTTATTGAAAATATATAAAGAAATAATTGGAATATATGGAATATTATTATTAGCCTTACTCATAGTGATCCTATAGGATATACATAATTGAAATAGAATCATTAATGGTGTAAACATCATATATTGAGGGAGAGATATCAAGGAAAAATTAGTGGATCAATAAAACTATTAAGAATCCATCATGCCCATTTTTTTTTAAAAAATTAAAAAATTAAAAAATTAATTTCAATTAATAAAAATTGTTTTGGGGCATGTTATGATGTTACAAATTAGTTCATGATATAGTTGTTTAACTAAGGTTTTTTATTATGTGGTGTGAATGCTCCTTTAAAGACAATAAAATTTATTATAGGGAAAAACTAGGAATACACATCCAATGGATAGCATAGTGAAAAATGGATTCTTGGAAAAATCCACCCTATTTTGGTATTTCATAACCCATGTTACCTATAATTTATTCTTACCAAGCCTCACCATTGCGTAACACATCCCAACATAGTGTGGTGTTCCAACTAAAGCGAAAATACACCCTTAACCTATAACAAATCCATAAATACCAAACCAAGATTCACACAAACTCTTCCAATAGTAAAAAATCATCAATCAGAAAATGATTTTATAGTAATTTAAATAAACTGCACATTGAAATATGTTTGGGGTTATAACCACCACACAAAATAGAAACTCATCCCCAAGATTCAGTATTAACCATTATTAGAAAAATATATGTGCACTATGCTCATATATTCAAGTATCAATACCAATACTCCTCTTTGATATATTTTTTCTTCCAATGCACATGTAATAGAGATAATGTATTGGAAATAATTATATTTTCATATTTTTCCACTATACAAACAAAACATTCATTAAATGATGAATTAGACACCAATTTAACAACATTTATATTGGTCACATGAGAAGTGTTTGGATGATGTCTCAAAATCAATTATATATGTCAAATATCAAGTAAAGAATCAAATCTATAAGGAATCACCCATCAGAATATCATTGTAATGATCATATTCAAAAACACTAATAACCCTACAAATTGTTATGCGGATCTTTTCCAGTTTAATTAAATACGTAATGATAATTATAAATATATTTTCTTTTTTACTATTGTTTTGATAAATCTCAATATTATTTTCTACATCCCTCTATCTCGTGGGATGAAATATTCATTTAAGTTTCTATAACATTTAGAAGAAAATGTCACTATTGATATTATTTATTTATTTCTTCTTCATGTTCATTAGGTGTCTTATAAAATTCTTTCATAGTAAAATCTATTTTACATTGGTTTTGGTTATTATTAATATAATTAATTTTTCTTAATTAGATAATTATAATTTCTCATGGAATTATTTAATTATGGATTCTTTATCTTATTTTTTATGATATTATTTATCAATTATTAGTTTATTTCATTTATTTCTAAAAATTATTTGATTACATCACTATTAGAATATTTTTAACTGTTATCTATATTCTTTTCTTTTGTATATAGTAAGTACATCGATTATGAAGGTGAGTAGATTTCCACTTATAATGAATAGATTGTGGTTTAATGAAAAAAATGATATATATGCAACTTATAATCATGGTTACATTAGACAAATATTGATGCTTAGGGTATAAAAAATAATTCTTAAACAATATATAATTATTGTTCTACTACATACCAAGATGCTTAAAAAACGTAAGATAGTATTTATCCTAGGAAAAAAATTATTTTTATGCATACTCATGCTTTCTCATAATTGAAGGATGTTGATTACATAATAATTAGGTTAGGAAGATTTCCCAAAAGATGGTTATGGAGATTCCTAATAAAAAATCGCATTCATGTGAAAAAATATTTTAAATCACCATAACACATTGATTTTATATAATTTTTAGTATATAATATATTACATATAATTTTAAAATTCATTTTTTAATTTTTTAATTTTTTTTATTTAAATAATTTACTTAAAAACTTTAATTGTTTATTTTTATGTCAATTATAATTATATATAATTTTTGAATATAACTTTTATGATTCATAATATAGGAAAAATATTTTAATTGAAATCTTGTAATTATTTTAGTTTCAAATTTAAATATTTTGAATATGAAAACATTATTTTGAATGAGATTCTCTAGTATTCCAACATCAAAAATATAAATTACTATGAAATATTTATTTTTGTACTAAATGTCATTACATGATCTGGTATGTATATTATCAGTGTTTTTAAAGACTGATAAGTGAATAAAAGTTATTACAGCTTAACTTCCCACGTAATCATTAATACATGTGAAGTATTTTAATGGAAATGTAATGGGCTTGGTTTTAAGAAAATATTACTCAATAATTACATAGAGTGACTAGAAACATGATTCACATGGAATACTGAACAAAAAGAATCCATGAAATTTTTGATAATAAGATCATAACAATAATAAAACCTATAGTATATTAATAGATAGTTATCATTTATAAATTCATACAAAATATGACTAATAACACATAAATGATTACATAGATTATTTTAAAATAAATTAATTTTTTATTTACAAATTTAATTTTTATTTTAAACATAATGTATAAATTATAAAACATTAGTTTATTAAAATGATCATTGTTTCTTAATTCACAATTCCATGAGTCCCTTATGATTTATTTTTTACACATTCTAAAATAATTAATTTTAGTGAGACCAGTGAAAAATATAGATTTAACGAAAACTATACCTTATATGAATTTATTGTTATATTAGAATGAACAAAATGATTAAAAAATATTTCAAATTATCAAAAATTTATTTAGGAATTTAAATTATGTACTTAAAATAATGTTTTAATCCTATAAATCCTATGATCATAATTTTGGAACATTAATTACATCTCATTACAATTTTTAAACACTATTTTCACTCTTTTAATTTAATTTATGGGTTTTAGGGGTAATATTTGGTTTTGTAATGCCTTGGAAGAAATGTAACAATTACATATTTTATGATATTCTAATTTATCTAATTACAATACAATTATATTGATAAATTTATTATACACATAAATTATAGTCTTTAGAATTATATGTTTTCAATAAATGGTATTTATATGTTATCTATGACAATATTTGAAAAAATATGTCTTTTAGAAATTTTATACAATAAGATTATTTTTTATTCAAAATAAACAATTTAATTTGATGAAATATGGTAAATTATGTTGTTGGAAAATAAAACTATTTTCCTTGGTCAATAAAATTTATTACTATAGTAAACATTAAAAAGTTAAGAGGAGTTTTAATAAGTGTAAAAACATTATATAACTTACAAATACATCTCCATTAGTTTAGATGAGATCCATATTTGAAGCAATAAATCCAATAAATTATTTTACCTTTTTGGAACCTTAGAATTTTTAAAAGCGATATAACATTTTTGAAATGTAATGGGTACTTCCAGAATTTCCCTTCCCCTTTATTATATAATGGGATTACTTCTACCACATCATGATACACCTATGAATTAGAATTTAATCCTAAGTCACTATATTTTTAATAATCATATTATCCCCCCTAATTTTCATAACCCACTTCTATATATTAGTTACCATAATGCCTCTATTTTCCATGGATATTTCTAATAAAAAAAAAATACTTTCTCCACATGCGTACAAATATTTATTTGTTTATTTTCATTTATAGAATATTATTCCAAAGATAATTTTTAAATTTATATATAATAATATTTCTAATTTTTTTATACTAAATGTTATTATGATAAGGTATTAATAATTAACCATCTAAACACTTTTCCATTCAGAAAATAGAAAATGTTTTTCATGATTTTGTGTGCAATAAATCTTACATGAAGTGACATCTTATGTTTTCCACCACTACCACTATTAACAGATTATAAGTTTGTAATTTATTTATAAATTTTACATTTATAAGAATAAAATTACTATTAAATTAAAAAATTACAATCTTATTAAAATTTGTCTCATTCATTGAGAAATGAAAATGTTAACTTTGCATACATGCAAAATGACATACCTCATTTTTCATCTTGTTTCATTTTTTATTTATTAATCACACTAATTATTAGATTAAAAAATAAAAAATATCTGAATAGTATCACTATGCTTTTGTAATAATTAATCATTCCAAAGAAAAAAACTATTTTAACCACACTCACCAAATGATTATAGTATGTTTTTCTATGGATCAGTTAAACCACATTAATGAAAAATGTTTTGAGTAATTACCATGGAATACAATGGAAATATAACTTCTAGTATTATTGAAAATAAATGATTAAATAATTAATGTTCAATTTTCACGGTATTATAACATTAAAATTTAAATTATTATTTAAATTTCACCATTTTTATAAGAATATATAAAACTATTTCTTCACAAATTATTTCTTAAAAAACCATATCCATTCGTTTAATCAATTTATAAATAGTTTGATGAAATTAATGAAAAAATAAAACCACACGTTGAGAAATATAGTATGTTTTACATGTATTAAACGAATGATTATTAGCTTCATAATTATAAAATGTGCATCAAATAATCGAAATTTCTAACACCTCACTATAAAATTAAATAATAATTGATTAATATATTAAAAATTAATTATTATAATTGAATTATATAAAATGATAAATATAATAAAAGATTTCTAAAATATTTATTAGGATATTTATTTTTATCATACATGGTGTTAAGAAATGTTTGAATAACCATGAATTCATGGTAAGGGTTTCATTGAATCAATTTTCTACTCAATGTGTCAAAGAAATTTCTACTGTATTGTTCTTTTATTGGTTAAATTGATTCTACCATTCCACTGTTCTATAGGGAATTCTTATTTTTTATATTTTTAAATTAATTTTCTTAATTGATAATTTATTTTGAAATGAGATCAGCTGTCAAACAAAAATGTTCTTCCTATAAGAATAACTCCAGTTCTTACCAATGAATCATTCACTTCATGTATATGTTTTTTATTTTTATATTATTTTCATTTTTGAAAACTCATAATTTTTGGTCATTTTTATTCCCCTTATTTCCATTTACCTCTTTAAAAAAATTGATATATTTCACATTTTCTATGATTTTTTCTCTTCAATTAGACCCCTATTGTTTTAAAAGTCAATCATTCTCATGTTTGGAAATAATATTTTCCACTCCAAATTTATTATCTTGATCATTCATCCATTTTAGGGAAGAAAATTTAGTAATAATCAAATAATGTAATCAAAATTCTTCATTTTCCAACCCAAAAAATATTTTAATGAAATATCTATCTCTATATTTTTAATAATTCTGTATAAAATATTTTTAAAACATTATAAAATTTTCCCCATTATATTACACTAAGGATTTTCCATCATGTAGAAATTAATTTTTCACCCAATAAATTCAAATATTATATTATTCAATTTTAAATGATATATCTCATTTCATATAATTTCTTATATTTCTATTATGAGATTATTTTGGACATGATTATAAAACCCATTCACTTTCTATTTGTTCCTTACTACATGATGATGATTGAAATTTTGTGGCAAAAATATACATGGATGATGAAAATGGCTATCATATATCACCCTATTATTGATTTGTTAGGATTGATAACTCATGAGATCTTAATGCATTGATATAATGAGTATATTCCCAAAATCCAAGGCATAATGAGTTTTCCCATATTATAACATGTGAACATAATGAGTTTTTTAACAATGTTTTACAAAGAATTTTATTATTCCACCATTATATGTGTATATAAATTTCATATTATATTAAATTTAATGTTTTTGAATCATTTATATAATTCAATGAACTTTTAGGATATGCTCCCATAATTTTGGATCACTGTTTTATGATTCAAAGAAAAGTTATTATTATTGTTTCTCGTTTATGGCCATATTGTAGTATATTATTCCCAATATCATTTTATTATATATTTCATTACTCTTCATGATTATAACTTTTCTTGAATATAGCATTTGTGAAGGATTTATACATTCCCCATACTATTCATATGAGCTCACCTGCTTTTTAGTTTTCCATTATCATTGTTAAGAAGTTGATTATATCTTATTTTTTATATAGATGACTATCCGGAGTGCTGCGAATATCGAGAATGTTAAAAAATAATATAAAAAAATGTTTATATAGTTAATCCTAGAAACATTAAACCTCTTATTTCATTGGTTGGGTGACTATTTTTGAGAATTAATATTTAAATCATGGTTTTAAGGTACTTGTAATGAATACTTAGATTGGTTTACCTTAGTTGGTAGTAGAGTACGATTTTAATTTTTTTGGGGATTCGTTTAGTCATTCTTATGAATTATTAGATAAAATTAGTAAAACACCATGTTATAAGTCCCAGTAGATAAAAATCGCCCATTTTTTTTGGTAAATCATATAATATGTGATTTACTTGAAATTACATCTCTCTCTGGATACTGTATTGTGGATGCGGCTGTTGAAAATATGATTATAGCTGTAATCCTATCTGGAATGGATCATTGATAAATGACTCAATATTAACTCATTCAATGTTTATTAGAATGAATATTACAGATAATGGGAGACACATAAAGAGGATATTCCTTGGTAATTCAAAAGAATTCTTGAAAAACTACGATGGATTTGAATATATTGGGGAAATAAAGCATAATAAGAAATTTCTATGGTTACCAATGATTTAAATAATATTTATTGAGGTTTAATTCATGGAATTATAAAATGATTTTATAAATTTATGATATTTTTTTTCATTATTATATATTTTTTGACTATTTATGAAAATTCCATTATGATGTAAATAACACATCACCTATGTTAAAAAATAGTTTTAGTGATGGATATATCTGGAATTAATGGAGATAATAGTTGTTATGTGTGATAGTATGGTGATTTCCTATAATGAACTAACCATTAGTTTGAGAACTCAAGTAAAATAATTCTTCTAGCAATGACTACTCAACTATCTCAAGCATTTAATAGTAATGTGAATCGCGGTGATCTCTCTAATGCACCAAGAAATTAGAAACATTCTATTGAGTATTTTATGAATAAAAATCACTCATTCTATAGTGGGTATCCTAATACATTTTTTGAATAAATTGAACAATTTTTTGGAAAATATATTTTATATTCTTACATGCTCAGAAAATGAAAAGGTTCTCCAAGATGTTAGTCATTTAATTATTGATGCTGGCCAATGGTAGAATGTCCTTTAGAATAAATGAAGAAAGAATAAGTTGACTATGTGAAATGGATGGAATTTAAGATAATAATCTTCATCATGTATTTTTTAACACCCTAAAAATTTAGTTTAATACAATACCTTGTCCGGTATCCTTTATAACACGCAACATTGATCATTTGGCGAACTATGATATACTATGAATAAAATATAATTTAAATGTATCATATATGAACTATCCATTAAATTTTTAGGCATAAATTTTGATAACCACAGTATGTAAAACATTTATGAGGGTTTAAATAAATTAATAATTATTTATTAATAATAAATAAGTGCCCAATTTTTAATAAATCCATTTTATGTGTTTTATTAAAAATTGATTTTAATTTAATTATTTTCATGGATATTATACTTAATTTATACCATATTTAAAAATTGAATACTAGGCAAATATTAATATTTTGAAAATATGAAAGTGAATATTATCTTATGGTGAATATAAATGAATTTTTTAAAAAATATTTATTTTTCAGTGAATAGTGAAGACACAAATTTTTCTAAAATAAGCATTTCTTTTTACTAAATAATGTAATATAAAAATTTAAATAATATTTTAATTTGATATTAAGAAATAATAATTCAAATTTAGTTATAAATAATCTAATTAATTACCAAATAATAAAAATTATATATTATTTTATTATGAGATATTTTTTATTTTTTTTTTCTTAAAATGCTTTTTATGCATGAAATGTGTTATAATCTTATCAAAACAAATAAATATTTATTTATTGATTTTTAGATAAATTAATATATTATATATTCACTAATATATTCTATCATTCATTTGAAGGTTTTTACAATTCATGGAATTGATCTAAATCCAGTTTAATGATTAAAAATTCATTTTTTCTAAAAAGTGGTACCCAATGTGTTTAGGGTTCTTTTTTAGAACTAAATTTTGAAAAATATTAAAACCTAATAATTTAAAAAAGTATTAAATATTAGTAATCAAATTATGAAATATTTTTAATATGTTTCACAACATTCATTATTATAATAATTAGTAAAAATAGTAAACTTTTTCTACCACATGTAACGTAAAAACAAGTTTACTAGGGGATTAAACCAAGTGATAAGGGTTGTAATTCCACACAAACATTTAACTTTTTTATTTTTTTAAAATATTTATATAAGAGTTGGTGTCCTAGAACCAATTGGGTTTACTTTAATTACATGGATATTTAATGTATTATTACATATTGTTCATTATTTTGCATGACTATGATGTAATAATGTCCTAGAGAATTTATTGCATTGATAAGGTCATGGCAGTTACCCGCTATGATGAGAACCTTGAAATGCTATAAAAATATTCTTAAATATAGTTCTGCGGTTGTATGACATACTATGATGGGACAAATAGAATGCAGACCATCTTGTGTAAGTACTCATAAGTAGATGAGACTTCCTCTCATGAAGTTCACAAATGGTAATATCCAAGATAAGAGATTATGAGAAAAGACCCTCTTGTAGGAATTCCATGTGTTTTAGTGTAATCAGAAATTTCTATCTACGAGCATGTTTAATGATCCTTAGATTTTAAGATTATCATTAATATGTGTCACTAATCACAAACTTTGATTTACAGACGAAAATAATCACGCAGATAGTTGGTGGGAAGTAGGGTATGTTGGGTGCATCACGAGTGGCATGTTATTAATCAATAATTCAAGGAAGGATTTGTCCCTTCCAATTATGGAAGTTGATATCTCATCCCTTTGATTGAAATAGAACCTTCGCACAAAATTTCATTTCAATTCTGTAACGATGAGTTTATTTCAGGTATCCAAAGAACGACATATCAAGCATAAAATTAGATGAAACTATCATGAAACATACTTGATGAGATATTGAGACCAAGGGATTTTATTACAGAGTTAGTGTTAATATGTGGATGTTGTTGTTGCGACTTTATGTTCTTTCTCTTGGCAGCCTTTCCCTGTTTCTAAATAGTACTCCTGGACTTTAGGCAAGCCGACCTAATTCCAATGAGAAAGAATCCTATAGGGTCACACACTAAGTGTCTTTAGTGGTCTTAGTTAAATTATATTTAAATTTAATCAATGAAATAAATATTATTCTCAAGACTATGGAATAATTTTATTCATGTTAAAATGATTGCATAAATTAAATAAAATATATTAATTTAATTTATTCAACATTTAATAAATATTTATTTACTAGTTTGTAAATAAAATATTTATTTATTTATTCAAGTTTTAAATAAATTGAAGTGAATTTTGAGATGACCAAGGTTGGTCGAGTAGTAAAATAATTATTTTCAAGATGGTAAATAATTATTTAACTAGTTGTCACAAGTTAAAATAATAATGAAATTGCTGTTATTTTGTGACACAAAATTTAATTTTATAATTCAGTTTTTCACAAGTTGGCGCACCATTAATAATGATGTGGTATTATTATTATGAGCATGAGTTTTCTCTAAGTTCATGAATGTATTTTATTGTTACTATGAAATTAAATATTATAACTGAAATTCCATGTATATAAATAGATAAGTAGGCCTATTGTTTCATACATCACACCACACGCCTGGTAAATTGAGAATTGTTGAGCCAAACAATTTATATCTCGAATTCTCTTCTCTCCCTTCTCAATAATGGGAGATGTGCTTCAAGGCTGAAGAACAAGTGATCAAGAACGACTGAAACAAGACACTTGCTTCACCAAACTAGCACCTGGAGAACAAGAGGTGTCGATTGGAGGCCATCAGAGCACATCTGGATCACTGCCAGAGGGATTCTTGTTTGTATCCTTATAAGCACAACAAGATAATCCGAAAGGGTCATTCCGGATGATAAATATCATCAATGAAGAAAAATACCAAAGATCTAGGTATTATTTTTCTTTATGAAATTAATTAAATTAATTATAAATATGATGTGAAAGATCCTCTGTAAAGGTTTCGGGAATCTTTCTTCTTTATCTAAATAGTTGATTATATTCCGTGGAGACTAGCATTAATTAACGTATTGATCCCGAAATAATCATTGATCATGGTAAAAATAAAATTTTGGTGCCAACCCAACAATGATTCCACTGCGCCCGGAACCTTTAATTTGTATTAGAGGGGTTACATCATAGTTTATATTTATTTAAATATTTTGATGAAGACTTAGGCATTTAATAATTTAGTTGTTTCAATTAAATTTAATCATTCTGCATATCTGAATCTCTAGATATATTCCTCCTCTTTCATTTCTTGTTCAGCTTATAGAAAATATATTTTCTTTTTATTTTGACTAAAATAAAATAGAGGATCTCATCTAGAGGTACAAAATATTCCTGACTGTATAACACTAGAACACACATCATGAATTCGATAATACATGCAGTGTAGTCAAGATTCAACGCATCAGACCGGTTCGCAAAACCAAGACATGTGTTGGAGTCTTTCTAATTCTTAAATGACTCCATGTGTTGACCAAGAATAGGTGGCACACAATTTTTGGATTACACGCCATGTGACCCAAATGGACACGGTGTGTAGTCCCTTCAAGTTACGGTTGGACCATGTACCCTGTACATAGCTAGCCCAGCTGGAGACTGTGTAACGAGGAACTACATAGTGTGTGGACAATAGGACACGCTGTGTAATTCGATGATTTTCTAAGTACACTCACATACCGTTTCCCCAGGAATGTACTTAGGATGGATGGCTAACAATAGTACATTCCGTATAGTTAGAACTACACAACGTGTACTCATCCAAATTACAAAGATTTATTAAAATTTATTATTTTATTATACAAACCCTTGATACATGTACCATCATGTAGACATAAAGGTAAGGCACAACACATGATTGGTGTTATATATACATGTGTTTAATTTAACATCTATGTAATGTTCATTTATACTCATTGGGTAGTTATGAATAATAATTCAATGGGTTTCATCCAAGGTACATGTTACATATAAAGATAATTTCAAATGAATTTATTTGTTTAAAATTATGATGGATGAGAATCTCACTGAAATTCGGAAATGGATTTAAGAGAAAATGATTGATTAATTAAAGATGATAATTAATTTATTCGAGCGTGATATATACTAAACAAGAACGATTAAAGAATCGAATACCAGTTTTATTTATGCATAAATATCATTGCATGTATAGATGATCATGAGATAGACAAAGAATATCATATGTGTATGGTTTCTTTTAATTAATTTATTTGAATTAAATTTGTTGACCTGCGAGACTTCTCCTCATTAATATGTAGGTTCATCATGCCCAAGGATTATTTTATGTAAACTTTCTTTTACCCCTCACCTACATGTTAGTTAAAAAAAGGGCATATTTAATGGATGGAACTCCCAAGCTAGTGGAGGCGGTTCAAGCTGGAGCCAGGACAAAACCAATCCTAGGAGATACAAAGGTGGATATGTGGAAGTTGTAATCCTGAACCCAAAAGGTTCAAGGTGTTCCTCCCCTAGGACAAGGTTATTTTATCAACCAATATATAAACTAACCATTAGAAAATCTCATGATCATGCCACTTACATTATTTTATTTCTATCATTTGCGTCATTAATCATTATGGATGTGTTGTTATGATCACATAATTATTGAATTAAACAAGCACATAATATGGAACTAAAATAAACCAGACTTATATGTAAATATAATCAAGACATGGTTAATCAATTAAGTATGTTCTACTTAATATTAACAAGCATGTGATAATTAGCAACTCACATATAAGAGATAAAAATCTTTCAAGTAAAATATTATGTCAGACCAAGCCTTCTGTTACTTGATTACATGAAAAACTCAATAAAACTATGTGTTTGACCAACCATTTTTGGGACACATACTTTTATACAGTAATCCCTTATAAAAGATTTTGGGTTGACCTAACAATATTACATAAAGAGGAGTATCCCTTGCTAGACTTGGTGTAATATTGGAGGCACGAGTTGTAGAAATTCAATGTCATGATTTTATGATTGGGGAGTCCACTCATCCGATTAAGGAGATACAAGCCCGCAATTGGAAAAGAAATACCTACCTAAATTCCTTCTAATAGCTCTATCAACCCTTGTTGGGGTTATGCAAAGGGAAATATGGATCCTTGTTACTAGAATGTCATAGAAACTAGACATTCGAAGTTTATTGGTGAGGGCCATTGGAACTTGATAAAATAGTGGGATACATAATAAATATATTAATTCTCATAAAATTTAATCAATAAAGTACTAATGATATTCTCTTTTATTTGTAGAATAAAAATGACATGCTCATCAACCACACTGTCCCTATGATCAATTCTGGATAAAGACAACATTATCACTAGCAGTAACTTCTAGGAATGGTTTAGACGCCTTCGGTTTATCTGATGCCATGAACGAAAGTTTTATATGTAGGAGTCCACATTACCTGATAATCCTACCAAAGAAGTGAGTGATGAGGATTTCTTGGTATATAAGAAACATATAAATGATGCGGTTGACATTCAATGTTTGATGTTGTCATCAATGTCTTGTGATTTCACAAAGTCTCATGAAAACATGGATGCTTATAGCATGCTCGAGCACCTATGGGATATTTACTAGGAGATACCAAGACATGAATGGTTTGAGATCTCTAAGGCACTCTTTCAGAGTATGCTTGGAGAAGGTTCCCCAGCTAGGCCTCATGTAGTCAAGCTCATTGGCTATATTGAGTGCCTGGAGGTTATAGGGTTTAAACTCCTAGAAGAACTAGGCACCAATGTCTTTCTCGCATCACTCCCTCAGAGATTCTCTAAATTTGTTGTCAATTTCAATATGAAAAACATTGAGAAGTCTCTATCTAATCTTCTAATCCTCATTCTCCAAGTGGACAAAGATATGAAGCACGAAAAGCCTTATTTCCATATAGTGAATAAAAGGAAATGGGAAGGCAAGATCTTTAAGCCCACATATTCTTCCGGGATGATGTTATTAATATTTTGATGACTAATTATATACTACCTTTAATGATTTTATATGAATTTTTTATAATTTGTGTGAAATAATAGTGTTTAAATGTTAAATATCATTTTAGAGAACTATTTGAATTCATCCAGATTCAAGTCTGTTTAATGTATTAATAATAAATATCACTCTACTAATATTAATTACATGGTTATAATTTTTTAGGATTCCTAATTCAATATCCAACATTTCATTAGAAGGATTATTGGGCCAATTATATCATTTGAAGGGTCATATGGACAACACATGATGGACCAATGAATTTGTGATGAAACTAGACCAGCTATGAAGATTGAATTACTGGGCGCAATCCAGAATTCCAAATTCCTTTATTCTCCTAAAATTTTCAACTCCTATAAAATTGGGCCCAATTGATGCTTTTAATTCCAGCCCACCATGTTGGCCATGAATTAAAATCCAGACACAATTCATGAAATTTATCATGATGTAATAAACAAATCTAGCTGATATTCTTCGGTGTAAAATAGGTGATATAGGTGGATGACTTTGTTGAATAAATAATTCAGATTGAAATACATTTTTCTATTCAAAAATCCATTCCCATTTTGGCCATTGAAAAAGCATGGATAGAAATGGGCAGTTTAAAATTGTTTATGAAAACCACCATAACTTTGGTTCTACTGGTCCAAATTCCTCCATATTTTGAGAGTGGTCACTAAAATTATCATATAAAACTTTTAAGAAGGAGATATCTCATGATTCATCTATCTGGACTTCCAAATCATCGAGCCAAGTGGAGGGGTAGTTTTGGAATGCAAACAGTTCACCACCTTGGGCTATAAATACATCCCCTCCTCTCCTTTTAAAAGGGTTGGCATTTGAGAAGAAAGGAGCATCAATTTTCACAAACAAATCCTTTCTAAAGGCTTTGGAGGACCTTCTATACCCATGTTTTCACTTGATAGACCTTTCCTCCTCTCTTTATTTTCATTTAATTTTGTGTTCTTTATTATTGTAATCTTGTAAGTCTTTCTTTGTAAATTTATTTTAATGCAAGTTTCTTCTTAAATATATGTTATTCTCATCCAAATTATATTGTTTAATATTAATGTTCTTAAAATGGTTTAAATCATGGTAAAACCCATTCCCTTATTTTTCTTTGTCATTCAATCTAAAGTCTTTTTTTAATTCCCTTCTTCGTTTGTGTGTGTGTTGAACACACCACTCTTTTCTTATCCCTTTATTTTTCTTATCTTCTTAATTTATCATCATAACCATTATAAATAGATTACAAATCATTTCAATGTATGAGTAAATCTCTAATTGGGGTGAGTTATAATTTTGGAATGTTGGGTGATTGAGGGATTTTTCTCGATGAGTATTGTCTGAATTAACATTGTGTATGTTGGGCTTACATGTCATGGATTAATGACTAGATTTATTTAACGAGTGGTTTCCATGGATTATTGGAACCATAGATAAAATACCATAAACAAGATATGATTATGATTAGAACCCTAATTTATGTTAAGGCTTGGATTAAAGCCTTAACACTTGGGAATTCCAATCAATGTCAACTTGTGACATGGGTGTTAATTTAATGTAATATAAAGCAAAGATCAAGGATATCACAGGCTTAAATACCTTATGATAAAGTCACCCCAATATTTATCATATTTTTAAATCAATATTAATCAATAAATCATTCCAATTAATCTCTAAAAACAAACCCCCCAATAAAAATACAATCAACTAAAAACAATCAACTATTAAAAAGTATCATCCCTGAGGATTCGACCCGAGTGCTGCTATACACACTAGAAAAGCACCAGAACCTGAATTGTCGATAGTCAAAAATCGGCAACACATTCAAATGGTGTCTTTGTTGGGGATGGTTAATTAATTTGTAATTTGTTTTTTGTTACTGTAAAAAACAAAAAAAACCAAATTTAATTTTTTTTAAAAAAAACACAAAGAAAACCCCCCTTCCTCTTTCTTCCAAAATCTCTCTGAATGCCCCATAGCCCCCAACCAATCCATCATATTTGTTTGACCCTAAAATTTAGAGAAATAGTTTCAAAATTAGGAGGAACATAAGAGATAATCAACTCATTCAAGAACCGGTCCTCGTCCAACTAGTTGAATTAGAAATAGCCAATCCTAGGGAACAAACACTTAAAGAACATGCTGCCCCTGATATGAATTACCAAACTCTTGGTATTCAGTATCCAAACATATAGGCTAACTTCAAACTCAAATAAGGGTTGGTTCATCTTCTCCCTCATTTCCATGGGCTATCTGGTGAGGATCCACATCTCCACCATAAAGAGTTCCAAGTAGTGTGCTCTACCATGAAGCTTTAAGGGGTTTATGAGGAAGAAATGAAACTCCAAGCATTCCCTTTATCCTTTGATGAAACATCCAATTCATGGATTTAATACCTCCCTCTGGGTCCCATAATCACATGGAATGACATGAAGTGACTCTTCTTAGAGAAATTCTTTCCTGCTTCTCGAACTTCTTCCATCCGAAAGTAAATAAGTGGTATCCATCAATTCCCAAATGAATCACTCCATGAGTACTGGGAGAGGTTCAAAAATATTGTTGCAACCTACCCACATCACCAAATCCATGAGAACTTCTTGATCCAATACTTTTATGAGGGGTTATTGGATATGGAGAGAACCCTCATTGATGTTGCAAGTGGCGGTGCTCTTGTTGATAAAACTCATACAGATACAAGAGATCTCATAAGAAAAACAGCTGAAAACACACAACAATTCCATACTCAAGCGCATGCTCAAGTAAAAAAAGTCCAAGACAATCAATACATAGAGCCAAACAATATGACAGAGTGGATGAGTGAACTTACAGGTCTTGTGCGACAACTAGACATGGCTACCAAATCCCCTACCTCATATTCTCCACAATCTCTATTCCCTGGACCAATCAAGAATCGTGGAATCTGTAGCTCCCCATGTCATCCAACAGACACCTGCCTATATCTACAAGGTGATATATCAGATTCATCGGGACTAAAGGATCTCAATTCATCCTATGGTCAGTAGGACACCAACCCTCAACTATCAGGTCAGTTCATTAGAACCTCTAACCAACCTCACTTTGAGCCCTTCTCTTATTCTTAAAATCAAGGCTTAAGGTATGGAAACCCCATCCCTCAATTCCCTCGTCAAAACCCAAACCAATTCCAATATGTTTAAGGTGTTGGTAACATCCAACAACCATATCCATTTGTTCCTCAACAAAAAAGGAGAAATCAACTTCCTACATCTCTAGGCTTCCACTATCCAAGTGAGCCTTCTCAATTCCCAAACCAATACAATTGCTTTCCCAAGAACCAAAGTCAAGGTGATACCATTCTAAGACAATCATATTCTTCCAAGAAACCATAGGAAAGACCTATTGAAGATCTTTCCTCCTTCACCCATTATAACCTCACGAACATTGAAACCCAAATTGGGCAACTTGCATCCCACCTGAGCTAGTAATAACAATTAAATTCTTCCCAACTCCCAGTTCAACCATTACCCAACCCCAAGGGTAATGTCAGTGAAATTTCACTTAGATCGGGGAAACAAAGTGATATGCATCAAGATAAGAACTCCACCCCCTTTAAATACTGACCTAGAAAATAAAAAGAAAAAACTCTAAAAAGAATCTAAATCCATTCCCTCACCACCTTCCATTCCAATTAGGAACCCAATTCCTTTTCCTCAAGCCATTTTAAGCTAAATAAGTCCTTTGAACCCAATCATCAAAAGCTTGACATGTTTTTACATGTTGAAGTCAACATTACCCTCTTAGATTCCATAAAAGAAATACCTATGTATGCCAGGTTTCATAAGGAATTTTTCACCCACAAGAAGAAACATAGGACCTTTGAAAATGTTTCTACCCAGCAATATATTCCCATGAAGTGCAAAGATCCTAGGACCTTTACAGTTCTACGCCAATTTGAGAGTTCTAACTTTGATGATTCACACATTGACCAAGGAGCCTAAATTAATGTCATGACCAAATCCATCTTCTCCAACCTTGGACTAGGTCTATTACATCCAAAGAGTGTTGTAATCTAGTTATCCAATCTTAGAAAAACCAGTCCTGAGGGAATAATTGAGGATTTCTATGTCGGAGTTAATGATCTTATCTTCCCCACTGATTTCTATGTCCTTGAAATGGAAGGAGAGGCGAACTATTCTTGATCTACACTAAATCTAGGAAGACCATTCCTAATGACAACAAGAACCAAAATTGATGTCCATTCAGGAATCTTATCCATGGAATTTGGTGACCAACTGGTCAAGTTCAACATTTTCCAAGCCAAGCGATACCCATTTTAGGATCACCTTGCATTCTCAATCCAATCTTTTGAGGACACTTCTGAGAATCAATTGAACCCCATTACATCATGCTCATGATGTTTTAATGATAACTAATCTTGATAAATCTACACCATGATTAACCAAGTTATTAATGGTGAATTTTATGTTGACCTCTCATTCAAAGACTCCATCAATCTATATGAACTTGAAAACTCTCTTGAATCCCACATAAACTATGATCTCTACTTCTCCACCTTGGAAAATATTAAGGAAAATGAATCTGAATAACTGAAATCCCTTTATCTATTCCTGAGTAGTGTAACCCACAAATGATAGATGATACTGATCTAAAACCTCTTCCCAAACACCTAAAATATGCATTTATTTTTCATGATCACTCATATCCTGTCATTATCTTTGCTTAACTTACTGAAAATGAGGAGTCAAAACTTGTTTAGGTGTTAGAGGAAAACAAAAAGGCCTTAGTATGGACCCTATATGACAAACTAGTAATTAACCCTTCCCTTTACATGCATCACATCCATCTTGAAAAATCATCCAAACCAATTAGACAACCACAAAGAAGACTCAATCCACTCATACTTGAGGTAGTTAGGGAAGAGATCACCAAGATTCTTCAAGTTGGTATTATCTACCAAATTTTTGATAGTGAATGGGTTATTCCAATTCACATTGTACCTAAGAAAGGTGGGATAACTATTGTCACAAATGAACATGGAGAGGTAGTCACAACTTGAGTGAATAACAAATGGCGTGTGTGCATCAACTATAGGAAATTGAATGTTGAAACAAAAAAAGATCACTACCCTCCTCTATTCCTTGACCAAATTCTAGAACGATTAGTCAAAAAGTCACACTATTGGTTTCTTGATGGATACACCGACTACTTCCAAATACCAATCGCACCTCATGACTTAGAAAAGACTACTTTCACTTGCCCCTTTGGAACATATGCATATAGAATAATCCCTTTTGGCCTTTAAAACACTCCTGAAACATTCTAGAGGCATATGATGAGTATCTTTTATGAATTCATTGAACACTGCATGGAAGTCTTCATGGATGACTTTAAAATTTATGGAGAGTCATTTGAATCATGCTTGCATTCACTCTCTCTAGTCTTTCAAACGTGTGTCAAGTGTATCCTTGTATTAAATTTTAAAAAATGTCACTTCATGGTTGAAAATGGGTTTGTTCTAGGGAACATAGTTTAAAAATAGGGCATTGAAGTTGATCCTGCCAAAATTGAAGTGATCCAATCACTTAATGAACCCACTTATGTGTGAGAAATCCATTCCTTCCTTAGTCATGCTGATTTCTATCATTGATTCATCCATAAATCCAATAGTATTTCCCTCCCACTCACCCGGTTTCTCCAAAATGATGTCACTTTCCATTTTAATGAGGTTTGAAAGATAAACTTCATTGAACTCAAAACTGCTCTTACATCTAACCCAATAATCCAACCCCCAGATTGGTCCTTACCCTTTGAGTTGATGTGTGATGCTTCTGATAGAGCCGTTGGGTCTATTCTTGGTCAAAAAAGAGAAAATATTCCGCATGTCATCTATTATGCCTTAAAAACATTGGATTAAACTCAATCTAACTACACTGTGACTGAAAAGGAACTTTTAGTAGTTGTTTTTTCCTTAGATAAATTATAGCACAATCTCTTAAGTTCTAATATCATCATCTTCACAGACCATTCAGATATAAAGTTCTTACTCAAGAAATGTGATTCCAAACTAAGGCTAATAAGATGGATCATAATTCTCTAAGAGTATGACCTTGAAATCAATGATAGAATAAGAAAAGAAAACCCTGTGGCTAATCAACTGAGTAGAATTTAAAATTATTCTCTTTTAGAAATTCTTGATCCATAATTCCACACTAAACACCTTTCATCTATCCCTCCAAAAATACCATGGTATGCCCCGATTGTAAATTACATGGTTTCTAGTGTTTTACCTGAAATTGTTTCAAAAGAACAAAAAATGAATTTGAAAAGCAATTCAAAATAATATTTTTTGGAATATAATAATCTTTGGAAAACTAGTGATGACATGGTAATTAGGATATGTATTTATGAAGATGAACATTCATCCATCATAAATTTTGTCACTCACTTCCTGGAGGTGGCCACTTTGGACCACAAAGGACCTCCAAAAATGTCCTAGACTCCAGATTATTCTGGCCTTCACTCTTTAAGGACTCACATGAGTTCTATCAATCATTTCCCACTTTCCAAAATTTTGGTACAATTTCAAAAGGAAATGAAATGGCCCAAAAGACATAAACTTCCGTGAGATCTTCGATGTTTGGGGAAACGATTTCATAGGACCATTACCCCCTTCCAATGGATTCTCATACATTCTTCTTGTAGATGATTATGTTTCTCGGTGGGTTGAGGCCAAACCCACTAGAAAAGATGATTCACATACTATTGGTGAGTTCTTAAAGACACACATCTTCCATCGATTTAGCACACCATGTGCCTTGATAAGTGACTTATGAACCAATTTCTGTAATAAAACCATAGAATGTCTTTTGAAAAATAATGGTGTTGTACATAAAACATCAACTCCACATCACCATAAAAAATTTCATGGATGAACTTTCTAATAAAGAAGTAAAAATATTTCTTGAGAGAATTGTTAATCCCACTAGAAAATATTGACTTGAATGACTTGGTGAAGCACTTTGGGCTTATCGAACTGCCTATAAAACACCCATTGGGATTTCTCCTTTTAGTATAGTTTTGGGTCATTCATTTCATTTTATAGTTGAAATCCAACATAAGCATTTTTGGGCCATGAAAACCTGTAATTTTGATTACAAAAAATCTGGTGAAGAAAGATTGTTGTAATTATTTGAACTGGAGGAGCTTCGACTTGATTCTTATGAGAATTATAATCTCTATAAAGAAAAAAACAAGGCACTCCATAAAAAACACATCCCGAGAAAGGTTTTTCATGAAGGTGAAAAGGTAATGCCATTTAATTCTCGATTTTGACTTCATGCAGGTAAACTTAATTCTCATTTGGAATGTCCTTTTATTATTAATAATGTTAACCCATTTGGTGTAGTGAAAGTCCAAGACCCATCATCCAAAAGGACATTCAAGGTTAATGGACATCGGTTAAAGCATCACCATGAGAGGATTCACAATCCTGTAATAACATTGACTTCCACTAGATCCCCAACTTCTGCAGTTTACCCTTCACTAGATAGATATGACAACCCAACAAATCCAAACTAGTGGGCACCTATTTCCCTTTAACTCCTTTCTCTATCTCTCTCTCTCTCTTTCTTCTTCTTCATCCCTCATTCTAATTTTGTTTTTTACCACTTTTCTCATCACATTTTTTTATTTACTCTTTCTCTTTTGTGTGGGTGTGTAATTTAAAAACACTAAAAAAACTAAAAAATAAAAAAATGTAAAAAATAGAGTAATATTTACAAACCTCCCAATTTTAAAATTTTGTCCAACCATTTTCGGGAGTCAAAGGATATGTTTTCATCTCCATTTTTTTGGTTTCATAAAAAATTTGGATAAAGAATATTGTATCAAAACAAAAAAATTTTGAATGCTCAATTTTTCTGATTTGGAAAATGATTTTCCACACCTGTGAGGAAGAAAATTTTCTTTCATTCCAAGGATACCTATGGCCATCTTCTCAAAATGTGTATTTTCAACCCATTTATGAATATTGAGTTTTGGGGCCTTCTAGTTGAATTTCCATTTTTGGCGTGCATTAATATGATAGAGGAATTTTTTGAACCTCATGAGAATCACAATAGAAAAATATCATCACATTTCCGTTACATTAATCCTCCTTTTGATAGCCCCTTCGAGCCTATGAAAACCTTTTCTTTGATAGTCACAATACAAGACCAATGTCTTATCCCACCCAATAACAACATGGATTTTCATTGCATATTTTTTTGAATATAAGTGTGGGGGGAATGGATTTAATTTTGGGTACCATTTTGTTGATTTTCACTATGTTATAATATTCTTGAGGGAAATAATAAATTTATGTGTGGGGGAGAGGTTGTTATTTAGTGGGGTTCAGGAATGTATATATTTTTATCTTGTTCAAATGACATTGAAAAGTGTTCAAAAAAATTGCAAAAAAAGAAAAAAAATGGGTTGTGTCTTGGGTGGGTCAAAAATCACTATATCTCATCCTTTGATCTTGTTATTACTATTACAATTAGTGTCGTGAAGAGATCAAACATGGGTTGGGATATGGGTGTGAGATTTGATTCATGTTCAACTTTTGAGAAAAATACAAAAAAAAAAAGAAAAAAAAAGAAAAAAAAGAACACATTCATTATATTCTTATGTCATTGGGAGAAGTTTATTTTTTTAAAATATTCCATATTCTAATTCCCTTCATATTTCATTCCTCTTTTGTTTCTTATTTCACATTTTTATTCCCTCATAAATATGTGTTTACATTATTTTCATGTATTATTTCAAAAAAAGTGCATTGCTTTTTCCATGTTGGTGTTTTCCCCTCTTATTCTCTCTATCTTGGACATTATATTCCCACTGTCCCGTAGCCACAAAAAAACCCCTTTATAATAACTCTTGATTATTGTGCATTTTGGGTTAGGGAATGGAAACCGAGATCGCTTTCAAACTCTAAGATTTTAAATTTTGGTTGGTGAATGAGTGAAGCTCCAAAAATTAATTTTATCTTCATGAGGGGAGTAAGTTTTGTGTGCCACCATTTTCCATTTATAAATTTGAGAATGAAAAATTGAATTGTTTTTGGAACATTGTTTCTTTAGAAACTTGTGGTGGAATTAAATATGGATGAATGAAATTCGGTAAACCTCCTCTGATCGGGGAGAACAAAATTTTAATATTTGTTGGTGAGTGAAAATTATTTTGTAATGTTTTTATCCTCATTGCATATGAGGACATGCACAAAAATAAGTGTGATGGATTTAATTTTATTAATATTTTCATTACTTAATATATACTCCCTATACTTATTTTATATGAATTGTGCATAATTTGTGTGAAATATTAATGTTTAAATATTAAATATAAATTTAGAGCACTATTTGAATTCATCCAGATTCAAGTATGTTTAAATATTTCATAATTACTATCATCCTACTAATCTTAATTTAGTGTTTTTTTATTTTTTGGATTCCTAATTTAATATAAAACATTTCATTAGAAGGAATCATGAGCCTATTCTGCCATTTTAAAGGTCATATGGACCACACAATAAGGCCCAAATAATTTTTGATGAAATTGGACCAACTATAAATATTGAATCACTAGGTTCAATAAAAAATTCCAAAATTCATCATTCTCCTAAAATGTTTGAGGGTCAATTTAAGGAGTCAGGGATAAAAATTTTAGGTCCCAAATCCAATAAAAAGGGTCCCAACTGATGCTTTGAAGTCAAGCCCACCATTCTGGCATAGAATTAAACTCCAGACACTATTAATGAAATTTCTCATGATCTATTCATCAAATCAAGATGAGATATTCCCGTGTGAAATAATAGGTATTGGGGTACTATTTTTGTGAATAAAAATTCAGATTTTAAGGCATCTTCCTATTCAAAAAACCATTCACATTTTGGACATCAAAAAAGCATGAATTGAAATGGATAGTTTAACATTTTTTTTAAGAAAACCGACATAATATTGTATAAATAAGTACAAATGCCTCAAAATTTTGAGATTAGTTGTAAAAAATTGCTATATACATCTTTTAAGAAGGATATATCTCAAGATTCAGCTGTCTGGATGTCAAAATAGTCGATCCAAGTGGAGGGTTAGTTTTGGAATGAAAACAGTCTAGCACCTCGGGAAATAAATAAATCCCCTCCTCTCCTTTTAAAAGGGTTGGAATTTCAGAAGATAGGAGAATAAATTTTCATGACCAAAGCCTTTACCGAGGTTTGGGAGGACATTCCATACTCATGTTTTCATTTGAGAGACCTTTCCTCTCTTTGTTTTCATTTACTTTTGTGTTATTCATTGTTGTAATCTTGCATGTCTGTTTTTGTAATTTTGTCTTAATGAAAGTGTCTTTATCTATATCCATTATTCTCATCCAAATTCTATAGTTTAATATTAATGTTCTTAAAATTATTTAGATCATGTTAAAACCCCTTCCATTCTTTTTCTTTCTCATTCAATCTAAACTCTTTTTTTAATTCCCTTCATTGTTTGTGTGTGTGTTCGACACACCACTCTTTTCTTATCACTTTGTTTTTTCTTATCCTCTGAATTTTTCATCATAATTATTGTAACAAGATTAATAATAATTTCAAAATATGAGTAAATCTCTCATTGGAGTGAGTTATAATTTAGGGATGTTAAGCCATTGAGAACTTTTTCTGGATGAGTATTCTTTGAATTAACATTGTGTATGTTGGGCTAAACATGTCAAGGATTAATGACTTGTTTTGTTTATCAAGTGGTTTAAATGGATTATTGGAACTATAAATACAATACCATAAATAAGATATAATTAATAGTAGAACCCTAAGTTACGTTAAGGCTTGTATTAAATCCTTAACAGTTGGGAATTCCAATCAATGTCAACTTGTGACATGGGTGTTAATTTAATGCAATATAAAGCAAAGCTCAAGGATATCACAAGCTTAAATACCTAATGATGAACTCACCCAAATATTTATCAAATTTTTAAATCAATATTAATCAATAAATCATGCCAATTAATCTCTACAAACAACCCCCCCCCCCAATAAAAATACAATCAACTAAAAACAACCAACTATTAAAAAGTATCATCACTGATGATTCGACCCGAGTGCTGCTATACACATTAGCAGAGAACTAGAAACATGAATGGTTGATAGGCGACAATCAGCTACACTTTCAATGGCATTCCATGAAAAGGGATATCAAAGGGGAGGCAAGGGAACATGAGGCTATTTGTTTCGCATGTGGAAAGAAAGGCCACTGGAAGAAGAACTGCACCAAGCCTAAGAAGAAAGGGGAAGCTTCAGGTGCGTTCGTTATCGAATGAAATCTATCTGTTTGTACAAATTGAGTATTAGATACAACTTGTTTTTCTAACATATGTATCCAAATTTAGGAACCAAGTATATTTACAAATATTGATTGAGGGGTAGTAGATCTACAAGCATCCAACTGAGCCAGACTTGTTGCCCTAGCTATTGGGAACTACCTCCTTACGTTGCCAACTGGGATGATCTTAGTGTTAAAGGGTTGTTTTTATGTGAATTCTGTAACAAAAAACATAATTTATGTATCTATACTATATATAGATGTATATTTTTTCATTTTTGGAAATGAATGATGATTCTTTTATAAATATATCATTTATTTTTGTAGGGAACATTTATACAATGGACTTTATGTGTTAGATTACACAAACCAAGTAATGGAAGTCAATAACAAATATACTTCACATGACTCATACCACACCCATATATGGTATCATCGGCAAGGTCATGTAAAAAAGAAATGCTTGAAAAAGTTACATCAAGATGGATGTTATGATTCTTTTGAACTAAAGCCACTTGGTGTATGTCATGCATGTTTACAAGGCAAAAAGACCAAAGCCCCATTTGGTGGGAAAGGTGAAAGGGCTAAAGAGATTCTTGAAATGGTTCATACTAATGTGTGTGGACCATTTCCAGTTGAAGAAAGGGGTGGGTACCCATACTTCATAACTTTTACTGATTTTTTACTAGATATTGATATATCTACTTAATGAGATATAAGTCAGATTACTTTGATAAGTTCAAGGAATACAAGAATGAAGTTGAAAACCGTCTTGGTAAGAAGATTAATAAACACAGCTCAGACTAAGGTGGGGAATACCTTGAACATGACTTCATTGATTACTTATGAGTGTTTGGGATCGTATCCCAACTCACTCCTCCTTACACTCCTCAATTTAATGGTGTAAGAGAAAGGAAGAACCACACCTTATTGGACATGGTGATAACAATGATGATTCGTGTAACTCATCCATTATCCTTTTGGGCGTATGCATTACAAATAGTGACACAGATACTAAACCAAGTACCAACTAAACCGATAAATGTTATACATAAGAGTTATGGAGTGGAAGAAAATACATGTTATCAAATTTTAATGTGTGGGGTAGAATTTGTTAAGGCCTCTTTAGGTAGAAAACTCGCACCCTGAGGCACAAAGTGTACCTTTATAGGATACCCCAAGAAAACAAGGGGATATTACATAAAAAATTCCTTATTAAAAAAGGTTATAGTGGAAATACATTCCATATTCCTTGAGAGGGAGAAAATCTCCAAAAGAGATAGTGGGAGAAAGATAGACTTCGATGAAGTCGAGGATCAAGGTACAGAAGAGTTAGTACATGAACAGATTCCACAAAGCCCTGTGGAAGAAGAATCTATTCCAGAGACACAAGTTCTACGTAGGAGTACAAGAGTGGTTAGATAACAGAAACGGTATGGTTTTCTAGTTACTGAGTATGGTGACTCAATATTAGTTTATAATAATGATCCTCTAACCTACAAGGAAGCAGTAAGTGGAACAGATGTTTCCAAGTGGAAAGAAGCCATGAATTCTGAAATGGATTCCATGTACCAAAACTATGTCTGGATTTTGGTAGATCCTCAAGTTGATGTAAAGAATATTGTTTGCAAATGGGTATTGAAGAATAAACTGGACATGGAAGGACAATTCAGTACCTATAATGAATGACTGGTTTCAAAGGCGTTTAAACAAAATCAAGGAATTGACTACGATGAAACCTTCTCACGAGTTGCAATGCTGAAATCCATTAGAATTCTACATTACATTGTAGCTTACCATGACTATGAGATTTGGAAAATGGATTTCAAAATAGAATTATTTAATAGGAACCTTTAAGAAGATATATACATGACACTACCTAAAGGGTTTGTGACTCCAAAGGATTCCAATAATTTATGCAAGTTGCAGAAATCCATTTATGGACTAAAGAAAAAATCTAGGTTAGGGAACATTCGTTTTGATGAATCCATAAAAGAAATTGGTTTTATCCAGACTGAATGTGAACCTTGTGTCTATAAATAGTTTAGTGGGAGTGCATTCCTTTTCCTAATAGTCTATTTTGATGAAATATTACTTATTGGAAATGGGATACTAGTCATATAGTTTGTTAAGGCATGGTTTAATAACTGCCTCTCCATGAAGGACTTTGGAGAGGCATGGTATATTTTTGGGATCAAGATCCATCGTGATATATCCAAGAGATTTCTGGGCCTAAGTCAAAGCAAAAATATTGATAAGATACTGAAGAGATTCAGTATGGAACAATCCAAGAGGGGATTGTTGCCAACATCACATAGAATTCATATTTCCAAGAAAATGTGTCCCTAGACTCATGGGGAATGAAAGATAATGACAAGGACTCCATACACATTAGCGATTGGGTTAGTAATGTATGTCATGCTATGCACTAGGATGGATGTCACCTACACCTCGAGTGTAGTTGGCAGATATCAAGCTGACCCAGGTGACTGTAATTAGATGACAGTCAAGACTATCTTAAATTATCTGAGGTGTACTAAGGATATGTTCCTCGTTTATGGAGGAGATGTGGAACTAATAATCAGAAGATATACAGATGCTAGTTTCCAGACTGATCAATATGACATGAAGTCGCAAACGGGTTACATCTTCACTTTGAATGGAGGTGCAGTTAGTTGGAAGAGGTCAAAACAGAGTGTGGTCGCAGATTCTACAGTAGATTCTGTGTATATCTTATCTTCTGAGGCAACTAAAGAAGTATTTTGGATGAGAAGCTTCATCCAAAATCTAGATGTGAATCCTAGTAGTAAATATTCCATCACACTGTACTATGATAATAATACAGCGGTGGCTCTCACAAAATAGCCTAGGTCACATCAGCGGATGAAGCACATACTTTGGAAGTATCATCTCTTGAGGGATTTTTCTCATAGAGGTGAAGTTGCAGTGAACAATATTTCCGTAAGAGACAACATGGGGGACCCGTTGAGTAAATCCTTAAATCATAAGAAACATGATCATCATGTGAGGTCTAGCGGACTGAAAGTCGTAGGCAGTTGTCTCTAGTCCAAGTGGGAGTTTTTAAGAGTTGGTGTTCTAGAACCAACTGGTTTTACTTTGATTACATGGATATTTAATTTATTATTACATATTGTGCATTTTTCTTCATGATTATGATTTAATAATGTTCTAGAGTATTTGTTGAATTGATAAGGTCATGGAAGTTCCCTGCTATAATGAGAACCTTTAAATTCTCTAAAAATATTCTTAAATATTGTTTTGCGGTTGGATGACATACTGTGATTGGACACATAGCATGCAGACCATCAGGTGCAAGTACTCGTAAGTAGATGAGACTACCTCTCATGAATTTCACACTTGGTAATCTCCAAGATAGGAGATTATGAGAACATACCCGCTTGTAGGAATCCATCATGTTTTAGTGTCATCAGATATTTCTAACTGCAAGTGTGTTTAATGATCCTTAGAATTTAATATTATCATTAATACATGTCTTGACTCAAGCACTTTGATTTACTAATGAAAACCGTCACACGAACAGTTGGTGAGAATTAGGGTACATTGGGTGCATCCTGAGTGGCATGTTATTAATGGATAATTTGAGGAAGGATTTGTCCCTTCCATTTATGGAAGTTGATATCTATAACCTTTCAAATAAAACCATCACACAAAATTCCATGGACATGGTGTAACTATGAATTTATTTCAGGTAGTCAAAGGATGATGCATCAAGCATAAAAGTTGATGACACTATCATGAAACATTCTTGATGAGATATTGAGACAAAGGAATTATATTAAATAGCGAGTGTTTGTATGTGGATATTGTTGTTGTGACTTTACATTCTCTCTATTGGGTGATTTAACCCATTTCTAGACAGTACTCTTGGACTTTAGGCATACCCGTCTAATGCCAAAGAGAAAGAATCCTAGAGGCTCACACACTAAGAGTTTTTGGTGGCCTTAGTTAAATTCTATTTGAATTTAAATAATGAAATAAATATTATTCTCCAGACCGTGGAATAATTTTATTCAAGTTAAAATGATTGCATAAATTAAATAAATAAATATATTTATTTTTTTGAACATTTAACAAATATTTATTTACTAGTTTGTAAATATAATATATATTTAATAGAATAAATTATTTATTTATTTTTTCATGTGCTCAATAAATGGAAGTGGAGTTATAGTGGACTAAGGTCGGTCCGGTAGTAAAATAATTATTTGCAAGATGGTAAATAATTTTTTAAATAGTTAGCATGACATAAAATAAGAAGGACACTGCTATTATTTTGTGACGCGGAATTTTATTTTTTAATTCCATTTTGTGCAAGTTGTTACACCCTGAATAATGATGCAATATTATTATTATGATAATTGGTTTTATCTAAGTTCATGAATGTATTTAATTGTTTCTATAAAATTAAATATTGTAACTGAAATTCCATGTATATAAATAGACAAGTAGGCCTATTGTTCCCTACACCACACCAGAAGCCTGGCGAATTGAGAATTATTAAGCCAAACAATTTCTCCCACGAATCCTATTATCTCCCCTCTCAATAACGAGAGTCATTCTTCAAGGGCGAAGAAAAAGAGATCATGAACGCAGATATAAGACACTCACTTCACTGTTCTAGCACCCAGAGAATGAGCCGTGTCGATCAGAGGCAATCGAAGCATATGCGAATCACCACTAGATGTATTCTTGTTTGGATCCTTACAAGCACAACGAGGTAATCCGGAAGGGTCATTCCAGATGATCAACATCGTCAATGATGAAAAATACCAAAGATCCAGTTATTATTTTCTTTATTAAATTAATTAAATTAATTATAAACTTGATCTGCCAAATCCTCTCTAATGGTTTCATGCCTCCTCCTTCTTTATCTAAATATTGGATTATATTCCATGGAGACTGGATTTCAACTCCGTATTGATCCAGAAATAATCATTGATCACGGTAAAAATCAAATTTAGGTTCCATCCCAACCACACTTCCACTACGCCCGTAACCATCAATTTCATCAATATATTTTCCTATATCCAAATTCATGACCATTTGGAAACACATTTACTTGAAAAAAATTATATTCAATTGAAATCTATTATTGAATTCCACATGTTTCCCATGACTCACTTATAAAAGGGTATATCATATCATAAATTCTTAAAACAATTTGGTCCCTCTAACTAAGAAAATACATTATAAATTACCCCAATATATTCATTCCCTTATTCCATGGTCTTATTTTCATCTCCAATGACTAATAACTTAGGGATAAATGTTTAAAACCAAGCAAGGCACCCAATGAAGACGCATAAATATCAACTGAGATATTTCAAATTTATTTCTTCTTTTACATATTATAATCTAAATGTATTTTTCAAAGACATATTACTATTGTTTGATAAATATAATAAGATTTTTTATGATTATTTAACAGCCATGTATCACCTATATTCCATCAAACGATAGATGAATGTACCCTCCATGCATACATGTGAACTACTGCCCCCATGTACCGATATGATTCATTTTACCCCACAAAAGTTCATGGTTTATTATTATGATATATTTATTGTATATATAATATATTTCTTATATAATATGTACTATGTAACTGTGAATTATTGGTTTCTTTATTCTTGTTCATTTATCAAAAAATTGAAACAACACCCATGTGAACGTATATACTATAATCTCTACAATTCTATGTAATTCATTTTTAATATCTAATTTATATAATTGGTTATAAATATGTATATAATAATTAAATATCATCTTTATATTATGATTAACTTTAAAGATATTATAGGAAAGTGATTAATGTTAAAGGATAATAAATTCATGAAAAAACCTAGTTAATGTTAGAATAAATAAATATCATTTCTTATAACTTTTCATTTGTTATATAATAAAGAGATATATTCATTATAATAAAACATAATAATAATTTTAGTTAAAATGAAAAAGTATTATTTCAAGCCAAAATGGTTTTTCATGAATTATTTGATATTATTTAAAATCCAAATTTAAAAATAATATAATTTTAATTTTTAAAAATTATCATTATTTTTTAATTCATAATGTAAAATTTATCTTTGGAAGAATTTTTTATAATTTTCATAAAATATAGATTTTTCAATGAATAGTGAAGATACAAGATTTTTATTGAGAATTGTATATTATTTAAATATATTTACAATGAAAAATTATATTTTGGACGTCCATAAAAATTACCATATTTTATATATATTTAATGTAATCCAATAATTATTATTTAAAATTATTTTTATAATTTTACTTTATATGAAAACATTCTACTTTTAATGGGGTGTTTTTTGATAAATAGGTTTTCATCGTGTTTTTCCTGTTTAATTATAAATTAAAGTCTTAAACTTAATTATTTTCAATATTGAAACATTTATTTCGTAATTTCAAACATTTATTTTGTATTTTCTAATTAGGTTCCATTATTTTTAGTTAGTATGAATCAGAACCTTAGTAAATTTTGTTGCATTTTCAAATGATAAATTTTGCAATTAATGTTAAAAATAATATAATAAAGACTAAAAAATGACCATAAAACATTCCTTAAAAATTTATTTGATGAGTCCTTATACACATTATCACTAAATAATATTATATATTTTTCTCCATTTGGATTTGATTATAATCATTATAATATTTTATTTTAAAAATATTCCAAAATGTCACACCTAGGTGTTCATTGACTACTTTATTTTTATCATACAACCAACAATAGGAAATGTTCCATTATAAATATTATTTTGAATGGAAAATTATTTATATTCATTATTGAAATATATTTTTTATTTTTATTGAATAAATAATAATCTTAATAATTAACCAAACAATGATGCAATAGTTATTTAATTAATGGAAAATTCAAATAAATGAGATTAAAAATATTAAGATTAATATAATTTTAGATTATTGTTATGATAAATGACTTTAATAGATTAAAAATTCATATTATTGATGTATTAAAATATTTATTTTTAATTTTACTTATTTTCATGATATTGTTTAAATCAATATATTGAATACTTATAAAAATAGACATTAATGATATATCATAATAACTAATATTTTATTAAATGATATAAACTTAATAAAAATAATATATTCACAAAATAAAATATTTTATAGTTTAAAATATAATCCACTATCTATTAGTGGGTTTTCCCATTTATAGTAACTATATTTACCGTCATGGAGTAAAAATAATTTTTTTCATCATTGGTGTGAAACGAGTTAACGAGGGGTTAAAAAAATTTAAGCATAAAAATGTTTAAGGAAATAATTCATGTTTTTATTGTATGGTATTATATAAATACATACTAATACTATATTATATATAAATAATTTATGAGAAATTTTTAATTGAAATTAATTTATATCTATTTAATATTTGATAAATTCTTATATTTCCCCTCCCCACTCTTATAAAAGGGAATGATTTATTCCATTTACTACACACATAAATAATGTTTTCCTCAGCCAATATCTACCCAAATTCATTCTTCAAATAACTCCAATAATTGTACAGGTATTTTTGGGAAAAAATTCAAACTTGTTGGGATTAAGGTTTTAATTAACAAAGACATTCCAATGAACAAGAATAGTTTTTAATGGATAATTTCATTTTTATTTCCTCTTCAAAATAAATAAAATATGCCTTAAAAATTATTATACAATAAAAAAATCTATAATTTGTATATTATGGTTTTTTATATTTTCATAATAACCTATATCCAACTCTACTAACATCAAATGAAAAAAGAATCATTCATGGGTATGAAGCACTACCGCCCCATAGACCTCTTTAATTATTTTTTCCATCGCTGTATCCCAAGACTAGTTACAATTATGGTATTATTATTTATATTTAATATTAATAAACATTTTATGATAATGAAAATGTAATATATTGGTTTCATTCTTACCATTTTATTCACTAAAAAATAATAAGGATATTTTTTTCATATATGTGGACTACCACCACTACAAAGTGATGTCATTCATTTCTCATCACCCCATCTCATTGATGATATATATTAGTATATTTAAAGAATTAATAATATATTTATGATATCCTAATTATTCCTTAAAATTAAATTAACACTTATCTTCTTTCTATAATTATAATTGATAAATATAAACATTACTCATGCATACATATTCCCTTCCTTCCCCATGATTGTAATGTAGTTAATTTTTCCTCTCCATATTTAATTATAAAATATAAAGGTATAATTTTTGGTATAAAATTGAAAATTATTTCATAATTATTATGGATATTATGGAATAATAACCTCTTTCTCAATAGTCATCCTATTGAAGCCATTTTGGATTTTTTAAACAAATACTATCAAAACATTGATTGCGAACACAAATAGTTATGTAATTTTTATAACATGGTAATATGTGAAATAAAAGGAATAAAAAATTTGAAAAATGATCTAATGAAATTAAATAACTATCATATTTTTTTTCATTTAGGATGATAAAAAATTTACCTAACAACTAAAACTCAATGTAAGGGACTTTCTTTTAAAAATCCTCTTTTAATATTTACGTAAAAACACTCTTTTTGTTTAATATATATATTTTTAAAACTTATTTTGTTGAAGTATTTATATGGGAAATAATTTTTATAAAGGAAATAATATTTCTATTTTGAATTTTTCTCAATAGTTTTGAGAATAAATATTTTTAAGGATTGATTTTAATTTTATTTTAAAAAGGAATATTTTATTTTAACATATATAGAGACCAAAAATTTTCCAGCCTCAATATCTATTTTTATATATTCATATTCCTCTATAATATTTTATCTTTTCATAAAATAATTATAATATTTCCTTTTTGATATGTAATTTACATTGAATTTAATTTTTTTAGAGAATAGATATTTTTGTATTCAATGTATTTTGCACACGACTTTAATGTGTTATTAAAGAGAACTATTCATGATATAGACCATCCACATTGATTACAAATAGTTGAACACTAATTAATCATATGAATATGATGATATTTCTTAAATGGTGTTTTCACCTAGAGATCATTGGGAAATACCATTTTAGATTTTATTATTGGTGTGACTAAAGAAATCTTTATTGATTTGGGTAATGATTATTTTCTATGGAGAAATATATTTCAAATAATCCAAATAATTACTCCAAATTGAAATGGTTTTATAATTATTTTAATATGATTATTAACTAAGGAACATAAATGATATTTCTATGATTTCTAATGAATTTTATAGGAAATCATATTACTTTAAAAGGTAAGGAAATTATCTTTTTAATGGAAAATAACATCTACAATCTTATAAAATTTATATCTTTTAGAATTTTTTTTCATATTTTTTTTGAAAGAAAATATTTCTTCATCTTATATACATTACTATTATTTTTTTCCCAAACCACATTTTATATTATTTTAAATGGTTTTATAGATGTGTAAGGGAATGAATGAATTCATGATGATGTCATGAAGATACTTCCAAAGGAGAGATCATTCTTTATTTTCAAAGTTTCATATTTGGGAAAAAATGGATATTGTTTAGAAGTGTACTCTTTATATATATATATATTATGTAATAATTATGAAATAACTTTCTTATGATCTAAACCTCAATGATATTTAGGAATGTATGAAAGTGAATTCTAGTTTAATGGAACAAGAATATGTAATATTTATAGATGGTTCCTTGATGTTGGTATGAGAGTAATATTAAGATAAAATTTGAGGTTAAGATACTTATAAAAAATACCATTAAAATATTTTACCAAATGGTTTTGTTAAAATTACATATAACTTGAACATTACCATATTTGATCGAGAAAAATATGTTTGTTTAGATGGTTCCTTACTCATTTAATGCATACTATAAATTTTTGTGGAATAAATTATAGATCACATCCATATCTACCATAGAGGAACCTTATGATTAGGGAGAACTTAAAAGTGATGTTTATCATTGGTGGTCATTGGAAAATAATACCAAAGAGAGAGATGATATTGATTCTATGGAATGAGAAATATTTAGGTATATTGTCCTTGAGAAATATTTATATAAATATGTTTAACTTAGGAAGGTGAAATAATTAATATACTTTAGGGGAAAGGGTTAAGAATATTTAGCTGTGTATGAAGAAAATTTTACAAGATTGTCTATGTGTGTATGAAATTATTTTTTGATCTTAATAAGAAGACTAATTGGTTTAACTCATGGATGTGACTATTATATGGAAGCTGATTAACATACCATAAATTCAATTGTTTTGAGAATCATTTTTTGTTTTCCATGATGGCAGAAATTATGTTCTCTAATGATAATGTATTCAATAAAAACAAGTTAACAAAGGTATGTATGTTAAGAAATAGGGAATCATTCATCATAAAAATACTGTGGTTAGAAAATCAAGTTCTCATCTTGTGATAAGAATAGTGAAATTCATCATGATGAATGTCTTCTAAATAATTCAAAGTGTTACCAGTGTGGTATTTTTTTTTCATATGGCTCATTAATACAATGAAAAGAGTCATAAATAATCAATTAATGGGGTAAATAATAACCATTATTCAGTGAGAATTATTACTTATAATGAGTTAGGGAATTATGATAACTTGTTCCCAATGTTATTTAATAAGGATAGAAATCATAATGTCTAGAAGTATAAAAGTCTGGTAAAATATTTACCTACTATTATGGTAGCTTTAGGATAATCTAATGATGGTTTAATAGGTTTGTTACTTGTTTATTCAAAATTTGAAAATAACTTGTTTGAATATGAATATTCATTTTCAAAAACTTCTATTAAATATGAAATAATTCTAGGAATATTCAAACACGAATATATGTTAGAAATTTCGGTTATTGATCTTTGTTGAAATCATAAACAAACCAATACTTTTTTGAATCATACTATTTTTTTAGTGGAAAGGTATTTACAAAAAAATGGTGAAACTACCATTCATGGGTTTGATATTATTTTGGGTATGGATTTAAATTAATTTTATCATGAGAAGATATATTTTAGGGCCAATATTATTTTCTTAACATATTTCACACATTAGCTAACCTATAAGGAAGTTTAGAAATTCCTTAAAAATTGAATAGAATTTTACATAGCACATGTTTTTGAATAAAACTAAACTATATATATTAGTGATATCGCAGTAGTTAATAAATATATGAATGTTAATCATAATGATTTATTGAGTTTTAATCCTAATTGAACAGTTGATTTTACTATGGCCTTAATACTCGATTATAATCCAATTTCAAAATCCCATTAACGAATGTGTCATGAATAAAATTTTTAATTGAAAAATAAAGTACCAGATTTTCTATACTAAGGATTCATTCAATCAAGTAATTTAACATGAGCAGATCATGTTTTTTTATAAAAATAATTGCAGTTCTATGAGGATTTTTACAGACTATAGATCATTAAATAAAATCATTTTTAAGATAAAGTTCCCAATATTTTATAAAACATTAAAATAAAATAAAATATAAGGAATCTTTACTTCGTGTGAATTTTGGATACAAAAAAATTATTTTCATTGGATAAATATTTCAAAATATGGAATGATAATTGACAATTCTAAAACTAATTTTTTCGATGAGTGTCCAAGACCTATTAATGTCAAAGAGATTCATAATTTTCTTGGTTTTTAATTATACTAATAGTGGCATGTGGAAAACTTTTTCTCAGTTTTTTATCCCCTAACTATGTTAACTATTAACTGAGTTATATTTATCTACATGAAAAAATATGATGATTTTTTAGGAACCAAAAAAGAATATTGTGGAATGATTCAATTTTGGACTTTTCCTCTAGAAATGGAAAATGATTTATCTATAGTTACTCTTCATTGATGGTACATGGATTAATTTTGATGATATATGATCGTTTAATTTCTTTTGAATCATGGAAACAAAAACATCATGAGTTAAATTATTATACAAAAGATATGGAACTTAATTTTGTGTTTCTTATATAAAAAATTAGAGGAATCATTTACATAGATCCATGTATGAAATTTTTATTGAAAAAAATATTCTTACATACACATTAAAGAATAAAAATTTGATCCTAAGATAGAGAATATTGATAGAACTAATTAAGGATTATAACTACATGTTTTTTTTATTATCCTAGAAATGAAAATAATATAGTTTATACTTTGAGTTTAAAAATAATTCTACATTGACCAAGTTATGATTGTAACATGAAACTTTGGACAAATATTTGATGAATTGTTTCTTTGAAATTTTGGATATTGGTACTTCATCTATTTTTCATCCGGTTTTAGAGTAGTCAACATTTACCGATAGAATTACATGAGCTCAGAAGGAAGACTGTGCGTTACGGGAAAATGTGGAATTGGTTAAGAAGAATATGATTCTAGATTTTAATGTTGATAGAAAAGGTTTTTTTAGATTAGGGAAGATATTACTTGTGCCCTATGAT
This sequence comes from Viscum album, assembly GCA_963277665.1. Classification (NCBI taxonomy): domain Eukaryota; kingdom Viridiplantae; phylum Streptophyta; class Magnoliopsida; order Santalales; family Viscaceae; genus Viscum; species Viscum album. Next base: position 1,607,053,900 of record OY728121.1, read on the forward strand.
TATTAATTGAATAAATATTTGTTAAGTGAATCTCGTAGTTCCTTATGTTTCATTCATCCATCTAGTGAAAATATGTGTAGATACCTCATGTAGTATTACTGGTGGGATGATATTAAAATATATATTTATCACTTTATAGTGTATTTTTTTTTTGATTTTAACTAGTTTAAAGTTGAACAAAAATTATGGAAGTGGATTCACCAATAATTTCCATTAATATAGTGATAATGGGAAAATATATCCAAATATTTTCTATTTTGATTTCAAAATACATCTCAGAATAAGAATGTGATTTGGGTTATTGTTGTTTGATTAAATAAATCTGAGTATTTCCTTCCCATTCAATATACTAGGACTATATATAATATTTCTTGATTATATATCGTAAAATATATTCAGAATACAAGGAATTACCATCTACATAATATCTAACTATTATCTTAGGTTCACTACAAATATTTGGAAAATAATTCATAAGTCAGTAGGAATTGAATTAATGTTCAGTACATCATTTCATCCAGAGTCTGATAGACATTTTGAAAGAAAAATATAGACATTGGAATTGATGATTCATGATTATTCAGTGGATTACTAGGGTATTTTGGATTAGAATATTTCTTTTGATGAATTTTTATATAATTAATTTTTTCATTCTATTATATTGATTGGTACTTTTGATGTAATATATGGATTATTATGTCAAACAACCACTTACTGGGATGAATTTGGTGAAATGAAACTGACAAGACTAGATTTTTTTGAGAAATTATTTAGGAGGTTAATGTAAATTAGAAAAATACGAGGAAACCCAAGTGAAGGTAGATTTTTTTTTGTAGATAACTTGATGAAATATCATTATGTTTCGGTTGATGACAATTTTTTTCATAATATATCTCCATGGAAATGTATTCTCTATTTTGAAAAAAAGTTGAATCAAGGTCCCCAGTTTATTAGTCCATATAGTTTCCTTGATAAAGTTGGATAAGTTTCCTACTTATTATAATTTCTTTTAAGTCTATCCCAGATACACATTGATATCTATTTTTTGATATTAATAAATTATGTTCCATATTTTTCTAATATTTTTATCCATGAAGTAGTAAAGTTGAGAAAGAAGTGCTATAATAATGAAAACCTATTTAGATTTATAAATGTTGAGATATAATATTTTAGAATAATTTAATTCAACATTTTATAGTTTTTTTAAATGAACCATAAGGTTGATAAAGCAATATCGGAGTCTAAAATTTCTATTATGAAAAGGTATCCCCACTTGTTAAATAATTAAATAAAAGTGCAAGGGAAACATTTCCAAAAGGGGGGAAAATGTAACAACTTAGGTAATATTAGAATAAATAATTTCAATTTCTTATAAATATTAGTCAGTTATATATTATAGAACATCATTTATTATGTGAATATTTGGTAAATTTTTAGTCAATAGTGGAAATTTTTTTTATCAAACCATAATAAGATTTGATGAATTATTTGGATTTTTAAATTTTGATGTCAAAATTATAGAATATTAATTTCAAAAAATTATACAAATAAATGATTTCAAAATATCAATATTATATTAGGATTAATTTTTTTTTTAATTTTTTGAAAATAATTAATTTTCAATGAATATTGAAAGATAATTATTTTTCATCGAAAACATTATTTTCCATTAAATTATTCAAAATATAAAATTAAATTTTTGATGAGTTAGTAAATTCATTAGTTCCTATGGATTATTAATAATACAATTTTTATTTTAAAATTTAATTTTATAAATTAATTTAATATAAAATCATTTTAAATTTAAAAAGGCAATTTTACGGAAAAACTATTTTCCATTTTGATTTCATAGTTTAAATTTAAATGAAACTCTTCCACATATAATTATTCTGTTTTGAAGAAGGATTAAATATATTGAAGTAGTTCATCTAAATTTGATAAATAGATACATTTTATTTTTTATAAATACGAGTAATAACCATAATAAATTTTGTTCCCATGGTAAAGGGTAAATCAATTAATAAATTTTATCATAAAAATATATGGACACAAATATTATCCTAAAACCATCCATAATTTTAATTTTTCAATTTATTTTATCCATATGATTCCAATATTCAGTTATCTGGCATTTTTTTCATTATGATGTGATAATAACCTTTATAATATTTTATTTAAAGAAATTCCAAAAATTTCACACTCATGGTTTTAATAACTATAATATTATTGACATATTTTTACCCTAAATCTATTTTCAAATATAAATATTAATTTTATATCTAAATTATTTATCTTCTTCATGGTAACTTGTTTAAAATTATTATTGAAGAAATTATGACCTTAAGAATATACAAAATTCTAACACTGTAATTGTTAAATTGTTATACAAATAAAATAATTGATATAAAAAATATGGGACATAAGAATATTTAAGATAATTATTATCACTCACTACTTTTGTAGTTGATAATTATATATTGATATTTTATTAAAATATTTGGTTCTAATTTTAGTTTTTCTCTACATGATTTTATGAACAATGTAATGAATAGTTATAAAAATTTAAATTAATGATATATTATATTAAATATTAAATTATAAAATGAAATAAAATTAATAAAAATATTTTATTTTCTCAATTTAGTAGTAAGTGATTTATTATATTTTTCAAACATTAATTATGATCCATTTATACATTTATAGTAAATGTATTGATACATAATGAGTAAAAAGCTTTGTTTTCATAGTAAGTGTGAATGAGGTTAACAAGGGGTTAAAACAAAATATAAGGGTAATAATGTGATTAAAATGTCCCAAATTATTTATTTTATTATTTTATTGGAATAAATAATCATCATAAATTCTAAGGAAATCATATTAGAGCTATTTTTAATTGAAAATTAATTTATTCTAATTTAATAATTTGGGAAAAATCCAAGAGAGCCCCACCACTATATTATTAAAGGAAATATCTTCATCCCTTTACTTCACACATCATAACCCATTCGGATCATACAATATCTTAGTAAATGAATTCCTATAATCCCTATACACATTTTATTGTTCTGTTTTAGTCATAATATCATCCTTATTTGGTGTCTGTTATTTATTAATGGATACTTTCTTGTAAAGAGTAATATATTTTAACAAAGTGTTTAAGTTTAAATTATTCTTCCACCATAAAATATTATATAAACATTATTATTTAAGAGCACCGGTATTTTACATACAATAATTTTTTTATATTAATTTTACAACCTATATCTATCTCCTATTCCGTAAAATGGGTAATGAAACCACTGTTCATGTGTTTGGTAGACAACCGCCTCACAAACCTATGCAATTATTTCTTCATCACTATCTCTAAAGACAATTTTTAATGACTGAGTAAATGTTAATTTTTGATATTAATGAAATATTTATCACTATAAGAAGATAATATATCATATACCTTCTTACCGTTTTATTTACTTAAAAATGATAATGTTATTAGTGAATATGTGTGGAGTACCACCTCCATAAAGCGATGTAATTTTTTTATTACCACATCCGATGGATGATATATATACATATATTTAATGAATTAATATAATATATATTATATTAGTATCAATATGGAAAATTATTCTAATAAATTACTTATTTTAGTAATGATCGATGAAAAATATAAATGCACCTCATGCGTGCATAAGGCCTACCGTCTCCATGATTATAAGAGAATTCATTTTTCATAACCATATTAAGTGTTCATATTTAAAAGTATAATTGGGGAATAAATATGATGATTAATTCTTTATAATTATTATTGATATAATTAAATAATTACCCATTTGACCACAGTCAAACTACTGAAGTCATTATGGACATATGAACCGAATATCGTCAAATCATCTTTCATGAACTAAAAAAACTAAGTAATTGTTATAACATGGTAATAATAAAATTTTTGGAATAATTAAAATCAATGAGGTTTTAAATAAATTTACTAATCAATTTATGGTTATTATATAAAAATATATAGAACAGATGTTATGATTCATAATCAAGATAATGGACTTTCCTTAAAAAAACATATTTTTTTGATTCCCTTAAAACACACTTTGTCATCCATATATATATAGTTTTAATAGTTATTTTACTTATGTTTTAATATGGACACAAAAGAATTATTATGGAACTTTTATGTTACTTTTGACTATAACTTAATGGATTTCAAAAGAAATCTTTCACAAATATTAATACTTTATTTATAAAATATAAAATCAATGTTCTATTTTAACATATATAATAAAAAAAATTTCAAGTCTAAATAACTATTATTTGATGTTTGGTTTCATCTATAAGAATGTTTTATCTAATAATATATCTTTTTCTCTTTTTTTGGTATTTTAGTGTTGAGTTGTTTTATTGAATATCATACTTTGTAATCCAATTATATTTTAAATGGGTTTTAAAGAGTTTGTCACTGGTTTTATTCATTATATGGCCCTTAGATGTTGTAGTCAAAGGGGTTTTCCCCATTATAACTCATGAGTGATCTTGATAAAACATATATGATGGGTGTTCTCAGATAGCATCAGGTGAACCTGTTAGGGCTTATATGATGGTTTCACACAGATAAAGCTCCAATACATCAGGTAATTATTATATTCTCTAGAGAATTACATTGGTTTTTAAATGAATGATTATTCCAATTTATTTGGGTTTTGTAATGGGTTTAAGATGATGATGTACCAATGAACCATTATTGATTTTCTATGACATTTAATTATTTTTCATGTAAATAATTTGGTTTCAAAAGTTAATATAATGATATTTTTAAATAAAAATAATTTTTTTAGATTAAAACTACATTTTTAAGACATTATTTTTCATCGGTTTCCTTGTTTGTCACTAGAATAACACGTCTCTTCTTCATAGTACCTTTACATTGCTTTGGGTTTTTATCACACATGTTTAAAAAATTTCACAGGGTTTAACAAGGGTTAGTGGAAATAAAATAGTCACATTTAAGTTCATTAAATTGACTTATTAAAATAAATAATATTTTATTTTAAACATTTTATATTGTGGGAAAATTGGATGCAAATATTTTGTGTCCACATTGTATATAAAATAGATTATTATTTAATAATTATTTCCCAATCTTTAAATATCTAAACCAAAAATATATTAATGAATATAAGAAATTTTATTCAAATATATTGTCATAGAAACATGTAATGTTTAAGGAAGGGTCCCTGTGAAGAAAATCATACATTAAAAATGAAGAAGTTAATATATGATATGATGATGTCAATGAAATATTATTGATCAATTAGTGACAATTTTTTATAAAAAATCTATGTATTGTACTATATATATGAATATCACGCTAGTGTATATGTATAATATATTTATATTTATTTTAATGGATATTATTTTTATTATGAATTAATATGGAATATATGCAATGGTTTTATTCTTCAATTGAATTTTTACTAAGACTGTTTATGAATATATTTCCAATGATAAAATTATATGATATATCTCTCAAAAATAATATTTACTTTAATATACTCTTATTATTTTTAGATATTAGTTATTTTATTCCATTTTACTGTCATTAAGTACTCAAGTGATTAAAATATTTTTTTAAGGAATGATAGTATTATTTCTCTCTTTGATCGAGAATGTTTTTATTCCCTATCATTTTTTCATAAAAATGATTAAAATAATTTTTTTATTATTCTACAAAGATTTATTTATTTTTATTTTTTCCTATTTTTTAATATCTAAATAAAATAATGGAATCATTTTTTCATTTTTCAAATTACATTATTTTAAGTTTTACTAAAATTTTGAAAGGAAATTTTATTTTAATCATACTACATGAATGAAATTTTCCACCATGAGGAATTATCTTTCATTTGATTCTTTAATCCTAAATTTCTTATGATAATTTAAAAGATAGTGTTTAAATTAATTTTTTTAAATATATGGATATTGAATAATTATTTCTGAATGAAATTTTAATTTTATTCTGAAAAATGTTCCAAAAATATTCGACAGGTAGTTTCATTGATAAAAAAAATCCTTTTATATTTCATTTCCATTATTTGGATTAGATAAAATATAAGTAGATTTAATATTTAACTAGATGATTTATGACTAATATGGTGAAATATACATAAAAATAATATTCCTTCTCACAGGTTATTCTTTTTTATGTTGATAAATGTTTTCATAGTGTCGTGTAATACATTTGAATTGATCCTGATTATGTGATGGGTGGACCTATTATATCCATCTAAATAATTTGGTTGATATTAATCTTTTATTATCTCAATGGGTACATAAGATGTAACACCCCATTTTTGTATTAATCCATTTTTCAAAAAAATTAAATTTTATTAAGGAATTGTGTCATACACAAAAGTCAGTTAAGCTTACATTACAAGAAAAACATGAATTATCATGCGGTACCTGAAATGCTATGTTTGGATTATGTTACACACAATTCCGAGTTCTTTTTATGACTTGATTTACATTAAATATTGAGTTTTACTAATCAACAATATATTGTAAAGATATTATAATTTAATATAAGATGATATAACCTAGACATTAAATTAGTAGTTATGAATTTTCTTAAATAAATAATGAAATTGTATGTTTTATAATATGAATTCATTGGTTACCTATAATATCTTTGATTTTCTGTGTATTATTCTTAAATATTATATGAAATTATTATGAGACTATACTTTTTGTTGGTGTGAGATTCCAAGGGCAAGATCCCCGAAATAAATTTATAAAATAAATTAATCTTTTTAATAGCACAGGCGAGAAGTTTTCCTAAAAAAGTTGAATAACTTTTGAATGTATTCTCATATCAGAAATCCAAGAGAACTATTGCATTCCAAGTAGAAACTTTTTTTAGGAAGGTCCAAAATATTTCCGATGCGGGTTGGCAGTAGAAGTTATTTTTGGTCGTTTTGAAGGATATAGAATAAAATAAAATATTTCATTCTAAATGTTTCCATAACCTGACGAAGGGATGTTTTAAAGAAGCAGTTAAGTGAATCTCTAGGTTTATCCACATAACCCTAAAATTCTCTAGAGGCGTGGAGAGGAGACCCCTTGGAGAAATCTCTCAACAATGAAGGATGACAAATTGATCAATAGACACACCACAAATTCGATGGAAACTCACCAATGAATGCGACGCTGCGATCGTTCTACAACCAAACCATTGTTGGGGTTTGTTATTTCGATTTGTTTTCCCCATTCTTCGACTAAATGACAAACACAGAGCAACCCACAAACAGGCTGATTTGCGGATCATGTTTTCATGCTAATGGGTGTTTATTTCCATTTTCATTGGGATACTTTTGATTCAGGAAATTAATCTATTCTAGATTACTTTGTTTTTTTATTCAACCTATTTAATAATACTAACCAGAGCGAATCGATGCTATGACGAATGATCGCATAGGTTCATTCCTTATTTCTATTATTATATTTCTTCCCTCCTTTCCCCATGTTTTTCGTATTATTTTCAGGTCTACAAAAAATGGATTGTTGTGCATTTGTTTTGCAACACAATGATTCGAAATTGGAGATCTGACATCATGAAGACTCAACAGAGGTGCGACAATGACATATGCTGATGAATCGACATGGTTCATAAGAAATATTTCTTTGATCTTTCTTTATGAGGGTGGATCTAAACACATGTTCTGGGAAAAAAGGTAATTAGAATATTACTAAATTAGATTTATTATGATGGGGTGACCTTGAACCATGAGTTTCAAAGTGATTAGAGGGACCGATCAAATATTATAGGACCACCCGAGGCACGGTGATAAAGAATTTTTTTTCCTGGAAAATCACGATAGACATGGCATGTATTCTGAAAAACATGCCTTGTGGGGCCATAACAATGGAGGCTAGGGTTTCCCCACTTCCCATGAGGAAGAACATAGTGTGTTCCCATAAAGAAATGGTGTGTGGGACTCACCTAGTGGTTGTTGGAGTTCTGGGGGGAAGGAAGAGTAACCACGGTGTGTGACCACTGTCACATGGCGTGTGGGTCCTCACACGGGACTCGACATGGATCGTGGGCAATACACAAAAACATGTTGGCATACAAAATATGTACTTCACCTCATAGCTAGAACTAACTGGATATGCAGGCTACCCCATGTACTAACACACGATTTGGAACACATGGGTTGAATTTGTGTATGGGAACATGGCCAGCGTACATGGTGTAGAACTCTAATGCTCGGATATGGAGTTTTATCAATTCTATATGCATTTTATACATGTTTTTTTCATGACATACTATCCAGACTTGGGCCGTTGTACACAGGTAGTACCCAGAGTCAAGAGACATGGCGTTTGACCCATTCTATATGTCGTGTACATTTCTATACATTACTTGATATTCTATTCCACTATTCCCTGTACAGGTTTAGTTTTGGTTAGTTCCGCCTTTTCTTGTTCCCCTAATGGTCTGGTATCATTTCCATCAATAGGAGTTTGATCCCATCAGTAGGAATTTCTAAGATAGAGTAAGCTATCCCTCTAAGAGGACCAGAGTGAGATCCTCTATCCATTATTGACCTAAGTAGAGTAAGGCATCGACATGACCAATCCTACTAGACACTGACCCTATACAAAGAATGTGGAATTCAGATGAGTCGTGGTATCTAACAAGGAACTTAAAGTGATCCTCATTCATGTATCGTGATCTTTTCTCACTCAGGAGCATGTTCTCTCATAATGAGTGTGTTTGTTCTCTCTTCAGATCTATTAGTGAATATATAACTCTCAAGGATTTTCTCAACGAATAGTAATTCTCAAACAGACTTCTTCAGAGATATCAGAATCATGGAGTGAGTTCTAGTAGACGAGTTCTTTATGGAATCTTTGAACTGAATCCCTAGTGTGGGTATGCAATCGTGTGACTTTTCTCTACACTACGTGTATGGGTTTCGTGTATATCTGGATGTGTTTCCCTTGCTATGTGTTCAGTAGACATAGAATTTGTAGATCTATCCGTACCTTTACTATATGTATTGCATTGTGGTTTTTGGGGTCCCCTACTGAGTCTTGTTATACTCACCCCTTCATGGTCTATTCCCGAATGTGTCGTGTCTTGGGAAGATGAGCGGCCTTTCAACAGAGTCCAGGGTGAACCAAGACCAGACCGAGCTTTATGAATTCCTTGCAGGCTGAGGTGTTCCTACGGCTAAGAGTAGTTTTCCCAGTACCTTTTTTTTCATATAGGTTTGAATTTGAAATTTTTTAGTCTCTTTCTTTTGGTGGGATTGTATTTTGGCCTAGTTTACTTTCCACACAAACATTATGCTGTACTCTGTTGGTTGGGTTTAGTTTTATTCATGTATTTTGGTTCCTTAGTGGTTTTAAGTTTTATCATTTGAGGGATTTTAGAAGTGTGTGTGTTTACATGTACATAGTAAATGCCTCCCATGATAGTGATATTCCTACTCGGTGCTAGTCACCAACCCCTGGACTATTAGAGGTGAGCTTGTCGAGTCATTACATTGGCCCCACTGGGACGGGTCATGACAGAATGATATCAGAGGTGGTCAGTTCTACCTTAGGACCAAGAGTCTATGATATTGATTTAAGGTAACAATTTTAAGTGTTTCAAGCTTGGATTTCAAGCCAAGGACTCTAGGGTAGGTGTGGGAGACCAACGTAACCATACACTAGGACTCAGATAACCTTCCTTTCGACTCAGTACAAGAAAATGCTAGTTACAGGAAAATAATAGAATGGTACATGAATTATATAAGAATGGGTTGCGATTTCCATCCCCTTTAATACCAGCTATAAAAATACACAGTTGACCAAGGTATATCTAGTATCCATACAGGATGCCTCCGTAATGCATACCCACTAGGATTCAGTGACTCGATCACGCGGATGACACCCTCAGTGACATGGCTTCGATTCATGGACCAGTACCCCATGCGTTACCTAAAGGTTGTGAACCTAGTATAACGATACAAGTGCAGCCACACATAGTACCTATAGTGCCAATAGATGTTGAACATAGATTGATATCACTTCATGAGTTTACGAGATAGATACCCCTTAGGTTATGAGGTGAGACCAACCCTCAGGAGGATGAAGACTGGCCTGAGGCAGTGACCAGAGTTTTCCATCTAACAAGGAAACCAACAGACAAGATGGTGATCCTAGGAGTGATCCTTCTTTAAGGTTCAGTGAGATTATGGTGGAGTTTGACCACATAGACCCACAATGAAGAGTCTTTTTCATGAATAGTGTTTGAGAGACTCTTTAGGGTGGATTTATCTCTAGTTATGATGATAGTATTGCATATCCAGGAGCTTCTTCATCTCTAGAAAAGAATTTTAATAGTGGATAACTATTCCTTGAAGTTCACCAACCTCACCAAGTACTTGATGGATATGTCCAGGGATCAGTACCTCAGAGCTCAGACTTTTGAACAAGGTATACGATGGGCCATCCGAGCTAGTGTTGTGCCTCTATGAATTTTGACTTATGATGGAGTGCTTGAGAATTCCTTGGTGATCAATAGATTCTTGGTGAAGTAGACACAACTAGTGGAAATCAGTAGTAGGAAGGAAGTTATAGAGACCTCAGAAGTAGGGAGATGACATCAAGCCCAGGGTTCAGGACATGGGCGATGTCACATGAGGACGTAGGATAGGGGATCGAGAGTCTATGTATCACAGGATAGATCCAGTCAGACTGGGGACATGTGATGCTACACATTCCATGGTATATGAACTATCATTAGAGACTGTCCAAACCATCGAGCTACTGATAGAGAAGCGGTGAACGGACCAACGAGGTAGAGGTAGAGAGTGGAGCATGCAGACCCGCCATTTAATAGATGTGGTAGAGGAGTAGGGAGAGAAGAATGTGGTGGAAGATGCTTTGATCTACTTCCACCACCACCCCTAGGAGGTCTGCACCAGGCTCTGGGAGCTTGGAGACAAGGGGTGGGGATAACTGCATGTGGTAGAGGTGTATGATCCAGGGACTCCCGGGATGATCCAAGGTACGATATGTGTCTCTTATACCATAGTTTCTATACTCATAGTCCCAAGTTCCAATAATTCATTCCTCTCCACTTGTCTTGTGTGAATCACTATGATTTTGTTAGAGCATTTGACTCAACCCTTATGCATGGAGACACATATGGGAGGAGATGTGATGATCACACATCTTTGTAGATAGTGTGATAGTTACCTTGGAGGAAAGAGTTTTGTTTGAAACTTCTTGTTGGCAGCGTCGAGGCCTTTTGAAATCATTCTCAGTATGAATTAGTTGTCTTCGGTCCATGCCCAAATTAACTACTTTATGAAAAGAGTGTGGTGTGTTTGCAGTGATGGAACATGGTTTTCCTTTGTTGGTGAAAAGGAAACCTAAGCAGCACTGAATGTGATCATGCATAGGTGGGTGTAGCCAATCACTGATGAGTTTTATAGCCATACCCTCAGAGAAATAGATGACGTGAGCTTTCAATTCCTAGCAGTAGTGTTAGAGTATGGGGACATCTTTCTAGAAGATGTTCCAGGATTGCCTCCCCACCGAGAGATTGAATTCTGATCAACTTACACTCTGTGACAACACTGATATCCTCACCAACAAATCAGATGGATCTTGAAATTCTTCACGAGTTGAGGGTGAAATTACAAGATTTGGAGAGTAAGGGTTTCATAATACCCAGTGTTTCACCTTGGTAGCACCAATTTTGTTTTCCAAGGAGGGAAGGAGATTGAGGTTGTGCGTTGATTATCGACTCCTAAATTAGGTGATAGCGAAGAAAATTTTTCCACTTCCATGGATCGATGACCTCTTTGATTAGAGAATAGGGGATAAATGGTTATCAATGGTTGACATTTTATTGGGTTACCATCCGTTACAAGTATGGGATGGGGATATACCGAAGACGTCTTTCAGATGCCGCTACGGTCAAAATGAGAACTTGGTGATTCCTTTCAGTGTAATGAATGCCCCCACAGTGTTCATAGTACTTATGAATAAGATCTTCCAGCAATACATAGACCAGTTCGTAGTGGTATTCATTGAAGACATGCTTGTGTACTTGAAGTTAGAGGAGGAGCCCGCAAGACACTTGCAGATGGTTCAAGACATACTCTGAGAGAAACCAAATTTTTGGAAGCTCTCGAAGTTCCAGTTCTGAATATAGGAGGTCCACTTTTTGGGACTTGTTATCTTAGCAGTGTTAACATTTGAGCCACCTCAGAGTGTGAAAGAGGTGTGGAGCTTCCTTGGGATGGCAGAATACTACCCGATATTTTTCCCAAATTTCATCCAAGTATCAGCATTAATGATAGCCTTGAACTGAAAGGGGTATAATTTCATATTGATGGAGATGTGATAGTAGGCTTTCCAACAGTTTAGGTAGAGTTTGAAGATCACACCGATCTTGATATTTCTAGAAGAGGGTGTAGAGTACGTAGTTTTCTATGATGCTTCATGGACCGAGCATGGTTGTGTCTTGATGCATAGGTAGGTAATGATTGCTTATGGTTCACACCAGCTAAGGCCGCATGAGAATAACTACATGACCCATGATCTTGAGTTGGGATTGGTTTTCTTCGCATGGAAGATGTGGAGACACTACCGAATGGGAAAATAGTTTATCATCTACTCTTACCATAATATCCTTAAGTACATATTATCACAATTGGATCTGAATCCAAGGTAGATGTGATGGCAATAGTTCCTCTAGGATTATGTCTTCAAGATATTCTATACTCTTGGCAAGGGGACCATTGTGGCAGATTCTCTCAGTAAGAGATCGAGTTGTATCTGGTGAGAAAGGTTTCAGAGCAGTTGGAATCACTACATTTATCCTTTATGGCTGAATATTAGTCAACTTATCTCTAGTCCATGGTTTTCAACCCTCCACTCTTAAGGCAATTCTGGGAGGCACAGCTAGGGGACATCGACTGTGAGACTTTATAAGCTCAGTTATCCACAAGACATGCTTCTGGTGAATATTTGCAAGGTGGGGATCATGTAGTCCTTTTTATATGGTGCACGGTTGTACCAGTGTCATTGTAGGAGGATGATATAAGGAGTTTCATACATCCCCCTTGGTGGTACATCCTCGAGTAGAAAAAAAGGTACCATGAACTCTGACCTCAATTCCGGTAGACAGGTATAAAGAAGGAAGTAGAAGAGTTCGTTTCTTGATGCCTTACATGCCAGCAGATGAAGGCTTAACACTAGGTTCTAGTAGGGTTAGCTCTCCCCCTTTAAGGGCCCAAGTGGAAGTGGGATTGAATATCGATCTAATTCATGATAGTATTACCACATACATCCAAGGGATATGATTCTATCTGGGTGATCATTTAATGATTCACCAAGTCATCTCACATCCAATCTATGAGGGAGAATAGTTCCATAGAGTTCATGGGACACCTCTACATGCATGAGATAGTTCAGCTTCATGGAGTCCCTTCAATGATAGCCTCAGATCACGATGATCATTTCATATCCCAATTGTGGAAGGGATTGCAAGAGGCGTTTTGGATTCAACTACTCTTGAGCACAAAATTCCATCCCCAAACATATGGTCACTTGGAGAGAACCATTCTAGTTCTAGAAAATATGTTGCAAGACTATATCTTCATTTTTTTCACATTTGGGAGGACCATCAACCAGTAGTGGAGTTCACATACAACAATAGAAACCACTAAACCATCGGTATGGTGCCGTTCAAGGATTTTTATGCGTGACCCTATCAGTCACTGCATTACTGGACCATTCCTGAAGAGTCATCACTCATGGGTCCAATGTTGGTGTGAGATACCACCGAGAAAGTGTAGATCATCCAGGAGAGGATGATGACATCACAGAACCGATAGAAGTCAAATGCTGGCAGACAATAGTGACATCTGGACTTTGAATAGGGGGACCATATCATCCATCAGGTCTCACCTTGAGGAGGGTTACAAGTATTTTCTGGGGTAGAAATTTATCTCCAAGGTTTATTGACCCTTTCTAGATATGAACAGAGTTGGCTAGGTGGCGTATAACCTTTCTCTATCACTGCAGTTGCACCGAGTACATGATGTATTCCACGTGTCTCACTTGAGAAGGCACGTGTATGACCCATCCACCCACATTGAGTGGGGTGAGCTTGACATAGAAGATGGAGCGACCTTCACAGAGTGCCCAGTGGAGATCGAAGATTAGCAGGAGAGGATACTTAATGGGTGAGTGATTCCCTTGGTGTCTATCATGTGGAAACACAAGAATCTTCAAAAGTGTATGTGGGAGTGGGAGGCTCATATTTGTGCTCCGTACCCTCCTCTTTTTATGTATCCCCACTTTCATTGAATTTCTGGGATGTAAATCTCGATGGCGGGGATAATGTAATCTCTCAGATTTTCCATGTATTTTTTTTAAATATTATATAGAATTATTATGAGACCATACTTTTTGACGACTTTCCATTCCATGGACCAGAGATCCCAGAATAAATGTCAGAAATAAATTAATCTTTTAAACAACGTGCACAAGAAATTTTCATGAAAAAGTGGAATAACTTTTGAATGGATGCTCTGATCAGAAATATAAGGGCACTATTGTGGTCAAAGCAGTGACTTTCCATTAGGCAAGTCCTATCTTTTTTTGGCATGGTTCAGTAGCAGAAGTTAGTTTTTGAACATTTTAGAGGAAATAAGATAAAATATTTTATTTTAAACATTTCTATAATGCGGAAAAAGGGTAATTTAAATAATATATTTAATGAATTTACAGGGTTATCCCTATAACCCTGAAATTCTATGGAGGCATGGAGAGGATATCCCTTAGAGAAACCTCTCGACAATGAACGATGCTAGATTGATAGATCAACACACCTGAATTCGATGGAACCTCACCAATAAATGTGAGATAACGATCATTATCCAACCAAACTGACATAGGGATTTTTTATTTTGTTTTCCCCCATTCATCGATTAAATGACGTATCTGGATTAACCCAAAAATAGGTTGATCCGTGAATTATGTATTATTGTGGGAGGGTGTTTATTTCTGTTTCCTTTGGGGGATTTTTGATTCGGGGAATTAATGCATGCTAGATTAATTTTTTTTTTCAATTTTCCCTATTTAACCCTACAAACATAAATGGATTGATTCCATATGACTAATGCTGGCATATGTTTTTTCTTTATTTTGTTTATTGGATTTCTTCCCTCATTGCCCCTTGTTCTTCACATTCTTCATAGGGCATTGAATAATGAATCGCTGTGCATCAAATTTCACAATTTAATTGTCCAAAATTGGAGATCTGATATCATGATGACTCAAGTGAGGTAAGATGACTATGGTTGTAGATAAATATACATGGTTCGTAATAAATTTTTCTTCAACCATTCTTTGTGCAGGTGGATCGAAATGTGTGTGCGGGGATGAAAAGAATTCAAAAACATAAAGAATTAGCTTTTATATAATGGAGATACCTTTAAAAATGTGTTTTGAAGTGATCAGATGGACAGATAGAAGATCAGAGGATCTCCCAAGGTGCGGCGATGAAGAACGGAGTTTGTGGAAAATCCTAATGAATAGGATGTGTATTCCAAAGAACACGCCGTGTGGTACCGGTACAATAGCAGCTAGGGTTTCCACACTACTTATGATGAAGAACATGACATGCTCCCAGAAGGACATAGTGTGTGGGACCCCCCCAGCTGTGGCTCATGTTACAGGAGGCTGGAAGATTAAACATGACGTGTAACCATTGTCACAAAATGTGTGGGTACTCACATGAGACTTGGTGTGTTTCTTGGGTGATACATGGAAAGAGGGTGGAGTACAAAGTATATACTCTACCACACGACCAAACCTAGTTGGATATGTTGGCTACTTCATGTAGCAGTACATGATATGGAACACATGGGTTGACACTGTATACGAGCACATTACCAGCATACATGGTGCAGAACCTAGATGCTTGGTCACAGCATGTGATCCTTCATACAGGATATGCATACACGTTTTTTTCACGGCATACTCTCCAGACTCAAGATGTTGTACACATGCAGTACCTGTAGTCAAGGGACATGGAATGTGATGCCTTCTACACATCATGTACCTTTATGTACATGACTTGATCTTCTTGTACACTATTCTTTGGATAGGTTTCATTTGGGTTAGTACCCCTTTACTCATTCCCCTGAAGTTCAGGTATCATTCCCATCAACATGAGTATGTTCCATTCAACATGACATTCTGAGATATAGTGAGGTATCCCTCCAAGAGGCCTAAAGAAAGATCAGAAATCCATTCTTTAGCCCAGGTTGAGTCAGGTATTGACATGAGAAATCCTATAGGATGCTGATCCTCAACTTAGAAGGTGGAATCCAAATGAGTCTTGGTATTCTAAAATGCCCTGGAAGTGATCCAAATCCGTTTATCAGGATATTTTCTCACTCAGGAGTGTGTTCTACTGGAATGTGTGTGTTTATATCTCTTCATATCTATTAGTGTATCTATGTCTCTCATGGATTTTACCAATGAACAATACTTCTCGGACAGATGTCGTCAGAGCTATCAGACTTGTGGAGTGAGTTCTCATAGATGACTGCTTCGAAGAATCTTCAAACTGAATCCCGGGCATGGGTATGTGGTCATGTGACTTGTCAATATGCTATGGTTACGGGTTTATAGTATATCTAGATGTGTTTCTCTCATTCTGTGTTCAGTAGACATATAATTTGTATAGATGATTGTACTCTTAATTTGTGTATTTATTTGTGGTTTCTGAGGCCCCTACTGAGTATTGTTATACTCACCCCTGCACGAGATTTTCCCAAACATGTCATTTATTATGTAGACGAGCAGCCTTTCGACAATGTCAAGGGAAGACCAGGACTAGACCGAGCTTTCTACATTCCTTGCAGGCCGAGGTGTTCCTATAGCTACGAGCAGCAGTCCCAGTACCTCTTTTTTGCTTACAGGTTGGACTTTTTAGTTTACAGACTCTTTCTTTTGGTGGGATTGTATTTTGGCTCATTTTACTATTTGCACATACATTCCATTGTACTATTTTGGTTGGGTTTAGTTGTATGCATGCATTTTGGCTCCTTAATGGTTTTTTAATTTTCAATATTTGAGGGCTTGGAGATGTGTGTGAGTACATGTACTTAGGAAATGCCTCCCATGTTATTGATATCCCTACTCGGTGCTAGTCACCTACCCCAGGCCTGTTAGAGCCAGGTTTGGGGAGTCACAACACGGGCCCCACTGAGACAGGTTGTGACATTACCAATTAATTAGAAATGAAATTATCTACCAATTTAATATAGAGGAAATATTTTTATTTTTAGGCTCCAAAATTCATGTTTCCTTAATAGATTAAAATAATTACAATTAGTGAATGATATTAATCAAATATATATGTAAGATATTGAATAGAATATTTTTTATATTCATATAATAGATTTTATGGCCATAATATAAGTACAAACCCAATTTTACTCATACAACCCTATATTTTTCGAACAGGTAATTTTGCCATCTTTTAGTGGATAGTCCATTTTAAAAATAGTTTTGACACTTTTAGGATTTATATATGATAAAAATAATTATTATTTAAATTAAATATATCAAAATTTAATTTGGCTCAAAATTAGGTGTTTTTCTGTTAAGTTTCATGCTTTGATGAATACTGAAAAATATTTCTTTTTAATAGAAAATAGATTTTTCATTGAAATAAATAAAAATTTTAAATTATATATTTGATAGATTTTAAATTATAATAAGATCATATTTTTATCATTTAAACCATTTTAGGTCCTTGGAATCAATTTCACAGAGAATTTTCATAGAAAAACAATTCAGTCTTTTTGACGTTTTCACTTTAAAAATCCATTTTCTCATTCCCTCAACAGGATTAGTTTTAAATTAATTTTAGAGAATTATATTTTTATAATTGGGAAAAATGGATTCAAAATTTTTAATTTGAAGATAAAAATTTAGTAATTTCGGTGAGTTAAATTTTTGGTTTATATGAATTGTAACTTTGATAATTTTTATTACCACATCTAAGGGTAAATCGGCTAATTAAGGGTAAAAATAATATCCTAAATGTTATAAAACGGACCTAACACATGTTAAAATTATATCAGATAAAGTTTATTTAAAACATATCACATATGGATTTGATACTGAATAATTTAATGGAATTTGTTCAATAAGAATATTTTGGTTATTTTTAAAATTAGAGTGACAAAATGTCACAATATTACAATTAATAAGTACAATATTTTTAATATGGAGATAAATACAAGACATGCTCAACAATATATATTCATTTGAAATAATTTTTTTCTATCTACATCATGTATATTTATTTAAATTTTTTATTGAATATATATTTATCAAAATTAATTACAAATTTATGATGCAATAATTATTCAACTAATGAAACAATCAATTAAATAATATTAGAAATATAAAAATAATTTTTTTTACATAATTATGGTGATACAAAAAATTTGTAGATCAATATGAAACGTTATGGGTGTATTAAATATAGTGGTTTGATGGTATCTTACTGTTTTTATTTTCTTAAAGTTATTGTAATAAATAGTTTTAGAATTAACAATAATGTTATTTTATGAAAATAATATTTTCTTAAATTACTAAAAAAATAGAAAATGAAAAAAGGTTATAATTATGGTATATAATATCATTTATTTTCTATTTATGGTTTAATTGAAACCTTATAAGTAAATATATTAACCTTTTAACATTGAAAAATTTATTACCTTAATTAAAATTAATATATGTTAACCAATGGTTAATAAAAAAGACAAGGAATAAAATTACACCAAAATAATTATAAACTTTATTGGTTGTTGAGATTAAACCCTTATACTATCTTATCATTGAATAAATTACCTTTTTGTGGTATTTATTTTGACATTGACTTTATTATAAATTAATGTATTGAGAGTTTCAAAAATTTCCCATCCCCACTCTTATAAAAGAGAACCTCTCCTCTTTTTATCACACCTCTAAAGCCCCCTTTTTGGCCAAAACATAACCAAAACTCCAAGAAATTTTTCCCCTTCATTCTATAATCCATCATTTGTTCCTAAATTCTACCAAATATGTCCTTTTCATAAAATCAAAAGGGGATTCCCAAAGATGAGGAAACGTTCATTAACAAATTGTTTTTATTTCATCCGTGAACCGCCTAAATTCATTTAATTTCATGTTCATATAATAAAATAATTATCATAAATCTACTAAGATGTATTAATATTTAGGGTTTTAACTATATTTCCAAAAACATCCATGTAATGGGTAACGAACATTCCATTCATATGTACGACGAATTACCACCTCACGAAATGATGATTGTTCATTTTTCCTTTACCACCTCCCATGGTCGGAAATATGAGAGACATACTATTTTTATATGATATATATGATTTTTATATGTATATTTTATTCCAAAATTATAATATAAAACTCACCGTCATGATTTCCATTTTCGGTAAATATGATAACTTCATTTAGGGAAATGCAGACTACCTCCCCTCAAAGCGATGTGATTCATTCTCACATTACATGGAATGTATTAAGGATGAGTTTAGTAAATTTTCAATAACTATATGAAATATTAATTATATTAGAATAATATATATATATACGTGTGTGTGTGTTTTTACGTTTCATTTACATTATTCCATTCAATATGATAAGAAAACAGAAATGGTGTTCATGCATATATACAACATACCGTCTCCCAAAATGGTAAATTTCATTTCATATATCTATATTTTTTAGATATTTATATGAAAAATATATTTGATATAAAAATAATATTTTATATTTAGTAAATAAGTAAATAATGATCTATGTAAGAAGACTAAGAATAATAAGTCAAAATATGCACAATAAATAAAGGGACAATTACCCATAATGTTTATTTATCATGGACATGTTAATAAATGGGAGACAAAAAGATATAGGTGAATCATATTGGGTAGTATATAAATGAATATGGTTCTTTAATTGTTTTATAATAATGTTAAATTTATTATATAATATTTCTCTATGAGTTCAATGAGAGTTAAGACATAATGTAATTATAATTGGTGCCACATTATATTTATGTGAGATACAAGCCATATTCACCTATCACTTATTTTTTGTTGTGTATATAATAACCTATGAAATTTTATATAATTAAGTCAATTTATTTATTGAAATTAAAATCAACAATTGAAGTAATTCATTCATTAGGTTTATGATTCTAAAGTTTCTCATGTAGTAAGGGATTTATGTATCACTATTATTTATGTGGGACACATTCCTTAAACACTACATGTTTCATCTAGGTGGTGTATATACATACCATGAATTTATTTTTTGATCCATATCCAGAACATTATGGAATGTTTATTTCTATATAATTTTCTTTCTTTTACAGGTAATACGATTCTACTGATTGTAATGTAATGAGTATTTACTTCACAATCTCATCAATATTTGGTGTTGTTTTGTTTTAAGAATTCAATGGGGGGAATATGTATCTTCCATGTTATCTTTTTTCTAAAAATATTTTTAATATTCTCCTATGGTTGTTTAATTTTATGTTTCCCAATTTTAACTTCTTAATTCATGGTTTTAATGTAATATTTTTGGTGATTTCCAAGTGTGGAAATTTGTGAATTTTTCAGAAAAAAGTACTAGTGGGATATTTTTTAACCAATACATCATGAACATAATTTTCTTCCATCGTGATTACTTAAGGATTTGAAAATAATTTTAAAATATTAGAATTTTATTTTCTAAAATATGTTTTCTTTTAAAAAATCATGATATTTTATTAAAAAGAAAACATTTTTCAAAGAAGAAAGGAAAGTTTCCACAATAATTATTTTCTTATGATCTCAAAATTATTTTCCATATAAGGTAATGTTATTTTATGTTACTTAAGTTTTTTAGAGATATGATTCAATTATTCCATTATTTTTCTTTATAATACTGGTAAATGGTTATTATGGAATGATATTTAGGAAACTTGTTTCTTTTTCATGGGTTTTGTTATGATTGAATGATGTTTATAAAACCCATTTAATTACATGGGTTCTAATATGATGAATGATTTATGATATTCTAAAACACATATGTATGGATTTTATTAAGGGATGCGTGAAACATATATCTCACTAAAATACATTGGGTAATGATATATATCTCATTAGATACAGATAGAAACCAGTCAATAGGGTTGATACATTTTTAAAAATGGGGATACCTGATATACTATAGGAAGAATAGGAAACTAGATCAATATTGAGAATATGGGAAAACATGATCCCTTAAAATTAATGGACAATTATTAGGGATGGTGGAGATTCATCCTTAGTAGGAATGGTCCAAATGAAGTATTGTTATTAGTTTTGGAAATTCATTATGACTTATATGGAATGATTTTACATATTTCTATGTCTACAACAAATTCCACACCTTATTCTTCTATTATGATTTCAGGGATCATGATCTTGATTTCCTTATTATTCAAGTAATATGAATATCAATTATTTATGCCACAATATATGTTTATTATATTTTATATAGAGGGTTTTATCTTCTAATTTTATTATCACTTTTTAATACACTTACGCTTATGAAATGATTATATATCTTCAATGTTTACACTTAATGACCATATCAGCGGACCCTTTATTAGGTTTCCTTTGCCCAAGTAATAAAGAAATGTTTTATATAGAAGTACTAAAAGGTAATATCATTATGGGATATGTTTAATATCATTAAAAAAATTATAATAATTTGATCTTTATTTCCAAATAAAATAAACTATTACGATCCGCAGGCATGGGTTTCTATAATGTGATTAACATTCATATAAAAATATGTTATATCGATGAATAAAAATCCAAGGTCATTATAATTTGTATCATAGGAAAGGTTTAATAAAACTTTTAGAAACTCATATAATAATTCTTTAGTGAGAACCCTAGAAATATTTCAATAGATATTTAAGGGGATGTTTCCAAGGATAAGTCTAAGTATAGGTTTTAGTTTTAGAGAATTATTAATAATATTTAATAGAATATTATTTAAACTAAGGTTGGATAGATTAAAATATTAAATGTAATTTCCCACGATTATGTGGTTCTACCTATATTATTAAATTTTCTCAAATTGTTCTTTCTGGTTTTAGTCCATGGAAAGAACTTGAAGGAAACATGTAAATAATTTATACAATGGGAAATGAAATGATTTTATTTTTGAGAAACCAAATTTTATGGTGGGAGGAATTACAAATATTACCACTATAATCATAAAAGCTATGAATAATGCTAGACATAAAAATGATCATTGGATGGAAAAACCTTCTCTTAATCCCTTAACGATGAAACATTAACCTTCTTTCAGAGGGTCTTCTTATACACTTGTTTATGAAAAATGGTTCAATACCACTAATAAGATAATTTCGTTCCTTCAGTGATTTGAAAATGAAATGGTCAATTTAGTTTTTTATCATTTGGGTGGTGAAGTCGATCAGTGGTTGAAACTTATTAAGAACATGAAGGAACAATAATAAATTGAATATATGGATTTGGATGAGTTTAAGAGGATATTTTTCAGTATGTTACTCCCTCTAATTCTAAGAAGGAATATTTTAAACAAGTTATTTACTATAACAAAAAGTACGATGAATTCATCGGAACCTTTATGGAAAATTTTGCAAGACTTTTGATTTATGATTCTGGAATTATTATTAATCCTAAATGTATGTTTGATAAATAATTAAATGGATTAAAACCAATCCACTTTTGGGCATTGGATAAAAGAGATATTTGTTTTTATGAAGTCATTGTGCTTTGTTCTATCAAGGCGGAAGTGGAAGTTGTAGTTACATATTAATCTAATTATTTTTACAAGTATAAGAAGATGGATATTGAAGATAAATATAAATACAATGGTGAAAATATGATGATAATTTTTTATTCTCAATGTGTTGAAGGATTCATGGTAGAGACCATATTAAGGGGATGTGTAAATATTTCAAGTGTGGTAAATAATTTCCTCATGAAATTGAATTCCCATGTGAAGGGAAAAATATAACTACTGATGTGAATAGGTAAAATTATACATAGAATGTAACTCCAACAAATTTTTCCTTTAGGTGAAAGGAAATTGATCATTTTTCTACTCAATGCTGAAATCTAAGGGTTAGTGATGATGATCGCCATTAGCAACTTCTTAATGCCAGATAAAAGAAGGAAATCATATGTGATCACTACTGGCGATGTGGAGTATGAAACTGAAGTTATAGAATAATTGAGTATTTATGTAATATAATTAAACAATATTTTTTTAGAAGTAATTTTATGGTCTTATGGAATAATGAAAAATCAATGTATTTGTCGAGTGTACTTTTTCTATAAGGATTTAAGATGATATGATTAATGGTATTGGTAATCATAAAAAGTGGTCGAGTTAATGAGGAGATATTTTTGGAAAACACATGATTACGATATGGATAACCCATAATATGTGCATTATGTAGAGATAATTATTTTTAGATGACGATATATTGGATATGAATAAGTAAATTTGATGGTTCCAAATTCCTTATAACTGAAAACAGATTTTTTGAAAAGTTATTTATGCAATCATTGATGAAGATTAAAAACTTTTGTACCTAAGGAATATATCTAATAAACATAGGAAAAAGGAAAAATTAATTTTTTCAATAAGGATTTTTGGTAATTCCGTATGTCACTATGTTTCAAGAGAATACCTGGTTATGGTATTCACATGTTTGGAATGTGAGAACCATGATATACCTTATGGTATATAGGGGATAAATGTTAAAATTATTTAGTGAAATTCATTATAGTTTTTTGGAATTTCAACTTTTGGATGGTTTCTGTGGATAACCATTTGTAGAATAGTTTTAGTTAAACTATATAGGTGGTTTTAGATATTAATGTATTGACTCAGCATAGGGGGATTTAAGCATATTAGATAACTCATCAAATTTTTTTTTTGTGATAATGATATATGGAATAAAATATCATTCTATTTATGGGAATCGTGACATGATAACACTTGATGAATGAAAAAATCAGCTTCATTTAATGGAATAAGTAATGAAATCGAAAAATAATAAGGAATAAAAATGGGCGGGATTCAACTGAAATCAAGTAAGTATATCATCCCACAGACATTATTCAGAAGGGTGTTGAAATAATTTTTTTCCATGTGATCATCATCAATTACCTTTTCCAAGCCTCTTTGGGATATGTCTTTTTGATCGCTAACTTTATCATATCTATTTTCTCTATCACACACCATCCAAACATCAATGTTATATATATATTCTATGTAAATTTTCTCACTGGCCACCTATATTATCCCATGTGGAAATTTATTTATGTGTTACTTTGGTTAGACTCTATGTTTCTAAAATTATTTTTCTTTAAAATAAGTTTTAATATGAATTTTTATGAAGTGTGTTTATATGGTTGTAAATTTCAACTTTTAAAAAATTTACAACCAAAATGAATTTTTAGGACAAAACTCATTTTAAGGGGGTAGATTGTAACACCACGAGTTATTATGAATCTTTTTTTCAAATAAAATAAATTTTCTTGATACATTGTGTTATACACAAAACCAAATTTATCTTACGCTACAAGAAAAAATTATATTAGCATGAGGTACACACAACAATATGTTTTTCTTGTGTTACAAATAATTTCAAGTTCATTTGATGGCTTGCGTTACACGTAAGACAATGTTTTACCAAAAAACAGTATATTATTAAAATATTATTACTTAATATAATAAAATAAAACCTACCCACTGAATTTTCAATTATGAATAGTATTAAATAACTTATGAAAATATATTTTTTATAAGATGAATTCATTGGTTACCAATTAATTATAAATTAGAATATTTACCAATAGAATATATATGAATTTTATTTTTTATTTTTGTGATTCCAAAATCATTTTCCCTTAATAAATTAAATTTATTACAATTATTGAATAATATTAATAATATATATTTTATATATTCAATCATGTATTTTTTAAATTAAAGAAAAAATATTTTATGTACATATGTGTAGAAAAAACCTAATTTTACAGAAAAAATCCTATATTTTTCAAAAGGGTAATTTTACCTCCATTAAATGAATAACCAATTTTAACACTAATTTTTGACTATTATTGAATTTTTATATGGTAAAATAAACATCCTATTTGAAATGGTAATATCAAAATTTACTTCGATTGATGTTTTGGTAGTTTTATATCATGTTTCTTGTTTTGATGAATAATGATAAATATTGCATTTTAGTTTAAAACAGATTTTTCATTGAATTCATTTATACTGTTTTATTATACTTTTGAATGGTTTGAATGTACAATTCAATCATTTTTTTCATTTAGATAAATTCAAGTCTTTTTCATTAGTTCAAATTGAATTTGGATATAAAAACAATTCAATCATTTGGATGTTCTCACATTAAAAATTTGTTTTCTCATTCCATCAACGAGATTAATTCTAAATTAATTTCATAAATTATATGTTTTCAATTTTCATAAAATTGATTGAATGTATATAATTATATGATACAAATCTAGTAATTATGTCCATTTTTTATGCTCGATATGAAGATAATCTTTGGTAATTGTTTTTACCACGTCTAAAGCTAAATTAGGTAATTAAGGTTAAAAATATTATTATAAATGTATTAAAAATACCATTGCACTTGAAAAATGTTATTGAATGGTTTTAATTCGTACCATATCACCTATGGATTCAAAATTGAATTATTTAATGGAATGTTTTCCAAAAAAAATGGGTTAGATATTTTTAAAATAAGAAGGAGTGACAAATTATCACACTATTACTTTTAATAATGTATAATATTGTTAATACAGGGATAAATATAAGATATACCCATATATATATATATATTATTTTGAAATAAAAATTTATTTTACACATAATAGATTTTTTTTAAAATATTTAATAAATATAAATGTTTCTTAATTAATTACAAATGTATGATGTAGAAAATATTTAATTAAATAAAAAATCAATTAAATGATATCATAAATATTAAAAGAAATATAATTTTACTTAATTAAGGTGATCCCTAATTTTTGTAAAAGAATATTACATTTTAGGAGTATATTAAACAAATGTTTTTGATTTTATCTTGTTCTATTGGTTTTATTACATTCATTGTAATGAATAATTTCGGAATCAACAATAATGCTATTTATTGAAGATAATATTTTATTAAATTAGTTAAAAATAATAAAAATATTAAATAAGAAAAAAGGGATAATTATGCTATAAAATATTATTTACTAACTATTTATGGTTATATTGACACCTTATGTGTAAAAATATTGAACTTTTAATGTTGAAAAAGTGGTCACCTTAGTTAAAATTAAAATAAGTTTTCTAAGGGGTAATAAAAAAGATAGAGTTCCAAATTACACCCAAACCGATCTAATTTTTTTGGGTTAATGAAATTACAGCTTTACATCATATTATATTTGAATAAATTACCTTTTAGAGTTATTTGGTTTGAGATTTAATTTATTATAAATTTATATTTTGAGAGCTTCCGAGGGTGCCCCACCCCACTCATCTAAAACTGAACCTCTCATTCTCTTTTCATCACACCTCTAAATCCATATGGATTGGAAAAAATCTTCCCAAAGCTCTAAAAAATATTCTTACCATAATCCTATATTCCATAATTTGGGAAGAAATCCAACCAATGAAGTCCATCTTGGAAAATCAAATGGAGATACCCAAAAAATAGGTAATGTTAATCAACAAACATTTTTGATTTATTTTTCCTTAAACCCCTCAATCAATTTAATTTCATGATTATAAAATAACCTCATTATCATCAATGAAATGATATATTTAGATACTGAGGTTTCAACGTAGACTTTCAAAATCTTATACATAATGGGTAACTAACTTATTGTTCATGTGTATGGAGGACTACCGCCTCGCAAAATGATGATTGTTAATTTTTACTTTACCCCCACCTATTGTGGTAGTTATGATAGAAACAATTTATATATATAATATATATGATATTTTTAATGTCTAAATGCTTCTGTAATTATAATATGAAAAATAGCATAATTATTTATGTTTTTTAAATACGATAACATTTTATGTGGATGTGTGGACTACTACCTCCTCAAAGCGATGCAATTTTTTCATACTTTACATGAAATGTATTATGTAACACCCCAAGAATTTTTGAATTATTATTTTTAAAATTAATTTAATAATTTTGATATTGGTCATTTCACAAATCACTGAAAATAGTTATTATTATTATTATGCAATATGTCATACTTTTTTATATTCTACACTATGGATAGATTTTGAAACATGCAACACCGAATTTCCTTGCATTAAACGCAAAAAAAAAGTTTCTACAAAACAGAACATTATTATTATAATTATTTGAACAAGATAATTATAACATATATATTAAAGATGGAAATATTATTATTAATGACTACTTTTTAGATGTTTATTATAATGATTTCCTATAAATAAAATATATGTATTATGAAATATATAAATTTTTGTAATGTTTTCTATATGTTTATAAATACTATTCCATAAAGGAACTATTTTTTATATACATTCTGTAAAATATTATAAAAAATTATTTATAAACTCATAGTGAATGGATATGATAAAATGTACTTCCTTTTTGAAATAAAAACTTTAGAATTTGATTAGGGTGAATTTTCTTATTTTTCTCAAAAACATCACTTCTAAATGAATAGTGATAAAATAGTGAATTTTAATTCAAAACTTCTTTTTTCATATAATTTATTTATATAGTTAAATTATATTTTAAATTCAATTTTTATATGAAAAATATATTTACTTTTATACATTTTCACTTTAAAACCCCGCTTTCCCACCATATCAATGGGATTAACATTAAAATTAATTTTTCTCACTTATTTGAATTGAATTAAAAAAAATTTAATTACAAACTTTTAAGTAGTATAATATTTATATTATAATATTATAAACCTTAATTTTGACAAAAATATTAGTGAAAGTGATTAATATTAATTATAGTGATTAAGGAAAAATTAATATTAAAATGGGCTACACAATACAATTATTAGCCAAAATGACCTATATCCCTATAAAACACCCATTAAATGGATATATACAATCCATAAACATTCTATTATTGATATTTTTTGGTTTTTATGACTTTTCTAGGCAAAAACATGGGTACACATAACTAGTTTTCAAAAATTACATGTTTTTCCCCTTCCTACCCTATAAAAGGCCTCAACATCTCCCCCTTATTCACACTTATAAATCCACATAATTTCATCCATGATATGATAATTCACTTCCCAAAATCCCTCCCTTCATCCTTGAATCCCCCCTTTGGGAAGAAATCCATCATAGGATGAACTTTGGTGTAAACCAAATGGTGTTACCAAAAGGTGAGGTAACATCCATCCTTAAGCCCCAATCAATTATTTTTTTCTCTACTACCTCAATTATTTGTATTCCAGAAATACATAATTTCCTTATTATCCTAAATATACCTGTATTTTTTAATGATAAGAGTTACACCAAAACTTACACAAATTTCCATCTAATGGGTAATGAACTTACTGTTGTTGTGTACGAGGAACTACTACCTCAAAAAATGACGTTGTTCCTTTCTTCCTTTACCACCTATCATGGTTAGGAATTACGATGAGAAATATATTTTTATATGATATATATATGATATATTAATGTTATATTTATTCATAGTTAATTTTTATATAAAACATTCCTTATTTTCTTTCCATTTTGTGAAAATATGATATTTTCCTTTGAGGATGTGTGAACTAATGCCTCCTCAAAGTGATGTGATTCGTTCACACAAAAGATGAAATGTATTGACGATTGGTATAGTGAATTTATTTGATATATATGAAAAAAAATTATACTTTAATGATACAATATATATACATATATTACATTTACTTTCTTTATTATAATATTGCAAATAAAAATAGAAAAAACTTTCTTGTGTACATACATCCTACCATCTCCATTAACGGTATATTCCATTTAATAATTTTCTATTCAATATATTATTATAAATACATATACACTAAATAATAATTATATTTTTATAAAATTTTAATTCTTTAAATGATGATATATTTATGAGGTCAAAAATATAACAAATTATGACACATTCGAAAAATAAAGAAGATATTAACTAAAGCGGAACATTAAATGGTTTTTTAATAAGCGGTTAATATAATGTAACAAAGAAAACATATATGGTATTAGATATAAGAATATTTTTATGTAAAATATTTATAATAAAATTATATTTATTATAAAGGAGGTTTTTATGAGAATAAAGAGAGTAAATTCTAAAGGTAAGGGAATTTCAAGTCTTGTTTTATTTCTGTGAGAAATATTCCATATTCACCTCTCAATTTTTTTTGCTGTATACACTAAAATCTGAAATTCTGTATCATTAATTTAATTTATTTATTTATTTTAAATGATTTAAAATAAGTTAATATCACATCGCGAACATGATTATAATGTTACTAAAGTAGTAAGGGTTTTCTCATCTCACTTTTTTTGTGAGATACAAGCATGTTAACCTTCTATTTATTATATGTGATTTGTATAATTACCATGGATGTGTTATATGATTATTTTAAATAAATTTATTAGTATTTAAATATCCATTTTAGGATATTTATTTCATAGTGTTTATGTCTCAAAATTTACAAGATCAGAACATTAATTTTTTTCTTGATTGACTTTCTTTGAGACACGTGCCCAGATACGAACCTATATCATTATATGAGAGTAAACACTTCAATTGGAAAAGTTATTTCATGAATCTTCTTATATTAATTATATTATAACTTCCATAATATAATTTTATTGCATGATTAATATGATTTAATGTTACCAAGTGATAAGAGTTTATTGAAACAATCAAATTGGTTATCGAGATTGATTGTGATTATGCATTAATTGATAAAATATTTTGATCTTTATTTCAAGAAAACTCATTAAATTTATCATTAATTTTTTATTCATAACATATTATTGTATTTTTAGTAAATTTCCAATATTTGTTACATAATATGATTGATATCATGTATTTAATAAATTCTATCTTTTCCACTCTCTTTAGTTGGAAATATGTATTCTTTCAAAACCATGTTTTCTAAAAATGTATTCAACTATTCGTCATTTGTTTTCAATGTATTTCAATTAAAAATGTTTTTGAATTTATTTTACATAATTATTTTTTTCAAATTATTTTCAAATTAATGGTTTTCAAAACATTTTGATTCTTATTTTATAAGTTTTCACGAAAAATGATATCCAAGACATTTTCAACCCTAATTTATAAGTTTTCAAATTAGTTTCAAATATCTAGTTTTCAAAACTTTTTCATGCTTCTTTTATAATCATTCAAGAAAAATATTTTTTTAAAATTTTTCTAATATCATTTATAATTTTTTAAATTATTTCACAAGAAATGGTTTTCAAAAAATTTTCAAGCATCATTTAATTGATTTAGAGAAAATTATTTTCAAATGTTTTCAAGAATTCGGTATAAGTTTTAAGTTAAATTTAATGTAAAATTGTTTTAATTTTTATTCAATCTTGTTTTATATGTTTTCAATCAATTTTTTTTATAAATTGTTTTAATTATCCTTTATATGTTTCCAAGGAAAATGTTTTTTATAGCTTCCATTATTAGAAATTAATTTTGAAATGTTTTTATAAAGGAAATTTTCAAAGAAAGTCTCATTTACATAATAAATGATTAAATTGATATTTAAAAATCCTTATACATATTAGATTAAATAAATTGTTATATATTATCCAATATTGGGGATATGATCCAAGAACAACTTTCATAATCATTATTTAATGGTTTTTGTTTTGATTTTATGATTCTTGTGAAACCCATTTCTCTTCCAACAGTTATATGATTTTTAAACCTGATTCTTTTCACATGTTATTAATTAATTAAATGAGTATGAGACCTATGTATTTTAGGTAGGTAATTATATGATTATAGGTTTATCATACCCATTTAATTTCATTTTTTTATAATTGGATGTTTATTAAACCCATCTATTTTTTGGGTCTTGATATTTGAAAAGTTTAATTTTATTATTGAAAAACAATGATTAATTTTTTTTATATTTCTAGGATGTATTGAAACATTATTCTAAAATTTTTAGGTGTTACTAAATACTAATTTTGAAATTTTTATGGTTTCTTTTGGGGTTATCTTGGGTGAAACCTTTGGAAATTTTTGAAGTTTTTGTGTTATGGATGGTTGTCATCGGATTTTATGAAACTGTATGCCTTGATAGTCGAATCATGAAAACTAAGATAGTGATATTTTATATGGTTGGTGAATGGTTTAGAAAAACATTTTCCCACTTAGGATAAAATATGTAATCCATTTACAAGGGGTGCATGAACAAGGTGAATAGTTTTTTTAACTGTGAATCCATGCTTATCTAGCCACAAGTACAACGTATATTAATCTTAAAATTAATTTTTAAATTACCAACACCAAATTTTTAGATTCACGACAGACCTGTATGACCCCATAATGTTTTATTATTTTATGGAACCTCCCAAAATTTGATATTTCTCTCTAAACCAATCTTAATGTAAATATATTCTAGGAGAACCACATTCGATCGCTACCTAGTAGGTTTTCTATTCCCATTCATTATCTCCTACTCTCGCCTCTTTCTTCCCTATGTTTTTAGATATCCATGTTGATTGGAGGATCTATACCATGCTATTTTAGGTCGTGGATCTATGGTTGATTCATGGATATTTCTTGTAATTATTCTGTGATGATATATCCGTATTAGGGTTTTGTAATTTGGTATCTAGTGATCTCGAGTTAGGTGGTTCCATTTTTATTGACCAATATTTTTTAACCATAATTTTCATGATTTAAATTAAATTTTTTATTTATATTAATTTTCATTATTTAATGAAACTTATTTATATTATTTTTTAAAAATAAAATTCCAATGAAATGGTGTTTTGAATTTGAATTTTTTAGGAATTTTGGGAAAACACCCCAATTCCATTGAATTGGGATGTATTTCTGAAATTGATGGAATTTTGTGAAATTTAAATTATTGGATTTAAAATGTGAAATTGATTTGATGCAATTGATTTATAATTGGTATTTGAGAAGAATAAATTATTATGGTTTTGATAAAAACCTAATTGTTTTATCATGGAGAAATTTATACTCTAATTAAAACCCCATGGTTTGGTTTTTAGTTAGAAAATTGGAATTTTTGAAATAAATAATGCGGAGAGTTGTGTTTCGAGCTATACTTAAATAAGTTTACCATTATTGATTTGTAATAGAGCACATGAAATCTTATATAGTTATTGAGTTACTGGGATAACACTCTTTTGGAACATTAAAAATGAAATAAAACCAAGTATACCATGTCATGACCCCAATAGAATGGTGATGATTTCTTTTTTGGGCTGTATCTATGGGACATGTGTATGAACATATTTCTAGGAGTCACATTCATGTGAGTGAGGATTCCCAATCCTATAACTGTCATATACTTTGGAACATGACTTTGATTCTCTCTAGTTTTTATTTGAAATATATTCCAGTATTTTTATAAACTATTTTATTTTCCTATGGAATTTATATTAAATTTTTTATATAAATTTTTTATTCAGTAATTTTTTTAAAGTATTTACATCATTTGAAATGTAATGGATGATTAGTTTTAAAAATTCTTTTGAATTATCAAGTTTATTCATTTTATATAGAAATATTTATTTGGTTAATTAAAAATTAGAAACTTATTATGGAATCCTTTGTGAGACCCTATTGGGATTTCATTTCACAACCTACCTATGATTTTAGTTATTTATAGAATATCTTCTTCTAGGTTCGAGAAAGGTAAAGGGACCACATGGAGTTTGTAGTAGCTATTGATATTTGGGCGTGTATAGTTGAGTTTGTTGTGATGTATGTTGTTACCCACTATTTTCTGGTACATTTCTATAGTAGTTTGGGATATTTATGTCTATTTGAATTTGGGATAACATATCAAATTTTAGATTCTCCTGAATGAAAACTGACTTGTTTATCTTGCTTCCATAATTTTTGTAGAAAATTGGTTCCCACTTTAATTTTGTATAATGTAATATGATAGTCTCCTACCAGTGGGGATTATGAACACCCATAAGGCCATGTTAGGCCTATCTCATTTATAAAGTTACTAGGGATCCCTGGTTAGTTCATGATAAATTAGTATCAAAGATCTAGGTTTTGCATATTTTGTTGATGCCAGTTAGAAGTTGTGCAATCTTGTTGGGATAGAGGAGGTATTTATGATTGAGTTCATGACAATATGTCACCATAATGAACCTTATGTCACTAGGATTGGTCTGGGAAATTCATCTTGAGGATGTAATCTAGTTATTTCTATACTTTTGATATAGATAGTAAGAAATTAAAATCACGAGTTCTCATATATTTGGATTAATTTCCCTTATTTCTTTGTTTGAGTGATAAATATGATGTCTTCAATGTTTTCTATCTATGTGTTATAGTGTTATGACTCTAATAAGATGTAATATTAGTTTATTGGAAGAAGGTGCTGGGAAACCTTAGTGAGGTAATCATCTTGTGCACCTGATTCTAGTTGAGGTCATTATTCATAATATCCATGCTATGAGACAGGTACCTCCACTAGTTCCAATTTAGGCTCTAGTTGTGGAACCTCAATGAGATGATGTTAGAATATTTATCAAGAGTTCTTCCACTATAACCCATAAGGATTCAAAGGCTTATATGATCACTAGCATGACGAGGAGTGGTTATGTGGGATTGAGAGTTTTTTAGTCATCATGGATAGACCCAGTGAAATCAAGGTGAAGTGTTCAACATTTGGGGTAGAATGACTGAGAAAAAAACTATGTGACATGATGGTGATGAAGAAGAAGCATGGGGTATTATAGTGGAATGATATAAAAGATCGTTTCACAAACTATTTCTACATAGATTTGATGGTGTTAGTCATGGATTGTGAGTTTTTTAAGATTTAGAAGGATAATAAGACTATAACAGAGTATGAAAACTGTATTTCTGAGCTAGTGCAGTGTTCACTAGAGATTATGTATAATGAAACGACTAATACTCAAAGGTTCATGTTTGGACATCGATTTGATATTCAGTCTCATATTTTTTGGCTGAATATTCCTTATTATGCTCAGGTTCTAACTAGAGAGTTGATGGTAAAAATGGACTTGGATGGTCTGATAGGGTTTTAGGGAATTTATTTTTGTCCTAGTGGCAGAGTTACTTCCTCTAAATGGAAGATGAAACATGATAAATATCATGACATATCTTGATAGAGTTTTTTTATTACCTTCTATAGTTCCTAGAAGATGACCTTTTTTTCAAAATATTGTAAATCAAAGTAATTCAAAGGTCATTTTCACTGAGGAACCCATGTACTATTCCTCCTACAGATTCTCAGGCTTCCTAAAAAAGATATTCCGTGTATTTTGTGCTCTTTATGTAACGCCTTGACCCCAGAATCCAAAAGTCAGTGCATTATTTTAATACATTGGCATGATTACAAGGAAAAATGTCCCGAATGATCGATCAGTTTAGCAGTCTTGGAAAACATATTACATACATGAATGTTACATTACATATTAGAAGATATAACACAATGTAAATGATCCTTTGAGACTGCCATTAAACCCCTAGCATAACCCTTCTTATCAATCATAAAACACTTCTTGGAATCCTGGGAAAATAAAACATAAGAAAGGGGTGAGCTCAAATGCTCAGTAAGGGTAAGCAATATAGTGGTAGATAACATAAATATTAGTCATGGTGAATAATTGAAAACACATGCCTTTACATATAATAAACACGAACACTTTAATGGAAGGAATATGAGCTAAGTAAATAATTCCATAATTAAACATAGTCATGGGTATTCTACTAATCTACTAACCACATGAACTATCAATATTATTTTCATAATGAGGGAATGTATAATGCCAGAAATTCTGAAACATTTTGTCAAGGCCTCAACCAAGATGTCTAAAAATGATTTAGGACTCGGCCAAAACCATATATCAAATTAGGAAAGGTCTCATCCAATTACACATCTAATTGTCTCATGAGAACTACCGATGCATTGAGGAGCTATATCGGGCTCCATCTGTCACATAATAATTCCAATACATTCCTCATACGAAAAGGATGAAACATAACATAAAAATTCATATTAAAACTAGCACATGAAATGTCAATACTTTAACCATAAACCATGAATGGTATAAAAATAACACATCCACATTAAAAAATATCACTAAATCTTCAATACAATATGGAAGATTTGTATCATAATAAATCATCTTCAAACAAGTTTAAAATCCATCAAAGGATTCTAACATAGATGAAAATGATTTGTAAAACTCTTTGAGAGAAATATCCATTTTTCATGAAAAGATTTAAAAGTCACACAATTTACAAAGGAATACATTTAAAGAAATTTTTAAATCAAAGTGTCCCATACCAATTTGAAACTTTTGAAAGGAATTAAACTATTAAAAACATTCATTTCCATATTAATAAATCATTAAAAAACATTTTGAAAACATGGAATTTAATGAGAATGATTTAGAAGAATAAATATTTAAAACATTTAAAATGAAGTTTTAGTTAAATAGTCCATTAAAAAAATCATTTTGAAAATTCTTTTGTGAAACATGGGCATGGATAATAAATATGTCCCAGTAAAAACTTACACATAAACAATCTCAGATAATAATGCGATTGAGGAATTAACCCTTACCTTGCACTTTCCTTTGGTCGAGGGTATGTTTAAAATCTTTTATAATGACCATAGTATGTTATTAAATTATACCAGAACCATATTCATATTTATTATGTCATACATGATTCATTTATAACTTTATACTACCCATTTAATAACGATTTCCATGTGAAGTTAACATTTTGGGCAATACTCGCTTTCTTTATCGTATATGTTTTAACTTGTTATTCATGATCGTATCATTTAGATCATGATTTAAATGATTACAGAATATAAACGTTGATTTATATGTCATATATATTTAGAATAAAAATATTTATAATAGATGTATATATGAAATGGAAGGCACCATTTATGGAGTCGGTAGGTCGTACATACGCATAAACATTGTTTCCGTTTTAATATCATATTGAAGGGACGTAAGTGAATAAGATACATGTAAGTACATATATATATATATATTAAGTATAACTATTATGTCATATATTACATACTTGTTAATAATATATATATTTTTATAATCATCGTTGAATGGTGAACGTGGAAATGAATCTCACCGCGTCGTGGAGACGATAATCCATACGTACACATGAGCAACAATATCATTATATTGATGGAGAAATAATATTTAATTGGATGTTATATCATATATAGAGAATAATTAACATGTTATATTTATTATTTACATTAGTTATACTCATTATTATACCCATCCAAATAATGAAATGTTTGAATAACAAACTACACCACGACGTGGAAACGGTAAACCGTACGTAAGCACATATGATGACTTTTCCATTTGTATGATGGATCGAATAATGAATATGATTGTACCATTTTTATGATAACATCACAGTATATATAAGATACTGGAGTTATTATTTTATAATTGAAAAAACAAAGAAAGGGGGAGTGGATGAAGAAAAGAACATGAAAGAGGTGATGGAATATTTACCTCTTCTTTGGGCTTTTCCTTTTGACTTGATCAAAAGGGATCGATAGGTTGGCTTTATGACCAAAGTAAGGACACTAGGATGAAGGGAGGAACGTTGGGAGGATATTTGGGCAGGGTTTGGCCAAGATAAATGGATTTGGAGCTGTGATTTGGAGAGAAGGGGATGTGCCCTTTTATAAGAGGGGTGATGGTCACTTTAGGAAAAGATTAAAGTATTAATTTATTATACAATCATATTCGATTTATAATGGCTCAAAATGAATTTATTTTGAGGCTTAGGTGGTTATGGGTCGAAATAATATCGGAAAATAGGTTTTAGACAACTTTAGGTTACCATTTTATCCTTACCTTTTAGAGTTAACTCTTAGTTAAATAGTTTAACTTTTACTGCGTCTTCTTGTATTCTTTCACTATATGGTTAATGAACTTACTCTAAACATCCACGAGAACCTCAAGTGGTTCATTAATGAAATATAAAATATTATTTAAGCCATTTTAAAGAACCTTATATTTTTACAAATATTATATCATCCAATAATATAGTTGTTGTTTTAAAAACTATTTTTTGTCAATTTTGACACTATTTGGTATTTGTTTTTTGTTAAAATCATAACAGCACCATTACTTCGAAAAAATTGATCAAATCAAACCTAACTTGTCATATTAACCTATAAAATTAGTATAATTTATCAAAAGTCTAAAATTAAATTTATATGGGTATTTATAATATCAAATATTTTAATCTTTTATTAATAAGGTAATTACTGTATCATCGTTGTGTTATAAATAAACTTAATTATTTAATGTCTAAAATTTATAAATAAAATTCCATTATGTATGAAATATTTTTATTTTTATAATTAATATTTATAGTCGAATTTATCTTATGTATAACCTTATATTAAAAAAGTTTTAGTTATGAAAACATGAATTTAACACTTTTAACTCCTCTTTAAATTAAATAATAATAAATGTCCTAATCTAATCCAAGTGGACCTAAAGGATAATATTTTATTCCTAAGGTTGTTTTTGGTCGAATTATACTTATCCAATAGAATTAAGACATGTGTTAGGGTAATTTTAATATCATTTTTACCCTCAATTACCCTATTTACTTTTAACCGTGGTAAATAAAAGTCAAAAATTACTATTCACCAAAAATTATACTCATCTTATTGAACCAAATTTTACTTAATGATATTAACCGTTTATCTTGGATTTTTGAAATTTAACTCACAGAAGTGTTAAAATTATCTTTTATGCAAATTTGCAATGTTCCTAGAAGGTGGGTAAAAGACTGTAAAAAGTTCAATAAAATTTTTATATATCTAAACTTATTATAAAATGACTCCAATGAATTACATTGAACATATATAGGTATTATATATCTATTTGGACATAAAATAAATTTAAATAAAAAAATAATTTATTTAAATAAAAAGTCGGTTTAAAACAATAACTAAGTGTTTTTCACTATTCATCAAAAATTGAAAGTTTCAGAAAAATACCAAAAATTCACCCTAAGCTAATTTTGATATTAAAAATTCAAAAATAAAGTCTATTTTACCAAATTAAAAATATAGATGTTTCATTTATTAATCTAAAATCAATTCCTGTTGTGAAAATCCAAAAAAACGGGTTTTTGAAAAAGTAAAAACTATCAAAAGATTGACACGTGTTTATGTCAAATTTAAATGTGAAATTACTTATAACGACCAAAATTATAGTAAATGATAAAAATATAATCTTATTATAAAATCCAAACCATTCAAATGTATAATTGAACACTATAAATATTTTCATTAAAAAAGTAGTTTTCAGTAAATTTTTTGCAATTTTCACTATTCACTTAAACATGAATGTTATCAGAAAAACACCAAAAATTTATCGAAACTAATTTTTTATGTCCTGATTATAAAGAAGAACTTTAATTTGTCAAATTTAATATATAAAAGTGTCAAATATTGGATTTTAAAAGGGTTCACCATTAAAAGGAGGAAAAATTTCATTTTTTAAAAAATACTTCTTTTATCTGAAAAAAATAAATTTGTTCTTACATTATGTCTAAGAAACTCATAATATGGATTCTAAAATTATAAATATTATAAAAAATTTAAAATTCAGTTAATATTATTCATGACTGCTTTTGAATGGTTAGTTTGGTAAGTTGTGGTGCGCTCGAACTCAGTGTTGTGTGTAACACAAGCTATTTAATTAATTTAATGAGATAATGTACTATAATATCTTGGGGTGTTACATTCTCCCCTACTTCAATAAATTGAGTCCTCACCATTTGAAATTGTTCTTCGAAAATAAATGGTTAAAAATAGAAAAATGCCTTTGTGGAAAACCCACATTGGAAATTGGGTTAATAAAATTTAGTCTTAATAAGAGGGAAAGGGAAATGAAAAAGATACCACCAAATTATAATCTCGATTCAGATAACATTGGTGGAAATTAGAGACACATAATTAGAGGGAAAACATAAATATTTATAGAGAGTGATTGAGGTCATCAATTACAATATATCATTTAAATATATTGACAAAACCAATCCATTATCAAAACCATTTTCAATACCAAAATACGTAAAAAGGGTACATGGTATTTATTTTCTTTTTAAATTTTTTGGGCTTGTTAAAGAATCCAAATATCAAATAAAACTCGCGGCAGCGAAAAGGTCATTGTCACCACTTATGTTAAAAAAAATTCCTTTTTTTTGTTTAGTAAAATGCTTCATAGAAAAATATTCCCCTTAAAATGAAAAGTCAAAGGGTTTTATACACTGTATAAAAGAATTTTTTTTAGAAATAAAAGTATACCTGAATGAAAGGATATTGAGACGAAGTCCCTTAACTAATGTTTAATAATTAATTTATCTATAGAATAAGAGGGATATATATATATATATACTTGACAAGTAGAGTAAATCCTTAAACTAATTCCTACCACAAACACATCTTTCTCTCCAAAAGATTTCAAAAAAATATTCTATTTATCCTAATCATATAGGGTTCCAAAAATAATGAATTTATAATTCACCTATCAGACCTTTTAAAAAAGAAACTACATTTTACAATCCAGGACAACATGTTGGCCAGTGGTAGGTGATGCACCCTTGCCGCCCTTTAGTTGCGGGTTCAAGTCTCATGGATTTGCCGGACGCGACTTGTTGTCTCCCGACCTCTGGGTTGTCCTTTTTATGAAAATCCAAAAATAACCATAACAATTGTATCCAATTTCAAACTTATTTCATTCCAACCTTTAGACTTATCAAAAATAATTCTATCCAAACTCACATTCCAAAATTTAGAAGGAATTTAAACAAAATGAAGATCATTTTTGTCACATAATAACATGAGAACACCTTCATCTTGTATTCTTTTAAAACATGGTAATACCCAGAATTACTATAAAACCTCATTGATTACATTCATTCTCCCTTATTCTTTATAGAATACATGATACATTCCTTATATCCAAATTTTTTGAATATTCCAACAATGATGAAATAAACAAACTAATAATCAGTTCCAATGACGTCAATAATATGCAATATAATTTATCCAAATCAACCATATCTTATTTCAAAATCACTACCTCATTTTTAGGACCATATTATGGACTAAATTTCCTTCAACCATGTATTTTCCAAAAATTGTAGCTTACTATTAAAACAGTTTTCATAGAACCATTTAATCTCAAATCCTCAATAAAATAATACTCCAGTACAATCCTTATTTGTCTCCTAAATTCATATAACCAGTATATTGTTGATACAACACTCAAATGAAATTATTCTATAATAACAACATAAGAAAACTAGTCATTCCTATTCATCTCAAGTAGTATCATAAATTGATTATTATCCAACTGCATCATTTGTGGTATACTCTGATGACTGAGACATTGATTCAAGTAGTGTCCCAACGCTTTGTAGATGAAGCATTTAACATTTGAAACCTCTTTCTTACCCTTGCAATCACGTACTTGGTGTCCTCTTTCTCAACACTTATAACAAAATCCCATTCTCTTCAAGAATTTACCAAGGTGATTATTTCCACATTTATCACATATGGGAAAATCCGTCTTTCCCCACTTCTCTTTATCCATATTTCTCTCTACCATCCATTTCTTCTCTTGATTCCCTTCAAAGCCATATGACTCAGATATTTCTTTAATTATCTTATTAACACATGATATTATTTCTTCATATGTTGAGAATACATGGGAGACTATTTTCCTTATAAATATTGGCTTAATACCATG
Organism: Viscum album; assembly: GCA_963277665.1. Lineage (NCBI taxonomy): Eukaryota > Viridiplantae > Streptophyta > Magnoliopsida > Santalales > Viscaceae > Viscum > Viscum album. The sequence continues at coordinate 1,607,095,114 of OY728121.1, forward strand.
AAAGGTATGATACTTCTCACTCTTTGGATCATACGTATTGCTGGAGTTCTCATTCCTTCTACTGGGTGCCATTTCTAAACAATGGCATACAATATGTCAGTTTATGAATCACAATGAATAATTACAATCTTGTAAAATACCTAATGTAAATTGAAAAGATTATTAAAATAATCTATAATCTTAAAAAATGTTTTCTATGAGGATGTATTTACTCTTAAATCCTTAATAAGGGCTTGTGAAGAAAATGTGGATTATCCTATTCCTATCCCCCAAGAGTGTGGTAACCAAGAGTGCAACAAGGCCCATTGTCATGCACCAGTTTCTGTTCGAGTCTAGCTCAAAGCAGTATTTTCGAGTTTTACCCCTAGGTACATCTGTGCCAGAGCCGCCTCTACCTAAATGTATCCAGACAGGGATGTATTTCTTGGAAAACTCACTAAATCTCTAAATTACCAAAATTCAGGGAAGTTCTTCTATATTAATCATCAAAGTCTATCTTAGGGTAATGTTATCTAATAAGATTTTATCTAAATCTATTTCCAAGGTTGTTTCTAAACTTCCTCTAATACAAACTTTAATGCCCTGACCCCAGAAGCGCAGATTTAGTGCATTATTTTAATACATTGGCATGATTAAAAAGAATCAAATCCCGAAGGACCAATCAGTTTAGCAGACTTGGAAAATAGATTAGATACATGAATGCTACATTACACATTAGAAGATAAAACACATTGTAAATGATCCATTGAGACTACCATTAATCCCCTAGCTTAACCCTACTTATCAATCATAAAACACTTCCTGGAATCCTGGGAAAATAAAACATAAGAAAGGGGTGATCTCAAATGCTCAATAAGGGTAAGTAATACATCGTATGATAACATAAATATTAGGAATAGAGAATAATTGAAAACACATGTCTTTACAAATAATAAACATAAACACTTTTATGGCAGGAATATGAGCTGAGTAAATAATTCCATAATTAAACATAGTCATGGGTATTCTACTAGTCTAATAAACACATGAACCATCAATATTATTTTCATAATGAGTGAATGTATAATGCCGTACATTATGAAACATTTTGTCAAGGCCTCGACCAAGACATCTAAAAATGATTTAGGCATCGGCCAAAAAAATATATCAAATTGGGGAAGGGCTCGGCCAATTCCACATCTAATTGTGTCATGAGACCTACCAATGCATCGAGGAGCTATAGCAGGCTCCACCCATCACATACTAAGTCCAATACATTCCTCATACGAAAAGGTTGAAACATAACATAAACATTCCTATTAAAACTAACATAAGAAATGTCAATAATTTAACCATAAACCACGAATGGTACAAAAATAACACATCCACATTCAAACATATCACTAAATATTCTATAGAATATGGAAGATTTGTATCATAATAAATCATCTTCAAATAAGTTTAAAATCCATCAAAGGATGCCGACATAGATGAAAATGATTTGTAAAACTCTTTGAGAGAAATATCCATTTTTCATGAAAACATTTAAAAGTCACACAATTTATAAATGAATACATTTAAAGACATTTTTGAGTCAAAATGTCCCATAACACTTTGAATCTTTTTAAATGAATTAAACTTTTAAAAACATTCATGTCCATATAAATAAATCTTCAAAAATTATTTTGAAATCATGGAAATTAATGAGAATGATTTAGAAGAATAAATATTTAAAACATTTAAAATTATGTTTTAGTTAAAAAGTACCCTAAAATAATCCTTTTGAAAAATATTTTTGTGAAAAATGGATATGGATAACAAATATGTCCCAGTAAAAACTTACACATAAACAATCTCGGATAATAATAAGATAGAGGAATTAACCCTTACCTTGCACTTTCCTTTGGTCGAGGTAACATTTAACCTCCTCTATAATGACCAAAGTATGTTATTAAATTATACCATAACCATATTAATATTTTTTTATATCAAACATAATTAATTTATGACTTTATACTACCCATTTAATATTGATTTCCATGTTAAATTAACATTTTGGTTAGTACTCGCTTTCTTTATCGTATGTGTTTTAACTTTTAATTCTTGATAGTATCATTTAGATCATGATTTAAATGATTCTAGAATATAAACCGTGATTTATTTATCATATATATATAATAAAAATATTTATAATAGATGTATATATGAAATGTAAGGAACCGTTTATGGAGACGGTAGGCCGTACGTACGTATAAACGTTGTTTCCGTTTTCAAATCATATTGAAGGGATGTAAGTGAATTAGATATATGTCAGTACATATATATGTATATATTCAGTAGATTTATTATGTCATATATTACATACTTATTAATCATATATATATTTCTATAATCGTCGTTGAATAGTGAACGTGGAAATGAATCTCATCGCGTCGTGGAGACGATAATCCGTACGTATGGACGGGCGACAATATAATTATATTGATGGAGAAATAATACGTAATTGGATGGTATATAATATATAAATAATCATAACATGTTATAATTATTATTTACATTAGTTATACTCATTATTATACCCATCCAAATAATTAAATACTTGAATAACAAACTACACCGCGACATTGAGATGACAATCAGTACGTACACACGTAAGATGAATTTTTCATTTATCAGATGGATAGAATAATGAATATGATTATAGAATTTTTATAATAACATCACTGTATATATAATATATTGAATTTATTATTTTAGTATGGAAACAAACCAAGAAAGAGGAAGTGGAAGAAGAAAATAACTTGAAAGAGGTGATGAAATATTTACCTCGTCTTTGGGTTCGTCCTTTTGATTTGATCAAAAGGGCTCCTTTGGTTAGATTTATGACCAAAGGAAGACCTATAAAATTAAGGGATAAAAGTTGGGAGGATATTTGGGTAGGGTTTGGTCGAGACAAATGGCTTTGGAGGTGTGATTTTGAGAGAAGGGAATGTGCCCTTTTATAAGAGGGGTGAGGGTTACTTTCGGAAAATATTAAAGTATTAATTTATTATACAATAATATTAGTTTTATAATGGATTAAAATGAATTTATTTAAAACCTTAGGTGGTTATGGGTCGAAATAATCACAACCAATAGATTTTAGGCAAGTTTAGGTTACCAATTTAACCACATCTTTTAGACTTAACTCTTAGTTAAATAGTTTTACTTTTACCATGTCTTCTTGTATTCTTACACTATATGGTTAATAAACATACTCTAAACTTCCAAGAGAACCTAAAGTGGTTCATTAATGAAATATATAATATTATTCAAGTCCTTTTTCTGAAACTTATATTTTTGGGAATATTATATCCACCAATAAGATAGTTTTTGTTTTAAAAACTATTTTTGTCATTTATGACAATATTTGGTATTTGTTTTTTTGTTAAAATCATAACAGCATGATTAATTCTAAAAAAATTTATTGAATCAACCATAACTTGTCATAATAACCTATTAAATTATTATAATTTATCAAAAGTCTAAAATTACATTTATTTGGGTATTTATAATATCTATTATTTTAATCTTTTTTTAATAAGGTAATTAGTGCATCATCATTATGTCATAAATAAAATTAATTATTTAATGTATAAAAATTATAAATAAAATACCATTAGGTAGGAAATATTTTTATCTTTCTAATGAATATTTATAGTCGAATTTATTTTATGTATAACCCTATATTAAAAATGTTTTAGTTATGAAAACTTGAATTTAATACTTTTAACTCTTCTTTAAATATAATAATAATAAATTTCCTAATCTAATCCAAGTGGACCTAAAGGATCATATGTTATTCCTATGGGTTTTTTATGATCAAATTATACTTATCTAATAGAATTATTACATGTATTAGGGTAATTGTAATATAAATTTTACCCTTAATTACCCTATTTACTTTTAACCATGGTAAATAAAAGTCAAAAGTAACTATTCACCAAAAATTGTTTTCATCTTATTGAACAGAGTTTTAAATACTAATATTAACCATGTCTCTCTTATTTTTGATATTCAACTCACAGAATCGGTAAAATTATATTTTTTGCAAATTTGCAAAAGATCCTAGGAGGTGGGTAAAAGACAGTAAAAAGTTCAGTAATTTTTTTATAAATCTAAACTTATTATAAAATTACTCCAGTGAATTAAATTGAACTTATATGGGTATAATATATGTATTTTATCCTAAAATAAATTTAAATAAAATAAATAATTATTTAAATAAATATTCGGTTTAAAACAATAACTTAGTGTTTTTCACTATTCATCAAAAATGGAAAGTTTTCATAAAAATACAAAAAATTCACCCTAAGGTAATTATGATATTCCGAATTAAAAATGAAGTCTATTTTACCAAATTAAAAACATATAATATTCATTTATTAATTTAAAATTAATTCCCATTGTCAAAACAAAAAAAAAACAGGTTTCTAAAAATTTAAAAACTATCAAAAGATAGACATGTGTTTATGTCAAATTTAAATGTGAAATTACTTATAATGACCAAGATTGTATTAAATGATAAAAATAAATTATAATTATACTTCCCAACCATACAAATTTATAATTGAACACTATAAATTATTTTTATTAAAAAAGTTGTTTTCAGTTAAAATGTAGTAATCTTCACTATTCACCCAAAAATGAAATTTATTAGAAAACAAAATTTTTTTATCGAAACTAAATTTTTATGTCTCGATTCTAAAGAATAAGTTTATGTTGTCAAATTTAATATATTAAAGTGTCAAATATTGGATTTAAAAATGGTTCTCCATTAAAAGGATATAAAATTTCATTTTTTGAAAAATAACTCTTTTATCTGAAAAAAATGAATTTGTCATAACCAAGAGTGAATCAAGTCCTATTTTCACGAACCATTTCCCATTAGAGTCTAGATCAAAGAGGTGTTTTCGGGTTTTACCCCTAGGTACATCTGTTTTAGAGCCGCCTCTACCTGCTCATATCTAGACATGGATGTATTGTTCAGAAAACTCACAAAATCTCTAAATTATCAAAATTATAGGAATTTGTTCTATACTAATCCTCAAAGTATATCTTAGGGTAATGTTATCTAATCAAAGTTTATCTAAATATATTTCTGTGGTTTTTGATAAAATTTCTCTAATACAAAGTCTAACACCCTGACCGCAGAATCCCAGATTCAGTGCATTATTTTAATTCATTGGCATGATTACAAGGAATCAAGTCCTGAAGGACTGATTAGTTTAGAAGTCTTGGAAAATAGATTACATACATGAATGATACATTACACATTATAAGATAAAAACAACTTAAATGATTATTTTATACTTCCATTAATCCCCTAGCCTAACTCTACTTTTCAATCATAAAACACTTCTTAGAATCCTGGGAAAATAAAACATAAGAAAGAGGTGAGCTCAAGCGCTCAGTAAGGGTAAGAAATACACCGTAAGATAACATAAATATTAGTAATCATGAATAATTGAAAACACATGTCTTTGCCAATAATAAACATGAACACTTTTATGGAAGGAATATGGGATAAGTAAATAATGCCATAATCAAACATAGTCATGGGTATTCTACTAGTCAAATAACCACATGAACCATCAATATTATTTTCATAATGAGGGAATTTATAATGCCAGACATTCTGAAACATTTTTTCAAGGCCTCGACCAAGACATCTAAAAATGATTTAGGCCTTGGCCAAAACCATAAATCAAATTGGGGAAGGCCTTGACCAATTAATTGTATAATTGTCTCATGAGACCTACTGATGCATTGACGAGCTACAATGTTCTCCACTCGTCACATACTAAGTCCAATACATTCCTCATACGAAAAGGTTGAAACAAAACATAAACATTCGTATTAAAACTAAGATACAAAATGTCAATACTTTAACCATAAACCAAGAATGGTATAAAAATAACACATCCACAGTAAAAAATATCACTAAATCTTCAATACAATATGGAATATTTGTATCATAATAAATCATCTTCAAACAAGTTTAAAATCCATCAAAGGATGCTGTCATAGATGAAAATTATTTGTAAAACTATTTGAGAGAAATATCCCTTTTTAATGAAAACATTTAAAATTAACACAATTTAGAAATAAGGACATTTAAAGACATTTTTGAATCAATGTTTTCGATACCACTTTGAAACTTTTGAAAGGAATTAAACTTTTAAAAACATTCATGTCCATATAAATAAATCTTTAAAAACCATTTTGAAAGCATGGACATTAATGAGAATGACTTAGAATAATAAATATTTTAAACATTTAAAATGAAGTTTTAGTCAAAGAGTGCCCTAAAATAATACTTTTGAAAAATCTTTTATGCAACATGGACATGGATAATAAATATGTCCCAGTAAAAACTTGCGTATTAACAATCTCGAATAATAATGAGATAGAGGAATTAACACTTACCCTGCACTTTCCTTTGGTTAAGGGCAGGTTTAACCTCTTGTATAATGACCATAGTATGTTATTAAATTGTACCAGAACCATATTCCTATTTATTATATCATACATGACTCATTTATTACTTTATATTACCCATTTAATAATGATTTCCATGTTAAATTAACATTTTAGGTAATACTCGCTTTCTTTATCGTATGTGTTTTAACTTTTTATTTTTGATCTTATCATTTAGAACATGATTTAAAATACTCCAGAATATAATCCTTAATTTATAAATCATATATATTTATAATAAAAATATTTATAATAGATGTATATATGAAAGGGAAGGTGCTGTTTATGGAGACGGTAGGCCGTACGTACGCATAAACGCAGTTTCCGTTTTCCTATCATATTGAATGAAAGTAAGTGAATAAGATATATGTAAGTACATATATATATATTAAGTAGAATTTTTATTTCATATATTAAATAATTATTAATAATATATATATTTTTATAATCATCATTGAATGGTGAACGTGGAAATGAATCTCAACGGGTTGTGGAGACGGTAATCCGTACGTAAACACGAGTGTCAATATCATTATATTGATGGATAAATCATATGTAATTGGATGGTAAATCATATATAAAGAATCATTAACATGTTATAATTATTATTTACATCAGTTATACTCATTATTATACCCATCCAAATAATGAAATATTTTAATAACAAACTACACCATGATGTGTAGATGACAATCCGTACGTACGCACGTATAATGACATTGTCATTTATAGGATGGATAGAATAATGAATATGGTTTTAACATTTTTATAATAACATATAAATATGTATAATATACAGGAGTTATTATTTTAGTGTGGAAACAACCAAGAAATAGTAAGTGGAAGTAGAAAAGAACATGAAAGGGGTGATGAAATATTTACCTCTTCTTTGGGTTCTTCCTTTTGACCTGATCAAAAGGGATCCATAGGTTGGATTTATGACCAAAGGAAGACATATAGGATTAGGGGAGGAAATTTGGGAGGATATTTGGGCAGGTTTTGGCTGAGCCAAAGGGATTTGGAGGTGTGATTTTGAGAGAAGCGGAAGTGCCTTTTTATAAGAGGGGTGAGGGTCATTTTAGGAAAAGATTAATGTATTAATTTATTATGTAATCATATTAATTTTATAATGGATCCAAATGAATTTATTTATATCCTTAGATGGTTATGGGTAGAAATAATCTCAGGAAATAGGTTTTAGACAAGTTTAGGTTACCATTTTAAACTTATCATTTAGATTTAACTCTCAGTTAAATAGTTTTACTTTTACCATGTTTTCTTGTATTCTTACACTATATGGTTAATAAACATACTATAAACTTCCAAGATAACCTCAAGTGGTTAATTAATGACATATATAATATTATTTAATCCCTCTGGCTGAACCTTAGATTTTTGGGAATATTATATCAACCCATAATATAGTTTTTGTTTTAATAACTATTTTATGTCAATTTTGACACTATTTGGTATTTGTTTTTTTAAATCATAAAAACATGATTACTTGGAAAAAAATTTATTGAATCAACCGTAACTTGTCATATTACCCTATAAAATTAGTTTAATTTATCAAAAGTCTCAAATTACATTTATTTCTGTCTTTATAATATCAATTATTTTAATCTTTTATTAATAAGGTAATTACTCCGTCATCATTGTGTCATAAATAAATTTAATTATTTAATGTGTAAAAATTATAAATAAAATACCATTATGTAGTAAATATTTTCATCTTTCTAATTTTTATTTATAGTCGAATTTATTTTATTTATAACCCTATATAAAAATTTTTTTAATTATGAAAACTTGAATTTAACACTTTTAACTTTTCTTTAAATTAAATAATAATAAATGTCCTAATCTAATCCAAGTGAACATAAAGGATCATATTTTATTCCTAAGGTTGTTCCTGATCAAATTATACTTATCCAATAGAATTAGGACATGTTTTAGGGTAATTTTAATATCATTTTTACCCTTAATTACCCTATTTACTTTTAACCGTGGTAAATAAAAGTCAAAAGTTACTATTCACCAAAAATTATTTTCATCTTATTGAAAAAAATTTTACATACTGATATTAACCGTGTCTCTAGGATTTTTGAAATTCAACTGACAGAAACGGTAAAATTATTTTTTTTGCAAATTTGCAAATGCTCCTAGGAGGTGGGTAAAAGATGGTAAAAAGTTCAATAATTTTTTATAAATATAAACTTATTATAAAATGAATTAAATAAATTACATTGAAATTATATATGTATTATGTATATATTTTTACCTAAAATAAATTTAAATAAAATAAATAATTTTATGAATAAAAAGTCGGTTTTAAACAATAACTTAGTGTTTTTCACTATTCATCAAAAATTGAAAGTTATTAGAAAAATACCAATAATTCACCCTAAGATAATTTTGATATTCCAAATTCAAAAATGAAGTCTATTTTACCAAATTAAAAACAAAAAAGTTCCATTTATTAATTTAAAATTAATTTCCGTTGTCAAAACATAAAAAACGGGTTTTTAAAAAGGTAAAAACTATCAGTAGATTGATATGTGTTTATGTCAAATTTAAATGTGAAATTACTTATAATGACCAAAATTGTATTAAATGATGAAAATATAATATAATTATACTTACAAACCATTCATATGTATAATTGAACACTATACATTATTTTGAATAAAAAAGTTGTTTTCAGTTAAAATTTAGTATTTTTCACAATTCACTCAAATATGAAAGTTATCAAAACTAAAAACAAAAAATTTATCGATACTAAATATTTATGTCCCAATTAAAAATAAGATGTTTATTTTTTCAAATTTAATATATAAAAGTGTCAAATATTTTATTTAAAAATGGTTCTTCATTAAAAGGCGGTAAAATTGCATTTTATTGAAAAATACTTCTTTTATCAGAAAAAATGAATTTGTTATTACATTATGTCTAATAAACTCATAATATGGATTATAAAATTATAAGGATTATTTAAAATTCAAAATTCAATTAATACTATTCATAACCGCTTTTGAACGGCTAGTTCAGTAAGTCGTGGTGTGCTTAAACTCGTTGTTGCGTGTAGCGCAAGCTATTGAATTACTTTAATGAGATAATGTACTATGAAATATTGGAGTGTTAAATTATCCCCTCCTTCAATAAATTTAATCCTCACAATTTGAAATTTTTCTTCAAAAATAAATGGTTAAAAATAGAAAAATACCTTTGTGGACAAACCAAATCGGAAATTTGGTTAATAAAATATAGTCTTAATAAGAGGGAAAGGGAAATGAAAAGGTTACCACCAAATTATGATCTCGATAAGGAGAAAAATAGTGGAAATTAGAGACACATAATTGGAGGGAAAACGTAAATATTTATAGGGAGATATTGAGGTCATGAATCACAATTTATCATTTAAATATATTGACATAACAAATCAATTATCAAAACCATTTTCAATAACAAAATACGTAAAAAAAGTACATGGTATTTATTTACTTTTGTATTTTTTTGTCTTGTTAAGGAATCCAAAGATCAAATAAAACTCGTGGAGGAGGAAAGGTTATTGTCACCACTTACATTAAACAAAAATTCCTTTATTTTTCGTTTAGTAAAACGTTTCGTAGAAAAAGATTCCCCTTGAAATGAAATGTCAATGGGTTTTGTACACTGTATAAACGAAAGACATTTAGAAATCAAAGGATGCCTCAATGAAAGGATATTGAGACGAAGTCCCTTAACTAAAGTTTAAGAATGAATTTAGTAATAGAATAAGAGGAATATATACATATATATACTTAACAAGTAGAGTTACATCCTTTTACTAATTCCTACCACAAACACATCTTTCACTCCAAAAGATTTCAAAAAAATATTCTATTTATCCTAATCATATAAGGTTCCAAAAATAATGAATTTATAATTCACCTATCAGATCTTTTAAAAAAGAAACTACATTATACAATCTAGGACACCACGTAGGCCAGTGGTAAGTGATGCAACCTTGTCGCCCTTCGGTTGCGGTTGGTACATTATCCTAATCGTATAGGGTTCCAGAAATAATGTTATGGGGTTTATGGGTTGTGTGCGGTGGGCACATAGTTTTTAAAACCATGATCCCACCAAGTAGAAACAATAAAACCCCATTAAAATGGGTTAACGACCAAGGTTCAAAGATTTTTTGACCATGAAACCTTACCATGGAAGCCTTGCGTATGATATTTTTGAATATGAAAATTAATTTTAAAATTACAGATACCCTCGTTTTAGATGTTAAGAAAACTTATACAACCCCATAACATTTCTTCTCCCATGGTACCTCCAAATAGGTGATTTTGGATACTATACACCCCTATGTAAGTGGATCTACGCTAGGAGAATGACATCCGATATCTACCTGGTAGGTTTCCTCTTCCCATTTCCTTTTTCATAATCCCTCATCATTCCTCCCTATGGTTTTTAAGATATCTGTGTTTATTGGAAGTTCTAATCCCCACTATTTTAGGTCTTGGATAAAGGGTTTATTCTTGGATCCTTTTATTCAACATTCTTCATTGATGTTTAATAATTAGAGCTTTGTGATTCGAGATCCAGTGATCCTAAGGTTGGTGGATCCATTTTGATTGGAAATTTTTACTAACCCAAGATTTCATGATTTATGTTCCTCTGTTTGTTATAAATTAAATTTATTGAGGGAAATGAAATTTCATTTTATTGGCCACTTAAAAACTCAATTCTATTTAATTGGGATTACGAAATTGGAATTAACATGAATTTGGGAAAACCCCAAAATTGAATTGAATTGGGGTGTATTTGTGAAATTGATGAAATTTTGTGAATTTTAAATTGTTGAATTTAAATTGGAAAATTAATTTTATGAAACTGATTTCTAATTATTTTTTGAGAAAAATGGCTTAAAATGGGTTTTATATAAATCTTTTGGATTTATATTGAAAAAATAATGTTTTGATTAATAATAGTGGGTTGGTTTTTAAATGGAAAATTGGAATATTTGTATTTCAGAATTGGACAAATTTTATTTTGATAATTCCTAATATAAATTAACAATCATTGATTTTTAATACAGAATATGAAATACAATGTAGTTACTGATTTATTGGGATAAAACTATTTGGATTCTTTATAAGTGAAACAAAACCTTGTGAATTAATTCACATCCCCCATGGGATGGTGATGAATCCTCTTTGTTATTTATCAAATAGATTTGTGCAAACATATATTTTCAGGATTCACCTTTGATTGTGTAAATATTTTATAGCCTAGAACTATCATACCTTTTGGAACATGACTTTTTTTCATTCTTGTTTGTTTTTGAAATATATTCCACTGTTGTTCTAATCAATTTTACATGCCTTATGAATTAATACAAACTATTTTATATAAAAAATTTATTAATCTATTTGTTTAAATTATTTCCTTAATTTTAAATGTAAATTATTTATAATAAATATTATTTTGAACTGCCATGTGTGTTTATTTAAAATTGAAATATAAATTTGGTTAACTAAATGGATATATCATATTCTAGAATCCTTGGTGGAACCCTATTATGATTTTCTCTCACACCATTCCTGTGCCTTTGGGTGCGTTTATATTAAATTCTTCCTTGTTCGAGCAAGGGAAAGGAACCAGTTGGAGGTGGTAGTTTTTGTTGTTCTACGGTCTTAGAAAATTGTCTATGTTGGGACATGGGATGTTACCTCTTATTTTATCATACTTTTTTGTAGTACTTTGATCGTTTTATCTACATTGACATCTGGTAAAATTCTCCCTATATAGTTTATCTTGATTCTATACCCATTTTTTTATCTTTATTACACAATGTTCATGGAGTATTCATTCCGACATTTATTTTTTATGATGCTAGGTGATAGTCTCCAACCAATGGGGATAGGGAATTTCCTTCCGAACATGTGAGGAATAAATCAATTATCGAGTTACAATGGTACTTGGGCTGGTCCATGAAGCCTATATTTCACTCTGATGCATTGGTTAATGATTTATGTCTCATGATATGTTGATGGGATTCAAGTCTAAGGGCTTTAACCAATATGGTATGATGGGGAAAACATTACCCTAAAAGGGAAAGGACTGTGATTGCGTATGGTGGTGTGTCCCACCTAGCAGGTATAATCCCCAAGAAGATGTAAGATGGTGAAACCAATCCACTATGGGGAGATGGGGAAACCCGATCTGTTATGGGATGATGGGGAAACATGACCCCTTATAAGAAAAGATCTATAAATGTCGATGGTGGTGTCTCCCCTAAATATGTGTCTTCCCCATTAACTACCCTAATACGTTCTAGCTATGTGACTTTACATAAAGTGAATGATATTACATGTTTATGTGTATTCCAAAATTCCATTTACTGTTCCTATGTTATGATTTCATGGATTATGATCTTGTTTTCCTTTTGATCCATGTATTTTGAACCACCAAGATATATTCCATGATTCATGTTTATGATCTTTGATATATAAGATATGATCTTATAATGATATGATCACATTCTCATACCCATATTCTCATGTTTATTCATACATGTCTCCCTTATTTACAAATACAGATAATTTAATCTCACACCTTTTTAGGATTCCTTCCTATGGTTATGAAAAAATATATTACCTATTATATGTCTATAAAGGGTTATAGTCATGAATAACATAGTTAGAGATGATTTTTTCCACTTATGTAATAGTGTTTATGTATCCATGTTTCCAAAGGCACTAGGCTAATATGGTCTTTGGGCGTCTGTTTCAGTCATTTATTAAGTGTTCTAAAAAAATGATGTAATTCCTATGTATATTAAGACTGGTTTGTTATAGTTGGTTTTAGAGATAATGTTTAGTAATCCTTTGGAAAATATGATGATAAAACATTAATGAGATCCCTAGGTATATTTCAATGTATATTTCTATTGATGTCTCTAAAGATAAGATTAAGGAAAATGAAAAGTATATGAAAAAGTCAGGAAATATTGGTAAATGTTATAGAGAGTTGTTTCCTAGAAATAAATCATTTCTTGAATAATAAATGTGTAAATTGTTCTAGTATGTATGTATATATAAGTGATAACTATGACAAGGTTCTTTGTGGATGACTTTAGAAAAACCTCAAACATGACAACATGTCTTACTGTGCACCTAGTTTGACACTCCCAAGATATATGATTTATAATTTCACTAAAATATTATGAACTGCCTTAAAGGATTTAAATAGAATACGAATATTAATAAACAAGGATAATCTTAATGTGTCATCGATTAAATAGAAGGTGTAATGAATATGACATCCTAAATGTTATTTTTTATGATTATGTTTTTTTATTTTTTGATATGTGTTCATCACCCTATGCATTCTATTTTAATTCAACAAAGAGAACTTTAAGGAACATGGTTAACATTGAATTTTTCATATTATGAAAGAATTTTAATTATGAAAATATATTTCCCAAGTGGAAATATCATAATGGGAATTAGGAAGGTGGAAATAGTAATGGTTATACATCTGAAGAAAAAGATACCACAAGGGACTTGTGAAATCTTTGTGAGGTTCCTCCAATATTAATTAAATTAAACAGAAGAAGAATCATTAGATTGAGGTTTAGTAACCTTAATACATTATTCATATTTTTTTCTAGGTAAGAAGTATTAAAAGAAAAGTTGATGAATCCTAAGTAATTGTTTATGTTGGATGATTGAAGTATATTTGTTTTGGAAGTCGAACATTATGTTTTATGAATCATAAAATAAATAAGTATTTTTATTATAATATTTAATTAAGGACTGGAAAGGATGTGTTGAATTATGATGAGGATATATAAATCTGATTTAATGGAAATTTGATATTTTTATTAAATGAAGGAAACCCTTAATGTGTTCAAGACATAGTGAAAATTGGGTTTATCTTGGATAAAGAGATGAATGTTTTGGATAATGTAAATCAGATAGTATCATGTAATTTATAACCAATTATGTATTTGGTTAAAATGTATTCTATGTTATCATGGATAAAGAATAAAATGTCTTGGATTTATGGAATATATTTAGTAATCATTAGAATAGGAAAGAATTCATTTATTTAAAAATGATTTATGGTGATTTAGGTTATTATAATGTTTCAAGGGAATATATAATGAGGGAATTCACATGTTTGGAATGTGAAAAATAAGAATTGGTCTCTAATATAAGGGGGATCAATGTTAAACTGATTTCATGATTTTTTTTCTAAATTGATGGATTTTAATATTTTGGAAGTGTTAAAAGGTAAACAATTTATGGAAAGGTTTTGTTACACTAAGGATTTAGTTTTTGATATTAAATTCTTATCCCACCACATTGGGATTTATGAATATTGGACAACCTATTCTATCAACTTTTTGTTGATGATAATTGATGACCGATGAGGTAGAATATAAAAGATCTCATTGTCTGTTATCGATTCCAGAATGAAAAAATTCACCTTCCTTTTTTGAGAAAGTGGTGACATGGATCATGGAACAATAAAGGTTGAGGTTTTCTTTAAATCATCTAGGTATATCATTTCATTAAAATTATTCAACATTATGAAAACTATCTAGAAATGAAAATTTTCTATAATACTGTAAATTTTTTGAACCAAAGGGATTTTAAATCATCATAGATGTATGAATTTGAGTCCCTCATCATTATATTGATCATTAAATTATTTGTGATTGATGGCTGCAATCACTCCCTATAAATATTTACACATTTTCACCATGTCCAATATTTACTCCCAATTATTGTTCTCTTATGTGGAAACCTAATGGTGAGTTACTTTGGGTAATCATTATAGTTAAAACATTCCTTATTTAAAGGAAGTCCTAGTTTTTATTTTTATGATGTCGGTTTCTATGAATTGAACATTTAAATATATATATTTTGACAACCATGATGAATATCGGGGCCGAAATTCATTTTATTGGCGGTAGAATGTGACTTCCTGAGATTTTGTGAATTATTTATTTCAAATAAGTTTAATCTTTTTGATATTTAACATTTTCAAAAACACTTAAAATAGTTTTTTATATTAAATCACTGTGTCATATTTTTTTATTCTACACCATTGTAAGCTTGTTCTACACACTACATCGACTTGTCTTGTGTTTCACACAATAGAAGGTTTTTTCAAAATCATATTTTTTTATTATAATTATTTAAATGATATAATTATAACCAATCCATTAAACACGGAAATATGAATATTAATAACTAATTTTTAAATATTATTTCTAATGGTTTAATATAAATATATCATATCGATAAGAAAATATATATTTTTAGTTAAAATAATTATATGTATAAAAGTATTATATCTGTAAAGGGAAATTTTTTTATGTCCGTCAATAGAAAATAAAAAAATTTAAACACTCATATAAATTGAATTTTCCGAAATAAAACTCATCTTTGGATTTAAAATGAATATATTTCCATAGGAATACTTTTTGAGATTTTTCCAAGAAACATCATTTTCAGATGAATAATAAAAAATACTATATTTTAATTCAAAACCTAATTTTCATATAATCTATTTATATAGATAAATTAAATTGAAAATTGGTTTTAAATTAAAAATAGATAAATTAAAAATATATCATTATATTATATGTCATTTTAATCATTTTTATGTTTTGTTTAGATATAAAAACATAATGAACATTTGAACACTCTCACATTCATAACTAGATTTCTCACCATATTTGTGGGATTAACATTAAACACAATTTTTTTTTCATATATGTATTGAATATACAAAAAATTTAAACAAATGGTATAAATATGTATAATATCTATATACTAATATTATAAATTTAATTTCTGTCTAAAAATATTTGTTAAGTTGATTAAAATTAATTATAGTGATTAAAGAAAAATTATGTTTAACAATGGACTAAAAAATAATCTTATGATGAAAGATGAACTAACCAACATTCCAGAACCCACTAGATGGAAATATATGTACAATAAACCTTCAATTAATGTTTTTTATATCTATTTTTTAGATAAAAACATGTGTACACTTAACTAGTGCTAAAAAGCCAAATGTGTCCCCTCCAACCCTTATAAAAGGTCACCACATATCCCCCTTCTTCAAAGAACTCATAACACATAATTTCAGAAATTATATAACCAATTGAATTCCAAAAATCCATAAAATCCTCCTCGAATCCTCCCTTTGGTAAGAAATGCAACCATGGAACCCCTCTCGTGCAAACTAAAAAGAGTTACCTAAAGAATAGGTAATATCCTTCCACAATCCCCATGACTTTATTTTTGTTCTACACTATCAAAATTATTATTATTCCATGAATAAATATGATCATATTTATCCTATATATAAGAATATTTTTTTTATGATTTGGGTTCAGTATACACATACCAACACTTCCATCTAATCGGTAAAAAAATTATCATTCTTCTGTACAACTAACTACCGCTTCATGTAACAATTTTTTTCATTTTTAACTTTGCCACCTATCATGGTTGTGATTTATGATGGAAAATATATTTTAATATGATATATATGATATATATGTTTTATTTATGATTTTTTATTATTACATTACACATACCATATTGATTTATGTTTTCTGTAAAAATGATGATTTTGTTTCAGGAAGTGTGGACTAGAGCTTCCTCAAAGAGATGTTATTCATTAAAACACAAAATTGAATATTTTATGAATGTTTTTAGTAAAATTATAAGTGAAATTTGACCTTATAATTATAATTTAGTAATAATATATATATAAATATGACAATTACTTTCTTTCAATGTTACAAAGAAAAATGTAAACAATGTTCATGTGTTCGCACTACATGTTGTCTCAATGAATGGTGTATTCCATTTAATATTTATATAATACATAGATAATTATAAATATATATAAACTGAATAAAAGTGATATCTATATCATGGTTTAAATTATAGTAATCATTATATATGTTTGAGCACAAAAAATATGACAAATTAATACACATGCAAAAAACAAAGAGGGTATTACCTGAAAAGAAACCTTAACTTTCAACTTTTAATAAGTAGGTAATAAAAAATAATTACCAAACTATATATGGTATTATATATAAAAATATTTTTCAATAAAATATTTATAATAAAATTATATTTATTGTAAAGGAGGATTTGACATGTACAATTAGAGTAATGACAAAAGGTAACTGAATTTTATATCACTTTTTATTTCTTTAAGATACATGAAATATTAACCTCTTGCTTCTTTTGTGTAGTGTATATAATTCCATATGAATTTATATATAATTAATATCATTTATTTAATGATATAATATTGTTTAAATTATTTTATTATATCATGGGTATCATTATTCTAATTTTACTCAATTACTAATGTTTAACACATCTCACTTTTATTTTTTTGAGACACAAAGCATGTTAACCTCATATTTCTTTTATGTGGTGTGTATTATTCCCATGTATTTATTCCTTGATTAATATAATTTAATTTTTGGGTATTTAAAAATCAATTTTATGGTATTTATTTCATAGGGTTTATGTTTCAAAAGTAACCAAAGCGAAAAAGTAAAATTTTCTAAATTTACCTTCTTTTAGATAGATGCCATGTTATAGACCAATAAAATTATATGTTGCATATAAATATCCATTTGAAATTTTATATAATTAATATCATTATTTTCATGACATTATAATCTTAATTTAATTTCATTTTTTACATGATGATTTTGATTTAATTCTACCAAGTGATAACAGTTTGTTGAAACAATACCATTGTTTATCGAGATTGTTTATGAGTATGCATTAATGAATGAAATATTCTGATACATATTTCAATATAACTCAGGAAAATTATTAACCACCCTTTATTCATGAAATAATCATGTATATTAACTATTTAAGCTCTTTTGTCCATAATATGATTGGGAAGATATTTTTTAGAAATTATGACTTTATATCTCTCTTTAATCGAAAATCAGTGTTCATTCAAAACCATATTTTATAAACATGTATTCTGGTATTATTCATATTTTTTGAATGTATTATCAATGAAAATAGTTTAAAAAATGCTTTCAAGAAATAGTTATATGTTTTTAAAGTATTTTCAATGATATGGGATTCAAAACGTTTTCAATATTCTTTTATAAGTTTGCATGGAAAATTATATTCAAAACATTTTAATGATTTCATGATAAGTTTTTAAA
Source organism: Viscum album (assembly GCA_963277665.1). Classification (NCBI taxonomy): domain Eukaryota; kingdom Viridiplantae; phylum Streptophyta; class Magnoliopsida; order Santalales; family Viscaceae; genus Viscum; species Viscum album. The sequence goes on from OY728121.1 coordinate 1,607,113,847, forward strand.
GTATTTTTGAAGAAATTGGTTTTAAAGAAATTAATGATTATGTTATATTTTTCTATGGAAAATGATTATTAAAATGTTTTAATGATTATTGTATAAGTTTTTAATATATTTTCAAGGAAATGGTGTTCAAAACATTTTATATCATCATTTTTAAATTTTAATGGAAAATATTTTTCAAATGTTTTCTAGAAATCATTATATGTTTTTAATATGTTTTAATGGAAAATGGTTTTCAAAATGTTTTCAAGATTATTTTATAAATTTTTAAGGAAAATTATCTTAAAAATTTATATAGTATAATTTATATGTTCTTAAGGAAAATGGTTTTGTATCTTCATTTATAAGAAAATTAATTTGAAATGGATTAAAAAAAATTATTTTCAAAAAAAAAGATAATTTCCATAAGAAACATTTCATGTGATATGTCAAAATACTTATACATCAATGATGACATACTTTGTTATATTTTATCCCTTACAGGGGGTATGATTCTATAACACCATTCATAATCTTTTATGAATGGATTATGTTTTGATGGAATGATGTATTTGACAAATGTTTCTATTCCCGGAGTTATATTTTTTTTGAAACCCTATTCTTTTCGTGTGTTAGGATTTGATGAAAGAAATATGGAAGATATCTATTTTCCATATGTAATTATTTGATAAAATTTTTATGATTCCAATTTCATTTCATGGTTTATGAAAGGCTATTTATGAAACACATCTATTTTTTTGGGTCAAGATATGATGATATTTTATTATATTGTAGAACATTTATTAATGATTCTAGTATCAAATGGATTGTACCTATATATCTATCCAATTCATTGGGTAATGATTTATTTCTGAAGATATGATTATAAGATTCAAGTCGACGGGATTGATCCACTATGGGAAGATGGGGAAACCTATTCCCTTATAAGGAAAGGACTATGACTGGGGACGGTGGTGTGTTCCATACATCAGTTGAAGTCTCCCTTAAAATGGAAGATGGGGAAACCCAATACACTATAGGATGATGGGGAAACCTGATCCACTATGGTAATATGTGGAAACATGATCCCTTATATGGTAAGGGCTTTGAATAGGGATGGTGGTGTCTCCCCCCCAATAGGTGTAGTCCACATTATGTTACCTATTATTTTCTACCTATTTATCTTGATAAACATGTAATGATATTACATATTTATGTGTATTCCACATTTCATGTCCTACTACTATATTATCTTTTCATGGATTTTGATCCTATTTTCCTTATGATACATGTCTTATGAAAATCAAATAATTATTCCATTATTCAAGATTATGATCTTTCATATACGGGGTATGATCTTATAATGTATTGATCCCAATCCCATACCCTTTTGACCATGTTTAAACTTATATGTCTCTATTGATTACCCTTACCATGCATATGATTTCACCCCATTTTATGTTTCATTTCCCTTGTTATGATGATTTGTATTAACTATGATATTTCTAAGAAGGGTTATAGTCATGAGGAACCCAGTGGGAAATAATTTTTCTCACTTATGTACCAGCTTTTACATCTACAAGTTTCCAAAGGCTCTAAACTAAAATAGTCTTGGGGAATATTTTTTTGCAATGTATTAAGTATTCTATAAAATTATGTAATGTGTATGTATATTATGACAGGGTTGTTATATGTTAAATATGCGTTTAGTAAAATTATATGAAATATATGTCATAATAATTATACTGTAATGATATATATATAGACACACACATGTCATTTAATTTATTCTTTTCAATACGATAAGAAGAATAAAACAATGCTCATGCATAGGTTCTGCCAACCATCTCACTAAATAGTGTCTTCCATATCATATATATATATATAGTATATATATTTGTATACATAATATATTTGATTCCTAAATCATGATTTAAATTATTGAAATAAGTAAATCATCATATAAGTAAGAGGATCATGAATAATAAGTGAAAAAACAATTGATAAACGTAACATTTATTACCGAAAACATTTCGTTAACATGAAAATGTTAATAACAAGTTACATATATTATTAAGTGGATAATATATGGTATAATATAAGTGAATATGGTTCTTTAATAGATGTACAATAAATGTATATTTATAATATTTTAGGGTTGTATGAGTATGATAACATTTAATACATAAGGTAAGATAATTTCATCTCACTTTTTATTTCTAGGAGATATATAATATACTCACAACATTCCTCTTTTTTTTTGTGTTTATACTGACCTATGACATGTTATATAATAACTTCCCTTTATATATTTATATTCAAAGCACTAATTTATGTTATTAGTTCATGGGATTAACGATTCTAATGCTACTCAAGTAGTAAGAGATTTATGTCTCTCTCTTTTTTAGCGCAACATGTGTTATAAGGTACTTGATTCTTATATGAGGTCTATATAATACCCATGAAAGTATATTATGTTTCTTATCCAGAAAATTATGTTATTTTCATATACATATAATTTTTTTATTTCATGTGGAATTTGATTCCGCTAACTTCAATGTGATGTGTATTTATTTCAAAATCTCATCAAAATTTGGGATTGTTTTATTTTAAGTATCCATTGGAGAATATTTATCATCCATTTCCATGTTTTATCAAAATGTTTTAAAAATTTTATTAATATTATACTATGGATGTTTATATAATTTTACCATTTTTTTTACTTTTTTACTACAAGCTTTGAAATTATTTTTTTTTTCATTTTCTAAATAAAGTACATTATAAATTTTCTAAAAAAAAGTATGAAAAGAATAATTTTTTTAAATCATATGGAATGAACATAATTTTATTCAATCATTAAACCATACTTATAAGAATATTCTTGTACAACATTACAAGTTTATTTTCAAATAAAATATTTTTATTAAAATTGTTCTTGAATTTTATGAAAGAAAAAGTTTTTCAAAGAAGAAATGATGTTTTCCACAAGAATTATTCTCTAGTGATATCTCAAATTTATTTTCCTTATAAGATAACTATATTTTATGTTACTTATTTTTTAATAGGGATATTATTCAATGGTATCATTCTTATTTTTCTATTTATGGTTTATTTTTATGTTGGAATGATATTTATGAAACTTATTTCATTTCCATGTGTTATGATTTGATTGAATGATTTTTATGATACCCATTTTATTCCATGCATTCCAATATGATGAATGATTTTTTTTCTTATGGAATACAAATTTCACAACCCGTCCTCAAGGCCCGTTTCGGGACTACCCCATGCCCGCCTTCCATAGGCTAGGGGTTGGCGACTAGCACCGAAGGAGTAAATCCTGATAAAAGGGAATACATTGACATTATATAAGAAAACAAACACCACAAACTACGCAAGCTGAAGTAAACACTATGTAAACTGAGTACAAAAGTAAGTGCTGGAAAGAAAATGGTCCAGGATACAAACCCAACTGAAAGTACAGTATAACTGGGAAAAGAAAGCACAACTGCTGAAAAATAGAGAAGCAACCACCAAGACGTCCTCCAGAACTCCCACCTGAAGGGTGAGTACAGATAGTATCGTCGGCTCCTCGAGTCCGGCCATCCACTATGTGTACGTCCTGCCTGATAGTCCACCTCCAGGTACCGTCCCACTCCACAAGCCTCAACCACGATCAGCGTTGTCCGTCTTCTGCATCCAACACAATGTAGTGCGGTCATAGCCTGTGCAGGGGTGAGTATACGATACTCAGTAGGGACCCCGAGACACCCGAAGGTCTCCCAGAATCCATGAAGGATAAGCCACAAGGAAAGATACATTCATGAAGTATCAAACAACTCTACTTAGGTATATGCCCATACATATACCTAAGTCATCAATTCCAGTTCTTCTCTAACTCACGAGCCCAAGTTCAACCTAGTCCACATAGAAAAGTACAACCCAATCCACACGGGAAAGCACAACCCAATCCACACAGGAAAACAAGTCAATCATACCGAAGATATTGATTAATAAATAAAGACTCATCTCACACAGGTATACTACTCACGTAGAGGGGTGGAGATGATTGATGTAGCCTCTAAATCATCTCCTCTACTGAACCCATGTAGGATCTAAGTATAGTTGTTGTCACTGCCCAACCCATGTAGGATCCAAGTATAGTAACTATCGCTATCTAACCCACGTAGGATCCAAGTATAGTCGTCATCGCTACCAAACCCATGGAGGATCCAAGTACAGTCGTCCTCACTGCCGAACCCACAGAGGATCCAAGTATAGTCTCCATTGTCGTCGCATTCGCAGCCAATTCTAGGGTTCCCCCACACAGCATGCTCGATTCCGGGAGGGTCCGCTCCATGAGCCAAGGGGGTCGTCACATCAACTTTCACAAAGTAAAGAGTTTATGTATCATAATGTTCCGTCTCGTTAATACGAACTCAATGCAACAGACAGCGCGTCAATCGGACGCCCGGTCTGAGAGTTATTGGCTTTTTCGTCCGAGGGGCCCAGTTGGTTTTTAAGCTAAAACCAACCCGACCATACTCCAAATGCATCCAAATCTTGAGAAGATTAAGCCAAAAGAACCGTCTCACTAAGAGGAAACCAACAAAGTCGACGGAAGGTCAATCAGACGTCCAGAGCTCACGTTATAAGCGTTTCCGCTCCGAGGGCCCGGTTGGTTTCGTGTCGAACCAACACTGCCATAGAAAAAGTTCTCTGAAACCTTGAGTGTAATATACTGAAACGACCGTCTCGATCCAGGGATCCTAACTCAACTGACGGTGCATCGATCGGAGGTCTGTAGCCCAAGATATGAGTGTTAGAATAGATCTGTCCGAAAATAGGGGGTTTGGGCCCGGTCCGACCCGGCCCAATAACCCCAGGGTCGGCCCGAAACAGGTCGACCCGACCTGGGTCGGGGTCTGGCCCAGTTGGGCGCTTCCATGCGGCCCGGCTCGGAGCCGGCCGCGGGGTGTGAAGGGGGACGCTGCCCCCTTGGAACCGAACGACAGACCAAGTGGGGTCCGCCCTGCTTGCTGGCCGGGGGTTTCAACCCTCGGTTTTCCTGGGTAACGGCCAGCCATAATGGCCGGCCAGTTGAGCCACGCGGGACCCGTAGGGGTCCTGCTTCCATTGTGTGTCGTTGTTTCGTTGACGTTGCCGTGGAAAGACGACATCGCTTCGTTAATGTCGAGAAGAAAGAAGACGAGTTTGGCACCGACGTTCTTGGCGTTCTTTGATGAGGGATATGGTGTTCTTCCAGAGAAAAGAGCTCTCTCCCCAAATATCTTCACACAACCACTAAACTCCAAAATAAAATAAAACTTATCTTATTTTATTACTTCAAGACTTTCATTTTCAAATTTAAAATTCAAACACAACTCACTTAATTAATTAAACTAAGTTGTGTAATTAATTAGGTGCTACGTTGGAAATAATTAAAGTGGGAGAGTTACATAACTTAAGATGGGGTTTAGAGGAGTTAGGGAAAGAAGCCGAGGTTGGAACCAGCATTCTTGAGTCGTGCAAGTGGTTGTTGGGTCACACAAGTAGAGGCTGTGCGCCGATTTTTGGGTGCGCAACCAAGGCGGTTTGGGAGTTAAAGGTGTAGCAATGTGCAAGTTTGGAGTTGGAAGAGGCAGTGTCGCGCAAGTGGTTTGGTGTCACCTACGCACCGAATTTGTATCGTGCCAGTAGCTTGTGCACCATTCATGAAACATGCGCGCCTGGATTGGACCTGCGTGCCAGGTATTGTTGAAGCCTGCTGGTCGTCTTGGAGCTGCACGAAAGCTGGAAAATTTCCTGTTACCTTCGGTGGAAAGGGAGATCAGTTTAAAGAAGAAATTTGGATTACAAAGAGCATCAACATAGTACACTGATTCAAGAATTGTCTCATGATGAACAGGAGAAAAGGAATTCAATGAAAATCTATTGAAGAGACCTTCATGTCTATAAACTGAGCGGGACTTCACCAACGACAGTGAGCCAAGGGGAGTCAATGGGAGTGACCCGAGGGACGCAGTGAGCTATCCCTGAACCTTTGTAAAGACAGTGAGCCTGGGACAGAGTGAATGTTCCCGAACCTTTGTAATCCACAAGTAGTGAAGAATAGTGGAATTTGGAATGCACGAAAACTTGTTGGCGCATGCTCCTTGGACGTAGCCCTTTGCAGTGAACCAAGTCAAATTTGTTGTGTCATCTCTTTACATGTGAATGTTTCATTACAGATCATATTCTTCATATAGTTTTAACTAGTTCCTACCAACGTGGGAACAAGATCCTTAGTTTAAAAGAAAAATTTATCAGCCTGATTCACCCCTCCCCTCTCAGGGTGCCCTAGGGTCCTAAAAGTGGTATCATAGGGTAAATGTTTATTGGGGTTTGGTCTGTCACTTAATGTTATGGACCATACAGCTAATGTCAGAGGAGTCTCTCCCTTTGATGGAAGTAATTTTCAGATCTGGAAGATCAGAATGAGATCTCATCTAAGATCTCTTGGAATGGAACTTCTGTTTTCTACTGTGCAAGGAAAACAAGTCACAGATCCAACAGGCATGGCTATGACTGACAGAGACAGGAAAATTATTGATGCAGATGCTAAAGCGCAAAATGCACTCACCACAGCCCTTTCTGATCAGATCTATCTTAAAGTGATGAATTTCACCTCAGAAAAATCCATGTGGGATAAACTCGAAAACATTTGTGAAGGAGATAGAAAAGTGAAGGAGGTGAAACTTTAAGTGCTGCACAATAAGTTCGATGATTTGAAGATGCATCCTGATGAGAATGCAGACTTCTTCTTCAATCGAATTACTGAAGTGGTTGGAGGAATTCAGGGCCTAGGAGAAGAAATCAAAGATGTTGACATTGTGAAGAAAATACTGAGAAGACTTCCACCCCTGTACAATGCAAAGGTGTCATCCCTTGAGGAAAGAGATCTTTCGAAACTTTCTCTAGATGATCTTCTGAGCATCTTGGTAGCATATGAAATGAGAGTCAAACTAGAAGATGCTACGACTCGTGTGAGAAAGGAAATGTCATTCAAGGCCATGGATAAAATAAAAATTTCAAAAGATAGTAGTGGTGAAGATGATGAAGAAAAATAAATCCTTTCTCTCATTGCAAAGAAATTCCAGAAGGGAAAAGAAAAGTTACCTCTTGCTTGATTTCATTGTGGTAAAGTCGGGAACATAACTTCTCAGTGATTAAGAAAGGTCCATGATGATGATAGTGATGCTGAAAGCTTCGAGAAGCCTCAGAGAAGGTTTTTGAAAAAGGGAGACTTCAAATCTGGAAAGAAAATGCAACAGAAGAGTTTTGTCTGTGAAGAGGAAAAAGATGATAATGAGTTTTGTGATGAAGAAGAGCCAGAATTCTGAACTGGGAACCATGCATCCATGATGACCACTATTGAAAAGTCAGAAGATACTGGTGGAGAAAATCAGTTAAAACTTTTGCAGATCCCGAGATGAAACTTTAGGATGCTGTTAGTAAGCTTAAGACTAAATTTAAGAGTTGAAATAAGTGGAAATAAATTGTAGAGGAATAAACTGAATACATTGATCAACTTGAAGCTGAAATTGAATGACTGGAAAAATTTGTGAAGGTACAATATAATATAATTGAAAGAAATGATGATGTTTTAGATCTAAAGCTGAGAATTGAAGAGCAGGCAAAGGTCATCAATGAACTCACCTCCAGACTAGAAGAAAAATCCAAGACTGCTGAGGGTCTTGAGGAGGAAGTTGTTACTCTTAGGAGTAAACATGATTCTGAATCAATTCCAAAAGAATCAAGGACGAAATTATAGTTTAAATATTCTTAGATGCGGAATGGCTGGCAAGAGACAAGTGTGGTTCAGATGGGGTTGGAAAAATCTTGAGTGATCAAAGACCCGCTTGCATGGGAAAGAGTGGAATTGGCTGTAAAGTTGAGACATCAACTACTGGAAGTGAAAAGATCCAAAATAAATATAAGATGAAAGTTGAACATGTTGAAACATTGCCTAAAGTTCTGAAAAGGAACCCTCAATCCAAACTAAAAGGAGAACATTAAATTATCCTCAAACATTTAGAAATGACAGGGAGTTTAACTATTATTCCATGGAAGAAGGTATGAGGAGAAATTCAAGTGAGAAGACATTTCCTCTCATGAAGTGTCAGTTCTGTGGCTATCTGGTTCATACCATGTCTTATTGCGAAGAGGAAAGAAGCAATATGAATGGAGAAGATATAGGAGTTCAACAAAGGAGAAGAAATTCATATCCTAATTCTTATAGAAGAAACAATTTCTATGGATATTGTTTTCGTTGTTCTATCTTTTGTCATAAGGCTGCTAATTTCAGGCAGAGAAGGGACATAGACACCCCATGCCAAAGTTCAAGACAAGTCAAGTCACGTCAGCAGGACAATAATTCTCTTTCAAACAGGTTCTCTCCTCTCAAAGAATATTTCGACTATGAAGAACCTGGATACGTGGAAGAAATAATTGAAAGTCCATCAGTACGCTAGACTCAATCCAATGTCTCATGGAAGGAAAGGAAAAAGATTGAGAAATCCAACCTTGCAGAAGTGGCCCTCAAAGCTACAAAGAACAACAGTACCTGGATTCTAGATAGTGGTTGTTCATCTCATATGAAAGGTAATGCTGGGATGTTAAAGGATATCAAAAGGAAGGTTGATGGTACAATACGATTTGGTAATGATGGAGCTATGAAAATAGAAGGGAGTATAAGTACCGAATTAGCTAATGGGGAATTAAAAAAAGACTGAAGTCCTTTACATAGATGGCCTAAGTCATAATCTACTTAGAGTGAGTCAACTCTGTGACTCGGGACTTATAGCTACTTTTAATCAGAAAGACTGCACCATCAAGGGAAAGACATGAAATTCACTTATGAAGGGATGAAGAACAGAAGACAACTTGTATCAGGTTGATAGTGAAGAAAATGTCTGTTACACGACTGTTGAAGAAGAAAAAAATTTGTGGCATCGGAGACTGGGACACATCAATCAACAAGACATGGGGAAAATATCAAAATTGAAAATTGTCATGGCCATTCCCAACCTGAAGCGTGAGCGTGAAAAATACTGTGAGGCTTGCATTCATGGGAAGCTGGTCTGCAGTTCATATCGGCCAAAGAAGAAAAGGGCATCTCACCTTCTTGATCTGATTCATACAGATGTATGTGGGCTGATAAATGTTTCCAGAACTCATGGAGAAAGGTACTTTGTCCTTTTCATATATGATTACAGTAGAATGGCATGTATGATGGTCATTCAAAGGAAACAACAAGTCCTTGAATGCATGAAAACATATCGACGAATCGCTGAGAATGATACCAGACGAACAATCAAAGTATTGTGATCTGACAATGGAGGAGAATACACATCCATTGAATTTGAAAATTATCTAGAGAACCATGAGATACAACATGAGGTAGATATTTTGAAAGATCCACAACAAAATGGAGTCATTGAATGTAGGAATCGATAGGTGAACAATGTGACCCAAACTATGCTGATTGAGAGTCGTATTCCATGAAATTACTAGAAAGAGGCTGTTCAAGCTGTAGTGTATATTCAGAATTGAACCAGACTTTTATATGGGTGAGATGAAGACACCATATGAATTGTGGAATGGGCAGAAGCCCTCTTAGAAATACTTTCATGTCTTTGGAAGTAAATTCTTCATTAGGAACAAAGAAGGAAATCAAGGTAAGTATGGAGACAATGCAGATGAAGGAATTTTCCTCGTTTACTCAATGAACAGCAAAGCCTACAATTGTTTCAACAAGCGTTCATGAAGGATTGTAGAAAGGAGTGACGTTAAGATAATTGAGGAGAAAACCACAAATGATTCAAGGACGCCATATGTTGATGTGATAGAAAGTGAGGAAGAAAGTGAATGTGGAGAAAATACAAATGCAGAGATAGAGGAAGTTGTACAAAACAATCGGTAGCCACATCATGATGTTGACTCAGAAGAAGAATCTGAAGAAGAAACTGTGACTAAAGAGAATGCAACTGAACCTCGCAGGAAAAATCTAAGAGCTGATATTGATCCATCCAACATAATTGGGGACATGAGTGCACCCACTCAAACAAGAAGGATGAGAAATGACACACAATTGGCATTTCTATCAGTTGCGGAGCCATCCTCATTTGAAGAAGTTGCATATGATGAATCCTGGGTGAAAGCCATGAATGAAGAGTTAGATCAGATTGACAAGAATCATACATGGGAACTTGTCCAGAGACCCAAAGGTCACAATGTGATTGGAACAAAATGGATATTCAAGAAAAAGTTTTATGAGCATGGAAGTGTTATTAGAAACAAGGCTCGACGGGTATGTAAAGGGTATTCTCAGATTGAAGGTGTTGATGTTGAAGAAACTTTTTCTCAAGTGGCTTGACTAGGGTCAATATGATTGTTCCTTGCCATGGCTCTCCAAAGAGGATATAAAGTATATCAAATGGATGTCAAGACAGTATTCTTAAATGGTGTACTCGAAGAAGAAGTCTACATTGAACAAACAGTGGGTTTTCTTCATGGTGCTGATGAATCAAAGGTCTTCAAGTTAAAGAAAGCACTTTATGGCTTGAAACATGCACCATAGTCGTGGTACTCCAAACTGGATTCTTATCTCATGAAGCTGGAATTCAAAAGAGGGGGAGTAGATCACAATCTCTTTGTGAAAAATTATCCGAAAGATCAGTTCATGGTTCTTGTTTAAATCGATGACATTATATTTGGTGGTAGCAGGCAGAAATCAGTGGAAGAATTTTCCAATCATATGAAATCAGAATTTGAAATGTCAATGATTGGGGAGCCCACATATTTATTGGGACTGCAAGTGGCTCAAAGGAAAGGCTACACTTTTATCTCTCAGGAAAAGTATACAAGGGAGCTGTTGAAGAAGTTTAATATGCAAGACTCCAAACCAATGTCAACTCCGATTGCAGTTGGAACCAAACTTGGAAAGCATGAGGACGGGACATCTGTGGATCCCACCGTGTACAGGAGGATCATTGGGAGCCTACTGTACCTGATAGCGACATGACCAGATATTGTCTTTTCCACATGTCTTGCATCCCGCTTTCAGAGTAACCCAAAGGAGGAACATATGGCAGAAGTAAAAATAATCATGAGGTATATTCAAGGTACTCACAATTGGGGCTTATACTTTGCTGCAGGAAGGGACAGTAAATTATCTGAATTTTTTGATGTTGACTAGGCTGGTGATGTTGTGGATAGAAAGTCCACCAGTGGTGGAGTATTCTTTATTGGAAATAACTGTGTTGGCTGGTTGAGCAAGAAACAAGAAAGTACTTATCTTTGTACTGCTGAGGCTGAGTATATCTCAGCTAAAAAGGAATGCACTCAACTGCTATGGATGAAGCAATAATTGACATATATTAGTGATGAGGTGAAGCAACCAATGGTGATTTACTGGGACAATAAGAGCGCAATTGATCTTACTAAGAATCCTATTTAGCATTCATGTACAAAACATATTGAAATCAGGTATCACTTTATCAAAGAGAAAGTTGAGCATGGCATGATTAGAATGAATCATGTGGGAACAGATGAGCAAGTGTCTGATATCCTGACCAAGACACTGTCAGCGGCTGTGTTTGAGAAGCATCGGCTGAACCTCGGTGTTCAGCCACCTCCCAGTGCATAAGGAGGTTACGCAATACCCCTCTCCCCGATTTTGAAAACGGTTTTTATCTGATTATGGATGTGATGCAGGTTTTGGGGGGAGATACTATCCAGGGGGAGTATGGTTTGAGCTGAACGTTGAATAAATTACTAGGATTTGGGTTTATTGTCAATGGGGGAGAAAGGAATAAATTCAGGCATGTTCAGACTTGTAATACTCTTGTGACACAATGCGAATTCAGTTTCAGTGATAAGATGGGAAGGATAAGAAGGAATTCATTCAGTGTCAGTGATAGGATGAGAAAGATAAGAAGGAATTCATCAGTCATGTAATGATTCTTGGGTATCATTGAGAATTCCAAAACACTGGAACCCAATTCAAGCTTCCTCTCTTGTTTTCTACACTGAGCATTGCTCACATAGACTTAGAGTGTTGGCTGAGATGGAGATCTATTGAATTTATTTTATTATTGACAACAAACCCAAAGAGTGAGATTGATGGAACCGTGGTCTTCTATACATGATTTGGAGTATGGTTTGTGTTTGTTTTCAATCCTCAATAGATGTTCAGAAAGTGTACCAGCAAAGAGATCATACAGTTCAAGCAGACAACAGCATTGAAGGTGGTGTCGTTTCCCAATGTTTGCCAAATTTTTGGGCCTGAAAACCGACAAATGGAGAAAAGTGTTTTTGGAAAAGAGACTTGAGTGTCGTGTACTTGAAGGAGAGAAAACTTGCGTGCCATATGTTTTTCAAGATCAGAACATGGGAAAAGGACAAAGGGATAAGGGTCGCGCAAGTTTTGGGCTGGTCGCGCAAGTGACCTACGTGTTGTGAAGAGACTTGAGCACCGATGCCTAGGAGGATTGAAAACTTACGCGTCTATTGTTTTTCAAGATTATAACTTCAAAATATGGCAAAGGAAGGAAGGTCACTCAAGTATTTGTGTGGTCACACAAGTGAGTAGCGCGACAGAGGTTAGGGAAGATGAGCTGCGCGTTGGAACCTGCACGCCGAGGGAAGACTTGTGCGCCACCACCCAGGGGGTCCAGTTTTCCTATAAATAGAGGACCACCCCTCCTCATTTGTAACGAAGTTCAAGACTTAGAAATTTTTCGAGCTCTCATCGCACAAGTTGTTGAGTCATGCAAGTGGTTGTTGGGTCGCGCAAGTAGAGGTTGCGCGCCGATTGTTGGGTACGCGACCAAGGCGGTTTGGGAGTTAAAGGCGCAACGACGCGCAAGTTTGGAGTTGGAAGAGGCAGTGTCACATAAGTGGTTTGGTTTCACCTGCGCACCGAATTTGTATCGCGCAAGTGACTTGCGCGCCATTCGTGAAACTTGTGCGCTGGGCTTGGACTTGCGTGCCAGGTATTGTTGAAGCCTGCTGGTCATCTTGGAGCTGCACGAAAGCTGGAAAATTGCCCGTTACCTTAGGTGGAAAGGGAGATCAATTTACGAAAGAAACTCGGATTACAAAGAGCATCAACATAGTACTCTGATGCAAGCATTGTCTCATGATGAACAGGAGACAAAGACTTCAATGAAAATCTATTGAAGAGACCTTCACATCTATAAACTGAGTGGGACTTCACCAACGGCAGTGAGCCAGGGGGAGTCAATGGGAGTGACCTAAGGGATGCAGTGAGCTATCCCTGAACCTTTGTAAAGGCAGTGAGCCTGGGACATAGTGACTGTTCCTGAACCTTTGTAATCCAAAACTAGTGATGAATAGTGGAATTTGGTACGCCCGATAACTTGTCGGCATATGCTCCTTGGACGTAGACCTTTGCGGTTAACCAAGTCAAATTTTCAGTGTCATCTGTGAATGTTTCATTACAGATCATATTCTTCATATAGGATTAACTAGTTCTTACCAACGTGGGAACAAGATCCTCAGTTTAAAAGAAAAAGTTGTCACCCTGATTCACCCCTCCCCTCTCAGGGTGCCCTGGGGTCCTACATGAACTCCATAGAATTTTTCCATGAATCATGATTATGATATATGAATTATGAGGTGTAAATTGACAAGGAAAATCTGTTATTAAAAACCCATTACGCTCAAGATAGTTTTAAATATGATTATTTGTTGATATATCCGCCATTTACCATTATTGGGAATCTATGATCAACCCATGTTATGATTCCTTTTATAAGGTTATAAATAATTTATCTATGTATGATGTCTATAAGATATTTTCTAGTGGTGAATAACGTATTGTGAGATGTTATTGATTTTTTTAATCTTTTTTTTATAAGAATCCCAAGACACTAATCATTTAATTTTTTGGGTTATACCACGTTGATTTTTAATTATTATTAATCTAATAAGATTTAATATTTATGTATTAAATGTTTAAGTGGAAATAATTTTTTTGAAAGGCAGAATTTAATGTTTTTTGGAAATTGGGATTAGAAAAATTTACTGGTAACCCTACGGACAATCCCAAAAATAGGAGATCACAAAATGTTATTGTAAATAAAGATGTATTGTTTTACTAGAAAATACATCACTATTTGGAATCTAGTTTCTTAATATGGAAATGGAATAGATGAACCTAACGGCATAAACATTGAATGAGTTTAATTTTGTATTAAATTGATCAGCCCCGGTGCATGATGATGAGGATTAACACCGTACACAAGGATATACACTACCTATGTATATCCATAGTAAATTTAAAATATTCTTTATAATACATATTTTTGTATTTGAACATATAATGGACATAGATAACATAGGTTAAACCAAATGTATATTATATTGATTTTTGGGGTTTTTGTTATATTATTAGTGGTTTATCTTGAATTTTGGATTAATCTTTATGGTTATTATTTCACAATAATTTATTTTTGATTTAGTGAATATATGGATGTTAGGGGAATAATGTCTAAACTGAATTTTAAGGAGGATGCATTGATTTTCTACAAGTGTGACCAAATTGAATGTGAGATGTAATTTAAAATATTTTGATTCTTCCTAACAAACTCTCTCAATATATGATTAACTATATAAATATTCAAGGGTTTCTAGATGAAAAAAATAATTGAATCATGTATTTTTAGTAATATCATAGAGGAAATAATATTATTCATTCAATATGTTGATAATTTAGGAAGAAGAACCCTGTAAGTGCTTCAAATAAACACGAATATATATTATGTTTGGAAATGAAGGATGTAGATTAAGTCATTTGAGAGTAAAAATGAAATTTTTGGTCAATGAATTGTATGGGAGTAATGGTTTCAATATCTTATCATAGAAGTAAGAAATTTTTAATTGTGAAATGTATGGGAACTATTAAAATTAATAAACTTGTGGGATAGCTTGTGAAGATAATCAAAAAGGCTGTATGAGTAAACTGTTAACTATGGGTGATGAAGAGTCTTGAAATAACATATGAAATGAATGAAGTATCTAGGAATAAGATAATAAAACATGGTTAATATTTTACTAAGTAAATGGAATTATTGAATTTTTATGCATTTGGATTCTACAATTATGTTATATAAGTATTTTAACAATAATATTTTGGTAATCAAGATCATGAAACTTATATAGATTATTTTGTAGTAGTTTATTTTATTATTGTCACAAATACATTTAATTTTATAGATAACCTAAAAAAATGAATTTGGGGTAAGGATATATTTTTGTAGAATAAATTATTGAGGGATAACGAATAATTAATATATTCAAGATGTTTAGATGCTGATTTTTAGTTAGTATATGTAGATGGTTGATGTAGAAAAATTAAATTTGATAGTATTGGTGTGCTTGATATTTCTTAGTGATAAGATGATGAAGTTATTTATGTTATCTATGATGAATGATATTTAATTTTTTGGATATTGGTAATATATTAGATATAATAAGAATTTATATAAGGAATATATAAAGAGTTAATTTTTGTCATAATGTCTATTTTGATTGTGGTTTTATGGTGATTCAGGTTATTTTTTGAAAGGATTAAATCCTTTTAGGATAATATATAAACATGGCGATAACAAGTTTATTAAGAGGAATTAAAATATGCATTATTTTATTTTGAGATTAATTTTATTTTTATAAAGTAATTTTAGAGGCATATATATGAATTTTCTATTTCTTAATTTGGTTTATCATATTTTGAAGGTGTCATAATGTTAACAAATTTTGAATGGTTTATGATGACCATTTAGTGACATTGATGAGGTTTTAAAGATTCTTGTATAATATAATCATATGAATATTTATAGATATTTTTTATCTTATACTAACCATTACTGAATGGGTAAATTTATATGGACATAAGTAAATAACTATCAAAATGTTACGAATATTATAATTAATTATAAGGTAATATTTTTATCTTAGGCTTCATAATATCATCTTTATAATTCATTTCAAGGAGTAAGAGATGAGATAGAACTTTAAATAGATTAAATAACAACCAAATGATGAAATTAAATTAATATTTTTGATGAATTAATTCAAAAATATTTTCTCATATTTAATGGAAAAAATAATTCCTCAACTATATGATAATGGACTTCAGAAATGATAATATTTTCCTTTTAAAGTTATTTCAGAGGAATTGGTGTTTCCTTTCACACCTCATTGATTTATGATTTTTTCGGCTATTATAATTCTCATGACCATATTATCTATCACTAAATATTACTATTTAAACACTATAATTCTCCTCAATGTCAGTATTTTCACTTATTTCGAATTTCGCATTATCATGGAACATGATTTTCAATAATTTCATATAACATTTATGTTTCCAACTTCCCCCTTCAATGAATTTTTTATTATCCATTTTTTATGATGTGGGTATTCATCAAAGGGATTTTGAAATTAAAAAACCAAGATTATAAAGAAAATAATTTTTAGTATGAAATTTATTTAAGTGTGGATATTGTTATTACCTAGTTATTTAGGTTAAAATAATACCATGACCGATAGCTAGTTTAACACAGAACACTGAACATTACAAGAACTATGATTTAATATAAATGTAACATTAATTAAATGTGATTTTCTAACATAGATTTTAAATTTTAATGTATGAATAGTTAGTAATATTTTTGAGAAATTTTTGTAATTTATTTATTTAAAGAAAAATATATGATTATTCCATATTAAAATTACTCTATTTTAAGTGATTTCAATTTATAATTTTTCTGGAAAATTTTATTTTATTCCATTTTCTATATGGGCATTATAACTAATTTATTTGATATTATGAAAATTTATTTTAATTAATGAATATAATTTTCTAAATCATAATTTTAATAATTTATTAGTGTTTTTTTTGAATATATTTTATTTTCACTGAATAGTGAAAATAATATTTTTTGGAAACTATAATTTATAACCAGAAATTAAATTAAATTTGAAATGTACATTATGTTTTTTATCTTATATTAATGTTTCATAAGTATCCGTTAATTAAAAATAGTATAATTAATTTTATTATCACCAGCATTATTCATGACATTCAAATAATTTCATTTTTTGGATTAGAAATGCATGTTTCTAAAACTGGTTCTATGCTTATAATGTGTTATTAACCAAATAAGAAATTTAATCTATACATATTAATGGATTTAAGAAACATAATAGATTATATGTGAATACCTATATTTTAATATTCATTTTTTCATAATGCAAGGAATGGGTGTAAATCCAATTATACTCATAAAAATTCATTTTTCTAAAAAAGGGTTTTCATTAAATGTTATTTATCATTTTAAATTAAATTATGACATTAATGAATACTAAATGTATTAAGTTTGATTAAATATTTTAAATCATAATAATTAATATAATTTAATAGGTGAAAGTAATTTTTTATAATGAATAATAAAAATTCTAAAACGAAGTTACCACGATTACGATAAAAACGTCTTTATTGGGGGTTAGAAAAATATATAAGGATATTAATGCATCCAAGACTTGTCTAATTTTAATTTTTTAATATATTTTAATCTTATATTATCATAAATTTTAATTTTTGGATATTCTGAGAAAATTCCCCATGAATGTGGACTAATATTATTGAAATCATTTACGAAATTCCATGTGTGTCCCTTCCTTAACTTATAAAAGGAAGCCTATTCTATTATAGTATCCTTAAAATTTGATCCTTATCTCTCATCTAATACATTCACCAAAAAATAATAGAATCATTCCCTTTATCGAAGATATTTTTTCTTATATATAGGATATTCATTTGATGATTAATGTGTTTTCCAATAGAGGTCTCTTAGTGAGGAGTTATAACTCATAACTGCACTCTTTAAATTTTATTTATTTTTAATCACACCCTAAACCTATTGATTCCATACTAACATAAAGAATAAAGTATAATAAATTAAATTATTTTTAACTATGAATAAGGAAAAATAATTTCCAGATATTATCCATCAAATGGGTGATGAATGTATCTCTTATCCATACATGTAGACTACTCCCACCACATCGCCTTATAATTAATTTTCAAAATCCATCAATCATGGTTGGTTAATAATATATATATATTTATATATGATATAAAAATTTTATTTTAAATGTGACTTATTATTTATCTTTATTTTACCCCATAAATCAATAAATAGAACATCACTTTTGTGCATGTATAGACTACAATATCGAAATAGTGATGTCATTCATTTTCCTTAAAAACATATATGAATCATTTTAAATATTTATAAAGTGAACATATATTATATTTAATTCATTATTATAATTAATAATATTAAGGAACCATGATCAATGTGAAAGGAACTTGATATCCAATAAAAAA
Source organism: Viscum album (assembly GCA_963277665.1). NCBI lineage: Eukaryota > Viridiplantae > Streptophyta > Magnoliopsida > Santalales > Viscaceae > Viscum > Viscum album. The sequence goes on from OY728121.1 coordinate 1,607,132,283, forward strand.
ACATACATGAAAAACAAAGCAGTTTACCCCAGAAATGATGATAAAAATAATGAATGAGTTATAAGATATTATATGTAAATAATTAATAGTATTATATTTATGAATATGGTTATATTAAAATTTTATAATAAATATATATTCATTAAAAATTCATTATAAATGAGATTTTAGTGCTTATTAAGCAAGATGGACATTATGTAACGATTTTATGTTATAATATCATTTTTACTGGGATTGTTTATGATTAAATTTATAATAATGAAATTAAAATGCATATATCATCCAAATATTATTTTATATCTTATTATATGTATATATATTACTATTACAATTTTTACTTTCATTTTACTCTCTTTTAGAGTCATGATATGGAAATAATGTTTAAAAGAAATATTACGTTATTTCTATCTTTGGTTGGGAATATTTTACATCCATGTAAATATGTTCATTAGAAAATTTTCAGGATTTTTTTCACAATTCAATGATGATTTATTAATATAATTTGAACCATGTATTAAATAATATTTAAATGGTTTAAAGGAATATTCTTTTAAATTTAAAATTGTGATACTTTTGACTTTTTAACAAAAATGTGAAAGAAAGGTTTTCAACAAAAGACACTACTGAACATATTTTCTTATCATCATGACCTAACATTCCATTTGATCCTATATTATAGGTTTCCATATTTTATTTAAAATAAAATGTTTTCATGGATTTTTTTGATATTTTGATATTTAATTAATGTGATATTAAAATTAAAATTATATTTTCCTCAAGAAATATTCTAGTGGTATTTTAATTTAAAACAATATCTTTTGATGTTTGTTATGATTTATTAGGTGGTGATAAATTTTCTCCATCTGTATTAATTATATGGATGTTTTATATTATTTATGAATTAATATTGATGAAACCCATTTAATATCCTATGGATTATGCTTTGATGTATTGATAAATGTTTCCATGATCTTGTGGTATACATATGATTATATTATGATTATATTTTGTGTTGGTCTTCTATAATCCTCTAATGAATTGGTTATAATTACTATTTTATGAGCTCAATATGTGCGTGCGTGGTTATCCAATGCCCATACCTAGTCATTTTTGAAGTTATGTCAATCAAAAAATAGGTTAAAAGAGAGGTTATCAAAAAACCAATAGTAGGTTTATGAGAGGTTATACAAATCTTAAAGTAGGTAAATTATTAGTTATCCCAACCATAACATATGATTAATTTCTTATTGATTAGCCTTGATATAATATTTCAATTATTATGATTATACCAAAGATTTTTTGAAACTGTTATGATAAGTTATTATGAAAACTAAATTCCATTTTATCTCATGCTCATTGATTCCATTATCATTCATGTCTTGTTAAATATCTGGTATTTTTCATGACTCAAGATTCTAATCTATGAATTATTGTGAATGAATTTAAAATTTCACAATCATGTTATCAAACCCATCTTCTCATGCCTTTTCAATATAGGATAATTGATTTATTACTCCATTAATTACCCATAAGAGGAATTTTATCTCACCACTTCATATGTTTCATTTTACCTATGTTGTAGAGAATAGTTATTATTATTATTCAACTTAGAAGGGTGAAAGTAGTTAAGAACATATTGGGATGTTTTGTACAATTTTGGTACTAATTTTATATTTATCCACTATTTCCAAAGACACTAAACCTTTACATTTCATTAGTAGATCATAATGATATTTAATGATTATTAATAAAATAAGAAAAAATATTAATTTATGAAAATTGTGGGATGGAATGTATTTCCCTTGAAATATCCATGCAATGATGTATGGGGAATTTGTAAATTTCAAACAAAATGTCAGGGAATATCTGTGAATATATAAAAGAAAACAACACCAGTTTCAGAATCTATTCCTCTCCTTTTATCTCAAATGGTGAATGTGAAATAGATCACTGAATTAATTCATTATATCCTAGATTATTAAGGGAATTAGCCATAAGAGACTTCATAATGTTTTGAGATAATGGATGATGTCTAATTAAGGTTGAAATGCATGCTGGTGACTCCAAATATTCTTGAGGTGAGAAAAGGGAGTTTGAGTAGTATTAAAGATCTAGTGAAAAGTCACATAATGGAAATAAAAATCAGTTTCATAAATTTTAAAAATATGGGAATAATAACATGGTTAATTTCCACAAGGTTATTTTTTTTGTCTTTTAGATGTGGTATATCATGAAAATAATATCATATCATCTATAGTGGTGTAAATATGATGACTAAAAGTGGTGGAGGAGAATATGGTCTAAACTAAATCACTTACCACACTTCAATTATTCAAACAAATGGGGTTATGGAATTACTTTTGTCAATTCCCTAACCTTAGATACAATAAACAGAGTAGACACAGCAAACATCTTAAAATAAGGGAGCATATATAATTCTAAACCACCATTGTCAATGTGGATCACAATAAGGATGAGGTAAATACTACAAATGACATTCACACTATACCTATAAATAAATAATCTGATTATGGTTCATAGTATTATTTTTTATCAATTTTTTTAAAATTAATAATCATACAACCACTCAAATACTAGATATTGAACTATCTTTGATGACTCATTGTGACATAATGATGTCATCCAAGATATATAATTCTTATATGGTCAAGAAAATTTGGAAAATACCTTATATTTCACATGATACAATGAAATTTAATATTACACATGGATTTGATCTATCTATTATGATCGCATATATATTGTTGGTATAAGTAAATATAATTTCATGTACAAAATTATCCTATTACCAATTAAAAATTCATGGATTATTATTTACTCCATTGGAATTAAAATTATATAATATAGGGTTTTATACCCTTTAATGAGTGAATCTTTGATCAATTCATTAAGAAGGAGTTTAACATTGAAGAAAAACCTATTATTTTGGAGTATTATGATGTATTTATAGATGAAAACCGTCATATTTCTTCCGAGTGTATGGTTTTTGATATAATAAAACTCATACATGGATGAAAAACTAACTCAAAGAGTTTCAAATAGAATAGATCCCCTTAGATTGGTGGTACTACGGAAGCATCAATAAGAGAATATGGAGAAGGGTTTTATATGACCTATTACTTCACTATAGTGAGAACTACACCTCTTTCTCAAAAAGATAGATGGATAATGGTGTATTTGAATTGATTACCAAAAGAAAAATAAAACAATAATAAAAAACACGCATCCTTATAAATGAATCAATGATATATTATATCAAGTCATTGGAGATCCATACATCACAAAAATTGACCTTCGATATAGATATCACTGGGTAAGGATTTAATTAGAGGAAATTTATAAAATCAATGAAATTATAGGTATAGAAATTATGAATTTATAGTGATTCTATTTGGACATTCTTATTCTCCTTTTATCTTCATTGAATAAATTAATACAATCTTTAGTGGATACCTTGATCAATTTCTCAATTACATTATAGATGATATTCTTATAAATTAAATTATAATGGAATAGATCATGAGAAAGGATAAAATAGAAAAAAAAATCAAGTATGAGTTATAAATATAGAATGTATCATTGTTGGATCATGTTATCCCAAATAAGATAATATCAATTCATCCACCAAAGAATAATGTTAAAGCTAAATGGCCCAAAATGGCCTATATGATCATGATTTGTAGTTCTATTGAGATAAGTGGAAATTATTTATGATTTTTGAGAAATTTATTATACCTATAAATTCCAATAACAATCTTAACACAAAAGTTATTGAATTTAAATTTTAAGTAAGAATGAGTAGAAAATATATTGGAACTAAAAATAGGTGGGTCACTACCCCTACACTTATATTAACCTATCATGGGGAAAAATTTCTAATATAAAATCACTATTTGAAAAAGGATTTGTGTTGTGTCCTAAAAATATATTATAAATCCATTTCTTATGTATCATAATAATTAACGGATCACGAAAAAAATTACCTTATGAATGTTTTGGAGTTCAAGGCAATGATATTCAAATTAATTATTTGGTTACATTTTCTCATCAGAAAAATCGTTAAATATATATTGATCAGATAAGTTTCGGATATATATCGACATATAAGGAATTGAATAAACACAAATATTGATGGTAGGAGTGGATTAATAATTAGGAATACCATATACATTTCCATCCATTAATGGAAAATATGGATCTTTATTTCATGAGCAAGAAATATCATGTTTCCCTATCCATGATGAGGATTGAAAAAGATACAATACTCATGGATTTTGAACTATTTAATCTTTACTACACAATGGGTTGGGATTAATAAAATCTTTACAAAATAACATCTCAGCCTTCTTTCCACATGAAGAATAAGAAATACTAGGAATATGAAGTAAATATACAAAAAGGATTTTAATATTTCGAAGCTCAACATTGATAAATATATAGGTTTAAAAATTAAAAACTAGAATTATTACATATAAAAACTAGATATGATAAGGGATATTTTTTTTAATGAAAGTATCTTTTAAATATTTAGTAATCCATGGAGTATGATGATTTTTAGAGATTGAAGGAAAAACATTTGGGCATAACATAATGAGTGAATATTTAGATTAAATATCTTAATTATTGTTATAATGGTAACATAAGGTTGGTTGACCATTTTATATGTGTATGTTATAGACAATACAAAAAAAAGTATTGAAATGGGAAAAACAACCAAGGATTTCATCACAGAACTGCCCCCAAAATCTAAGTTCATAATGTAATATGGGTCTTACAAGCATTCCTTACGAAGTTAGTGTAATTTATTTTCATCAAAATGAATTTATCTCTAGAAAAAATCAAGATGATATGTGAAAAATTATTATTGAGGATTTCAATAGTACCAGACTACATTTTTTCTAATTTGATTATGTTGTTTATATTGGTGTTCTAGGGATGTTTTTAGAAAGAATTAGAGATAGTGAAAACATAAGGAATGGATTCTCAATGTCTAATAGATGGATTTTTTGAATATACCATTAAACCTGTGAGATTAGGTTATGTATTTTTTAAATATCTTTACAAGGATGTTTGCATCAATAAATAAAACTATTATTGTTTTTATATAAAAAATGAATCCATTATAGTATTCAGATGGAACCATAAGAGGGTACATATTGGAAGATTTTTATAAATACCACATGGGGTGAAATTAGAGAGAGGGTGCTTATAGATCATGATAATTTACATGAAATTATTGTGATTGTTTAGACCATTAAGTATTATATGAGAGAATAAAAAAAATTATTGAAATGGTATGACAATAATTTTCAATAATATCTAGAGTTTCAAGTACGTGTCAATGTGTTCCTTCAAATATCCCAGTGGAAAAAGTTTTGAGACAATGAATTAATGGGAAGTATTTCCATAGATATATTAATCCATTCAAGATCCATGATCATTATAGGTTCATTACATATCAATTGAAACTCCCTCAATACCTCTATTGTTTATATGATAAGTTATAAGTTTTAACATCTAAATTTGTTTCAATGAATCAGATGTATATTTTAAAAACTTACTATTTAACATTTTTTTCATTTTTGACATGGTTTGTTGATAAATCTGTTTTAATGACTATGTGTATGAGAATTAGACAAGGAATTGTTTAGGAATGTATTTTTTTATTGTGGTAGAAATTCATCCACCAGTAAGTCAATGGGGTTCAATAAGATCTTCTGAAAATAGCAGTCCCCACCACCTAGTTGGTGGGGTGATACTAACTTGCTGATAGCGAGATAGAATGCATGGAATTATTAATCGCCCCTAGGCTGGACAATTCACCTAGTATATTGGTGAACTAATTTATAACCATTATTTTTAATTTCATTAATTTAATAGTAATTTTTAATTTATATTTTGAATCATATTCTCAATAATGAAATAATGAGACCTCTACTAGTCCCTAAACTCTTTAATACTTCTCCCATTGTCTCTCTAACCATATACCTATATGGGAAAGAAGAGTTCTGATACATCCCTCCAAAACCATGCCAAATAACTCATCATATCGGAGATATGATCTTGGATTTATGTTATATATTTTATTTGCAGGAATATAAGACACAATTTTTGTCATTTCATCATAGATTAGGGGAATATATGATGTGGTTACCTCATTTAATGATCAATACGATATCTCTATAAGGACCTAGCCTTAAAAATTAAACAATCATGATTAAGTTAATAATTCACATTGAGGATCTTTTCAGGTTTAGAGTTTTAGAAAATTAGGCCATAACTATTACATTAAATATCAAATATTACAAAGTAGACACTTCTACTCTATCCAAATTTTTTCAAAAATTAAAAACTCTTAAAAGAAAACAAGAATTATTTTATTGATATAAATCTTCTTGAATTATTCAATTCCCTTAACCTTACTGATACTCTATGAAAAACAATTCAAAAACTTGGGATGAGCATAAAAAGCTCAGTAAGGGTTATAAAACAAGGAAATAAAACATTAGTGAATCAATATAAACAAATCAAGGAAATCATACTTTTCAATCATAAACATAAGCTCTTAACATACCTCCCAAAATCAAAATATTTATGAATAACACAAAGAAAACATAAATCATAAAGGTAACTTGTGGCATCCATAACATACTTACATTGTATCTTTCACAGCTATGTAGGGAGTTACATTTGGAATACCCATCACAGTATATTACCTAAATCTCTTAAGAGAAACATCAACGTTTACCTCCGTCATGTTACCCAACTCATTGGATAGCTATCTCAGGCTCAAACACCCTAGGTTTATCACGGAACCACCCATATACGTAAACAATGAAAAATAACCACAACATATTCATACACACGAAACAATAATAAAGGAAAGATTATATTTCCACATTTCAATCACAATATATCATTTCAAGATATTGATATAATCTATGATTTATCAAACCATTTTCAAAACCATTTAAAATATTTAATAAAGAGATGTTTGAATCAATTTTTCCCATTCCAATTTAAATATTTTGAAAGAAATTTTAATTTCAAAAAATTAACGTACATATAAATAAATCCTTAAAATCATTTTTTAAACATTTATATTAATTATAATTATTTATACGAATAAATATTTAAAACATTTTAAATGATATTTTAGATAAAGAGTTCGTAACCAAATGTGAGATGCTTGAATACAAATAATTGAGGAATGACATTAATACAAGCTAATTATACTATGAGAATAAATAGATTCATGATATAATATGTCAATGAGCAGTGTATACACCATATAAAAGTGAATTGGTGTATAAAAAAAATATTTTTCAGTGGAATGTAAATTGAGACAAAGTCCCTTGCAAATATCATATCCTTAGATTATGGACAAATCAATGAAATGATTATGTATAAAAAATAATAATACACCAAATATAAGTGGATATTAAGTGTAAAATAATCATAGGTTATTCAAAAATATTTATATCATGATATAATCAAGAATTAAAAGTTTAACCCAAATAATTTAAATTGGGTTAAGAAGTTATGTTACAGAAATTCGACAGTATAACGACGTCACATTAAAATTAAAAAAATGAGTTGATGGGAGAGGAAAGGGTCTCTCATCACATGGAAAAAAATGTAATAAAATAAGTATATATAAGTATATATCCAAACATAAGAAAATGGAAATTTAGAATATATAAAAGAAGTCTTTAACTAAAAGAGTACGGTGAAAGGTTCCCTTACCAATTTGGTAACTAACGAAACATAAACCACATGAAAGAAAGAGAATAAAAAAGAGATGTAAATTCCCATAAATTAAATTATATTAAAAAAATAATACAACCATGGGAAGTACACACACCACACAAAAGGAAATATTGGAAAATATAGCACGAATCTCATGGGAATAAAAAGTGAGATGAAAACCCCTTACCTCGTGTCCAAGTTGACTCGTCTGTTCCTTGATCATCTGGAATAAAAAACTTAAGTTAATTTATACTTTCTTCAGAAAATTTTAAATTTTATTATTCATTTTTTTACCACTTATTACCTTTAAATAACAATTAGTTAATTATTTGAGTTCATATAATACATTTTTTCAATGTTCAGATTTTGAGTTAAAAATGAACATGTTATAATTAGAAATTGTCAATGTGGTCAAAAGTACATTATATACAGAATTATATTCATTATTTAGATATCATATATATAATATATGTCCATTATATATGTGTTTATAATAGGTTATTACATTTGGACATGGGAAATGAAATGCACCGTTTGTGGATACAGTAAGCCGTACGAACGCATGAACGCTACATTCGTTTCTTTTTTTCTTTTTTAACGAAATGAAAGCATAATGATACATAGGTATATTATAATTACAGTACAATATCATATTATATATATGTTACATAATTTAATTGACACCATCATTTATACATTCCATGTATGGTAGTAACGAGTCATATCCCATTGAGGGGGCGGTAGTCCACACTTCCTCAAATGAAATTATCATATTTATACTACATGAAAAGCATAAACTTATGTTATAAATGAGAATTTCAGAAGAATATTGATAAAATAAAATAAAATATATATCATATATAATTAAAATTATATCATGATGGCCACCATGAGAGGTGGTTAGAGATATTTGAACAGTCATCGTTTCGTGAGGCAGTAGTTCTCCGTCCACTAAAATAGCATTCTCGTATCCATTTGATGGAGGTATGTGGAAGTGAAGTTAGAATAATTCTCATAAAAACAACCTATTATATTTAAAGTACTGGTTTTTTTATACAATAAATGAATAATGTGAGTTTAGTGGGTTGGATAAGTAAAATAAAAACTTAAGAGAATATGATACCTTTAAATCAGTTATCTCCCTTTGGTTTGAACGAAAAGGATTACTTGAAGTGCCTTATGCCTAAGGTAAGGATTCTAGCTAGAAGGTAGGGATCTTGAGATTTTATTTGGGTAGAGGTTGGATGATCCAAGGGGCTCTAGAGGTGTGAGTAATGGGTTAGAGGTGAGGGTTTTTTTATAAGGGGGAGGAGGGGCTCTTTAGGAACGTTTGAACATATTATTTTATTATATAGTGATTTTCGGTTTCTAAGGGTCCAAAACTTATTAAACTCGAAGATAAGATGACTCTTGTTTGAAATAAAATCATCCAATAATAATTGGACAGGTTTTGGATTTTTTTTAATTTTTATAATCTTATTTATTTAAATTATTCATTAATGAGGTGAACACTGCATCATTATTGTGTCATAAATAATTTTAGTTATTTGTTATCTAAAAATTATAATTAAAATACCATGATGTAGGAAATATTTTTATCTCTCAAATGAGTATTCATATTTCAATATATAAATTATATAACCCCTCATTGAAATTATTTTAGAAAAACAATACATGTTTATTATATTTTTATTTTTACTTTAAATAAAAAGTTATTAATGTCATTATTTTACCGAAATGACTTTCAAAGACCAAAAATCTCACACAAGGATTTCATTGGTCATCCATTACTCATAAAATAATCTTAAGACAAGTTTTAATGTAATTTTATATTGTTATAATATTATTTTTACCTTGAATTACTATTATACCATTATCCCCGGTAAAAAAAATCCAAAAGTTACTATTCACTAAAAATTATTTTCATCTTATTGAACCACATTTTATATACTGATGACAAAAATTTATTTCGGATTTTTAAAATTCAATTCACATAAGCGGTAAAATTTCATTTAAATGAAGATTTCGGTTTTTAACTACTACTCAGTGTTTTCACAATTCATCAAAAATTGAAGTTTTTCAGTAAAATTCCAAAAAATCAGCCAAAGATATATTTGAAATTATGAATTCTAAAAAAATGTCTATTTTAAAAAATTCAAAACATTGAAGTTTCATTAATTAATTAAAAATTAATTCCCATTGTCAAAAAAGTGTGTTTTTAAGAAATAATAAATATCAAAAGATTGACAATTGTTTCTGTCCAATTTCAATGTGAAATTACTTCCAATGACCAGCATTAGATGAAATGGTAAAAATATAATCCTTTTACACTTAAAAACCAATAAAAAATATAATATAACCATATAATTAAATTATATTAAAAGGAGGGTTTGAATTAAAATACAGTATTTGTCACTATTTATTAAAAATTGAATTTTATCCGGAATATACCAAAATTTTTCCCAATTTTTTTTTGATGTCCGGATTCTAAAGAAGATTATTTTGTCAAATAGAAAATAAAAAAAGTGAAAAAAACTGGATTTAAAGAGGGTTTTCCTTAATTAGGTGACAAATTGACATTCTAAGGAATGTTAGAGTGTTTATGCTTAAAATTCGATTCATTCACATTTTAAGCCTTTAACATTTATTTGATAAATAAAAATAAACATTTAACAAACATATGTAATCATATTGTAGTTAGTTATCTTCATTCTTGAAAATAAAATGTTTAGGAGTTAACTACCATTTAAAATAATAATATTATATTATTATTTTTTAGTATAACTCAGCATTGTGTGCAATGTAAGATTTCAAAGAAACCTGGTGCTGCGTATCAGGTATACCATTGAACATAGCATCAACTTTAAAGTAAAATTAATATTTAATTCACAAATAGTAATAAATATAAAAATTTCATATTCTTTATTTACCAAGGATGATACATCCATCCCCCTTTTGGAAATTGCATCATCATAAATTTAAAATTGGGCTTGGAAATTTCATTAAAAGTTCCACATCGAAAAAGGAGTCAATAAAACTATCACTTTAAAAGAAAGAAAGAAAACTAAAAAGGTCACCTGAGATAACCCATACTTGGATTCTGTGTCGAAAATCATCGATATGGAAGACAAACAAACCATCAAGTTCTGATGGAGAGTGATAGAAAACATGATCTGGAGAAATTTAACAACAAGAAAACCACAAACTGGTGATGGGTTGAACAATCATTAGTTTCCAAGTAGGAAAAGTAAACGATTTTTTTTAAGTTCCGTTTCAAAAAGTTGGAGAATTTATTTATGATATTGACTAATGACATAAGGAAATGTACTTACTTTTGAAATAGATTTTCATACTTTAGATAGTTTTTACAAAAAAAATCATCTTTTCTCCAAATGATGAGTATTCAAAATGACTTAGTCACACCTGAAGCGCTAGAATGAACTTCTAGAGAATCACATAATCCAAAAATGATAAATCATATATTTCCCCTATCTTTATACATTTTCCAAAACCAACATGTTTAGTTCAAGATCAGATAAACTTAAAAAATTGTAATCTTTTATAAAAATGAAATAGTACTCTTAATCTCAAAAATTGAATAACAAATACCCAAATCTCAAAAAAGACCATTCAATACACAAATGTCCTTAAAATTCATTAAAATAATCCAAAAAATGTCTAAAACCCAAAATTCATAAGTATTTGATCACATAGTATTCCATAATAAATCTTAACATTAATCTCCAAATAACATCAACTAATATTAAAGTCTCATAATGAAGCGTAATTAAGAAAATCACATATTATTTATGATAGGTTAATCATTTACATAAATAACCAAAATGACCATATGTCCATAAAAAAACATAGATTCAAACAAAATAAAATTCCACTATTACTGATCAATTGAAATCCCAAAGTATTCTATTTTCCGTAGGCATATAGTTTCCCAAAAAGAGAAAACATCTTCTAAAATAACCTTTATCACTTAATCCCAAAATCATTTTCCTATACTAAGGATATCCATTTTCTAAAACAAATAATACCAATTAAAATTAGTCTTGATCAATAAAATCTTTTAACTAAAAAGAATAAGTCACACTATCCTGGGACTTCACGTAGTCCAGTGGTTGGTGATAAATCCCAATTCCACTTTTGTTGTGGGTTCGATTCTCTATAGCTTCGTCCGATACGATGGGTTGTCACATGGTCTGTGTGTTGTCCATTTACAAAAACTATATAATTTTATAACATTCTGAAAAAAAAGATAAATTGCTCGAAAATAACCTTAACATATTTTATCCTTTGAGGTTATATAATACCTTTAATTTTGCATCCCAAAATGTAGTAAACATTTATCCCCTCTAAAGTAACTATGAATATTTCTAATATTCGAACCATTATGGTTGTGTTAATTATGCCTAAATAAGACCCTAAACATTAAAGTTATCTAAACCAACCTCTAATACCAACTACAAGGCCCCAACCTTAAACATTACAAAATCATAAATTATGCTAATAATTCACATTGAGGATATTTTCAGGTTTATACTTTTAGAGAATTAGGCCATAACTCTTACATTATATCTCAAATATTACAAAGTATACACTTATACTCTATGTAATTGTTTTCCACAAAATAGAAACACTTAAAAGAAAACAAGAAATATTTTCTTGATATAAATATTCTTGGATTCTTCCATTCCCTTACCCTTCCTTTTTTCCCTATGAAAAATATTTCTAAAACATGGCATGAGCATAAAAAGCTCTGTAAGGGTTATAAAACAAGGAAATAAAACAATAGTGCATGAATTAAAACATATCAATGAAATAATACTTTTACTCACAAACATAATCTCTTAACATACCTCAAAAAATCATAATATTTATGAATAACACAAATAAATCATAAATCATAAATGTAACTTGTGGCATCCATGACATAATTACGTTGTAGCTTTAACAGATATGTAGGGATTTACATTTGGAATTGTAACGACCCGAAATATTGAATGAATTTTTGTTTCCTAATTTTGTCAGTTATTTTAGTTTATACTCAACACAACTATATTCTTTAATAAATGATGTGAGTATAATTAAAATGAGACTGCTGGGTTTTAACTGTTATATGACCGTCGGTCAATATGACCATAGGAAACTAAAATTTTCTATTGTTGTCTCTAAATACAAGTGATCTTGGTTAATTAATACAGAAAAAAGATTCGATGGCCTCATCCAATAGTCTTGGTCCGATCGAATCCCAACTGATGAAACTTGGGATGGAGGTAGCACCACAAGCTTTTCTCTGTACCAAACCCAAGCTGAAATTCATCGTGTGATGCTGGAGCGGAATCGCCTTCAGGAGAAGTTCAAGCTTATAGAAATCACTACTCGAGTAGTGTTGGACGATCCACCCTCATATTATCTCACCTTTGCATACCTTATACTTAGGTCCTATGATAGGGTTATAAGGGGATATGTAATGAGACCATAGCTACTTTGTGTAATCCTTTGAGATAAATAAAGTTGTGATTTCTTTATATCGAGAAGTTTGTGCTTTTTTCAGATGTTCGAATAAATATAGGATGTGTACTGATGAATTTTGGAAAAAAGGGGATATTTTAAAATATTTATGTAAACCTTAAATAATTAATGATGTGTAATGATTTTCAAAAAATGGTTTTCTGGAAATGTGTTCAGTAAGAAATTTTAAATCTAATAAGATCAACATAATTTTTTTTGGTGAATAGTAAGTTATGAATAGTTATTTTACACTTAGGATTAGTAATGTGAAAAAATGGATTAGTAATCTCACTTAAATAAAGTATTAATATAACTTAGGCACCTTGATTAAGTAATGTGATTCAATAAAATATGTAAATAACTATTTCAGAAATTATTAGTCATGTATTAGTTTTTTTGGGTGAATATTTTTTTTAATTAAAAATTAAATAAAAAAATTTAGAAAATTATTTTTATAAAATGGTGTTCATTTTTGAATTCAGAGCATCGATATTAGGTTAGTTTTATTTTTGGGGGCTTTTCTCATAAAAATGAATTTTCGGTGAATAGTGAAAATATAGCTTGTAGTTTCGGGTGCTTAATGACATCATTAATGATGTAATAATTATGTAATCATTCTGGTCGACTTATTAATAGTAATATAAGGTATGAGGTGTCCCATGTTGCCAATACCATGGGCAAATGTGTTTCCAATACCACCGATGAGGTTTCCCTTGGCCAGTAATGACTTGTCCCCTCACTTATTCTATAAATACCAAGAGTTTCCCTCATTATTTTCATTTCCAAATCCTCCTCAACGAAGTTTAGGTCTCCTTACCTCCCAAGGAGTCCTCCCAAGGCGCCCTCAAGCGTCCCAAGGTTCCGACCATCAATCTTTCGAAGTTACTCTTCAAGGTTAGGGATTCATTCACCCTTCTCTTTTAAGTCATGACTTCCTTTATGTTGTGTCTTATATTTTCCATCTCTTTACGTTGAGGTAATGTTCTTATATGTTCTTATTACTTTCCATTTCATGTCCAAATGATTAGAGACCCTTTCTTCTCTCATCAATTTGTTTTCTGAAATTTTATGAGACGCCATTAGGCTTCTGAATTTCTCGTAAAAGAAACTGCATCTTCTCTTTTCTTTCATGTTTCATTTTCATGTGGTATATCATTCAAATATCAGTAACATGATCTTATTTAGTACCCATACTATATTATGAATTATTTATTAGTGTGTGACCCTTGTTCCCTCTCTTTTCAATGTTTTCTAAAACCATGTTATATAGCCGTTATGCTATAGAAATTTCGCCTCAAAATTTCTATCTCTTTCTCTCATGAAATCCCCTTGTTTATTTATGTGAATAGCCAGAACTATTTTATTTCTATGGGTGTTCATAAATATATAAATATGATATATCTGATTCTGTAATTGAAATATATATAACCCTCACTCCGTTTCCATGGGTTATAAATGATATAATGATCTTATTTTTAAGATGTTTTAAAACGTCACGATTTTGAAATGAAACCCATTCATTTTTTTCTCTATGGGTTATATATGAAATGTTCAATTATGATCTATGTGTCTCACATGAAATTAAAGATATATTAAGGGTGAACCCTGATAGCGCTCCAATGCATTGGGTAAAGATTTAATCTCTAAGGATGAAAAGTTTCATGATACCTTGGTGAATAACCTCGGTAATTTTTATGACACCTTGGGGATGGACCTTGGTGATATGTTCATGAATTTCTAAATGAAATTTTGTATCCCCATATTCAAGTTATGTGTCAATTTACTTTCATTGTGATATTCCTGTACATCCATTTCTCATATCTTTATGTTGTTATTCAAATTCATATTGATATCACAAGTACATTGATTCCCTTGTTTACCCTTAATGGGCCTTCTGCTCACCCCTTCCTTTGATGTATGTCTCCAGGATATGAGATGCAGTAATTGTACATAGGATTAACCTATGATGAATCCTAACAAGTATATTAGAAGAATGTTTTATGTTTTATTCCAGTTTTATTGTTCCTGATTTCCAAGACACTAGACATTAAAGATCCTCTGTCTGTAAATGTAATGAAAAGTTATGTATTAAAAAGGAGGGATGCCAAAATTGGTATCAAAGGATAGTTTAGTTATTTATGGAAATTAGGATATGAAAACATTAGGAATAACCCTATAGAAAAGTTTAAATATTGGGAAATATTCCTGGTATTTTCGTGAGTATTGAGTAAGTGGTTTATCAAAAAATACATCCCTATCTGGATACGAGTAGGTAGAGGCTGCTCTGGAACAGATGAAGATAGGGGTAAAACCCAAAAACACTGATTTGAGCTAGACTCGAATGGGAACTGGTGAATGACAACGGGCCTTGCTGCACTCTTGGTTACAACACTCCTGGTGGATATATTTGGTTAATCTCAAGTTTTTTATAAATCATTAAGAAGGAATTATAGAGAAATATAATTGTTTAATCATGATGTTTTAAGACATAGAATCCTTTATAGTTAAAAGATTCATAAATGAAACATGTTTTTCACTAAGATTTTATTCTTTTAGAAAATGGATTGCAATAGGAGGAACCCTGAAAATGGGGACCACAATGGACCATGCACTGACGGCCCTCCGATGGAATCCGGAATGGAAACATTCATGGGAATGATGAACCAATTGACTCAAGTTATGATTAATAAATTGAATCAAGTTGAGAGGCCAATCTCACCATGAAGGGAAAAACATTCTATTGAGCCCTTTATGCACCAATGACCACCAAAATTTAGTGGATCAACTGACCCATCGATTGATGACCAATGGATTATCTCTATAGAGAAGATCTTTTCTATGCTACGCTGTTCATAAAAAGAGAAGGTCAACCTAGCTGTCTATTGCTTAGAAGAAGAAGTTGTTCAGTGGTGGGAGTTAATTAAAAACATGAGGCAGAGAGTGGAGGTTGAAGCTATGGAGTGGAAAGAGTTCAGGTGGATCTTTTTTAATAAGTATTTACATCGTTCCACGAGAACAAGAACAGAGAAGGAGTTTCTAGAGATGAAGCATAAGGAGAATGAATTTGTGGAAAGCTAATATATGAACTTCACCCGAATTTCACGTTACACCTCTAGCTTTGTCATGGACCCAAATAGAAATGCTGATAGATTATTCGGTGTACGGAGACCTCATCTATGGAAGAATATAGCCAACCAAGATTATGAAAGCTATGAGGAGATTGTGCGAAGTGAGATGAAAGTCGAACTGGAGTTTGGTGAGACGTAGTTGTCTCATAAATCAAGAGACAAAAAGAGATCAATGGAGCCTAGCTAAGGGAGGAATTTCAACCAGAGAAGAGGAGGAAAGTATGTGAAACTTCACATGTGTAATAAATGTGGGAATAAGTATTCAGGGAACTTCCTACTTGAGAGTGGAAAGTGCTACAAGTGTGGCAGATATGGCCACATTGTGAGGAATTTTCATGGAGAGGTGAAACCTAAACATCCAAAAAGAATGACAAGGGGAAGATGGTATAGGCCCTACCTGATGTCCAGTGCTTCAAGTGTGCACAACATGGTCACTTTTCTAATCACTGTCCAAATCCGAGGGTAGTGGAGGGGAACCACCATCAGCCTCAAAAAAGGCCAAGGGATCAAGGTCGTGATTTTTCTATCACGACAGATGAAGGGGAGGATCCGAATGATGTGGTAGAAGGTACCCTTGTTGTCCTCTCAATGCTAACAAGTACTTTGTTTGACTCCGGTTCTATGCATTCCTTTATTTCCTCGAAGTGTGCAAGGAATTTTGAATCAACCCGCAAATTTCAAGAAGTAGATTTGTTAGTCAAAACTCATTGTGGGACTATCCAAGCATCGTTAGTGTTTAGAAACTCTAGTATTTACTTTAGTGAGCACAATCTTATTACAAATCTAGTAGTCATTCCCATGCTGGAATTCGGAATTATACTAGGGATGAACTGGCTCTCCAAGTATAATGCTAAGATCAATTGCATAAGTAAGGAAATATCATTAGTCATGAATGGAAAACCTACAGTTATCTTTCAAGGAGAGATATATCATCCTCATCATTGTATAAAAGAACCCCCTATATCATTCTTTATGGAGTTGATATGTTAAGAAGAAGAAGAAGATGAGAGCCTAATGATAGAAAATGTCCCCATCATCCAAGAATACGTTGATGTATTTCCGTAGGAGCTTCCTGGACCTCCTATAGAAAGAGAGGTAGAGTTCTCCATCGAACTCGTACCTGGATCTCATCCGATATCAAAGACACCGTATAGGATGACAAATGCGGAGATGGAGGAATGAAAGAAAATACTTCAAGATCTTTGGGAGAAGGGGTTTATCTGACCAAGTGCGTCTCCTTGGGGAGAACCTATTCTCTCTATGAAGAATAAGTATGGATCGATGCGGCTATGCATTGATTATAGATAACTTAATGGGAACATTGTAGAGAATAATTACCCTCTTCCAAGAATTGATGACTTCTTTGACCAACTTCATGAGGCTCAATTCTTCTATAAGATTGATCTTCGATCTGGTTTTCATAAATTGAGGGTGATGAAAGAAGATATTCCAAAAACTACCTTCCTATTAAGATATGGGTATTTTTAATTTGTTGTTATGCCCTTCAGACTGACTAATGCACTTCTATTTTTAAGGATTTGATGAATAGAGTCTTTAAGGACTACCTTGATAACTTTGTCGTAGTTTTTATTGATGTTATTATGATATATTCCTAAAGTCACGAGGATCATGAAGATCATATAAGGGTTATTTTTCAAACTCTGTAGAACGATAGGCTTTTTGGAAAGTTCAGTAGATGTGATTTCTAGTTACAATAAGTCACTTTCTTAGGGCACATTGTAACCAATGAAGGAATCACAGTTGACCCTGCAAAGACAAAAGTGGTAGAGGAATAGCCTAAACCTACAATAATAACTGATATTTTTAGTTTTCTTGGATTATAAGGATATTATAGTAGGTTTTTGAAAAACATTTCATGACCTTCTAATCCATTAACCCAGTTAACTTGAAAATGGGTCATGTTCATCTGGACAAAGGAGTGTGAGGAATGTTTCCAAGAGCTGAAGAAGATATTGGTTACTGCACCCATGTTAACTCTTCCCTCAAGTGGAAAAGGATTAAATATTTTTAGTGATTCATCTCTAAAAGGGATTGGGTGCGTCCTCATGAAAAATGAAAAGGTCATTGCTTATTAATCTCGACAGTTGAAGATTCATGAGCAGAATTATCCTATGCACGATCTGGAGCTGGCTGCAGTCGTTTTTTCTATGAAGATATGGAGGCACTATTTTTATGGGGAGAAATGTGATATATACACAGACCATTAATTTTTGAAATATATTTTCACACAAAGTAATTTAACAAGAGAAAAAGGTGATGGTTGGAACTTCTTAAAGACTATGACTGTTCAATTCATTATCACCCTAGAAGAGAAAACAACGTTGCTGATGCATTAAGCAAGAAAGAAACAGCTGTTCTTTCCATGATGAGGATTCAAAAAGATATTTTGATCAATGACCTAGTAAAGATGGAAATGGGAATTATAAGGAAAGGGACATCATCAAACCTAACCCAAATGATTTCTCAACCATCATTACTAGTGAAAATCAATAAGGCTCAGAAAGAAGATCCTTTGTTATAGGAGAAGTTTGAGGCTATAAAGGATGGAAAGTGTCCTGAGTTCAATATTGATCAAGAAGGTGTACTGAGATTTCATACAAGACTATGTGTTCTATCTATTTTGGAAATAAAGGAGCTGATGGATGACACTCATAGCTCTACTTTCTCTATACATCCTGGAAGCACACAAATGTATATATACCTTCCTGATCATTATTTGGGGGATAATATGAAAAGGGAGATTGCTGACTACACTTCAAGGTGCCTAGTATATTAGCAATTGAAGGTAGAGCGATAACTTCCTAAAGGGGTATTGCAACCACTACCCATACTAGCATGAAAGTGGGACAATATCACTATGGACTTCATCACTGGTCATCTGAGAACTTCCAAAGGAAACAATGCGATATGGGTCATTGTGGAGCGTCTCACCAAGACTACCCATTTTATCTCTATCCAGGAAGATTTCTCTCTTGATTAAATTGCTAGGATTTACGTAAAGGAAGTGGTAAGGCTTCATGGAGTTCCATATTCTATCGTATCTGATCATGATCCAAGGTTCACATCAAAATTCTGGATAAGTCTTCAACAAGCTCTGAGCACTGAATTGAATTTCAGTATGGCCTATCACCCCCAAACTATTGTACAATCTGAAAGGACTATTAAAACACTCTTGGACATGCTGAGAACATGCTCAATAGAAATTAAGGGTGGATGAGATCAACATATTTCTTTAGTTGAGTTCTCTTACAACATCAGCTTACACTCGAGCATTCAAATGGAACCATATGAATCTCTATATGGTAAGGGATGTAGAAATCCTACTTGTTGGTATTAAGGTGGCGAGAGAATGCTTCTTGTGCCTCATCTTGTGCAAGAGATGACATAACAAGTCCTTGCCAACCAAAAACACATTAAGGTTGCTCAAAGTCGGCAAAAGAGCTATGACGACAACCGTCAAAGGGACTTGGAGTTTGATGTTGGTGACATGTTCTTTCTTTTAATTTCACCTTGGAAGAGAGTCATGAGGTTTGGGAAGAAAGGGAAGCTCATCCCTAGGTACATTGACACCTATGAAATACTTGATCGCATGGGAGAAGTGGCCTATCAACTTGAACTTCCTCCAAATCTATCAAAATATCATGATTCCTTCCACATATCCCTCTTGAGGAAGTACATACCTATCCCTTCACATGTTCTAAACCCAGAGTTTGTACAACTCGAACCTGACCTCTCTTATGAGGAGAAACCAGTGGAGATCTTGGATCGTAGAGACAAGGTTCTACGCAACAAGACAAAAAACCTTGTTAAGGTTTTGTGGAGAAACCACAAATATGAAGAAGCCATGTGGAAACCAGAGGAGTCTATCAGTCAGAAGTACCCACACCTTTTCTTTTCTAAGGATATGAGTTAAATTTCGGGGATGAAATTTCTTAAGGGGGGAAGTACGTAACGACCTGAAATTTGGAATGAATTTTTCTTTCCTAATTTTGTGTATTATTTATTTTATACACCACAAAACTATATTCTTTAATTAATTATGTGACTATAATTAAAATGATACCGTTGGGTTTCAACTATTATATGACCATTGGTCAATATGACAGTTGGAAACTAAATGTTGCGGTTGTTGTCTCTAAATACAAGTTATCTTGGTTAATTAATATAGAAAGAAGATTCGATGGCCTCATCCAGTAGTCTTGGGCCGATCGAAGCCCATATAATGAAACTCGGGAAGGAGGTAGCACCACTGGGCTCTACTCTGGACCAAACCCAAGCTGAACTTCATTGTGTGAAGCTGGAGTGGAATCGCCTTCGAGAGAAGTTCAAGCTTATAGAAATCACTACTCGGGAAATGCTGGCCGAGCCACCATCAGATTCTCTCACCTTAGCACACCATACACTTAGGTCTGATGCTGGGGTTATAAGGGGATATGTAATGAGATTGTAGCTACTTTGTGTAATCCTTTGAGATAAATAATGTTGTGATTTCTTCATATGGTGAAGTTTGTGTTTTTTTCAGATGTTCGAATAAATATATGATGTGTACTAATGAATTTTGGAAAAAGGGGATATTTTAAAATATTTATATAAACCTTAAATAATTAATTATGTCTAATTATTTTCAAAAAATGGTCTTCTGGAAATGTGTTCAGTAAGAAATTTAGAGTCTAATAAGATCATCTTAATTTTTTGTGAATAATAAATTATAAATAGTGATTTTACGCGTAGGGTTAGTAGTGTGACCAAATGTATTAATAATCTCCATTAAATAAAGTATTAATATAATTTAGGCACCTTTATTAAGTAATGTGATTCAATAAAATAGGTAAATAATTGTTTCTGAAATTATTAGACAAGTATAAGTTTTTTCAGGTGAATAGTGTTTTTTAATTAAAAATTAAATTAAAATTAAATTAAAATTATTTTTATAAAACGGAGTTCATTTTTGACTTCATAGCATCGATATTAGGTTAAGGTGATTTTTAGGAATTTTTCTGAAAAAAAGAATTTTCGGTGAATAGTGAAAATACAGTTTTTAGTTTTGGGTGTTTAATGACTCATTAAGGATGTAATAATTCTGTAATCAGTCAGGTTGAATTATAAATAGTAAGATAAGGTATGAGGTGTCCCAATAGGCCAATACCATGTGCAAACCCATGGTTTTTCCAATATGACCAATGAGGTGTCCCTTGGCCATTAATGACTTGTCCCCTCACTTCCCCTATAAATACCAAGCATTTCCCTCATTATTTTCATTTCTAAATCCCCTTAAATGATGTTCTGGTATCCTTACCTCCCAAGGAGTCCTCCCAAGGTTCCCTCAAGCCTCCCAAGGTTCCGACCTTCAAGCTTTTGAAGTTACTCTTCAAAGTAAGGGATTCTTTCACCCTTCTATTTTAAGTCACGACTTCCTTTTTGTTGTGTCTTATATTTTCCATCTATTTATGTTGAGGGTATGTTCATATATGTTCTTTTACTACCCATTTCATGTACAAATGATGATATAACCTTTCATTTTTCATCAATTTGTTTTCGGAATTTTTATGTGACGCCGTTAGGCTACCAAATTTCTCGTAAAAGAAATCACATATTCTCTTTTCTTTCATGTTTCCTTTTCACGTGGTATGTCATTCAAATATCCATAACATGATCTTATTATGTACCCCTACTGTATTATTAATTATTTATGAGTGTGTGACCCTTGTCATCTCTCTTTTCAATTTTTTCTAAAACCATGTTATATAACCTTTATGCTGCAGAAATTTCGTCTCAAAATTTCTATCTGTTTCTCTCAAGAAATCCCCTTGTTTATTTATGTGAATATCCAGACCTATTTAAATTATATGGGTGTTCATAAATATATAAATATGATATATTTTATTCTGGAATTTAAATACATATAACCCTCACTACATTTCCATGGGTTAGAAATGATATAATGATCTTATTTTTAAGAGCTATTAAAATGTCATGATTTTGAAATGAAACCAATTCCTTTTATTCTCTATGGGTTATTTATGAAATGTTTGATTATGATATATGTGTCTCACATTAAAGTAAAGACATATTAAGTGTGATACCTAATAGCGCTCCAACGCATTGGGTAAAGATTTAATCTCTAGAGGTGACAAGTTTCACGATACCTTGGTGAATAACCTTGGTAATTTTTATGACACCTTGGGGATGGACCTCGGTGATATGTTCATGAACGTCTAAATGAAATATTTTAGCGACATATTCAAGTTATGTTTCAAGTTCTTTTCATTATGATATTCCTATACTTCCATTTCTAATATCTTTATGTTGTTATTAAAGTTCTTATTGATATCACAAGTACATTGATTCCCTTGTTTACCCTTACTGGGCCTTCTTCTCACCCTTTCCTTTGATGTATGTCCCTAGGATATGAGATTCAGTAATTGTACATAGGATGAACCTATGATGAAGACTAACAAGTGGATTAGAATAATGTTTTATGTTGTATTCATGTTTTATTGTTCCATATTTTCAAGACACTACACTTTAAAGATCCTCTGTATGTAAATGTAATGAAAAGTTATGTATTAAAAAGGTGGGATGCCACATGAATACCATCATAGTATATTCCCTAAATCTCTTAATAGAAACAATAATGTTTACCTTTGTCACATTACCCAATACGTTGGAGAGCAATCTCAATCTCACCCACCCAAGGTTTATCAAGGAACCACCCATATACGTAAACAATTCCTAATAACCATAACATATTGATAACACATAAAACAAGCATAAAGGAAAGATAAAATTTCCACATTGCAATAAAAATATATCATTTCAATATATTGACATAATCAATGCTTTATCAAACCTTTTTCAAATCCATTTAAAATATTCAATAAATATATTTATGAATCAAAGTGTCCCATACCACTTTGAAGCTTTTGAAATAAATTTTAATTTGAAAACACTCATGTACATATAAATAAATCCTTAAAAATATTTTTAAAACATGGAAATTAATGAGAAAGATTTAGAAGAATAAATCTTTAAGACATTTAAAATGATATTTTAGTTAAAGAGTTCCTAATGAAATGAGAGACGCTTGAATAAAAATAATTGAGGAATAACATTAATAAAAACTTATAATACCATGAGAATAAATATATTCATGATATAATATGTCAAAGGGCAGTATATACACCATATTAAAGTGAATTGTTGTATAACAACAAATAAGTTTCAATGTAATGTAAATTGAGACAATGTCCCTTGCAAAGATCATATCCTTAGATTAATGACAAATCAATGACACTATTTTTTTTGTGAAAAATAATAATATTCACAATATAAGTGGATATTATGTTTAAAATAACCATAGATCATTCACACCTATTCATAAAATGACATAATCAAGAAGTAGAAGTTTAACCCAAAGAATTTAAATTTGGTTAAGAAGTTATCTTACAGAAATTTGACAACCTAATAACGTCAAATTAAAAATAAAAAAATTAATTGATGAAAGAGGAATGGGTCTCTAATAACATGTAAAAAAAATGTAAAACAATAGGGATATATTATAACATATCCTAAAATAATAAAATTGAAATTTTAGAGACCTAAAGGAAGTATTTTACTAAAAGAGTACAGTGAAAGGTTCCCTCACCGATTTGGTAACTTACGAAACATAAACCACATGAAAGAAGGATTATAAAATGAAGATGCAAATGCCCATAAATTATAGTATATTAAACAAATAATACAATAATTGGTAGTACATACACTACAAAAAAGATATTGTGGCAAATTTAGAATGAATCTCATGGGAATAAAATGTTAGATGAAAACCCCTTACCTTGTGTTCGACTTGACTCCTTTATTCCCTGTTCTTCCTGAATAATAATCTTAAGTTAATTTATAATTTATTCAGAATTGTTCTCAAGTTTATTATTCTTTTAAATCACTTTATACCTTGCAATAAAAATTATTTAATTATCTGAGTTCATATCAGACATTTTGTCGACGTTTGGAATTTGAGTTAAAAATGAACATGTTATAATTTCAATTTGTCCATGTTGTCAAAAGTAAATTATCTCTAGAGTTATATTCATGATTTATATATCATATATATCATATATACCAA
The DNA here is from genome assembly GCA_963277665.1 of Viscum album. NCBI lineage: Eukaryota > Viridiplantae > Streptophyta > Magnoliopsida > Santalales > Viscaceae > Viscum > Viscum album. Next base: position 1,607,156,847 of record OY728121.1, read on the forward strand.
GTATATATGTGTTTATAATAGTCCATAACATTTGTACATAAGAAATGAAATGCACAGTTCATGGAGATGGTAAGCCGTACGTATAAATGAACACTACTTTCATTTCCTTTTTTTCATTTTTAACGTAATGAAAAAATAATGATAAATAGGTATATTATAATTCCATTGTAATATCATATTTTATATATGTTACATAATTTTATTAATACCATAATTTATACATTCTATGTATGGTATAAATGAGTCATATCAGTTTGATGTGGCGGTAGTCCGCACTTCCTGAAATGAAATTATCGTATTTATACAACATGAAAAGAATAAACGAATGTTATAAATGAGAATTACATAATAATATTGATAAAATAAAATAAAATAAATATCATATATAATTACAGTTCCATCATAATGGCCACCATGAGAGGCAGTTGGAGATATTTGAACAATCATCGTTTAATGAGGTAGTAGTTCACCGTCCAAAGAAACAGTATGGATGTATCCATTAAATGGAAGTGTTTGTAAGTGTAGTTAGAAAATTTTTCATAAAAAAACCTAGTATATTGAGGATAGTGGTTTTTTAATAAAAGAATGGAATAAGGAGAGTTTAGGGGGTTGGAGAAGTAAAATCAAACAAATGAACTTAAGAGAAGACATTATCTTTAAATCAGGTATCTCCCTTTGGTTTGAACCAAAAGGTTTACTTGAAGTTCCTTATACCTAAGGTAATGCTTTTAAGTGGAAGATAGGTATCTTGAGTGATTATTTGGGCAGAGGTTGGATGATCCAAGGGGATTGAGAGGTGTGAGTAATGTGTTAGAGGTGGGGGCTTTTTAAGGGGGGGCTCTTTAGGGAAGTTTGAACTTTTTATTTTATTATATAATTAATTGCAGTTTCTATAATTTAAAAACATATTAAAGTGAATATAATAGGACTCTTGTTAGATATAATTTCATCCAATAATAATTTTATAGGTTTTGGATATTGTTTTAATCATTATAATGTTATTTATTTAAATCATTCATTATTGAGGTAAACACTGCATCATAATTGTGTCATTTATAATTTTATTTATTTGATGTCTAAAAATTATAAATAAAATACCATTATGTAGGAAATAGTTTTATATTTATAATGAATATTTATAGTCAAATATATAAATTATTTAACTCTACATTAATGTTTTTTAGTAAAACAATACATGTTTGTGATATTTTTGTTTTTACTTTAAATAAAAATGTATTAATGTCATTATCTTACCAAAATGACATTAAAAGGCCACAAATCACACCCAAGGATTGTATTGGTCAGACACGACTCATCCAATAAGTTTAGGACACGTGTTATGGTAATTTTATTTTGTTATAAAATTATTTTTACCTTGAATTACCCTATTAATCTTTAACCGCGGTAAAACAATTCAAAATCTACTATTCACCAAAAATTATTTTCATCTTATTTTACCACATTTTACTTACTGATGAAAACAATGTATGTCGGATTTTTTGAAATTAAATTCATAGAAGTGGTAAAATTTCATTTAAATGAAGGATTCGGTTTTTTAACTACTGCTTAGTGTTTTCTCTATTCATCAAAAATTGAAGTTTTCAGACAAATACAGAAAATATTTCCTAAGATATATTTGAAATTATGAATTAAAAAATGATGTATTTTTTACCAAATTAAAAACATATAGGTTTAATTAATTTATTTAAAAATAACTCCTTATGTCAAAACAAAAAGCGCGATTTTATGAAAAAATAACTATCAAAATATTGACACTTGTTTATGTCCAATTTCAAAGTGAAATGACTTCCAATGAACAAAATTGGATTAAATTGTAAAAATATAATCCAATTAAAATTTAAAACCAATTAAAAAGATATTCTAACCATATACAAAAATTATATTTAAAGGCAGTTTTGAATTAAAATGCAGTATTTTTCACTATTTTTAAAAAAATGAATTTGATCGGAAAAATACCAAAAATTTAACCAAAGTAAATTTTGATGTCCCAATTCTAAATAAGAATTTTTCTTTTCAAATAGAACATTTAAAAGTGACCAAAACTAGATTTCAAGAGGCTTCCCCATCAAAAGGCGGTAATTTGGCATTTTAAAAAATGTTAGAGTATTTATGCTTAAAATTGGATTCATTCACATTTAAGCCTCTAAAATTTATTGGATAAATGAAAAAAAATTAAAAACATATATAATCATATTATAGTTAGTTATATTCATTCCCTCCAATACAAAAACTAGTAATTAACTACCATTTTAAATAATAATAATATATTATTATTTTTCAGTATAACTCAACATTGTGTGAAACGTAAGATTTCAAAGAAAAATGGTGCTATGTATTGGGTATTACATCGAACACAGAATCTTATTTAATGTAAAATTAATATTTAATTTGATAATATTAATAAATATGTGAATTTTATATTCTTTATTTACCTGGAATGTTATGATCTCTATTCAACAATTCGCATTAAATGTGTATGTGTTGATTAATACTCTTCCTATACATCTTCCTGAACATGGATTAATGATAGATACTTGATATATTTGATGAAATTGTGAATGATTGGTGGTGACATTCCAATTTCAATGATAACCTTAATTGAGTAGAGTTTAATTCTTCACGAATGGTGTCTTTTATATGTAGTATCCATTAAAATAGTCATTATAAGATCTTCATATCATTGATTTACATCTTGAATCTCATTTCCATTGACAGATTCATAACAGATCAATAATACTTGACTCGAACTAAGGCCATAATCAATAATCAACAAAAAATTCAAAATTAATTATTTGTACAGTGATATATTCAGTGATTTTGATGTTCATTCCTAAATATCCCACAAAATTGATCTCAACAATGAACACCGTAAAATAAGTGATTGTAGAATGAAATTCTGGACTGGTAATTATATTTATTTGATATTATAATTTTCAATATTCTAATATTCATCCATGATGGAAAAATATAAGAGTTATACATCATCGATATGTGATTTATTGTCTGTGAGTGTGTCGTGTTTTTTCATCATTTGTTTGAAGAATCTATGGGGTATTATGTTATTTACCATATTGGTTTCTCATCTGAATTTTGTGACGTGGTATTATTCATCAGTTTTAATGGTTTTTTATTTTGATTGATGATAATTTTTTGAGGGTTTTTGTGTTTTTACCATACACATATATGATCGTTGTTTCATTGAGAATTTTTAGAGTATCTTGTTACTGTGTATTATTTTCATTCACATGTCTCTAAATTATGATACTATATTTCTCATGGTACATGGTATGTTAGTTTTTCATTCTCTACCTTGTAGAATATTATCTAACCATTGGTGGTTTAGTTATTCATATATATAATAGGTGACCATCATGGTATGATTACCATTTATTGTGGGAGTGTGCATGACATACAGTGATGATGGTGGTGGATCCAATCATAAAACATGATCATGATAAATTTTTTACTTGGATGAATCTAAAAGCCTTATAGAGATCGAGGAATTTTAATATATAATATGCATTTAAGATATAGAGTAGCATGATCATATTGATGCTTTTAGGAGACCGAGTGACATGTCTCTATCCTTGGGGAATTTTCGAGATTTATTTTGTTGACTTTGATCATCATTTTAGTATAGAGATGTTGCAAGTATGATCGAAGGTATATTGAGTCTTTATTATATAATAACATATCAGTATGTGATTGTATGTTTTAATGATTTTTTCATTTATTATTTTCATGAAATACACCTATTATACATGTTCACTTTTGTTAAGGTTTTATTTTTGGTTTCGCAGTAGGTTTTACTATGAACACCATGTACAATAATTTTGATACTAATTAATACTACATGTAAGGGTATCGAAGCATGCAAAAGGGTACCTTGGAATAAATATGAGACTTGGATTATGGAAATGGGAGAAGTGGTGGGATATAATTTTGAGGATACTATAGTTTATTAATTTATTTATAAGCATGAATTTATACTCACATTTGTCTTGTGATGTAGGTATTCCATTAAATTAATTTTGGTATTATTGGTAAGCCATCTACACAGTTTTTGGATGTTTAATGACATTGTAACATGTTATTATAATTTTTTATATTTCTGAAAAGACATGATACTAAGATTATTGTCTTTCCACTAACTGAATTAGAACCTTACTAATAGTCCAAAGCGTACTACATATGGGGAGGCATACATGATTTTGTGTGAATCTATGGCATGGATTGGTGGTTCGGGTTAGGTGTTACAAAATAATATCATATAATTGTTGTTTTATCATTTCTAGACTAACCCGGGACAAGGTATAATAGAGATATGTAATGTAGAACTCAAGTTATAGATTTTCCATGTGTGTGGCCAGCTGATACATAACAATCCTCCAAAATAGAATTGATGTTATTGCATTACTATTTTTATTAGATTCTGGGAGAATTCATGATTCATGATTGGTCATGTAAGATCACATTCAATATATTTATATTTAAGTTGTTGTTGAGCATATGTTTTCTTTAATTAAATGGATTTATTATTTTATTTCTTTGGTATAGACTTGTATTTTTGTTTTATGATATTTCTATTTTTATATAGTTATCAAAAATATCTATTTGTATTAAATAAAATAACATGAGAAATCTATTATATTTTATTTTGTGTGTCTGAATGGGAATAACATGAAGGGGAAAGAAATTGGTTAATGTTATAATAGTTATACCTTGGGTTATTTTTAGACACATAGGGAACCCATTGTGTGATCCCTAAAACAGAACATGATTTTTATAAAATATTATAAAATAATAAAGTCTTGTTATAGAATATGTTATCTCTTAGAATACTAATGAGACATCCATATGATGTGGGTCAAGGAACTCCCACTTATGTGGACACTCATGCTCCACTAAAATCTATGTATGTGGGTATAATATTGAACACTCCCACATCTACTCAAGTAGTGGGACCAATCATGCTAGGTTTTCTTCCCCTCAGTGTATCCCAAGATGTAGAATCTCTAGGGTCTAATGGAAAATACACTATATTCTTAAAATCACCACCACCCCCAAACTTTTAGGGAACTGTGGTATTGAATGATGTTGAGGACGAAATATATATCATTGAGTAATTTTTCGTTCTCATTGAGACACCTAAGGATTAGAAGTTGATGCTAGTAGCATTATTGCATCAGGGACCTTCATGGTGTTGATAGAGTGTCATGGGATATACTAGATTACATGTGGGACTCACTTGGAAGCCTTCATGAACTAGTTATATGGGGAATTGTTTCTTGATGCAATGAATCTAGAAAGAGAACAGGAGTTTGTGGAGCTAAATCAAGGGTTTGAGACTATATCTGTATACTACACTCATTTCCTAGAGATTATCTATTTTCTCCTATCTTTTCCAAAAATAGGGAAATGGAGGCTGAGAATTTCTAGATCTAACTTCATCCCAACATAAAATTCCAAGTTAATATTTCTGAACTAGTTATATACCCAAACGTTATAAATAAATATTTGACTATAGTGAATGTTTTGAGGGAGGGTCGATCATCTGTTTTTTTCAAATATTTAATACACAGGTGTGTAATCATCTTACTACCACATTGAAAAAATACTTTAGTAGAATGAGGTGGAATACTGGGGTTGTGCAGTAGATCATTTGTATATAGGTTGACAAGACTATGGATTCTTCATCCCCCTCAATATGAGTTTCACAGTTCTTCAACTATGGAAATCCTGGTCTTTACCACAATTTTGATATAGAATCTCACATGACCTATCGATCATGCGGTAAGAATGGATATATATATAAATATATATTTAATTAAGGATTTGAGGTTAGGTTTCTATTGGGGTGGAGGAAATACATGATCATTGTCTTATGGATTTGGTTGAGGTCCTCTAAAATACACTCAGATAATGACTTAGACTACGGATTCATCAGAAGGACATAGTCAAGGAGTTGAGGCAGGTCATTTATGTAATAGTTTAAACTACAATATATTATATTAAGTGAATATATACTATTTGAGAAATCATTTTGATCAAAACTACATTATCTACTACCAAGGTTGATATTATTGATTCTCATTACTTCATATCTGCAAATGTTATTGGTAGACAAGAATTACAGATCATGTAGTCTGATTAAAACCTTTCCCTTGATACACCTTTAGACATGAATATAAACCATCCTCAATGGTTATTAGAGTCTCTTTTAGTGATTTACAATTATATACATATATGGGAAATCATGAATCTCAAGACGAGGAGATTCAATGTGATTGATGTTGTGGGAAAGAAGTCTAAATTCTGAGGTCACATTGACTTATATTGGAGACATGTATATTTTATTTCATTGAATGGAGAGATGTCTTTAATGACCAAAGAATAGGAACATGGTGCCTATGGAGTTAGTAAATACATGAGTCAACATAGGACTATAATGGTGGAGATGGAAATATTATCTATTTTAGAAGGAACATAGGCATCCCCCACATATTTTATTCCTAATTTCGATCTACATCATGACATATTTATCGATGAAATCATAAGAATTCACCATTATAGTGAAGTTTAATTTTAGATAGATCCCATTTTAGTTGAACAACCCCTTTTGGTACCCTTTATTGTATGGTTATTACTGAGTTAAATGATTCCACAGTATGGTTCAAGTACATGGAGTAGAATGTATATTTTAGGTTGAGTACTACACCATGGGGTGGACCTATTCTTTCACCATGTAGGAATATTATTGTCTTTGAATCTATGAAGATCATTGTAATGTGATACATGTGATGGAGAGTAATAGATATACATTTATAAGGATTAATTATAATTTAAATTAGTTATAGGTAGATAAGTTATTATCTATTATTGATCATTGTCCAGGACATCTCTAGATATAGGTTTTGGAGGATTATATCCTGAATAATGTGTTTCGAAGTAGGAATGGGATTTCAGAGTACATGGTGATGTTGTTTAGATTCATGATTGTGTAGTTTGTGGTTATGGATGTCATGAGTAATATTTTTCTCCAATATCTGAACTCATTCATTATAGTATTCAATGATGAAATCCTAAACTACTCACCAAACCTTGATAAGCATTACAAACATCTCATGATAGTCCATAATATTTTTCAATCACATCTGTTTTATTATAAGTATTAATTGTGTAAATTTTGTATTCAGGAGGTGAAATTATTGGGGAATGTGGTTTCAAATATGGTTATATTTATATATAATAATAAGGTGACTATTTTGATGTCCTTGGAAGATATATGGAACTAGTTTCAAGTATGATAATTTCTTGGATTAAAAAACACTAACGAAATTTTATCCAATACTTATCCTGATTATCATTACTTATTAGTGAACCAATCTGGAATGAAGTAATGTTTAAATGGTTGAAAATTTTCTTAGGTGTTTCTTAAGACTAATAGTATAATTAATATATATTTTTTTATATATCCCTTGATAAAATTCAAATTTTTTCTATACTTCAATGCATCATGTGTTATTGTGGGAGATGTAGTAATGTATAGGGAGAAAATAGTAGCTTATTGGTTAGGTAAAATGAGAACCCATGAGAGGGACTATATTACCATTACATATATCTAATGCATGTGTTTTAATACATAATATTTTTTTATAAATATCCCTTTATTTAATGGTTGGATTTCTATACCAATAATTAGATCCTCTATTAAAAAATTACATAGTGGGTCCTGAATCAATGCTAGATGTGCTGGGAATAGTACTTATAAATATTTTACATTAAGATTTATTATGAACCATGGAATTGAAAAAAAAAATTAATATTCTCTTATCTATTATATATATATCATATTATATTGGTGATAGGCCTTTGAATGAGTAGTGGTGCCTAATGAGGTTATTTTGTTCTAGATATATTGATGATTTGGAGACCATGGAATAATGATTTTCCACTTTACTCATTGCATATTTTCTAATATATTGTGATAATTAATGATAGGATAGTGATTTAGAGTGTGTTGTGATAAGGGAACAATTAATAGGTAATGACCAAATCCATGGGTGGTAATTGGAAGATGATGATGTTATCAAGGAACATAAAATCACTGTAGTCTCATCTTCCAAGAGGGAAGACCTAATGAAAAAATTTCATTCCACTAGAGTAGAGATATGTAATAGAGGAAAAAATTATTTATAATTAATTATGGTAGTAGTTCATGTGGCAGAGGATGAAGAGGGATAACAATATATTTGTTTATCAAGGCGTTACCCGCAAGAAGGTAATGTTTGACAACCAGCGCCCTGGTGGATCTCCCTAACTACTTCCTATCTAATTATATAAGTGATAGGATGTGGTGAAGGACTTTATAAATGGGTTAAATTATATCTCGATGATTCATGACACTATGTGGATGAATCATGATGAACTAATAGATTTTTCTAATTTCATAACTATTTGTGAGACTCACTTATTAGAAGAGATGGTTATTGTATACTTTAATGAGACAGTATTCCTACATGGAGTAATCATAATATATATTTCTAATAGTGAAGAATTGTTCACAATAAGGATTTGGTAGGGATTATTGAAATATTCAGGGACTCATGTGATACTAATTACTTTATACCTTCCCCATACTAAAAGATATTCATAGTGAATTCCCAAATGGGAGTACGTTCCTTGGTCTTATTCGCTAGATATATGTAGGGATTAGGATAATAACTTATCCATTGTTTAGTTTTCATATAAAAAAACTAAAATTATTTCATTTACATTGACCATTATGAGTGTTTTTATAGGTGTCCATGTCGTTAGAACTCTGTTAGAATGAGGATAGTGAGGTAGTAATATTGGGGCTCATCTTTGTATCAAGGACCTTCGAGATTGTGTAACTAATTTATAAGTGGTTCATCACATCCTAGAGTTACAAAAATACATATAATTAAAAAATTATGAGACCATTTTGGGTTACTACAGTTAATATGGTCTTTCATAAACCGAGTCATCAATTGGAACACAAACAATTGAGGAAGCATGGAGAAATAGAACTAGAATATGTTATATCGATTGACCACATCGATCAAGGTTGGATAATGTAGTACCATCTAGATCATTATTCTCACTACCATGTAATGTCTGATATGTTTCATGGGTCACATATACAATTTCATATTACCAAGACTACACAAGGTATCAATTGAGTGGATATCAATCTGGGGCTTGATGGATCTTATCTGAATAGCTTAGAACATATAGTATACCAGAGTGAGAAATTCATTTGAGGAATGATGATACCACTACTAAAAATTATATGGATCTATGGAAGGATGTAAGGGAAGTCATTGGATAGGGATGCTGATGTCCATGTATAGTGGCATGAAATTTTTAAGGATAACCGTCATAGGTACATCTTAATGATGATATTTCATCATAGGGGTAGAATTATAACATCTACACATTTTCTCAATGAAGAAGATTCAACATTCATTAAATTCTCATTTTGATTATTTTATTATCTGATATGGGTTATAAAAATGAAGGTTATTAGTTGCTATGTGTCCAATAATGGGACATACTATATATGAGGTAGGAAATGGACTTTTGGTGGCTATAAAATTACCAATTATTGGAATATATAACCCACTAACCCAGTGGCGGGGTTGTAGTTGGACTATTTGATATAGAAGTTCACACAGCCCCAGTAATGGGATTCCACTGGTTGACTGGTGTCCAAGGTAGAATGCATGGGAATATTCCAGACACAATAGGCACTAGATGGACCCCGTCCAAGGTTCCATTAAACCCACCACATGATTTATAAATTAAAACATTTAGACTCATAAATTAATACAAAATTCTAACCCAATTCTTGCTAATAGGATTTGGGGAACTCCCCCTCAATCCATACACTATCTAATACTTATCACCTAGTTTCTCTAACATTTTAATAATTGGGGAAGTAAGATTAGATATTTTTCCAATAAATAAATTCAAAATATTTCTTTCTCTTTGGTATATGGGAATTTATCTATGTTTAATCTATGTTTTACATAATGATTTTCTAAAATTTTCCAAGATTTTTCATTTATTAGTGGAATGTGTAATTGTTTCACCTTGTTTATTCATAGATCTAAAATCTACCATATAAAATGATTATTCAAATGGAAAATACTGACGAATCACTTTCAAATAATTCTTTTCTAAAATATATCAATGATAGGTCCTTAATCAACTGATGAATTCATGGTATAATGGTGGTGAAATTGATGTGTTATTGATTAACACTCTTTAATAGAGATTTATTCTTCTATAATAGTGATTTTTCCAGTAATGTATTTTATAAAGATCATCATGGGAAATCATTCTTCATGATACTCATCAAGATTATCCTATAGATTCATGATATATCCATGATTTTTTCTATGTATGAGGAAATATTATAGAATTGAAAAATAATTTACCGTATTTTCAATGTACAATGATAGATTCACTGATTTTGGAATAATTTTCATTGATATTCCTTGTATTTGTTCTTGTTGATAGAGACCATCCCTATTGTGATTCTATAATTACATTATAAACTATAAATTATCTTGAGTGTGCACTATAAACATCTTCTTTAATGAATTGTAACTATACATTGAAGTCCATATATATAATCCATTAAAATTGGCTATGTGAAACATTCATTATATAATTACTTATGGAATCATGTAGTTCTTCATCATCAACCTTGTAGTAGAAAGTTCTAAATCATTTGGGGATCTTGTATTAACATGTTTATATGGTAATATTCACATGATGGAATTGTTTGTGTTATTAATTGATAAAAATTTATTATGGGTGTGTGGGATATCATGATACTCATATATGATTCTTATTTCTATAAGAATTGTTAGTGTTTTTTGTTAAATTTTTTAATGGGGATTAACATATTTTTTATACGATGCTACTATAATTCTCATTATGGATTGATATGTTTGTTTATCTTATTCTAATTTTTTATAATATTATCTTTTAGGGTTTGGTTCTTGGTACACATGATATTTTACCATCATGGTATGACCACCCCTTATAGGGGGTTTACAAATGATGTGAGATGAGGATAATAGTGGATCCTTATATATAGAGGGAGCATGATAGCCATATGGCTTGGATGGAATGTGATGCCATAAGGATACCATGAAATGTTTGAAGATCAATCAAAAAAGGATACATAATATCATGGTTGTCTCAATGACATTAGGATACCAAAAGAAGTTTCACTAACCTAGTGTCCAATTATTTATCATTTCCACCAACCCTCGATGGCCATTATGGAAAGGAGATAAAACAGGTTTGACCAAGGGTATGATATATCTTGGTTAGCACATGGAATCTTAGAACAAGATTTCATTGCTGTAATTATTTATTTTTCATTTATTATCATCATGAATACACATTTTATACATGTGTAATTTTTTATGACCCAAAGGTGGTGTCCTATTGAGTTTAATTAGTCGCACGTAGTACATGAAATTTGATGCACATACAGTCTTCATTAATAGTGATCTAAATAATGGGAAGGAGCCAATGGAATATATATGATCCATGTATCATGGATATAAGAGTTGTATTGGGAGATATAATATAAGATACTTCAATATGATTATTTATTTTCCTATATTCATTTATACTTAGCTTTAATTTTTCACACAAGGTGCTATTTTATTTTTCTGTGTCAATAATATTCCATCTATAAAGTTTTTTTATGTATAGTTTGATTAATATATATCATTATAATATGTTATTCTAATATATAATATTTTTTGAGAGAATCGTACTGAGGATATAGTCTTCCCACTGATAGAAATAGTCCCTCAATGCTACTCAAAATCCTTTTGTGTACAAGGAGACATTAAAGAATAAATGTGACTCTCAGTATCAACCTGATGGTTAGGATTAAGGAATTAAACATTTATCACTATGTATGTAGTAAATTTTATATAATTCACAAGCACATATATATAAATCTATATAACTAGAATATGATCATTCATTTGAAGAACAACCTTTGTTGATAAAAAATTAATGAGAAATTTTTTAAGGAACAAGACCACCAATATAGTAAATGTTCTATGGTGGAATCATATGTTTGAGGAGACTACATAAGAAATTGTGGACTTAAAGAGGGAAAATTACTCTCACATGATTTTTCATGTGTAGTAAATTTTTGTGATAAAATTATTTTATCCAGGATACAATGTAATTATCTATGTTTTTAGTAAATATATATCCTTAAATAAATAAGACAACTAAAAGATTGTTTAAAATACACTGTAAAACTAAAATAAAATCCAACATATTAGATAAATAAATTATAAAAAGAATAAATATTTTTGATAATAAAAGGATTTTAATCCATTTTAAAAGCATATAAAATCATATTAAGAACACTTAAAAGAAGAAATTGTTCAATTTTAAATAAAATTAGTTTTTCCTAAATATATTATTTTTAATAAAATTATATATTCCTATATTAAAGAATTTTAATTTTTTTAAATAAAATTTAATTTTGAATATAGAATGAAAATATTATATTAGGATGAGTTTTTGGAACTTTTCTTAAATAAATAAATTTTTTTGAATAGAAAAAATATAGATTCTAACCATCAATATATATTTTATGAGTTTATTAATATATGAGTAAAAAATATAAATTTATATATTTTTTAACTTATCAAATATTAATATTAGGATTACTACTTTATAATTTAAATAATATCTTAATTCTCGAAAACTTATGTTCAATATTTTATAATGGAAGTAATATTTTATTCTAATTTTTAAAAATTTTTTTCCGGCCTTTTCATTTTACATAAAATTTTATTTTTATTTTTTTTGGATTTAGTTGGTAGCCAAAAAAGTTTTTTTTACAAATAAACGTATTCCATGAAAATTCAATGACCTTGATAAATTGATACTGCATATAAATATTTTTATCTTAAAAACACATATTTTTCCAAAAAAGGGTTTTATTCATTATATCCACTATTATTAAGTAATCATTTAAAACCATTATAAAGGTTATTTGAAAAAAGGATTTAATATTTTAAATTAGTATGTTAAAATATGTAAACAATTTTTATTTTATTTTTAACTATAAAAATTATTTACCATTGTTAAAAAATATGTTACCACAATAAAAATAATGATGGTAAAATGAATTTTATTAATTATGAAAGAACCAATACATTTAAAATAAGTGAGTCCATGTGTGAGGATGATTTTAGTATTAGAAAATAAACCTCCTTTATATTAATTTATTATTTTGGAACCATTTGACAATTAATAGTGATACAATTTTTTTTAAATGTATTGAATACTTCCAAAATTAACCTTGTCCTCACATATAAAAGGGGATCACATCCACCACTTCCTGGTTTGCATATCCCATATAATTGAATCCATAAAATCTACCATTATACCTCCTAGAATATTGTGTCACATTAATAATATTTTGGTCAATATTAGTTGTCATAATGCGGCTATTTCCTATAGATATTTTCAAGAAAAAACCCAGGTACATATTGTGAGTACCAATTTTTCATATTTACTTACTATTATTGAATATTTTTCCGAAAATAATTTTTTCATTACTATGTAATGAAATAATATTTTTTATATTAAAATTTGAAATTATAATATTATAATATTTAAGCCAATTTCCACTTTTCCATTAAGAAAAACAAAAACATCATTTATTCAATTGTGCAAACGATAGCCTTCACTAAGAACATCTTTTATTTCTATCCATTTCTTCTACTATGTAGTTATAAGGACTGAATGTTGATGAAATTATATATATATATAATATAATTATTATTATTTAGAGAAAAAAATTATATTCTACCTTAATTCCATCTCATAGTTTTAGAAAATAAAATGTTAATTGTGTGCACATGCGTACAACAACCTCCAAAAAGAAATATATCTCATGTTTCATCTTGATTCATTATTATTTATTAAAAAAATAATAAAATATGATTCACCACCATAAATATATATAAAATATTAGTATGAAACTATAATAATTATATTCTTCCAAAATAAATAACTTTCATTGCGATATCATCCCATTAATTAAGGTCTATTCTTATTTGGGTAGGTTTAACCACTTAAATTTTGTATCTTAAAATAATTATCATGGATGACTAACTAATCAAAACTAGTAGTCATATTATTCCTCAATGATTAAATAATTTTTTTAATTATCCATTTATAGTAAGAATAAAATTTAAACTACTCATTAAAATGCCACATTTATTTCAATTAAAACAACAAAAACAAGTTCATCCCAATATTTATCTGTAGAAACCATATACTTATTTACCAAAATATGAAACATGAATTTCAAAAATTAATGAAGAAAAGGTTTTCCATATGTAATATTAATTTTCACTAATAATTTTATTGTTATGGATTGTGGATCCCGATTATCATTATAAAACATATGTGAAACAATAAAAAATTCCATAACCTAATTGTAAAAGTACTAATTGATAAATATATTTGTAGTGAATGATATAAAATTATTTATATAAATGTTTGAAATAATTAATTAGGTTTTTTAATAGTTAAATAAAATTTATTTATTTATTTTATAGTTTTTAATAGTGTGTTCGAATAAGTATTAATTCAATGAAATAGTTTCATCATCTCAATTTCCTACTCATTGTGTCATGATATTTTCTATTTGATTATCCCCTTCAAGGATTTTTTTATTATATGATTCTAATATTCAATTTTAAATTAGTATTTTTAATATTTAAATTACTAATCTTCATATATAAAATATTTTTAAACGATTTACCTTCTCAAACAAAGATCTAATACTAGTTATAATAACTCACATTCTTACCATTTGATCTTTCCTTTCCAGCTCAATTTTTTTACTATTGAATGAATTTTATTTCATAAAATTAATGATTTTTTAATTCTTTATTCCTATTAACTTCCATTAATTGTATTAATAAAAACGAAAATGTTTCATATTTTCAATGATGTGGGTTTATATTATTAATAAAACAAATGTTTAACAACTAAATTTCATTTTATGATAAAAAAATATTTGCCAGTTCAAATTTATTATGCTAGCTATTTTTTATTTGCAAGGTTCGATCAATTGGAACACATATAATATGATATTCAAAATTATTGTTTTTTATCATAAATATTTTGAATGAAATTTCTATATCTATCCTTTTAGAGCCAATGAAATACTTTTTTTTATGAACAAAAAGCTATTTTATCGATTATTTTCATGTAATGATTTTCTCTTGAGATGAAATTTTTTAATCACCCAATATATTTTTTTATGAAATTATTATTTTTGGAAATGTTGATTTTGAATTAAATTGATTTTTTATGTCTATATTCTATTATTACTTTTTGAATTTTATTTAAATTCCCTTCTATTTCTATGGTATCTTTATGACATGATGATAATTTATTGGTTTTGGAAAAAATATTTTTTCATGATGATGTGTGGGGTCCTATCTAACTTTTTTATGAACCTTTTATGTTTTATATCTAATGATATTATAATATGTATAAATAATACGTTTTTTAAAAAATTCATTATCTTAATGAGATATCTCATATTTTAATGTATGAATATAATGAGTTTATTCACAATGAAGTGGTCATAATGATATAGCTTACTAGGTCTTCATATAAATATTATTATTCTAATATTGTAATTTCCTTTGGATTTAATGGTATATTTTTCTAATTATTGTGTCCTTAATTATATTTCATTCAAACATTTATTTTATTCTTCCTATATTTGGGGTTATTATTTTATACTTGTAATCCATGTTATTGTTGTTGTGCCTCTATGATGACCTTTCTATTTTATTTTGTTCTAGTAATATTTTAATTATATATTTCCATCCTAATCATGTTTCACATTTTATTATGATATAACCATTATTATTAATTAATAAACCCCACTTACTATGAATTTTTTCTCACACTTTTATTATGTTTTCATTAAATAGTTTATGAAATTTATTTTATTATATATGATGTATAGAGAATATTTTAAATGGTTGTCAATAAGAAAAACGTTTATTAGTATTGTCAAATATTATTTATTTAAAGAAACTATCCAAGGAACTATAACTTTTGGTCTATGGGTTTTGTGACTATTTATGAGATGTAATATTTTAATCATTGATTTAATGTATTATTTTAGTTTGTTTATCTTGGGAATCATCAATAAATACATAGTGAAAATCCAAAAGTAGTTCATTTATATCACATGAATATTATACATTATGAAAATAAAAAATTAAAGGTATTATATTTTTTAAATATGTTTTTCAGAAACAATTTCTATATATAGATTTAGGAAAAAAATATTCATATATAAATGATGAGGATTTATTTAAAATTATCAATGAAAAAAACCTTTTTAATCATCACTACATAATTAATGGCTGGTCAGCATCATTCTCACCCATTACTACTAAATAAAGCATTACTTCATCGACACTTTATCCATAATTTCTCTAACTAATTTCTGTGTTTCTAAAATATATCTATCAATTCTATGTTTTTAAAAATCCTATACATTTACATAAAATACGATACGTTATTGTATGGTTTATACAACCCTATATAAATTGTATATAGGGTGTTGCCTATAAGTTAGAAAATGTAGTTCAAGGTTGTGCCAAAATTGGTAAATGTTATGATATTCGGTTGTGGATTGGTATTTAGAATGGAAAGGATGGTTCTTTCTATACTTTCAAATGATGTTTATGGGATGTGACTCTATGTTTGGAAAATTCAGGATTTTGGATGACCCTCTAATGGTTAAAGTGGATTTGTAAAAGGCTTTTTCTCCCTTAAAATTTATGATCACTATTTTTTGGAAATAATATTCTCACCGTGAGAGTATAATGGTTATACATAGTATCAAATTGATCAAAAATAATATAAGAAATAAATTTATAAATTTTTTCTCATAATAAAATTAATTTATCTCTGATATCTATTAAAATTTTTATAAAATTTTCAATTCACCCACACATTTTTATTTAACCATCATTCCTTTGAGATCAATAAATTAATATCAGAGCATGAATGTTTTATTTCGAATATATATATATATATATATATATAGAACAATTTCATAATTAAAAATCACGCGGAAAAGATATTTTTAAGATAGTATGAATGAGTTCAAATTACAGTTGGTTTACTCAAAAGATATAATAATTTGATGAAAATTATTTTGAATATTGGAAGTATCTCATGGAATCATACATTATTTGTATGAGATTTTATTATTATACTGTAAATGTAAAACATTATGAATTACCTTAAGTTAAACTAGACATATGAACTAGTAATTTTGTTATTAGATATGATCTAAACTGTAGGGTGATAAATTTTTTCCATTACTGCATCTAGATAATTGTTTATAGCCACGTGTCAATATGGAAATGAAAAATAGATATTAGGTTGATTTTATAAGTCACTCATCAGGGGTTCGATAAGATACAAAAAAATTATCATCTTAGAGGCCAATTATTGTGAATATAAATGGGAGAAGAAGAAATTGTTAATAAAATGATGAATTCATTTACTATTACAGTATTTAGTTTGAGTGATTTATAAGAAAATATAGGTTATCAAGGTTTAAATGAAATGGTTTTAAAATTAATTCCTAAAAATATAATTCATAGAATATTGAAATGGATGATAGTATTATAATTGAAAATTACATTATGATCTTGTTCAAGCACTACTATAATAAAAATTGGAAATAAAAATATATAGAATATTAGGAAAAATAAAAATAAAAGGATTTTATTTCAAATAAAAAATTAATATTACAAACTACATCTCTTATTGACAGTTATAAATTATTGAAAAAGATAAATTTGTTCTGGTTTCTCAAGGAAGAAGCCGACAAGGGTTCCTTGGGATAATTAAATGCGATTACCATCCAGATGATCATAAAAAAAGCAGGATATGTAATAATTATTCAAAATTTTCACCTAAAATAATTTTCTATGTGTATTATATTCAATATGATATCAATCTTCAGTTACAGAGTTTAATGTAAACAACAAAATAGAAAATGTATTACAATAAAAAATAGAAATATATAGATTCCAGTTGCAGTGAAAAAAATCCAATTCAAGCTATGAATTTTATTTTTAGAAATAAGTTGAAATCATTTGTTTAATGGATTCATCAAATAAATAAATTTGTCTCCATATTAACAAAAAATACACCAGGAATATTAATAGAGGATTCCCATAGTACAAAACTGGTGATATCTCAAAAAATATAGCTTTTAGTAAATGTTATTATGGTAATGATACATTTGGTGATAATTATAATGAAAAAGTTAATGGTTTTGTTTATGTTGGGATTTAGAATTTGGTTTTTATTTCAAGATTGATATTTTTAAATTTCTTAAAGATTTATTTGGTATTAATTTCTTGGTTATCTGATGATCGATTTTTTTTTAAATTTCAAAATGATAAGTTTATTTTTTTAAGGTGAATGTATATTTTTTATGCCGAAAAACAATATTTTTTCAATTAATTTTTTTAAACAATTATTAAGATGTTATGATCTTAAAATAATTTAAATATGAAAATAATTTATGGAATGTGGGGTCGACAATGTGAATTTTAGGTTTCTAATCAAATTATCAAAAGAGTGACATATTCTTGATATGCATTATGTTAATCTTAACATCTTATTTTTATGTTAATATGGTATGAATGGTAGAAAACAAAATGAATATTTTAGATCAAATATACATATATAAATATTAAGGCATATCCATATCTTGCATTTACATTTATATGGTTTTATAAAAATTATTAGTGAAGCTATAAATATGGATGTTTTCGTAATTATAAATTATTTTTAACAGATAATGATGTGTGTAATTTATTTCTAACACATATGAAACTTTAGAAAACTTTATGGCGTATTGTAAATCAGATTAAAATGTCAATGATTATCTAATTATATAAATTAGAAGAGATATATATATGGATTGTTCTTAAAATTTTAATATAATTTGTCATTAGATAAAAATGAAAGTTCTGATAATTTTCAGCACATACGACACCCCAATGAAATGATGTCGTAGAATTGAAGAAATTAGACCCCATAATAAATCTAAAAAACAATACATAATGTGTCTAATTTACATAAATGATTTTTGGAATAATATATGTATATATATTTTTAATTTAATAATATAATTAATTTATGATATATAATAAAAAATAAACCTTATAAACACTATAAAGGTAGAAAATTAAAATTTATTATTTAATAGAATAAGGTTACAATGTATTTACTTTCAATGTTATTAATTATTTAAATAAAAATGATTCCAAAAGTTATGAATGTAAATTCATTTATTTTTTAAATGTTATTAAATAATAAAGTGTATATAATAAAATAACTATTCTTTTTTAAGAAACTATTAAGGAATATTTTTTCCTGAAATTATTAAATAATAAATAAATTGATGATAATCATATTGAAATTTTTTTGGATATATTTACAATAATGATAATGAAAATTAAAATTTGAATTAACTTATTAATGGGGGAGACATCCACTTGAAAGAAATTGAAAATTCAGAGGGATTATCCAATTAAAAATTTCATTTGATTTATTTATTCAAATGTTTGTACTAGAAATGTATTATGTAATTTTATGGCAAATAATTATTTTATATCAATGTTTTTGAAAAAAATATTGATGAAACATTTATCATTTCTAACTAGATCTTTTCTACAGAAGACACATAAATCGGTTTTATAGAAATATTGTTATGGATTTTATAAAAAAATCTCAATATTATTTTTTTATTGGAATGTAATATTTTTATAAATAGTATTTATGAATATATAAATATATTTATAAATAAATCTATATTAGAGTCTCAAGGATATTCATAAGTACAAGTCACATGATCTGATAAATCTTTTTTGAATATTGAATGATTATAAAATATATGATTTTTTTTGGAATGCACAAATTTTTATGGTGTCAAGTTATATCAAAATGATGTGAAATGTTATTTTTCAAATAGTTTCATTTTGAAATATATTTATCTATAAAAATTTAATGGAATCATAGAAGAAAAATATAATTTCATCGACCTGATACTCTATCATAGGACAAAACCGATTTTATTACATGACATCAGGTGTACCTCCCAGAATACTAGGGGATACTAACTAGTAGTGAGGGATTTTGAAATATAGTGGAGAGAATATCCCCTCTCTGATAGAGTTGAAAAAGTAGTTGAGATAATGTCAGTACAGTGGAAAAAATGTAAAAAAATAACTCAAGATAAAAGGGGAATAAACTAAAAAACACAATTCATTTAGAATTATGTAATGATGGGATAAATGTATCTAGATGACATTATAAAACTAATAAAAATAAAATAGAAAATTAAAATATAATGAATAAAAAATCCCTCATATAGAGCTTCTTGTTAGAATCATCTCAAAACTCCAACCCATCATGATATAAGAAATCAAAAACAAGGTCCATTTCCCTAATTCAAACATGAATCCATGAAATTTTACTAGGTATAAATTGTTTTCTAGAGTATATGGTGATTACAACTCAGTGGGATGATAGACATGGTGTCTAATAATTATAGTATAAATATATAGTACATGAAATAAATTGATTAATATTTTTACTAATTTAAGAAATTAAAATGGATTTAAAATATCCATATTACACATGAGTTTCAGAGTGACACTCTCCTTAAAATAATCCTTCATAAGCACAACACTTGAAAAATCCAAGATTGTTAGAGAACCATTCAAACCATAACCATAACCGCTACCTATGTCTAAAAAAGGCATCATATATATATGAAAAAACTCCTTATAATCATTAAAACCTGTCCAAGCACAAGCCCATAGTATAAGAATTTGATCATAACCAGGTGAAAGAAATTTCATAAATCATATCATCATAACATTAGGAAAGACCAATATATAATCATTTAGTCATAATTATTTGAAATACCTATATATTATAATTTATACATAACTATGAACCTTCATTTAATATATTAATATCAACAAAAACAAATTTCCAAAAACTAATATCTTAATAGAACATTACACTTGGGAATAAATTAACCATATCAAATAAGACATTAATAATACCAATAAACACCATCTAATTGTTATGAAAACTTCAACATAACAATGTGATAAATAAGAAAAAATTCCAGGGTATCATCACATATCATGTGGCTATAAGCCTATTCTTAAAGCCGATGGACTTGATTAAAACCCATGGGTGATAAATACTTGTAAAATTTTTTTAATAGAGAAGTACCCAATTATTAGGTTCATGAGCTCATTTTTATGATGATATCACACATATAGTGAATTATTTAACAATAATATATTTCATTTAGGGATTCGATAATGAAAAAACCATCAATAGTATATATTACATAATAAATCCTTCAATATCTATAATACAGTTGGGTTCTACCATTCTTCCAATGAAACCAATTACCACTAAAAAAGAACATCAATATATAATCTAGAGAGGTTTTCTCTAACTATGGTTCTCTCGGTGAGAAAATTAATAAGACTAGAGTGAGGTGATGAACTAATGGGATTACCTTCCATCGAAATATATAGAACACCATAATCTAATGGAATGAGATTCATATTATATAGGAACAATAAAACATCATATGTAAAAGGGATGCTGCAAAAGTAGAGAAACACGACATATCAGAATATTTGGGTTAGAGGTTTTAAAATGAAGGGAATAGAAAACACAACCTAAATTAGATTTTTTGTCTTGAATTCTATGATTTCCATATAAAAAAAACAATTCATCTACTATAATTAAAATCTAATCAGAAACAAAATTTTTATGATAAAATCAAATTTGACATCATAAATCATGGATTCATAGCACGTCCAATGATTTTATGGATTTTCCATATTTTACAAGGCCAAACCAACCAATTGAAGTAAAAAATTGGGATCTTAGGATGTAAATTCTATTCTCTTGTCAATAACTTGTTCTGTTCCTACAACACCTTCCTAAATTACTCTCCTACCAGATCAAGGATCAATTGCGTAGGTTTAAACAAAAAAATAAGACCCCAAAAGTTTTACCATAACATAAAAAAGAACATACCAAAAAAATATGGTATCTTAAAACATCTACAACATATAAATTCATATCCCAATGATAATCCATGTATCCCCTATGGGGAACCATCAAACATGTCTATCAACTATTTATGCATATTAAATACCCATTCCCAATTCTCCACTTGTGTGGGACCATACTTCTACATAACATCCACTGGAGGCACAATAATAACCTAGTTTTTCTTCTCTGTATATTCCATGATATGAATTGAATTCTCCTAAAATAACACATCGACATATAACTCAATGTCATTAACATAAATCATGTGGGAAGGTCTTGTATAATATCCCAGAATCTCTAACATGTGGAACATACCATACATGGGATTGTAGTGTTGTGAAATTAAAAAATTGTACTTCATTTTTTCAACCCTTTCTACATTAATGAATGGATTAAAAACCTCAGTACTAGTTTCCCATCATTTCTAATGTAGTGTGTCACCATCCTCATAACACCAAAAGGAAAACACGATAACAAGCGTCAAAATCGTAAGGAAAATTCCTTTGGATGGTATATGAATTATAATTTCTCTATATGATCACCAAACCCTTATTTATTAACTATACCAATTCAGACATCCCTATAATGATACTTGGTCCAATAAGTACTAAATCCCCAACTTCTATCCAGCAAATAGGAAAATAGTGCCACCTTAAAAACAAAGCCTCTTAATTATCCAATTGAATCAATACGTAAATTCTATTACTATAGGAGAACAACATGAGTGATAATTTTTTATCCAAAAAACCATCAATGTTTAAAAAAAGATAAAAACATATAGTCTAGAATCTATATCACCAACTTTTATTGTAAATTAGTACAAGGATGATTGGAAATACCCATAAGATCATATTTTTCCAAAATATCTCAAAGGACCTTACAGAACAAATACATGATATGAGGATCTCATTAATAAATCACACTCCTCAGAATACCACATATTAAAACATTCTCTCACACATATATAATTGAATGATCATGGATGGTGAAGAATTCCATGATAATAAAAATGTGGGATATGCCCATCATTTGATCCATGATCACCCATACTGCATCATTTCTTATGGGGTATCATAGAAAATTCGGTCATGAAATTTATTGTTCAATCATCCCACATCCTTTTCTGAATGTGTAATGGTTTCAACTAACCATACTGCCTTTGATGCACACCCTCAACTTGTTGAATGGTTAAAAACCTCTCAAAAAATTCAACTATCTCTTTTTTATCCTGGGCCACAAGTAATTTCTATGTATATCATGATACATATTTGTAATAACTGGATGTACCACACATTTTGAGGAACTAAAATCCCTCATCATATCCACATGAAAAATAATAGTAACAAATACATGACCATAAAAAATAATGACATTACTACTTCTAAAAGACCATCTTAATGCTGTCCCCCACTATATTATCTATCTCTTATATTAAAGGCCTTCAGATTTGATAACATCTCATTCTTGAAATGGTCAAATAGTGCTGGAATAATAGGTTTAATTATTATTTTTATCCATCACTTTTACTCATGAACATCTATATGCATGCATAAAAGACTATCATCAGTCAAAACTCATCATAAGACTCCCACATTTCCATAGACTACACCATGCTACTCAAAAAAAATCAATGCCATGTAAGAATTTCCTATTGTTTAAGACAAATAGAAGTAGAATGATTAAAATTAATTGACCCATATCTACTTTTGAAGATTCTATTCTCTTTTTAATGTCATTTACTTGTGGCTCTTATGGTCTGTATAGACCACAATCCACTCATCCATTAGATTGTTCCACTAACATCTCAGGGTGTGTTCCACTACAAATAACTGTTTATTATGAGTTAGATTGTTCCTCTCATTAATTATCACCAATTGGTAAAAGATTTATTGAATATTTTTTGATAATAAATTGATTATTTTATTCATAATATGTTAAATATTATTTTTATGCAATATATTTCATTATATCATTAATTTTAAAATTATATTAAAACTCATATTTTGACCCTTTAAGGTGAAGTGTAGAAAATTTGTGGTAAATATTATTTGAGAATTATTTGAACATAAACATAGGTAACCAAATTCCTCACTAAATTTTCTACATCTTCTATTGAGACCATCTAGGACTGATCTTTCAATTTTTGGAGTAAATAAGTTATAAATTCATAGATGGACATGACCCAACATTTTTCACACTATGTCACTATCTAGGCCATGTCTTCAAAATATATAAATTGATTGGGATCAAGTAGGTATAGTATATAGAGGATTTTCTTTGAATAAATCTTGTATAATGAAATATGGTTCATTAATTTTGGTGGTTAAATAGGTGGTGATAATTGGAATAAAATATTTTAACAAATTTCCTCTTTGATATTTATAATCACTTATAACCCCTTACTATTCTCTCATATATTAATTTTTTTCATCCATTAGTGGGGTTTGGATGTGAATTAGGATAAATCTATCAGATTTCACGTGGTATAATTCCATTTATCTGTACATTTCAATAGGGAGGTCTATTGATGAAACTAAGTATTCAAATAAGCCTTCATCTTGTTCTTTATGTTTTAATGTTTGTGTATTTGTAAAAAAACATCTTAATTTATATTTCATTTCATATATTCTTTTCAATTTTTTTCTTCTTTCATTCATTTATTTGGCATATATGTCAAGAGTATAAATTTCTTTTGGTTATACCCTTTATAAACCATTTCACATGAAATTATTTTCTTTTATTATTGTACAACTCATGGAAGATTTTTTTTCCATAATAATAAATTTAATTCTCACCCCCTTCAATGATTTATTTTGAATCAATGAGATACTAAAATTAACATAATGTGATCTATGAATTTTTTAACACATAAAACCGATAATGGAGATGATTAATTGACAAAAAACATATTAGGATCGGTGATATATGAATTATGAGAGCATAATATTAGCCAATAAAACAAAACAACATTATATCAATTTATATGTTTAAAATACAATCACAAAACTCAATTATTCCTCATTTTAAAAATCCATATGTTCCCTAATTTACCACCGACTATATTCTAGTCTTATAACATAAATTATTGTTGGGAGCTAAAATTTCACATTTAGAAAATAGCTTTGGCATTAATTCATTTTAAATTTATATTTATGTTAACTTATATAGGGTTTGTGGGCTAAAAAATTAGGGGATCATATTTAATTTTTATTTAATTTATATTTCATTTACTAATATGTAATTTATAGGATTATTTGGATCCATTGCACCTACTAAAAATATTTTCTAAACATAACACCATCTCATTTTGTTATGTTAATTAAATTTCAAAAACAAAAAAATCAATCATATTCAAATATACTTAATCTATTTTTATAAACATTAAAAAACCCATTCTTATATTTTTTGTGATTATTATATTTTATTTTTTTATAAAATACCATTAATATGTTGTTTTATGTACTGCCACTAGGATATATGTCCTTGGTTTGCCTATCCACTGCACATAAATACCCAAACATCACTCATTATTTGAGAGGGTACTTGATAGATACATTCAAATTGGAATCATTTCCATGGAGGCATGTACTATGTTGAACCAAGAAAAGGTATTTTTTATTATTTCAACTTTTTTAAATTCTTCTCTTCTTTTATCCATGTTTTTACTTTCTCAAATTTTATTCTTTTTTTGGACAATAATTTCAGAATTATTATCTTTTATTATAATAGATTTTTATTAATTTCATTTTTCATTGATTTATTTGATGAAATAATATCATTAATATCTCATATCTTGACCTTGAGATTTAATGTATCCTTATGTATAAAATAAAAAAGATAGATTCCTTACTACATTTCAACATTCAATTAGTTTTAGTATTACTCCACTCAAGGAGTATTTAAATTTGATACTTGTCACAATCAGTTATAAATGTAGAACTAATGTATGAATATAATAACAATAACAATGATTAAACTATTCATGAATTGGATGCACCCGAAATTAATTGTCCACCAACAAGTAGTATGAACCTAAATCTGGAATAGGACATTTAACAAAAATATAGACAGATATACCTTCTTCCAAAATTTCATAGCGTCTCTTGAATGGAACCAAACAATCCTCTAAATGAATTTAATTTTTTTTAATCCTAAATAAATGGAATTTATTTGAGTAACAAATGAATTTAAGGGCATTCACTCTCTCCATTTATTTAAATGAAAAATATTAGAAGTATAATTTAAAACCTCAAGATGTAACAAGTTGGAAAATTTTGAAATGTCTTCTCAAAGATATATTTTTCATAGAATCTTGGAAAACTCCATTGAAATGGAGATATCATGGATCAATCAAGTGTAAGAGGAGTCAATATTTGAGTACATGGAGCGAGTATAGATTGTTTGGAATCTTTTCCACATGAACAAATCATTTTGAAAAACATCATCAAGTACTTCTATCACACCCACACACCTATATAAAGGAGCCTATTAGATACAATAGATGTAAGGTAATTGATTATCCATACACCAAGTGTTTGAAATGAAATTATTTAAATAATGGCCCAAATCTCATAGAAATTTGGTGGTCTAGTTACAACTTATGTTAGATAAGCACATCAAGTAAGACCATTTACAATTGAAAATAATTTAATTGATACCATGATGGAAGAAATAAAAAATATTGTCTGATAGAATTAGTTGGTTAAAAAAGATATCACAACCCATACCTACTTGGCCTTTATGGAATTTTTATATGAATAGACCACCCTACATACTATTTACCCCAATTTTAGGAAATATAGTATTGTAGAGATGACTGACGAGGGAAGATGAATTATTTTTTTGATATATTCATGTGTGTTGATATCAACATCCCCCTAATTTAATCAATCATGAAAATTCCATGGAATTCTATGGTTTTAAAATAGCAATGATCTAATAGAAGTGGGAAACTTGTAAATGAGTGAATAAACCTTGGGAAGAATTTATCTATGATCCTCACACCATCCATTGGGATGCGAAAAAAGTTATAAGAACTTGGTACAATAATAATTCCATACACTATAAGAAATTTATATTTCTATGATTATTTATGTGATTTAGTTTCCTGAATTAATGTCAAACCTCACCCAATTTTAACTTCATTATAGATTGTACAACATAAGATGATTATGGTTGTGGTATAATTTGAAAATTTGTCTATATCATGATTGATGGGACTCTATGAAGATATACATGTTCAATTAAGGGACTTGATATTTCATACATATTTCTACATAGTGAATACAGATGATGATCATGTATGTTTTATTGCTCCCACCATTCTTGGCAGTCTGATCTTCAAAACTCCCAATATAGTAATTAATTCCAAATAAGGTACACTTTTTATGGACATTAGACATGATATTTCATGATTTAAAATTTCAAACTCCATGAAGTGCCCTTAAGAAGAAAATTATTTTATAATTATCTCCAATTCTGAACCATCTTGTGAGGATTCATGATATAATAAATCAATATCATTTCATAAGAGGATCATTCCATTATTAGAGGGAATTTTTGGACTAGTTTGAGTTTGATGTTAAAAAATACTCTGATGCCTATTTCTTAGGATCATTCCACACACTTTTCTAATTCTTATATGGAATATTTTTTCAAATTATGATCATGTACTTTATCATTATGACATTGATGTTGATTTTGCAGATAGATTTAAGTAATTATTTTCTTATGATAATGATGTATATTTAAACAATAACATTTAATGTGTAAATATTTCATTATAAAAATCATTTCCATCATTACCAATAACACAGAAATAATAACTCAAATTAATCCAACATAATACAAAATATTCATATGTGTTGAATAATGTAACATTTCATGCTGTAACTCTTAATAATATGTTTCTGGAATATGAAACAAATATTTAAACTAATATAATGGAGAATAATATAGAAATTAGGTGGACCATATATGACATACTTGCTATTATCCCCTATATTTGTATGAATAGGGTTCATTTGTAAGATGGGGATGAACTAGTTAGGTAGCTGAAAAGGTAAATTATCCCCAAATTATTAGAAGTTGTTAAGAAATATTTTAAAATTTTTAATTTGAATTGTATGATTTACCAAATTTTTAATTCTCTATTAGTATTTCTTACCTAGGTTTTACCAAAGAAAAATAGGATCAAAATTACAATGTATGAAAATGTAATGTTAGTTCCTAATAGAATACAAAATAGTTAGAGGTTGTTCATAAATTATTGGAATATAAATCAATCCACTTGAAAGAAACAATTCCTATTTCAATTTATTTAGAAGATACACATTTTTCTTTCAAGTAGGAATCACGATTTACTCATGGATGGTTTCTTTATATATTTTTATGTTCATATTGTAGTATAATTATATGAGAATATGACATTAACCTTTTTATTTGGTACAAATTCTTAATGAAGAATGCCATTTGGACTTTATACTACACTAGGTTACTTTTAGAGATGGATGGATTCCTTTTTAATTTACATGATATATGAATATAGGTATTTTTTGATGATTTTATTATCTTATGTTTCTTATTTGATGAGTGTATCTTGAGTTTGGGTATTGTTTTTCATTACTTCATTGATAAAAGTTTAGTTTTAAAAATTGAGATCCACATTTCATGCTAGTGAAGAAAATTATTTTATTTAATGTATTTTAAAATAATGGAATTATGTTTAATATATCAAATATAGTAATTATTTCTTCAATTACATATCCTACATGTTTTCATGATGTTCGAACATTCATTTAACATAAAGGTTCTTATCGATGCTTTATTAGAGACATTGGTAAGATCTATCAACCTATATCTCAATTAATTTAAAAATATACCGATTTATTCTTTATTATTCATTTTGGGAAACATTTTATTATCTAAAGAAGTTCTTTACCACTCTATATACTATGCATCCCAAATTGTGGGAGCTTCCATTATATCTTATATGTGATGCTTCTAACATTGAAATAGTCAATTTCATTTCAAAAATGGGGTAAGGACATTCATATGAAAAATCATTTTATTTTAGGAAATTAGATTCATCCCAATCAAACTAAAAACCCATGAAAAAGTATTCCCTTTCAATTCTATTAGATTCAGATAAATTATATTCTTACATTTTATTCCATATAGTTTTTTTTCATTATATATAGAATTCATGAACCTCTTGAAGAAGATTAATGAAAATCACAGACATATATGTTCGATGATACTCATTTTATATTTCTATATTCAGATAAAAGATATCATATTTTTAGATAACATTTTAATGGAAAAACGAGGTGGATCACTAAAATACTTAAAGAAGACACCACGAACATGACACCATAACGTGACACATTTCCTGAAGGGAACCATTATGAACACTTAGGTACCCACCATTGGTTTGTTTATTTCATTAGCTATCATATTGCCTCTAAAATACCCTATAATATAAATAAATTATAGTTAAAAAAATAAAAAATTATTTCTAGGTATTATGTGTCAGATTATCCCTACCACCGACACATGTTTAGTTACCAAGTTATTAGGAGGTGTGTTCATGATATAGAATTTGAGTGTTATTCATTTCTATCATGCACATTCATGTTGTCGTCACTTTTAACATCAAAGGAATTCTTGTAAACTATTGTAATCATTACTATATTGGCATATCATGTTGACTGATGATTATGTGTTTTGTAATTCATGCCCACATTTCCAACACAGTAAAAAATTTATTAGAGACTAGAGACGCCTGAACAACCCATATTACTCTGGGATATATATGATGTGTGGAGAATTTATTTTTTTGGGTATATTTATATCATATTTGGTTTATTTTATATCCTTTTTTATCATTTTAGAAAATGGGTGGAGTACAAGGAATCCAATAATGACTATTATAATATTTAGTATATTTTCTTAGGACTCATAATTTTTCCATGTTTAGAATTCTGAATTCTATAATGAGTAACCAATGTAAAAACATTGTAAATAGTAATTTTCCCCCCTACTTTAGAAAAACGAGATGGTACAAAAAATATATACTCCCAACCAGCTCAAAAAAAATGTCCGGATAAAATTTTAAATAAGGAGTTGAAATAAATTTAGGATAAAACCATGTGGCCAAATAAAAATAATTAGAGAAACAGAATAGATGATAATATTTTGGATTATAGGATGGATTAAATGACTCTAATTGTTTTTTTCCAATTCATTATTTTTTGGGGAAGTGTTTTCATCCCCCTCAGGAAGTCATTCATATGAATTTTATTCAATAAAGAAGGGAAACATGGACTCATTATAAGAAGGAGAACATAGAAAGCCACAACTTCAAGAATCCAATGGGATGCAATTATTATTAAATAGGAATTAATGTCTCAAAAAAGAGAATTAAGGATTAAAAAATCACAATAAGAACATAAAATGGAGATTCAAGAGGTTGGAAAAGTTCCCCTATACATTTCACAACAAAATTTGATTCTTGAAATTTTCTATTCCATTTGGTTAGATCCGTATATTGTAAATAATTTTTTTCATATGGTATTGTACAAATTACTCAAGAGGAAACATGAAGAATATTTATAGTAAATGGGTAGTGGATAATGTAATACATTGAAGGAATTCCCATAAATATAGTTGATTTCATCAGACCGCGTAATCCTATAATCACATGAGAACATCGGGCTCCTCCAGGTTCATTGAATTTAATATTAATTATATTATTTAAAATTAGACATTTTATATTCATATATAATCTCATTGATTCACATTATAGAATTTATAATTTTTAAAATGTTGTGGATGAGATTTTTTTTGTAGAATATTCAGTTTTTTCATTTTGGTTTTTTCTGCCTTATTTGTTATTTTTCCAAAAAATAAAATAAAAAACTCACAATTAAACAAGATTTTTTACATTTTGAACATACTGAAAATTAATTTTTATATTTTAAATATTCATAGTTACCAAGATTAGAAAAATAAATATTTCATCAATAATGTTGGATTTTATGATAATCAAAGTCATTCATGAAAGTATTGGAAGTTTAATTTTAAAACCTTCTAGATTTGACACCATTTAGAGTGATATTTGATGATAGTAAATTTTGTTAGTGATTTCTCCAAACACTTTTCATGCATCCGTAACTTGTGAAATTTTTTCATACAAAATTGAATATATTTCCATGTTATGTAAAACAAATCATCTTACCTAAATAAATGATCCATATATTTTGTTCACTAATGACCAGATTCATTACATTACCAAATTGACTAACCCATCAATAACTAATATCTTCCATTTTTTACCCTAAAAAAATAAAAATAAAAATCACTAGAAAATATAAAATATATATGTTATCTTAATAAATAGCTGAGTGATTAAATGTGAAACATGTGGGGATATCTAGGTCAGATGCTTGAGGTTTGAATTTTGAGATTATCTGAGTTAGTATGTCTTGAAATTTGATTTCAAAGAAATTTATAAAATTATTAGTGGAATTATTTTAGGTAAAAATGAAATGTTTTACATAACCTAAATATACTGAATAAAGGGTCGTGATATGATCAGGAAATGGTTTTTATACACACTTGTGTGTAATTAAAGGAATTGTGGACCCATGAAATGTTTCTCTATGAATAGTTTCATTAATATAACTAGACTTTAAATTGATAAATTTTTTGAGAAAATGAATTTGAAATTTATATATACTAATTATTTATGCCATTTTTATTTTAATTTTCATTCCAATATGAATTGGGAAATATTAACTTGAATATCTTGTCAAAATTATCTAGAATACAAAACATATGACTTTTCCCGTGAGTTCCAAAGGGTGGGTATGGAGGATTTGATAAAAAATATTTTTGTAGGATATTTTATAGAAAATAAATAAAATAATTTACTCACATTTTGTTATATATGATTATGTGTGAAATATATGGTTTTGATCATTCATTTTCATATTTTTTTTAGAAATTATAGTTTTTTACAATTATTGGGCATTGTAGTATTTTAGTCATAAATATTTTTATAGTGATTATTTGAACATAAAATCATGAAATATAATTCCACATAAAATGAAAAAAATTCAATTTAGACAATTAATTATAGATCTTGATTTTATTAGAGTCAATGAACCATGAATTCAAATCTAAACTAGACTTGTTATATTGGACACCACTTCCACATTTGGAATATAGATTCTAAATCAAGTATTGGATTGGTATCAACTATGGTACATAGATATAGGTACAAATTCCAAAAAAAATAAATCTCAATAGATAACTATAATATGTGTGTTGGGGGAAAATGATAATTTTATATTAAAATATTGGGAAGAATATCCCTATCCACACTTGTATCCTCTTGTAACCTGAGACTCCTCCACCCTTAATAAATCAGTAAATTCCTATACGCAAGGGTTTGTTAGTTTATCAATAATTTTATGTGAAAGGGGAAGTGGTTTCAATAAATTTATTCATAATTTCATGAGGGAGTTCTATTAAATCATGTATTGCTTCATTGAATCCTTATTCTTCTTCCTTGTATTGAAATATTTCTCTTTTCAAAATTAAGATCATATATTCTATTACATTTATTCAATTTTTTTCACTTTTCATCAGTTATCATTCAAACCTATTGGATGGAAATAATGGGTAGAACTAAGATTGGTTTTTACCATATCTAAATATTTTCACATGAAAAAATTTCTAGGATTACTAAACCATCTTTAGAGGAGTTTTTTTTCATTGAAATCAATCCTACTCTCATATATATCACTTTTATTTGAATCAATGACATAATTCAATTCAAATAATAATATTTTTGAATATATTTTTAACATAAATGAATCCCAGAATGCAATTTAACAATTAACACAAAACACATGAGGTAGAGTAATGTCTGAATTACGAGAGCATGATATTAATATGTAATATAAAAAACAATGGATCAATATTCAGATTTTAAATAAAATCTATAAACTAAATTCATCCTCATTATAAAAATGGTTGTGTTCCCCAATTTACCACTGAATATAATTGTTCCTTACAACATCAATCAATGTATGGTTCTTTTATTTATCGATCTGAATCCAGACATAGATTTAATTAATTTTTCCATTGTGGTTGTTTTTACTCCAGTAGGTTTTAAGGGTTACCAAATTGTGGGATCATAATTAAGTGGAGTTTAATTTAAATGACAATGAATAATATATAACTGAATAATTCGAGTTAAATCAATTATTCATTTTTTTTCAAAACATCAAATCATTGTGTTTTATTAGTTAAATTTATTAAATTTTTAAAAATAACATCTTCTAATATAAATAATATAGTTTTATAAACAATAAACAACACCCCCACAACCATTTATCTTCTGTGGTTACTATATTTTATTTTGTTTTAATCAGACCCTTAATTTTTTTTACATACATACTCTTTTAAAGATGACCTTGGTTAGTCACCCTACTACACCAAGGTATACATAAAATAGACGTCGGTTTATAACATCCATAATAACAACATTATTCCATCTTGATTCATAAGAAACCAACAGTCCCTCCTGCATCAGAACTACTCTCGGTACAACTCTAGATACATCACTATACAAAGTATAATCTTCTCTCAGTATGGTTAATGTGAGGATTAGTGTTGAGGTATTCATGTCCATTATTTCTAAAAAAAATATTTTGAAATAATATGAAAAACCAAACATAACACTTTAGTTGTTCATGAAAATAATTAGTGGATCCTTATGGGATAAGTTAGGAATGGAACCCTGATATTACCCAGGTATACCTTGAAATCTCTGAATCTAGATGATATTCTATGGTCTCACCCAAGACACTACATATTCTACCTTCTCTATGTCTAAAAACAACCTTTCATCTAAGAAAATATTACCAATGAATTGGACACTATAAATTCACAAACTGAATTTTGATATATTGACCAAAGTCCAATTCTCACACAATGTACTCAATACGATGTCAATATGTTGGGAGTGATCATAAACTACATAGGTGGTAATCTGAAGAACACTTCCATAATTATGTACTGAAATCAATTCAATATTTTAGGGAATGTATCACATTTATTTCCACCATTATCAAAAATAATGATTGTTATCAGACCTAGGAGACAATACACTCCAATATAAATTATTCTTTTATAACTATAATTAATATCCCACTCATCTTTTTTAGTACAGTTTCCCACACATATATATAGAATAAAAACTCCCCTACAATAAATTTCTATATGATCCATGAGAAGAACTATCTAGTCTATTCACAGAATCAAATCAAAGACTATCTTCTTCATCAATGAATATATCATATAAGATGGAAACCACCAAATTTCATAATCATTCCATTAAGTTATTAATATTATTTGATTTCAAATCCATCAATGAGTTAATGGTTCAAAGGCCATCCAATAACTCCATATCAAGGACTAAAACATTTTTTAATTATGAATAGAAAAAGGAATGTGGTTATTCTTTATCAAACAAAATTTAAAAAAATTTATATTATAAATGAATCATACATATACTGGTACAAGGTACTTTATCAAAACAAGAAATAGTAGACTTCATTTAAAACATCTTATTAATTACACTACATTGGGATCCAGTCAAACCTTCCAAAGTATATCATGTTGGAAGGTAATGTCATTTCTGTATGGGTTTACCACAACCCCTTCCATGTCCTAAAAATACAATGGAACTCTCTCTACTTTTTAATATAATTATAGATTTTTCACTTCTATCATTTGGATGTTGAACTAATCCCCAACCATTTCTGTGTTGTAGAGGAAACCTACAGACCCTCTTAATAGGACATGTCCCTTATCAATAATGATATTCAGATATAGTGTAAAGAAATTGGGGATGCCTATGAAAAGACTATCCACACAGATAGAAATCCAATATGAAAAAATTTGGAGGCATAAGTCCTTTTCCCAAGATAGAATATCTTCTTTTGTCTTAGTGTTTTTATCGTAGTGGTGTTTCCTGATACTATAATCACTTCCAAGTAACCTAGTTAAAATTTTATTGGAAAAACTCAAGGGATATATCATATTTCTTTCCATTATGAGATCCAAAATCATCTCGTGTTTCATTCCAACATAATAATATCCTCCTATGACTATATCTCATAGGGAAGTGCATCTGAAAAAAATTTATCCCTGGATACCTCAGCATCTTCTATGGACTGTGAATAATGTTTTTGGTTGGTGAAGTGAGATTTGTTTTCTATCGATGAAATACCATTTAGTGATTTATCTATGAACTCATAACCCTCCCATCCTTCAAAATATTTATATAGAATCAACTTAAAAAATTTCCTCAATTTCCTTCTAGGATAACTCCTCTTATTTCTAATCCTCTACCATGATGTCCCACAGACGTTTTGGTAGTCCTCAAAGTATATATGTAGAATGGTTCAACCACAAAACTAAATGTGTATAAAGGTACAAGAATATTTTCTATAATGAATTATCACATTACTTTGATACTTAAGGACCTCCTTCCATTGTGAACAATGTTGTATTCCCTATATATCACTCTCTTTATCTCGTACATCGAAGGTCTGGTGTGAAAATTTTCCTTTTCCAGGGATAGCATAACCCCATGGTTTCTGTCATGAAACCTATGATCCATTTTATTCTCATGATATGAGGTATGACTAGGATTAACTTCCCTAAGAGAATATTGATTTACACTCCCATGAAACTCAATTAAAAATTTATGAGAAAGGGTTTTCCCGATAAACATTAACACACACCATAAAAACAAAGATACATAACATGGTAAACCCCAATAATTGAAAACAACCGAGAGACACTAGATCAAGGTTATTAGATACATGGTATAACATGCGAATTGGAATAATATTATAGTTTATTTAATATTTTATATCACATTTATCATGTTATTTAATTTCATATTTCATATGGGTAGATATTTCACATTCAATAAATGTGTCCCTACCATGAACGAAGCATGTTAACATATTTTCCTATTTTCCAATCATGCTATTTGAATAATATTCCCAGGTTGTATCATACCATGAGTAAAAATATAAATATGAAAAAAAACACACTATAGGTGATTCAGCTATAGATTAATTACAAAAAAAAACCATAAAATCTAAACAGCATGAACAACTTCCCACCCCTTGTTCCTCATCTTTCACATAAATAAGCATTATATACTCTAATAAATGATCTTATTTAAAAGTTCCAACACATCCTATTCACCTTTCTACATACCCAAGAAATTAATTCAATAAAGAGACAAAATTTATTGGTTACAGGTTTGTTACATCCCTATCTAGATACTCTGTCACATGATTGAACTGGGTAAGTTATGTAACATCAGGCACACCTCCCAGTATACCAGAGACTACAAACTAGAAGCAATGGTGTAAGGAATATATTTATGAGAAAATAAAAAATATAATAGTGTCGATAAAATAATATAAATATAATCAAATTAGCTAAAAAATATCAATAGTCTTACATATAACTCAAGATGGAATAGTAAAAAACCGAACCATCCAAAATGAATTAGAATTATGTAATGACAATATGAATCTAAAAAAATGACGTAATAAAATTCATATAAGTAAAATAAAATAAAAATGTTAAAAATTAAAAAATACCTTATCTTGAGAACCATGTCGTTCCCATATCAAAACTCCAATCCATTTTTCAAGAAATAATACATAAAAAGGTCCCATACCCCTGTCCAAACATGCATCCATGAAATATTCCTAGTTACAAAAAACCAGTTAGAACAAGGTGTGAGTAAATAATAGTAGTCCAACACATGTGGTGTCAATACAATTTAGTATAGGAATATAGTTCATAAAATAATGTGGTAAATATGGGTGTTAATTTAATAAATTAATATGGATCATAAGATAACCATATTACCCTTGAGTTTTAGAGTAACACTCAAGATCAAAAAATAATCATCAACACATTACTAGATATCTCTATAAATGTTGTGGAACAATGATTATTATAAACATAAACCAAATAGCATTTAATAAAAAAATCATAAAAGGTGAACTGGGAAACTCTAAATAAGTTTTGTTGAATCTCTGAGTATAGGCCCTTCATATAAAAATTTCAACATAGCCAGGTAAAACCACTTTATATAAGTATATCAACATTACCAGGTTCAAGTACATTATATAATAATTTTATTATAACCAAGAACAAGATAATTATATAATAATTTAATCATAACTACAATCATAAAAAATAATATATATGAAGAAAACCTATCAATTAGGCTCATAACACGCATATAAAATAAGTAATCATGATTACCAACTAACTCTATTCACATTTAATTACAAATTTTTCTTATTAAGGATACTAGTCCATCACAAATTAAAATATAGTATAATCTATGAGGTGGCTGAAATCTTGGTCCCTAATCCAATGAACCTACTATGATAAAATTGGTGTATTATGTATGATAAATTCATTAAAAAGTGAATTATCCAATTATTGAGTTCATTCTATTAGTATGTCAATGTCCTGGAACATATTTCACTAACTAGAAGAGTAAAAATAGGATTTTGGGGTGTTTTTATAAACCACATAACTCAATGGAAAAGAGACATAGGCAATCCCTCAACATCCATGATACAACTCAGTTCCTCATTCCTTTTAATGGAACCAAGAAACTGCAAAAAAATAATTCAAAAAAATGATCTAGTGAGGAATTCAAAAACATTGGTTCTCATCACGATAAAACCAAAGTGATATTTGGGAGGGGATTAACAGAAGAGATTACCTTCAATCACTGGATTGGGAATTCCATTATAAAATGGAATGAAATTATGGATCATAGAGGAACAATCAAATATATTCCATGGAAGGGAAGATGTGAGAAAAGAGAAACATACATTATCATAACATTAGTTTTGGAGGTTATAATACACTATAAGTATCTAATTTACCCAGTAATTGGGAATTTTAATTATTAATTCCATGATTTCTGCATACAATAAATAATCTGTCACCTGGATTAAAAAACTGATTAAAAAACTAAATTTAATTCATTAAATTTGTTTTTACATTGTAAATCATGGATTCATAGCTTCCCCAATGATTTTATGGAACGTTTCTTCTATTAATGGTCATCCCAATGAATTTATGTCATAAATTTTAATCTTATAATGTAAATTTATTTCTATATCTATAAACTAGGTCTCCCCTACTACACATCCACTGCACATAATCTATCCGGATTAGGGCTCAATTACTCAGGTTTACAGTAATAAACTTCAAACCCAAATGGTTTACAAAAAATTATTCATATAAATGTTATAAAAATGATTAGATCCAACCAAAAAATATCCTAATTATATATTGAAATATATTAAATCTTTATATAGTTTTAAACAAATTCCATGATCATTGGTTGAAATATTATATAATTTTCATTTAATTTTTTTAGAATGGTAATGTTGATCTTGTTTATTATAGAAATATATATTCTCATAAGATATTGATTATTCAAATTTATGTTGACGGAATTATTTTTTTTCTTTATATGAAAACTTTTGTAAAAAAATATCATATTTAATGACACTTAATTTAATATGAGTGTGATGGGGAATTAAAATGTTTCCTTGATCATCAAAATTTGGAAAGGAATAATGATGTTATTCTTAATTATTCAAAGTATGTAAATAATTATGATAAAAAACTTACTATAGATTCATATAATATGTAAAACACTACAATGTGTACCTCATCTAAATTTGTTTTACAAGAATTTTGAAAATCAATAGGTACAAAAACAAATTATAGGTAGGATGAGCCATTTATTATATTTGATAACTTATATGACTAATTTAATCATTATTTTTTATGGGATATATATGCATATTATCCTAATGAATGTAAACTAAAAAATTTTAAGAAGATTTTTATAAATATTAAAATTTCACTGAATATTGGTTAGTTTTAACTTACTATTTTTTCTTCAAATTTTTAATTATTTATACAATATTTTTAGAGGATGAAACATTGATAGAAAAAGTTCAATAGGTATTTTTCACCTTCATTGTAATTTTTTTACTTTCATGGTGTTCAATGAAACAATATTCTATTAGATTTAAAAAAATTAAATATTAATATTTAGTTATTGAATCAAGTTGTGCTTAATTATTACTGATTAATAAATCCTTATGTGATTATTGTTTAAATTTTCAAAAGACTCTTATATTCCTTGATAATAATTCTGAAATTTCAATTTGGAAAAAACATTACAACATTCTAGAACAATTAATAATTTTTTTTACAATTCATATTCCTAGTGTTCATGTTCAAAATATAAATAATTTTTTTTATTTATTTCATTAGGAAAATAGAGTTCTGATATTATTACAATGAACCTAGACTTACATGAGCTATAGAAAATGTATCTTATAATTCAAATAATGTAAATTTAAATTTATAGAATATGTTTTGGTAGAGTTTTAACTTTTCTTAATTAAATAATGTTCAATCAATATTTATAAGCTACCATAAAACATCAATTCCTACATATTTTTCATTGAATAATATATTACATTGAATTGGATCCATCTAAAATGTTTTTTATCCAATTTTTATAGGAATATATTCTAAATATTTTGTATTTATTTTTTATGAATTTTTTGTTATGTTTATATTTCTTTAATAATACAACATGTTCTTATAAGATTTCTTTTATTTTTATTTTTAATCTTTTTAAAGATATATTATATTATATATTTTTCATAGAGTTAATATTTGATCAATTTTTTTATGAATGGGGGAAAATCTTAAAAAAATTAATCTTTTTGATAAAATTTAAATG
Source organism: Viscum album (assembly GCA_963277665.1). NCBI lineage: Eukaryota > Viridiplantae > Streptophyta > Magnoliopsida > Santalales > Viscaceae > Viscum > Viscum album. The sequence goes on from OY728121.1 coordinate 1,607,197,015, forward strand.
GTATATAAATATATAAATTTATATTTGATTGTACAATTATCATAAAATTGGTATAATGTTGAGTGTATTTTTTCTACATCACTCTAACAAGAGTAAAGAAATGATATTTATGATTCCATGACTTGTATAATAAATTATCATTTTTTAATTTTATTTATTTTCTATTCATGTTCATTATCTATCTTTTGACCTAATTTTCGAGAAAATTGTTTTTTTATGATTTCAGATGAGACTCAAATAGTGATGTTTTCAAAAGTGGATAATTATAATTTTTTTAATTGTTATTAACTTAATATATTATTCATCCTTGATATTTTTAATACATATTAATTATTAAATTATTAATATTTTTTATGAATATTTTATTTTTCGTTCACAGGTATGTAATTTTTCTATGTGTCATCTATCAACATTCATGATGATTAGGGATATTTTATCAATTCTTATAGTGAGTAGATTGATTATTATAGTGGATTGATTATTTTTTTATATATAACACTAAATTATGATTACAATACATACAAAAAATTCTATATTATTACTTTATAAATTACTGTAGCAGACAGAATGATTGTTACACAATATTGAATAATGGTGAAAATCATAGAATTGTGGTTATGAAACATAAGATTATGTTTCCATAATATATAAAATGATTCTTATATGTACCCTTATTTTCACATAATTCTAAGATGATGTTTTCATAAATATCATTTTTACACAATGTTTCAAAATGATGTTTATCAAAATTTATGCTTACATAAAAAGTTGTTAATACAAAAATCAGGCTTCTATGTATCATAACAATTTATTTATAATATTAAAAAAATTATTATATCATATACATTCATAATTTGATTTTATACAGGTTCATATTGAAGGTTTTTTTCATTGAATTATTTTTTAATTATTTAATATTTACTTCATAGTGGTGAAAAATTATTTTGATGTGGTTTAAATGGAATTTATGAATCATGAAATAGGATAAATATTATTGTTTCATTCGTAGAAAGTATAGTGTATCAAATTTAAATATTTGATATATCAAGAGTCTATCTTGGAGGAGTTTTTCATGTATTCTATGAACTCGTATATTATTAATCATTGAATATTTATTAATTTATTAAATTTTCAATTAGGTTTTTTATACAACATGTATGTATGTTTATATATTTTTTTTGTGATTCCATTAGAATATGGATATCGTGAAGACATAAAAAACAATCCACGTGAAGTATTTTATTGGAAGGATATGCTAAACAGCATTGAAGTAGTCCATTTTTATCACATGCATGTGAAGTGTTTAGAATAGAAAAATTGGAACTTATTAAAAATTTTAATCTATTATGTATGTAGAAAATTTATAAATGTAGTTTTACCAAATGGGTTATTAAATCAACATTGTTGAATTTTTATATTTTTTTTCCAAAACAAATTTTATTTCACCACTAAAAAAAGTCACCTAAATTATATCATTCTTATCCTTTATTATTTAAGGGAATAATTCATCCTTAACACTCTATGTCTATTTGTTCTAACAATTATTTGTGGTTTTTAATTACCTTTATCGTATCATTATATTATAAATTTTTATTATATAAATTTGAATCTAAAAAAATGCACATTGTGATTTAGGTATATTACACTAGATAAATGCTATGGTAGATTTTACCTCTACATTGAAAAAGGATTCTCCAGTGTTATTTCATATCTAGAAAAAGTTCAGGGATTCAATTTTTTCGTACTTCAAATATTGGATAGATTATTTAGTACTTTACATTAAAATTGGGTTTCTAGATTTTGAGACCTTGTTGAAAAACATCGAGATATGTGTTATACCTATAGAAGATAAAAAATTTATTTAAAAATGTTATGAATCCTTCTAATATTATTGTCACTATATAGTGAAAACATTCACACACATTTATAGTTTTAAGAGTAGATATAGGATTAATTTTTATAGAACTACATTAAAAATACATGTATCCATTTTCATTCCACTACTAAATAAGATTAACACATATAATTATTTATAATTTTATAAGAAATTATTTTATAATGCAACATTACTAGTAATTCAACTTACCTTTAAGACCAAACACCACCCTAGGTTCCAACATCCTCTACCATCAAGTCCACCTATGTCAACATCTAGTTTAAACTCCCTAGAATACTCAGTCACCCACATAAAACTCCAGATGATGGAACTATTGGTCGAAATATGGTCATTTCCAAATCTAATTATTTTCTTTAAAAATTATAAAAAACATAATATGATCTAATTAATCATTAACGAGACATGACATAATAATAGAAGACTCCATAATCATTATATAACAAAAAGGTGATCAATATAGACTTTAATATGAGGCCCCAAAATGTACAATCTAAATTTTTGAATTAAAATACTCATCTTATGTGATGTTTTAATGAGTGATATTAATATACTATTAACCGCTAATATCAAGGTTACATGAGCATAACATGTGCTCTAATACGTAGTTCTTATGCTCAGACAACACAAAAACATGTGGATGGTATAAAATTATCAAATTCACTTTGGTATCAGAAATATTTTGTAGTAATTATCTAAATTTTGATGTCAATTATCCATACTAAACTATTCACCACACACCATTATTTTTTAATACCTCTCTCTCTAACAACCACTCTATATCATTGACAAATTGTGTCTCCAAAATTGTTAGGAAATGTGTGACCTTAATCAATGAGTCAATAATAAACCAAACCCCTTCACTTCCTTGATGTGAAATTGGTATACCTATCATGAATTTTTTCATAAAATCATCCAAAATTCAATAGGGTAGTGGATAAGAATATATAAGACAAGTGGGACCTTTTTAATTAACCTACTACTTATGATACATGAAAAATATTGAGAACCATCCCATAAATTTACACCTCATCTCTGGAATCTAATACTCAAAACATAAATCATGATACATCATGGTCATCCTCTGATAAAAAACTAATTTCAAGGCTTGTGAATCACACATTAGCTCATTGGGAATACTCCTAGAGATGGATACTCTACCTTTTATGTTAGGGAACACATAATCGTAGTTCTAATCTTGTATTTTCTCGCTATAATATATATAGCCACTCATAACCAGGAACTGTGATTTGAAAAACTAAATATCCATTAATTTATGAAGGATTATTGAAGAAATACATATTTTTAAATGGTACCCCAATCATAATGCTCTTAAATATCAAGATACATCTCTATAAAGAGACCCATTGTTATACAATTACTATGTACCTCAAAAACTGCATGATCCAGAGTCTTCATATTTATTGAATCAGCTAAATCATTATTTTTACAAGAGGTATATATTCCACTATAAAAATATAGGATTAAATAAACATGACATGAATTATCTTCCATGGATTTTGAAATTCTATGAATATAAATAATTGACATGTCTGAATTTAGTATACACTATAAACCTCTCTCCCAAAAAGTAGTGATTCCAATATCTCAATGGGTGTACCACATCATCCAACTCTAGATTTTTTACTTGTTATTTCCCCTAATATGCAATAAACTACATGGAATCATAACAGAGTACATTCTCATAATTAATTAGGTCTAATTCAAAGCCAACAATTGATGCATTATTATAAAACATGTTCTCCATACCTAACTAAGGAATGTTCAATAACGACATGGTGATAAATTTTTATTTCACTAAATAAAAATAATTAACAAAATAATAATAACAGATAAACATTACCCTTTACTTATTCAAATATTTCAATGGTACTGAAAATTTGGATAAATGTTGAATAAACCCCATATAGCGACCATTCAATCCATATAAACTACATATCTTAATTATAACTCTTAGGACACTCCCAAAAATTGTGGCCTTGAAATTCATGGGGTATATAAAGATTTAAAAATTTTATATCATTCTCCCCAATAAGGGAACATCCCATATTTTTAAATTAAATTGGAATAATTTTGATTCTAACGTATTCTCTATTAGTGTACTCAAGATAATCTCCCTATACGAACATGACCAACATTTGTATTGTAGTATACATCAATGATGTCGAGAAAATTGACACAATGGAATATGAAAATAGATAATTGTTCTTATAAATATATTCTATAAATACTATTAGTGAGGTATTAATATCAAATTAAATCATAATAATCTATCTTAAACCATACATATTCCCAAAAGATGAATGAGGAATGTCAGTTGGACTCATAAAAAACCGTTGATGTCATGATCTAAAATTATTTATAGAGAACCATTTGGCACATCTAAACTGATAAAATATCTCTTAGTTATATTAGAGGGAATAATAGTTCTTAAAAATCAGCTAGTTCAACATATGGGGATCCATATATAAGAAAAAAAGAATCTTTTCCCTTTATGGAATAGAAGATAAGAGTACACTATGTTGAATTTCTTGAAAGGATAAATTTCTTCGCTACATAGCCCCCATTATAAACCTTTTAAATCTCAATCATCGATAGTATTCAACCTATAAAAAGTAATAAAGTAAACATCGATACCTGAAGTCATCTTAATTATAAATTTGATATCTCCTGTGGGTGGAAATCCAAAAAAATAATCATGAAACATATCATGAAACTCATCAATTTGTGGAAGAAAATTGATTTTAATCTTATAAGTATCTCCTAAATAAATGATAAGAAACTAGGATATAATTATACACCACTTAAAATAGTTGAATCCCTAATAGAATTACAACATAACCCACTCTATGGTGGAGGTACAAGAATCACTCTCATAAGATATAAAGGATATCAACCCGCAATAACGTTCAATGTGTTCTTGATATCAATTCATCTAATATATCACTATAATTTTAAAGATGCATAAATACATAATTTAATTAAGTATAATATATATTTATAACCACTAATCTTGATTATGTATCATGGAAACCTATTAATAACCTTGAATCACACCCTTAAGGTTATATAGATAATCATCAACTGAAAATAAATACTCTAAATCCAACCCTATAAAACATTGTAATTTAGTAGATATAAGGGATTGTGATGTACCCATATCAAATAAAATAGATGATAGGTTATATTACAATAAAATAATACACTAAATCATTGAAGAAACCTTACAAATACCAACATGAGTTTTCTCAACAGCTTGAAACATCGTAGTTTTTATTCCTTTTCCCAGACCACCAATTAAAAAAACCCCATTCATCACTACACTACCAAAAATACTATAATATATATAATATAATGTTATAATTGTTCAAAATATCACCAATTATAACCCTATAGTAAGTTCCATTCATCAAATTTTGATTTGTAGGCTTCACCGTCACTACAACCTCACCTAGATGAGAAATACATAAACATAAATGTAGTATATATTTTATTTTCCTATATGAAAAAAACTATAAGGTTGTTTAGTTAAACTAGGTCTATTAATTGAAAACTCAAACATAATAATAACACAGTAGAAAATTCATCTCTCATGGAGGAGGAAGTCTGCAATATCCTTGAATGATCCATCCCTAACACAAGTTCGAATTACTAAGATGTAAATTCCAACTACAACAAGACCCAATCATATATAAAACATAAAGAACATGGTTCCACTTATGTCTATACTCAAATAGGTTTATCTCAGAAATTATGGAATGGTTCATGTCTAATAAGAATGATGTCCGTTGAAAAATATTGAACTTTGAAAAAATTTAATTCCTTACCATATTCTAAAAATGTCCAATCATGTATGTCACATACCCTACCTTCATGGGTGAAAAATAAATAAAATCAATGAATTGGGGTTCATAATCCATAAATTTCATGTCATCATAAACATATTTCCAAAAATATTTGGTCCAATCCCCTATAAAATCCTCAGGGGGAACTTACTAAATAAGACATATTCAAAATCTTTTCATGAATACCACACAAATCGATTTCTCTAGACTAAAACAACCCACTAGTGCTTTATTAGTCCTCATAACATATAAACTATGAGATTCACCCTCATCTCAATGTGTGACTCTTTACAACCAAATATAATATGTAAGGAATATATCAAAAAATCCAAAGTCAGTGGTCCATAATTACATATATAGATAGTTAGATGTTATATCTGAAACTCCCTTATCAAATCTATAAAGTGTAGTCCAACTCTCTACACTATATTCCATATTACATGATTCAGATGAATCTATATCTCTTAGATTTGTTTATAAATAAGATGTATCAGCATAATTGATGGCTCTATCTCAATTTTAAGTGTGGGAATGATCTTCAATAGCCTCATGTTTTTCAAAAAGGTTGTCATCACAAGGGCATGTCCGTACAATTCCAAATGCATGAGTCATTTTTCATTTTTTATAATTGATCTTGAAAATATACAATACGATAATTATTGAAAATAATAATTCCCAATATTCTAATCATACACAATATAATAAAGGGGACATGCATAACTCATATTATTTCTAAATTCCTAGTTACCCACTAACATAGGTTAATAAAATCTGTATGTATGATCTATAAAACCAATCATCTTATTATATCTGTGTATCTAAAAGATTAATTTGATCAAGTTGAATAAAATCAACAACGTAAATAGAACAAAATTCCACAAAATATTGTTGAAACATTAAATGAATTAACCCCATATCCAAATAATTATAAAAATCACATATAAGAATAAAAATGTCATAGGAATAATATGTTCCAATAGGATGAATGAAGTCACATGATCTTTCCACCATAGGACAATAATAGAATCATAAACTACAAATCACACATCATATTTCATCTATATCTAAGATTAAATCACAAGAAAACTATAAAAAAAATCATATACTGAGTACATCGATCATTTCATATACATAGTTATTATATAACCAACAATAAGGTTCATACCAGGTCTTAATAATTTATTTCATTATTTAACATATTCTAAATAGTAAGGAAAATAAATACAAGTCCTCTGTATGACATCATAATGTCCCAGGCCCACCTACCGGAATGATGACTCATCTATTCATACCATATGGCCTTATGTTTTCCTTCTTTATGTACATGAGGATATATACTAATGGTGAGGGACTAAAGATAACATTGAGAGTCTTTACCATCTTGGTTAGATAACCATAAATCATAATGGAAATAATATTAGTACGCTATCATCTTTATATAGGTATCTAAATATTGAAATTATAGCTATGTCCATAAAATAAGAAAATATATATCATAATATACAATAAAAGGGCGGAAAATATAATACTGTAAAAAAATATTGGTAAATTATACCACCATATGAGATGATCATATACATGAATTTATAAAAAATAAAAATAATATATTTGACTATATAAAAATAAAATATTCATGATTCTCCACATCATACAATATCTAACATGAACCTCCATCAAGTTTATTAATCAATATTAGGGCCATTTAGCTTAAATATATCCTTTTACATGAAATAAAAATATTCATTTTCATTCCCATGTATGATGTGAGTGCTACTCAGTTTGATAAAATATATAAATCCCATAATCAAATCTGGTATATACAAGTACATGTATAATGTGATATATTGATAAAATAATAATCATCGATAACAACTATAATAATCAACATGTATTAGGTGCTAAAAAATACAACCAATGTGGGTCCATATATAGTTCATCCATTTTTAGGGGGTTTCTAAACATATCACATGCAATATTCAAAGGTAAAAATTATGTAATCTATTTCATATAATAAGATATGAATTAGGCATTATGTTTCAAGTAATAATCATTCATCTATGGTTATAATGATCCTTCATATCATAAAATATTATATATTTGAAAAACATTATAGTAAAAACATCACATGTGTGGGTATATTCTCATAGGGGAAATGTCACATAACTAGACATAATATTCTAGTAATATCATCATAATTTAGCATATAATCCCTATCCGTGGAGTATAACATGAAATAATTAAATTAATCCCATGTCATGGGTTTTAAATGAAGATGGAATTTCATCTTCTCTCATATGAAATATTATATACCAATTTATACAAACATATTTTATGGAAATATCACAAAAAAGCTACAAAATCACTATTCAATATATATTAACAAATTTTTTAACAAAGAATCCCTAGCCTCAGGACATATAGAAAAATGGTTATAACTACCATTTCAATGATAAAAGGGAAAGTTATAGGTTTTGTACATACAATACCATAATCAACAATATCCCTATGGGAATATCTTCCCATGCTATATTATTCAAAAACAATTATGGGAATATCATCCTATTGAATAAGAAACACAAATAATGTGAATATCATCACATAATCAAGGTAATATCAAGAATAAGGGGAATTTAAACCTATATTTTTTCAAGGTAAATAATGAAAAGTTATAGTATTCTATAATAATGATATTATAAAATCAAAATATATATATCATTATAAAATCAAGAATAAATCATAAAAATTATGACATAACATCAAAGATGATTTTTTTTCAATGTTAATAAATAAAACATTAACCATAAACTAAGGATTTTTAGTAAAAAAATGAATAAACATTTAAATATTGTAATAATTTAAAGAAATGAATCACTAAACTTACTCTAGGGTATCATCATGTGTAAATAACTCAAATCAGGTATGGATTGATTAAGAAATAAAACAATGTGGGAGATATTTAAAGGAGAAAGTGTCGATCAATCTCACTTTTGGGAGGCCATTGGTAGTTAATAATTGTTTATATTTTAAAATTTTAATTGAAATTAATTTATTTTAATTAAAATATAAAAAACAATTATGGGTATTATTCTGTATTGGATAAATGGTTCATGGAATATTAATTTGGCCTATGGATATTTTATGATGTAATCACCACCTTTAGAGCATAATGATCCATTCTAAAGCCACAGTAGGAAATCATAACCAATATATTTTCCATGAAAATGGTCTCTAATGAACAACCCACTATATTATGGTGCGATACCAAATCTATAACCAATAATTGAATATTATGTCACAATATCATTTTTCAGTACATCCTGTTGTAGAATAATATGTCACATATACTTAAAAACCTCCATTAACCAAGAATAACTCAACAAATACCATCCTACAACACTTTAAAAATAATATAATGTATTATAACCCTTAAAAACTCATTACCAATAGTAACTTTAAGAAAACATTCCGAATTTTTTTTATCCCTATAGTATGGTCCATGATCGGCCAAATAATGTTAAAACATATTTTTACCCTACTAAACATGTGGTACTAATGGAGATATGGGAACTTAAAGAATTATTATACGGAATAGTTTTTAATGGTTTTATATTCCCATAAAAATATCTTTAGGGAACTCCATCATTTATTTCAGTATAAGATCAATGTAATGTTATTGAATTTTATGGGATACAAAAGGGTAAACCATGTTAAAATAAAAAATGGTTGTCATGTTTCTTACATTGATGAAATATTCAATCTTCTATGGGAAACCTAGTGGTTCTACATGTTAGATTAATGGTTTTGATGTCATTATCATTGAGTGAGAGTAGTGTAAAGACCATGGAGTAGCTTTAGGATAATGTATGGGTTGTATGAGTTTCATGTTATACCATTCATTCAAAAAAGGTTTATTTTATTTATTTACAAAATGAAAAAAAAATTCTACCAACCATATATTGTTTCGTTCATTCTGGTGTTCATTAATGATATATTAATATTCATCCAAACACAATGTCACCATGGTTTACAATTAGAGATCATTTTTAGTACATTTATAGAACACCATGTTTACATTTGGAATAAAATGTTTCACTTATATAAAAGGATAATACATTTTTTCATCATATTACTTGAGATTCTAGAAAAAATATTAACCCAAAAAAGTCAAAACTATGGTTTCTTGTTACTAACCAAAAAAATTGTTTTAGGTTTAGATATTTTTTTCTTAGTTTGACATTAATGAGGATTCATTTCATAATTATGCTAATATAAATATCTAATTATGATTCTAACAAATAAGGGGATGAGTATTTTTCATTTTAATTATTATAAGTGAGACTTCCCCGATTAAAAGGGGATATTGAAATCCAATCCAATCATCAACATTCATGATCTGGATAAATAATATTCATTGTATTATGTATTATTAAGAGATGTATTTTTAGGACCTTGATGTAAAATGGTTCAGTGGTTGTTTATGGGTCTTGGAAATTAATACTATTTTGGAAAAGATATAGAACTCACGATCTATAAATCGATGTGTCCATTCTTGTAAAAATGTATTTATTCAATATTGTTTGGGGAAAGGGTTTTTGGATTTACAAGAATCCATAGAAAATATTATATAAATTATCTCAAAACAATATTATACATCAAAAAAGAGGTGGGTTATGATACCAGAGTCCTTCTACATTGATATTTTATACATTCATTCTGAGGGAAAAAATTTAAATGACGATCTGAATAAAAATACTCAAGGGAAAGTATCCTATTACCTCAGTAGTGATTTTAAATTATTGGGACCTTTAATTTTGCTATATATTGATTTATTGGAGTATAATGGGAGATCTATTCTCATAATATTGAGTATAACCTCTTTGATTTTAGATACAGTTAAGAAAATATATATTTTTGACTATGATTACTGGGTGATAATGGATAGTATATATAATTTGGATCATCCACCCATATGAACTTGGGATGATGATGGGGATTTATAATTTCAATGAAAAGTGGTGATCCAAATAAGTATGTTGGAGTATATTATGTCAGATCCACATGATTCATAATAGGGGGTTCAAAAAATATTTATTAAGATATACCACTAAATTTACCAATAGTTTTTGTGTCGTGATATGTTATAGATAATATCAAGATTTTTATTATGCTTCATCACCTATCAGAAATATAATGTTGAGTATTATTGTATTTCCATTCTTCTACAGTCACTACATATTTCTTCTTGGAAATGTGATCTATTCACTATGGGATATGTGAAAGGATTTTTGAGGATTCCTAGAGGAAGTGAAATTGAATGGGTCATTGTTCATTAGTTGAAACAGTTTTCAGACATTCCACTAATCCAAAATATAAAATCTATTTATGAGTTTTGAAAATTTTATATATAGGGTATGATGTGAAATTATGTTATACTGTTGAGTATCATGAAAACACAAGATTCAATATTCACATATTCTTTCAAAAATGGGTTGTATAGGGAATTTGGAAATCTAGTGAAACATAGTATGATGTACCATCCTCTAACTTATGGGTAGTCTAAGAACACAATTTGACTATTTGAGTGAATTATTGAATCTTATTTCCTAGATTTTATATTTTCCATAATATTGTAACTTATAAATAACAATAATGTTAGACCACCAATAAACCATAAATGTTTCATCCTAAGGAATGTAGAGAATAATATCGTCACCAAGGACGCAATGGTAATAATATCTAATTTATCTATGAGAAATCTTATTGTATTCCTTATTTCACAAATTATTTTTATTTTTTGAATATATGTAACTATAACATTATATAATTGAAAATGACTATATGATGATAAAATGATTGAAAATTATTTTGTAATAATGTTTTTAAAATAAATACTCACATAATTACTCATCATGGTTTTGTTGAATAGAGACAAAGTATCATATATTTCTATAGATTATAACTTTTTTTTAATTTTCCTACATATAATCATAAAAAAATGATAGTTATTTATAATAAAACCATTACTATCCATTGTATGCTAATATTTAAATTTAAATATTGTGTGGTCATTAACTTTGGTCATAAAAACATACCAAATTTCTTTGAACTCTAGAATCATCTCATGGTTCTCATAGTATATTTTCTTTGAGTCTCTAACTCCTATTGAACCATTTCAATTTGACATCTATCCCTACATCATCCCTTCTATCTTTTGGTTCCTATTATATGATGGCTAGTTCAATGGTTTTTTGAAACTCAATAGAATTTTCTGCTGATTTTGAATGCGATGTTTCTTCTCTTCTTTTTTAATATTGTGTTTCAAAAAAATATTTTTAATCCAACAACATTTATTATAGTTTTATTGATTTTATTTTTTCAATAAATGACCTTTTTTTGATTATGTGATTCTAACTTTTCATTTTTTATGTTTTCATGGGGAGGTATGGTTTCTTCATCATGTTCTTCCAAGGGTTCCACATCCTCTTAGATTCTAGTTACATTGGGTTGTATTTTTAATTTTATCTTTATCATAGAACTAATAACTTCATATCTAGAAATTATAGTATCTATTAATTTTTTAAATTTACTGGGGTTCCCATTTATCATCAAGTGAAATTTATTATTTTTTCATCTTGTTTCGTAACTTTTGATTTCAGGGACACTTGTTTTCATTTTGAGGTTGAATTTATTTTCCTTTATATAGATTTTTTCAATCATTTTCATCGGAAATATTTTATTTTGAATCACCACATTCCTTAGTTTATGTTTACTCCTCAACACCTCATTCATGTTTCATTATCCCTAATATTTTATTTTACATAACCACGTGTTTAGAGAATCTTTAAAATAAGATTATTAAATAGAAGTCTTACACTACTAGGGACACTTTATCGAATCATTATCCTCATGAAAGAATAATAAAAATCTAACAATCTCCATTTCATAAAAGTTGTTTTACTAGCTTAATAATTTATTTTCAGTAGTCCTCTTTCATAAAAATTCAAATAATTCAACAATATAAATTTTATGATGTATAATTATACATAGATGTGAAAACAAATTTCAATCCATATCATAAAGGATACAATAGCCCATATAATATTTGACATATAATTTTTATGTTATTTAACCTAATTCATTAATTGATGTTAAATTTTTTATATACTAATTTATTTTTCACATATCAATTAAGTGATCCAAATAATTGATTAAACCCAACGTAAAATAAAAACCCACTGCAGGGAAAAAATGTAGCACTTGTGTACAAATAGAGGAGTCTTGTCAGTTCAATACGATCCTTTTCTTTATTTCCCCTTATAGATTCCAAATTATCTATTCTAAATTCTTTTTTCTACCAGTTATATGATTCCTCTTCCAAATATCTAAATATATAAGATTTCCTTTTTTTCTTAAATGAATAGAAGAGTTCCATTTCTATTTTTTCTCCCCTAATCCCTAATTTATTTTGGACATCACCATCACAGAATCATCAATTTCATACCACCAATTTAGAATGTATTTTTCAACGAATAATATCTATCATTTACATAAAAGATATATTTGTAATATTTCATACCAATCAATGTTGATACAATATATACTATGAAATACTAAAAAATATACCACAAAAGAGTGTCTTATAGTTCAATATCATGAACATCATTCAAATATGGTTGGATTTATTGTAAAACTATTTCAAATGAATTTATATTTTACATAAAATGTACAACTAATAATTATAATTTAAAAAAAATCCAGGGTTGTCATATAACATATAACATAATGGGATATTAAATTTGAATATCTACTCAATGTTTCATTGGAATCTCCATTGGATGTTCCATGGGAATCTCTAGTATAATTTCAATAAGAATGTCTTATAGAATATCTCTAGAATTTCTATTAGAATATCAACTAGGTGTTTTTGAGGAAGTTCCAATAGATGTTATACTGGGAAAATAACAAATCAATTCCCTATTCATGGAACATCTATTCTAAAATATAGTGTACATTATTGGGGAATTTATTGTGGATGTGTTAGTGAAATATCTAATGGATGTTCAAACGCAATATCCACTAGAAGTTCTACTGTAATCTCTATTAGTAGTTCCAATGGAATATCTAGTGGATTCTCTTGAGGATAATGATGTGGATGATGCTGATGAATCTCTACTAGATTTGATCTTTGAATCTCCATATAGAATTTCAGTAGATTATCCAATGGAATTTCTATTGGGGTTATAATAGATCAATTCCCTCATTAATTCTTTAAAAATTTCACTCAATTTAGAAAAAACTTATTTTAGGACATTAAAAATTATATTATAGGTTTCCCTCATTACCTTGGGTAGCATGGAACCATAATTAGAAAAAATAATACTTGAGGTTACCCTAAATGTACCAATAGAATCTCCCATGGATGTCCTATTGGAAGTTCCTATAGAATTTCTAATGGAGGTTCTATTAGAATTTTTATTTTATATTTCAGTCAAATCTCTTCTAGAAGTTCTAGTGGGTAAAAAATAGATCAATTCAATCCACAATCCTATAAAAATTTAAATTTTATATATAAATAATATTTTTTTTCCAATTCCACATTTTACATTATAGGTTTATTTTATAACTTATAGAATCATTTAATTATATTTTTCTAGAATATGAATGAATGTTCCAGTGGAACTTCCACTGGGTTTTATAGTTGAATCACTAATAGATGTTCTAGTGAAATATCCATTGGATTTTCTAGTGGAATCCCTAGTGGAGCTATAGTGTATTTTCCATTAAAATTTAAAGTCATTTTTGTAAATGAATATCCACTAGAAATTATATAGGAATCACCAATCAATATTTCAGTGGAAGCTCTATTGAATGTTCCAGTGGGGAATTATCAAAACAACTACAACTTCAATCCAGATTCTGAAAATTAAATTACATGTTGAAATTTAAATATTAGGTATCTTTGTAATGTAATTAGCTGGAAGATGTCTTGAATTTCTAATGGATGTTACACTGGATATTGTAGTGATAACCCAACAGGAACATCCAGTGGAACTTTCAATGGAATCTCCACCAGAATTTCATGTGGATGTTTCATTAGATGTTCCACTGAAATATCTACACAATTTTTTTTCAATCTCCATTGAAAATTACATTGGAAGATTCATTGGATATTCTATTGTGGAATAATAAAAACATTACCCCCTCCATACTAAAAAATTTAGAGTTCCAATTGAAAACTTGTTTCTCTTCAAATTCCAAAATTTATTGTATTGTTTTATATCAATCCATTAGGTAATATTCCAAGAATATGACTTGTTCATCAACCAGAAGTTATATAAGAATATCCAATGGATTTTCATGTGAAATTGGCACTAAAAATTATAGATTGAATTCTTTTGGTTCTTGTAGTGTAATTTGTTGTAGATTTTATTTTGTAATATTCATTGGAGGTTTCATTGGAAACTCCAGTGAAATTTCCATTGGAACATATATCAATAATATAATAAAATATTAAATTTGACCATTATTAAATTGGGGTACAATGGATTCTAAAAATAATAGCTTATTTTAGAATTGGTAAAATATAGACATACAACCATGGATAGAAAATTCATAAATAATGTTTTATTAAAAAATTTAATTGTAAGAAGAGAAAATTTAGTTCATTCGTAATGGTAAATATATTTTACAATGATAAGGACAATATAGATTTTTGGAGTAATAATATGAAACATTTCACTAAAATATAAGTTAAACCACATTCTTCTATTAGTAGTACCAATTTTCTATAAGAAAGGTGTCGAGGAATGAGAGTATGAATAACTAGAGTCACCAAACATATCAAGGAATATTAATCTCAACATTACATTAGAGGAGTCTTGGGAGAAATTTGATAATATGTACACTGTGTAGTTCCAAATAATTTAAGTTCCCATTTCCATTTTGAGATGTTGAGTGACACTCCTAAACATAGTCATTCTCCTTAGGGTCATCAATATTTCTACAGTCATCGTAGCAAAGAATCATGCTATCTTAGTGAGGTCCCCAATCTGAGGCAGCATGCCATCTTATGGAGGGAATACCTTGCTCCAAATTGAAATATGGGAATTCCATAAACAATCAGATGTTATAGTTGAAAATTATATGATAGATGTATCAAAAACCCATTTTTGTACTGTAACATCTATTTAAAATAGTAAATGTAGATGATCGAGAGATTACTATTATTGTAATTGTTATTATTATTATTATTGGTGTTATGAAGTCTAGTTTCTTACATAACTTCTTCATAAGATGTTAGATTGAGGATATTTTTTCCTCATTTAGTGATTTATATTGTAATTTATGAATCAATACAAATGTTGGATATTTAATATGGACTTGTGTCTTGGGCCCATGAAGCATAGTTCATGCATGAAGTGGTGAAATATGATTACCCTAGGGTGTCTTGTTTAGAAAATTTTGTACATTTTCCTATGTTTTCCACTATTATTGAAAAAAATATCAATTCATCAATTCCAGTAAATTTGTAGAGATAAATCATTTGATATACATTTTATCCCTTATGAAAAAATGACGATCCATTCTCGTTCATCAGTTTTTTTTTTCAAAATCTCTTTTGGGCCCTAGAATATCCTATCCTAAGTAGTTTCACACATATAACATAATGATAGACTTATTTTGGGAATCAGAAATACTATGTAAGGTGATTTAATTGGGTGATTATTTTAGTGATACATAACCTATATTTATGAGGGAATTCCCAATGACTATTCATATGAGGGAATAAAAAGGAATTACATACTGAGCACAAGTTAGTGATCCCATCTATGGGATGAGTTTCAGATTGTGTGAAAATTTTCCCCATGTGGTCCTGATTATGATCCTTCAACATTATTTCATTAATCCTAGATTCTATTTTGTGGAATCATCATGAACAACACTACATGGACACTGATCGCCTATCTATAAGGCTAATATAGTTTGGGTTTGAGGTGTCCCCCAGAGATCTTAGGTGTGATACCGTAACTATGTATCATTATACTTAGAGTTCCAATATCGTAGTTATGAAACACCAATGGTCCAAGGATTGATCCCCTATCAAGAATATTTGATCTGGGAGATCTATCAATTATATATTTGGTAATAACTGATGAGCATGATATAATGGATGACTTCCATCAATGAAAGTATGTCTCGGGGAGGGAGATCTCTATAAACAAGAATTACCCTATTTCCTATAGTAGAATCATGTGGTTGGAAGTGAGGATGAGAATTATTTCAGTCCATCCTGAGTATAATTTATTTTAACTTCTTATGTTTTTATTTATGTCTCATATCTGAATGACATAACTCGTGATGATGAGATTACCCCCTCCTGATGCATTATATTTTTGTGATTTTATGGTATCATAATATTTATTTTTATACTCACCCCAACATGGGTTCTTCTCACATGTTTATTTTCTTGTAAATATGAAATTCATTTAATAATCTCTAAGGAGGACCATGACTAGGGGTAATATTTACATAGACAATATATGTATAATGTATGAGAATGTAATAGTAGTCCCCGCCTTTTGTGATGTTTGGAATTGAATTCCAGTTTTTGTGGGATTTAATTTAGTTCCTTTTTTATATCTTATAAATTTTTCACACTCTGTTATAATATAGATATCAATCTTTAATTTTTTGGACTAGTTGTTTGATTTTAAATTTCAGAATTGTATGAGACTATATATGTGTGTGTGTACACATACATTGGATAAGGACTCCCATGTGTGTGATAGGGTACTCAGCATTGGTCTAATTCACTCATATATTGGTGGTCGGATTGTGGTGTTCACATTTATTTCATCACCGTATAGGGGGTCCATAATGGTATTGGCTATTATAAACTAGTATAAGGGGAGTCTATTCTACCATAGGACCATAGTCTGAGAATATTAGCTTGAGAGATAGAGAAAAAATATTAATGTATTTAATTTTTGAATATTATACTATGGTGTCTAGTTTTTGTGTCATGACCAATGTATCCATTCACTATGATACTCAGAGCCTTCTTGAGGATAGGGAATATATAGAAAATAATTTATAGGAACACGATAGTTCATGTATCAATTGTTAATTGGCTATAGTTTCTAGGACTGTGTTAGGTCATCTCCCGTGATATACTCTTTTGTCATGGAATATCTTGATTTCTTTGAATATGTCTCCATGATGATATTAACCTTTGATTATGATACAATATTGTTATGATGAACACTTGTGTGATGAAACCTTAGTTTAGGGACCCAATTATGGTGTGTTTACTCCATGCAAGAATAATGTTGTGCTACCACATATTGATTAGTTCATTGTTGAATTGCCCATAGTGTATATGGTTGTTCAAGTCCATAATGAGCCTCTTATATCTCCATCAGGTTAGAGTGATTATGTGTGTAAATTTAGTGCATTACACATGTTCCAGTTGTAGAATTTTCTATGGATTTTCTATTAAGCCATACATCGTTCTCAAGTATTAGGGTATTTTATCATGCATTTTTTGTGACAATAATTATCGGTTAGGACACCTACTAATGGTTTTCCAGGAGTTGTTGGGAGGTGTTGGGGGGATTCTCTATGGAGAAGAAGGGTTTTAATATGTTCTTTTGTTGATTGATGTGATGTCAGACATTAAATAATAATGGAAAAAATCCCCCATCAAGACATGTTATTATTATACCATATAGAACCATGATATTGAGTAAGTACCAAACAATTGTGACAGTACTATAGTGTATTTAATGAGTTCGTTTGACAAGTTTTTTTAATGTTTTTTGTGTAATAATGTTTCAGAACAATCCTTGGTGGGGTGAAAATGCATCAAATGGGACAGAAATGCTCATAAGATAGGATATTACGACCCAAAATCATTATGTGTGGTTTGAGGCATGGATGGTTTCATCACATTACCACCATTATATTTATCACAGAGTCATAATGTAAATTTTATAAACATATCCCTTTTTAGGACCCAGTGATACCTGTAGAGGCTTTCTACACTACGCTTGTGTTGGAGGACCTTCTAAAAGGGGATAGTTGATTACACACATATACTATTTGTGTGACCTGTCTTTGAGATGAGATATGACCTCCCATGGAACCTTTTTATAGATTGTGGTGTGGCACTATGATTGTTTTGCAATTTCCGGACCATACTCCTATTATTTATGCCATTATTGACTATTACCCATGGGTTTACATAGTTACCAAGAAATAGGGATGTATTTTTCCCATAATTGGTGAGAATATGTCCCAAATATAGTAGGATAAGATCATGTAGAGTCAGATATCACCACATGATTAGATGACCAATATAATACTTGGGAAAACAAATGATCTGAGACTTTAGTTCAATGATGTGTTTGCGGTGTTTTCAAATTCTATCCATGTGGATGTTCCATAATTAATACCCAATAAAACGTTTTTTCCTACATATAAATTAATCTAGGGATATAATGATGTCTAAAAAACCTATTATATGACCTTATAGGGCTTCTGGAGTTAATGGTGTGGCCAGATGATTTATAGAGTAATGAATTCTCAAGATGCAAAGTGTTTACCTTGGTAGCCTTGTATTCTTCGCCTAGGAGGTATACGATACCTTGAGGTCAGGTTTGAAATGAACTCTTATGAACTATTTGAAAATATGGGAGTAGTATGCAACCCTTAAAATTGATTAATTTTTCAGATAGTCGTTAGTGGTGAATTGGTTCTCACAATTTGACCTTAGGAGATGTTATCAACTGCTTCATGTTCATAAGTGGGTTATACTAAATGATGGTTTCCAAGGTTTATTTGGTTTATTTGTGTTTGTATTTATAAACATTACCATGTTGAATTCCCTTTCAGTGTTTATGAGGATTCTGAAATGGATCCTTAACACACCTAGGATCAGTTCATGGTAGTCATATTTAGTGACACCATGTTCCACATTGCATCAGCAACAGACCACATTATAGACTTGATGGTGGTTTAGAAAATTCACCAAGAGTACAATATTTATAGGTATCTATTATAGAGTATGTTTTTGAATAAGGATTTCTAATTCATGGGATATGTTAATGAGGAATGGGACTGATATTTCACCCAACAATGGTTGAGGCAGCGCTTACTGGAGATCCACACAATGGAATGGACTTAGTAGAAAATGATCATAGTGAATTTTTCCATCTTTTGTTTTCAATAGAGAAAATAAGTAAGCAAACATCTTTATGATAAGCCATGAGGAAATGGGTGGTGAATAATACCTATAGTTTATGGTTTTTACTCCTCCACTTCATCAATGATTTGGGTAGGCAAAACATGGGTATATAGATTTTGATATATTACATGAATTGATATCTACTGAACGTCTTCCTAATAGATATTCTAATGGTAGGGATCACATCATCCATTCAAATGGATAGAAAATGAGACAAGTCATTCCATGGGATGAACCACCGAGGTTTTTTTCCTTTTCATAATTGTACATCTAATGTAGGATATGATATACTAGGATCCCTTGGAATCCATTGGGAAGCTGCAGAATTTTTTTGGTGTTTTTAATCTAAAATCATACCGTATAACCTATAACAAGGTGAATGTTGAAGTGCCTACGTGGGAGTGTATGTGGGAGTGTATATTTATAGTTTTCTTTTTTAATATTCTATCATTAGTGAGGGATCATGAAACAATTTTAGTGATCATATATTGAATTTCCATTTTGGATCACATCCTAACCACTTATGGGAGATGATTAGTGGATAGTTAGGGATTTCTATGCCTACGAAAGGTATTTGGGAATCATGGAATTCCCCAGATGACTACTTCATATGGTGGCTCAGTAATAATTTCATGATTATGGAGTGGATTCTAGAGGCAATTGGGGTTCAATTGTGGTCGATCATAAGCATTCTCTCCTAGTAATATGTCTATGTATGGGGGACCATTCTGGTTCACGGGAATATGATTCAAGATTTTCATTTATGTTTTGGACCATGTGTAGATGGACCAACTACGATCAATGTAGAACCATTTGAGGCTATGAATGGGAGAACCTAAAGGTAAATGTTTAACTGGTCTAAATTAGTGGGTGAAATGACTTTTATCCTAGAGCCATTTCTATTGATGGTTTTGATGGTGCAATTTATCTAGAGGAGAATAAGGAATGCGAATGTTTTTAGGATTCCATTACAGACCTATGATAGAATCCGTCATAGTTTCAAATGGATATCATTTATTCAATGAGATATCACCTCATTATGGTTTATGAATATTTTGGATGCGGAGAAAGAAAATATCAAAGGATCGTAGATAATTTTAAAAGTAAATTCATTTAGTTAGCATGGTGGTATACTGCTAGACCCTATTAGTAAATTTACACTAGGTGATTTTATCCCTTGTGTAATAGATTTGGAGGAATGTGAAAAAACTTATGGAATAAATTCATCTATAATTTTTTAGACAGTGTGGGTGGAGTTCTATTTTTTAGGATTTCAAGGATCCATGTTGAATTTTAAAACATAAAATTGATAAACCTTTATGGAAATGTGTTTCCTCTTCAGTGAATACATGTTGATAGAACATGGACCTCCTAGAGAGACCATATGAAGGCAATATAATGTGGAGAGCTCCATACAATCATCTGTATGAGTATGATTATCTCTATTTTAGATAAAATGAACAATAGTGTGGAGAAGTCAACATATCTATTTTTTATAGTTTACTTCTCAACATTATGATGATTTTTAGAAAGAGTCCCCGAAACACCGTCATATTATAAGGATTAGTGATCCATGTATTGATATATTTTAAATATTAGATCTATTATATCACATGTGCACAATTTTAATGAAATAATTAAATATAACTCAAATATAGTCTCATATTGAAGATCAAGCACCCTTATTGTATCTATAATATGAGGTTTTCTCTTGGCATGATATAATGTTGGTCTGTTTTGGGCATTTGGCCAATAGTGACTGTTGGCATGTGTGTGTAGTGAATTAATTAATTAATTTAATTAATTCATTTTATGGATAAAACTAATTACCTCCATCCATTTAAGTGTTTCTATGAAAAATCATTAGTTTTATACACATTACCCTACATGAGTAGAGTGGGTGAGGAATGTGATGGAATTGGAGGATCTAGATTGAAAATCGATGATAACCAAATCATTGATAATCGTGAAATGAATGATGAATTTATTAGGATCATTACCTTCATCCTTAATGGTTGTCTTCTTCCCCAAAAATTGATCCAATCCTATCGTAGGTTATTTGAATTTTGATTTTATCCCTGGTAGTTTTTTGGATACACATTAATTATTCATTTTCCAATAAAATTCAAAAATTGATCACTATTGTGTTTTCTAAAATTTTATTTCCCTCCAAGATCTAAGAATTTGATATATGATTATTTTTGTTTATTCTTGTTGATTTGAATATCATATTGGTTGGATTCCCTCCATGATGGAAAAAAATGATAGATAAAGTTTCACATTGTATAATGTTCATTTCAGGCACTATTATTTTCAGTCATCATCCATAATTTGTTGACTAGTGATTCAATGATATCTAGGAAAAATGGTTTTTTTATTCATTATTTGAAAAAACGTATAATGCTTAGGAGATTGTATTTTAATTTTGGATATTTGATATAGGTTTTATAGTGATAAAGGGAACCATAATCTAGATAAGAAATAATTGGTTTGTGAGATGGATTGAGCTAATCTCTCAAGATGAGTAGTGAATTGTGTTTTTGAGAAATGGGTATATGGAATCTGGCCATTAGAAATAATGGATTTAGAGGTTGGTGAAGAAGGTCGGTATTCCAACTCTTAGGACATGTGGTTTTTATTTCTAGGGATTTATGTTATTAATACTAATACTAATAATATAAATATTATAAAAAAACTAAAATAAATTCATAAATTTAAAACCTATTTAGTTCACCGTAAGAGACTTAGAGTACGATGGGGGAATTGGTTCTTGTAAAAACATGATTAGGGAGATTTCCTCTCCTATTATTATTATAAGTATATTAAAATAAAATT
The DNA here is from genome assembly GCA_963277665.1 of Viscum album. Taxonomy (NCBI): domain Eukaryota; kingdom Viridiplantae; phylum Streptophyta; class Magnoliopsida; order Santalales; family Viscaceae; genus Viscum; species Viscum album. The sequence goes on from OY728121.1 coordinate 1,607,219,855, forward strand.
AAAATAATTAAATTGAAATCTTGCGGCTGGAGGTGCACTATATAGATGAATAGAGGAGAGGGATTCATGTGTGTGTTTCCCCATTTAACCATTAATGGATATATATAATATAATAGAGGTAAGGAAATAATTATTTTAATTATTTTTTATGAGATATTCATTTGGAGAGGGATGGTGAAAGGTGGGGTGTGATTGGGTCCTATGTCAGTTGACATCATCCCCTCACCACTTTATGTAATTATTATATAATAATAATTAAAATAACAATAATAAAAATTTTATTATTTTTGTTGTAGTATTTTTTATGAAGTCTTGTTTCAAGAATAAATTATTCATATGAAATCACATTGAGGATCTATCTACATCATTTAGATTGTGGTATAGTGGTGGATGATTCTATCCAAATCGTGGATATTTAATTTAGACTCGTGGATTGGGCCCATGAAGCATCCTCCATGCATGATGTGGTGAAATGAATTTTTTCACACAATTTGATCATTTTATGAAATTAAATAGACTATACTATGTTTTCTAATGTTAGTATCCCAAAAAAATGAACCATTTATCTTTTCGTGGTTATTTATTGGTGACATTTCAGTGGATTTACATTTAATATAGTCAGACAAATGATGAACCCAATGCATTTCTGAAGATATTTTCTTGCAACACCCTGAGTTTTTATGGACCATTTTTTTGAATAAATTAAAATTTTTATTTACAACTTTCAATGAACTAAGTCAAACATTCCTTTCACACTAAATTGACCTGTCGTATGTCACATGCAACACCGAGTTAGTGTACGATACATGCAAAAATGAGTATAGATTTTGTTCAATGTATAAAAGAACTATGTTTGGATTATGTTATACACAACACCAAATGATGCTTCCAATACATGTAAAACTGACTTGGCATGCGTTATATGCAAGAGAGGCCTTCCTCTATAGCATGTGTTGTATGAAATACCAAGTTTCACTAAATAACAATATATTATTAAAATATTATTATTTAATGGTATATAAATAAGCCTTTATGAATAGTATTAACAAAATTTTAATTTTCTATAACATTATCATTGATATTATGTATTTTCTTAACATGATATAAGATCAAATTCAATTTTTCTGATAAAAGAATTGTTTTTCAAAAAATGTAGTTTTGTCACCTTTTGATGGAGAACCCATTTTAAATCTAGTTTTTAACTCTTTTATATATTATATTTTACAAAATAGAATTATTATTTTACTTAAGGAAATAAAAATTTACTTTTTTTGAGTTTTTGGCATTTTTCTGATGAAATTCATATTTTAATGAATATTGAAAAATATTGCATTTCAATTCAAAACTGTATTTTATTCTAATTTATCTATATAGTTAGATTATATATTAAATTAGTTTAATAGTATAATTTAATTATTTTTTATCATTTAATCCAGTTTAGTTCATTGGATATAATTTCACATTTAATTTGGACATATACACATGTCAATATTTTGATAGTTTTGACTTATTAAAAACCCGCTATCTGGTTTTCAAAATGGGAATTAATTTTAAATTAATTCCATCCCATTATGTATATTGAATTTTGAAAATTGGATTCCATATTTGGAATTAGAAGGTCCAAATTATGCAAATATTTCCCTTTTATTTTTAGACACTATGTATAGTGACATTAGAAATTATTTTTATTTACCAAGGTCAACGGGTAAATTATGTAAATAAGGGAAAAAAATAATATTATAGTAATATAAAACTACCCTAAAACAAGTCCTAATCCTATTTTGTGATTCATGGGAGACCAAAACTATAGTTAGGGAGAAATTTTGGAATTTTAGAACCACTTGTATGAGAAAATGACATGTTATAATAATTAATTTAAAGTAAAGAGAAATATAACATAATCATGTATCGTTTTACTAAAAAAATTAATATTGGTATATATAATTGATATTTTGACTATAAATAATCAATATAAATATAAACATATATCTTATATCATGGTATTTTATTTAAAATTTTTAGATGTTAGATATGTTTATTTATTTATGACACAATGATGATGTAGTGATTACCTTATTAAGGAAATATTCAAATAAATGAAATTGTAAATATTAAAATAAATGTAATTGGATCATTTGGTTACATAAAATATTTTTTTAATGATATTGAAAAGTAGGGGATGTTTTAATCTTTTTGGATCAAAGTCATAAATTCGTTATGACATTAACAAAAATCAATTCCTAAATAGTGTCAAAATTTACATAAATGAGTTTAAAAAAATATTATTTTATTAAATGACATAATAGTCATAAAAATATAATATTCTAAAAAATGACATATATATTGTTTAAAAATTAGGTAATTATCCACTTCTGGTGATTTATTCAATTTACAGTAACTACAATAACTATATATTATGAAAATACAAGAAGACATGGTAAGAGGTAATGTTTTTAACAAAGGGTTAAATATAATAAATAAGGTTAAATTTGTGAACTAAAATTCCCTAAAACCTATTGGAAGAGATTATTTAGACCCATACTTATCTTAAACTCAAAATTTAACACTTTGGAATTATTATAACGATGAACATGAGCCTCATCCTGGTTGGTGAGGACTCGGTAGGTGCATCTAAGAGACCCGATATCAAATTCGAGTGGAGGCGTGTTTCCAGGTTACTATAGAAGCACTATAGCAGGAACTGTAGTTGTACCAAAGCAGTACCGTAGTAGAACTGTAGTAGGAACCGTAGCATGTACTATAGCAGGTATTGTAGCTGAGACTGTTCGGTACTATAGCAGTTGGAACTATTCATCCAATTGGGCCTTTGGGCCACCGGTTTGGGGCTCGGGTACTGTGAGGATTTCAAGACCCCAAGGCCTTGTTCTAGTTGATTATCAAGGCCTTTGGGCCACCTTAATGCCTTAGCTCCACCCCAAGTCCTTCAAGCCATTTGAATTCAAATGTACCATTTTGACTACAACGAACAAGGCTTCAGATGATGATTCAGGGCGGACGCATTCACTAGAGAAGAGCTAACCAGATTTGGAAGAATGAGAGTTTATGGCTTTTCTATCAGTACCACACCTATGAAACATTACATAAGACAGCTATCCAACTAGCCCTATGAAGGTTGAGTGCTAATATTAGGACAGATGCTGGGGAGGAGCAGTTCCATGTTGTCTTATCTGGGTGATTCCCATTAAGACCTAGGGGTCATGTAATTTTATCTAAGCCTTCGGGCCTTGTAAGGGTTTCACCTCATCCCTTGAAAGGAGTATTATCAAAAATAATAACAAATGAAGGCCTTTGGGCCATTCCAACTTAATTATTATAATGGTCAAATAAATTTATAATAAAATAATATTTCAATAATTTGTTAAAGTGCCCCTCCTCCCTCTTATAAATGGACACCACCTATACCCCATTAATCAAACCTTTAAAGCCACATGGATCATCAAAATTCAGCTCAAATAATCTTTTAGAATACCTCGTATCATCATAGAGTCCACACTTTGTGTATAAATCCATCCTATGGAAAAATGTTTTGAAAATCTAAAAGAGATACTCGAAAAAGAGGTAATTGTTTTACCACCTCTTTTATATTTCATTTATAATTTTACTTCCTCTTATTATGTTGTTCCCATAATAAAGTAATAAATATATTATATTATACATTATGAGACTTTCTTATAATTATGGAACAACCTTATACCTCTTTTATCCATCCTAATAATAACAATATTACCATGAAAGCGTACGTACGACTTACCGTCTCCACACCATGGTGTAATTCATTATTCAAAAATAATTAATTTTGATTGGTATAATGATGAGGATTATGGATGTAAATAATTAATATAATGTGATAATTATTCTGTATAATTAATATAACTTCCAATTTCATACCATTTAACCATTAAATGATTTATATCATCACTCATGTGTACGTATGACCTACCGTCTCCACGATGCAATGAGATTAATTCTCCACGTTACAAATTTAAGAATGATTATAAAGTATATATAATAAATAATAATGAAAAATATGACATAATAATTCTTATGGATTTATGTATATATATATATATATATACTCTAGTTACTTGATTCCAGTCAATTAAATGAGTAAATAAAAACAGTGTTATTACGTACGTACAACACACCGTCTCTATGAACGATGATTCCATTTAATTTATCAATATATTATATATATTTATATAATGAATATTTATGATATAAAAATAATTTTTTAAATTATGGAATTAAGAAAATCATGATCTATGTAATAAGATCAAGAATAACATGTCAAAACACATACGATAAATAAAACGATTTTTACCCAAAACGTTTCTTTAACATGGAATTGATAAATAATTAGTTACTATAAAGTCATAAGTAAAACATATATGATATAATAGATATTATTATGGTTCTGTCACAAGTTAAAAATATGTTTATAACAATTATACAGGTGTTTCATACACATACAGAAAAAATCAGAGCTAATGAAAGGGATAATTTTTCAATCTCATTATTATCCAAGATTGTTTGTTATTCAGTTTTTACTGGGGTATATTTATCATTCATGTACATGTTTCTGAAATATATAATATTATTTATATTCTTAAACTATTTCATGAATTCAATTTTACCCATTTTTGAATTTCTTATTAAATGGTTTTGAAGGAATATTTCATGCCTTTTCCATATGAGGTACTTTTTCACTTTTTAGGCAAGAATACGAGAATTTTTTTAACTTATATGACATGAAAAGAGTTTTAAATATTAATAATTCCTTATTTCCAAGAATATTAGTATATAATATTTCATGTTCATTTTTTACTAAATACTTTTCTTTCAAAAATACATGATATTTTGAGAATAGAAAACATTTTTGAAGAAAAACGAATACTTTACTCAAGATTGAAGTTCAAGTGTTTTATGAAAATTGTTTTCCAACTAAGATGACAAAGGGTTATGTTTATAGGAATATTATTTATTTTATTTTATTGTGTATATGATTTAATTATTTTTATGAAATTCATATATTTTATATGGATTATGATGGATTTATGTTTAAAAAACAAATTTTATTTCATGAATTATGATATGATTAATGATTTATGTTTTTGTGGAACATGTAAGAATAATTTCACTTTGAGATGGGTGGGGCCTATATCTCTATCTAATTAATTATGTAATGATTTATATTTAATGAGATATACATTATAGGAATGATATGTAAATACAATTCAGTAATACAGGGCTGGAATGACAAATAAATCTAGTTCAGTAATACATGGCTGGAACGTCAAGTAAACCTTGTTCAGTAATGGACTTTGACCCCTCGGGTGGTCTTGGAAGCAATGTCATGGCTACAATAGAAATCATATTATGTACTTATTCTCTTTCTATAATTACATGTTTTATGTCAATTTCATTTTATCATGGAACATGTTCATTTATGATTTATGCCTTCAAAATAACAAAGATTTATTTCACGACTGACGATTTTGATATTCAAAATTTATGTTCATGTTTTTACATTCTTATGTTTATGTTTTTTATGTTTGTTATGATTACCTTCATTGTGAATTTTTTCTCATCCTTTTTATGTTTTCTTTTCCACAGGATATAATGAAATGTTAGAGGTAAGAAAACTACGAGGGAAGATCTTATGGGAGATGTCGGAGATCTTTCACCAAGTTAGAAAAATGTGTTCCATGTTTTCAAACACACTAATCTAATATGGTCTTTGGGGAAATATTTTTGTAATGTATTATGTCTTTCGGAAAACAAATTTAATGTCCATGTACATCATGCTTGGGTCATTAGAGTTGTTATTAGAGAAATGGTTTACTCAACCTTTGCAAATTAGGATGCAAAAACTATAGTGAGATTCATAGATATATTTATATGTATACTTCTAGGGATGTTCTAAGGATAATTAAATTATAGGTTATAATTCCAAAGTTTTTTTGATAATCATTAATAACCTAGGATTAATCATAATATATCATATATTGAAATATTATAAATAATTTACCTTAATTATGTGTTTTTATTCTCTAATATATATTTATCACACTTTTCATTCTAGTCAACGTCAATATCCAAAACTACATATAACACGGTAATCCATTTAGTGTTTTGGATGTGGAAATTATGGGAATAATGATGATCAATTTCCAATGTGGAAATATCCTGAAGAAAATCATGATGATGGTATGAGTATTGGTTATACTAATGATGATAAAGAGATTGTAAATGACATGTGAAAGATATGTGATGTTTATTCAGTATATTATACATTAATATTGTGAAGCTGGAGGTTGAGAAACCATTGTACATGATTCATATTTTAGGAATGTTGAAGATGATTGATCTTGAGTAATGGTTTAAAAATAATGTATGATGATTTTGGGGTATATGTTTCATATTTCTATGATTATGTTATATAAATCATGAAATATATAAGTGTTTTCAGTATATTTTTGTAACTAAGGATTGGAAAGGATATGTTGAATTGTTATAATGATATAAACAAGTGATTTATGGTTAAGGTGTTATACATTGAGTACAAATGATTAAGGGTATGATTACCCTTAATTTGTCCTGTATGTTATGATAATGATTCGTGGATAAAGATATGTTGGATTTGAATATGTAAATTTGATGATTCTAGTTTCTTGAGATATAATTATGGAGTTATTTAAAAGATGGTTATTCTATCATGGATGAAGTATAGAATTGTTTTCGGACTTAAGGAATATATCCAATAATTTTGGGAATAAGGAAACATTCATGTTTTAAATAAGGATATATTATAATTCAGGTTGTTACCATTACACAAGAGAATACATGATGAAGGTGTTCACATTTATCAAATGTGACCATATATAAATATATTATGATAAATGGAGGATAAAGGTTAAGTCATGTTTTTGAGCCTTTTTCTATAGTATGGTATTTTCATTTTTCATAAGGATTGTATGGTAATTAAATTTTTGGAAAGTTTAAACATTAGATGATGCCTGTTAGAATAAATTATTATCTCACCATATATGGAATTATGCATGTTTGATAACTTGTGTTAACCTTTCTGGGATAAATACATATGTAATGACCAATCACTCAATTTATGGACCACATGTTTTTCATAAGGATAGTATGGTAATTAAATTTTTGGAATGTTTAAACATTAGATGAATCCTGTTAGAATAAATTATTATCTCACCATATATGGAATTATGCTTATTCGATAACTTGTGTTAACCTTTTTGGGATAAATACATATGTAATGACCAATCACTCAATTTATGGACCACATGATCTGCTAAGAATTTAGGAATGAAACATTCAACTTCATTTTATTGAACAATAGATGAAGTGGAAATTTTTTAAGGCAAGAAAAATGAAGTGATTGTACTGAATTAAAGTTAGTATTTCTTCTCACATTATCCAAATTTTGGGAAATGATCTTAAAAATTAAAAATGTTATCATAGTACCTTCTTATCAGATAAATTATATGATCTCTTAAATCATCACATATTTATGGATTTCCAGTTTTTATCTTTATCCAAACCTTATTCTCTATCACTATCCATCAGAACATGATGGATAGATATTCTTCCATATCCAAGATTTCACTACCCATTTATAATCTCCTATGTGGAAACCCACTGATGAGATTCTTTGGGTAACCATTATGATTATAAATTTCCCTTTTAAAATGAATTTTACATTTCCATTTTATGGTGTGGGTTTCTTTGAGAGAAACTTTCAACAAGTAAACCTTTTATAACCTAGATGAATTTTGAGGGAGAAATTCATTTTAAGGGGGGTAGAATGTGAAAATCTGTGTATTTATTGACCATTTTTTCTAATAAACTAATATTTTTATTTATTTCATCCAATTCACTAAGTCAGACATTCCTTTCACACTAAACCGACTTGTTGTATATTACACGCAAGACCGAGTTGGCCTACGATACTGAAAAAACTAAGTATATATTTTGTTCATTGTCTAAAAGAAGTATGTTTTGATTATTTTATACTCATCACCAAAGGATTATTTCACTAAAAGTAACACTGACATTGCATGCATTGCACGCAAGAGCGACATTCCTCAATAGCTTGCATTGTACGCTATACCGAGTTTCATTAAACAATGATATTTTATTAAAATATTATTATTTAATTAGATATAAACTACACGTTTTGAATATTATTAACCATTTTTTATTTTAAATAAAATTTTCATTCATTATATGTATTTTCTAGATATGATATAAGAACAAATTCAATTTTTTAGATAAAAGATGTATTTTTAAAAAATGCATTTTTTCAGCCTTTTGATGGAGAACCCATTTTAAATATAGTTTTTAACACCTTAATATATTATTTTTGAAAAAAATAAACTTCTTATTTGGAATAGGGACATCAATATTTAATTTGGTTAAACTTTTGGTATTTTTTTGATAAAATTCACATTTTATTGAATGGTGAAATGTACAACATTTCAATTCAAAATATCTATTTCATATAATTTATATAGTTATATTATATTTTTAATTGGTTTTAAAGACTAATAGAATTATTTTATTATAATTTTACCCAATTTTTTTCGTTTTCTGTAATTTCACATTTAAATTGGAAATAAACACATGTCAATCTGTTGACAGTTTTTACTTCTTAATACCCCACTTTCTGGTTTAGACAAAGAGAATTAATTTGATAAAATTATTTGTTTTGAATTTATAAAAATGAATTCCATATTTTTAATCATAAGGGCCAAATTAAATAAATATGTCCCTTTTATTTTGGGACCTTATGAATAGTAACTTGAGTAATTATTTTTTATTTACCATGTTTAAAGGGTAAATCAGGTAAATAAGGGTAAAAAATAATATTATAAATAAATAAAACTACCCTAACATGTGTTATAATATGACTTTATGAGTCATGGGAAACCAAAAAATCCTTATGGAGAATTTTTGGCATTTGATAAATACTTGGGTCTGAAAATGACATGTTATAATAATTAATTTAATGAAAAGTGAAATATAACATGAACCAATATGTTTTTACTAAAACAATTTTATTGTGGGGTTATGTAATTTATATTTTTAGACATAAATAGTCATTATAAATATAAAAATATTTCCTACATCATTGTATTTTATTTATAATTTTTAGACACTAAATAAATACCTTTATTTATGATACAATGATGATGTAGTGATTACCTTATTAATGAAATATTCAAATAAATGTTATTATAAAAAATTTAATTAATGTAATTTGGATGTTTTTCTTCCATAGATGAATTTTTTGGACAACATTGACATGTTAGGGATGAGTTAATTCCTTTTTTAAAGGAATCATGATGTAATGACTAAAAAAACTAGTTTCTAAATACTGTCAAAATTGACATAAATGTGTTTAAAAAAATACCATTTTATTAAATGATATAATAGTCCTAAAAATACAATATTAGGCCAAATGACATATATAATTTTAAAAGTTTAATTAATGATCAACTTGTAGTTCTCATGTCATTTAATTGTAACTAAAGTAACCATATATATTATAAAAATACAAGAAGACGTGGTAAGAGATAATGTTATTAACTAAGGGTTAAAGCTAATATATACAGTTCATTTTGAGACCTAAAATAGTATAAAACCTATTATATGAGAGGATCTATACCCATAATTATCTTACCCTTTAACTTTATGACCATGGAACTATTATAATGTGAAAATCAATTTATAATAAAATAATATTTCAATAATTTCCTAAAGTGACCCTCCTCCCTCTTATAAAAGGCCTCCACCTCTACCCAATTAATAACACCATTAAATCCACTTTTATAATCAAAATTATACTCATATATGTTCCCAATATCCTTAAATTCCTCATAGAGGGCACACTTTGGCTATAAATCCAACATAGGGAGACCTTTTGTGTAAATTAATGGGAGATAACTGAAAAAGAGGTAATTGTTTTATCACTTCTTTCAAATTTCATTTCATCTTATACTTACTCTTCTTATGTTTTCCCCATAATAAAGTAATAAATAATGTGTATTATGCACGATGAGTCATTATTATAATTATGGTACATCCTTATACCTCTTTTTATCCATCCTAGGAATAACAATATCACCATGTGTGCGTACTTACTTCTTACCGTCTCCACACTGTGGTGCAATTTTTTATTCAATAATAATTATTTTGGATGTGTATAATGATGATTATAATGGATTTAAATATTAAATATATCATGATAATTATTTTTTATAATTAATATACCATCCAATTCAATTCAATTTAACCATTAAGTTAAGGATATTTCCGCTCAGGTGTATGTACGACCTACCGTCTCCAGGAAATGAGGAGATTCATTCAGCACGTTAACCATTCAAGAATGATTATTAAGTATATATAATAAATATGAATTTAATATATGAAAAAATAATTCTACTATATATATATATATTTCATTTACATGCTTCCATTCAATTTAATAAAGAAACAGAAACATCATTCACATGTACCTACGACCTACTGTATTCATGAACAATTTCTTTAATTTAATTTATATATATAATATATATATTTAAATAATGAATAAATATTATATATAAATCATTTTTTCATTTGGGAATTAAGTAAATCATGATCTATGTAATAAGATCGAGAAAAAAGTGAAAAAACATACGATATATAAAAGGATTCTTTCCCAAAATGATGCTTTAACCTAGAATTCATAAATAAAAGGTAATATAACGTCATAAGTGGATCATATATGATATAATAGATATTTTTATAGTTCTTATACAAGTTAATAATATGATTATACCCACTATATAGGAGTTTTAGACACAAACATCTGAAATCATACCTAAGGTAAGGGAAAATTTTACAATCTCATTATTATTCGAGATTTCTTATTCATAAGTATTTACTGGGGTATATTTATCATTCACACACTTGTTCCATAATTAAATAATATTATTTATATTATTATACTATTTCATAAATTCCATTTTACCCATTGGTGAATTTTTTAATAAAAAGTATAGAAGGAATCATTCGTTCATTTTCTATACGATGTACCTTTTCACTTTTTGGGAAAGAGCATGAGAAGAATGTTTTTAATGTATACAACATGAACAGATTATTACATCTTCATAATTCTTTATTTCCATGAATCTTAATCTACACGATTTAATGTTTATTTTCAACTAAATACTTTTCTTTTATAATTTAATATCCTTTTGAGAAAAGAAAATATTTTAGAAGAAGAAATGATATTTTTCCCAAGAATGAAGTTCAAGTGTTTTATCAACAGTTTTTACATCTATGATGACATAGGGTTTTGTTTATATCCCTATTATTACTTTTATTTGATTATGTTTATGGTATAATTATTTTTATGAAATCCATTTATTTTATATGGATTATGATAGAATGATGTTTAAGAAACCCATTTTTTTTCATTGGTTTTGGTATGATGAATTATTTAGGTTTTGTGGCACATGAAAGAATGATTTCACTATGAGATGGGTGGGACTAATATCTCCCTCCAATGAATTTGGTAAATATTTTTATCTCATGAGATAGACATGACTGAAATGGAAAGTAAATCTAGTTCGGTAATACATGGATGGAATGAAATGTAAATCCGGTTCAGTAATACATAGCTGGAATGACAAGTAATCCTGGTTTAGTAATGGATTTTTCCAATGTATTGTGTATTTCACAAAAAAAATGTTATTGAAATTAACGTCAATATTGGTTCGTTAGATTTCTAGTCATTTATTTGAGTTTGTGAATTGTAAATCTTAAGCAGTATTATATGCATAACAAGATAATTCCATTCATTTTGGCATCAGAGAGATAATTTCATGTGATGTAATCAGAATTCTTATATCAGTGATTATTTTAAAGTATTGTTTGAGTGTGTTCTAAAGAACTATCTCTATGAGGGTACAACGTGGAATTACATTGCAATCATCAAATATTGATTCCCTATTTGATATTATTTTTTAAAAAATATTTCATTGTGTGCACCAGATGTCTGGGGTGTGATCCTCCATTATTCATTCATTTATCTTATATGGGTCATGGATGACTGATAATGACCAACAATATATTTTTGGTGATCCACATTCTATAAGGATAATCCAGTTTGGGTTTGTGGTGTCCCCTAGAGGACCTAGGTGTGACCCCCTATCATTTTACCTAGATCTTTAGAGTTCTGGTAGTTCATGTACATCCAACAATAGTTTGGGGAGTGATCCTCAATATGGATTCTGGGATCTGATTGATTTATTTAGTACTTCATTATATATAATTGTAGAGTATAACTTCTCACATCAGGTCCACCAGTTATAGAATGGCTCATTCTGTGAGTTATCTTGGAATTGGAATTATCTTCTAATCATGGGAAGAATCATGTGGCTGGATGTGTGGTTGTGATCTCATTGGTATAAAGATTACATCATGATTATATATAGATTTCTCTGGTGATTGTTTTATTTAGGTCATATATCTGATTAACATATCTTGTGATGCTGATCTGACCACTATTGATTCATTATATTTTGGTAATTTTTGGGTGTCCTACTAGGTGTTATTGTACTCACACCTAAATTGGATCTATCTAGACATTATACTTTGTATGAAGATTATAGAACATGGATAGAGTTCTATAAGAACCAGGTTAGGATGATCATGGAAGGCTAGTCCAAGTACAGTTCATATTGGCATTTCATTTGATTGTAAAATCCTTTTTTACTGGGTTGGACATTGCATAATGTTTTGGTTAGCATTAATTTGTACCTTTTTAAAATATCTGTTAATTTTTTCATACTCAAATGTGCGAATGGTGTTAACCATGCATTTGTAGTATTTTTTTTTACTTTTCATTTAAAAAATGTATGGGCACTGATATTTGTCTTTGCATATAATAACTTAATCAAATTAATCCCGGTATGTTATATCCCTACTCAGTGCTATTCACTGCCCCATATCCTATTGGATACAGGCTTAGGGTTGTACAATTGGCTCATTTCTATCTAGGAGAACCCTGATGGGTCGGTTTTTGACACTGTATCAATATCAAAGTATTTCATTTTAATTAATTATATTTTATAGATCATTCATTCTGTTACGACCCGTCCCCCGGGGCCCGTGTCGGGACAACCCCAAGCCCACCTTCCTTAGGCCAAGGGCTGGTGACTAGCACCACAAAGGCATATCCCTAAATCTAGTAAGGCATTGTATTTAAAAATGTGAACTCACACAATCCAAGAGCAATTAGGATATAAGCACAATGTAAACTAAATAGTAAACATAGTGAGTACAATAAATGAAGGGTTTCGAATACAAGACCAATTGGAAAGCACAAGTAAAACTGAAAACAACTCCGGTGAACACCCACCAAGGATTCTACTGAAAGGGTAGGTACAACTATAAAATGGTCGTCTCTACAGTATGCCTCATCTAAGGTCCACCTCTGAGGAGTCTCCAGTCCTGGTACCCTCATCCTCAGTCAGCATTGTACATCCTCTACACAAGATAAAACAAGGTGTGGGTGTAGCCTGTGCAGGGGTGAGTATAACAATACTCAGTAGGGACCCCAAGACTCTTGAAGGTCTTTCAAGTCCACAATGGATAAACCAAGAAGCATGAAAACATTAGTCAACCAAATTAGGTATATGCCCATACATATACCTAAGTTATCAAGTATACCCATCACGTTCATGAGGAAGGAATACCACAAAGGTAGAAGTACCACACCAGTAACACCGTGAAGATATAAGTACCACATAGGTACACCAAAAAGGTAGAAGTAACACACAGGTAACACCACAAAGATATTAGTTCCACATAGGTACAACACAAATGTAAATACTCAGCTCACACCAGGTATTAGTGAGGTATGGAAGTACAAATGATTAGTCGCGAAGCTAGATCATATTATTCTGTCAAGAGGCACTACTACGGATTATACGGAGTCTGACCCACATAGGATTGATAGGTACAAACCCCCAAAATGACCCATAGAGTATCTGAACCACACAGGATTGGTATGTGATGACCCACATAAGATCTGACCCACACAAGATTGGTGCTAACCCACATAGGATCACTTTGTACTATCATCCGTATGATCTGTCTCCAACCTTCGCCTCCCTGCCATCCACTGGATTTCCACTCATAGCATGTTTAGAAGAAACTTTCCTCATGCCACTGGTCATACCTCAACTGCCACGATGTTCCACAAAGATGTATCCCAAGGATCCATCACGTCATATGAGATCCAATGCAAAGACAAAACGACAATCAGACGCTCGTTCTATAAGTTATTCGCATTTCTGCTCCGAGGGCCCGGTTGGATTCGAGGTCTGATCCAAACTAGCCATACTCCAATGTTATCAAAAACTCAAGTGGAGTATACCAAATGAATAGCCTTGAACTTAGGATTTTGGTGGCGTAGAAGTTTCATCAAACGAATGTATGGTTCTCATGATATGGCCACAAAGGTGTATCTGGGTCCAGATAGGCCCGGGTCTAGTCCTACCCGATCAGACCGACCCAGCCCAACCCAGCCTGGGTCGACCCGACCTGGTTCAGGTCATCCCCATATGAACAGGGACTGACCTAGACGGCATAGACAGTGGTAGGCCTCGCCCAGCCCGCGATGCGGATGGCCCGGCCTACGCTGGGCGTAGCCCGCGGTCAGGTGGACCGCCGTGAGACCCGCGGTCAGGTGGACAGCAGTGCGACCCACGGTGTAGCCGGTGGTTAGGTGGACCTCCATGGAGGGTTATGCCCTGGTCAACTCCTGGGAGGGTAGGTGACTCCCATTTCACCATAATGGTCCAACAGACCATTCAGTTTTTTGATGCGGCACCTGCCAGAGCGAGTCCTGCTTGGTGCATCACGGCTGGTCGGATCCCCGGCCGGGCCTCCTCCTAGTCCCACGATGGCACAACTATCCTCCGCGGCTAGCCAGGTGTCAGCAGCCCTTCGACCTCTACTGCAGACAAGCAGTCGCAGTCTCCAACTCTGGCGGCACAGACACACGCCCCCACTTCGTCACGTGGCCGGCCGGCGTGCCGGTCGCAATCCTACTACGATGCGGCCGACGAGCCGCAGCCTCCTGCTAATCTGACTGTGCGGACATGTTCCACCCTATTTAAATGTGGCCGATTGGTGTTCCAACCACCCTTCTTCTCCCCGGGTCACTGAAACTTCATTCTAAGTCCAAAAAATATGATGACCGCATATTCCCGATCCTCAGGTTTAGGGATCCGCGTCTATACATCACGCTCAACAAAACTTGGTTTTTCTAGTGCACTTAATTATTTGGCGTTGATGAATGCACGAAGAACACATGAAGAACAAAAATAAAAAGGGTCAAGGTATAAGTGCGGGATGATGGACATGTTTTTTGGCCTTCATCATTGTGAATATAGAATATGAAGAATCAAAAAAAAAATATTTAATAAAAATTCAATATAAAACCCATACCTCATTCTCCAAATGGAGGTGTTTTGAGGAAGAGTATGAAGTCAGTGAAGGGGATGATGGCATTCATCTCTCCCATAACACGTATCTGATCCTGGCTCGTGCATCATCCTCATTCTTGATCCGGAGAAAGTTATTGGTTGGAGTATATTTCTCTAAAGGTTCTCCCATGCTCTCTATTCCGTTTCCAACAAATTCTTCTAGAAAAAGTATGGTTCCAATCTTAATACATTGTGTTATTAATACAATTAATGTTGGAAATTTAATTATGTTAATGTTGTCACATTAAGTTGGGAGGATTCTAAGGGTTTCCCCACATTAAATGGGGGTTCGGGTGGTCCCGACCATCATGAATTCAATTTGAAGGTTTCAAAAGAAAAATAAAATTAAAGTTATTTCATTTTATTTTTATCCTTTTAAATCTCACAAAAATCTTGAAAACTAGCTTTCACCCTTGACCTACTGTAATCGAGTTGGAGGTCTCCTTAAGCAAATATCGGCGCTGTGAGTTCACAGTGTCCTAGGATTTTAATTCTGAGAACCAGTTCAAAAGTTTCAAAAATCTGCCTGCAAATTTACTGAACGTACCTAAAAAATGTTCATAAATTCATTTCGGGCACACCAGGCCCCAAAATCACATGCCATTAATTTTTTCGGACTTATAATATTCCCATATAATTAAAAAAATTAAATCAAACTTTTTGTGTCTTTACATTCTCCCCACCTCAGAAATTTGCATCCCCAAAAGCCTCAACACAAGCTAGGGAAACCAGTGGGGGTACTGAGCATAAATCTGAGCCTCTCTCTCCAAAGTCCTCTCCTGGAATTTCCCATGCTACTAGTGAATGTGAACTAGAGGTATCGACCACCCACAAAGGACCCACTCCTATCGATCCTCAATGCCCACTAGAACCTCCGAAAATGTCAACCCATTATCGATGTCCATCTCGCCCCAGTCAATGATGTGGGAAGAATCATGTATGTATCTCCTCATCTGGGATACGTGGAAAATGTCGTGCACCCAGTGCAACTGAGTTGGATGAGCTAAGTGGTAAGCCACCTCACCAACTCTGCTGGGGTCCTGAAAGGGTATGATGAAACTCAGAGATAACTTGTCGCCCTAGCCAAATCTCTGCAAACCTCGTTGAGGTGAGACCCGTAGAAAGACTTGGTCACCATCCTCGAACTCAAGAGTTATCTGTCTCCTACCAGTATAAGACTTTTTCCTGCTCTGTGCAGTCTTCATCCGCTCTCGGATGATCTGCACATTCTCCGTGGTAGACTGTACTATCTCTGGTCCCATGAGTGCTGACTCCCATGGGTTAGTCTAGCACAAAGGTGATCTGAAAGGTCGACCATACAATGCCTCGAATGGTGCCATACCAATGGTAGAGTGGTAGCTGTTTTTGTACGCAAACTCCACCAAAGGAAAGTGATCCTCCCACCTATGGATGAAATCTAGGACGCAAGCACGTACTATGTCCTCAGGGGTCTGAATGGTCCGCTCTGTCTGACCATCCATCTGGGGATGGAAGGCGGTCCTCAACCGAAGCTATGTTCCGAACACCTCCTACATCCCCTTCCATATTCGGGAAATAAATTTTGTATCCCAATTGGAAACAATCGTAGATGTCACCCCATTAAGCCGTAAAATCTCATGCACATAGAGGCGTCCCAAGCTCTCTACTGTTCCCTTCTATCAAATAGGAAGGAAGTGGGACGACTTGGTGATTCGGTCAATGATCACCCTGATATAATCATGTCCCCTAGTATTTCATGGATGTCCAATCACGAAGTCCATAGAAATTCCGTCCCACTTCCACTATGGAACCTCTAGTGGATGAACTAAGCATGCTGGAACATGGTTCCCTGCCTTCACTTGCTGACAAGTGTGGCATCGTGATTCAAACTCTGCCACTTCTTTATTCATTCTCGGCCACCAGTTCTGATGCCGAAGGTCCTAGTACATCTTCGCCACTCTTGGATGTATCACTAGAGGTGATATATGGAACTCCCTCAACACTTCATCCAATAGCTTCACTGGTACCATAGTATGTCCTCTGAAGAGGATAACATGCTCCCCACCTTCAGAAAATCCAGCAGGTGCCTGTCTTGTGGATATCTGAGCACATCGAGTCTCGCAGTCAGTGTCCTCAAGCTTCATCTCCCTGACTCACTGAAGGATTGGGGGAGTGACTATCATAGACTAAAGATAAGATGCCCAATATCGATCCACAAAGGATATCCGCAAATAAGCTAGTTGCTTCGTCACCTCACTCAACAATGGTATACCAGATCTCTTGACGAGTGCATCTTCTACTACATTCCCCTTCCCAGGAGTATAGACTATCATGAAGTCATTGTCTTAGAGCAATTCAAGACAACACCGCCATCTCAGGTTCAGGTTCTTCTGAAATAAGATATACTTGAGACTCTTGTGATCAGAGTAGATGGTAAAATGTTCACCCATCAAGTAATGTCACCAAATCATCAAGGCGAAGACCACTATTGCTAACTCCAGATCATGGGAAATGTAGTTCTGATCATGTTGTCTCATATTTCAAGAACCATATGTGATCACATCTCTCTCTTCCATCTGTACACATCCAAGCCTAGTCCTTGATGCATCACAGTAGACTACATAGCCAACGCCCTCCTCCAGTGGCCTCAAGATGTGGGCAGTCATCAGTCTCTGCCTTATCTCTTGGAAACTCCGCTGGCATATCTCCAACCACACAAAGGGTTTCTCCTTCTTCGTCAACACTGATAAGTGTGCCTCTACTCTGGAAAAGTCAGGCACAAACTTCGGTAGTAACCGGCCAAACCCAGGAAACTCTGCACCTCCATCACGCTCTTGGGTGGCTCCTAAGCAAGCACAACCTCAATATTTGTTGGAATCACCATAACTCCACCCTATGAGATGACATGTCCCAGGAAGTGGACCTCTTATATCTAGAATTGGTACTTCAAGTGTTTACCATAAATTTGGTGCTCTCAGAGTTTGTCCAGAACTATTGGCAGATGATAGGCATGCTCCATCTCCGTCATTGAGTATATCAGGATTTCATCGAAGAAAACTGCCAAAAAGTGATCAAGGTATCTCTAAAATATCCTATTTATGAGGCCCATGAATACTAATAGGGAATTGGTTATTCCGAATGGACTAACCAAGAACTCAAAGTGTCCATACCGACATCTGAAGGCTGTTTTCTACACATCCTTGTCTCATACCCTGAGCTGTTGATAGCCTGATCTAAGTTCTATCTTCTAAAACCACCATGCTCCCTTTAGTTGATCATAGAGATAATCAATCCTCGGGAGTGAGTACTTGTTCTTTACAGTCACCTAGATCATGCGCTGATAGTCCACACAGAGTCTAAAACTCATATCCGCCTTCTTGTCAAACAAAATCAGGGCTTCTCAAGGAGAAACCCTGGGGCTAATGAATCCCTTTCTCTGCAAGTACTCCTTCTCCACCCACAGCTCTTGAAGCTCCGCATGAGACATCTGATATGATGGTGTAGATATCGGTGTTTTCCCGAGGTAGAAGTCGATGTAAAAGTCCATCTCTCTTTGAGGAGGTAGAAACGAAACATCATCAGGGAAAACATCAACGTACTGGTCCACCACCAGAGGATAGTTCGGAATCTCAACATCAACTGCTCTGAGGGTAAGACTACCCAACTAAGGTGTGATCGACTTCAAACTCCTCTTGGTAAGTCCATCATGTGCATCAAAGGTTCCCTTCTTGCCGGTGAAGTAAAACCTAGCCCCGTCTGTGTGGACACACCGCACTTTGTGCCTAATACAGTCATTCTGAGCATGGAATGTGGATAACTAGTCATGCCACGGGCCCTGGGGGATGGGTCATGACAAATTGGTATTAGATTGAGTACATTAAGTAAAGGGTCCGAAATATTGCCCAACTAGAAAGTACAAGTAAAATTGATAACAAATCCTGTGAACACCCACCAAGGATCCTACATGAATGGTAGGTACCGCTCTCAAAAAATCATCTCTGCGGTAAACCTCACCTAAGGTCCACCTATGAGCAGTCTCCTATCCCGGTACCGTTGTCCTCAATCAGCGTTGTCTGTAATCTACAAAATACACAACAAGGTGTGGGTGTAGCCCGTGCAGGGGTGAGTATAAAAATACTCAATAGGGACCCTGAGACCCTCGATGGTCTCTCAGATTCAAATAGGATAAACCAAAAAGTATGGAAACTCCAGACTACCCTACTTAGGTATATGGCCATACATATACCTAAGGTATCAAGTATACCCACCAACTTCATGAGGAAGGAATATCACAAAGGTAGAAGTAACACATAGGTAACACCATGATGATATAAGTAGCTCACAGGTACACCAAAATGGTAAAAGTACCACACAAGTAACCCCATGAAGATATATGTACCACACAGGTATACCACAAAGGTAAAGACTCAGCCCACACAAGGAAATAGTGAATTATAGAAGTACAGATGATCATTCATGAAGCAAGATCATCTTATTCTATCAAGAGGCACTGCTACTGATTATACATGGTCTAACCCACAAAGGGTCGATATGTACTAACCCCCCGCAATGACCCACACAGGATCAGTATGCACTTACCCACAGTGGATCGTTGAGTGCTGACCCACACAAGATCTGACCCACACAGGATCGGTATGCACTAACCCACATAGGATCGCTGAGTGATGACCCACACATGATCTGTGCCGACCCACACATGATTTCTCAGTTCTAACCTCCGTATGATCTATCTCTAACCTCTACCTCATAGCGAACCACTAGATTCCTGATCATAGCACTTTTGGAAGAAACACACCTCAAGTAATTCGTCGTACCTCAACAACCACGAAGTTCCATGAGGAATTATCCCAAAGGTCCAAAATTTCGTAGGGACCCAACACAATAGACGACACATCAATCAGACACCCGGTCTGTAAGTTATTATCATTTCCACTCCGAAGGCCCGATTGGATTTAGGGTTCGATCCAACCCAGCCATACTCCAACATTATCCAAAAATCAAGTGGATTATACGAAAATTACCATCTTAATCCATGGATTTTAGTTCCGTAGATGGTTCATTAAACTGATGCCCGGTTCTGATGATATGGCCACAAAGGCGTATCTGGGTCCAGATGGGCCCGAGTCCGGTCCAACCCCGCCCGACCCGTCCCAGTTTGGTTCGGCCAGACCTGGATAGCCTAGTAGTGACAGGACTATCCCGCTAGGCCATGGTCTGGCCTAGCCCACGAAAGGGACGACCTAGCCCGGCCCGCTGGGCGCAGCCCACGGTTGGGAAGACCGTTGTGTGGCCCGCTGTCGGGTGGACCGTCATGGTGCGGTCTGCCCTGGCCGACTCCCAGGAGGGGAGGCACCTTCCGGGTCACCCGAATGGTCCAATAGACCATTTGGTTTTTGGATGCTAGACCCACCAGAGCGGGTCCTCCTCGATGTTTCATGGACGTCCAGATCACTGACCGGTCCTCCTCCCAGCAGCGTGACGATTCCCCGGTCCTTCATGGTCGGCTGGGTGTCAGCCGCCCTTCGGACTCCTCCACGGCCAAGCGGCCGTGATCTCCTACCCTGGTGGTGCATACGCATGCCACCGCTTCTCCACACGGCTGGCTGGCATGTCGTCTGTGACCCTACTGCTTCGCGGCCTACCGGTGTGCCGACCGCCCTCCTCTTTGGCGGGTCACCACTACTTCGTTCTAAGCCCAAAAAATATGAAGACCGCATATTCGCGATCCTCGGGTCGAGGGATCTGCGCCCATACATCACGCTCAACAAAACATTGTGTTTCCAGGGAACATAATTATTTTTCATTGATGAATGCATGAAGAATTCATGAAGAAAAAAAGAAAAAGTGGCATGGTATAAGTGCATGACAATGGCTATGTTTATTTGGCCACCTTCATTATGAATCCAGAATATGAAAAATAAAAAAAAATAGATTTAATCATAATTCAATTTAAAACCCCTACCTTGTTCATCAGTTGGAGGTTTCATGAGGAAGAGGCTAAAGTCGGTGAAGGGGATGCCGACGTTCGTCACTCGCACAACACGTTTCCGATCTGGGCTCGTGTGTCATCCTCATTCATGATCCACATAAAGTTCTTTGTTGGAGGATATTTCTCGATAGGTTCTCCCAAGCTCTCATTTCCGTTTCCAATGATTTCTTCCACCAAAAGTGTGGTACCAATCTTAATACGTTAATTTATTAATTCAATTAAAGATGGAACTTTAAATAAGTTTAGGTTATCACATTAAGTTGGAAGGATTCCATGGGTTTCCCCACATTAAATGGGGGTTCAGGTGGTCCCCACCATCAGGAATTAAAATTTAAGGTTTAAAAAGAAAAATAAAATATAAGTTGTTTCATTTTGTTATTATCCTTTTAACTCTCCCACAAAAATCCAGAAAACTAACTTTCACCCTCAACCAACTGCAGTCAAGGTGAAGGTATCCTTAAGAGAATATCGACATTGCAAGTTCAACGGTGTCCTCGGATTCCAATTTCAAGCACCAGTTCAAAAGTTACAAAAACCCGCTTACACATTTTCTAAACGCACCTAAAAAAAGTACATAAATTCATTCCGGGCACCTCGGGCCTCAAAATCACATGCAGTTAATTTTCACAGGCTTGTAATATTCCCATATAATTAAAAAAAATTACATGGAATATTCCTGATCTTTACAAATTCCTTTCCAAAAAGGTATATTTGATCTTATTTTTCAATTTATTTATCCATCCAACTTAGAAAGGTTATTTTCATCTATGTCAAACTACATTCCTATCCTATTATTATTGTGGGAATATTTTATAGCCGCCATACAAGTTCATTCTTTTGATTCCTTATAGAATGTTCTAAAAATTAATTTTATGAAACCCATATCATTTTTTCTAGTTAATTATGTGATGTTTTATGTATGAATTTATTCATGTTTTAATATAATTTTTATATATAATTGATTATAATGTTACTTGTGGGGACTTATATCTCACACCAATGAAATGGTTAAGGATTTATATATCACAAGATAGTATTTGAAATTGAGTACTAATGCTCTCTCTAGTATTGGAATCACAATTTGATGTCTACCCCCAATATGGTTTATTAATTAGGTACAGATTTCTGATCCACTATTTTATAGGAATCATGTAGTAAGTCATAATACACTATGTTTCTGGGAATTTCATAGTGAATCCTATTTTTATTTGTTTATGGGAATTAGAATGTGAAATTTTGTAATGACCATCCAATTCAAATTGGATTGAGAGTACAATGAGTCATTACTAGTCCTTAAGCCACATCCCTAAGATGCCAAAGGATTGAAATAAATGCTGAAGGGATTCAAATACAAGTGGGGGATGATTGACCCTTTAATAAATTATCCAATAAGACAACCAACCATTCACTATATGATGCAAGAACAAACAAAGACAACTCAAAAACATTATGTATCTCGAACCACAACATAGTATGCAATAATAGAAAAATAACCAAGTATCAAAGTACACGGTAGATAAATGACATAAGACACTCAAAAGAATAAAAGAACCCATGCTCCATAGGCTCTAAGTTACACAATCTCCACACCACCCAAACAACATGAGGTAGTTCTAAAAATGTGGGAAACATTACCTTTTCCCCTGTCATAGAAGATGGCATCTGCAAAATCACCAAAGTGTCAAATCAGGGGTGAGTATAAAACCTAGTAGGTTTTCCCCAATGACTTCCCTACTCACAGAACTAGGATAGAAATGGTAGCCACATATATATAAAACAGTTTATATAAAAAAATCTCCAAAATAGTTTATAACCAAATATAAACAAGTTCCCAAAACCATTTACAACCATGTGAAAAAAACCAAATGAAATCAATTTCCAACAAGTTTTTTTTCATAAAAACAACTAATCAATGATTTCATTTGGCATACCCATTTAATAGGTCACAACACACCCACGCATGCATGCTTCATTTGAAAGTTCCATACTCATGAGGGGTCTCTTGTCCAATTACCTTGTGTACCAATGACACATGCCCCTAATACTGGGTCACATCCCTTTGAACCCAATGGTACTAGTCCCTTATTAAGGTCCCGTTAAGCATGAACTCACACCAAAACAATTTATCCCAAATATTTTCATTGCCAAAACAAACCACTTCAATAATACTAAACTTTTATTGAAAACCTAAGCACAACCAATTTCAAAAAAACATTTCATTTCAATATAACATCCCCTTTTATTGAAAACAACTAATCCAATTTATGTGCCATCAATCTGGAAAATCCATTTTTTAAAACCCAGGTTTTAAAACCAAGAACAAAAGAATTCATTCAAAAGCCCCAATTTTCCAGATTTCAAAACCATTAATCAAGAAGGCTTCCTACAAGTGTTCACCAAAAAAATAAAAATCAATTCAACACCACACATTCAATTTAAAATAATTTCAATTATTTGTACAATGTGAATTCAAGAATGAAGCCTCCTACCTCAATGGTATTGATGAAAACTACAACGAATGAAGAATGATCAAGAAAATCGGGTTGATTTTTCAAGAACCCACCTTAGATATCTTCTCATAGAAAGAAAAAGTCCAAATATCAACATATTTGGAATCCACACACATAGATATACCCATAACAGGTGTATATCTAAGAAACCGAGAGATGATAAGAAGTATATCTATGTAGATCTAAGAAACCGAACCCGAATGAAGAGGATTAATTACATACCTCAAGAATCCGACTTTGATTCTCAATGTAAAGCCTACAGATCGCCTCCAAAATTCTTAGGATAGGTTCTCCTACCTTCAAGGGAGAGTAATCCCTTGTTATGGCTTCTTAGGAGAAAAAACTATCCATTTAGAGGAAAAAACATGTGATATAGACTTTTTTAGGATCTCACTTAAGTGCCTACATGGTTAGTATGCATGGTTAGAAAAAGCGTGCACTAACAGTGCATTGGCCAATACCTCGAAAGACCCTCACACAACCTCCTCACATGGTCCCCCAAACCGTTCTCCAACCATGTGGGAGTCACTACCTAAAACGTGCCTACTGTGTAGGGTTTTTCTTCACTTTTATAAAAACTGTGCACCGCCAGGGCGACTTCCCCATTTTCCTTAAAAACATATTCCAGGTTCTTCTAACTCTCCCATTCATCACCCATAACTTAAAAACCAAGAAAAACATTAAGTAAAGGTTACATAAAAGAAATTGTTGGCACTACATTCTCCCCACCATTGGTCTTTCCATCCTCGAAATATAAATCCCTTAATTAAATGAAAGAGTTCCGGCCACCGCTCCTTTACTTCCTTTTCACGTTCACACGTCTCTTCTTGAATCTGACCATTTTGCCATAAAACCTACACAAGACAGATGCTTTTTCAATGCAATACATTGTCTTTCCATTCCACAATCCTTATCGAGATACGTATCAACGAAGAATCCAGCTCCAGGTCAATGTGATCCCATAAAATCACATGGTCAGGATCAGGATGATACTTTTTCAATTAAGATACATGGAACACATTATGCACCGAACTGAACTGTGGTTGTAATGATAACTGATATTCCTCCTCTTTGACCCATTTTAGTATCTCGAAAGGGACAATGTATCTAGGAGATTACTTTCCCTACTTCCCAAAATAACGATATCCAATTCATGGAGATATCCTCAAGAAAACATGATGACCCACAGCGAATGACAACAATATTCTACGGTGATCTTTATAAGATTTTGGACGAATATAAGCCATATCAATCCTCTTTCTGATCATCTAGATCTTCTCCATTGTTTCTTGGAAAATGATCATCCTAACTAGTGAAGTTTCACTAGTTTCCACCCAGCATAGTGGTGTACAACAAGGACACACAAACAATGATTCAAAGAGAGACATGTGTATTGGGTCCTGATAGCTTTTATTGTATGAGAACTCAACTAAGGGTATATTATCCTCCAATGGGCCACCAAAATATATTACACATGATTGAAACATATCTTCGAATTCTTTTATCATTCGCTCATATTGTCCAACCGTCTGGGGATGATACGTCATCCTCATAGTCAACTGAGTCCCAAGAGATTGTTGTAAGGATTTCCAAAACTGAGATGTGAACCTCATATCTATATATGAAACAATTGAAACTGGTACTCCATGCCTCTTTACCACTTATTGGATGTATATTTCTGACAGATCCTCCACCATATGAGTTTCACAAATGGGGATGAAATGAGATGACTTGGTAATCCGATCCACTGTCACCCATATGGAATCGTGTTTTCAAACCATTCATGGAAGACCTATAACAAAATCCATCGCTATCTACTCCCATTTCCACACTAGGATAGGTAATGATTTCAACATTTGTGTTAGTCTCTAATGCTCTTCCTTAACCTTTTGACATATTAAGTATCACAAGACGAACTCAACCACCTTTCCTTTCATGCCGCTCCACCAATACTGCACCTTCAACGCCTTATAAATCTTCGGTTTACTTGGATGTACTTTCCATCTCGAATTGTATTAAGCTTGAATGATTTTTTCCTAACAAGCCATAGGTACAACTATCCGATCTCTAAAACAGAAAAAATGGACTCCCATTAAGTTTCCATCCCTTAATGGTCTCCCCACCATTGAGTTTTGAACTCACAACCATACATTCTTCCTTATATGTTGGTGCCTCTTTGACCATTTTTACCAATTCAGGAACAAGAGTAGCTGAAAAGAAAACCACAACATCAGCTCGGTCTTCAAATTCCATGATTATATCGGCTAGGACCGACATCAACTGCATTTCATTTGAAGCTTCTTTTTCCAACTAAGCATATGAATTTATACTCAATGACTCTACCACTGAATTCCCTATTCTAGCTATATACATCAAGTCAAAGATAAATATTTTGAGATACTCCATCAATATACTTTTCCTTAGATTTAAATCTTGCTGTGAGAAAATGTGTTTCGAAATTTTGTGGTCTATGAACACAGTAAATTTCTCACCATATAGAAAACGTCTCCATGTTTTCAAAGTATGGATGACTATAGCTAACTCCAAACCATGTGTTGGGTAATTCTTCTCATGAAGTCTTATCTTCCTTGAACCATAAGAAACCACATGGTGTCCTTGCATGAGAAGAAAACCCACCCAGATCCCAAAGCATCACAGTACACCACATACCCCAGTCCTAATTTAGGAAATATCAAGATAGGTTCTAATGTCAGCTTAACTTTCAACACATGTAAAGACTTATAGCATTCCTCTGTCCATTGGAATGCAGCATTCATTTTTTTCAAAGATTTCATTGGAGAAGCTAGTCATGAGAAATCATGCAAAAAGCATTGGTAGAAACTAGCTAGACTAAGAAATCTCTATTTCTCGGAGACATTCTTCGGTGGTTTCCAAGAGATAACAACTTTGATGTTTTCAGGATCAACAAAACTGAATTTTTCTGAAATGACATGGAAAAGAAAACATAATTCCTATATTCAAAAATATCAATTTGATAATTTGGCATACAAAAGGTGATCTCTCAAGATTTGTAGGACTATTTATAGGTGCTCCTCATAGTCAGACCACATCTTTGAATACACAAAGATGTCATCCACAAACACCACAGCAAAAGAATCCAGATATCAATGAAATATCTGATTCATCAAATCTATGAAGACTGCTGGTTCATTCGTTATACCGAAAGGAATGAATACATATTCTTAGTGGCCATATCTGCTTCTGAATGTTGTCTTCAGAATATCCTTTTTCGGAACTCACAATTCGTGATTTCCTAATCACATGTCATTATTGGAGAACAACTATGCTCCCCTTAATTGATTAAAGAGACCATCAATGCATGTGAGTGGATATCTATTCTTTATCGTAAATTGGTTAAGCTTACAATAATCAACACACAGCAGAAGAGTTCCATATACTTTCTTCATGAAAAAAAGTAGTGCTTCCCATGGAGATGTACTTGGCTAAATGAAACCCTTACTTTCCAGCTCATCCAAAGGCACATTCAATTACCTTAACTCTGGTGGTGTAATCCTATAATATCTAAGGGAAATAGGACTAGTCCCTAGAGGGGGATCAATTGTAAAATCTACTTCCATTAGCGGTGAAAACCCTAAGAAGTTATTGGGGAACAAATTTGGAAACTGATCCACAACTACTTGAAAACAATTTTTCTCTATCTCTTCCATTGATTCCAAATTCAACGCTACCAACTAATAAGATATCATTCCCACCGTTGGTGACAACAATCTCTTTTCCCCTTTATTTACCATCCTCTCTCATTTGAAGAGATTCTTGATGCCGTCCTCGGTCATGAAACTAACTATTCTCCTATAATAGTTGACGTGATCCTTGAATGCTTTCAACCAATACATAACCAAGGTTACATAATAAACATCAATGTCCATCATCAATAAGTACCATTTTAGATCATCTCCATAAAAAATTATTGCACATGCTCTACAGCCAAAGGCTTGACATTCTATTTCACTAAGAGTGGTTTGCAGTTTTATGAAAAAAATGAATTATTTACAACATTAAACATTGAAATTCAACATCATGAGAAGTAATGAAAGAGTGTGATGAAATATTATCCAAGATCACTTGCACAAGGGTTGAATTCAATAGAATTGTACCTCCCACCATAGATTGTCCATCCTGATCATCAATAATCATATTCTCAGCTCTATAAAATTGCTTTAATGCTTCACTTTTATCCTTGTTTCCTTGTTGTGATTTCCAAGGATGAGGAGTCATGGTATTTCTAGAATCACAATGTCTATCTCTGCTCTGCTAATGAGGCTAATTCTGCAATCCTTGTCCTGTCAAAGCATACAATGCTTGTGACACCTGAGAAGTGTCTCGAGCAGCTGACCTTGGAGCACTATGACTATAGCGCTGAAGATTTTCCATATTGTTGGAACAATGAAATTCTCTAGGTTTTTCCATACACTCTATCTTTATTTGGTCAAGTGAACCACATTGAATGCAACCTGCTTTTCTCTGGGGTCATGGAGGAAGGTTTACTGATCCCACCATCTGATTCTGATTTCCACTTACACCTTGGAAATAGGTGTCCCTCTTCCACTTTCTCCCAGCAGTTGACTTCCCACCATTCCCAGTAGGTGTCATCATTCCTCCTCCTATAGATATGAATATATCACATTCTGTCACAATTTCTCTGTTCACAATTTCTGTATAATTCGTAATACAGAGCAAGGAAATCTTCATTCGAATCTCCAACCGTAGCCCCAACTCGAAGATGTGTGCTTCAAGGATGAACTTGCTGTAAACTCTGGTTCAAAATGGACTAAATTCATTAATTAATACACGTACTCTATGATAGAGAGGCTCTCCAATTTTATGCTGAAGAAGTCCATCATTTTTTGGATCTTGAACGTATGAGGATAGAATTGTTTGTTGAACAATTCCTCAAAATTATCCCATGTAAGCTTTCATCCAATTTATCCTGCACCACTAAATCCCACCATTGGCGTGAAAGATCCTCGAGCATATACGTCACTAGATTTATACTTAGCTCCACTAGGGTGCCGATAAAATCGAAGATGCGGTTCATCCTACTCAGTGAAACCTCCACCTTTTAGGGTTCATAATCACCTCGAAAGCTAGGTGGATTCTACTTCATCAATTGGATGGTCTGATCCACATTCCTTGGTTCATTCCTCTAGTTCCATGTATCCACATCTTAAAAATCCTGGAAAATACATTGAACCACCTATTGGTTAACCTGTGGTTCAGGTGAAACCACATTCTCCATTGCTTCTTCAGGTTGGTTTCGACGATGCCTACCAGGTGACATTTTCTAAACCAAGAAGAAACTTCGTCAATCTCAATCTCTAGAAACCGATGTCTTAGCAATTCAAATTATATCACATAAAAAATGACAACATTGTTTTCAAAACTACCTTATTCCATGTTCAACCATTTTTTAAAACATTCAACATGATTTTTAAAAATCAAACCATTTTCAAAATACACCAAATATCCTGTTTTCAAAATCATTCATTTGAAAACAATTCCTACATTTTTAAAAAATTTACATCTTTTCAGAAAATCATAAATGATTTCTCAAAATGAGATATATAATCCTAGTAGAAAGAAATTCCTATACAATGCATTTCATTCTCATATCATTGGATAAACGCATGACAATGAGATTTCAAACATTATAGAAGTGTATCTAAAGCACTTATGTACCCAACACCTTGGTAACTTGAAGTTCAACATAAATAGGTTAGATACATCCTTTTATGAAATACATTTCATGTTCTGACAATCCTAATATTTTCTAAGATTAAAACCAAAAAAATAGAGGAAAATGAATTCCAACTCCAAGACCAAGAACACTGATGATTTGTAACATAAGGGAAGGGACAGACTAATTACATTTTTAATGACCCACCAATTCTCATGGGCTTGAGAGTAAAATGAGTCATTACTAGGCCTTAAGAGAAATCCCCAAGACACCAAAGACTAGAAATAGTGCCAAAGGGTTTCAAATACATGTGTGGGACGATTTACCTTTTTAGAAATAAGCCAATAAATAAACCAACCATTCAATATATGATGCTTGAATAAAGAAAGAAAACTCAACATCTTTATGTATCTCCAACCACATCATAGTGTGAAACTACATAAAAACAACCAATTATCAAAGTACACAGTGCATAAATGATAAATGAACATGAAAAGGCTACAAGACTCCATGCTCTACAAGCTTTATGACACACAACCTCCAAATAGCCCAAACATCATGAGGTAGTGCTAAAAATGTGGGAAAAGTTACCTTTTCCACTGTCCCAGAAGATGGACCGTGCAAAAGCACAAAAGTTCCAAAGCAGGGGTGAGTATAAAAATTAGTAGGTTTTATCCAATGGCTTCCCTAATCACACCACTAGGATAGAAAAGTTATCCACGTTTATATAAAATATTTTATATAAAAAAATTCATCTAAACAGTTTATAACCAAATATAAAAAAGTTTGAAAAACTGTTTACAACCATTTGAAAACAAAACCAAATGAAAACAATTTACAACAAGTTATTTTTTACGGAAAATTAACTTATCAAAATGATAAAACACATTATTATTTTTATTAGTCATACCCATTTACATAGTGCACAACACACCCATGCATGCATGCTTCGTTTGAAAGTTCCATACACATGAGAGGTCTCTCATCCAGTTACCTTGTGTCCCAATGACACACACACCCGATCCAGGGCCACATACCTTGTACCCCAATGGTACTCATTACTTATTAAGGGCCCATTAAAAATTAACTCACACCAACACCATTTATTTCGAATATTTCCATTACCAAAACAAACCACTTCAATGAAACTGAACTTTTGTTGAAAACCTAATCCCCTCAAATTTCAATGAATCATTTCATTTCAATAAAACATACCATTTTATTAGAAAAAAATCCTATTTATTTTCTGTCAATATGTAAAATACCCTTTTTAAAACCCATGTTTTAAAACCAATAACCAAAGCATTCATTTAAAATCCCCAATTTTCCAGATTTCACAACCATCACTCAAGAAGGTTTCCAACAAGTCTTAGAAAACCAAATAAAATTGAATTCAACACCACACATTAATTAGAAAGCATGCCAATCAATTATACTAATTGGAGTCAAGAATGAAGCCTTCTACCTCAAATATATGGATGAAAACCACAACGAACGAAGAACACTCAAGAAAACATGGTTGATTTTTCAAGAACCCACATTAGATCTCTTCTCCTAGAAAGACCATGTCCAAATCTCAACATATTTGGAATAAAAAAATGTAGATATAAGCATAAAAGGTGTATATTTATGAAACATAGAGAAGAGAAGAAGTATATCTAAGTAGATATATGAAACCGAACAAGAATGTAGAGGAACAATCACATACCTAAAAAATCTGGCATTGATTCTCCAAGGAAAGCCTTCGGATCACCTCCAAAAGTCTTGGGAGAGGTTATCCTACCTTCAAGGGAGATTAATCCTGGGTTATGTCCACTGAAGAGAAAAAATGAGAAATTTCGAGAAAAAAAGTTTGAGATCTACTTTCATAGGATCTCACTTAAGTTCTCTAATGGTTAGTTCACAATGTTTGACAAACCGTGCGCTAACCGTGAATTATCCACTACCTCAACAGACCATCTCACGAACTCCTCGCACGGTATCCCACACCGTACTCCAACCATGTGGGATCCACTACCACAAATGTTCCAACTACGCATGGTTTGGCTGCACGATTAGACAAACCGTGCACCGCTCGTGTCACTTCCCATTTTCCTCAAAATGTTATTCCATGTTATCCCGACTATCCCATTCATCACTCTTAACTTTTTAACCAAGAAACTCATTAAGTAATGGTTACATAACAGAGACTGGGGGAAGTACATGTTTGCTTTACTATGGGAACCACATAGTTATTCTTTCATTACCATGTCATGGGATATTGTTAGTGATTACCTCTACAATATTTTTTGATTTTCATATCCTTGTTAGTTCTATATATTATTGTTATTCTTCAATTTCAAAGAAGGTCACATCTCAATTTCATTGATTATCCTCCATTGATCATGTTTATTATATCATGATTTGAAACTATTTTTGTTTGTTATATCATTTTTCATTTGAGATTACATACCCTTTATTCATGACATATAGAAATATATTATTTTATTATATTATATTTATTAATATATTTTTCCATTGATCAAGTTTTCAAATATAATTATTATCTACCCCTAGATGACTTATTGATATGATTTACTTTTCTGAGAATTTTATCTCACCAATTTCTTATGTTTCCCTTCCACAATGGATCTCTTAGAAATATCATCAGTAATCCAATTTTCCACTCAATAAATTAGAGTGAAAACCGTACAAAGCTGCTCCACATTCTTGAGATAGTCACCCTAGGCTGATAACACCATCCATGTAACACTTTTTTAATAGCTTTGAATAATTTCAACCACCAATGGTGAGTCATATTTCACCCATAAATCAATCCATCCATGATAAAAAGAATAACTAACATCTTTAACAATTTCCCATAGCTTAGCCTCAATCGCACCACTATTTCTAATGAAATGATAAAAACATCATTTAACAAATACCATGTGAGTGTGAAATACACCAACACAGACCGAAGGCCCCGGTGCATCCAATGTAACCCCATCAACATTTATTTTAATCCATCGAGATATCATAGGTATCCACCTTATATAATTCATCATAAGAGGCTACTTGCATTTTCCAGAAACACTAATGGTACAAAAAACCATCATATCTAAAACATCATTCCGCATTACACCTGTCTGAATCCTTGCATCAGACATGACACAAAGGTGAAGCTCCCAGATTCCAACATGTAGTGGTGTTCATCTATTCTCAAAGGCCAGTGCATTCTGGGTCCTCTAAAAAAGAAAATTAGCATTGCCGCAACAAAAAGTAGGAGGGCATTCACCTATGTATTGATGCCCCCCATATGAATGGATTCTATAATATTCCCAAATATCTCAAAGTTTAGATGATTGAAAAAACCATCTATAAAACAAATCCATAAACTGGATGAAAAACTTCATGAGACAAACAAGTGATCAATAGTCTTATCCACCACAAGGAAAAACAAACAAATAGGGGAAAATAATACCATATCTACGGAAGTAGACTTCGTAGAGGAAACCATCATTTCCATATACTCCACAAAAGAATGTAACATGCAGGTGGAATAAAAGCATAATGAAAATCTAACAACCATGAGGGGGATGACAATGATACATCACACATGTACTGATTATCATCCTTACTGTTAAACATTCTAGTTAAGCTAGGTAGCCAAATAAAATATTCAATAGAAGAATAATAATAATTGTCCAACTCCAGTTTGATATGGTCTAGATAAACTTCTGAGAAGAAGCATTATTTTGAAATAGAGAAATAAGGATATCCTTTAAGAAATAAGGGATATCAATATCATCAACAATAACCTTCAATAACCACACATTACTCCATGAATTAAGGTAGGATCCCCTACATGCTATCCTTTTTTAGGATTTTAAATGACCACAATAGGCATGTTTTATGGAGGTCCATATCGAAAAGATGATATATAAAGAATACCCGTTTAAAATCTTGTTTAGAAATATTTTTCAAAATAATTAAAGTGAAAAATTACTTAATGTAAAAGGTAAATGTGTAAAATTTTTAATTATTGAATCCTTAAAGAGCTTATGGTTCTCAAGTCCCTTGCCTCCCATGTCAACATGCCAAATACAATCCCTCCAAGAAATTGTAATAAGAATCCTCCCATTAAATAATCCATTCCATAAAATTTTTTTAATCAATATTTGTTACACTTTAAGAAGAGCTCAAGGACATCTATAAAATTTAAAAACATAGACAAACATAAAGGTGATCACCAAGTTAACTAGGAATACACGCCCTTCCTTTGAGATAGATTTACCTTTCCAGGAAGCCATCTCATTTATAATTATGAGATAGATGATTTCTAGGTAACACAGTTTAATTGTACCCCCAAAAAAGAGGTACTCCAGAAGAAATAAAAGGTAATGAGCCTCTCTTCACCACAAGCTTTCGAGCCACTCCATTTTGTTTGGATATAATAAACCCTTCCCCAAAAATCATATAGTATTTCCACCAACTGATAACATGATCAAAAAACTCCTCATAATGCTCAAAAATGCCTTTGATATATTGTATAATTGTTCTATCATCCTTCCCAAAGAGTACGACATGATCCGCATAGAGGAGGTGTGAGGGTGAAAAAAGAGCTCTTCCTGCTTTCATTTTCTTGATAAAAAATAGAATTCTTGAGATCATATAGACATGTACTTATGTAGTCATACACAAAATAAAAAAGAAATATTGATAAGGTATCACCTTGTCTCACCCCCTAGATCACATAGAGAAGCCTTTAGGAGGTCTATTAATAACAACAGAGAGCATATACCTCTTAATAATGAAGATGATCATGTTAATAAATCTATTAGGAATCCCATGCATTATCAAAACATAAAAAATGATGTTCCATTTTTTTGTATCAAAGTTCATGTATATATATATAAATTAGGATCCATATTACCATACCTCATCCATTTCTCATGACATTGAGACACTCATAGGCCTTATATATGGAATTTTGAATATTACTTGTAGATAGAAACCCAAATTGATTACATGAAATGATGCATTTGGAAATTCCCCCATATCTGTTTTCCATAATTTTACTCATCAATTTTGGAATTTTATTTCTTATGGACACTGGTATGGAATACCTTATATAGAGATATCTCTCTTTATTTGGAATTAAAGAAATGAAACTGGAATTGGTTCCGAAAGGAATAGAATCATGATAGAAGAATTCTATGACCACATTTACAAAATCTGTTTGAATAATGTCCCAATAGATCATGAGTTGTTTATCAGATAATCCATCCATCCAGAGAACACTATCATCATTCATGGGAAAAATTGCTTTCCTAACTTCTTACTTATATTGTATTTGAGTGATCATACTATTATGAGAGTCCTCAACCATAGAAGATATATTTTTAGACATTTTATGAGTATTGTCTTCCCCTGACTCCTTGTACAGCGATTCAAAGTAACTAAAAACAACACCATATATTTCACTTTTATAACTCAAAAGATCCCCACTAATAATGAGAGGATTGAGGCCACTTTTAACCTTCTTCTCCTTATGCAATAAATAAATGATCCTTGGGTTTCTATCATGACATGTCACATTCATAAAAAAAAATTCACATTAATGATGAGAGTATTGAGACCTCTTTTAACCTTCTTCTCCCTGTGTAAGAATTAAAAGAGCCTTGAGTTTCTATCACCATATTTCAACCACCTAACATTATAGTGACTCTGAGAATTATTTTACATTAAATCCAAAACCAGATAAAATTTAGAGAGAGATGATATCTTTTCCCTATAAATCATATCCAGGCCCACATTAAGCCTTTGAAATTGTAAGATATTGTCCTCAATACATTGAATATCAGAATCATGACCCGAAAATGATTTATTGATCAAAACATTATGCCTTTTTCTAATAGCCTTCAATTTCATAACCATAATGTGAAAAGGACGTCCAATAATATTGGTCCTCCACATGTAAATAATAACCTAAATAAAACCTGGAATGGTTAACTAGGAATTGTTAAACTTTGGTAATTGAGATGATCTCATGTTTCGGACACCTAGGTCCATTAAGAGAGGGTTATGATCAGAATGAACACTTGTT
The DNA here is from genome assembly GCA_963277665.1 of Viscum album. NCBI lineage: Eukaryota > Viridiplantae > Streptophyta > Magnoliopsida > Santalales > Viscaceae > Viscum > Viscum album. Next base: position 1,607,255,745 of record OY728121.1, read on the forward strand.
AAAGAGATACAAGAAAAAGATAAAACCTCATTCCCCCCAGAAACTTGAATAAAAAACCTATCAATCATGATATCATGTTTCCCATTAAGACTATTTCCACTAAAGGTATAATCAGCCCCCATAATTGGAACCAAAATCAAATTTCATTTATCAATACAATAAGAGATCTCATTAGTAGCCAACCTATTAAAGAAACTCCCAGTCTTATCCTTAGGCCACTGCACTAAGTTGAAATTTCTAATAATCACCCATCTCTATCTCATATTAAGTGATGTACTCTCCAGAGCGGACAAGAGATCACTTCTTATTATATAATGATTAAAGAGCATACAGAAAGGCGAAGGACATGTCATATACATTCAAACCAATAGAAATTGAGACTGATTGCTGATAACGAAAGTATGATATGAAATAGATATTACCATGCTTCAAGACCCAAAGTGACTCGAACGAATTATTGAAAACATTATGAGAAACCAAGGAAACCTAGAGGGTCACCACTTAAAATATTTCCACATAGTAAAAGGAATTCTAGGATCAACAATTCCAATAATTATTGGTTTATTAGCCAGATGAAAATTCCTAATGGTTGGGATCATGGGAGAATTCCCAAGCCATTGAAATTCAAAAATAGAATCTTTATGAAAGAAGAGTCTTGAAACTTCTGTTAGGCCCATCCCGACATTTCATTTTAAATTGATTAATTTTATTCCAAAATTTCTTCTTCTTATTCTTAGATGATACATATGAAATTGAAAATAAAGTGGAATAAAAAAAGTGTGTAGGAATAGTGGATGGAACCACTAAGGATTTATATTTCTCTTCAAATGGTTTGTCATCCTTATTATCAGACCATTAAGAAAAACTAAGAGGAATGAATTTTTTTATAGACTAAACCAGTTATTCAGGGATCTGCAGAGAAGATTTTCTTAAAGCTTTAGACATTAGGTCTTGGGAGAAGGAGGCCTCAACATCAGATTGTGGATTTTGATCTGAACCATCAGAGGATTGTGAGATGGTATCACTAATAACTCACATACCAATTGTATCTTCCAAAACGGGTTTAGGAAAAGTTAAGAAAGTGTCCAAATTGGGTAAATTATCTTGCAAAACAAAACCCACATGGTTATCCAAAATATCAGGAGGCTGTGAATTTGAGACCTTATTTATATTGAAAAGAGTACCACTAAAGTCTAGAATCTACTTATGTACATCCACATCAGACACATCAGATCTTGGAATAGGATCAGAAGTGAGCTCATGATCAAGGATATTAGGCAAAATGGGACAAGATGACCTATAGATAGAGTCCTCACTTTTTCTTGGTAGAGGTACCCCACAGATCCAAAATATTTTTAGGTGAATCTAGATTAGCCCCATTATATATTTGAAAAGGATTAACAATAAAATTCTCTTCATCCTTAATAGCAAGCTCAATAGGGCTAAAAAATGGTGTAGGTATATTTTCCCTCCTTTTATTCTTTATAAACTTTACATCAGAAAGACCTTTGATTCTGAAGAATCCATTGATATTTTTCTATTACACTCAAAATCTAGGTGACCAATGAAATGAAAATAGAGACATAACATTGGTTTCTATTCATATAGAGTCTCTAGATTGATATTGTCATCCCTCATTTTAAAAACAACCTCTTTAACTATTGTAGAGGCAATATCAACTTCAACAAGGATTCTCAAATAGTAAGAAGACCTAGGATTATCAGTGTACCTATCCATTAGTATGGGATTTCCATATAATAAAGCAATAACCCACAGGATTCATGGATTCTATTAAAGCCAATTAAATTTAAAAAATTTTATTCATACCTGAGTATGTGTATCTTTGATAGTATTATGATCAAAATTCCAATCATACAATTGAATTTAAAGAGACCTCGGTTTTAATGACACTAAACCAAAGCACTAGGCCCTATATTTGGTTTCATCATATGGAATAACAACGTGTCAAAATCCACGACCCACGGATTCCATTAATCAGAAATCAAATCCTCAGATCTGTGATATTATTTGAGTATGATCAGTGAATTTCCAATGATTTTACCCTTTTAGAAGCTAAATTTGGGCAATAATCAAGAATTTACATAGGTTAACTCACTCCTCAATCGCAACCTAATCAGTAGCTACATGAGAGATACGCCCCTCCCTGATGATCCTTGTAGGTAGAGGGAAAATAAACTCTGGAAAATTTCAAGAATATTTTAGGACATCCACCAAATTCTTCTTTGGGTCCAATGCTTCAGGAGCAGGGACGTCCACCAGTTGTTTAATCACCAAAAAACTCAACATCTCCTAGTGATTGACACAATCCTACTAATTACAGTTTTGAGGATTAAAAATAGGAAGAGAATCACAAGAATCCCTTGAAATCGGTTCTAGATCATCAGAATTAGGGTTTTATCCAAACACCCCCACATGTGACTCCATCATCATATGCAATACAGAAGAATTAGAATTTCTCAGTGTATTTTTATCCGCGGTTATAAAATTTTGGATAAATTAGAAGTCTATTAGAGACATATAAAAAACAAGATAATTTTTAACTTATCTACATTTTTGAAATATGTGGATAACATACTGATTTTTATGAAAAACGTGGCTAATTGTTGAAGGGTTTTTAAAAACCTCTCTCGATTAACCATGTTTAAAAAAGCCACTAAATTTACAAATTGGATCATTTTCCAAAAAATATGTCTAATTTAATAACATTTTCAAGAATGTGTGGATAAATCTAAATTTAGAATTTTTTTAGAAAATGTGGATATCTTCATAAAATTTATATAGATATTTTGAAATATGGAAAACGATATAGATTTATTTAAAAATCAACGAATTTAAAAATAAAAAAAAATAAAAAAAATTAATTTTAATTTTATATATGTTTATGTATAAATTTATTTAATATTAGAATCCCTTACCATATATTTAAATATCATAATATATTTTAAGACATAGATATATATACCTTCATACACTTATCTATTTATATATATATACACACACATGATCACATATATAAATATACATATATATACGTAAATATTTATGAGAGTGTCAATAAACACATACACCTATATATAAACACACACACACACATACACACACATATATATAAATAGACACTCAAATATATATATATATATAAACACACAGACACATTTAGTAATATAATATTATTTGTTTTATATAAAATATATAAATATATGTGTAAATAATATATATATATATAAATATATATATCTCTATATACACACATATATATATATATACATATATGTAAATAATATATATATGGATATATATATTGAGATATATATATATTTATTTATAACTATATATATTTATATATATCAAGTTATATTGGTATACAAATAAAATAACATTTATTTCAAAATCAATATATATATAGGACATATATGTATATATAAACATAGATACATAAGTATATACACATCCAAATATATAAATACATTCAATATATATAAATATATATCTATATGTATGTTTTCATGAACACACGCAGACATTCATATAAGCACACACACACACATAGACATATAAATAGACACAAGAATAAATTTTTAAACATACACACAATAATATATATATGTATATATATATATGTATATATATTATTAATATTTTTATTACTATAAAATATTAATATATGTATAAATAATATATATTTATATATACACACACATATATATAAATAATATATATATATATAGAATATACATTATATATATATAATAAAAATTATATATATATATAATATACATATATATCAATTTAATTAAATAGTATAAATATTATTGAAATTTTAATATGGAAATATTAAATATATGTATAAATATATAAAAATATAATTTTATAATAAAAAAATTTGCCGGTTAATTTGTTCAGTTTTGATTTGTGAATGAGTAGATCCATGTGTCGATTCCCATTGGGGTGACTTCTTAGGGTTGGGGTGGGGTGGGTGTGATGTCTGTGTGAAGTTGTCAGCTTCTAGGATATAGGGGATGTGGGAAGATCTTGAGATGTCTTCCATAGATAAAAGAATATTAATTTTATTAAACACATATTTTATATAATGAATTTAAAAAATTATCTTTTTTTTATAGGTAACATGGATATTTGATAGCTAATTTATCAACATTTCAGAAAAATAAAGGCATATTGTGTGATACTAATTAGTGACTTATATAAGAATATCCAATTTGGAACATTTGTAATCATGGTTAGTTGGTGATGTTAACAAACATCGTTAATTCATGAAACACTATATAGAAATATTTTTCTAAAATATTGGTAAATTAATCAATGATGTTATTAAACATTGAAAATTTAAAAAAATGTTGCTAAATTGAATATTTATTTTACCAATGTTCCCTATGAATCCAGTTAATAGTGAAAATAAATATTCCATTCATGGGATTTTTTGGTTAATTTGGGTTTTAATTTTTAACATATATAAATGTTGCAAAATATTTTGTGGTTCATATTAAGAGACAATGGATAATTTTAATAAGAAACTGTCCAAATCATTTCGTAATGTAGAGATTTTGTGGTTTCCACAAAATGAAAACTCCCTCTCGGTACGAGAAGGTAGAGGTGGTTATTGAACTAATACACCTGGAGGTAATCGCTATGGAAAAGTATGGGGAGTGTCAAATCAATCTCAACTCAGTTCATAGTGAGTGGACCTAAGACTGCACACCAAGAGAGACACTCCCAAAAAATATTACTTGATTTATCACATTCACGGTAAGATATATTTTGAGGAATTTATTTTGTCAATTAATTCTGTTGAGGAATATGAGAGATACAAATGTAATAAAAAATTGATTTTACCATGTTTTATTTATGTTGTATAAAAAGATAATATAATAATTTCTAATAGTAATTATTTTGGAAGTTGATTTGTTTCTGAAATAATCCCAATAATTTTATCTTATAGTGCTAAATATGCATCACTCATGTAAAATACTTTTTGTTTAAGTGATTAAACACTATAGGAGGAACTGATTTAACAAAGGGTTTCATGTATAATTCAATTATTTTATCAATGATCAACGTTATGAGCTATGAGATGGGGTGAGAAATCAATACAATATGCTAAACTAGATACCATAAATTACTAATAACAAAGTGGAAATAGATTAATTCCCAGAGAAACAATGTAGACATGGATAGAATCTCATGAAAATTTTGGTGAAGGATATGATGAAGGAAACAATACCAATATTCCTTTATAGAAATAAATTGTGAAGAAGAACCTAGGGTAATTTCTTAAAGGAATTATAAAATTCCTCATCTATTTACATATAGGCCATTAAGTTCATGATTGGTGAATATAGATGAAGTGTTATGCTAATAAAATGAAATTTAATAGATTCTTATATACTATTCCATTCACACCTCAATTCTTAACGTACAATGAGTTTGGTACATATAAAAATTGATTCCACAATCAACTGTCTAATAAGGATTATTGTTAACACATACCACTTAGAGAAAGGGAGCATAAGAATGGTTTCCCCATGTCAACAACTGAATTCTATCATGATAACATTGAAACACTTATCCTCCACTATGTAACTGTAGACAGCTTATTGGATTCTGGTCTAGTGTATCAGGGATGTATTCTATCATCCCCAAATAACCATATTTATGATTATATTGTTAATATAAACATCATATTGTATGGTATACTAAGTTGGTGTTTATGAGAACATTCCTTGGTAAAATCATATTATCCTTTAGATAGATTTAATGTGATATCATAAATGGATTGGTTATCTCTATATAGAGGAATAATTATTAGGAATAAGGAAATCACATTTCATATCTAAAAATATTAGACTCTGAATACAACAATAATTATTAGAATTCATTAGGGGGAGAATATATAATACGGGTCTTGATTTTAAAAAATGATAGACTCTTGGCTCATATAATTGGGGATAAACTCAATGTTAGAGATATGGATATCCGAGGAAACAAATGTGTGTTTCCTTAGTTAGCAAGGTTTATAGGTCTATAAATTTTATCTCCAGTGATGTATAGAATTTAAATTCCCTTATATATTTTCATTACTATTTGATAAATTAAAATTTTGAGGATACAATTTATTTATGGGGTAGAATATAAGACCTCATAATTTTTTTGTATATTTTTCTCTGAATTGAAACTATGACCGCTAACTTATTTCACAAAAATCACTGAAATTTAAATGAATAAAAAATATAACATGGATATTATTAATAGAATATAATAATAATAAAATCATAAATAAATTAAAATATTAAATTCAATTAAAAATGAATAAAAAATAAGATTAACTAAACATAATGTTTTAAAAGAACTTTTTCAAATATAAGTTGTTTTCCATCATATATTGTAATTTATATTAAATATATTAATTCATAAATTTTAGAATTAAAATTTATCAAAAATATATTTTTATGAATTGAAAATATTAAAATTATTATATGGTGAATGTTTTGTTTTTTTCTAAAACAATTTATTTTTAGTTGAATAGTGAAATAGAATTTTTCACCAAAGTTGTCTATTTTATAACTTTATAATTCTACAAAGAATAGAAAAAAGGTATTTACATAAAATTTTAATTAATAAAATATTTATTTGAGGTGAAAATTTTTGTATATTAGATATTATTCTCTTCTTATAAAAAAATTTATTTCTAAAAAATAAGTAAAATTTTAATCAAATTTAGAAGCAGTTTTGGTATTTTCAACTAATTAATGATTTTTATATTAAAATTACCTTTTGTATTTCTTTGAAAAATGAAAATATTCTATACGTGACAATGAAAAAATTAATATCACAAAAATTTATAATATTGATAATTTTATCCTACAATTAAATTTTATTCTCAAAAAAACACCTTTTAAAAAACTGTGTTAATGCTTCACATTTTCTAATTATGAAATTAAAATTTCTAAACCCCAGAGATTCTATTTGATAGAAATATTTTAATATTTGATATTATAATAGGAAAATTAGTCAATATGGACAATTTTATTTATGGACATTAAAATTATTTATCGAGCTTATAATAATTACATAAAATTTTAAAAATTAGAAAGGGTAAAAAGTGATTTAGTACGTTCTAATGACCTATTTTTTCAGAAAAGATGCTTAAAAGATTTTTTTTTTGATTGCTTCACACCTAAATTTATTACTCAATTTAATAATTTTATAATATCAATTATTTATACTATTTTCACAATTTCCATAAATAGTTCCAATAGAAACAACTTTTTCTCAACATGAGTATTTCTTACAAATTAGTTTTTCACATAATTCATAAAAATTTAAAAATATTCTAGACACCATGACATAATTAAATTATTAATAAAAATATAATTTATAGTTTTTATATTTAGTGATCGATCATTATTAATTCCTTTCCATTTAATGATAAAAAACAACATTGATTATGTGTACGTGTAGACTACCACATTCACAAAGTGATTTGTTTCATTATTCGTCGCTATATTTTATGCTAAGTAAAAAAAGGAATGATTTGAAAAAATTAATCAATTTTATAAATATGTTACTTTGAAATTGATAATTAATCATATATGTACATTTTATCATATTTTTTGGGTAATATAATTGTTAATCATTCTGAAATGTGAACTACCACTACCATGAACTATGAATATCATTTTTCATCGCTATCCTACAAGTATGGTTCTAGGAATGTATTAATTGTATTTATATGATATTTTCAAAATATTTGAGACTCAAAAAATCTTATATTTACATTATCTAAAAATTATTCCTTACTAACTAAATAATTATATCTTTCTCTCATTTGGGTTTATTTTACTATCAACATGAAAGGTGATATAATTTTTTTCATGAATTATTATGGAATGACATATAATTGTAATATCATGTAATTTTATTATATTTGAGATGTTAAAATGATTTTGGAATGGTTATATTAATTTTTAAAATATCTTATAATATTCCACCTTCTAATTGTGATACACGACAAAAATAAATCATCACAGTATCTATCCCCACGAAATATATTTAATTAATTTCTAAAATAACAATATTTTACCATATATTATTCCTTTAAGGGAAAACATTGTCAAAGATAATAGGATTAACACACATCATCGATCAAAAATGATATATAAAATAGTAGATGAATATTATAATGAGAATGTTTGAATAATAAAGCCCTATGTAAATAAATACATCCTAATCATTTAGAAATTAATAACAAAATATGATTAAGACATATTATATTTTTAAAAGGGAATTTTCCAATAAAATATTTTTTTTTCCTAATACTATTTATTTCCATTAAGATGAGAAATTTATAAATATGTTAATTTAATATTTTTAATATTTAAATATTTTATGAGTTAAACATGTAAAAATATGAATGATAAAATATTGAACATTTAAAAAAATAAGGAGGATAATAAAATTAGTGATTTTAATAATACTTTTACAAAAAGAAACTTATCAAATAAAGAATACATTATTATTATTTGAAACATTAATTATAAAATAAATATTACTAAATTAAAATTAACCATTAAAAATTGTTTATTAAATTTTCAAGATCCATTTTAATCATTTTATAAACCTATGTAATATAATACTATAAATAATACTTTTATTTAATTATATCTTAAAATAGATTTCCAAAATTTTATATAATAAATATTGAAAAATGAATTTCATATTTTATATTATCATATTCTTATTTTTAATATTTTAAATTTCATTTTTAGCTATAAATTATCATTACAAAGATAACATTTAGTGACCACATTAATTGTTGATGAGATATTTTTAATGAATTTTATTATTAATGTTGTATAATTTTTAACCAATAAATTAAATTTATATTTTCTATATAATGGAATTTATATTATTTTTACACATATACATAAATATAATATCACTAACTTAATCCATAATTAATGTCATATATGACCGAGAATATATAATGGAAAAAAGACATTTTTCTACAAAATAGATTTTCTTTAAATTAAGTGTTTTAATTTAAAAGACATAAATCTATGTTTTAGAAATAGAATTATATTATAGGGAATAAATTAGGTTTTATTGAGATGTTTTTCCTTATTTTTTCTAAAAAATAGAAATTAGTAGGGTAAAAACAAGATACCAAGGTAAAATCCAAAATAATAAAATCTAAAAATATAATGGTAATAGACATGAAATTCGTTCAAAACATGTGTAGAAACTAATTTAAGTGGATTTATTGACCCTATGTGACCCAAAATATCATTATTGATCACTTTTAGATGAATATAAACACAAATAGTTTCATGTCATCGTTGAAAAATTAATTGTTATTCACTAAAATTCCAATTTTAGCACTTATAAAAGGAGATCACTTAAATTAAATTTCGACACCCATTTCCATGCATCATATCAACTAAAATGTAATTGTATTATCTTATAAACATTCTACCCACATCCTATATTATTTTTCATTTGAAAAATAACAATATATGGAGCCATATATTATTACCCAAAGAAAACCATTTGAAGAGAGAGGTAATGTTCCCCACTGATCTATTTTAATTATTTCATAATTAATCATCTCAACCCTATTATATTAATTAATTTATGATAATATATGTATAACTAATATGATTAATTTTTTTCATAATAACACAATATAACTTTTCAAACATCCACCAAAACTTTTTAGAAAAAAAGATGTCGTCATGTGTACATATGGACTACCACCTCCATAAATGAATTTTTTGATTTTTCATTTCCCCATAAAAGAATGGATATAATAGTATTTATATAGTAATAATATTATTTTTATTATATTATTAGTTTAGATCAAATATAATCCAATTCCTACCTCAAATATGTTCTATTTAAAAGAACATATCCATATGCATATTTGAAAAATACTACCTCCATGAATGTGACATATTTTATTTTCACTCTAGTATTTTAATATTTATTCAACTCCCTAATAAAATGATTAAACAACTTAAAAGTGTAAATAATATAATTATTATTCAGTAATAATGATATTATTCCAATATATACACTTTCATAACCATAATCACCAATAGATTATAGTTTATTTTTTTTGGGATGGTTTAACAACCTAAATGATGTGTACTATACAATTAAATCAGGGATGAATATGAAAATTTCAATACATTTGTTTTTATAAATTAATAAGAGAATAATTTTTGGTATATAGATCTGGAAAAAATATATTAACAATTAATTTATAGTTAATTTAACACATTATTCGTTGAAAATTATTAAATGATGCTGACCACCAACCTCACACTAATGAATCAAAAAAATATTCTTTTGAAAATAAATATTAATATTAAAAATCATTATATTATAACTATTATTACACCAAAACTGATCATAGAATGATGAAAATTTAATTCAGATACATGATACTAGACCATTATTATGAAACTTTTGATAAACACATAATCAAAGATAATAACATCTATTGATTAAATATAAAATAATGATAAATATTTAGTTTTATTTAATGTTTATAAATAAATAGTAAAAAATACCCATATGTTTGGGTATGGTTATGAAATTAATTTTTAAAATATTTACCTTTTTTATTCTAGAGGTAAGAGAACGTTCAGGTAAGCAGTATTAATGGTTACAGATTTTTCAAGTAAAATTTTCTTCAATGAGACATGATTCATATTCACTATATATATATAGTGTGGCGTATATATTTTCAACTGGCTTCACTTATCATAATTTTCTCTGAAATATAGTGGTTTTAAAAATCAATCAGAAATTCTACCATTCAGGGATTTATAATTTGAATTATAATAGTTAGATGACCAGTTTTTCTTGACTAAACATCTATTCAGGAGTCATAATAATTCCATTTTCAATATGGTATCACATGATCAATTTATTATATTCAATTTATACTTTTATAATATTTTGGAACCATCTTTTCGAGGTAATTACACTGATAGGTTTCTTTGGTAATTGAATTTGATGATGTTGAGGATAATTATCCCCCTCTCCAAATAAGAAATTCATTATTGATGTTAAGATTTATTATTCAAAAAAATTTCTAATTTATATTTGGATAAAAAATTAGGTAATGTATCACTTGAACTGTATTTCCATTATTATATTTTAAAAAAATATTTTTGTAACACTTTTTTAAAATATTTGTTTTTTTGAAAAGGTGATTCCTTTCCCCAAAAATACCAAAGAAAAAATATTACTAAAATAAAGATTACATGATTCTAAAATAAGATATTATACTACAATATTTTTCTTGGAAGGAAATAAGAGCATCGAGATGGTATTCAATCCAGGTAATGTTCTGATTTACTCCCATGTTGGCCAAACCATCTATAAACTTGTTTGCTTCTCGATATACATGTGTGATGATATAGTTAATATCGATGAGTGAATAGTTTTATTCCATCCAACGGGTAGTAATCAACCATCAAAAATGTGTTAGGACATTCCAAATTTCATGAATGATTGTCCTTGAGTCACTTTCAATCCAAAGGTTGTTCCAACCAAAAAGGCTGGAAATGGAAACAATATATATCAAACCCATCATCTTTGATTCAGGGGAGGTTGAAATTCTACATTTAACCATGAAGCATCCACTAATCTGACCAAGGTGATTCCTAAAAACAACACCACTATTTTGTATTTTTTGGATTTATTATTAAAGACACTTTTTTGTTAATGTTTTTCATTGTTTTGAACTCACCTTTATAAAAAAAAATTCTTTATGTTATTTATAACTTCTTTTTTTGATAATGTTATTAAGGTTTTCTTTAAAACATGGAAAAGTTTTTAGATTTTTATAAAATTGGTATATTTATTTGAAAATGTTAATATTATATTGGTAAAACATTTTATAGAAAATATTTCATTTTCACTAAATTGTTTGTAAGAAACTGTCTCTAAATTTCATTATGAATGATAAAATGGATATATTACAATTATAATAAAACCAAAAAAATAATATTAATGTTGTTAAAAATGTTAAACAACATATTCATATGATAGATTTATTTTTAATAATATTATTCTAAATATTTATATGCAATACCATCATTTAAAATATCTTTGTGAATTATTTTGTAAATAATATATTTTGTGTGGGTAGTCCAATATGTTTTTCTAATTTTTTTTGGTATATATATTATTAAATTTATAATAATATAATCATTAAATATATTATATTATAATTATAAAATTTGATTATATGAATCTTGGATGGATTCATTTGGAAAAGAATTTCAATCCTAATTTAAAACAAGTAAAAACCTTATTAAAATACTAGAATATCTATGAAAAATATTTAAAAATGTTTAACTATGTTCGAACTCCAAAATTCATAATATGAAAATCAATAAATTTCACTAACAATCAATATTTCACAATATCTATCAATATTTCGATTCACATTGTTGATTAGGTAAACTGATATATTTCTCCCACATAGTTTGGGCATAGTCACAATGGTAGTGACCACCAATAGTAGGCTCAATATTAGACCAAATGATCCAAGTCACATCATTGAGACTAGGAACCCAGATGTCAAACAAATGAGACAGGTCGTGTCATTAAGAAAAAGTATTGATCCAATGTCTAGGATAATGAGACACTTCATTGGATTATGAAAAATTAAATGAGTTATATTGAATGATACACATGTTATTATATATTTAACACATATTACATCGCAAATAATAATCTATCATGAATATTAAATAATATAACATAATCATATTTCAATAAAACCTATAAAAGGCTACACAACATTTTAATATATTATACACATACTAAATGATAAATATATTGACGAATTACATAAGTTTAAAAATTGAATAAAGGATGCATAAATTGAGAAATTAGTGTAAGGTGGTCCATGATGTCTCAATTTTTAATAGCTTTCTTGGATAGTTCAACTTGTCTTTTATGGACAAGAGTAATAACTAGAATTCCCATTCAATATTCACAGGATTAAATGCCTTGTATCTTTTAGGGTATCATGACTATTCCATTATAATTTTGGTGGGAACAAGAAGAAGTACACTCTTTGTACTACACCATTGTTATTTTGATCTTCACTTGAAAATATCTAATGAACCAATGAAAACTGGTTCACCTACTACATTAGTATATCCACAAAATACAATATAAAAATGATGAAACCAAACCTCTAGCTTCAAAATATCAATCATATAGATGTACAAATATTTAGTTTCACCCTCAATTATTGTGAATAAACATAAACCCATCCCACACCTCAGATTGGTAAATATCTAGTGTAGAAATAGATAATATGTCATATTGGACCATTGTTCCTTATATTTTTACTTACCAATGCGCATATTATTATATGACACGTATTTAAAACATATAACATAATATAAAATAATCATTAATATTGGTCATAAAAAAAATATTTTAGTGAATTTCAATGAATTATGATGAATTATAATGGGTTTGTAAATTTTCCTGAATGATGTATATATAATATATTATAGATATTAAATTGATAATATCGTATAGAGATATCAAAAATTATATTTAGATGAATTATAATAAATGATACACTAATAATGAATGAATTGTAATATGAAGAAGTTATTGAATGAATTTTAATATTTTATAGATAGTGAAATAATGAAGAGAGATAATGAATTAATTTTAATCATTTAATGAATTTTTATATGAAACAAATGATAAATTAAATGTGATATTTTAAATATAATCAAAAAAATTAAAATGATATAAATACTTATTGATTTATAATCTTTTACGTATAATTAATGATAGATACATAGAAAATGAATGAATAATAAAATGTTAGTATGACGTAATATGTTAAAAATATGACATATATTTTCTTGTAATGAAGGATAAATTGATGATGTTAGTGAAAATTTATTTTATATTTTTGTTGATGAATTTAGATTAGGAACCATCATCTAAGGTTTATTGAAATAAATGTCCTTAGATAAAACTAAGAAGTGGAAATTCCATTTTTCCAGTAAATCACACACTCCAAATAAGATTCCAAAGATATATTCAAGAACCTGAAGTAGTGGAAGGATGCTTAACTATAATTTTTCTCAGTATTGATCATGTAACCCCAAAGATACAAGACCTCCATCCTCTACTAACAAGATTGGGGCTTATCAGTTCCCCTTCATCATCATTGTTTCTTAACTTCCATGTGTCCATTTATTTGAAAAAATTAATAGATGAGGTATTCATATTCAAAAATAAATATTTACTAGTATTTAAATTCCACAATTTACACAATATAGTAACATTCAATTATATTCTATTGATAGAAATAATACCAATAATTTGAATGATTAGTACTATCCTTACCACCCAATTTATGAACAATATATTCAATATAACATTATCTTTGAAACATAATATAGGTAGGGGAAAAAGAGAAACTAGGTTATAATTGTCATGACCTATCCTAGAGGAGGCCCATGCCATGATGTCCCCAAGCCCGCCTCCAATAGGCTAGGGGTTGGTATCTAGCACCAAATAGGAATATCACACAAATTGGAGTAATCTTTTTATGTAACTACACATACACACAAATATCCAAGCCACAAATGCTGAAATGTAAAAGTAATAATTATAAAATACATAAAAACCACTATATCCCACAACCATACATCAATTGTGATAGTACTAGAATGTAAATAGGGCCAAAATAATACCACAAAAAGAAAAGAGTATATAGACACAAGTCCAACATGTACTGTAAGAGGTACTGGGACATTCATCCGAAAAGCTACAGAAACACTCCTCGACATGTCTAGTCTCAAAAGGCACCGCCTGTTCATGGTCTTCTTAGAACACTATCAATGATTTGACCATCTGCACAAGACATGACATATGAAGGAAAAGCCCATATATGTGTGAGTAAAAAAATCATTAACAGGACACCCTAAAACCATAAAGAATACCACAAAGGAAATAATGTGAATGAATACCATAAGGGAAATACAATGAAAGAATACAAAAAAGGAAATTCCACGAAGTAATACCACTAATGAATACTAAAAATAAATACCACCACGTAATTACCATGAAGGAATACAACAAAGGAAATACAATGTGGGAATACCCCCAAGGAATACCTGAAAAGAATACCACAAAGGAATACTACAAATGAATTCATAGTCATCTCCAAACAGATATATGTTTTTTGAGAATATATCAATAACATCCAAAAATACTCAAACAAATAAAACACACAGTCTCAACAAGACTCACAGTCTCCATAAGACACACACTCTCCATAAGACACACAGTATCCATAAGACACACAGTCTCCATAAGACACATAATCTCTATAAGACAAACATTCTCTATAGGAAACACAATATCTAGGTCACAAAAAACCACTGAAATGTTTTCTTTAATCACACCCGTAATAGAATAAATCAAGCATAGATGAATTAGTTCAAATGAGAACTCCCACAAAACCCATTTATAATATCTATAAATGACTATCTCATCATAAGGGTACAAATACCATAGTCCTCTCATCAACAAAATGTCTTGTTTAAATGTTATGGTCATTTGAATATTTTAGAAGGGGGTTCATAGGGCTGTGGACTGACCATGTCACTGGACTGTTCCATGGAAGCGTGAGCTTTGACGGTAAACCACATTGCTATCTACAGTAGTCGTGTGGCATCTTGGTAGACCACAAATCATGGGTTACCACCATGGTTGACTGTGTCCTGGTGCGGATGCCCCGGGTTTGACATGGGTCTGACTTAACCTGTGGGGTTCGACCTGACCCCTCATCTCTGACCCGGTCCGTCGGGTCATCCCTGTCCACTAGACATAGCTCAGACCACCACATCAGCCGAACCATCTTTCTTGAAACGGTATTCTTTCAGAGTCTGTCCACATCACATTGTCTCCAACGATGACCGCTTCCAGTCCATGTGGTTCTGGACACACCATGCCACCTCCCTTCATTTTATGGTTAGATGTTCTTCAAATAGTGATCTAATGTCTAAAACAAAAACACCTTTGGGATCCTCATGTCCTGAGATATTTTGATCTAGCCTCTATTTTCATCATTTCTCCAATACAGGGGTCCAATAATGTTCGGAGCCACCATGTATGTCGAGTTGCGATCACGAGGTACCAATGAAAAATAACACTAATAAAATGGGATAGAAAGCACTAGAATGTCGGAAGAATGAACCATTGCCTTTGTTCATGTTATCCTTGATTCATTCTCGTTTGAAGGATATACAAAGAGGATAAACAAATATCCTGATAACCCCACATCAATAACTCATCCCCCAACATCGATCAAACTACATATCATTATGTTTGTGGATTGACATTCATTCATCTTAGAAAATAAAAATTGGGAAATGAAATCAGAAATACAATTTCATTCCTGTGATATGGATCATTTGTTGGTGAGGATTTATTTTTGTTGGTGATCTTTCTCAAACGATCCCTAATCCCAGTATTTGTCGCCACTTCTGTGTGAATTTTATAAGGATTATCTCCATACACATCAAGGAATTTAAAAGGATATGAGCCTAACCCTGGGTCATTACCTAGCTCTTCAATTAAAAGAAACAATGTGACTATGTCGATGTAACATTAAAATAAAATACATTTATAGTTTATTTCATTCATTAAAACATCCATAATATATTTTTCACATTTGACCCATGCTAGCTGATGTTATGCTTCATATAGGAAAAAACCCACATTACAAACTCATTGGTGGTCTCATATTTCCCATATGATTCAATATTCATGTGTTATTTGGATTTTAAAATAAAATAATTTTCATTAAGTATTTTATTTACACTTATGTCCTTGGTAATTTTTTCTTCAGATGAACTACACTGACCAATGTTAGGTCTTACCTAGAGTAAATCTTACATTTTGAGCTCAACGGTTCCATTGGATTTCTGAACTGGGCACCAGTTAAAATAATACTCAATTTTTTTTTTCTGAAAATCCATTATTTCGTGCCATTAGAAACATAACATTTTTCAAAAAATAGTTCTATGTATACCAGGCCTGGGAGTCATAAGCCTTCTAACCACATGATCATGGAAATTTTACAAATAATTCATAAAAATAAAATCATGAAAATAGAATTCATTACATTCTCCCCACTAATGAGACTTACATCCCATAAAACCCAAAAATAAGTGCTACTCAAAAAATTGATGGTGCAGAGAATGAATCTGAGCTTCCCACTCCCATGTGATCTCTTGGATATTCTCATGCTGCCACCAAACACACAACAAAGGAGTTGACAACCCAATAAGGATCCTCTCCATTCCAATACTAAATCTCCATTGGGTACTCCACATAAATCTCCCCTTCATAGTTGTCCATAAATCCCCATTCAATGATGTGTGATGGGTCATTTTACGTACCTTATCATCTGTGAAAGGGGGAAGACGTCATGTACCTGATCTATCTCTGGTGGTAGATCCAAGTGGTTGGCCTCCTCGAATACTCCAAACAATATCAGAAATGGTCTAATGAACCTTGGAGATATCTTTTCTCCCTGACCAAATCACTGCAATCCCCACCAAGGTGAGACATGAAGGAAGACATGGTCTCCTTACTCGAACTCCGAAGGCCTCCATCATCTTTCAGCATAAGATTTTTGGCAAATATGTGTAGTCTTCATCCACTTAGGGATGATATGTACCTTATATGTAGCCACCTGAACCAACTCTAGGCCCATGAGTATGGACTCTCCTAGGTCAATCTGGAAATGTGGTGACCAGAAGGGTCATTGTTACAAGTCCTCAAATGGTACCATACCGATGGTTGAATGTTACTTTTTGTTGTACGCAAACTCTACCATGGGTAGCTTATTCTCCCAAATACGACCATAATCCTACATGAAAGCCTATAGTTTGTTATCCAAAACCTATATGGATATCATTTTATGGTCATCCATTAATGTGTGAAATGTTGTGCTCAAGCATAACTAATTCCCAAATGCCATCTGCAAACTCTCCTACAACTAGGATGTAAGGAACGCTTCGAAATATGAGACTATCGTTGATGGAAGTCCATGTAGACAAAATATCTCCTACATGTAGAGACAACCCAAAATTTATACTGAACACTGATCCTGAGTATTTATGAAGTGGGATGAATTGGTGAGTCTATTAACGTTCTGCCAGATGGTATTGTGTCCCCTGGGAGTATGTGGTAAAATGGTTACAATGTCCATTGATATCCAATCCCACCTGAATTTTTTCACCTCAATATGTTAAGTCAGTCCCACTAGAACATAGTGCTTGAAATTCATCTGTTTACAAGTGAGGCATCAAGAAACAAACTCTTCAACTACCTTCTTCATCTCATGCCACAAAATCTAACATCAGAATTCATTGTATTTCTTCTCCACACATAGATGTACCACCAAAGGGGATGTATGGAACTCCCTCAAAACCATCTCCCACAATGACATTGGTATTACTCTGTTCCCTCTAAAAACAACAATGTTCTCCCCACCATTCGAATATCCATTAAGAGCATGCCCTATGTACATTTGAGCATATAATGTCTTATAGTCAGTATCCCCAAGATGTATCTCCCTGAATCACTGTAAGAGTGGAGCGATAAAAACCATGGACTAGAGGTAAGATTTTACATCCCTATCCTCAAAGGATATTTAAAATGAGTCTAACTGTTCTGATGCCTCAATCATCACTGCAAACTGGATCACCAATTGAGAGAATCTTCCACCACGTCACCCCTCCCAGGAGTATAGAAAATCTCAAAGTCTTAGTCCATGAGAGGAACTCATGAAATTTCCTCTGTATCATGTTATGATCCTTATAATGGATGATATACATGAGACTCTTGTGGTCAGTGTAGAATATCAATTTCTCACCCATCAATAATTGTCCCCACATATTCAAAGAGAATAATACCACTACTAATTCAAGATCATGGGTCTCATAGTTCTTCTTGTGTGGCCTAAAATATTGTGAACCATAGGAAATAACCAATTTCTCCATCATCAATACAAAACAATTCTTGATTCTTACTATATAATAGAAGACTTCATAATTAGTACCCTCCTCTGGGAATCTCAAAATGGGATCACTCATAAATATATACCTCAACTACTGAAATCTCTAAAAGAGATTATTTTCACACATGAAAGGTTGTCCCATTCATGTGAAAGATGTAAAGTATGTTAGCACTCTAGAAACGTTAGGTACAAACCCCAAATAGTGACCAACCAAACCCAAGAAACTCCACACCTTCGTAACACAATATGGTTTATCCCAAGAAAAAACCACCTCAATCTTCACTTGATCCATTGAAACTACATCCTTTGAAATGATGATTTCTAGAAAATGGTCCTTGTGAATATTGAATTTAAACTTAGAGAGCTTCCCATAAATCTGGTTATCTCATAGTGTGTCTAGGACCATCCTCAAGTGTCTCACATGCCCCTCTTTAGACACCGAGTACACTGGGATGAAATCAATGAAGACTGCCACATGCCAGTCTTTGTAAGGCTGAATGATCTGGTTTATGATTCCCATGAATACTTCTTGGGTTCTATTCATGTCAAATGATTTCACCACATACTCATAGTGGTCGTAATTAAATCTAAAGGTCATCTTCGGTATATCTTGATACAGTACTCGAAGCTGGTGAAATCTAGATCTAAGGTTAATATTTGAGAACCTTCACACCCATTTCAACTGATCATAGAGGTCATTGATATTTGGTAGTGGATACTTATTCTATAAGATAAACTAGTTATAGTAGTGAAATTACACACAAAACCTCACACTTTCATATGCCTTCTTGGAAAACAAAACTACGGCTGCCCAGGGGGAAACACTTGGTCTCACAAAGCCCTTCCTCCGCAATTCCTCAAACTGTACCTTTAACTCCCGATGATCTACGGGAGCCATATAATATAAAGGTTTAGATTCCAGTATCATTCAATGGTATAGATCAATATATAATTATACCTCTTTATAAGGATGTATTTCTGGAGCATACTTTGGAAATATGTCCTCATACTTCTCTACCACAACAGGAATACGATAACTCATGTGATCAACTACACTAACAGTGTGGCTACCCAAATAATGAGTAATTGGCTTCACCCAAATATGATTTAGTCCATCCTACACTTCCTAAATTTCTTTTTCACAAAAAATGGAATGATGGTCCCATCACTAGGGACACACCCCACCCTGCACCTAAAATTGTGAATTCCAAAATGAACTATGGATAACAAGTACATACCAAGAATAATATTGTAAGGCCTCTATACCACTACAAATAGACCAAACCTGATACACTCACCTCCAAGAGTAAGGTCAAACTGTAAATAGCTATATGTTATCATCTAATCTCCTACCGTAGAGGTCTCTAACTATATGGGTTGTGTCCGAAGTTCAACTAAAATCTCTGAGCCTCAAACACGGTTCATGGAAATATAATAATTACTGTATCCTCTGTCTATCAAAAATAAATATAAGGAATAAAAGGAAAATATGGTACCTCTTGTTAGATTAAGAGCATCAGGGTCATAATCCACCATTTCCTGTACATTTCCTCGTCCCTTTACACCTTATCCCTATGCCTATCATGGAACACCTAAGGGTGGTGTTGGTTATAGCTTGAACCTCTATCCACCTCCCGCCACAAAACCTTCTACCATACCACATCTACCACCATATGGTCCACCCTACTCCTACCTCATCCTATTTCTTAGTGGCCCCTCAATTATCTTCTAACCAGTCGTACGATAGGTTAGTAGTCTCATTCCATATGTCCCTGAACACCAAATGAGTAACACATTATATAACTCAGCTGACTCGATCTGTCTTGGGTTCCCCGCATCATTGATCTCATGTCTTGGTATCATCTACCAAAGCACTTGACCCAATTTGTACCTATGAATATCATCAACTACCTACTACTGAGGTTTCAGTTAACTGATGCCTTCTGGTAACTCCTACAACCAGTTCCTACTATGTAAGAAAGATCTCCACCATCAGTTCTTGTCAATTACCACAATATAAGCAGGAATTCTATGGGATATCATAGATTCCCTGATCTACTAGTGCAATCCATACTCTACAATCCATTTCAAAAAGAATTGGTTTCATACCATATCCATGGAGGAACACAAAATATCAGTAAATATCACTGAATACATCGCTACAGTCTGAATATCCCACTACATATGCAGAGGATCATGTACGCACATCAACCGAAAATTCAACGGAAAGAAGTTATATCTAAAGGGAAACTTAAATAATACCAATGAGAGAGTCATATTATCATGTTTTTGGATCACTAAGATCCAACATCACCTCATAGTTCCCTGAAACACACTCGCACAAGGACACCCATCTGGTCAGAAGTTGTCATCACAAGGAGATTGACATGGGTGACTACCTACATCCAATCTTCTTCTACCTAGGGGTCTGGCTCACCACAAAACCTTGGAGGTCACTAAATATGGAACTCATGGAACATTAACAATATGTTTGCATCCTCACATGGATTTTATGGAAGTATCTACTGCTCTACATGTGGTGATGTAGCTGGTAAACTTCCCAGAGGTGCAATCTATGATACATTCCCCTATACCGAAGCCTCGTCGTTAGGTGGATCATCCTCATGATCAGGGAAAGGAATCCTAGATAGCTGTCTGTGTGGAGACATCCTAAAATAAAACGCGATGTATCAATATCCATAGATTATACATAGAGATTTGACTCAAGAAGGACATGGAAAACACAACTCATTCTTATATAATGCATATACCGTTATTTTCCATACAACCAATTTTTACATGTACTAAGTCAAAAATCGGGTGACTAGTGTCTTGGCATCAGGATATGTCAGCCACCACATGAACACTGGATTCCCTTTGCTAAAAGCTGAACTTGAAACACTTAACACTATTTCCCCAAAACAACCTCATAGACTCCCAATATTAAAGCAGAACTGACCGCCATTGATACCGGTCACTCACAACCCATCCCAAAGTGGATAATGTCGTGACAATCCCAAACAAACCACAAATATAATAGGGTTGGTGACTAGCACCAAGTAGTCATATCCCACAAATGGGAGGAATGTTACTAAGTACCTACATGCATACACACATATCCATGAAGCAAATGCTGAAATATAAAAGCACTATAAAAACAACGCATGCAAACTACTATATCACCCAACCAGAGTACACAATGAATGTACTGGAAAATGAACAGGAAAATATACCAATAAAAAAGTGTCTAGAGCTACATGTAAAACCTGTAATTTAAGAGGTACTGATACTGTCTTCAGAAAAGATTTCGGAACACACCACAGACTGTTTGGTCTAACAGTGCATTACCTGGACCTAGTCTTCCTGGAACTCCATTGAAGAATATTTATTTTACAAAAGACACAACATGTGTGGGGTAAGATCATACATGTGAGAGAAAAATAATACTTTCTAGGAAACCTAGAAAATAATAACAAATTACACAAAGGAAATAGAACAATGGAAATACCATGATGGAATACCACAAAGGAATAAAATAAAAGAAATACCATAAAGGAATACCAAATATGAAATACCAAGATTAAATAATACTAAGTAATACCATAATATAATTACCATGAAAGAATTCCTAAAAGGAGATACCACTGATGAATACCAGTAAAGAGTACCATTACAGAATACCACAAAATAATTCCACAAATGAATTAATAGTCATCTCTACAAAGATATATGTGTATAGAAAAAATATCAAGAACATATAGATATAATCAATCTAATAAGACACAGAGACACAAAAAGGCATATAATATCCTAATGATACAAAATATCCATAAGACACACTGTCTCTATAAGACACACAATCTATATTAGAGACACAGTCTCTACGTTAGAGCTTGCCACATAAATGTTTTCTTGAATCATTCTCGTTCTAGGAGAACTCACTTCTCAAGACATTAGGTTAAATGGAAACTCTCAAAAACCAAACTATGGGTATCTCAAAGTGACCTTCTCATCGTAAGGATCCCAACCCAATAGATGGATCATCAAATGGACATCCTATATTAATGTTATGACCATTTAAAAATTTCAGAATGGGTTTCCCTCAGTCATAGAGTGAATGTGCTATCAGTCCACCGACTGTGGCAGTCGACCTCCGTGGTCAATAGTTCTATGGAAGCTCGACCTACTATGGAATTTGACTGTACTTCTAGATATTGCGGCTGTACAACAAGTCGGTCGACTGTGCCTCATGGTCAAAAGCTACAGTCGACTACACCGCTAGTTATCTCGACAACACGTCAGCTTAGTCGATCACAACACTCAGTTATCCACCATGGTCAACCATGGAATGTTCTAGCCACCATGGGTATGTCCAGGATCCTTCCCTACCCATAAGTTTTTTTGAGACACGCAATGTCCAAACTGGTCCATCAGGTCAACCTGACCCACTTGGCTTGACATGCTCTATCTAGGCCTGACCTACATCACCAACCCTGACTTCTACACCGGACCGACCCGTTATATCAACCGAGTCCACATTTTTTATTTGTTCTGGCTCATACAGTCTCCCATGCTGATCGCAGCTAGTCGACGCAACCACCCCATCACATCCCACGCCATTATGCCTCCTATAACAACCACCACCTTCCTTTCTTACGTGGCCCTCCATTCTTCCCCCAGTGCTCCAAAATCTGAAAAGAAAACACCTCTATGATCCTTGGGTCCCTTGATACAATGATCCGACCTCTATTTCATCTTTCCTCTAATCCAAGGGTCTGATTGTGTTCGGACATAATTCATTCTCATTAGAAGGATAAATGAAGAGGATAATGTAATATCTTGATAATCCCGCATAAATAACCCATCTAGCAATAAATATTTAACTACGGATGAATAATTTTAAGGATTTACCCACTCACGTCTTCAAAAATAATAATAGGGAAAATAAATCAGAAATGAAATTCCATACCTAGGATATAGATCATTCACTATCGAGTATTTATTTCCTTTTACATTATGTCAAGTACGATCTCCCTTCCTAGTGTTTATGGTCACTACAGAATGAATTCTCTAAATACTCTACCTGGAGCATCTAGGGAATTTCAAGATTTATGATCCAAACCCTGGGTCCCTACCAACATCATCAATTAAAAGAAATAGTTCCTCTATATTGACATAAAATTAAAATAAAATAAAATTAGAGTTTATTTTATTCATTAAAATTCTTAGAAAACTATTTTTCATAGATGATCCATGATGGACAATGATAGGCTTCACCTAGGGAAAACAAAACATTAGAAACTAAACACTGATCTCAAATATCCAATCTGATTCACTGTTCTTGATTTAATTGGATTTTATGATAAATAATATTATTTAATAATTTTGTTTATCACTACATCCTTGGTGAATTTTTCTTCAGATGCCACTCTCCGAACAAAGTTAAGTTACTTCTAGGGTAAATCCCCCATTAAGAGCTCAACGGTGCCCTCGAATTCATGATTCAAGATCCCATTTAAAATATATTCCACATTTTGAGGAAATCCATGTGTTTATGCCATTAAAAACATAACATTTTTATTTTATTATTATGGATAAAATAGGCTTCAGAATGAAAAATCGTCTTAGTGCATGGTCTTAGAATTTTTCTAGATAATTTTTAAAAATAAAATTCAAAAAATACACATAATCTAACAATTCCATGATAGTAGTGTCTCGATTCTAATCTTAGTATTTTATCAACATGTTTTGTGGGGTGTTTACAAATGAAAAAGTGTCCAAATAAAAAAATAACTAATGTAATGTATACTAACTAAAAAAATACAATATGTCAGTTTTCATTACATGAAATCATACACACTAAACAAATCACCATGATGGAATCAACTATACTATTGAATTATAAATGAAAAAATACAAAATTTTACTTATACTTTATAAAATTAAATAATGATTAATGAAATATACATCAACTAATAAATGATATATATTTCACATTTTCTATTATGTGAAGGAAATAAACATCATGGAGATGAATAGATTATGTGTGGGGACTATGTTAAATTATATGCCCAATAATGATACACCAGATATCAGTGGTTATGCATACCCACATCAACAAATAAATTAAAAAAATGATTCCACAGAAAAAAATAAAAGAAAGAACATAGAATTGGAAAAAATTATAAAATGAAAGAAAAAGGTAGAAACCTTATATAGATTAATCATTAGTTCTCCAATAATAGTAAAAATATTTGATCATGATTTTTATTAATATTTAATGAAAATCAGTAATTCTTTAATGAACTTCTTTCTAGGAATTCTGGAATCTCTTATAAAATTATTCAAATAATTTAATTTAATAAAATCATATTAAGGTATCTTGTATAAGAATGGAGATATCAAATGATTGAAAATTTTAAAAAAATTTCAATAACCACTAGGGACTGACTCAAGTCACTACTATGGCCTTATAAATAATCAAAATAATAACGTCTTTAAAATCACTCAAAAAATAGAACAGGATCATGAAATGAAACTTCAAATGAATATCATCGAAAGCCTAACTGTGATTCAAATCTATAATTGAATAGTCATGATTTCAAATGTGAAATTCATGAAGGTAAAAAAAAATACCAAAGAAGATGATCAATCATGGAAAATATAATGAAATTATTTTATAATTCCATGCTCCACACAACATACAATCATTATAATTGAATTGTAAAAACTTTTTAAAATTAGTGGAATGTTGTGCGGGTGATAGTGGAAAATAAATAGATTCAATAATTCGATTATAATTCTATGGGAACTTAAATAGGATATGAGATCCATATACATGTCAAAAAATGACTGAAATTCTCTTGGGTATCTCACACCCACCGGAACAACAACCACTAACTATAATAAATTCAAATATATTGGTTTTCTCACAAAAAGAACCATCCACTGGATTTAAATGGGATGAAACACAAATAATTTATCATCTAAATAAGGGATGTGGTAAAATGAAAAATCTAGATAACTCTTTATAGGAATTAATGGATAAAAAACACTCCTAACTACTTCATTAGAATTGAACATATCCCATCCCAATGATCCATGCGAAAAAGATATTCATCAAAGGACAATCCCACCAGAAAAACCACTTTTTGAGAAATTGTGATTTTTGGGCATCAGGCCTGGTGAGAACCTTCTATTTATGTCCCACTATTTGGAGGTTCATGATAATAGTGAATCATGTAAATTTTGTGGTTTTATTTTTTTTTATTGATTATTTTATTTTTATATTTCATATATCAATTTTTTCAATACTAAATATTTTCTAATACAATCGCAATAAAAAATATTTGAATTGGATTAAATTTTTATTCTTTTGTGAATATTTATTTGGTTTAGTCTCTAAATTTAACATTTTTATATATCTTATATTTTAATTAACTTCAATAGAATCAATTAATTAGATATGGGACCAATTTTTCAATATTCTTTTAGGTAAAAATAAAATTTAATATATAAATTAGTATTCTTCTCAATAATAGTGACATATTTTTTATTATTAAAATAATAACTAATGGTCTACCAAAAAAATATTAAATAACTTCTTCACAAAGAATAATATTTTAAAACAAAATTTTTAAATATTAAATAGTTTATTGGAAATAGAAATTATAATTTATATATTCAATTTTTATTAAAATAATTTTGTTAATAGTATCATAAAGGAATATCTATAACTAATCATAAAAGATATATTGGCATTGAATAGTTAATATCAATAGGTATGAATGTATGATAAAAACTATTTACAATAAATCCATACCAATAAAACCTAAAACCAATTTGAATTTCTATCTTTTACCAATATAATATTATCTGTAAATAAGTTTCGGAATTTATGGAGCAGTTTTTGAAGTAAAATCTATTATGGTAATTCTACCACATTAATCATTAACCCTAAATACATTATTTTATTAGAAGTTATTTATCCTAAACCACCTTATAAATTTCCTTGTGAAAAATTATTCTTGGTTGATTAAATTTTTTCTCTATATAATTTAAATTCTTGAGTCCAATTTTAGTGATACCATTTTTAAATGTTTTGAAACCCATTTTTTATTTCCATCGGTAATTTGTGAACTGATGAAATTTTATTTTCAATTATAAAATAAATGTATGGATGATCTATTGGTGTGGAAAAATGTATTTCCCTAATGAAATTTTTAGTGATTTATATATCATGATATAATAAATAGAAGGTGTAGTTTAATTTTCTCACAGCATAAAGGGTGAGCCTCTTTGGATTATTCTCACACAATAATAGGGAATCCTTCATCGATTATTATCAAAACATAAATGGGGAGCATTATTAAATTAAGCACAAAACCTAATGATTATTCCTTTATCAATTACACTAAAAACATAAAGGGTCATCCTTCATTGATTATGCTCATATCATAAACAGTTAACCTTCATGGATTACACTAACAATATAAAGGGTGACCCATCAAAGATATTCTCCTAAATTAAGTGGTGGGATTTCTTGGATGATCTCAAAAACTAATGTTTTTTACTTCTTTGATATTGTCATAATAATATTAGAAAATATGTTCATATTGGTTCCAAATTTCATCGTTTTTTATGCCCATTTTAATGTTATATTTCCATTCGATATTCTTATGATTATACTTCATGGGACATTTTTATTATCTCAAAATATTTTCTAATTATACATTTATATTAACTTTTAATTTACTTTCACTTATACAATTATTTTTTATGAAATCCCATTGGAACATTTGTAACAACCCTATTTCCCTCAGTGGTATAACTCATTTATTTTTGGAATAATTCTTTAGTACATCCCTTTTAATGTTAACTATTAGATTAATGGAGGTTATAATGTTTTGTTAGGATTTTATGAAACTAGGATGCTAACAATTTTGTGTAAAATGAGTTTTCCATATAGATGGATGAAACTATGAATCCTAGCACGCATGGTTTCCCCTAACCACATAGAACTTTCCATATGGGGAGAAGGGATCCACCCTATTTTCTGCAACTATATGAGCATTGGAGAACGTCCATGATATAATATCTTATATTTTTATAGTGGTCTAGCACATGACTTGTTCATAGTTCGGAAAACAATTCACCTATCCCAAGAAGTGTCCCTTTATGGACATAACCTAATAAATGGTTGGCACACTATTTTTCCAACCATGCAGCCAAACCATACAACCTGATTTTGAGCGGTTATATTACTATTTTCCCTTAAAGAAACTAAAATGTAAACCCTAAATTATCCCTTATCATTTCTTTCATGAAATCCATCCATATTATTCTCATGGATCTCCCTCAAACCTCTACTTGCTTCTTTGATTTCTCCTCTATCTAGAATCCAAATCAAATTTTATCAGTCATGTTGGATCTACATCAGTAAGCTTTTGAACCCTCTTTCTTCCTTCCATATATACTCTTAAAATCCATTTATAAGTTTAGATTCATCCTCAAATGACCTATTTTTTATCCTTTGGACCATTATTAAATTTTTATTTCATTCTACATTATATCTCAAGATGAAAATAGACACAGAGTTAACAACATCCAAATGGTAAGTGGTCTAGAATTATTTTTTTGAAAGTTTAGTGTTTCAAATGTTTCTATATTCTATGTCATGTCATTTATTTCCACATATTCAAATAATTTTTTATTTTTCATTTCTAAATAATTATATTAATGAAATTATACTTTCATATACCCATGATAGGTGATTGAATGATTTTAAATAACATTTACTGAAATATTTTCCTTAAATATTAATTTTCTCCCCTTTCTCAAATAAATGGATCATTTTATGGTGAATAAAAAGGGTTGGAAAGGCCAAACCATGTGATAAATGTTTTTATTATATGGATTATTTGAACTGTTATGGCTTGGTTGAATTGGGATTAGTGATTATAATACATATGAGGAGATCCTCTAGTTATGATAATAATAATAATAATAATAATAATAATAATAATAATAATCCCATTTCAATGGCTAATGAACAATGGTTGACGGGCTTGTTGGTCATGGTGTTACCCTATCCCTTACATCAGGTGTAGAGAATAACATCTCACACTGTGACACTATTATTTAAATGATGGGAATGGAACACCACATTCTTACATATCTGGTGTTTGGAATGACGTATCATTGACAACTATCCTTTTTCAAATACAAATTATTTTTTAATTTGGGATCCTTACCACAATGGTTTCCTTTACTCAAAATATTCTATAATCACTATTTTTTAATTCTTATAATGATTTTCAAGGATACAACACCATTGAAAATTCTATATTAATCCATAAAGATTCAGTATTATTTGGTATCTTTCTCACAATAGATTCCCCAATGATAGTTTCCTTCAGTTGTTTGGAATCTAAATCTACTCTAAATTTATATTATGTAACATATACATGGAATATTCTAACTATATTTTTCTTTCTTATGCCACTAATTCTTCTCTTTAGAACTATATTTTTAGCATATTTTATTGAAGATGGTTGATTCTTGTCTTCGTTAAATCTCATCTAAAGATATTTGTAGAAATGAAAAGTTCACAAAAAAATAAAAATCTTTTCCTTGCTACAATAATTGAGCTCCACCATCTTATCTAGTTCAATAGAAATGATTTAATTAATAAAAACTAACCATTTAATTAAAATACTGTTTAGGTGAGGATCCATATTTCCATACGTGAATCTTCTTCGGTGAAAAAGGGTCTCTAAAACAACTCTATTCATGAATTTGGAATCCAATGACATATTTTGATAGATAGAAATTTCTTCCAACCTTGTTTCACCTTGGATGTGTTCTAGAGATATCCTTTTCTTGGATGGATTAAATTAAATGTGGATGGTGCATCCAAAGGATGTCTGGGTCCTATGGGTTGTGGAATTATCTTCACGAATAACAATGGTCAGGTTCTTTGATTCTTTCTTGGTAGCTAAGAAGGTGCCTACTCTCTGGAGTCCAAAATGACGAGTTTGATTCATGTCACTTCCTTTTCCAATCTCTTTGGCTGGAATAATCTTAGTATTGAAAGTGACTCAACCAAAATTGTGCAAGATATTTGGAAGGGCTAGAATCATCCTACATAGATGATTACTCCTGGTTGGATGGATTGCACCTGCTCACTCCTCGACATCAATTACATAATCAAACATGTTTATTGGGAAGAAAACGTGGTTGCTGATGGCCTATCCAACAAAGGATTAAATCAAGACATTACATTTCTTGATGATCTCCCCTTTGATCTTCTCCTTTTTTATAATAAATATTGTAACATGATTCCATAATTTAGACTCATGTAACCACATTCTTTAATAATATTTGTTCTTTGGTCTTTTTGGAAAATGCTCCATCTTTTAAAGAAATGATGTATCAATCCACCTATATTGTATTATGAGCTTGACATATCACATTAATCATGAAATTCAGGGAATGTACCATTGCTGAGGCTATAACATGTTAGACTAGTTAAAGATGTATGAGTTACACCCTGGGTCTAGATCGCCCTGAGTATCTGTTTATATTACTACTTATGTATTCATGTACTAGTTACATATACATGTATAAAGTATACAAAAATAAATAATTAAATATTATTTAGCTTATAAATATGATACTTGATTCATACTTATATTTTTTATGTGGAAGAAGGTAGACTTTTCCAGGTGTCTTTATGTACTTAGAACTGACCAGTACTTATTTATTTAGAATTCTTTTTACTTTCATACCTACACACTATTATTGGTATGTATAATGCATGAATCATTTGTGGACACTGTTGGTGGTGGACTAATGATTTTATCTCAAACCCCACTCGGTCCTCCTTTGGTAACGTATTAGACTTCTTATCTATAAGCATGGATAACATAAAGAGTGGTGCTGTTGATTTATGATATGGTTATCTATATCTTGGTTCTTTGGAGTAGAGGATCAAAAAAATTATCTAGATTTTAGGGGAGCATTATTTTAGCATTTTTATATTTTTATAGCATGTTGTACATAGAAGTTCAATGTATCCCCTATATCCCCTCTTTGTATATCCTCTTGCCATAGAATCACCATGTATATGAATCATCCTATCTATTTATTATTATTATTATTAAATTTTAATTTGTTGTTAATTCTTCCACAATAGCTATTATTATATTTTTTCTACTATTCCATCTAGTTATATATTCTATATCTACAGTATATTTATATATAATTTTAGTTGTTACCATATGAAATGAGATCATATTCTCCCCACAAAACAACATAATACCCTCTATTATATTTGGAAGCCTCTGGAATATGGGGGGGGGGGGTCTACCTGAGGCTATGTGACCCATTAAATTTGGGCACCAATTTAGTGGATATAGAGATAATACATTACAAAGTGGTATCGAATAGTTTATTTTCTATTTTTATTTATATTATCATGTTAGACAGGTGACTATAATGAAACAAAATTAGGTTATCAGAATAATCATTAGAGTATCTAAACCATATATAGAAGAAAAAAAAATACATGGGATGTGTTATTGAGGTTTTTTATCCTACAATTGTTGATATGATTTCACCATTGAGTGATACACATGCCTTGTGAAATTATTAGTGTTAATTTTATTGAAACAGTTTTTTTTATTTTTCCTCTATAAGAATGAAATTAGAATCTCTTGCATCATTATAGGAATATTAGGAGTAATATGCCCTGTATCTTTGCATTAGATGTTTACATTCTACATGCATTTTCCCACTTCAAAAAATTAGTTCCTAGATTGTTATATATGGAAATGTGTTGAAATCTCTTGTAGTGATAATATAATTGGTTTAATTAATGGTTCAAAATAAATCTAAATTGTTTTTTCTATATAGATTGGTGATGAAACCTTAATTTTCCACTTATGACATAATGTATGTTCGGGTACTACTGGTTCTAGACCACAATATATATATTCATATATATATATATATTTATATATTTATATATATATTAAGAAACCTGATGTGTTTAAATATTTAAAACTGACAGGGTAAGCACAAAATGGAATGGCAACTATAAATTAAATGGTGATTTCCTCTATATCTAGCAATTGACACACCATTTACGTGAACCTATATTATATGATAAGAAACCATGACCCAGAAACAACCATAATAGTTGGATGTTGGGATTCAATTTGGTTCTTATGACCTTTTATGGTATATCATTATGACCATTAATTAACTGTGGAAGTAGTAAGAGAGTAGTGATATGTTCATTTAAAGGAAATGTACCTTTCATAGTTATCTGTATATGATCTGTTGACTATTAAATTTTTTTACATTGGAATATGTTTGTAATTATGGAATCAATCCACCAAGACTACCTCAAGTTGTATACCCTGAAGGCTGAGACAACCATGAACAAGAGGTGGTGGTCCTTTAGTTTCCAATGATCCCTCGTTTTGTTCCACCTATGGAGACAACTTCTATTCTAGATATGGGCACTAATTCACCATTTTGAGAAGGTTTTTTAAGTGTAATGAAATCTATTAAAGGTTTCACTCGACCTACCTCGACTATGTTAGAGTTTGATTCTGAGTTTCAGTAGAAGATTACTACCATATTTTTAGTGGATAGAGGACCTCATAAAATAGAATCATGTTTGGATACCATGAATATAATTTTCAAGCATCTAAAGATGCTGCCATAGTAGAGGGTCAACGTTGCAACATATATTCATTTCGATTATTACAAGATATGGTGGGGTGTTATTAACTAGTCATATGAACATAAATATATGATGTAGGTGGAATTCAAGACCATCTTTTACTACTACTTATTTCTATAGACTTTGACGGAATACCGAGCTGGAGATCATGTGAACCCATATCAAGGATGCATGTTAGTAAGGGTGTTTTCTAATTGTTTTACTAAGATGCAATGATTCTCCCAAAATTTAGAGGGTCATGATATTTTTAGCACAATGACATTCATGGATCGGCTGGTATACACCATCGGATCACAGGTCAATGTCCCTCAACCATAGACTATTCATGTGATCATTATCCAGGAACACATTATAAATAGGAATTTGAGAGAAGTATATTGTGGTATCTATGGTAATTAACCACATAGATCTTATAGTGTTTATTATTTTGGATGGAAATTTCACTTTTAGGTATCTTGTGGGGCCCTATCAGTTAGGCAGATCACACAAAAAAAACATTATTGTTTGTGACCAGTGTGGGAAGCCAAGACATACAAATCCTCAGTGTATTGAGATCCAATGAAATGTAGAGTAATTGAAAGGATGGAGAAAATATATATATATATATATATATATATATATTCTAAATAATCATTCTAATACTTCCTTGAAAATGAGGATCTACTCCAACCCCATGTTCATGATCGAGGCCAATATTAACCTTCCAGGCAAGCTGTTAGAGTACCACTAGCCATTCTGTCCTAGGAAATGGTCAAGGGTGATTTTGTAAGACTTCAAACATTCAACGGTAGTTTATCAGTAATGCTTGAGGAAGTAATGTTGTGAAGATGGTCCACTGTATGGGATAATTACATGCAATACATGTATTCCAAAGGAGAATAGCACTTGACCATCTAATGTTTGATATACTATACTAGAAGTATCTACATTAGTGTCAACTTTATTTGACATATGCACATCTCAATATATTATAATTTAGATTGTTATGGAGAGTCTAGGATTCAAGATAGAGTTTTGCATTGGTGTTATGACACCTGATACCCAATTGGGTATCCAATTACAGAGCATTCTCTATTTTAAGGATTATACCAATGAGATAGGAGGATATAACTTTGTATGGAATTTATCCGTATTTGACTTGATATTGTTTGATGTTATTATCCAGATGTACTTGTTAGTTCTGTATCAATACCATATTGATTAATATAATTAGAGGGTGTAATTTAAATCCCCATAGGGTGGTAGGTATGTTTAAATGGGAGAGTGGTATTTATTTTTGATGTGAGTGGGACCCAAACAACAAAAAATTTTTAGAGTGACATCCCTTATTTCCTATATCGTCATGAATGAGTAGGGGTTATGATCCACTATTTTCATTATAGTGGTGGATTATTTGAGGGACACCTTCCATTATAAATTTTCTAGGATACCTCTAGTGAGATAGGTAGAATTCACAATTGAACTAGTTCCAAGAATAACACCAGTGTCAATTCCTCCTTATAGGAGGGAACCTATGATGCTTGTAGAACTCAATTAAAATCTAGATGATATGGAGGGTAAGGGATTTATATCCCTCAAAAAATCACTACAGGGTCCACCAGTCCTTCTTTCCCATAAATAGGATACCATGTTAGGCTTTACATGGATTACTAATGGTGGAATCAGCTTACTATAAAAAACAGCAATCCATTTCCAAAAATACACAACCTATTTTATCTACTCAATATAGCGACGATCATTTAAAATATTGATTTTTTTGTTTAAATATAATCAGTTTCAACTCAGATCTTCATACATTCCTGAAATTTCTTTTCATAGGATGTATTCTCTTTATGAGTACATGGTAATTTAATTCAGTCTCATGAACACACTTTTATATTTTATGTCTCTATGGAATTGGGTTATCCACTTATATCTAGATTCACTCTTGGTAGTAATTATGGGTGACATCTTAGAGTATTCTTGTTCTCAAAACTATGATTTTAACCATCTTGATATCATCAAGAATACACTAATGGAGAAATCGATTTATGCTAAACTCAACAATGATATTTTTCTATCGATAAATTACAATTCCTATGTTATATCATCTTAGAGACAGAAGTGTCAGTAGACCCAAATAAGGTGAGATCTACTATTCCATGGAAGCAGCCCAAGGATGTATTTGATATACAGATTTTCATGGGGATATCCAGTTATTAATAACCCTTCAAGTACGATTTATCACAAATAGTATTACTTATAATTAGCTTGATAATAAGGGTGTGACATTTTTATGGTTAGAATCTTCTGATGTATCATTTTGGGAATTGATGGGTAAATTGACTTCAATGAAAATTCAAATTCTTCCATGGCCAGGGATCATCTATAATTTTCACTATGATGCATCATTTATTGGATTGGGATCTATCCTAAAGTCAGAAAAAAATTTCATAGTGTTATAATCATGTCAATTGAGGCATCACGAGAAGAATTACCCAATGAACAACCTCAACATAGATTAATTAGTTCATGCATTATGATGTTCAAGGAACTATAAACATGGAGAGAATTTTTTGGTCATTACATATCATAAATGACTCATGTACATATTTGCATCACATGATATGATTCTCAAGCATCACATATCATATGAATATATGAAGTCCTTTTATTTTGAGTATCCAAATATTCTTAGGAAAGGAAATACAGTAGCTGATGCTTTGAGCTATAAGATTCAGAAAGGGGTATTTTAGGAGGCCATTGTGGAGTGGTAGCTCATGGGACTATTTTCAAATATTCACATTGAGTTTCAAGAGAATATTGGGTAGAATATCCTATATTCCATTTAAATGAACTCTATTATCCATAATAGGTTAGAATGTGGTAACTTTCAGATACCGATGTCATATTATTGAGGGAATGTATTTCAAATGAAGATTCAAATTCTAGTTGGACTAAGGATGATGTTGAGGATACCCTATGCATTTAGGGGAATTCTTGGGTCCCAGTAGACATAAGAAAAAAGATGATGTGGGAATTAAATACCTTAGTTTTGGCATCACATTCGGTTGTAACTATGATGTATCGATACTTGTATCTCCAATATTGGTGGCCTTAAATGAAATTGGAGATATCTCATTTTACCACTAATCACTCCACCTGTTAGTCGGGGAAGGAATAATATCAACTACTAGAAGGAATTTTATAGTCATTTTCCATTATAAGGTGGAAATGGTATGATGTATCTATAGGAATCATGATATATTTTTCCAGATAGCCTCTTGGAAATGATATTGTTGGTGTAGTTTTTGATCGCTTGATGAATATCACACAAATTTCACCTATTCAGGGGAACTTTTTGTTAGATAATAAAGAGAGTGTATACATTAGGGAGGTCGTACATCTTTATAGAGCTTCAAGATCTATCGTATTTGACGAGGATTCTAAATTCCCATCATATTTTGGAAAGGGTTTTACAATTCCTTTGGTATATTCTTTATTCAAGTCATGTCCTATCTCTCTCATTATGATGGAGAATCTAATCATATTTTTCACATGTTAGAGGGAATTCTATAGGCATATTTCCATGAATTCATAGATTCTTTGGAGATACTCATACCCTATTTGTGATTTCTTATAGTAAAATATTTTAGTATAGAATTTTGATTGATCTTTATGAATCTCTATATTATAGGCCTTTTTGATAACCTCTGTGATGGTTAGAGGCATCAGATGAATAATTTCTTGGACCGTGTCCCACCCAAGATACATCAGAGTAAGTCTAGTTGATAAAAAAATGCACGAAGATAGATCACACTAGAATATAGGTCATATGAATACTAATTATGGATAACTCTTGAGTTTTAGGTTGGGGAATAGTTTTCTTGGAATTTTTCATAGGTTTTTTGATTGAAAAAGTTTGAGTTTTTGTAATATTTTGATTAAATTTGGTGACCTCTTTAATGTTTTTAAATGTATTAGTCTAATATACTACATGGTTTAATGTCTTCAAAGATTCTAGTTTATGAATGATATCTTTATAATATCTTATCTTTTTCGAAATTATCCAAAAAACATAAAATTTTCTCCATCCGGATGAGGTTGATTAAAATATGGATACTTCCATTGAAGATTATCTAGTGTTTTTTATTGTTCAGATATTTAAGAAACCCTGAGGTATGTTATATCATTTATCAATAATGATATGGTATCATGTTAGAGTACATAAAGAGACTTGGGAGAAGGAAGCTGGAATATGAGCCTATTGGTGGGAGCTATTCAATGACAGACCCACTTTACCATATAAAATCCAACTTAGGAGGTGAGTTTCATTGAGTATGAAATGAAATTTCCCATGTATTATCTAAGGTATGACTCAATTGTTTTTGGATTAATTCTTTATTTTGTCCCTTTTAATATTTCCTAATGGATTCAATGATTTCAAAAGGATGTTAATGTATTTGTTAGAGCCCAATACCCTAGAATTTGGAGGAAACAAATAGGTTCACAATGTTATATGTAACCTTGCGTCTCATTCTAGATGGTTTCTCAGGACCATGTGAGGGGTTTTCTAGGGGAGTATGGAGGCATACAATATTATGAAACCATGATATTCTAGATTCATTCCATTTAGAAAATACCATACTTCTTTATAGAATATTCCCACAAGACCTTCACATAGCTAGGAAAACTATTCTCCCATCCAGTGTGGGGTCCCTCTTAGATATATCCTAGCACACTCCAGGTGCATGGTTTGGCCAACAATGTGAAAAAATCCTATGAACATATCATGAATGGTTTTTTTACAATTTCCTTTAAATGAACTTATAATCAAAACCCTTCATTCTCTCTTATCATTTCTAACATGCTTCCCATCCAACATATCCTGAGGGATCTCCCTCATGACTCTTTTAGGTTCAATGATTTATCCTCTATAAAAAGTACAAATAAACCATAATCTAACACATTAGATCTACATCGATAAGCTCTTAAATTTCCATTCTTACTTTTATATTTTTTCTTCCCACATCATGTTCTATTTAGGATCATACTCATATTCCCTATTTTAATATTGGTGGGATAATATTAATTTTCCATCCAATCAAGTTCTGATATGAAGCTGATTTTTGATCATGATTTTTCTATGGCACAAGGGTATTTTTTCTAGACTTCAATCTAGAAAGATCAATTTTGTCCTAAAAATCGCCATAGTGAGTCATGATAGATGATTGTACGCATCACATTAAATTTATCATTTCATTTATAAATAATTATACACATGATATTATAATATCATAGAACATTGGAAATTGTTTAGCTAATATCGAACTCAGTAATTGGCCCCCATTTGGGTGCGATGAATGAAAGGATTCTATATATACAATTTTGTAATAGACCAAACAAAATCTATATGTTCATCTTTGATTGTAAAAGGAATTCTCCTTTCTCTATTTCTACCTAGTCGATTAAATCACCTTGTAAGTTCTTGGATTTCCAAAAATATGAATTTTCACCCCATGATTAAATAAATAGATTGTTTTAAAATGAATGAAAATGGGTGGGAAGGCAATGGAAAGTGATTTAATTTTTATTATATTGATTATATGAACTATGAAGCCTTAGTGAGTCGAGATTGATGAGTATAACTCTTATGTGGTGAACCCAAAGATATTATTATAATTAAAATTATTATATTGATATTGGATGATGAATGATGCTTATGGGGATTTTGGGTAACGGTGTTTCACTATCCCTTACATTGGTTGTTGAGCCTCACATCTAACAGTATGATAATTATAATCAGATAATGGGAAAGGCACACCCCATTACTCAGTATAAGGCACATGGAATGATGTCTCTCCCCACCTATCTCAAGTTGTGAGAATGAAGTTTGCATTAACATGAGATTCAGGGAATATACCATTTACAGGGCTATAGATCAGTATATAAGTTATGGACGCTTAAGATAAACATTTTTTCCACCAATAACCTAGTATCTATGTATATTCCTACTTATGACTTCACGTTATTAGTGAATATTCATGTATAAACAATACATATATATATATATTAATATTAAAAATTATATATATAAATATAGTACATGGATAATATATATTCTAGATTACATGAAAGCATGTATATTCTTCTAGGTGTCATTATGGAACCTAATGTAACTGATACTTATTTATTCTAATTTTTTTATTTTCTTACATAGAAACAATGATTTTTATGTATACTAGCTAGATTATTTTAAACACTAATGGTAGGGGTCCAGCTGAGTATACCTCAAACCCTACTCGTTCCTCCTTTGGTACATATGTAGAATTCTTGTATGAAGTTATGGATAAGCAAATGTTCCCTATTATGGATGTTTGATATGGTTACCTATAAGTTCGATCAATGGAATAGATGACAAATAATACACTCATGATCCTAATGGAGCTTTCAATGTGAATTATTTAATTTTTTATATCACATTGTATATGTATGTTCAGAGTATCCAGTGTTTCCCCATTCAGTATATCATCATTCCATAGAATCATTATTTATATGAATCTTTATATGGGGTTTTTATTGTTATTAAATTTGTATTGTTATTTATGTTTATGTAGTAGTTATTATTGAATTATTTCCATTGGGGAATCTTTTTATAAAAGTTTTTTATGTTTTCTAGTTATTTATCATGTTTGATATTCTTCTTTGATATGAGTGTATAGTCTCCCCACTGTACCACCTTATACCCTCACAACTGGTCAAATGCCTCTCAGGTATTGGGAGATGTTCATGATGCCACCTAACACTCCATATCAGTGCATTGATTTAATGAATCTTCATTTGAGATGTTACACCCTATTATTAATAATAATATAACTCCCCTATTCTTTTTTCTCAAGTTTTTATGAGCATACCCTTGATGAAATGATTTGGATTTTTCACATAATAGCTATTTTTGATTACACCATTTATATGATTCAATTATCAAATTTCTGATGATTATTATAACCTATGTATAGTATAGAATAGATTATAGTATGTCTAAATTATGGAGAGATGTTAACAAGTATAAAAAATGAGTTGCTTATATAGATAAGGTGTCTTTTCAAGACTTACACTCCTATATCCTCTTCATGAAATATAATATTTACATTTTAGGATTTCATCCAATAAATGTGAACCAATTTCAACCATCCAAAACATGAAATATCAAAATTAAATATGGTATCACTTACATACGAATGGAAAAAATATTTTTATATTATTATAGAGTTATGAAAACTCTTACATAATAGTTCCCATGACAATAAGTGAACGTTATTATCACTATTCACATTATTGTTTAATAGCATTGTTGATAATTATTCATAATAATTAAAAAACCCAATGAAAAACCTATAAAAATAAATTATTTATAAAAATAATCATAAAAGGTATATATTAAAAAATAAAGACACCCAGTAGTCCTTTTCAAGACCATGAAATCATAAAATTAGTTTTTCTTTATCATAAGAAAACATGAGAAGTAATAATCCATTACTAACACCTAAATTCATCGTCACAGCAAAAATTAATTTATAAAAGGCATTATATGAATACATTATGGTAAATTAATAGCCCTACGGTTTTTATAAAAAATTTAAACCCATGAATAACCTTATCTTAAAACATATTTTTTCCCTAAAATAGAACAATCCAACCAATAAACAAATGGTTATTAGCTTTCCATCTAACTTAAAATGATTTAAATGAAAGGAACTTATAAATAATTGAAAATTAATGTATTTTACTTGAATCCTCATCATCATAGAACCCTAATTATAAAAAAAATTGGAAAAACCAATATCATTGACTTGCAATGAAAAAATCTAAAGAAAATAGTCACTACTTATTTCATTGGTGATCTATATCCGGATCACCCATAATCATGAGATACTTATTCCTAAATCATAATTCATACATAGTTTCTTAAGGAACATTACAGGGATTAAACCCATAAAATCATGAATTTCTATTACTAAACTTCTATAGATTTCCTTTTGTACCCATAACAAGAAGAATTTTATATAGTTAAATATCCCTTCTCATAAAAATACATTCTGAAATCCAGAATACCTATAAAAAATAGAATGTGGTTTTTTCTTTGATTAAAACATGGATTATTATAAAATAATACATATAAAAAATAATGGAAGTGGAAGGAGTAAAATATGTTACCACCATATAATTTAAAATAATCATTTCTTCCTTTTTGTAATGATAGTCATAACATTATGTAAAAAATAAATAAATATATTCCACTTGAAATCCATCAAAAAATGACAAATAAAATATAAAATTTTGTTTATAATTCATTTATTTCCATAGAAATATATTTTTAAATGAATTTATTGAACATGGGAATAGAATAAAATGATTTAGAAAATAAATCCTTAAAAAATTCAGAATGGATTTTTAATGTAAAGTTTACCATAGAATGACTATGAATTGCCACATTCAATACCCATCATCGGATATAGTAATATTTTGTTAAATATTTACCATTATTTGAACAATTGAAATATTTAATATTTATTTAATTTTATTAATTACCAGTTTATACACTATAATATAATCTATTCACTTCTCATCAAATGTTTTGATGATATTCAAATCACATGTACAATATGAATTTGGTAGGCTAACTATTGTAAAAGTGAACATTATTAATTTAAAAATATAATAATAATAATAAAAACATATTTATAATTTTTATAAATAACTATTAATTTAATAACATCCCATGAAATAAGGTCCTGAAAAATGAACTATGTCACATTAACGGGGATGTTAGGCCACACGTATGCATAAGCTACATTGCCATTTTTCAAATAACATGATGAATATAATATATGTTTCATTTTATTTCTCAATAATAATTATTGTATCATAAATATCATACAATGTTTTCCAATATACTTAAATAGTACATCCATGTTATTTGGTCATGAAATACGAATCACATCGCTTTGTTGATGTGGTAATCCAAATGTATGCAAGAATGTCATATTAAATTTTAAATTTAAATAATTTTATCAAATGATTTTATATAATACACTTATATAATTATAAACATGTCATCTATATGAAATATATACATCAAATACTTCATTATAGCCATTAGTGAGAGGCGGTGATGGAAATTTTTTTTTATCACTTCGCAAGGCAGTAATCTATCATGCCCACGAACAACATGTTCGTTTCCATTTTAATGGTAGTGTAGATAGATATAGGAAATTAAATTTATTGAAAATACACTCCCCACAAATTGTATATTTTTTATAATTATTTCGTTGAAATTTAAATACATTTTAAGGAGGTAGCATAAAAAATAAAACTAAAACCATCGATTAAAGGTTATACCTCTTCTTCAGACACCCTTTTTTCATGACACCTTAATCCCAAAAAGGATGGAATTATGTCTGAAATGAGACATCTAAAATATGGGGAGGTATTCAAGGTTGGTATTTGTGAAGTTATTGGATGAAAAATGGTACTTGATGTTTGGAGAGGATGTGTTAGCAGGCGCCCATTTATAAGTGAGTGGAGGGACCTTTGGAGAATTTAATGTTTCATGTTAATATAAGCTAATTTTCAAGTTAAAATTGATACAAATAGATATAATTAGAATATTTCATTGAAATTATATAATAAAGTACTAGAAAATAAATTTTTGACACGTTAGGTGATTTTTTCACCCTTATCTCTTTGTTTTAACAACTGATATACCCTTTTGAAAATTATGAGGATATCAATTTATTTACCCTTTAGTTGTCAAAAAATTACAATAAAAGAATAAGTGACCCATAAATGGAAAAAAATGATACATTAAATAATCCCCAAATAAAATTTCTAAATATAGTATTTTTTTTTAATTTTATTTTTTTTAGTAAAATATTGGTTTGATAAAATATCATTAATATCATTTTTGAAAATACATACAATATTATGAAAACATTTCTTTCTACCAAATGAAAAATGGTTCCGAAATGACATTAATTAAAATTTAATGAGTATATGGTCCTAATATAAACATTAAATCAAATTATAATAGGATAAAATAAAATTTTATTGTATTTCTCTTTGTTAAACCCCTAGGTTATCCAATTTGAACGTAAACTATGGTAATGACATTTCAATATTAAAGGGTGAAAATATGCTCATAAATTTTCAGTTTATGAAATTTTAGGACAAGTTTAATACTTATTTTCCTATTTAAATAATTTTATCATTTTTTTAAAATGTAATAATATATATTCTTCAAAAAATACTATTTGTTCCCTTTTTTGAATTATTCAAATATTTTGAATTAAAAAAATGAATGTGAAGAAACTAGAATATAAAAATTTAAAACACTTATAATATAAATTATTTGTTTTCATAACCTCTTATAAACATTAACTCACCAAAATAATAATACTCTTAGAGTTTTTAAAACCATTTACTTGATTTTATACCTCTTGCACATGCCATTTTTTGGCCTTACATAAACATTTAAAGAAATTATTTCATCATTCAATATTAAAAATAAGTTTTAATGGTAAAAAGTAGTTTCAATTTATAAATTATAATTTATAAATGATCATATGTTAATTTTATCCATATCAAAAAATATTATAGTTATTTAATTTAAATGACTGATATTTTTTCAATTACCATTCACTTAAAAATTATAAATATAAAATTGAATGTTAGAGGGGAAAAGATCATATTTCAAAATTTTCAAACATTATTTACTAAATAAACTCATTTTTTTAAATAAATGAATATTATTAAATTAATTTTACGTCTTTTGAAAATAGTTTTAATTGTAATTATTTATTTGTACCATTACATGGGAACGATATATTATGGTTAGGATTAATTGTGAAATAAATTGGAAAAATTTACAAATTTTGGACATTCATATTCAACATATGGAACCAATTTTCGAGTATTAAATTTAGGCATGGTGATCAATTTAATTTTAATATAAATTTATAAAATGTACGGAATATTGGTATCTAAAAAATGCATTTTCATGCACAGAAACGAAGATTTATAGAAACACTGTTTGGTAAGGAATGAAAAGAAATTATTTATATTATATATAAATAAATAATAATTAGTCTATGTTTATATTAATTCCAAATAATAATTTTACATTTCAATTAGTTTATTTTATTAAAATAATTGATAGTTTTACAAAAAACGATATTATAAACTCTTCAATAAAGAGAAATTATTTTATGAAATCAAAAAAAATCTATTTTATGATAATTTTTAAATGAAAATTGAAAAATTACATCCATTAAAAAATAAAATTTCAAATATTTATATATAATTATTATTGTTTTCTTTCCAAAAAAAATAATAAACATTTTTGAGGAGGAGTTATTTTTTATTAATAAAATGACTCTAATAAACAATTAGTAATTATTTACAATGATATAATTAATAAATTTGTATTGAGTAGGACTATTATATATATTTCACAATCCATTTATTCATATTTATAACCTCTGATTTAAGATCATGTTTATAAAAATAACAATTTCACTAAAATATTTTATGGCTTCATTAAGCTCCATGTATTGTGTTGTATACATTAATAAAAATAATGTTCTATTAAAATCTTTCTATTTTACATAATCCCCCTACCACCCCTTTAGTGAATT
This sequence comes from Viscum album, assembly GCA_963277665.1. Lineage (NCBI taxonomy): Eukaryota > Viridiplantae > Streptophyta > Magnoliopsida > Santalales > Viscaceae > Viscum > Viscum album. The sequence continues at coordinate 1,607,300,302 of OY728121.1, forward strand.
TCATCCTTGAAATTTGAACGTGAGCTTGTTAATAAATGGGTTGTTATTTGGAAATATCTTTTCTGAATACCCAGATTGTTAAATGTTTAATAAAACTTCCTAATGAAAAGATAGAAATATATATTTTAATTACATTTCGAATAACATATAACTAGGTATAAAAAAGTAGAAAATCAGTGGGTATTGAAAATATTGACATGGATGTTAAATTTAATATCTAAATAATTATAGAGAACTTTAGGGAACATTGATAAAAAAAGATGAATGAACCATAGGTTTATAATTAATGAAATGAAAAATCAAATAGGTATGGAAAATACTATTGATCCATAAAAATTGACAGAAATACGATAATAGTTTTTTATGATCATTTTCCATAATTTTAAAAATTCATTTTACATAGAGACTATGAAATTTTGGAAATACACTAACATTGCATGTATAGTTTCATTCATTAATCCAGAACAAAAATGAAATCATCTATTTTTACAAATAATGAGTATTTAGGTTAAATATTTCTTTCCTAAAAAAATAAACTTGTAATCTATCACATAATTACAAAATTGGATAAAAATCTATTTAACATTTAATTAAAAAATATCCAAAAATATAATGGTTTGAAGAAGATAATTCAAAATATGAATTAACCATCATATACATAAATAAAACATTAATCAAATATGCCTCAATAAGATAAGCCACAATTTAACATACATAATTCAATAAATAAATATCCTTAAATGTTTTTAAAATATTCTTGTCCAAGATATAAAATCATGAATCCAATGGGTTTGAATATATATTTTTCAAAGGTTAATTTAATATTTTCCTCTAATAAACATTATTCACTCACAATGAAATATACCAAAATATTCATATTCCTTAATCACATATTCCCCAAAATATGATAATCATTTCCATAAATGTCGTGAATCACTATAGTTCCACATTAATATTATATATGCCTCGAAAGGTTAATTCAACCTATATTAACCATATTAAATCCCTTCTTATTAAATAATATTATGTGTACATTAATAATATAATGTACCAAAACATTTTAATGATGTCTTTCTAAAATAATATAAATCACTTAATTAAAAATTCACTTTTCAATGGCATGGTTTTCTATATGATAAAATTTCTGTTCCACAAGCCATCATAATGTATACATGTACAATAATTTAAAACTTCTCTGCATACCAGGACATCACATAGGTCAGTGGTAATCACAAAACCCTATCACTATTTCATTGTGGGTTTAATCATTGTATCCCTTCTTGATGTGGTGAGTTGTTCGCTATTATTCTTGTTACCCATTTTACAATAAATTATTAAAATGTTTTTATTATAAAAAAGAAACATTGTTCGTAATAATATTCATTATTCAGTTTGTTCCTATAATTTTTCCAAAATTTAATAACATAGTTTCCCCAAATTTCTCTAATTTCCTATATATTATAAAATCCTTTAACATTAATGGTTTTATTATGCCCACAATTTTACATCCATAAAAATAAAAATCTTTCTTTCCAAAAAATACTTCATGTCAAACCTATGGGTTTCATAGATTTATACCTCATAATATAACTCCAAAAATATCATTAATGAAAAAAATTATGATATAATTAATGTAGAGACCCAAATATTGACGTACATATACATTACATAACTTTTGCGGAATACTTAGTACATAATAAAAACACACACACACAAGGATCGTAATAGTTTAGTGTCTTTGGAAACTCGGAATATAATCTTCTAATCGTGGTGAAAGTTCTTCAACATCTCCCATAATGATCTTCCTTTTTTTTACCTAAAACCTTTCTTTATATCCTGGGGAAAAGAAAACATAAAATCGTGAGATCAAATGCTCAGTAAGGGTAAACAAAAGAAATATCAATGACATCATATTCATAAGAACATAACATTTTGGAAATATTAACCTGCAAAAGAGAGCATAATTTCATAACATGGGATAAATCAGGGCAGTGAAATGTAATCACAATAATCATAACATAAAACATGAAACTTTGTGGAATACACACATAATCATATAGAATCATTTCTTGTTAGTCAAGACTCATTTCCAAGACTATCTTAGTGGACAAAGTCCCTTTCTGAACCAAGTCACCCTCGTTTCAGTCATGTTTCACTGAACCGGTATAACCTACCATTCCAGCCATGTCTATCTCATGAGATATAAAATCTTTACCCAATTCATTGGAGGGAGATATAGGTCCCACCCATCTTATAATGAATCCTTTCTTATATGTTCCACATAATCATAAATCATACATCATCGCATAACACATGTAACAAAAATGGGATTCTTGAAACAACATGACATCATAAAACAAATCATATAAGGTAAATGACTTCATAAAAATAATTCCCTCAAAACATAATCAAATCAATGTAATAATATGGATAAATACAGAACCCTTTATTATCTTAGATGGAAAATAATTTTGATAAAACACTTGAACTCCATTCTTGAGGAAAATATCCTTTCTACTTCAAAAACATTTTCCTTTCTTAACATGTCTTACAATTATAAACTAAAAGAAGTTGATTAAAAATAAACTTGAAAAATTGTAATGGAAGGTTCTTGGAAATAATGTTTTAAAAATTCATTCATGCTGTATAAGTTAAAGAAAACATTCTTCGTACTTTTGTCGAAAAAGTCAAAAAAGTACCCCGTACGAAAAAACGACAAAAGATTCCATTCATATTCTTTACTAAAAACTCACCGAACGGTAAAATTGGATTTAAACTATTGTAAGGGGATGGAAACAATATTACATATTGAGGTAACATGGATGTGGATGATAAAATACACCCCAGTAAATACCAAAGTATAAACAATCTCGGATAAAAATGAGATTGTGATATTTTCCCTTACCTTAGGTCGGATTTGCTTCGTAAGTGTCCGAAACTCCTGTATAATGATTTAAATAATGTCATTTACTTATTACAGAATCATATTCATTGTTATTATATCATATATGGTTCACTTATGACTTTATATTACTCGTTCTTTTGTAAATTCATGTTAAATTAGCGTTTTGGGTAAAATCGTCTCATTTGTCGTTCATGTTTTAACTTGTAATTATTCATATGATTACATAGATCATTATTACATAATTATATAATATAAAACATGATTTATATATAATATATATTCAGAATATAAACATATATAATGGATCGATAAATGGAAATAAATACACCGTTCATTGAGATGGTAGGCCGTACGTACGCATGAACGCTGTTTTCGTTTCCTTATTGAATAGAGTGGAATTAAGTAAATGACATAAATATATATACACACAAATCCAGTAGCTGTATAATGTCATATATTTCATTATTATTTCTTATATATACTTTATAATCATTCTTAAATGGTTAACATGGAGAATGAATCTCATCGCGTCGTGGAGCCGGTAGTCCGTACGTACGCATGAGCGATGATATCATTTCCATAATTATTGAATTGAATTGGAGTGGATGATACAATATATAAGAATCATTATGATGTTATAATAAATATGTATAGTTATTCTTTACACCATAATACCCATCCATGTAAGGTGTTGGTGGAAAAATAGATTACACCACGGCGTGGAGACGATATTCTATACGTACGCACGAGCGATGATATTGTTCCCATGATCGTGGAATTGTATTTAAGTGTATTTATACTATTTCATTATCAATATTACTTTATAATAATCATATATAGTTACTCATTACACCATTATGCCCATCCTTGTAAGGTGATGGTGGAAAATAGATTACACCACAGCGTGGAGACGGTATTCCGTACGTACGCACGCGCGGTGATTTCATTTTTCTGTAGGATGGATAGAAGGTGAATTAGGGTTTTTTTCATATTTATAATAACATATCAGTATGTAATTAATACTGATGTTATTACTTTTTCATGAAACAACTAAAGAAGAAGAAGTTGAAGAAGAAAGAAATTGAAAAGATCGGTAATGGATATTACCTCTTCTTTGAAACGCCTCTTTGAATCCTCAACTTAGGGAACTAAGATTTGTCTTTGAAGAAGACCAGGACCTCTAGGATTATTCTAGGGAAGTTGAGAATGGATTTTGGCAGGGGTTGTCCGATCTTGAGTGCACAAATTGGTGTGAGGAGGAGGGGGAGGAGGTGTCCTTTTATAAGGGAGGAGAGGGGCACCTTAGGAATATCTCAAAATATTATTTTATATTAAAGTCAAAATCGGTCTATAATGGTTCCAAAGAGTCTTATTTCGAAGCTAAAGTGGGGATGGGTCGAAATCCTATCAACCAATAGGATTTAGACAAGTTTAGGTTATTATTTTAACCTTATCAATTAGATTTAACTCTAAGTTAAATAATTTAACTTCTACCGTGTCTTTTTGTTTTCTTACACTAAATGGTTAATACACTTACTATAACATGCCAAAAAAACCCCAAATTGTTTATTATTAATATATATATCCTTATCAAAGTCATTTGGCCAAACCTTAGATTTTTAGGAATAAAATAACAATTAATAATATAATATTTGAGTTAAAAACTATTTTGTGTCAATTTTGACACTATTTAGTAATTGATTTTTGTGAAACTCATAACAGAATGATAAGTTCGAAGAAAGTTCATTAAATCAATACTAACATGTCATATTAACCTATAAAATTAGTGGAATTCATAAAAAGTATCAAATTAGATCTATTTGGGTATTTATAACATCAATTATGTCAATATTTCATTAATAAGACAATTACTGCATCATCTTTGTGTCATAAATAAATTAAATTATTTGATGTCTAAAAATTACAAATAAAATACCATTATGTAGGAAATATTTTTATCTTTCTAATTAATATTTAAAATCGAATTTATCTTATGTATAACACTATATTAAAAATGTTTTAGTAAATAAACATTGATTTTAACTCTTTTAACTATTCTTTGAATTAAATAATAATAAATGTCCTAATCTAATCCAAGTGGGCCTAAATGGTCATATTTTATTCCTAATATTGTTTTTGGTCGAATTAAACATATCCAATAGAATTTGGACATGTGTTAGGGTAATAATAATATCATTTTTACCCTTAATTACCCTATTTACTTTTAACCGTGGTAAAAAAAAGTAAAAAGTTACTATTCACCAAAAAATTATTTTTTATTGAACAACATTTTAGTTACTGACATCAACCGTGTCTCTAGGATTTTTGAAATTCCACTCACAGAAGCGGTAAAATTATGTTTTATGAACAATTCCGTTTTTTTAACTACCACTTAGTGGTTTCACTATTCATCCAAAATTGAATGTTTTTAGAAAAATACCAAAAATTAGGCCTAAGCTATATTTGATATTATGAACTCAAAAATGATGTCTATTTTACCAAATTCAAAACATATCAGTTGAATTAATTAATTTAAAAATTAATTCCCATCGTCAAAACAATTAACATGTTTTTAAGAGATAATAACTATCAAAAGATTGACACTTGTTTGTAACTGGTTTGAATGTGGAATTACATCCAATGACCAACATTGTATTAAATTGTAAGAATATAATCTAAATATACATTAAAACCACTCAAATTAAAAATTTATCACTATTAATTATTTTGATTAAAAAAGTTGTTTTTAATAATAATTTAGTAATTTTCACTATTCGTCAGAATATGAAAGTTATCCGAAAAGTACCAAAATTTTACCCTAAGCTAATTTCGATATTCCGAATCCAAAAATGAAGTCCATTTAAAAAAAATAAAATTTAAAAAATTTCAAAAAGTGGATATTACTATACATAACGGCTAGTTTTAATAATATTTTAATAGCATATCGTTGTTTAGCAAAACTTGGTGTTGCGTACAACACACGCTATCGTGAAAGGTCGCGATTGCGTGTAATTCAAGCCAGGTCAGAGATGTGTGTTGTGAAATCTCCTTTTGGTGTAGCGTATAACACAAGACATTAATGAAATTAAAAAGAATAGTTTTCATAAAATCTCAGGGTGTTACATTCTACCCCCCTTAAAATGAATTTCGCCCTCGAAATTCATCGGGGGTTATAAATGGTTTACTATTTGAAAGTTTCTTTGATAGAAACCCACATCGTAAAAAGGAATACCAAAACTTATCTTTAAAAACTAAAGTATAAAACGTAATGGCTACCCAAGTTAACTAATCACTGGGTATCCACATAGGAGAACATAGGTGAAAATATGGACATGGAAGAGAAATCTAACCATCATGTTCTGATGGAGAGTGGTAGAGAACATGGCTATGGAAAAGCGAGGAATCACAAAGCCATAAATTTGTGACGATATAAGGTACCATCTGATTCATCAGATATAAGAGCACTAAGACAACATTTTAGGTTTTCAAGATCATTTCCCTAAAGTTGATGAAATTGGAATTAGAAGAAATACTTTCGTGATTTTGGTATAGTCTCACCGTTTGTCGTTATTTGGACAATTTCCACTTCATCTCTTAAAGAAATGAAGTTGAATTTGTCATTCGTGGTGTGTTAGCAGATCATGTGATAGAATGATGGGTCATTTCATCTCTTTCAAACAAAAGGTTAGCAAAAGTTATAAGTCCATCTTATGGTTAATCGTATATGGTTCCAAAAATGAACTTATACTTAATATATCATACCGCTTAATAAAATAAAACTAGTTTCTACTAACCAGGGACTTCCTGTAGGCCAGTGGTAGGCGACAAAGGTCAGTCGCACTTCGGTTGTGGGTTCGATTCCCACAGCCTTATCCGACGCGATGGGCTGTCGCCCGTCCTGCATGTTGTCCTTTTTCTAAAACTATATTACTATAACATCCCATCAATAATATCGAAAAAACTTTTATCCTTAAACAATACTAACTTATGTCCAACATAGTCCATTCCAATCATTAGGCTTATCCATAATACTGCAGTCCACTCTCATAATATAGTGAAAATGATTACCAGAGATTTAATACCATCATTGATCCCCATATATCATAAGATATGTCTTGTTGGTCACATTCCAAACATTCAAAGGCCTTAATCATGCATTCTCTTGAATACCCATTGAACCATAGTGAAAACTTGAATTCTATTAAATGTTAACACTTTTCACATACCAAAATCCTCAAAATTATATATACTCAAACCATGATATCACTTAGTCCTTATATCAATCATGAGCTCATGAATACTGTCAAACATTTCATTTTCTCCTTATCCCTTCATTATGCGCATATCATCTACTTTCCAAAATATTTGAATCACTTTTCAGGGTTACCGATACCTTAAAATTATTGAAAACCACAATAGACCAATACATAAATATTCCAATACACCATAAAAGAACCTCAACAACATTATTCTTGAATACCAATACATAAACACTTCAGTTCATCCACTTCAATGATTGTCCTGGAATAAGTCCTTCCTTGATTTAGAAGTATCTTTTTAGGTCATGGCATTGAGTTGGGTAATGCCCATGTTCTCCACAAATAAGACATTGAACTCCATAACAGTCTGTCACTCTATGACCCTTTTCTCCACACAGATAACATCGGTCCCTCCATTTGAGTTATTCCTCAAGGTTCTTCTTCCCTTCTTTAGAAATCTCAATTTTCCTTTCTTTATGCTCCTCAACATGCGAACATGCATAATAGTTTATCTTACTCTTCTTTGATGAATTAGGCATACCACTAAATTTCACCTTGTTAATCATATATCGCGATGACTGATTCGGCATAATCACAATATCTTTCTCTCTAAGAATTACACAATTTTTTTGCTCATAGTCACCAATTTGTTCATTGGATTCAATGTTAAGCGAATTCCTTCTGATTCCCTCCATTTACTAAAACACAAAAAGAATTCTGTGAGAGGAAAAAATCATGCTAGAGAAAACAACATAGTAATGGGGGAGTACCCTCAATATCTAACATCTTAGGTTAAATTCAAAGATCGTTAGCGCAATTCTAGGACTATAACCTATACGTATACTTAACCTTAGAGACATCCCTAGACATACCTTAGAAATATCTCTAGGGATCTCACTAACGCTTTCGCATCCAAGTATCCAAAGGTTGACTAAACTTTTCCTCTGAAACCAACTGTAGAGACCCGAAGCTTGACGTACATATACATTACATTACTTTTACGGAATACTTAGTACATAATAAAAACACAAACACACAAGGATCGTAATAGTTTAGTGTCTTTGGAAACTCGGAATATAATCTTCTAATCGTGGTGAAAGATCATCAACATCTCCCATAAAGATCTTCCTTTTTTTACCTAAAACCTTTCTTTATATCATGGGGAAAAGAAAACATAAAATGGTGAGCTCAAATTCTCAGTAAGGGTAAACAAAAGAAATATCAATCACATCATATTCATATGAACATAACATTTTGGAAATCTTAACCTTCAAAAGAGAGCATAATTTCATAACATGGGATAAATCATGGCAGTGAAATGTAATCACAATAATCATAACTTAAAACATGAAACTTTGTGGAATACACACATAATCATAGAGAATCATTTCTTGTTAGTCAAGACTCATTTCCAAGACTATCTTAGTGGACAAAGTCCCTTTCTGAACCGAGTCACCCTCGTTTCAGTCCTGTTTCACTGAACCGGTTTAACCTACCGTTCCAGCCATGTCTATCTCATGAGATATAAAATCTTTACCCAATGCATTGGAGGGAGATATAGGTCCCACCCATGTTATAATGAATCCTTTCTTATGTTTGCCACATAATCATAAATCATACATCATCGCATAACACATGTAAAAAATATGGAATTCTTGGAACATCATGACATCATAAAACAAATCATATAAGGTAAATGACTTCATAAAAATAATTCCCTCAAAACATAATCAAATCAATGTAATAATAGTGATAAAAATATAACCCTTTATTATCTTAGATGGAAAATAATTTTGATAAAACACTTGAACTCCATTCTTGAGGAAAATATCCTTTCTACTTCAAAAACATTTTCCTTTCTTAACATGTCTTACAATTTTAAACTAAAATAAGTTGATTAAAAATAAACTTGAAAACTTGTAAAGGAAGCTTCTTGGAAATAATGTTTTAAAAATCCATTCATGCTGTATAAGTTAAAAAAAATTTTTTTCGTGCTTTTGTCGGAAAAGTCAAAAAAGTACCTCGTACAAAAAAACGACAAAAGATTCCTTTTATATTCTTTACTAAAAACTCACCGAAGGGTAAAATTGGATTTAAACTATTGTAAGTGGATGGAAACAATATTACATATTGAGGGAACATGGATGTGGATGATAAAATACACCCCAGTAAATACCAAAGTATAAACAATCTCGGATAAAAATGAGATTGTGATATTTTCCCTTACCTTAGGTCCGATTTGCTTCGTAAGTGTCTGAACCTCCTGTATAATGATTTAAATAATGTCATTGACTTATTAAAGAATCATATTCATTGTTATTATATCATATGTGGTTCACTTATGACTTTATATTACCCGTTCTTTTGTAAATTCATGTTAAAGTAGCGTTTTGGGTAAAATCGTCTCATTTGTCGTTCATGTTTTAACTTGTAATTATTCATATGATTACATAGATAATTATTACATAATTATAGAATATAAAAAATGATTTATATATAATATATATTCAGAATATACCTATATATAATGGATCGATAAATGGAAAGAAATACACCATTCATGGAGACGGTAGGCCGTACGTACGCATGAACGCTGTTTTCGTTTCCTTATTGAATTGAGTGGAATTAAGTAGATGACATACATATATATAAACATAAATAAAGTAGCTGTATAATGTCATATATTAAATTATTATTGCTTATATATACTTTATAATCATTCTTAAATGGTTAACATGGAGAATGAATCTCATCGCGTCGTGGAGCCGGTAGTCCGTACGTACGCACGAGCGATGATATCATTTCCATAATTATTGAATTGAATTGGAGTGGATGACACAATATATCAGAATCATTATGATGTTATAATAACTATTTATAGTTATTATTTACACCATAATACCCATCCATGTAAGGTGTTGGTGGAAAAATAGATTACACCACGACGTGGAGACGATATTCTGTACGTACGCACGAGCGATGATATTGTTCCCATGATCATGGAATTGTATTTAAGTGTATTTATACTATTTTAGTATCAATATCACTTTATAATAATCATATATAGTTACTCATTACACCATTATACCCATCCTTGTAAGGTGATGGTGGAAAATAGATTACACCACAGCGTGGAGACGGTATTCCGTACGTACGCACGCGCGGTGATTTCATTTTTCCGCAGGATGGATAGAAGGTGAATTAGGGTTGTTTCATATTTATAATAAAATATCAGTATGTAAGTAATACTGATGTTATTACTTTATCATGAAACAACGAAAGAAGAAGAAGTTGAAGAAGAAAGAAATTGAAAAGATCGGTAATGGATATTACCACTTCTTTGAAACGCCTCTTTGAATCCTCCACTTAGGGAACTAAGATTGGTCTTTGAAGAAGACCAGGACCTCTAAGATTATTCTAGGTAAGTGGAGAAGGTATTTTGGCAGGGTTTGGACGAGATTTAGTGCTCAAATTGGTGTGAGGAGGAGGGGGAGGAGGTTTCCTTTTATAAGGTAGGAGAGGGGCACCTTAGGAATATCTCAAAATATTATTTTATATTAAAGTCAATATCCGTTTATAATGGTTCCAAAGGGACTTATTTCGAAGATAAAGTGGGGATGGGTCGCAATACTATCAACCAATTGGATTTAGACATGTTTAGGTTATTATTTTAACCTTATCAATTAGATTTAACTCTATGTTAAATAATTTAACTTTTACCGTGTCTTTTTGTTTTCGTACACTATATGGTTGATACACTTACTATAACATGCCAAACGAACCCCAAATTGTTTATTATAAATATATATCCTTATATAAGTCATTTTGCCGAACCTTATATTTTTAGGATTAAAATAACAATTAATAATATAATATTTGATTTAAAAACTATTTTGTGTCAATTTTGACACTATTTAGTAATTGATTTTTGTGAAAATCATAACATAATGATACGTTAGAAAAAAGTTAATTAAATCAATACTAACATGTCATATTAACCTAGAAAATTAGTTTAATTAATAAAAAGTCTCAAATTAGATCTATTTGGGTATTTATAACATCAATTATTTCAATATTTCATTAATAAGATAATTACTGCATCATCTTTGTGTCATAAATAAATTAAATTATTTGATGTCTAAAAATTACAAATAAAATACCATTATGTAGGAAATATTTTTATATTTCTAATGAATATTTAAAATCGAATTTATCTTATGTATAACCCTATATTAAAAATGTTTTAGTAAATAATCTTTGATTTTAACTCTTTTAACTCTTCTTTGAATTAAATAATAATAAATGTCCTAATCTAATCCAAGTGGTCCTAAATGGTCATATTTTATTCCTAAGATTTGTTTTGGTCGAATTACACTTATCCAATAGAATTTGGACATGTGTTAGGGTAATAATAATATCATTTTTACCCTTAATTACCCTATTTACTTTTAACCGTGGTTAAAAAAAAGTAAAAAATTTCTATTCACCAAAAAATTATTTTCATCTCATTGAACCTCATTTTACTTATTGAAATCAACCGTGTCTCTCGGATTTTTGAAATTCCACTCACAGAAGCGGTAAAATTATGTTTTATGAACAATTCAGTTTTTTTAACTACCACTTAGTGGTTTCACTATTCATCAAAAATTGAAAGTTTTCAGAAAAATACCAAAAATTAGGCCTAAGCTATATTTGATATTATGAACTCAAAAATGATTTCTATTTTACCAAATTCAAAACATATCAGTTGCATTAGTTAATTTAAAAATTAATTCCCGTCGTCAAAACACTTAGCGTGTTTTTAAGAGACAATAACTATCAAAAGATTGACACTTGTTTATAACTGGTTTGAATGTGAAATTACATCCAATGACCAACATTGTAATAAATTGTAATAATATATTCTAAATATACTTTAAAACCACTCAAATTAAAAATTTATCACTATTAATTATTTCGATTAAAAAAGTTTTTTTAATTATAATTTAGTAATTTTCACTATTCGTCAGAATATGAAAGTTATCCGAAACGAACCAAAATTTCACCCTAAGCTAATTTAGATACTCCGAATCCAAAAATGAAGTCCATTTTAAAAAAATAAAATTTACAAAATTTCAAAAAGTGGTAATTACTATACATAACGACTAGTTTTAATAATATTTTAATAGCATATCGTTGTTTAGCGAAACTTGGTGTTGCGTACAACACACGCTATCGTTAAAGGTCGCGATTGCGTGTAATTCAAGCCAGGTCAGAGATGTGTGTTGTGAAACTCCTTTTGGTGTAGCGTATAACACAAGACATTAATGAAATTAAAAAGAATATTTTTCATAAAATCTCAGGGTGTTACAATGAAAATTAAAAAGGGGTTTATATTCCATTTAACTTTGGACTGACATTTGAGTTATATCCTCATGTTGGTATCCATAACTTCTAAGATAAAGTCACATGAAAACATAATATTTTCCAAATCATTATAATCCCAGCTATGGTACAAAAGCTGATAGCTCAAGACATGCACTCCTGAATCTTATTCTAAAAACATATGATTTACATTTTTGTATTTTAATCTAATTAATGTGACCAAATTTCAAACATCTAAAACATACAACATCAAAAGGAAATATGGAATCACTTACATTACCATCAACATTATTGGATTTCTATTTTTATAGAATTAGTAAAAACTCTTACATTAAAATAACATTGTCTTCATTTCATCATAATTAAAATTATAATTTTTTTAATTTTATTTATTAATCACACATAATTATTTTAAATAAAACATAAACCATGTGGAAAATATTAAAAAAAGTAGTATAGGAAAACAAAATATCATTTGGGGATACATAAAAGAAGAATGTATCACATTAGTACTTTTAAAAATAGTTACATCATAAACGAGCGTTTTTATTGAACATACTATACATTTAGCTCCAATAATCACATAAAAAACAGAAAATCTTCATTTCTACCCATAATTTTCCAAAAATACATTACAATAAATCATAGAGGTAAAATCATAAAAATAAGCATTTCTTACAAAACATGGGATATAATGAAATCAAATTTTTAAAAAACATTCATTTTTACAATAAATGGGTATAATACGTCCTATAAAACAAAATATCACAACATTTCATTTTGAAATAAATTTTTTTTCATTAAAACTCATATGAAATCATATAAATGAAATCAGGTTCCTTGGGAAATAATATTCATAGAACCCTTATTTTAATCCTTAAAATTTTAATAACCATTATGGTTAAATTCAAAAATAATTATATAGAGAATATAAAATTACCCATTGCATTAGAGATCATTATCGGGCTCACTCATTATCCCGAGTAATAATGGGATCAAATTTTTTTATTAACTTTGAAAAAGGACACTAATATGCATTAGATATATAAAACAATGAATTTATTGAATAAAAATAATTAAAATTTTATTATTAATCTATAAGTAAAATGTATCTATAGATTTAAATATCTTATTTGTTTAAAAATCATTTTTCCAAACTAATGTAACAAAAAATTGGAAATATTATTTTAAATTTTTAAAAAAATGGATTCATTTAATATAAATAATATATAAAATAATATTTGTGTAAGTGGGAATATCCATTGTCACTATATAAATAAAAATAAAACATTCATTTTTCATTTTTATGAATCTAAAATATTTTAATCAAAATATTTAAAAAGATTCAAATGAAAATCACATGATATAAAGTAGAAAATGTAACAAATTATCATTCCAACTTCATTTTTATATATAAAAATATCCATAAAATAATTTTAATAAAAAGTTCAATGATGAAAATTATCTATAAAATAAATCCTTCAAAAATTAAAACTGAGGTTTTTGAAGAAAAATATCCCTTACCTCAAGTCTAACTCATAATGTACGTTCTATTTATTCCTGAAAAAAATTCAGTATGATATTTATATTATTAAGAACATTTCTAATAATTATTATTTTTTAATTATTTTATTTTTTACTATGTTACATTAAATTACTTAAATAAATAAGATTTCATTAGAAGATTGGATGATATTATGCTCACATGTCCAAAATGACATCGAAAGGTCGATTTTGTTCAAAGAGGTCATTATTCAATTAAACCTAGAATAATTTTCATGAAATAATTATTTTTTATATATAAATTAAAAATTTTAATCACACATTAATGATGGTTATGAAAAATGAACTATGTTGTGATCATAGAGATGGTGGGTTATATGTATTCAAGAGTAAGGATACCATTATTCAAATAAAAAATAGAAACATGGTGAGTTTAATTTTAGCTTTAATTAATGATGATTATATCATAAACATCATATTTTTCATTTTAAAAAGCTTATATATATTATCCATATGAAGCGGTCATAAAAAAATAATCACATCACATTTTTAAGGTTGCAATCTTCAAGTACCGATGAAAGACATTATCATTTTATAAAGGATAACAAAATTAGAGAGTAGATGATATATTATCTTCAAAAAATAATTAATATAATCTAATATCATATATATATGTTTGTACTTTTGATCCATAATAATAGCCACCCACTTGAGGCAGTTATGGAAAATAAATTACATTGGTTCAGAAAGTGATACTCCTTCATAAACCTGAATGATGTTTCATTTACCATCAGCTAGGAGGGGAGATGAATATAGGTTAATAAATTAACCTAAAAAGATTTAAATACATGAAAAATACTTTATTTAATATTTCATGATGTTTAAAAAAACATTATAGAGGTCATATAAGAAATAAAACTATAAAATTTAGTTAAAATTTATACCTCTCTTTTGGACAACCACCATTGAATTACACATTAATCCCACCAAGGAAAATATTGTTCCAAAAAAATACCTCAAGAATACATTGTAGTATTTTATTTTGGTATAATAATATGTATTTGAAAACCAATATGGATCTTTAAGTGTGGAGATGAGAGGATAGGGGAATGACTTTTATAAATGAAGGAGGGAAATTATTTGACATTATTAATTTAATAAATTATTATGCATTTATTTGCATGTTAAGATTATTTTGGTATATTTATATATAATTGTTTTAATCCATTGTTAACTCTTTTTTCAATTACTATGATGCTAATATTTTTCCAATTTAGGGTTAAGGAAAGTTAATATAAAAGTAATAGTTACTAATAAATGGAATATGGTTGATATTTTCAACTATATCCCTTTCTCATTGATGAAGATAAGATTTATTGTGATTTTAAATCATTTAATTATTATTTTTTATTTAAAATAACAATGATATTATTTTTGGTAATATTAATTTTTTTTAAATTAATATGTTTCTATTTCATTAAAAATATATATATAAATTATTTTTTAGAATATAATGATCATATAGTCTTGATATAATCATTAAATAAAATTTTTATTTATTTAGAAAACATTTTAAAACATATATTTTGGTTTAACTACTTGTATTACCAATTTTAACCAAAATATAAGTAATGTATTTTTCATTATTATAAGGTTATATTTTTACTTATAAGATCAAAATTGTCCCCTAAGTGTCCATGTTATGAAATTTAATTGCTTTTTTAATTCAAAATTTTCTATTATAACATCTTTATGATTTAAAAACATAAAAAAAACTATTGATTACATACTAATATATTCATTTTTCAGAACTATTTACCAAATTTGACATATATAAAAAACTAGAGACATATAATAAAAATATAAACCTTTAACACATATAAAATATGTTATATTTATATTAAAAATTCACATGTCAATTAAAATCACCAAAAAAAATCTATTTTGTCTATAGTTCATAAAACTATTAAATTAACTTTATAGTACTTGCACAAGATGTTTATTGGTGTTTCATAATCATTTATGGTGTGAATTTCCTTGATAAAAATTAAAATAAATATACGATTAAAAAATAAATTCAATTAATTTTAATGGTTTATAACTAAAAATCAATTTTATATATTTACTAAAATATTATAGATACTAGAACCAATATGTGACATTTTAGTCTTTTTCATTGCCATAAATATTATAAAGGTCAACTTCAATGTTCAATGTAAAAAATCATATCTTATAAATTATATGATATTGGATGAAATAAAATCAACCAATAAAATAAATTCGTTTTTAATGAAAAATTAGGGCTAATCACATTATTTTTAACATTAGTTTACATAGCATATCATTATTATGGTAATGAAAATTTTCTAAAGATATTATTTTAACGACAAAAAATAAAAGGGACAACATTAACCAATATGGACCTCTTGATTACAAATATGGAATTTATTTTTCAATAAAAAATTCATATATTTTTATGGAATAAAAATTAATATAAATATGTAAAATGAAATTAAAAATAAATTTTTAAAATTTGTTTTTAAGAACATAAATGAATATAAACCGATGATAGTTATGATGATTATACAAGTGTAATTAATTATATAATATCTAAATAAATAATTCATTTCTAAATTTTTTATAAATATCAATGAATACTGTTACTTTTATATTACATTATTTGTTGAATATATGATTGTTTTACCAAAAATGTTATATTTTAATATTTAAAGGAAAACCAATATTTTTTAAAATATCTAAAAAATAACCTTAAAAAAAATTTCATGATGAATTAAAAAATTAAATTAATTTTATCAACTAAATTTTACAAATATTATAATAATTAATTGAATTATTCCTACCCAAAAAAAATAAAATTCAATTTTTATGAAATCATATTCATGAATAATTAAAAGACTTTACATAAAATGAGTGCTTATATACCAAAAATTAGTCAATACATTTGTATTGAGTAGGGCCTTTACACATATTTATTAATTAGGAGAATATTGTTCATGTCATCAGATTTAATATCTATATTATAACTATAACATCTAAATAACAACAATTCATTATTTTTTAAGAATTGTGTGTTGTGTTTTATACACTATTGATAATAGTATTCTTTTAAAATCAAATGATATTACAAATGGACCTAAAATATTCTTAACATCATGTTCCTGGGATTTGGTTTTTATTTTTGATATCTAATGTTTAGATTATTTTAATGTATTAAAATAATAAAGGATCAAATGACCATAAAAAAATATACTTTTTAGATATTTTTTGTTAGCCTAAGATCGAAGTGTACGGGTCTGGGGTGCCTCATTTGGTTTCAAACACATTTTAGTTATTTATGAATATTATTTTATATGATTTATTTGTACTTAGACTATATAAATTTTTTAATAACCCTTGATGATAAATCTATGTGAAATTTATATTTTTTGGATAACATCTTGAAATATTTGTATACTTTTGATAATTTGGGTTTCCTCACTCTGAAATCTATGTATAGATATTGGATAGTATAAATAGTTATGAACAAATGAAGTTATGTGTAATCAAACAATTAAAGGATTGTAGAGTATTAACTCAATATTCACTTAGAGCATGATTATTGGGACTAACATAGCACACATAACTGCACATTGTCAGTGGAAATGCTTTAGTTAACTCACTTACCCTTTATAAACCAGTATGAACGATTTTAATGGAATATGGGGAAGTTAATAGTCTTGTTATAAAATCAAATAGAAAAATTACTATGTAAAACCAATGATAAAATGAATGAGTTTTTGATTGTAATATTTATGTCAATTTTGAACTAAAAGTATCATAGGGTTAAATTACGGTGCTATTGAAGATAAAACATTAGGTTTGTGTTTTCATATTTATATATCTATTTACATTGATATTGTTGGAGATTATGATGACCTATTTTTATTATTTTTCTGTAATCATGTTCATGAAAATTTATCTATGAGTGGTCTATATATAAAATCACCTAAAACAAACTATATTAGAATTTTTATTAAAACAATTGAGTGAAGGGATAATCACATTCCTTAATTATTTTTAAGGAAATGATAAGTATCCTAAATTATAATTCATTAAAGATTATATATCTCTAAAAATTAAATACTATCATGATGAATATATTTAATATAACCTGATAAATTTTCAATTATGAGTAATAATAAAAATATCAATGATTCTATTTCATTAGGGAGGATAATGAAACTCCCCAGGATTTTACTATTTATCATTCAATTAAATATATATAATATGATTGATAACTCATTTCACATTCAATACAAAAATTAAATGATCCAAGGTGTATTATATTTATGTTATTAATAAAATTTTACACTAATAAAACAATTAGTAATTATATAAAGTTAATCAATTTGAAATTAATATAAAATACGATTAAGAAAACATATAATTTTAAAAAAGACTTTTTAAATAAAATTAAATTTTCATTATATATTATTTTCATTTATTTTTTTAAAATATTATAATTTTATTTTTATGAAATTATTTTTTAATTCATAATTTAAAAAGTATCATAGGGTTTCTTTTTGATTTTTTTTAAAAAATGATTCATTTTTTGGATAATAATAAAAAATGGAGATTTTTCTAAAACTATCCCTTTTATTAAGTTATCATAATAAAATAATGAATACAAATATTTTAAATCTTATATTATCTCTAAAATATATTTAAAAAATTTATAATAATATATTTAAAAATTATTTTATGATTTCATATGATCCATGTTAAATGTTATGGAATGTTTAGTAATATTGTTATCAAAAAATTAGTTTTTATTCACCTGTATTAAAAAATCATTTTCATTACTTAATGAAATTAAATAGAAAATGTATTTCAAATTGTAGGTAATCATGTAAAAATTATATAACATGTTAAATATCATTTCTATTCATACATGTATGATTTTTGTGATTAAATATATTAACCATGATAATTGTGGAAGGAATAATTTCATCGAATTTATTTATTAATGTTTTTAATATTTTTATAATAAAATTAATTAATAGTTTTAATATATATAAATTTATATTATTTTTAATCATACATATGAATATATTATCGTTCATTTAATTGGAAATTAATGTATTAAGAGATCTATAACATTTCTTGGAGGCATAAACTTTTTTATAAAAACCATTGTCTAATATATAAAATGTATTAATTTAAATGAAAATTTTATATTAGGTATATATTGAAATTGATTATATGGAGCTAAAAATTTCGGTTCAAGAAATCAAATTTTGGAATGAGGGGTTTCCTTATAATGTTAATAAAATATAAATTAGATGGGTAAAAGATGCTGACAAGGTAAATAGAAAAATGGTAAATCATCAAAAATATAATGGTAAAAGTCATGAGTCATGTTTATAAAAATTGTAAAAAAGAATTTTAGAGTACATAGAGAAATTATATCACACCAATATACATTATATATCACTTATGTAGCCATTGAACCCTAAATGTTTGCAGTCTATCAATGAAAATGTAATTCGTATAAAAAAATTATTTTTTCATCACATAGAAAGAGAGATAAATTTATCTACATTTCTCCGACCAAGACAAATAACAGAAACTATAAAAATAAAATAGATTTTTATTTTCCATATAAACTTATAATAGAGTATTTTTTATTTCTAAATGAATATGCTCTGTAGCCATAATGTTTTAGATAATGGAAAATAACCAAAGGGACGAAAATGTTCTCTACGAAACTCAATTAATTCCTTTCTTATTCAACCTTCTCAAACCAATTACATCCAGGAAATTATGAAATGACAATAATTATTAACATGATTAAATTTTATTATACTAATGTAATATAACATTCCTACCTTCCTCTAAAACCATTCAAAAAATGAAAATGTCGTTATGCATATATACAAAATAGCACATACATGAATGGTGTGTGTGCATTTTCAGCACCACCATACATGGATGGATATAAAAGTATATTTACATGAATAATTTGATATTTAGAAACATTATTATGATTATTAAAATATATTAAATTTCTACTTTATTTATTTTCTATGTAAATGAATATGTCCCTGTTTGTATGTTTGGACAATCACCTCTATGAAAGTGACATATTTCTTTTTTCACTATATTAATTTATTATATATTATTCTCACTTATAACTTGATTAAAAACATAAATAAGTTAAAAATAATATCATTATTTTTCTTTATTATTTATTTTATTCAAAATGAATCACTTTTTTGTTTATAATCTCCAATTGATTATATTGTGTTCTTGTTTGGGTTGTTTTAATCACATACATAAAGAGTGTTTTTAATTTTTTTGAAGGATAACTATGTAAATATAAATAATTGTGTTATTATATGTAAATTAAAAGATATTATTTATTTTATTATTTTTAAAAAATTATATTAATATTTACCATGATATTAATTCCACTCTTTTTTGATAAAAAACACCAAAAACAAGCTCATCAAAACCATTAGGATCATGAATCATAATAAAAATACTTATGAAATTCAATAAAAACATTATAAAAAGTTATAAAACATATATTTGGGTACTTATAAGGGTCTTAGAGTGGTTAACTTTAAAACTATAAACAAGAATTGAAAAAGATATTACTAATTTAGAACTAAATATATTATTAATGTTAATACATATGATGATACAAAAAAATATCATTGGATAAAATATATATAATGATTTATTATAAATTAAACTTGAAATAGTATAATATATATAAATATATATTAAAAATAGGTGGTTAATAGAGATATTTTTGTTATATTGTAGGATAGATGCAGTTCCTCTAAGAGGGATTAATAGGAAATGTTTTTCCATCTCAATTTTGGTTCATTGATATTGGATTTTTATTCACCACATAATTAAATTTTTTATATATTGGTAGTGTGATTCATTAATCCTAACATTTTATGAAATATTATGGGCTTAAAATTTTATATCAAGTCATAAAAATCATGGTTTTTCAGTTCGAATGATAATGATAATGTAAGGGTTTTTTTCTAGAACAACATTCTCTCATTGAGTCATAATGATTATTATTTAATTGTGGGTTAATAAGATTGTTTAATTTAATTCTATGTAAAAATTATAAAATAATTCATTCTTTATAATGGAATTAAATTGATAGATTTCTTTCATTACTAGAGTTGATGATGTTGAGAACAATTGCCATCTTCTACAAATAATAAGTTTTTATTTTATTTAAATATTTCATCATCCATCCAATGTTCTTATTTATATTTGGAAACAAAATCAATTAATTAATATTGATATATTTATCTTTTACATATACTATATTAACAAAATTATGTTCTATACCATATTTACGATGTGGGTTTTCAACAAAAAACATTTCTAAATATTAAATAGGTTTTCCATGTAATAATTATGAAATACTATTTATTCTATTCCCAATACCTTTTCAATAAAATTTATTTATCCTTAATAATGTGTTATAAAATATTATTTTTAAATTTAATGTTCATCATTTCTTTCTAATATCATTTTCAAAAATAATTTTTCATGTGATCTATATCATCTTCTTTTATGGAAATATAAAAAAATTCCAAAAACACTATTTTTATTTCACTATTATTTTATATTTTTATCTCTATAGTATTTGTTCAATGAAAATAACTTTTCATGAATATCCTTATATACATACTTATTAAATAATATTTTATAGTGATTGAATTTTGGGGATTAACTATTTTCATTCGGGATTTGAATTTTGATGATACCAGAAAGATATGTTTTGAAATCCTATTTTTCTATCTGTGATTTACTTATGATGTGTTGAATTATTATTTTAAACTAAAGCACATATGTATTGATTAATTTCCCTGAGTGTCATATATCCCAATAAAATTCATTAGTTATTATTTTATATCTCATGATACAATAAATCATGTGCATACATAGATTTGATCACATTATAAAGGGAGATCCTTCTTAGATTATGTGAAAAATAGAATGTGACCCCTTATTGGATTAAACTAAAAACATAAAGGTTAATAATTCTAGGATTATTCTCCCAATATAAATATTTAGTCATCTTAGATTACCCTGACAACATAAAGGTGACAATTAGTGGATTATTCTTGAAACATAATGGGAGATCCTTGTAGGGACTCGACCCTCCAGGGATGACCTTGCTAATGGAAGACCAGACCACCAAAACTGCAATATTTCCTCCATAGGCTAATGGATTGTGAAAATCACTAAAATGAATAACTAAAATAACATGACATTCCTGAATATACCTAGAGTCACACACCAAATCATCTCTATAGAGAAGTTCATAAAAATAATAATAAAAAAAGTGACCTGTAGTTTAAAAATGAAACTACTAATAAACAACAGGGAATAAAAAAGAGTGAGATATTTCAATATGAAATGTAAAGGGAAAAATAAATTCCTAAATAGAAAAAATTTCCCAACTTGACAATATATAGAATAGAAATTCTATGATAAATTGTCTTCAGACCTCCATGAATGACCAACGTAAGCTGTCTATACACCCAAGTATACCCAAGATCCTCTAAAATCTTCACTGATATGTATTTCATATGGATAAGACATTATATATGTGTGAAAGTCCCATTTATGGATAACTATATACATAAATAGTAGGATTACCCAAAAGATGATGAGTGGGAAATATGAGACAACAAAGAAGTGGTAAACTCAACACTGAGCAAGAGGGAAATGAAACCCCACTATATATATATTTTAATTATTATGTAATAATTCCATTTGAGAGAGAAATGAGATCTTCATCTTGTGTCCCATCCCATGGTGATGATACCTCCTCTATCTCCCATGGTCCATCATCAATGCCTAGTGTCCCATGTGATTTTCCTAAGAAGTAACCACATGGAGGACCCACACATCACCACTATTCATCACATTCAAGGGGAAATATTCCCTATTTAGAGGACCCATTCGATAGTCTGTTAGGGGTAAAAAAATTAAATAGATAGAGGAAAACACCCTACTCCATATGGTGGGTTAAAATTATTATGTAGAGGACTCATTCCTTATACCATTATGGTTTCCACTATGTATGTTGAGGACTCAAACCCTCTTCAATTATAGGTTACAACTCAATAGGTAGTGGAACCACTCCCTAGTCTATCTGGGGGTCCACTCTTTTGTTAGAGGACCCATTACCTAGTCCTTTCAGGGGTACCATTCTATATGTAGAGTAACCACAAACATGTTTTTTGGGAGTAATACCGAGTAGGTAGAAGACCCAAACCTTAATTCCTCATATAGTACCACTAAAACAATTATGTTTAGTATGGGGGACTCACACCTAGTTGCGAAGGGGGGGGGGGTTCTATCCTATAACTCCCTCCGATGATCCTTCCTAATCAGTAGCATAAAAAAATAATGCTCGGAATATCTAACATCATATCTCAAAAAACACTACCAAGGTCACCAGCACATTCTACCTAGAAAAACACTAATGATATGATACTATTGTGAGAAAATATAATTTATAACAAAATAATTTTAAGAGGATTAAGAATCATAAATTATGCAACATGTATGGGGGACCACACGATATGTGACCCAGCCTCTTCACTAGCCCATGTCTTCAATTGAACATAGATAACTAGCCTTGTAGTACAACATCGTGTATAGGGTGTCCAAACTACATGAAAACCACTCTATAGCTTAGTCATTTTATCCCCAATACATTCCGTAAGGGTCATTTCATCATAGACAACATGTAGAAGACCAACACATTCTGTATGGGCACCTGGGGAAAGCCCGTTTACTTCTACTCATGGTCATATCCTTTGTGCCCTATTTGTATAACTAGACTTGAACCTATTCATGCCTGAGTCACAACACTTTCCCATGTACCTAGCCACGTGTTCATGACTATTCATTCCCACACCCATGTAATCCTAATGTATATACATGGATTCTATCAGTGGGTAATACAGGGCGGGGGGGGGGGGGGGAGTTACCAAAAAACATGTGATACTTATTTTCTCCCATAAAACCATTCCACAAGAGAGTGGGAACTTCAGGATGTGTTTTATTCATAGTAGACACTATATAGTAGGGATTTTATTATAAATTCAATTCCACATCTTATATACAATATATTATATTTCTTCCATTTTTTTCCTCTTTTAGACCATAGTAAATTTTTTCTAGTTACCTCCTTCCATCAATTCCATCCCTCTTGGGGTGAGAAATCAAATTCTTTTGTTATAGATGAACCCTACATGCCAATAAAAATACATCCCATTGCTAATCCACAGTCCTGGAACATATATCCATGGAAGACATCACCAACATCCTTTATTTCTCCCCAATCTATCTTCAGTTCGCCAATATATTCATCGTAACTAAATCTTTCATGAATTTAGGGGTTTGATCTTGCTAGAACCTACCCAATAAAGTCAAAACTCAACCCCGTATTCCAACAACAATGAAAAAGAATAATTATAGAGATAAATCACTATATAAAGGTTGATAACAATTATTTTCCATGAATTATCAGCCAAAAAATTCAATGTGGGGAATCTATGGTGAGATTATTCCATTAGATAATATAATTAATTGAGTAAAAAAATTAATCTGACAAGAGAGTCTATGTGAATGGCTTTCAAGAGTCATGATTTACTAATTTAATAAAAATGTTAGACACAATAATTATTGAGTCCTATCTCTTGATAGGGTAAATTTATATGGATGAATATTTTTTCTATTGATGAGGATGATCTATAATTATTTTTGTTTGTTGATTCACTTCAATCTGATCCTTCTCAATCATTAGGTATAGATTCACCAACAACGTTAATCAAAGATCCTCTAAAGAAACTCCTTTGGATTTGAAACAAACCCTAGAAAAATTTTATAATGAAATATTTTTAGAGGATTTGATTTATTCCAATTAAAATAAAATAACTAAATTAATCATTTATTTAAATTTAAATGTACCAGCTAGTGGATTCCTCATCTAAACATCCATCACTGAACAACTTTAATTATCCACTTTGGTCAAACCAACACTCTAGATTGAATCGTGGTATCATAATTCCTATTCGAGATAGTATTCTATATATATTCAACAATTTTTAAATTCATTTTTCTTCTTGTTATAAAATATATTTACTATTTTTAGTAAATTTATTATGAGACTCATCAAGCCTAAGAATTTTGCATCATTCTATCTCATGTATTAGAAACTACTTCACAATATAGTTCAATGCCTTACAATGTTGACAATTATCTCTACATTATTCCATCATTCAATTCCTTTCATGTATAAAAAACACAAACTAATAAAAAAGGATGGGATTTCGATCCCATATCTGTATCTCCTACTCCTATGAGATATGTTGTATGTTATCTTGTTGAAAAAACACATTATCCAATGGATTTATCCATCCTATCATGATCCTCTATCATTGATCCTCAATTTACATAGGTTTCTTCATGAATGTGGCTCTATAAGATCTCATAGGACATGATAAACCAATGGGATAACATGCCTCCCGACCTAAATCTCCACAATCATCAATATGGGGATACTGTCAGGAAAACATGGTCTCACTACTCTAACTCCAAATTCCTTTGATGGAAATATTAATAATATTTATTAAATCTCTATGATTTCATCATATCAACATAGATCTCGTGGAACATCTCTATAATTTCATGCACCATCTGTGGCACAAAAAGAGAAGTTTCATTGATATAAATCCAACATAAGTGTTTCTTATAGGGTCTCCCATATAGGTCCTCGAAAGGTTCCAGGCTGATAGTGTTGTGATATATATTATTATATTCAAACTCTACCAAAGGAATCAGATCCATAAAGATCTATAAAAATCATAACATAGAAGCTCATAACGTATACTCCAATAGTATTTTCAATATTAAAATCTATATTATTGTGAAAAATCTATACTCATCATCAAATAGGTCCCAAATTTCTTGGTAATTACTCATCATAATCATATTGTTAACTTCAAATCACAGTCATAGATAGTTTTCGAGGAATGCTCATTGAATTAGATAATCTCCCACACATACAACTACTACAAAATTTCGATTAAATTGTAACCATGATAGAAAGGACATGAACCAACATGGTATTTTGGTAAAATATCACCCTAATGGAATAAAACAGTCTCTATATCCAAGGATAACTATCATAATTTTAATGGATATTTCATCCCATTTACACTTTAGGATGTAATGTGTTTACAGCAACCCTACTAGATCATTTTTCTCAACCTTTCTCATGATAGAAAGTGAGACAAAGTGAGATGAACTCAGTAACAAACCACATACTTTCAATCAACCAATTCTCCCACTGATGGTATCTGTACATATTCCCTTCATTGGGATGTATAACCGACAGAGAAGTTTGACACTCTTCTGGAACCTCCTCTTGAAACATGACTACAACTTCTAAAAATTTATAAAATTAGATGACATGATTCACTCATTTAATGAATCCATTTTGTGACTCTCCTAAGGATATCTAGTAACCTTGGGTGTTATAGTTGATTTATCCCATCCAAGCCTCCCCCATATACGGGAGATGTCGGGGAGGCCACACCATCTAATAAAGAAAATCTAAACCCTCCTTATCTACCAAAGAAAGCTATAATTAATCCAACATCTCGATACCTCCTCTACCAAGATTGGATATTACATCCTATAAGGTAATCTTCCACAACATTTCCCATTCTAAGATTATAGACTATCTCAAAGTCATAGTCCTATAGGAACTCCAACCAGTGCCTCTCTCTTATGTTTACATATATCTACATGATGAAACAATTGATGGTAGGAGTACAATTCAAAACGATCTCTTTGAAGGTATATCCACCACATCATAAAAGAAATGACTTACACTACCAACTCTAGGTCATTAGTCACATAGTTCATCTCCTACTATCTCAACTTCCTTAGTAAATTTGAAATTAGTTCCTTATTATGAATTAATATGAATCTAATCCTATCTCTTGAATTATCAAAATACAATACATAGTATATTATATCTTACAATAGTCTCAATATATAATAACTCATTATCCCTAGCCTCAACTCCTCAAATTCTCTCTAACACTGCTCAATATATGTAAATAGATTCCCATTTTGAGGAAAGTCCTAGAAAGGGGATTCAATCCTTGAGAAGTATTCCGTGAACATCAGGTTGTAACACTCTATTCCAAGGAAAATCCAATACCATTATAGACTCATTATTGATCCCAATTAGGAACTACATCAATATTTTCTGGGTCCAAATTTAATCCCTACTCATAAATTAAATTCAATATAAATTTAACCTCCGAGATCCAAAACATACCTTTTGAAAGAATACCATAATTTTATTATGTTGAATAAAGTCAAGTGTCATCCTCAAGTTCCCTAAATTCTACTATTATTTCAAAAAAATTAAATATTTCATCAATGATGAAAACCAAAAATCATACAACGTATGGATAGAAGATAGACTTCATCAAATCCATAAAAATAGAAGGGGTGTAATTCAATCTGAAATGCATCCCCATTAACTCATAGTTTCAATTGGGACATCATAAGGATAGATTCAGAATATCAACCTCAAAAACCATCAACAAGTATTTTCCATACCAGAAATCAATATTTTAGAACCATCTTAACCTCATAACTTATCAAATAGGATGCTAATCCAAAATAATGTTGCTTATTAATTATTATGACCTATTTTAGGAGATTATAATTAATATAATTCCACAATATTCAATACGAAATTCCCAAAATCGAAGACACAATTTCCTATGGGGACAAAATAAGTTTGATAAAACCCTTCTTTCAAGGTCCTAAAACTATACCATCATCCCTTGAGACATAGTAGGGGCTATCCAACTTATTTTAGAAGATAAAAATGTTGTATTAAGTTATAATTCAATGAAAAACTTACCTACCTCCTTCGTGGTACCCCTGGATAATCTCTAGTGTCATCCTTGGTTTATTATGGAATACATGAATTAGCATAAAAATATAAAACCATCTTTATTTTAAAATTTTTAACATCGTTTATTTGATTTATTCATTAATTAAATAAATACTACATCATCATTGTAGAAGACATTATTGTATTTAATTCTAGTCTAAAAATTAAAAATAAAATTCTGTGAGAAAAATAATCATATTAGATTTCCAATGAATAATTTAGTTTGAATAAGTCATAAGAATAACCGTACTTTAAAAATGTTATGAAAAATAAACATTATATTGTGAACACTTTCCCTTTATTTTAAATAAAATATTCTAAAGTATTTAAAGTGATTCTTGTGGGTATAAAATATCAAACTCTAAATGTCCTACTAAACACAACCGTGTATGTTAGTTTTTTTGAAATTAAAATAATAGAGGTGGATAAAATTATGTTTATGGGAAAGTTTATAACTTTATCCTATATCTAAGTGTGGTTTTACAAAGACTCAATGTTGTATGCATAATAAGTTGTCTAAATAATTGAAATTAATCCTACCATAAAATAATATAGTGTTATAAAATTTCCTTGAGAAATGGGCATGGTGGCATGTGATGTCTAGGTGTGGTTGATAGTATAAAGGAAGATGAAATAATAAAGGGTGCCCACTGATGTGAATGTGTTGGAATGGTTTGTCAAAAAAGAAATGTATTTTCCCTATGATATTGTTGGAGGTCATGATGGACTATTAGTCATAAAAAATACCATTATTTATACCATGGTATGGTCATGGAATGTTTATAATTATTTTAAAACACTCTGATATCTGGTGTTCAAACTCTTGAATATTGGATCTCCCTTTAACAAGAGGCATGATGAGTGTAGGGGGAGTACATATTTCATGGTAATGGATTTATAGGATTTCTCTATAAATAAAGTGTTATGACTCCCTTGGTCTGATTTTAATTATCTCTTTGAAACCTAGTCAAACCCTAACACTTTCACCAACCTCCAACTACTTCCATTGAGAGTCTAGAAAATATATCTTTAGATTAAGTGCATATGGATCAAGTTAAATCTCTTATACCCTTATCTTCATCTTCCTCATTTTAATTCACCATAAAAGTTTTTTGGAGGTTTTCTTTGGTTTTGGAATTGTTTCATGCATGGATTGATTGAAATTTATTTTGGTTAGGTTTGGAGGAGGTTTCCTTCGAGATTAGTGAGGGATAATCCTTGTTAATATTTTAATTCATAGAAAATTTTTATCTTATAATAAAGGTAGTATATTCATTAATTTTTTTTATGGATCGATGTGAGATTATAATGATTTATCTTCTTTGAAAAAAATGGTTTAAATAACCTAATGTAGATAATAAAGAGTCAAGAATTAATTGGAAGGGATGTTATGATCACATGTGTTGATACATTGTTTATGATTATTATTGATATTTTCTAGATAGTGTGATGTCTTATTGAAGTGGTTATAGTTTTTAGCATGATTTATATACTTTAAATTTTATAAACATAGTAAACATTGTATTGATTAAATGAATAATGAAATTTCAAGAGAAATTGATTTTCGTTATTCCTTAAACTATTAAATATAATGGTATATCTAGAAGAATATTTATTTTTGAATCATAACATTTATAGAAACTGATGATATATTTCGTTTTGTTGAGACCTAGGTATAATTAATTGGATAAATTATTATGGTAAAAAATGTTGTTTCCGGAAGATTATCTTTTGGGATTGAGTAATCACATTCTTGTTTGTTAAAGGCTTGTGTGACTTAGAGTTATTCCCATGGTTTCTTCTTTGGTTTCTGTTATTTAAATACCCTGTTTATTTTTATGTTCTCTAGGATTATAGATTCCTTATTATTTTTGGTTGATAACATGGTTTGGTTGGTATATTTTGCGAAGAATGAGATAGATTACCTTGGTTATGGGGGTGGTTTGTTGTGGGTGATGGTTGGATAGATTGAATCATTTGGAGTAGTTTTGGGGATAAAATTGGGATGTTTTATTGGGTTGAGAGATACCCTTTCCCATTTATTATTTAATGGTGTGTAATTTGAAAATATGGCTATTATTGAAGATTCCAATTTCCTTCCAAAGTTGGCTTATACACTCTATGTTTTTCTCCTTATACAAGTTTATTTTTGAAACCTCGAGTGCCCAAATTATTAAATGGTAAATGAATTAATGATAAAATCATTGGATGGATGATTATATTGATGAATTAAATTGAAATATGGCATGGTTGAAAAAATTTATCCTATAATCATGATATAATGGTCTAAACATTAGTAATGTGGATTTAAAGGTTTATTGGCTTGTAATAAATTGATTGGATTAAACCAGAATTTATAATTGATTTAAAAAACTGTTGAATGGTAATAGGTAATTACTAGTGAATATGGATAAATATATTGTACAATGATTATTGTGTGCATGTATGAGATCTGGTTTCATTTTTTCTTATCTATGGATGATAGGAATCATATGGGAAAATAGTTTTAATTTGACTATAAG
This sequence comes from Viscum album, assembly GCA_963277665.1. Classification (NCBI taxonomy): domain Eukaryota; kingdom Viridiplantae; phylum Streptophyta; class Magnoliopsida; order Santalales; family Viscaceae; genus Viscum; species Viscum album. The sequence continues at coordinate 1,607,330,893 of OY728121.1, forward strand.
GCTAGGTAGTTGACCGTAGTTTGGTTGTTAATGATACCATTCTTATATGTTCTGATTTCATATTCTTCACCCCCCAATTCCTGTTGATTGAAAAAGGAAAAATGTTTTGGGTGTGAGTTTTTTACCAATATTCAGGTTGGTATAGAATATACAGATGAATTCTCCCTCATCCTCACTCTCCATTTAATATATAATTATATGTAGGTATATCTCAATTATAATGAAGTAAGGCATATGGTATGTTCCGTACAAAGATTCAATGCATCTCATTTTTACTATACTTGTATGTGTGCACTATTTTATATTGATGTTATAACAAATTTTTTACCTGACTGTAGTAAGTATGATTTCCTACAGATGTAATATTATGGTATTTGATGACATCAGTTATAATTCATATTAAATAAGATGTAGTGGATTTCAAACACTATACATTGTTATATATGTGGTGATATATGTGCGTACTAGGTGTAGGATGAGGTGATGACATGGATATTTAGAATGATTCCAACATGAGATATTGGGCCCCATGTGGGATAATGGTTTGTAGTTCCGTGGCTTGAATCACATTAGAGATGGATTTGTATACAGAAGGAATTGTAGCACATATCATTTAACTAATGGGTAAGAGAGGAAAAAACTAATTTTGAAGTGGATGTGTGTTTCCTTTAATAAATATAATTATTATGTACATGCTTAGTTGTATATGTTAAATAACAGGAGATACTTGTGAGGATGATATATAGTATTACCTATTGAGGATACGAGTTTGTTCCATTTTTTTATTCAAAAGTATTTTTTAATCGTATATCATATTTTTATGAGATTTTCTGGGGATGATCCCACTGAGTAAAATTTTATACTCACAATATATATAAAAAATAATTTTCATGTATATAGAATCTGTTTTGAAATTGTGTTGGGTGTTATTAGTTCAAAGTGGTTTTTTAAGAGTTGTTAGAATTCTTGGTTGTTTCCAATGTGTTTCTTTTGGAACCTTTTAATTTTTTCCTTTCTAATTTCATTATATTCATGTATTAGGATGGTTTATTTATTTATTCTATGGATTTTATTAGTGGTGTCATCTTAACTATTATACATAAATTTAAATATTGATGGAAATGCCTCCCATTTTTATATATACAATAACAATGGTTCTAGTTTCTAACACATTCCATTTTGGAGGAGGAATTTGGAAGACATATCCCTTATATTATCTCTAATAAATTTATCATTTCTCATTCATTATTCATTTTTTCATTACAGAATTTTCTTTTTTATCCAATTTCAAGAATTTCATTCTTTAAAAAAAACAATAATTTCTAGTAGATTACACATGATCTAGATAATCAAAATAATCATCATCAATAAAGATTCAAAATTAGAAATAAAAAAATCACTTCCAATTAATTCATGATTCATATAATTATCTTCATTAGGCCATTATTTACCCAAATAATATAAATAACGGTAAATTCAAATAGAAAAATAAAAAGAAGTAATAACGAATCCACTATCATAATTTTATGTTAAATAATATATGAGTAATAATGGATAAACAAGGATCAATAAACACCACCCTCTAAGGAAACCTTCTCATAATTTAACCATAAACATCCATTAATACATGATTAAATGTTAACCCTAACCAAAGGAAATCAACCAAAACAAACCTCTAGAAACAAAAAGAGAATGCAAGATGAAGGGAGAATGATAAGTGAGAGTACCGTAATCCACAATTCTTGGATCCAATGATCCATGGAATTTAAAAAAATCCAAGGAAGCTACTATATGGTAGTGAGGAAGAGAGGGTTTTACTAGGTCTAAAAACCATTGATCAAAACCATACTTCGGATATACGGGATCAATTATTGTTTTTCCCAAGTATTTAATTGATAAATATTCCCAATATACCCATATATTGTTTTTCCTTATTAATTATTCATAATTGTTACTAGAAATCCATAAAAACATTAAAAAATATTTAAAAATGTTTAATGAACACATAATTATTTGTAAAAGATGAATACATGTATAAAGAAACCTGTTAGTAATTTTCAAAACTCTTAAATCATAAAAATGTTTTTTCCTTTAACATAATAAACACTACTCTCTAATAAACACTAAATTAAACATGAAATACACTATAATTCCTAATATTGTTTCATGAAACACATTATAAGTAAACATAAATTATTTTTCATTAAAATTTTTTGTTTCTATAAAACATTAGAACCCATGGAAATTGTTTTATTAAAAACATTTCTTTTTAACCAAAAAGTACACAATCATTCCTTTTAAAAAATATTACAACCAATATTTTTTTTATCCAAATGATTTTTATGAAACATCATTAGAAATACTAGAAATTTGATGTAGTTTACTTGGGAAATCATTTTCATTGAACCCTTAACATAACTATTACATTTGAAAAAACATTACAGTCGACTTCCGACAAAATATTTTCACAAAACATAACCATTAACCAATGCATTGGAGACATATATTAGGACCACCCAAAATAATAAGCTATATCAAGATCACCCGTAATTCATAAATAATACCCATGGAACATAAAATTCCTTAAAAAAATAAATTATTTCATTTCCATAACAATTGTCATAGAGAATATTCTTTTAAACCCACCAGAAAAACATTTTTGGATATTGATTAATCAATTTCAGTTAAAAACCCATTTTCAAAACAAAAATACCCAGAATGGAGGGAAGGAGGGGTTTTATTTTAGGAAAACATGAATGATTATAAACTAATAAATTCATAAAATAACACTTTTGGATGAGAGAAACATATTTTTAACCATATGTTTTAAAAAAACATTCATTTTTCATATTTTTAAATAAGTTATAACATTTTGTATAAAATATGTAAAAATAATCCATTTCCAAAATAATGAATGAAATATGAAAGTGATATAAAATTTCCTTTAAAAGTAATTTATTTCCATATAAATATATCAATAATATAATTTTAAGATCATGTACATGTATTAATTTTTTTTAGAAAATACAACATTTAATCATTTAAAATGAGGTTTTTAATGTAATGTGTCCCGTACCTAGAGTCTAACTCATCATGTACATTATATATTTTAATAAATAATAATATTATGTAAAAAATTATCTTTATTAAGAGAATTTTTTAGTTTTATTATTCATTATATTTTATTTATTACCATGTTATATACAATTCACTAATCAATAGAGTTTATGTTAGACATTTTGATCATATTTGGATCATTTATCCAAAATAACACTAGAAGGATGAATATGTTCAAATTTGTCATTATACCAACATATCAAAAATAATTATTCTATTATAATTGTAATTTTTATATATCAATTATTCTTTTCAAACTAATTATCAATTATTCATATGAAAAATGGACTATGTTATAATCATGGAGACTGTAGGCCATACGTACGCATGAGTAATATTTCCATTTTTCAAAAAATATGAATAAAATATAATAAGTATAATTTTATATTTAAATAATTTTTAATATTTTAAAAATGTCATATTATTTCTTTAATTATACTTATATATATTATAATGTGATTTTTTAAAAAATAACGAGTCACATCGCTTCGTGGATGTTGTAATAGAGACCTACACACAAACAAAGTTATAATTTTTCAATAGATTGAAAGGTATGACAGTAGATGATATATTATCTTTACAGAGTAATATATTTATCATAAATGTCATAAATATATATTAAATCCATTATAATAACCATCCATGAGATGTGGTGATGGAAAATAAATTACGTTGGTTTGTGAGGCGATAGTCATCCGTACATAAGAATAATGTTTTAGTTTCCTATTTAATAGTAAAGTAAAAGTATATAGGTTATGAAATTAACATAAAAAATATAAGTAAAATTAATATAATGGTGTTTTTATTTTTTGTTGTTTGGGAAAAAATTTATTGATGTTGAACAATAAATAAAACAAAATCATTTAGTTAAAAGTTATACCTCTTCTTCAGACAACCTCTTTTTCCTTCCACATTAGGACCTCATTAGTATTATGCCCAAAATAAGACATATATAACATTAGGAGATATTTTATCTGGGGATTTCAAAAGTTATAATATTAACCAAATAGACCCTTAAGTGTGGAAATGAGAGGATAAGGGGTTCCCTTTTATATGTGAGGGGTGGTGTATTCTTGGAATTTCATAATGTATTAAATTAATATAAATTTCTCTTAATGTTAAAATGGATAAAAATAGAATGAATTTAAATATAGGATGATTAAGAGTATAAATAATATCATCCAATAAAACTATTAAATGTTTAGGTGTTTTTACCTTATCTCTTTATTTTGACCGCCTATTAACTCTTTTGACAATTACCATTATATCAATGTGTTATACCCTTTAGGGGTTAAGAAAATAGATTAAAAAATGAACAAAAAATGGACCATGGTTGATATTTCAAACTAAATACCATTCAGTTTCTTAAATATATTATTTTTTTGAATAGTAAATCATTTAACAAGATTATTTTCATTTTCAAATATCAGGATTTTCATTTTTTGATATACATGAAATTTTATAGAATAACACGTCCCCAATGCATTCTAAATGGTTCTGAAATGATATTAATTATAATAAAAGGAGGATATAGTCTTAATATACTCTTAAATCCAAATATTTATATCTTTAGGTATCATTTAAATCCTTATCATTTGATTTAACCTCTTGGTAAACCATTTGAAACCTTAATTGTGGTTATAAATTGTTTCAACATTAAAGGGTTACATTTTTTGTAATAAGGAAAAAAATTTCAAAAAAATAGAATTTTATTGAAATTTATGGAATTTAATCATCCATATATTTCTCATTTAATATTTTTATAATTCTTAAATTATTTATTAAATTATATTTATCATAAAATACTATTAATTTCATTTTTAAGAACTATTCAAAAAATTTGACTTTGATAGCAATATGAAATAAATTGAATAAGAATATAAACCTTTCACAGATATGAATATTTTATATTTATCTTAAAAATTAGTGGAACACATTAAATAAACCAATTTTTTTATTGTTTCTAAAATAATTTACAATATTTTTCTACTTCTATCAGAATCACTATGTTAGTATTGTATAAGAATTTATTGTAATTGTTTCATCACAAAAAATAAAAAAAATACCATGATAAATAAATATTTTATATTTATAATAAATTTATTTTTTGAAAATAATTTTTTTATCAATTTAAAAAAAATATTATAGATATCAAAAGTAATAAAGAGACATTTTTGAAATTATCATTTACTTCAATAGTATAAAGGTCAAAATATAATTTACAAGAATCAAATGTCAAATTTTAAGCATTTGGATGATTATAGACAAAAAAGACTCATAAAAAGAAATAAATTATTTTTTGAATGTATTTTAAGCCTTATAACATTAGTTTGAACTCAAATTAACCCATTTTATGATTACCGTGGCAATGAAATTTTACCATGGTTACTATTTATGATGACCAAAAATAAAAGAGTCATTAAAAAAATTGACCTCATGATTCCAAATACTAAAATAATTTTTCATGATTCAATTCCTATATTTTAATAAAATAAATTTTAATATAATTGCATAAAATACAATGGAAAATAGTTTTTATAAAAATTTGTTTTTTGAAAAAAAATTAACATATACCGAAATAATGTATAATGATGATTCATGTGTAATTAATTAGATTATATATTAAAAAATAATACATATGTTACTTTTATATATATTTTGATGCATTATGGTACTTTTAAATTTTATTTTTTTATAAAATTAAATGGCAATTAAAAAATCCATATTTTCACTATTCACTGAAAAATAAATCTTTTCATAGAAATCAGAAAAATTCAACTTAAGATAATTTTGAAATATTGAATTCAAAAAAGGTATCTTTTTTATCAAACAAAATTTCTAAAATTTCCATATAATAATTATATCATTCTCTCGCAAATATAAATAAATATCATTTATAAAGAAAACCTATTTTGAAGAATAAAATTACATGACTAAAAAACTAAATGATTATTTCTCATGTATTAATCAATAAATCTTTCTTGAGTAGGGAAATTAAAAATAAATAATAATTTTTTAAATTTTATTTGTACCCTCTAATTTAATGATATGGTTATAATTATAACATTTAAATTATAATATTTCCCAGTTTTCTAAGCTCAATATTTTGTGTTTTATATTATATCAAACATAGAGTTATTTTAAAATATAGGTATATTACATTGTATCCCGTTTTAATAAATTTTTTCATTAAAATTTAAACTCGTTCGTAGCAATTAAGGGTTTGATATTTGAAAATAAATTATTAAAACCACACATCATAAAAGTGTTAATAAAATTTTCTACTGAAAATATCACTACTGTAATGATATACTATACCTACGGTTGAAATTTGTTGGGATCTGCCCCAAAACCATTGGGGTGTAGGGCATTGTGATAGCCATATACCAACGATTCATGTTGAACTGTTGGTATAGTGATCCTAAAATTGATATATCCCAATGGTTCACGTTGAACTATTGGTTCATCCCTATCCCAATGTTTGGAAACCATTGGGATAGATTTATACCAATGGTATTCAACTATTAGTATTCCTTTATCCCAATAGTTTTGAACTTTTACATGGAACAATTCCAATGGTTTAGCTTCAATCATTGGAAATACAAGCATGCTTACATAATTAATACCAAAAATTTATTTAGACCAATGGTATACATAGGCTTACATACTTCATACCAACAGTTTAGTGGAACCATTAGTATACTCACATAGCAGGCTTCCAGCAGCTAGTAGCATGCATTAAGAAAGCATGCACTAGTAGTAGGCCTTCCTTCCAGCTATCTAGGGGAAAATAGCTCACTCACCTGTAGCAGGCCATCCTTATAGTAGCATGCCTTCCATTCAGCCAGTAGTAGCAATATCACTCACCATCTAGTAGCAGGCCTTCCTTCCATCCAGTATCTAGCAGCTAACTCACCATCTAGATGCAATTATCTCACAGGGAGGCATATGAATGAAAAACACCTTACCAATATAACCAAATGAAGAGAATCACAGTGTAAGATCAATTCAAATGGAAGAATAATATGATTATACTTGTGGACTCAAATTAATACATAGAGAATATGGGTACCAAGATGAAATAAAAGAGTTACATACTTAAGAAAGTACCCACTTAGTGAGAAAATAGATAGTCATAGAGAACGAATTGATGAAATGTTTTTTCTCTCTCAAAATTGAGCTATAATAGAGAATATTACTAGAAAAGAAGTCCGTATAAAATTTTAGTAGATAGAAACTAATATAAAAGAGAATGATCCAAGTTTTATGGAGGATAGTATTAATTTCTTTCTATCAATGATAAAAGAGACAATGAAAATTCTCTATATAGAATCTACAACACGTAGAGAATTCTTAGCTCTAAATTTGAAAATTTAAAATAAACAAATGTTCTATAGAATATCTAGAAGAATGGAATCTAAATGAAAAGTGTCAACAATATAATAAATTTGTGTATTATTTTTTCACTTCATTCGCACATGTGCTTAAGTTCAAAATCTCAATATTGGATCGAAAATCATTAAGTATACATATTTATAGAGTTATTACTATATGAGGTATACATTTCTTAGATAAAGATATATATGTTTTAATATCATTCATATGAAATGAAAGTGAGAATAAGAGCCTTACAAGAATGGAGGTAAAAGAACCTTACCAGTATATCGGAAATAATCTTCTTATCACAACAAAAGAAGAGATTCACAATCGATCAAAAAGGTAGAAGGGTAGAACCTATAAAAACATCAAGTAGAATTATTTAGACTAATTGATAAAAAGGGAATGGTTAATATGGAGGAGAGTCTGACCCCTTGGAGAGGCACCCCCCTTGGATCAGGGGTGGCTGCACAGGTTTGTGGGGTTTGGTCGGAGGAGAGGCACCCACTAGGATGTTGATTCCCCTAGGAAACCGAACCCCTCAAGTCCTACCTTTGAATCTGGGGCACACATGGATGCCCCAGGTTCTAGAGAACATCCTCATAGTGAGGATTGGGAAGTCACAAATAAGTAACCATAGTATATGGGTTGCATATTTGATTTGATTAGAGGTTAATATTTCCCTTAGCTGGTCCTGCGGGCCAATTCATCCTTTGCTGATAGGGTGAAATTTGGTGAAAAGGAAACCCAATCTCTTAATTGTTTATTAGTGATGGAAGACTAAGAAGGTCATGTGGTTTAGGAGGGGTTTGAAGAGTCGGTTTCTCTTGCAGATATCATTCCTTCGCGACTGGTGGTTTCTCAGGAGGATATGGATTCTACTTTGAATTCCCCTATCATGCCCTGGGAAGTGGAACTTTCATAGGATTATATCATAGCCTCTTCCATGAAAGGAAAGAACAACATAATTGAATCATAGGGGTTCATCAAGCACTCTTGAAGGCTGTGGAATAAAAAATACTTCCCATCCTTACATACCCCTCATATCACTATATTCTCAAGAAATGGGATGATCCCTCAGAAGGTTCCCAAGAATGTGGTGATAAATTAATCAAAGGAGCTTGATTCACTACCAGGAAAATCATATTTCACCATCCATGAAAATACTGGAAAGGAGGTGATTTTATCAAGTATCCACTAGAGCAGAAATGAATTGATGGAATGTGATGAGTTGGAAACTATCCCTGAGTGCAATAAGGAATTCTTGGACAAGGGCTTAATGATCATCTCTACACAAGAGGAGTTTGACAGGTTGGTAGGGAGGCATTTCTAGGCCAACCTTACTATAGATCATGGGGTATAGGCCCCATAACAACTTGTCATTCTGGAATGTGGATTAAATAGGTAAAATATTATGGTGGAAGAGCTCTTATAAGGATAGGGATTGATGTTTTTCTATTTTAACAACCTCTTTAATAATAATTTGGAAGAGAATGTTGTTGTTCTCCAATGGAGTTTCCTTAGAGGTAAGGTCTCTAAAAGCCTCAAATTACAACTCATTGATTCAACTATTTCATATCATATTGATTGACTGTCTACCTATGTACTCTATTGGTTTCTCACTTTTCCTTAAAATTGTTTTCTTAATTAAAGATATATAATTGTGGTATGTTTCCCATTCTATAAAGGAAAACTCAAATAATTGGAATTTAAGGCATGTTTAGTTAGTTACATGTTATGAATACAATATCATGGAATAATTTTTATCATAGTATATTTTTTTATACAAATAATTCACTATGTTTCTAGAAAAAATCCCTTTAAAAATATCGAGAATGATAAAAAACTAGTCACATGAAAAATACAAAAAAATGTACCCTCCCATATAGGAAGGGAGAATACTCCTAATGGTGGAATGATATATGATGTGTGAAATAGGTAAAATTATTTCTCATGTACTATAAATGGTGTGAAAAATGCCTTTTTCTTTCAACAAGTGGTCTTGAGAGAACATATGATACTGATAGAATATGGTACCTAAGTTAACGTGGCGGTAAGGACTTTTATGAATAGGTATATTGGGATTCAAGGAAAGTTCCCAAAATATTATATCGTATTTGAGGTTATCATTAGGTAATTATTTCTTTCTTTGGGTATGAGACTGATTTAAGTCTCAAGGGATCTAGTGGATTCCCTAGTGTAATATATATGAGTTCCAAGAGGAATTAAAATTTTCACATAGATTGTGAGACATTTTTGAGATGGGGTATATGTCCAGAGTGACTAGAAACATGTACCTATCTGGTGAGCTATAATGTGGACCGAATTCCCTTATTGTTATTTAACACACATGTTGGGCGAAAAAATTGTACTATTATAGTGATATATCACAAGGAATGACAACACCGTGGGTGATAAGGTGTTGTAAGGACCTTTACATGAGTGATAATGAGGTTTTTATATTATAACATTACATCTAACCCCACCATGATTAATAAGGTAGTGGTCAATATAATAGACTCAGTATGATTGATAAGGTTCTAGATGAACCCCACCATGAGTGATAATGGAGCATTTGGAATCTGATATTATACCTACCATGGTTAATGTGGTATTCTTTTAGAAAATGGATTTACATTGATCATAATGTATTAACATGGATGTTTGTTGAATGATAATGTTGGTGTGTGATATATTGCGGTATCATACACTGCCTTTAATAGTATGGTAGATGTTAGGAGATGAGTGATAACCTATATCAAGTGATAAGCATTAGTCTAGGGATTGGATACATAACTCTATCCTACACATTTATGTTGTCGTTGAGTAATCATTGATACTCCCTATTTAGAGTATTTTCATATAGGACGAGTTTCTTGTATAATGGTATAATGATGCATGTTTTTTTCTCCGGAAAAATTATATATAGTTGGGTATCATGAAAACCTTTTTATCACACGATGACCTAATACGCATGGAATCTTGGTTTACTAGTTATAAAATGAAATCTGACACAATATGTGTGTCTAATTATTTTTATAACATTTAATTCACTCAGGTTTAAATCTATATATAAAAATATATGAGTGTATCTTTGTGAGATTCTAATGTCATATATTTCTAACACCTGGCTAGATCAACCTGGTATGTATGTAGATCTTTTCTTCTTTTTACTGATCTAAGAAATGATTATGTACTAGATTGGGATGGAGTAGCTCAACATGGATTGAAGGTAATGATATTATGTGGTGATTGAGGATGGGAATATAGGCTATTGTGTATTTTTTTTTATTTTTTTTATTTGGTTCATATTGGTGGGAGATTAGTTGTTACATTAATTTAGTCATCCAAATGGTTTATTATTATAAAATTATGTTTTTTAGATGGGAATACAACTAAAAGATATATATGTGTGTGTGTGTGAGTGTGTGTGTGTGTGTCTGTGCATCTTTGTCTGTGTGCAGTCTGTTTTCATGCACAACTATGAATCGTGTAGATCAAAATAGGATTCTATATCAATATATAAGAACTAGATGTTTTAATATTGTGTAGGTATATCCCCTTATCATAACGGACTCATGATATATATATACATATATCTCTGTGTGTGTGTTGGAAGTTTTCATGAACAACTATGAATGGTGTGGATCACACAAGACTTGTACTATCTTCTCATTATTCTCGAAGTGTCCATGCTAAAACATGTCTTTTTAATTCATATAAATATACTAAATAAGGTTCCAAGAAAATTCAATGTTGTTTTCCATTAACTTCTTTATGTTTTCAATCATCATCCAATGAATTATATTAACTATAAATCCACATAATCTGCAGATATTGCATTTTAAACCCACCGCTTAAAATTTCAGAATATCTTTCATGAATAACTCAATTTTAATTCTCCAAATTGTCCATATCTTTGGAAAGATTTTTAACCTCCAACTGAATATCTGTTGGATAAAAATAAGATTCAAACATTCTTTTTAATGTCCTAAACCTCATGACATTGAAACTCATTGTGGATTTGTGTTCCCTAAAAAATACCTTTGACCTTCACACCAAGGAATTAAACAACACTTCTTAATGCAATATGCCCTTTAAAATGTTGGACAAAAATACCACTTGGCCATTTTTTCCACTACAAAATCCCGACAAACCAAAACAGCCAACTTTCCAAAAATACTCTAGGAAATGACATAGGGATCTCCCCAAAATCTTTCTATACTTTGTTATACATAGGGCCACCACAGTTAGCAGAATGCCTTTTGTGAGTGTACTCTCTACAATTCTTCTCATTAGATCATGAGATAAATTTTCCAATATGAATATTAAAAGGAGGCACTAAATCATATAAATTGGTGGTGGTAAGATGATGGTTAGGGAGGGGAGCACTATAAGCCTGATAGGTGTTAATAAAATGACTTCATCAGTTTTTTTAGATATATGGGTTTAGGTAAACACACAAAGGGTTGGCTAAGAGGCCAGACAAAAACCCTGAACTAGTTTCTCTATATGATAAGGTCCCAACGGACATTATAGGAAAAATAAACTATTTAATAGGCTGTAAAAAGGGATCACTAGAAGGTTGTAATGAATTTTACGATGACACAATGTCTAAATGGAAATGAAACGATGAAAAAGTATCATACACCCAACACAAATCTTTTACAAAATCATTCACTTCTCCGAAACATGAAAACTTCATTTATAATATTAAAATGGTCAAAAGGAATGTGTCATGGTCAAGGCATATTCCTACTCAGGAAATGTCATTTGAGCTAAACGAGTATTATAAGAAAATTTATATTATTCGAAGAAGAAAAAAATAACTTTCCACAAAACAAAAACCAACAAGATACATATTGAAAACTCAAACCAAATCTAAACATTATATATATAACCATCCCTTCTCTTTGGTTTAAAATTTATAGAACCTCCGTTGGAGGGGATTTATTATAAAATCACGGAATTGAGTTATCACACTGTATATTTAATTATACTTAACATTTATTCTAGAACTCATTAATCACAAATCAAATGCAATACGTTAAGAAACTAGATAAACATAACTATCACTGTGAGTTTTCACAGAGATCGCACCTCCATTGGATGGGTTTTATTATATAACATGAATTTATTTGTCAAATGAAACAATTATATTAAATAACAATTATTCATGATAAGTAATTCAATAAAATTAAGCATAATTAAGAAAGAAGATAAATTCAATTTAAAGAATTCTTGAATTAAAGAGGCTAGGTGAGGGACCCTACCTCAAGGGGGAACCAAGTAGTCCACTTCAGCTTTTGGTGTTTTCTAACTAAAATTTGTTTCTGCCCCACTTAGTATACAGACATTCACACACAAGAAATTACACCTAGCCCCTATACAGTCACCCGCATGGCCATGAGGATGTGCAATGGGATCCTTTAACATATGTTTATATGCATATATCAGTCTCCACTCACCTAAGTATGAATTTATATATATACATTGGCACACCTAGCCCCATACATGCATAATAAATTCCATGGATGACTATACATGTAACGAGGGAACCCACATACATATACTTACTTACTTATGCACATGATGGTGAGTCTTCATTGACTTAGAAACTCAAAACCAATGAGCGAGGATCAACACACTACAAAAATGATATAAGGAACCTTAAACACAGAAAGGAAACTACCAATCCAAATAGAAACCAACCAATGGCATTAACGCCCCACCGTGATTGGTAGTGGAAAACCAAATCCATCCGAACCAACATGAAATGATCCAACGCCCTACCAAAAACATAATATGGAGTCAAAAATACTGGATGACCTAAATACATGATGTGTGAGACAAATGGTAACTATGGAATCTTACAATGAATCAATACCAATGGAATGAATCAATCTAAAACCCTTCTAGCCCCCCCTAAAATAATATAACTATCCTCTTTCCATAGAAATTAGTAAAATACCTATGTGGCCAATGTGATAAATAAAATAAAATAAAAACTAAACAAATACATACCTATCTCATTGACCATACACGTCACCACCCAACATATAAGAACCACAATGCACCATGTGCCAAATCAAGTTCCTGCATGCAAGGGGGAAATAGATCCACACATCAAAATGACACTATCAAATAGTACATTCCTATTAATTAAAAATAACTCTTCGTATTAATTGTATATAATCAGTTTGGATAGATTTTTATCTTATTTTGGTATTGTTCAACACAAGTTTGTTTGGGACATTTCCATTAGATTTAGTATTTATTGATTTTTCTATTATCTGGGAAAATTTCATTCATTTGGGTTCTATTCGATCATGGAATTAATAATAATCAGTCAATACGTATTAGTAGTTATATAAGTTGGTTCCTTATCATGATTAAAAAATACATAGAAATGAATGATATCATATAAATAAAATCATAATAGGGGTACAATGTAAATTAGTATTATTCAAGAAATTCATTCCTAATATAGATTTTTCTTGGGAATAAAAATCACCAGAATCCCCAAATTAAATTTGGTCAAACAAAGAGGGTAGAATAAACCAACCTCAAATGGTGGCAAATAGTGGCATATGAACTAAGATAACCCAAAATACATTTCCTTTGGCAGTGGATGCCAAATCACTTCTAAGGTGGACCCAAAAGAACCACGATAAACCCTAGAAACAAGGATCAAAGTTAGATATGTGGAAATTATAGAACATTATAATAGTAGTATAATATCATTGTGAATATCAAGTATTTTTGATTACATGTAAAAACAAAAAGTGTGAAATAAATTTATAGTTTTATACAAGATATTAACAAGATTCAGAAAGAAACTAAATATAATATTAAGAGAGATTAAAATTATTTTAGGTTGATAAATATTCCCACATTATGATGTTATTAGGACTTGGACCAAAACTCAAAGAATATAGAATGTACCAAAGATGAACCTCCCCTAAGAACTGAGAAGAAAATTGTTACCATTCAAATCACATTGATGATTTCATACTAAAAATAGATTCATACATGTACACAATAAAACATTACAACATTTCGAGAGTACTCCAATTAATCATCCTAGAATAATATATCAAACAACCCTAATAAATTTATAATTTCTATGTCCTTTTTCTTTGCAATTATTATAGAAAGATCAATGACTTTGAAAATTATAGTGGTATAAAATAAAAAGAAATTCATTAAAAAATTAATGGTGGATGTGATAATATGTACGAAGTGTATTCCCCCAAACCAATCCAAAAATTATTTTGAATATATCCAAATAAATCAATGTAATAAATATAGAAAAACAACTACAATGGGGAAAGAAACAATATTTTCTGTAAAATTTTGGTTTTGATGGAATTTTTGGAACATGTAAATTGATTTTTGGTATAACATATATACTCATACAAGTGGTATAAGGAATAAGAAAATAATATCTTAGTTATAACTAAAAACAAATCTATTTTTCAAAATTAGTTATCACATATGTAGACAAATTTATCTCTTAGAAACATATTTGAAAGGATCATTTTTTCAGGGAATATTGAAATATATATGGAAAATGTTATGAGTCATTTTTTTATGTATGAACTAAAAATGAGGAATATCATAATGAAAACAGGATTCCATGATTGAATAAGTTGGATAAAAAGAAAAAATTCGACTTTGAGGTGTAAACTGAAGAAAAAAGTAAAAAAAGACACTCCCAAGTGGTCATTGAAGAGAGATGATTATCAAACTGTTTTAGTATGGAGAATATGCTTCTATTATGATAGAAGAGGCTACCTCATAATCTATTTAATTTTTTTGTGTGGAAGTGACTTTATTCTAAAGTATGTTTTTGTTTATTCCAACTTACCCTTAAGAAAGAGTTTCAATAAAATAAAAAATTGATTGTGGATAAACTATTTAAAAATAGAAATAATGATCTAAACGTTTATGAAAGAAAATTTAAACTGAAAATGGAATCCATCCATGAAATAGATAGTAGAATTGGATTAGTAGATGAAATTTCTAAATAAGATCCTAAATTATATCCTAATTAAAATCAAAAGCAGTTGGAGAATTTTTTTTTAAGGAGTAATTATGTTGGTCATTTAGCTATCATATGAATTACTTGGATTCCTAGTAAAAAGAATTTGATTAGTGGTAATGGAAAGTAGAAAATGTTATCATGTTATAAATCAGTTTATACAAATGGACCCACACCTATGAAGAAGGTTGAACATGATAATAAAGAATGATAGAACTTATATTCTGATTAGTTATAAATATATAAACAAATAAATCCAATAACATTGAGAGTTCCCTAATTGATCTTGTGAATACGAAATTTTTAAACAATAATAAAATAGATAGTAAATAAATTTATGGAAAATATTAATGAAAAATGAATCCTTCATATATTATTGTTATTTCACTAAAAAATCAACATGGAGAAAATATAAAAATAAATTCTGGTTAATCACATATCTAAACAAGTTTCAAAACCATTCCCAAGAGTTAATAACATATTTATAGAGAAATGTTTTTCTAGAATCCACTTTAATTTAACAAAATACATTTACCCATTCAGCTGTATGTGAATCTAAAAAAACAAAACATTTATCTCTAATCCAATTTTCCTTCACATGTATCATGTACATACTATAACCGTTTGAATTATGTAACATTTTCATTTTTAAATTATAACACACCATTCAAATCACTACTACATACAAAACGAATCAATGGTATGAATAATTCTACACATGAAATATTCTTAACATTTTTATGAGCTTAAAATTATTTCACAAAGAATATGATATTCTTTAAGAAACTAGACACACATCATTTACTATTCCCCTAAATCACAATGAAATAATGTTCTCGTGGTATCTCTTATGTGAAATTCAAATGATTTGTATCTACAAACACTACAATGAAAACTATTTTTATGTTTTGAGAAAACAAAAATCAATCATATATGATAGATAAATGAAAAAATATGAAATGATACAAATTGAATCACCAAAACTCAAAGTACACGTTAAACTAATTAACCATACCAGAAGATGATTTGGGACTCACTGCCAAAGAATACGTGAATTAATAAAATGTATAAGGGGATTCTAGACTAGAGGGGATCATAAAACAATGTGGGATTACCAACTAGAGGGGATTATTGACCTTCCCTACCTAGGGGCGATTCACTTCGGGTGAGGTGAAGCTAGACCTAGAGGGGATTCACATCGGGTGAGAGAAATCTTGACCTATGTGGGGATGTGTGACCTCAGAGGGGATTCCCCACTAGGGAAGGGAGAGGAGGAGGATGCATGAGCGATGAAATGTGAGGAACAATGAGTGGGGAGAAGAAAGCATAGAGTGGGGAGTAGGGAGCGGAAAGTGGCATGTGGTGAGGGGGAGTTGGAATGGGGGAGGGCAGCATGAGGGGGATGAGATTTGTGGTAAGGGGGAGTCATGATTGAGTGGAGTGGTGCTATAGGGATGGATGTGCGGGGCACGATGCGAGGGGAAGTCATAATGGAAGGAGGGTCATGATCAGAGGCATTTTAGGTAGGTCTTCCACAAAAGTTGTTATGAATAGTTGATTATTGTTGCTATTTTTTCCGACAGTACATTAAACCCGTTGGGAATACCAACTTATATTAGTCTTTACCAACAATTTCACAGAATCATTGGTATATGTTCTTTATTCCAAGGATTTTCCAAACATTTGGGAAATAATGGATGATATAGGTGGGATTTACACCAATGGATGCAAAGTGAAGTTTGTAGGTCTTTTATAATAACTCATAAATATGATTCAAAATAGAAGAAAATTAGTGAAAATATTAAAATAGTGGAAAAAAGTTACAATTCAAATAATTATGGAGAGTTATAGAGAACACTAATCACAAGAGAGAGAATGGTTAAGAGAATCTTATAAATACAAAACCATAGATCAGTGATGTGTGGAAGACAACTAATTTATTAGAAATAAAATTAATAGTATAATTTTTTTACGATCCTTCTCTCGGAGTATATAAATTAATTTACCTTATAGACTAATAAAATAAGGAAATACACCTATATGATATGTATAATTTCAACCATTTATCAAGTTCCACTGCAATATCATATTTTTCATATACAAATGAGCATTTATGATAATTGTTTAGGTATAAAACACTAAAATAAACTTCTAATGGATCACATATTCCATAAAAGGATAAAAAAGTATTCCTCACATATTTTGGCATTAACTAAAACCAAAATTTTTAGTGAAATTTAATTATCAAAATGAATAAACCATCATATGAATAAATACATTAGTAATCTTAAAACACTCAATAATAACACTCAAACTCCTTTTTATATCATTTTATAAATAACAATCCTTAAATTTTTTAAATATATTCCTCACGAAGTTAAAAAACAAAAAATTATAACTTTTTGGATATATATTCTTCCAAAATTAATTTATCATTTATCTATAATCATCATTAGTCACCCATAAATTTATATAATAAAAAATTAAATTCCCAAGTAATAAAATATACACAATATGTTCATCATTTATATAAATATATTGATCTTATTCCAAAATTACATTAATCAATTAATCACTATATCAAATTCAATACATTAGTTATCTATATGATAAAGAATATTTTCCAAAAATGAAAATATTCATTATATTTGAAAAAAATTAAAAAAAATTATACTCATTAGGTAATCACATTTGTCAGTGGTAGGTGTTTTAAACTTTTCAACCTTTAGTCATGGGTTCAAGCCCCAAGACCTTTTCAAACATGATTTGTTATCACCAAACCTATAGGTTTTCCTTTTTCTAAAATGATATTAATATAATTACAATATAGATATATAATATAATGTGATATTAATATTTGTAATTCAACTTGAACCTATAACATTCCAAAAATATAATAACAATTTCAACCTAATTACCATAATAGCTTTTTTAATAATGGATGTTTTAACGTCAAATGTTATGTCATAATCTACAGTTTACATCCCCAAAATAAAGTATAATTCCTAACAAATAATAATTCATTTTCAATATAAGGGTTTCATAAAATTAAACCTAATAAAATATAACAAAAAATATTATTATTAACCTTAAAAGCACACCAGTTGAAACCTCAAAAGGGGTTTTTAAGACTATGATGTTATAATCATCCTTAAACTAATATACTCGTGATTGTATCCATAAATATTAAGGTAAACTCACATTAAAACATCCTAATATCTTATGTTTTCTAAACCCAACTCTCATACCAAATGTGATATCCCAAGATCCATTCTCTTAGATCTGGTTCTAAAAAAGTTAACTCTGGATTTCTATATTGGATACAAATAAATATATCCCTATTTCAACCATCTGAATCATCAAAAATAAAAATTGAATTCGGGGTCACATATATACACAAGGAATTTTATGTTTAGAGTTTTAGATAACTAAGAAAAATAGTTACACTAATACCCTTTTCATTATGAGAGCATTATTCGCATTATACCTAGCTTTTATTTTTCAATATTAAGTATTTATCATCGTTCCTAATCTTCATTAAACTCTTCAACAAATTTATAAATATGTGGGATGATCACAAAAAGATTAATATGGGATACTTAAAAGAATAATGAAACCCTTTATTCCTTTTTTAAAATTATAAATCCCTAAAAATGATTTTTCATTTTACAAAATAAAATTTTATATATAATAATCATATACATACTCATGGAATCATATTTATAGACCAAAGTTTCCATTAAAAAAATTAAGAGAAAACATAAAATAAATATCATAATCATATGGTTTTCGTAGAACACATGTGGACCCATTTATTTTTTAAAAACTTTACTTTTTACCCTAAATGTTAATAATCTGTCCATTAGAACAAAATTTCATTAACTTTCCTTATGAATTTAAATTATTTCATTGAATACTCATTTAGAAGAATAGAAATGTCATGTAGGTTCCTTAGGATATCATATATGTAAAACCCATACAATAAGCCTTACCATAACTCTAAAAATTCAAATAACCATTCTGGTGATCTTGCAATATCATTCTCCATAGAATGTAACCATTACCCAATGTATTGGGAAGCTATATCGGGGTCATCCCTCATCGTGAGGTATATCAAGCTCACCTTTAATTTATATGAAACTTAAACCTACTTTAACATTCATGAAACACATAAAATATTTCATTTAAATCATCAAATTACTAAAAATATTTTTTTAAAACCATAAGTAAATCATTTTCAGATATTGATATATCCCTTTTAAAAATAATTTTTGGAAACAAAAACACCAAAATCAAAGGGAAAGAGGGTTTTTATTTCTCAAAAACATGGATTATTGTATTATAATAAAAACATAGAATACATTTTTTTCATGGTTGTAAAATCTATTGTCGATGTATATTTTAATATAAACACTTATTTTTTTTCTTTCTGTAAATAAAGTCAAAACATTCCCTATAAAATATGTAAAAATATTCCTTTTGAATTTTTCTTAAAGAAATTAAAAGGCAAAATAAATTTTATTTTATAATTACTTTAGTTCTATATAAATTAATCCATAAATTATTTTTAAGAATATGAACATGGAAGTAGTTGATTTTAAAAAAAATTCAAAACATTTAAAATGATGTTTTTAATGAAAATTTACCCTTACCTTAAGTCCAAATAACCATTCACATTCTGTATCTATATAAATAAAAAATATATGAAAAATATATATTTTAAAAATAAATATCCAATTTTTTATTAATTTTATGTTATTTATTAGAGTGAAACAAAAAATCTGCTGATTAATTTAGTTCCCCTTAGCCATTTTGGAAATATTCATCTCCTATGTTCAAATGAATTTGGCAGGTTGACTATGGTTAAAGAGGTTATTATTAAAAATTACAATGAATAAAAATATTAAAATAATTATCATATTTTTTACATATATTATACTTTTATAACATAAGATATAATATGGTTATGAAGATTGAATAATGCTACAATCATGAAGATGGTTTGCCATATATATACATGAATAACATTTCCATTTTTCAAAGAACCTACTGAATAGAAGGAATGTGTCATTTTATATATTAAAAAATAATATTATATCATAAATATCATATTATTTAATTAAATATAAATATTTTTTTATCCTTCTATAGTGGTCATAAAAAACAATCACATCACCTCATGGTGGTAGAAATCCACACATACACAAGAACGAAATTATCATTTTTAATGGTTTGAAAATTTATTAAGTGATGATATATTATCTTACATGAAATTTAAATAAATCCATAATATATATATATATACATTAAAATCATATTTATAAGCATCATTGAGTTATGATGATGGAAATTGATTTATATCAGTTTATGACGGTGCAGTCCATTGCACACATGAAAGATGGTTCTGTTTCACTTTTGATAGAAAATGAGATAGGTATAAATTATGTGATTAAAATAAAAACAAATAATTACACATAATATATTGGTATTATTAATTCATCAATTTTCAAATATATATGAAAGATGTAGATGAGAAAAATAAAACTAAAACATTTACGTAAAATTTATTCCCCTTCTTCATACAACCTCCTTTTACATTAATCCTTGCTCCCTATAAGGTTTTTATTATATAGAAATTAGAATTATAGAACCTGGGGAAGGATTTTATTAAGGTATTTGTAAAGGTATTTATAAAACTAAATGGATCTTGATTTTTGGAGAGGAGAGGAGAGGGGGTTCACTTTTATAAGTGAGGGGAGGGGAAATCATTTAATTTCATAATGTATTAAATGAATATAAATTAATTTTCATAATAAAATGGCCCCAAATTCATATTATTATAATATAGGAGGTATATATTTCATAATTACCTCATAAAATAATATTTTAATTTTTTTAGTCATATTTTCAACCTTATCTCTTTGTTTTAATCCCTGTTAACACTTTTGACAATTACCATGATATCAATGTTTTTTTCCATTTAAGAGTTAATAAATTTAAATTTAAAGAAAATTTGTCCCATAAATATACCATGGTTTATATTATAAATCACATCCCACTCAATTTTTTATTTATAATATTTTTATGAATATTAAATCATTTAATGAAATATAGTTTTTTATAAAATTACAAAAATGTCATTTTAGGAAATTCATAAAATATTATAAAATAATATCTATCTTACTAATAAAAAATGGGTTTAAAATTACAATAATTATAATATAAGAAGGATATAATATTAATATAATCCTCCAATAAAATTTTCATATATTTAGATCTCATTTGAAACTTTATCTTTTCGTTTAACCCCATATTTATCCAATTTGAACCATAATTGCGGTAATGAAATTTACAATATTAAAGTTTTATTATTTTACATATAAGACGAAAATTTTCACACATGTGTAAATGGTATAAAATTTTATAGCATTTAAAATCCTATTTGATCACTTTAATGTTTTTATTTATAATTTTTAAATAACTTTAATATAAAATACAATTAATGTCATTTTTACAAACAATTCACATAATTTGACTTTTAAAACAACATTACATTAATTTAATGATAATATAAATCTTTAACAAAACAATAATATTATATATTTGTCTTTAAAATTCATGTGAAACTTTATATCAAAATAGTAATTTTTTTATTTTTTAATATGATTTTCATTATTTTACTATTTCATGTCCATACACTATATTGATGTTTTGTAAGCATTTAAGGTAATTATTTTTTAAATAAAAATTAAAAATAAATTACCTTGATAAAAAATAAAATATATTTAAAATAGTAATTTATAACTAAACAAATTTTTTATCCACTTCATAGAATATTATAGATATTTAAAGTTAAAAAGTGGAAACTTTTTTACTTTATCTTTTACTTCTATATTACAAAGGTAAAATACATGTTAAATAGAGAAAAGGACATATTTTAGTTTTTGGGAAGATAATGGAAAAATAGGCTCATAAAATGATACAAATTTAAGTTATTTAATTGATTTTTCTTCTTATCGCATTAATTTTAACAATAATTAACCCATTTAACATTTACTATGGTAAAGAAAATATATTATGGTAACTATTTATAATGGGAAAAAATAAACATGACCAATTTACGAAATATTGACCACATGAATCCAAAAATGGAATCCATTTCCCAAGATTCAATTGGTTGAAGTTGTAGAAATAAATTTTTGTTTAAATGCAATAAACATCATAAAAAATAGATTTTAAAAAATAGGTTTTATGCAAAAAAATTAACTTATACCAAAATTAGATTTAAAGATGTTTCAAATTTAACTATTTAGATTTTATATTACTAAATAAAACTTATGTAAAGTTTTATTTGAATTTAATAGAATACTTATAATTTTAAAATAATTTATTTAATTAAAATAAATTGCATTTTTACCAAAATTAGTATTCATTACTACTCACTGAGAAATCATCCTTTTTTGAAAAAAAAAAATAATCTGAAGATAATTTTGACATACTGAGTTAAAAAATTATACCCTTTTTTAAATGTAATTTCTTAAATTAATGAAATTAATTATATTTTTTCTGTTAAAAATTAAATAAAAATCATTTTTGATGAAAACATGTTTCTAAAGAATAATATGACGTTACAAAAAAAATCAGTGCATAATTATACAAGCGTGTTGTATTGCTATTGAATACAATGTTCTTTTAAAATTTTGGGATATTTTACTTGGGTTATAAAGAAAATATTGAAAATAAAACCATGGAATTATTGTACCTCTATTAATTTTGTATCCCTATAAGTAATACACTATAGAAAAGTGATTCATACAAAACTCATTGGTCTTTTGGTCAAAGGGAGATCCAAATTTTCAATCATTTAAACCCTTGATTTCCATGAATTTTAAAAACTACATAAATTACCCATTTTTGAAACCACACATTAAACTATGGTATATATTATGGAATTTTGGATAACCATAAAGAATCCATAGAATCCCACCATGGAATAATGAAATTTCGATCCTTATTTTGAACTACAATACTAAGGAATTCAAAGTGGAAAGCTCCAACTCACCATTTAATCCTCTATTGTTTTCTAGGACATTCCACAACCTATCCTAGAACAAAACTGATTCCCAAAGGAATTTGAAAACACTTTTTTTTCTACAGGTCAATACTAAAGACCTCAAGTGGCACCATGCCTTCTACTACCATGTGGGGTCCCCTTTTCTCATAAGAGGACCATAGATGGAAAATGACTTATAATGTTTTAGCCATATGAAATTTTCACCATGTGGCACACCAAGGAAAAAAAGTCAACTCAAAACACAAACTCTTCCATAATAGAGAAAATCAAATGGGAAACACCCTGAACAGACACTAAAAAAACTCCCCAAATTTAGCACCACATACGAAACCATGAATTGGTGTCCCTTTAAATGGAAAAAATATCCACTAGCACCTACAAAACACCCCTAAAATCACTATTAGAATGTCCATGCAATGGAAAAACAAAATTAGATGGGTTTAAAAAAACAAGCCCCTTATATCTCCTTAATAATATGATTATCTACTTAATTCCACAATTCTATAATGTTTTAAAAGGAATTAATCATACACCTCATTATGTAGATATATCATTATAGTATACTATTTTTATTAAATGTAATTAAGTATCAGAATACACCTATATCATTTATCAGATAAAAATAAAAACACCATTCATCATGTATTCTTGTCAAACACTTCTAGTTAAAATTATAAAGATAAAGATTCTGGAACTGGAAGTATACATTATGCGAAATTGATTCGTTCAGAATTCCAAATATTGGATTTTAAAATTTTATTAGTAAAAGTACGTTCCCCTATTATTTAATATTATAAAATTTTTATTATTAAAATAGTAGAAAATTTTATATTAGAAATTGATAATACATCCATCCATGTATGAATTGCATGTATAAATAATGATTTTAGTTAGACTAGGAAGAAAACAATGACGCTTTAAAAATAATTTCCTTCTAATTGGTATTTTGAGACGATAGTCCCCTATAACCATCATAGATAATCACACCCCATTAGAATTAAAATATCTAATTCGCTTTTTCTAAAATTATGTAATCTACATGGTTCCAATATTTTGGTACAAATACATGAACTATAAGCAACATATAATACCAAATCAGTATAAATGTAATATTACACCCTTTAAAAAATTCATGAAACTTATTCATTCTTCTTCACTGAGTTATAATTATTCCTCTAGTGTCCATTCTTTCCAAAATAAAAATAAACTACATCTTACTCTTTATCATCACTCTGTATACCATTCACTTATTTTATGGGAATTGAAAAGGTACCTTTGGTATATAACCTTCCTTAAACCTTTCTTTACTTTCCTTCCCTTTTGTTCACTATAAGGAATATATAATTATCCCACTTAATCTATTTATCTACCTGGAAAATAAAATCAAAATATTTGAAATCGACGTCATAATATTGTTCATTTTAAAATTAACATTTAAACTCAATATTAATTAAAAAAGGGAATAAATAATGAGGTATATATAGAGATCCTTGTGTGTATTGATTATAAGATTCTATAATACCTCAATGTATCCAATCATGTTGACTACATGAGGTCTAATTGGGACTCCAAATCCTATCTCTCAGGTGAAAAGTTATTTAGAGATATCATACCTCTCTTGAATTTATTTCATCTAATAAATATCTTGAAGATGATATGGCATGACATATGAATCCATATCATCATGATGATTCTAAAGTTCAATAGTCAGAAATGTTTAAATGAGACATTAGACATCTAATTAATCATCCATGTGCATTTAGAATACAATTTTATTCTCTTTACCCAACTATTTATAAGGATTACTAAGATTAGGGGACTCTAATACATATAACATCGTTTAGGAGAATAGTAAAATGTATAGGTTCTAATACCATTCTTAGATGTTTTCATTAGGTATGAGATTATATTTCATCAATATTGATCATAATTATATTTAATTTATTCAATGTATAACCATTATCTATGATAAATAAAATAATACATTTGCATATTTTCTTGAATACCAGTTCTTATATATTTAATGACTTAATTTAGCATTGAACTATTTTACCAATTCCAAATTTCCCGTACTATTAGATTAAAAAGTCTAATTTCTAAGATATTTTATTCGAAGATTTCCAAATCTCCCATATCTGAACTAATAGTATGGAAACAAATATTATTTTAATGCCTTTATAGTTGGATTTACTATTTATAACTACATTAACATTTTATTCTATTATCTATTTAGTGGAATGCACAATCATGAAATTCTAAACACCATTTTTTGAAACATTCCTCTAAATTATATTATGTAGACTTTTTCCATTACCGTTAATACAAATCTAGTTAATTAGAAAAATTATTTTTATTAAGAATCAATGATAATTTATACTTCCCTTTAATATGGAAAAACTGACTAATTTAACTATTCCAACATCGTAACTAAAAAAATGGAAATTGATTAATTACTTAACATTTTATATTGTTGGATTTTTCTAACTTATGAATAAATATTCTTTATTTCATACTTTATATTCCTATTAATTTTTTATAATACAAACATAAATCCTTGATCATGTTTCATAAACTATTTTTGTGTTAAATATTCCTGTATAAGATATTCTATTTTTATAATATCTATACATGTTAATTAGTTTACATTGGAAATTATATAAATAATTAAATATTCTTGTTAAAATATATCTTGTCCAATTAATTTTATTTAGCTATTTTTTAATTTAGTTACATTATGTGATTGAACTTAACCATCTAAATAAACCATACATTATATAAGTAAATAAATAACCATGCACTAATAAAATAAAATAATTCTGTGAAATGATGATGAGGTTTATCTACTAGTTGTTTATTGAGTGGTGGTTAAAAACCTTGAACCTAATGGAAAAAACTCCATGAACCATATGTTGAATTGAGTTACTACACTAACCATTCTGTTATGTATTTCTTAATTTGGATTTATCTCATCTTGAGTCCTAGACTATATCCTCCAACAAGGATCTCCATCATTTAAAAATGTATAATAACATACAAAGGAAGGGTACTGGGGGATTAATATTACATTAACTAAACATTGGACATGCGTAACCTTAGATAATAAAGGATGAAGGAATGATTTGTAAGTCATTATATTTTATTTTCTAATGATTGTCACATATTAAAACATGAAATAAATAATTAAAATAAATAAATAAATCCAACACGTACACATATTTTTCAATGATCATGATCACTCACAACATGAAACGACGACCAAATTTAATATTGATAACATTCTTTCGACTAATTTATCTTTGTTAGATTTTCATGATTTAAAAAAAAAATAAAAAAAATAATAATTTAATTCCCTATCGCAAATTCTACCCAATTACTATCCCTTGATAAATTTTAAATATCCTACCAATTATTTTGAAATATATTAAAGAAGATTAAATTTTATATTTTAAATAATTAAGTACATGGTGCATAATTAGGAGGCCGTAGGATGTGTACTACTAGAATAATATTAAATCCCTTTTTTGTAAATTTAATATATCAAACTTCACAAATGTTGTGTACTACATACTACATGGAATGTAACTCTACAAATCTGGTCAATATATACATAGTGTACTGTTCCATGTGGTAAAACCATGTAGTATCATGATGTGTATGATCACATTGCATAACATTAATTTATGTTATGTGGGTATTTGGAATAATTGTATAGTACATGGTGTGTAAAAAATTGTTACAATTGTGTTCTGGTTGTTGATACACGATGTATAATAACAAAACACCTTGACTGACATAACATGCTAAGATTTTCTTGAGTATTAACTTACAGGGAGTGAAATGTGTCAGATAAAATATACCCCAACTACACACCATAAAGTCTATGTCTTATCATATTCCTAGTTGACAATTAATATGGGGATTGTAATAATTCAATATATTGACCTGCATTGAAGATTATGTAATACACAACATATACCATATGTGTAGTTACATAGCGTGTACCAACCACCACATTCCATGTAGTTCATGCATTTTCATATAATATTCTAGATGAAAAAATAGGATGTCTAATGATGCTGTTTATTGACCCATAGTAAATTTCCTAAAAAGAATAGGATGTAACTTCCACGGGGTTATATAGTGTGTACAGATCCACTACAAACCATGTAATTTCATCGACATGATAGTAGCTTCGATACCTCCCGTTATGTTCTTTTATCATTCTTTATATGTTTATAACTTATTTTTGGCCATGTAATATATTTTTTTATCTGAACTTCTAGACTCAGAGTAAAAATATGGACATGAATATTAGAAAAATCAGTTCAATAAATTTATCACATAAATTATAAATTATTATAAATTATAATGTGATTGATATTACAACACTTGAAGGCTTTGGGTAAAAGTTAATGTATTATGAAGGCATCTAAATTTCATTTATCATCAATATATATGAATAAATCCCATTATCACGATGAAAAAAGTAATAAGTCCCATAGATGAGATAATAAAATGTTAATTTATAATAAATTTAAACATAAAATTTCCTCCAAAATCCTATTTTTTTTATTAGATTTCCATAATTTCACTTATTTTGTTATCATTGAAATGTGAAATCCAAATTAGGATTAATTTTGATGTATCCACACATTATCCAAGACTCTATAAATGATTTTATTGACCTATTGGGTACTGGAGAAAAGAGAATAAAGTTATTTATATCAATTTCCATTTATAACTATGAGGATATCATTTTCTCTCTCTCAGTTTGTATGAGGGGAAATGGGATAAATTCATATTACAAAATGAGAAAATTATTGTAAAAAATAACATCATATAAGAGAGAAAATGATATATTTTATTTTATATACTTAGGTTTAAAAAAAGATAATTACCCAAATGAACTTATAATTTTATTTATTCTATACGATTCCCCACAAAAAATATAACAATAATAATATTATTATATACCAAGAAATGTGTTTATTATAATATTTTTTTATTATATAAAAAAGTTAAATTTTTTAAATCACTGCAAAATAAAATACATCTTTTTCACTAGATCACTAAAATCAACCGATATTCTCCTATAGAATTATTCAAATGATGGATAATTAAATATATTCATTTGATCAAATAAAAGAAATATTATATAAAATCATTTTGTGAATAATTATTTATTTTATTATGCAAATTACATGAATACATATTTATTTTACTCTATTCACTAAAATCATGAATAAATAAATATTATATTCTTTTCCATTTGAATAATTAAATTAGATATAAAATTCAATTCAAATATTCTCAAATATAATATATTATTTTTTATTTTCAATGATCAAATGTTACTTGAATAAATATTGTATAAAAACTAGGGAATATATTTACGCTTAAATATAAATTAAATAAAATTTAAGGAGATTATGGATAAACAACGTGTGTGACCCTCTATGTCCCATTCTCATTGAAAATCAGTGGAACATACCTAATGTCCAAAATTATTATTTTGTAACTTGTTAATTCACCCATAGAGAAATAAGTAATTATTGAAACTTAAATAATGTTTCTACGAATTCTATAATGTAATATAATCCCTTTTCAAATAATATATCTAAAATCAAGACACATACTTGTTTTATCTACCCCTATGATAAATTTATGTTTCATTGAATATATTAAAATATTTAGTCTATAATCTAACATGTCCTTATATTTTATTAGAAATTTCAATTTCTATCAATTTTCGATAGACATATTCTTCCATAAATATGATAGGGACAATCCCTTTATTGAAAATTCAACTAATTTCATATCACATATGATGCACCCAATGTGTGTAGCCTCACTTTGATCATATAACAGTACAATTTTCATTCATACAATAAAGTGTATTATTCAAGATACACATTAATAATGAACCCAAATATATGGAAATATAAACATATTCATATATAAGAATATGAAATTAATCATAAAATATATGAAATTATTATTAGGGGGACTGCCCTTATGACCACCCCTATTTTATATCAGCATGTTTTAACTTCATAATAATAATTCTTAAATTATTATCTCCAAGTATATAATAGTTAGAAATATTTTTTATCATATTATATAACATTATGTTGACTCTAGGACATATTTGTTTAATTATATCATCATGGAATATCTTGGATCTCATTATAGTGAGGAATTACAATAACATATTAATGTTATGAGTACTATGAAGACAATATCACTTCAATGTTATGTTAAAAAAACAATCTCAATATGATGAGAATATATATATATGTATATATGTATATATGTATATAAATTATTATATTCAAAATTACAAGGTCAGTTAGTTCTAGGGAACCATCTCCAATAAAATTATCATTAAAAACTAAAACTGTTATATGAATATTGTTGATTAATATCAAATGCAATCAATTTTTTATAAATCAAATGAATGTTATAAATGTTTTTATTGAGAATTTTTCAACTTGTTTTTTATTCTATTTCTATTTTGAACCTCTTAATGATGTATTTACAAGATCATTTTTTTTATTTTGGTGTTCCACTTAAAGATATAATGATACAATGTAATTATGGTAGAACTTATCTCTCTATATAAAAACTACATTGGGTGGTGACGATGATGGGGTGCATGATGGAGAAATCAAATTCTTTTGATCCATTATCTAATGGACATGATTGTTCCATGTAACCCTCGAAAAGGGATTAAAAATAACTCTATAAAATTTTATGTGGTGTTCACAATATCATTTGATTAAAATTATTAAACTATATTAGTTCTTCTACATCATTCGTACTTGGGGTTAATACGATGAGAAATGTAACCCAAACATGACCATTTAGTCAAATTGATTAGACGCTTTCACACATTGTCATTCTATAAATTTGGGTGTGGGTTGATTAAATAATTTGAGCTATCCAATAATACTAATATGATGATATATTACATATACATGTTTTACACAAATGTGATGCCTTGGATAAATCATGGATGAATCATTTATTTTGTCAGATCAAAAAACTGAATCACTAGTGATCCTCAACATTGGTGAAATTATTAAGGGTGATCATATTTAGGTGTGGCACAAGGGGGTGTCACTTGGAACCCCCCTTATTTACTAGATTCCTTCTTGTAACATGGGGGGTGTGTGGAATGAGTTATTTTATTACAAAATTTTTTATTCAAATCATATCGATAATTCTATCCTATTTGTATATAGTTTCATAATATTTATTGTTATTTGAAAACTACGTTTTTTTAAAATTTATTTATTGACTTAAAGATTTACATAAAGAAAATATGATACCGACTTTAAAGGGTAATATCATTCAATGATGTTGAAAAATATAGATTAAAACTAATGGTATTTGATGATAAAGCATCCAGACTGAATTAAATAATTTTACATAATTTGTTTAATTAAAATAAAAGCGGTGCATTTTAAGAATAACATAACAATTATGGGAAAGAGAAGAATATGATAATGATAATGGCTGATGATTAATTAACCAAAAGAGAAGACGTGGTCCAAAATTGATGAATATATAAGAAAATATTTTATAATGATCCATCATTAAAGAAAATATGGATGATGTCTCTGTGGGAACATGAAACCTCTTGTTATGATGACAAGATTTTATGAAATCATTTTAATATTAATGCTATGTTTTCCATCAATTTTTGTGTCATGAATGACTAATTTGGTGGCTGTTATTGATGGTGGGATTTAGTGTTGAAACTACATATGCACTTTCTTGAATAATTCGTATAGAGATTGAGACATTAGATTATTCACCCTCCTCCAACCACTACTATGCGAAGAGGCTAGTGATTATATATAATTTAGTTTCTAAACTTAACTATTGATCTTGGTATAAGTATAATGATATATTACCTTGGGTACATACCCTACTCCCCTAAAATAGTGAATGGATTAGGGTAGATTGTGATAGATTATATTATTATTGTTTCTTACCCAAAACTATTGGTTAAAATTATATTAGATATTATCCATAGTACCACCCACAATTCTGGGAAATAAGCAGACCAATTAGAAGCTCTTAATTTAGTATGGGAGTGGAATACTAATAATTGTCTAGTATCTTCAGAGATTTTATTATGGGATGATCATAACATGGGGACTTTTAATGAAATCTGGATTGATTTCATGGTTAATCATGTGAACCTACAAGTGGTGAGTGCCATGATAATTTCCACTCTTTAGGAAGTGGATGGTTTTATAGTAGTATAGTGATTATTGGAGCCTAAGTATTAATATTACTCCTTTATAAAAGAATATGTATTAAAAATATAATTGTGTTGTTATGTGAGATGTCCAAACCCTTTGCTAAATATATAATAAAATAGGTCACTCAATCATACATTTCAACTCACAAATAAATCATTCCATAGAACCCAAATGTTTAAATAATTTAAATGTTAAATAAATAAATAATATACTTACATGAATATGTATATTTCATCTACTATTTCATTACATGTGACTCTATTATACACATTAATGAATCTATTAGATTACAGAGACTAATTTTTTTCAATAAGTTGTATATGTTGATGATGTGGTAAATAAAATCCAGTGACCCAATTTAAGATTTATGTAAGCTTCTAGAGTGTAAAACTCACTACATAAGTGATGAAAAAGAATTTATGTTCGTTAAAAAATAGACTGAATATATATTCATATGATAAAAAAGTTTTTGAGATGCTTCTATATGGTTTGGAAGAATATTTTTATTCTGCAGGTTTCAAATCTAGCGTAAAATGTTTGAAAAGGTTTTAGTAGCCATAGAGGAATAAAATTAAAATTTTAGAGTTGTTTATGATTAATCATGTGACAGGTTAATCTTGTAGGATTAAATTCCACTAAATTAGAATAAATCTATAATGGATCTAAGAGAGATTAAATGAATTGGTAGTAGGATTGTGTAAGATTAAATATCTAAAAATATAGTGATTTTGGATTAAATAGATCCAAAATCATTATAAATCTATGGAAGAAGTGAAACTATGTAAGAATGATTAAATCTAATAAATAGGATCTATCAATGAATAAATCTATGCGATTATAGATATATATGATCAATTTTAAGAATATCTATTACATTATAGTCATTTCATAAGTTCAAAAGATGTTATTGAAGATTCATTTTGGAGGATGTTGACCCAAAAAAGAATTAATTGTCCATAATAAAGAAGACAATATAAGATTAAGTTCTAGAAAAAGAAAGACGATAAAAGATACACCACATGATATTGAAGCATTTAAGAAGTTATATAAGATAATTCAAAATCCTATATATTGGAAAAAGTAATGTTTGAGAATCAACGTGATATGTAAGATATTATAGATAAAACATATGGTCCTTTGGTTAATATAGATGATTTTATAAAGGCTTTATATGATATCTTAGAGGTTTATATAATATTTTTAGTGTGTTATTTAAGATTTTATTGTTTAATGTTTGTAAGATTAATAAAAGAAATGACCATGAGGATATTTTTGGAAGAAAATTTGAGGATATTATTATTGGTATTAAAATATAGAATCAAAGGTTAAATATCAGTGGAATAAATTGGTAAAAGTATTTATAATATTCA
This sequence comes from Viscum album, assembly GCA_963277665.1. Classification (NCBI taxonomy): domain Eukaryota; kingdom Viridiplantae; phylum Streptophyta; class Magnoliopsida; order Santalales; family Viscaceae; genus Viscum; species Viscum album. Next base: position 1,607,364,148 of record OY728121.1, read on the forward strand.
TTTTATAATATCATGATTCTTGGAATGGCCATTATTATAGAAAATAATAATAAATATAATAATCGAAGAAGAATGCTCTATGATGAAGTGGGTTTCAATAAATAAATGGTTTCTAAATATTTCTATATAGTCATGTAGTAATGGTAAATTTGATTTTCTGGTTTTTTGGAAGAAATAAATCCCAACTCCATTTTATGAATATAAGAATGTATATTTAACAAGGATGAATAATAATAAAAATATAGAGATTCAGAAGACTTCTCCCATGATATTTTTATGGTTATTATATGACTATATTTAAAATGAATATCATTTGGAGAGAATAATTTAGAATTTCCCTATTTATAATATTGTAAATATATTCACATGATTATATAGATGGTGATAGGGAAGATAAATTTTGAAATTCATAAAAATTTATTTTTTTAGATAATAATTATTTATTATTATTATTAATCATCAAAGAAAAATATGAATAGAGATAAAGCAGACTCACTGATACTGAAAAAATGGATCATCAATGATGGAAGAGAAAAATATAAAGGATATGAAAAAAGACGAAAAGAAGTTGTGAACCTGACAAGCACATTCTACAATAGGTTTTTATCTGTGTTAGGGAAATTATATTCAAGTGATAGTCAATAGAATAATTTTTATTATGAAGGATACAGACAATGTATGTGTTCATATTCCTATGTGTATTTTTATCATTCTTAATTAACAAGGAGAATATTTGTGTGCATGATATTTTACTGATCTTTTCCATTGGCTATCAATGTCCTTAGTTCAAGGTAAATATCCATTTTCATGATGTAGTGACATCTTACAATAGAGAAGGTATATCAGTCAAGAATGGAAGTTAGATTATTATATATTATATGGATCAAGTAAAATAACATCCAAATGATTCAAGATATTATATATCTATAGAGAGATAGATTCTATCTAGTGATAGCTTCAGGATTATTAAGGATGTATTCTTCTCTTTTCTTATGATCACTTAGATATCCTCATGATAATCAAGGATATATTTCACCCTTTACTTGATGAATTTGAAAAATTCAAATATGATATGTAACCTCCTCAAGTATTCAATTAATTAATATATCAAATATTTATATATCAGATTAGACCCAAACATAATAATGAGTAGGTACCCACATAGGGATAAAACCTTGATAAAATAATAAATGTTTTTCTCTCCTTACTTTATAGATTCCATGTTATGTAAGTGCATGTTTACATAGTATGTATGACATATATTCTATAGATTGTGAATTTTAATTAAAAAAACTCAATTTTGATTCTCTATAAGTATTATGTTTATTGGTTTTTTACATTACTAATTAAATCAAGGACCAGAGTAAAAATTGTGTAAACTGTGGAATTATAAACTATATAAAATATAGTAATAACAATGTACATAATGTGACTAATATTTTATTAATATGATAAAATTGTTAACAGAAAGTAAAATTCAAAAAGAAATTCATAGAATCCAAAACATAAAGAAAAACATCAGTAGTCTAATGAATAATAAAATGGAAATAAGGAATGGATATAGTGAAAAACATCGATTATTGGATAGAAAACTAGATACTCCTTTAAAAGGATTTTTAAAGCACACTTTTAAAATAAAAGTAAAATGTTTTTCTCCTAACCATATCAAAGGCATCCATGAATGTATACCTATCATAAGGAATACCTAATTTTATACCCCTCCAAAGGTCTGTATTCCCAGCCCTCAAGGATCTTGATCCAGAAGATAAAAAATTCCACATTTTTTTATCCGAGAAAGGCCTCAATCATGTACGGTGAAAAAATAACCATTAAAATAAAAAATTAGAATATTAATAAATATTGACCCACTAAAAGTTATATACTAATAGAAAAAATTATGAAGAAAATGATTACTATGATCAAATGTTCTCTTAGAAATAATAAATTTTAATGATTCAAAATGATCAACAAATTTCAATTTTCTTTATCCATATTTTCAATTTCACTTTTAATGCTCTAGGTGAGACGTTATTTATAGGCATCACTATAACAAACATCTATAGTTAAATTTATAAAAATGAGAGTCATTTTTAAATGAATTGATAGTATCATAGTCATCAATATATTAAATTATCATGTTGATTCATCTACTGATGAATTTAAAAAAAATACTATTGTGCATCTAATTATGAAGTGTGTAATCAAGAATGGATGTTCAAATAACCATATTTATATAAAATAGATTTAGTTATTTGGTGTTTCATTTAACTATAGGTTGTACCAAATGACAATAAAAAAATTACTAGATAATAATTTTTCATTATTTTTATAAAACACATATTTTTATTTCCAAAATAAATAAATGAAGTCAGTCTTTAACTAAAAAATATCCCACTTTTTGAAAAATAGAATAAAAGAAATAAAATTTGAAATGAAGAACTATAATTTAAATTTATTCTCTCTATAATATACAATGTAAATAATTTATCGTCCTTTTCATGGAAGGGAAATTTAAAAAACCATCTTTAGAAAAAATAGTATTTGATGAAATTATAGTATAGAAATTTATAAAAGAAACAATATAAGAATTTTTTTTATTAAATTTTAAATTTATATATCTCCTCAAATAATTATTAAAATTACAATTATCATGGTTGATGTACAAAATTTTATCATCATCAATTCCATTTCAACAATGTATTCCTACCCAATATGATCTTATTATAATATGAGATCATGTTGAACATAACATTCTACACTAGTCATAATGATATTATTATGAATATCCAAATAAAAGAATTCCTGAGTATTAATTGCTAGAATTTGATATTCACTTTCCTCACTAATGATCATTTATATTTCTTTGGATACATTTGTTACAATTAATACATTGGGAAAATGAACATTAAGATTTATATACAACCTTATTTGATTCTTTAGATTGACTGTTCTAAAGATACATATGTCACAAAATATTTCATTACAGAAAAGGATGGTTTGAAAAACTAAATGGAAAAGGCCTCTAATTTACTATACCTATATAAGAATTGAAAAGTTCTATCATCGATAAAGATAGCCTTTGTGGTAAAAGTGTTTCTCAATGAACTATGCCGGAATTAAAGGCAAAGACATATATCACACAAAATATTATAAGAAATAAATTTAAAATATCATTGAATGGGAGAATAAAAGGTTTTCTTGTCAAGATATAAAAAATAATAAACATAAAAATAGTAAAAAAATTATAATATCTACCTTTTTAAAATATTAATTGCATAGGATGTTAAAATAGTAATTGGAATCATTGAAAATACAAATCATTGTAGATGTTATATTTTAATAGAAATAGATTATATTCCTATTTTATGTTGTATTTGAATAACACCATTAATATTTCAAATAAATAATATAATTTAATGTTTAGGATGTTTTATAAAATTTAAAAACTATTATTATAGAAAAACCTATAAATTGAAAAATCAATAAAATCCAGAAATTGATAAAATCGAAAAAGTAATAAAATAAAAAAGTTATCCTTTTTCATTAGAGGATTTTTAAATATAAATAAATAGTATAAAAAATATGTAAATTAAAGAAAAATTCTAGTTGATAATTTCCATATTCTATTTATTAAATTTTATTATTTTGGACATAAGATATATCGTAAAAATACTACCGAAAATGATATTTCATTATAATAAAATATAGAACAATATAGGCTTTTTATGTGTGCTCCCTAAGTACATTTTGAATGAAACCTATGTGATTTAATCCTAAGTTATGTGATAGATTTCTAGACAATGAAATTGGTCTATTATTTTATAAAATAATTATTGTTCAAGTAAATATCAAAATAAAATCTTTGAGTATGTATTGAATCCACAACACTTGAGCACAATAACATCTGGATGCTATATATTCTTTTTCAACAGTGAGAATTTCTACAAAATGTTTGTTTTTTACTAGACCATCGTACTAACACTTTTCCTAAAATAAAATTTTCTATAACTATATTTTATGTATAACCTATAGCCTCCAATGTCCACATTTTGTTACCTTTTTAAAATAAAATTATTTTTTTGAATGAATAAAATAATATATGTTTTAATATACCAATAATGTATAATAAAATTAAATTTACCATTTTTAATTAATACTATTTTTGATTAGTTTTAAATCTCAGACATAAAAATAATGAAAAAATAATTTATGATTGAATTTATCTAAGATATAATAATCTTCTAATAAAAATTCAATACAGTTTTGGATCGATGAATTTATGGATTTCATCAAGATAAGGTTTTAAAGATTAGTCTATTGATTTAAATATGTCTGATGAATTGAAAAAACCAAGAAACTTTGTTAAATATTTATTATAATTATGTTGAGTTGAACCGTGTTCATTTATTTTTGAGAAATCTAAAAACCAATGGAAAAAGTTAAGTTCTCAATTATGATCATTTCAAACTATTTGTTTATATGTTCATAAAAACTAATAGAATGATATTTTTGAGTTAAACTAAATATAATATCCTCCACATATATTTAGCCAATGATAGTCTTTTTGAAGACATTATTTATAATATATGTTGGATTAACAGTTCATTTAACAAATTTTTTAAGGAAATATCTAGGAATCCCATCATAATAGACACAGGGGGTTGTTTTTATACATAAAATGATTTAGAAAATTTAAATTATTTATATTGAAATTTAAAACTATAAAAATTAGGCGGTGGCTTGATTTCAATTTTTTGTTGAAAATAACCATTAATTTAACACATTTTTCATTTCCATTGGAAACATTGTAAAAGTTTTCCTATAGTCAGTTTCTTCTTATTGACAACATACTTTGGAAATAATACATTATTTATATCAGATAATATTTCTATCTTTATCACATGTGTTTATAAAAAGATTTTTTATCTAATTATTAGTTTATTTTTATAATATTAAATTAATATCCAAACATGGTTCCATTTAAATTGATTGATCTCTCGTTTCATTAACCTTATATAACCCTCATCACATAATGTTTTATCTTCAATTTGAGGTTCAACTTATGAAATGAAAACATGATAATGACACTGATTTCATTGAGAAAATATAGTTTTAATCTCATGACTTACATCTCCAATAATATAATATGAAGGATTATACCTTAAGATCAACTATTTTTAGGTTATATGGGGCATTTGATCTTCAACTATCGAGCACACATCTTCTTTTTCTGATAATTTATGAGTATTGATAATATGATGGTCTTATTTGTAGTGTATTTTCAATTGGTAGTTTAATATTATCTTTTAGTAATTTAATAGAAGGAGTTAGGAAAATATCATTTGAAGTATGAGTTTTTGATTGTTTTACAAAAAAAGATATGATTCTTAAAACATTACATGAAACATTTCCCGGACTACATTATATATATCATTAAATACACTATAGAAATTACTTGTTATATAATAACCAATAAAAATTACCTTATCATTTCTAGAAAATTTTAGGTTGTTAATAATTTTTATTTAGGATGAATAAATCATACCAAAAAACACTACAGTATGAATGTTTTGGATTTCATATGAGCTATAACTAATAATCTATTTTATTGTAAAAATTTCTGAGTGAAAATAGATTTATAGTATAATAATAATCACTCACATTCCCAATGCAAAAATATCATGCATCAGAATACTCAATTAGATAATTTTACGTTATTTCCTAAAGAACTATTTTTCTTCATTCAACTAAAAAATTTTATCATCGTGTCCCAAGTGTGGAAATTTTTTAGTAATTCCATATTTACAATAAAATTATTCAAATTTTATTTTTTCAAACACAACAAAATGATCACTTAATATATTAACCAAAGGTATGGTTTTCTCATTTTTATTATAATCATGAAATTCTTTAATGTGATGAAGATTTTCATATTTTTGAGTGAGAAAATAAACCCATGTAAATATATATTAATAATTAACCCAGTCATTGGAATAGTATTTTCAAATAATAATTCTAGTTAAAATAGTGAAAAATAATTAAATTTCCACTTACAATAGAGCTTTGGTAGTTGAAACTACACATTTATATTTATAACTACATTTATTTTACTTACAACATTGACAAGGATAATAAACATAACTTGATGTATATCATTAACATGTCCTTTCATTTAATGTTTAGATAATATCAAAAAGGTATGGTGTTATAACATTCTATAAAATAACAATGATCAGTATAAAAATTCACTTAAAATGGAATATTATGATGAATTAATTATTTTTTGTTTAGTTTTTAAAAAATTTCATCCCCATTGGTAAATAAATTACAGTTACCCTCTAAATATTGAATAATACATTTTTCATTTTTGAAGTTCACAAGATTTCCCACATCGCATAACATAATATACTGATATTGTTATTATTACGTTCTAAAACATAGTAAACATTTTATATTAAAGTTATTTAAGAAAATAAACATACCCAATTTAGATGATTTCTCCCTATGAATTGTCTCTAGATTTTAATCATCATATTTTCAATTAATATAAATTCAAAAAGATGAACTTGTGTCATCATATTTAGAGAACAACCAATATCTATGTACTATTTTTATTTGTTTATGGTACCCATTTTATTATCCGGAGAATGATAAAACTAATTTATTGATACCCATTGATTTTTGGGTCAAGTAACATTAGCATTTTTTTTATGAACCCATGAATTCCCAACCCCTATCTATTATTCAAAAAATAGTTCATATGAATTAAATTATATTTGAATACCAAATGACTAAAAATTATTTATGTTAGCATATATACAATAGTGACATCCACTTCTTCATTTCGTACAAAATGTAATCTTTTAGATAAGAATTAGTGTGATTGAAGATAAGTTTTGTCAGAATCATATCCAATTGTCCAATAAGTTCTGGAGGGTCTTTTTCATTATATATTTCATCAAAATTATATTTTAGAGAATTAAATTTAGATAAATGATTATTTAATATATTAATATTAGAAACATGTTTAATAATAAAATATTGATTATCTAAAATTTGATAATCAACTAAATTTCATTAAATATATTTTATATCAAAACTAGTTTTTAAATCTAATTTAGTTGAATGTTTTGAAATTTATAATGTCAATTTTGAAATTATTTTATTATCATCAATAGGTTTTTCTTTAGTGAAAACGTAAATAATTTTCATATTATTACTTTTTTATGAGAGTTACCTATTTTAACATTCATGTTATATTGGGTAATTTTTTTCATCTTTTGATGAAATAATTTTTTCAACATCCAATGAATGGCCTTTTTCATATTTTAATGAAGAAGAATAACCGTATTTGGGATTATCAGTGAATTTTAAATATAGAATTAATTTTTTAAGAGATTATGTAATTAAAACTTTCAGGAATCATTTTCTTCCCTTGGGATATTTGGGTAGTAACCAACTATTTCTGGCTTCTCTAGTCCATTTTCTTCCAATGAACTATCTAATGATGTGTCACTTTCACTAGTACTTCTGGAGCCTAAATCACTAAAACTATAATTTCTATTGATTTTATAATCACCTTTTTAATTTCTATTTTTTTTATTTTGATTAAAATAATTAGGATAATATAACCCTCCTTATTACATTCAGAAATAGTTACTTATAAGGATTCTTTCCTATATTTCCATTCATTCCAATGAACATTAAAAAAATTCATATTTTCAAAAAGATTGTTATTCCATATAGAAAATTGATCATCTTCATTTATATTTTTATCTAAACTAGTTTGATAAAAACTCATACATTTTATCTTTGAAATAGGGGATTTGTAAGTGTTAGTAAAATTATTTAATATATGAATATCTGGTTTATCTAATGTAAAAGTGAATGTTATTGCATTATTCCTTTTATAGTTTTAGCATATCTATTTAATTGAATTTAATATTTCATTAGAGTTCCAATAAGTTAATTAGTAAACTTTTTAGTATGATGGTTCTTGTCATCTATTGTTTTCTTTTCTAGTATCATTCCTTAGGCATGATATATATAACCTTATCAATAAGTTGTTTATATGATAACTCTTTTTTTCTAAGTGACTTCATGATATTCACAGTACTCCTAATATTTTTCTCCATTTGGGAAATATATTCACCATAAATGTAATTCAAAACCTAATAATTAGTACCCATCATAACCATTTTCATCTATAAAACCTACAATGTTTAAAAATGTGTTACATCCAACATTATCTATATATTATTATTTGTTTCATTAGAAGATATTTGACTATAGATATTTATTATCATTAATCACAAAAGAGTTTTCTATTGACTATAGTTCAACTAATACCTAGCTATCAAATCACTCTAAAAAGTTGTGTAAGGTCCTAGCTTTTTATAATTTTTCATATTTAAAATTTCTGAAGACCATGGTGCTTAGAGGAGGCCTAGAGTTGTTATAAATTAGTTTGAATGTTGAAAGATGGAAGTAGGTAAAATTCATGGCGTGTAAGGGTTTCATGTCATGAATGTGATGTTCACAGCTTCTAGGAGGCTGGTTTACTAGGTTCCTCCGGACATGAATGAAATCATTATAAATTTGACCAAGTTGAAATTATTTTCATCAGAAAATAATGTCTCATACTTTCATGATAAGAAATGGTTTCATGTAGTGAAAATACACCAGGAAGTGTGATGATATAAATTGTTCCAGATCAGGGGTTTCTCAAACACTATACTTTTCACCAAAGTCTAGGTATCAAACAACTCTATCTCAAATTGTTTTGTAACCCCTTTGATTGAGATCGATTATTAGACTTCTATATTTAATCCGTTGTGATATGATTTATGTTCTACGACTCCTCTTGTAGTTCATGAATATGGATCCACCCAATTATTGTTTACTTGAAATGGTGGTTTTCCTCAATCATTTTAATATATTTTTGTTAGTTATTAGATGGTTTTGTTCTAGAACAACATCCATGTAGTGATCAAGGTCTTGTAGGAGGGGTGTTTGGGATCTCTGTCATCGGTCTGTTCTTATGAGAAGATCATTCGTTCCATTGATATAGGGGATTCACTTCTTATCCTATTTATTTATGTGAAATTATAAATATGGCATATGTTTTCTCTTTGGATGGAAATACAATCATCCTAATAAATTTTTAACTAGATTGATAATTATTTGGATTTGAATTGTATGTTGATGTTTCAAACAATTATAATGGTTTTCCTCTTGAATTGTTAGATAATGTTATATCTATGTTATTATTGTTATCACAACTTATTATATTGTGGATTAACATTCTTCTCTTTATGGGAATTGGTAAAGAATATAAAAATGGAATTAATTGATTAATTTGATCAATAATTATTGAATATAAATGTTGTAATGAATTAGTTAAGTCAACATGGAATAAAAATCAATTGTATAATAAAAATATTTTCTAGGGGGGAAGTTTATGATCTTCATAATAAGGTTGAGTGACATAAGTTTTCATCCATGAGAGATTTTTTATGTGTGAAAGATTGATATCATGACTTAGGGCCTAGATTTCCCTGTTGGATATGCTTGTTTCTTTCTTACCTCTTTTGTAATGTCATTTTTATTAGACCTTTATTATGAAATATATTATGGTTTGGGGGCCTATATGTGATATGGTCCTAGGATGGCAGATGTGATATGGTTGGGGAGGCTCGAATGACGTGGCAGGTGTTGACTCTTTTGATGGAGATATGTATTGGGATATGGATGGGGTGTTTGAGATGAGACTAGAGATGATCAAATGGATTAAAGCTATGATTAACCATTGATGTGATGATGAGATATGGGACACTCACTAATAAATCAATTTAAATTTATATGGATGGGTTTCTTGTTTTCTCTGAATTCATTTTACCACTTCTTGAAAACTATAGATTTGTTTGGTTGTATAATTCAAATTTATGGTAGATTAGGATGGTTTTCCAAGAGTACAAGGTTTAGGGAATGATTATAACAATGAATAAATAATATATAATCTACAATGTTGGTGTTGATGAAATAAAAATATTTAAAATATGTTAATCTCAACAAACCATGGGGTCAGAATTACTTATTTCCATAGGGAATGGACATCATGATGGCGGTTAATGAATTTATCTGGGAACAATATTTATGGATAATTTTATGACTAATAAATTAATTAACAAAATATGAAATAAAAAAAGCTATAATTCAATTAATGAAATTCTTCTAAATTCTTTTGTGGTTATAGGATATCTATTATTAGTAGTGCCAGCGGGGATTTTGAGTGAATTTAACTTCAATTGATATTAACAAAAGGTTATGCCTATAGTGTGGTTTTGAGCTATATTATACCTTTTATATTGTATTATTTCTCATGCTTCCCCACCCACGTCAGTTATGAATACTGACTCCTAGTGGACTATGGATGGGTGTTTTTCCATCATCCCTATGGGAGGATGGATGGATGACTACCCCCTCTGGCCCTGCTCTCTTCACTTGGTAGTTACTTATACCAGTATGAATGGAGGATAGTTTTTCCATGTATATGTGTAGAAGTGTATGTTGGATTGTGGCTATTTTACATACATGTATCTTGATATATAGGATCAAAATGATTAATATAAGTATGATGTGTATAGTTTGTGATGGAAAGAGGTACCTTACTCTGTGTAGGGGCTGTAATAGATTGAGTCATAATACCCGATGTATGATACACATCATACAGGTTGTGGTGGATCCTGAAAAAACATAGTCACTATGTATAGTGATGTGATATGGGATGATTTCATGACCTGATTCAGGATGTTTAGGTTTTAATGAATTTCCCAATTGTCTTTTAGATGACTTATTTTTTAGAGAGATGACCCTAGAAGTGCGACGTTGGGCAAGAGTAGAAAACCAGTGGGGAAGTAAGTGTGGGGCACCAATTTTTTTTCATTTTTATATTATATTATCTCTTTTATGTGATATATTGTGAGATTTATCAATGATGAGGCTAGGAACATAGTATACCTACATAGGTAAAAAGTTAGTTTCCATGTTATGAACTATTTTTTAGCATTATTTAATTTTATTCTTCATGAGAGGATCCCGGGAGGATATTACTGAGTATACTATTATGCTAACCCTATGTATATATAAACTTTTTTTCATTTTATCTAGATTATTTTTGATATTATGCTACATATTAATAACTCATGAATTTTTATGAGATGTTTGGGCTTTTTTCTCACCTACATATTCCCCTTGTTGTACTTATAGTTTTTCTTTCTATTTCTTTTGTAATATATGGAATTGTGTGTTTACACATCATATTTCATGATATATATATAAGAGAATGTGCTGATATTTGTATCCATATTATCTCTCTCATCCACATATTCTCGTAGAGGGAAATTTCTTCCATATATATGTTTATTATAACCTATATGAATGTTTCCAACCTGAAGCCTACTGGAGGAAGGACTAGGGCAGTCACCATATCCCTTCACTCATTTCAATCCAAGGAGCGGTAGTGTTTGGGGGACATTGTCTAGGATGAGTGGTATCAGAGGTCTAGGATAATGGATAATATGATGTTTGGAGTTAAGAATATTTGAGATTACATGTGTTGGTAGAGAAAAAATTTCAGCTAAGTTTAGTAAGAGATATAAACATGGGATACCAGAAGGGGAATAAGTATTTAGGGCCCCATTTGATTTGATTATGAAAACTTTATGATTATCCAGCCTACAGCCTACAAAATTAAGTGATACTGAATTCATGGTAGATACATAATAAAGGATCATTCATCATTCTTCTTTACAAATATTTTGGAAATGGGAATACCCTAAGATAGGATAAAATGGTTAAAAGATAAAAAATAATTAATTAATTAATGTTAGGTATTCCATATTCTTGGTTCAATCGATCTAACAGTTTGTTATTTTTATAGGAATGAGTCTTTTTTCTATATCCTTGTTTGGTTCATGCCAAAAATTTATAATGGGATGTCTCACGATAACACCATACAATGGAGTTAAATGATGATAAAACATTTGGAAGTACACTCAAAGGGTTTCAGTGACATAGTCTTCAGAAGTATGAGGGATCCATTTTAGATTAAGTTAGAGAAGACTGGTTGAATGATGTTGAGATATATTTTAATTTGATCCATGTTTGGGAGGATCAATTTGTTTTATTTGATGTGACGATGTTGTGTGGTGCAATGAGTATGTGGTGGTTCTAGTTCCTTGAGAATTTTTAGGAGATAGAAAAATCATGGGATATGATACAAGACTAGTTCCAATCAGAATTTATTTATTCAACTATGTTGGTAGCCAATTTATAGACGCTTCTTACCCTTTGATAGGGGGTTCCATCATGAGGGTGTTTAATATCCATTTCATGACACTTTTATGATATGGTTTATGACTGTTTTCATATAATAAGGCTATGGAAAGGTATTTTGGGGAATCATTATTTCTAGAGATCCAGTACCATGTCACCTCTTTTATGTTGAAGATGTATATAAATGTGCAGGTGAGAGTAGAGGTTATTAATAGGATTCTGGATGGAATCGGATCGCCACAAGAGGGGAGTAATCAGGATTCATCTAGAAGTTTATCTATGGTTTGGGGTTCCCAATTTCATAGAAATAAGAGCTTTTGGTCAAATGGGGGTAGGCCCTAGACCTCATCATCAAATTTATCTTGGGGAGACATCACTTAGACCTATTACAAGGTATCAAACATGTGTTTTTATTATAGAGTTATAGGTTATCATTGGTGATAATTCCTATCCTTTATGTGTAGTTGGAGTGTGCCTATTGTTCCACATTATGTTCTTCCACCGAGGAATTTTCAACTGAGGAAACATCAGAAGGGTGTTCTAGTTTGGGATAAACAAATGGGAGATGGGGGAAGGTATAATAAAACCCTAAGACACTCCTCATAGTCTTTGGGGAAAGGTCGACCATGTAGGTGGTCATCAATAGCGTTATATAGGCCGTGGAGTAGGATATTTTCTACTTAATGCTTTAGCATTGCTAGTGTCAGGCATGCCAGATTTCATCTGAGGTACCCTTTTCTTGTTTTCAACATGGTTTCATGAATTTTTTGATTCTAGAGTAACATAATTTATTATATCACCTACCCACATCCATGATTTTGCAATTGATGTGGAAATTCTTCTAATTCCCTTCACTTTGACTATGCGTGATAGAGGTCAAGATGACTTGTATGAATTGTGTAGAGACTGTGAGCTATTACTAGGATTGCACAGTGATTTGGGATATTTCATATGTTTATGGGTATATCCCCTTGATACCATCCTCATCATGGATATAATATAATATTTGTAGTATATCGTGGATTTTGAAGTTTTAATGTTGTGTTTTATGATGTTTATAATGATCCAATGGTGTTTTATGGTGATCAAGAAACACATATGGGTAAGAGGAATGTTCCATGATTGTATTTAATTATGGTTGAGTGGATTCTAATTTTTGTGTATGTTCGATAGTTAGTTTTTCCCATGGTTATAGAAGAGTACCATGATGTATTTCTAGAATAGGTTGTAGCATTACCCCATTATAAGAGATTTGGTTTTGGATTGAGCTAAAGATAGGTGTGTCTCTTAACACAATGTCTCTGTATAGGGTTGTACCTTTTGAGATAAGAGAGATGTGAGTAGAGAATGATGATCTATTGAAGTGAATTTTTTTTGGCAGAGTTGTCCCCTTGGTGTGCACTAGTTTTTTTATTGAAGAAATGTGATGGTAGTTTTTGGATATGTATCGATTATCATCACTTGAACCAAGTGAAAATGAAGAAACTCTATCCTCCTACATGGATTGATGATCTATTACATAAACAGAAGTGATAAATTTGGTTTTAAAAAACGGATTTAAGGTTATGGTATCATCATAAATGGGTGAAGGATGAGATTATTTAGAAGATTGATTTCCACTGTCATCATGGGAATTGCGAGTTATTCTTGATTCTGTTCAGTGTGAAAAATTCCCCATCCATGTTCATGGGGTTGATGAATGTAGTGTTTAGAGAGTTCCTTGATAGGTCTTTGGTGGTTTTCATTAATGAATTTTTTGTATACTCCATGTCTATAGAGGAGAGTATAGAGCCCATAAATTCCATTTTTTGAGTTTTTCATCATGAGTATTTATTTATGAAGTTGTATAAGTGTTAGTTCTAGGATAATTATGTCCATTTCATGGGGCATGTAGTATCCTAGTAGGGAATATCTAGAGATCCTTTGAAGATAATGTAAATTATTTCTTTGGAAACCCCCAAGACAGTGGAAGAGGTTTGGAGTATCATTGGTCATACAAACTATTACTAGATGTTCAGAACTAATTTCTATCAGGTTGAAAATTCATTGAGAACCATGACATCAATGTTTTAGGAATTCGTGTGGAATTACTAGTGTCTTGTATCTTGTGAGTACCTATATGAGAAGTTGGCCAACACTCTAGTCCAATGTTTTCCACTAGAGATAGTTAAATTTGATGTTTTTTATGACCCTTCACATGTTAGATTTGGATGTTCTCTGATAAAGTATAGATGAATTGTTTCTTATAATTCTCAATAGTTACATCCCAATGAGTATAACTATTCTAGCCATGATCTTGAGTTAGAGACAATTGGGCTATCTTTTTAGTAATAACGACATTGCCTCATCGAAGAGATTTTTTTGGTTTTAGCAACTATATTAGATTGAGGTATGTCTTATACCAATGTGACTAGAAGTTGTATTATCATAAATGTATGAAATTATTATAGAATTACAACTTCTAGATTTCATATACACTAGGAAAGGGAAATGTTGCAGTTGATGTGCTAAGTAGGAAGTCACTTAGTGATGCTCTGTGTGAATCTATAGATTCATAAATATTTATAGAGTAATAAACTATGATGCATCTAGATATGGGATATGATGGAGACAGAGGTTTTATAATCTAGATGGTACTGTAGTCATTTTGGTGTAGAAGATGAAGTATTCCTAGATTGGGGATTCTAAGGTGGAGGTCTGGAGGGACTAACTTGTTTTTGGAAATTCCCCATATACTATGTCTGAGGATGGGCAGAACTTTGTATTGTTTTATGGAAGGGTTTTTATTCATCAGTCAATGTGTGATATGGATAACCATGAGTTTCATATATCATATTTGGAAACACATCTCAGTGTGATAAAGACATACAAATATTTTAGAGGATATTTTTGGTGTCCTGGGTTGAATCATTCAGCTGTTGAGTTAATTTTCTTAGAGTTTTTTCTGATATAAGGTGAAGGTTGATCACCATATTACTAGTGATTGACTCAAAATATTAAATTTTCCCCAATGGAAGTGGGAAAAATCTCAAAAGCATTAGTTACCAATTTACCTCAATATCAATGTAACTCTCAGGATAAATGGGTGATAGTGGATTATTTGACAAAATCAACCCACTTTACAGTGATCAGGGAGTTAGGTTAAGTGGATGGTTTATTGAGACAATATTGAGAGGAGGTGGTGTTAATTTATGGAGTAAAAGGATGACAATTTTTTATTGGGAGCCTCATTTTACCACTAGGGTTTGTAGAGGCATCCAACATTATTTTTGATCATAGTTATGATTTAACACTACTTTTCATCCATAGACAAATGTCAAGAAAGATCAAACCATACAGACTCTTGAGGGAATGTTGCGCTATTGTATCATGGATTTTGTAGGTTCCTAGATGAGGCACCTACCCTTGTTCGATATTTCTTACAGTAATAGTTTCCACTCAACAAATTATATAGTGTTGTTAGAAACATTGTACATAAGACCTTTTAGTCACCTATTATACTAAACTAGGGTCATAGAGATAGTAATTCTCAGACAATAACTGGTAAAAAAATATTATACAGATGGTATTCTAATTAGAGATAGGAGGAATATAGTGCGAGATCATAAAAAGTATTATGCCTATCATAAGAGGATACATATGGAGTTTGGATTTAAAATTAATAAGTTCTTGAAGGTGAATCCTCATTGTGGGTAGCAACGGTTTGATCATGGGTATTTGTTTTATCCATGGTCTTTTGGTACTTTTTTAACGCCCCAACCCCAGTTACCCAGAGTCGGTGCATTATTACATAACATTGGCAAGAACACAAGAAAGATCAAATCTAGAAAGACCGATTGGTTTAGTATCCTTGGAAACACTAGATATATTCATAAAGTTTAACATTACATCATAAAGTGAAAAAACTACTACAACAACATATTGTCTCCATAGTCCACACTATTATCCCCTCATAATATCCTTGCAAGTCATTCATAATTTACTTCTTCACATCCTGGGAAAAATAAAACATAGAAAAGGGGTGAGCTCAAATGACCAGTAAGGATAACAATATAGCGGAAACTTTCATAAATAAAAATAAACATTTAAGGCAATGTATAACTAAAACAAAAGCCTTTTAAACTTGAACCTCAACATAGTATGGAAAAAATAAAATGAAATAATTCCATTTACTTATTCTCATGGATATTCTATTAATTGAATAATCACATGCAATATCAATAACCACTTTCATAATAATGGAATGCATAATGCCAGACTATCATAACCACATAGACAAGGCCTCATGCCAAGACTAAAAATAATATTTTTCCAAGGCCTTGTGCCAATACACTAGTTTGTTTCATGAAACCTACCGATGAATCGAGGAGCTATTGTGGGCTCCACCCGTCACATATTAAGTCCAATGCATTCCCATATGAAAAGGTTTAAACATAACATAAACATTCTTATTAAAACTAGCATATGAAATGTAAATACTTCATCCATAAACCATGAATGGTATAAAAATAACACATCCATAGTAAAACATATCACAAAACCTTCAATACAATATAGAAGTTTTTTATCATTATAAACCAACTTCAAATAAGCATAAAATCTATCAAAATATGTTGACATAGATGAAATCAAAATCTTTTTAGAGAAATATCTCTTTCTATTTTGAAATCATATATTTATAAAATAAAAATTTTTTTTTGAAAATATTCTTATAAGCTTGTAAAGGAAGCTTTGAAGATTTTATAACGTCGGAAAATAGCTTCACTCATCGTATAAGTTAAAAAAACATTCTTACCTTAATTCTGCCGAAAAGGTTAAAAAGCACCTTGTTTGGAAAACGACAGAAAGATTCCTTTGTAAACCTCTTATAAAAAGTCAAACAAGTGTATAAATGTCTTTAACTCATATTCTTGTAAATATTAAAAATGTTTTGAAATACATTTTTAAGAAACATGGATGTGGATGATAAAGAGATCCCAGTAGATTATTACGTATAAACAACCTTGGATAAGGAAGAGATTGCGAAATAAACCCTTACCTTATACTTTTCTTTGGATGAGGGTAGGATAACCTCCTGTATAATGGTGAAATAATTGTTATTAAATTATAAAATAATCATATACATTAATATTATATCATATATGATCTTTTAACATTGATTTGTTACTAATATCTTAGTATTATCGTTGTTTTGGGTGTTAACTTACTCATTTTATTTTATATGTTTTGTTACGTAAGTCATGTTTCTCATGGATAGGTTGTATCTTAATCATATACAGAATGATATCATGTCCTTAGATACTATTATTAATCATCAAATGAGAATTAGACTTGAATGGATACGATGGAGAATGAATCTCATCGCGTTCGTGGAGACGGTAGTCCGTACGTACACACGAGCGACAATATCATTCTTTTGATGATAATATATAATTGGATGGTATATCATATATAAAGAATAATTATCATGTTACATTAATTATTTACATGAATTACACATCATTATTATACCCATCCAAATAATACTTTATTGAATAACAATTACACCACAACGTGGAGACGGTAAGCCGCATGTACGCACGTATGGTGACATGTTATTCAAAGGATGGATAGAATACTGAATATGGTTGTACCAAATTTATAATAACATCACAGTATATATAAAATACTGGTGTTATTATCTTATAATGGTAATAACAAATAAAGAAGAAGTGGAAGAAGAAATGAACTTGAAAAAGGGTGGTGAAATCATTACCTCTTCTTTGGGTTCTTCCTTTTGATTTAATCAAAAGGGCTTTTTAAGTTGGATTTTGACTAAAGTAAGGCCTCTAGGATGAAGTTAGGGACGTTTAGAGAGTATTTGGGCATAGGTTGGACGAACCAAAAGGCTTTGAAGGTGTGAGTTAATGAGAAGGGAGAGTTCCCTTTTATAAGAGGGGTGAGGGGCACCTTTGGAAAAGCTAGAAATATTATTTTATAATAAATTCATATTCGGTTTCTAATGGCTCCAAAGTGGATTATTTAAATGTTAAGGTGGGGATAGATCGAAAACCACTCAAACAATATAATTTAGACAGTTTTGTGTTACTATATTAACCTTATCATTAAGTATTTACTCTTAGTTAATTAGTTTCACTTTTACAATGTCTCTTTGTATTTTTATATTACATGGTTAATAAACTTACTATATACATCCAAGAGACCCAAAAGTGGTCCATTAATGATAAAAATATCATGATATAAGTCTCCTGGCCGAATCTTATATTTTTATGAATTTAATATCAATTAATAATATACTATTTGTTTTAAAAACACTTTTTTGTCAATTTTGACACTATTCAATAATTGATTTTTGTAAAAATCATAGCATAATTAATACTTAGAATAATGTTAATTAAGTCAATAATAACATGTTATATTAACCTATAAAATTATTTTAATTTATTAAAAGTCTCAAATTATATTTATTTGGGTATTTATAATATCAATTATTTTAATTTCTCACTATTATGGTAATTACTGCATCATCATTGTGTCATAAATAAATTATAAAATTTAATGTCTAAAAATTATAAATAAAATATAATTATGTAGGAAATATATTTATATTTCTAATGAATATTTATAGTTGAAAATATAACATATATATCCCTTTATAAAAATTGTGTTTCTAAAAGATATATGCTTTTGTCATTTTTGTATTTATTTTAACTTAATTAAAATAAAGTGTCACTATCACTTACAAGAGGCACCATGGGGTCCCAAAATCGACCCAAAGATGCCCATGGTCGAACATTTATCAACCAATAAGGTTAGAACACGATTTAGGGTAATTTGTTATTATTATAATATTATTTTTTAACCCTTATTTACCGGATTTACCCTTTAACCATGGTAAATAAAATATTTACTGAAGTAATTATTCAAAATTTATAAAAATAAAAGTTACCTATTTACAAAATTTTAACATCATGATTCCAAATATGGAATCCACTTTTCCAAATTCAAAACACAGAAGTGGAACAAATTAATTTAAAATTAATTCCCGCTGTCAAAACAAAAAAGCGTGTTTTTAAGATATAATAACTATCAAAAGATTGATACTTCATTCTGTTCGGTTTAATTGTGAAATTATTTCCAATGACCAAAATTGTATTAAATGGTAAAAATATATTCTAAATATACTTTAAAACCACTAATATTCATAATTTATCACTGTTAATTATTTTGATTAAAAATAATGTTTTTAATTAAAATTTAGTAATTTTCACTATTCATCAAAATATTAAAGTTATCCGAAAAGTACCAAAATTTCACCTTAGACTAAATTAGATACTCCAAATCCAAAAATGAAGTCCATTTTGAGAGTTAAAATTTCTAAAATTTCAAAAAGTATTTATTACTATTTATAACGGCTAGTTTGATTGGTTGTGGTGTGTGTTAGAACTCGATGTTGCGTACAACACATGCTATTGCATTATTCAAAGAGAAACATACCGTAGAAGCTTGGGGTGTTACATTATCCTCTGCTTCAAATAAATTCGTCCTCGAAATTTCTATAATACTACCACATGAAAAGACTAGGGTGGTTCTTCATCATAAGTTCCTCGGGTTCCCACATTGCTTCTTCAATCTTATGGTTTCTCTACAAAACTTTTACCAGACACGTCGTCCGGTTTCTCAGTACTTGTTCTCTCGTATCAAGAATCCTGACGGGCTCTTCGCAATAAGACAGATCAGGTTCCAGTTCTAATTCCTCATAGGTGGGTACATGCGTTGGGTCAGGCATGTATTTCCTCAATAGAGATACGTGGAACACATCGTGAACTTTGGAGAGACTTGGAGGCATTGCCAATCGGTAAGCTACAACCCTAATTCGGTCTAGAATTTCGAAGGGTCCGATGTACCTGGGACTCAATTTACCATTCTTACCAAAACGTATGACTCCCTTCAATGGAGATACCTTCAGGAAAACATGATCACAAACTTGAAATTCCAAATCCTTCCTTCGATTATCAGCATAGCTCTTCTGCCTACTTTGAGCTGCTTTGATATGGTTTTGGATTACCTTCACCTTTTCCATCGTTTCCTCAACCAGTTCTGGGCCTACAAGTTTTCTTTCACCAATGTCATCCCAACAGGATGGTGTGCGACATCTCTTTCCGTATAACGCTTCATATGGTGCCATATGAATACTCGAATGGAAGCTATTGTTATAGGAAAATTCTACTAGAGGTAAATATTGATCCCACATACCCTGAAAGTCAAGTGAAAAGGTTCTCAACATGCCTTCTAAGGTTTGAATAGTTCATTCTGATTGTCCATCTGTTTGAGGGTGGTAGGAAGTGCTCAAATGAAGTTCAATATCCAAGGCTTTCTGAAGACGTTTCCAGAATTTTGAAGTAAAACGAGGATCATGATCAGAAACAATCGATAGGGGTACTCCATGAAGTCTCCCAACTTAATCAATATATAGTCTTTCTAGACGTTCCAGTGGTAGATCTTCTCTTATAGCAAGAAAATGTGCGGACTTGGTAAGACGATCAACAATGACCCATATTGCATCGTTCCTTCTAGGAGTCTTTGGTAGCCCCATGACAAAGCCCATCGTAATATTGTCCCATTTCCTCTCTGGTATGGGAAGAGGTTGCATGAATCCTCCAGGCTGTTTCCTTCCAGCTTTCACTTGTTGAAAAACTATACATCTTGACACAAAATCAGCAATCTCCATCTTCATGTTGTCCCACCAAAAATGTTCCTTCAAATCTATATACATTTTGGTGCTCCCAGGTTGTATAGAGAAATTGGAACTATGAGCATCATCCAAAAATTCCCCTATTAGACCAGGTATATCGGGAACACAAAGTCTCTTCCCAAATTTCAAAATTCCATCTTAATACAAAAAGTCTCTCAATCTCCCATCATTCACAGCTTTAATCTTCTTTTGAAATTCGTCATCATCGGTCTGAGAACTCTTAATTCTTTCTAGTAAAGATGGTTTGGCAACTATTTGAAAAAGCATTGATGTTTCACCTTCCCTGGTTATTCCCATGTTCATCTTCACTAGATCAATGAAAATTGGATCCCTTTCAATTCTCATATTGTTCAAAACTCCATGATCTTTTATACTCAAAGCGTCTGCCACCTTGTTTGCTTTCCCCGGGTGGTAGTGTATCTTACAATCATAATCCATGAGTATTTAAAGCCATATCATTTGCCTCATGTTGAGTTCTTTTTTTGAGAAAATATACTTCAAACTCTTGTGATCAGTATAAATCTCACATTTTTCACCATAGAGGTAGTGCCTCTATATCTTCAAAGCAAGGATCACAACTTCTAACTCAAGATCATGAGTAGGATAGTTTTTCTCATGAATTTTCAACTGTCGTGATGCATAGGAAATAACCCTATCATTATGAATAAGGACACAACCATGTCCTTTCTTCGATGCATCACTATAAATAACGAACCCATCATTACCTGATAGTAGAGTCAATATAGGAGCATTGACTAATATTATATTTAGTTCTTCGAAACATTCTTCACACTCTTTTTTACAAACAAATTTAACCCCTTTACGTCTGAGCTTTGTTAATGGGTTAGCCAATCAGGAAAAATTCTGGACGAAACGTCGATAATAACCTACCAAACCAATAAAACTGCGTACCTCAGTTATACTCGTAGGTGCTGGCCATTCTTGAATTGCCTTGGTCTTAGAAGGATCAATAGAGATTCTATCTTTACAGACAATATGGACAAGAAAAGAATTCTCCTGAAGCCAGAATTCACACATGCGAAACTTCCCATATAATTCATGTCTTCTCAGAGTCTTCAGGATAATGCGCAAGTGATTTTCATGATCTTCATAGCTTTTGGATTATACCAAGATATCATCAATAAATACCACCAAAAATTCATCGAGATATTCCTTGAAAACTCTATTTATCAGATCCGTGAATACAGAGGGTGCATTAGTCAATCCAAAAGGCATTACAGTAAACTCGTAATGCCCGTACCTGGTTCAAAATGATGTCTTCAGAATGTCTTCCTTCATTACAGACAACTGATGGTATCCAGATCGAAGGTCAATCTTTGAAAAGTATTGATATCCATGCCGTTGTTCAAATAAATCATCAATGCGAGGTAGGGGATACTTGTTATTTATTGTTATAGCATTGATCTCCCAATAGTCGATACATAACCTCATAGATCCATCTTTCTTTTTAACAAAAAGAACAGGGGCTCCCCATGGAGAAACACTAGGGAGAATAAATCCATTATTACTCAATTCCTCTATTCTTTTCTCTAGTTAGACTAATTATACAGTGGCCATTCTATAAGGGGTCTTTGATATAGGCCTTGATCCAGGAATTAAATCAATGGAAAACTCAACTTCTCGTTCTGGAGGATGTCCAGGTAAATCTTCTAGAAATACATCTACATATTCATTCACAATAGGTACACCCTCTATTTGAACATTCCTTTCCTCACCCACAATCATTTCATTCTCATCCTCCCTAATAATTGAATTTAGTTGAGCTACTGGGGGTGGGTCTAGATAAGAATTAGGTGGTGACGATTCTGCTCTAAAGATAAGGTGTTCCTTATCATCATCATAAAAAATTGTAACCTCCTTATTCATACAAAAAATCTTCGCATCATAATCCAAAATCCAATCCATACTGAGGATTATATCAAACTCAATCATAGGTAAGACGATGATATCAACAGATAAAGAACATTTATGTGCTCTAATGGGGACTGATTTACAAAACTTTGTTGCAATGATACTTCCCTTAAGAGTTTTAACTGACAACTCCCTTGTAAAATCAAATTGGAAATATCTAATTTTCTTAGAAAACTGGGAAGATATTAAACAATGCGATGATCCAGAATCAAATAATGCATTTTCTAAACTTGAGGAAACCATTAAATTACCTGCCACCACGTCTTTTGGAGCTTCTACCTTAGCAGAAGTGATACCAAAAGCTTGGCCTTGATCCCTTGGCCTTTTTTGAGGTAAGTTCCCCTCACGATTATGACATTCATTTGCATAATGTCCCATCTCCCTGCAATTGTATCATTGAAAATTGGTAGCTTCCTTCTTCCTTTTGCATTCACGAGCTTCATGGACTTTTTCACCACACTTGTAACAGACACCCATTCCCTTTAAGCAAGTATTGGGGCGTTTCTTCCCACATTTACCACAAGAAGAATATTCAACAATTCCCTTCATCCCCTTATTTCCATTCCCAGATTGATCAGCAGATCTCTTGTTCTCTTTCTTTGCTTTAAAGTCATAAGACTTAGAGAATTCCTTTTCTATTTTGATAGCACATGAGACAATGTCTTCGTATGTTGTGAATGATTGTGAGACTAATGCTCGATAGAGAAATGGTTTTAACACATAAAATAAACAATCAATCTTACTTCTTGGGTTACGTATATAATATCCAGCATACCTTGCTAACCTTGTAAAGTTAGTGTAACGACCCAAAGTTTCATTAATGGAAAATCCCTCTTGATCCAGTTAAATGTCTATTTTTGAAAAATGTTTTTATAAGAGGTCAAATTCTTTGGTTTTATGTTATGAATTTTGACCATTGTTAATATAGTCGTTGAACAGTGATCACATGATTAGTATAAATATAAGGCTTTAACGAACATAATTTTTACTCAGACAAAGGAAGCGATGGCCTCATCTAGTAGAATTGCCCCATACGAAGCCCATTTGTCGGATCTCGAAAAAGAGGTGGCGTCTTTGGGCTTCGCCCTTGACCAAGCCCAAGCTGAGCTTCATTAATTCAAGCTCAAACGTGACCGTCTATGGGAAAAGTGGAAGTTGATAGAGATTACCACTCGAGCGATGTTATCCGAGCAACCCCAAGAGTCTGTCACCATCACACACCTTACCCTTAGGTGTTATGCGGCTGTTTTAAGGGGTTATGTAACAAATAAGTATTACTATTTTCATGTACATTATTTTTTTTGTATATAATAATGAATATAATTTCTAGTCATTTTTGATAAATTGTAAATAGTTTTTAAAGTACAAATGGTGTTTTTAGTTATTATTTAATTAAGAATTCAATTTTATTAAATTAAGGGATTTTTTAATTAAATAATATTTTAATAAAATATTATTATTAATATTAAATTAATTTTTATTAAATATAAATGATCTTATAAATTTATGATTGTAATTAAAATATTTATTAAAATTTGAAATCCATTTCTGTCAAAACCCGTGAATTTTCGATAAATATATGTTTTTATGTTAAAAGTGAAAATTAACAAATTTAGAAATTTTTTTAGATAAAATAAATGTCATTTCTGGAATCAGGATGTCGAAATTATCCAGAGGTGAATTTTTCACAATTTTTTGAGACAATCAAATTTTTGGGTAAAAATTAAATACCGTTTAAATATATAATGTGTTTTATGACATCATAATGACCCAATGGTGACGTAATAAAATACCATAATCCTTATTTTCGACAAATATATGTTTTATCATTAAAATAATGAGGTTTTGGGTTTGTTTAACTTACTTTTCAAAGCATTAATGAACCCCTCAAGACATATTCAACACATTGCCATTTTAAATTAATTTCTATGGGAGTGTGACTCACCTCCACATAAGCAACCCTAATATTTTAATAAGTTCGGACCTTGGAATTTTAAAATATTTTTTTCCTATTTCCTTTTCCAGAAACCATGAGCAAAAACCATGGGATGGTTGGTGGTTTGGATTAATTTAATATAAAGTGTCCCAAACCTAAATAATAAAGAATTCCCTCACCTTTCCTATATAAACCCACGCAATCTCCCACTTCCTCATAACTAAAATCCCTTGGAGTTCATCCAACCTCTTCCCAACTGTCTCTAGAATCCTCCCAAGGTTCCCCAAGCTCTCAAGAAGCCTCTCACAAGCCTCTCTCTAGCCTTTCGAAGCACACATCCAAGTAAGGGTTTTTTCTTCCTTTCTCATTTTTGTCAATTTTATTTAAGTTGTATTTCCCTTTTAATTTCAATTATGAATATTGGGGTATGGTTTTTCACCTCCCTCATACTTCCCTCTTTATGTTTGAATGATGGGATACCCCTTTCTATCTCATTTAATGCCTCCCATGTACACCCGTTACTATGCCGAAATTCCGAAAGGAACTTCTCTCTCTTCTTTTACATTCAAGCAATGATTTTGTATCATGAATCTAAATTCCATTCAAATTGTTGGGACATGTATCTATATGAACTCATTACTTTCCATTACATGAAAATATGATGGGTAACCCCTTTCTCTCTCATCAACCTTTTTATGAATTCTTATGTCACACCGTTACGCTACCGAAATCACACCGATTTTCTAAGCCAATGTCATTGTGTAGTGAATACCAATCCCATTTATCCATCAAGGGTATTCACCTTTATGCACATTTAATTATTGATTTTAAAGTTTCATGTATGAATTCCACATTCCTTTATCAGGGAATAAATGAATATGTTTTATGAATCCATGTTTTATGATCCATGTGGCACACTTATGCATGAAATGAAATGTTTAAGAAGGGTGTGCCCTTATAGCGTTCCAATGCATTGGGTAAAGTATAGTATCATGATACGTCATGTGAAATGAGTGTTGAATCATACTAATTCAAGTGCAACGAGGGTTTTCTCGTGCTTCATGTGCAATGAGGGTTTACTCATGCTCCATGTGCAATGAGCCTTGGCTCATGCTAATTCCATGATAAGTGTTGTTGCCACATCTCCACGTTATGATTAAAATTATTTATCATGCCTTTATGTTCATGTTTCTTTTATGCACTATTTATATGCCTATTGTCTAACATGTATTGTACTCCTCATGTTATTCCATGTGTACTCCCTTACTGGGCTTTATAGCTCACCCTTTTCTTATGCATGTCCTCTGGTTATCCCATGCAATGCTTAGTATGAGGGAATGTAGTGGTCATGTAACGGAAGTTTTCAATAATGATGTTGTATTTCATGTTTTAGGTTTTTATGTAATGATCCTAAGCCCCAAAGACACTAAACCTCTCGATCTTCTTTGTAATATCAAGGGATGTTTTATGTAATGAATCATCTTTAAGTTGTAATAAAAAGCAGGGTTGTCATAGTTGGTATCAGAGGATCGGTTTAGTTATTTTTGGGATTAAGAAACCCTAGTAAAGCCTTAGATAGAAGACTAAGTATAATAAAATCATCCCTATGTTTTTATAAATACTAATTAAGTGGTTTATCAAACAAATACATCCCTGTCTGGATACGAGAAGGTAGAGGCGGCTCTGGCACAGATATATCCTAGGGGTAAAACCTGAAAACACCGCTTTGAGCTAGACTCGAACAAGAACTGGTGCACGACAACGGGCCTTGCTACACTCTTGGTTACGAAACTCTCGGGTGACATGTTTTGATAAATTCACAATCTTGGTATGAACCCTTATTAAGGGAAAAATTCCCCTAATAATATATGTTAGAAAGTAGATCTTGAAAAGCCTAGATTGAATCCTATAGACTCATGAGTTAAAGAAATTAAAGTTTATTTATAAGTCATCAACTTTTTCCTTTGGATTACCCTTTATGTGTTACCCCTAACTTTCCTTTTATTCCAGCCAATGGCCGGTAATAGGAGGACTCAGGCTAACAACCGTTGTGAAGATCAGTGTGATGATTGTACTAATGAGATGCCCAATCCAATGGGAGCGGGAATCGCGAACTTTTTCATGCTTCTCTCTCAGCTAACTCACGTTTTGAATAGAAACATGGGTCAATAGGAACGTTCAACCCCCCCCCCCCCCCCTAAGAAAGAACAAGTTGCTATCGAGAGCTTCATGAGACAAAGGCCTCCTACTTTTAGTGGATCATCTGATCCCACGATCGCTGAACAATGGATCAAATCCATTGAAAAGATCTTCTCCATCCTTCAATGTTCTGAACAAGAGAAGGTTCTCCTGGCGGATTATCGTATGGAGGGTGAAGTTGATCAATGGTGGACGTTGATCAAAAATACGAATCCGGAGGAGGGGATCGATTCTTTGGAATGGAAGGAATTTTGGAAGATGTTTTTCGATAAATATTTTCCGCGCACCCTCCGTCTTAAGATAGAAAGGGACTTCCTTTCCCTCAAGAAAAAAGATGAAGAATTTGTGGGAGAGTACGAGGAAAACTTCACAAGGCTTGCACGATACGCTTCTGGCTTCGTCGTTACCCCTGAATGCAAGGTTGACCGCTTCTTTGGTGGGATAAAGCCTAGCTTGCGGAAAGCATTAGCGATCCGTGACTTCGACAGCTATGAGGAAATTGTCCGATGTGCCCTCAAGGTTGAAATGGAGATTGGAGAATCACAGGGGTATCATGGGGACAAGAAGCGTAAGGTGGAATTCAATGCTAGTGGTCCGATGGATAAATCCAACGGTGCTAAGAAGTTCTAGCACCCCACTTTCCAAAAGTGTGGGAAGAAGCACCCGGGAAATTTCCTTAAGGGGACGAGAAAATGCTTCTGGTGTGGAAGAGAAGGTCACCTTGCTATTAACTGTCGGAAAGAAGGACCCGCAGCTGCGACAGTGGAGAGGAACGCTCCGTTCGAACCTCAACGCAGTGTTCAATGCTACAAATACAAAGAACTGGGTCATTTTGCAAATCAATGCCCTAATCCAAGGGTTATTGGAGGCAACCAACAACCTCCAAGACAACAAGGAAGAACCTTTTCCATCACTTCTGCCGAAGTGAACCCCGACAACGAAGTGGTGACAGGTACACTAGTTATTCATTCAAGAATAGAAAACATACTTTTTGATTTAGGTTCTACGCATTCTTTTATATCTTGAAAGTTTAGTAGATCAATCCCAGCACCACCACGAATCATGGAAGTAAAGATGTCAGTGAGTACGGAAAATGGGGAAATCATTGCATCCCATGAATATAAGTCTTCCCCTGTTATAATCTGTGAATTGAATTTCCCGGTGGACCTCATCATACTCCCTCTGGTGGAATTTGATTCAATTCTAGGAATGGATTGGATTTCCTTATATAGAGCCAACATAAATTGTCGGTAGAGGGAAATCAAACTCCCTATGGAGAATCGACCCCCGATTCATTACAAGTGTCAGGAGGAAGATGAATCTCCTTTAGCTCCATCATATCAAGGATGGATATTACTGGCCTATGAGCACACGTATCTGGCTCAGATGATTGAGTCCAAAGAAGAAACCATCCTTGAATAAATGCCTATTGTGAGGGAATTCGCTCAAGTGTTTCCCAAGGAACTGCCTGGTCTTCCTCCAAGAAGAGATGTTGAGTTCTCAATTGAACTTATACCAGGGGTGCTACAAATATCTTAGACTCCATATAGAATGGCTGTTGTAGAGCTTGAAGAGCTGAAGAAACAACTACAGGAGAATCTGGATAAAGGGTTTATACGCCCAAGTGCTTCACCACGGGGTGCACCAGTCCTCCTCATCAAGAATAAGGATGGGTCAATGCGGCATTGCATCAATTATCGTGAACTTAAAAAACTCACGATAAAGAACAAGTATCCACTCCCACGAATTGATGACTTGTTCGATCAGTTTCGTGGAGCACAATACTTCTCTAAGGTGGACTTGTGGTCGGGATATTATCAAGTAAGGGTGAAGAAGGAAGATATCCCCAAGACTGCTTTTCGTACATGATACTGGCACTATGAATTCATAGTAATGCCTTTCGGACTCACCAATGCTCCAGCAATATTCATGGACTTGATGAATAGAGTCTTTAGAGATTACCTTGACAAATTTTTGGTAGTCTTTATAGATGATATTATAATATAATCCAAAACTAAGGAGGATCATGAGGAGAATTTAAGAACTGTACTAGATACTTTGCGCAAGGAGAATCTCTATGAAAAGTACAGCAAGTGTGAGTTCTATTTGAAGGAGGTCTCATTCCTGGGCTATATCATCACAAGCAATGAGATATCTGTGGACCCCTCCAAAACAGATGCAATTGACGGATGGCCGAGGCCAACATCGGTAAAGGATATCCGTAGCTTCTTGGGGTTAGCTGCATATTATCGACGATTTGTGAGAAATTTCTCACGATTTTCCAACCCTCTTACCAAGCTAACTCGAAATGGAGTAAAGTTTGCTTGGAGTGATGAATGCAAAGAAAGCTTCAAGGAGTTGAAAAGGAGGCTTATCACTGCACCCGTGCTCACTTTACCCACAAGTGGGGAGCTTTTTTTGGTATTCAGTGATGCTTCGAAAAATGGCTTAGGATGTGTGATGATGCAGAATGATAAAGTGACATCCTATACCTCAAGGCAGTTAAAAATCCATGAACGAAACTATCCAACGCATGATCTAGAGTTGGCGGCTGTGATCTTTGCCTTGAAAATCTGGCGGCATTATCTCTATAGAGAGAAATGTGAGATATATACTGACCACAAGAGTCTTAAATATATATTCACATAGAAAGAGCTTAATATGAGCCAGAGAAGATGGATAGAGCTCATCAAGGATTATGACTGTTTAATACATTACCACCTTGGGAATGCGAACAAGGTGGAGGATGCCCTAAGTAGAAAGGATCCAACGATTCTATCAATGATGAGAATTGAGAAGGATCCAATCTTCTTAGACATGATGAAGATAGATTTGGGAATCATAAAGAAGGGAACATCATCAATCCTTTCACAAATGATTTCTCAACCATATCTTTTGGAAAGATTAAAGGATCCTCAAAAGGATGATGTGGGAATTCAAGAAAAAGTGGAAGCTATCAAAAAGGGGAAATCCTCGGAGTTTAATGTTAATGAATAAGGAATTGTGTGGTTTGGGAAAAGACTATGTGTTCCATCATGTCCGGAGCTGAAGAAGGAACTTTTGGAAGATGCACATAGGTCAAATTTTTCTATTCACCCAGGGAGCACAAAGATGTATCGAGATCTCCAAGAAAACTTTTGGTGGGATAATATAAAGTAGGAGATCACCGAATATACATCAAAGTGTCGGGTGTGTCAGCAAGTGAAGGCAGAGAGGCAGAAGTCTAAGGGGATGATGCAACCATTTCCCATACCAGAATAGAAATGGGAGAACATCACTATGGACTTTGTCACCGGACTTCCAAGGACATCCAAAGGCAAAAATGCAATCTGGGTTGTTGTGGATTGTCTTATAAAGACTGCACACTTCATTGCTATTCAGGAGGATTTCTCATTGGATCAACTGGAACGGATATATATCAGGGAAGTGGTAAGGTTTCATGGAGTACCACTATCTATTGTGTCTGACCGAGATCCAAGATTCACCTCTATGTTTTGGAAGTGTCTTCAACATGCTCTGAATACTGAACTGAACTTCAGTACGACCTATCATCCTCAAACTAGTGGCCAATTCGAGCGGACTATCCAAACACTTGAGGATATGTTGAGAGCGTTCTCAATGGACTTTAATGGAGGATGTGATCAAAATCTTCCTCTAGTTGAGTTCTATTATAATAACAGTTTCCACTCGAGCATCCAAATGGCACCATATGAAGCCGTATATGGGAAAAGGTGAAGAACACCGACATGTTGGGATGAGGTCGGTGAATGTAAGCTTCTTGGACCAGAAATGGTCGAAGAAATGATGGATAAGTTAAAAACCATTTAGCAGCATATCAAGGCTGCCCGGAGTCGACAGAAGAGTTATGCAGATAATCGTCGACGAGACCTTGAGTTTAAAGTTGGAGACATGGGGTTTTTACGCATATCTCCGTGGAAGAAGGTCATGAGGTTTGGAAAGAAAGGGAAGATAAGTCCAAGGTACATCGGCCCCTTCGAGATTCTTGATCGTGTTGGGGCAGTGGCCTATAGACTAGAACTCCCACCTACTATGGACAAGGTGCAGGATGTCTTTCATGTATCCCTCTTAAGGAAGTACATACCAGACCCTTCACATGTACACTCTTCCTAGGTGGTACAATTGGAAGATGATCTTTATTATGAGGAGAAACCAGTGAAGATCTTAGATCGTAGAGAAAAAGTTCTACGAAATAAGACACTACCCCTCATCAAGGTGTTGTGGAGAAACCACAAGTTTGAAGAAACCACTTGGGAGTTTGAGGATATGATGAAGCTGAGTTACCCAAATTTGTTTTAGTGTGTCAAAAGTAAAATTTCGAGGGCGAAATTTTTTAAGGGGGGAATATTGTAACGACCCAAAGTTTCATTAATGGAAAATCTCTCTTGATCCAGTTAAATTTCTATTTATAAAAAATGTTTTTATAAGATTTCAACTTCTTTGGTTTTATGTCAAGAATTATGACCATTGTTAATATAGCCGTTGAACAGCGATCACATGATTAGTATAAATATAAGGATTTAACGAACCCAATTTTTACTCAGACAAAGGAAGCGATGGCCTCATCCAGTAAAATTGCCCCATATGAAGCCCATTTGTTGGAGCTCGGAAAAGAGGTGGGTCTTTGGGCTTCTACCTTGATGAAGCCCAAGATGAGCTTCATTATGTCAAGGTCGAACGTGACCGTCTACGGAAAAAGTGGAAGTTGATAGAGATTACCACTCGAGCGATGTTATCTGAGCCACCCCAAGAGTCTGTCACCATCGCACACCTTACCCTTAGGTCTTATGTGACTGTTTTAAGGGGTTATGTAACAAATAAGTATTACTATGTTCATGTATAATATTTTTTTGTATATAATAGTGAATATAATTTCTAGTCATTTTTGATACATTGTAAATAGTTTTTAAAGTACAAATGGTGTTTTTTGTTATTATTTAATTAAGAATTAAATTTTATTAAATTAAGGGATTTTTGAATTAATTAACATTTTAATAAAATATTATTATTAATATTAAATTATTTTTTATTAAATATAAATTATCTTATAAATTTATGATTGAAATTAAAATTTTTATTAAAATTTGAAAGCCATTTCTGTCAAAACCCGTGAATTTTTGATAAATGTTGGTTTTTATTTTAAAACTGAAAATTAACATATTTAGAAATTTTTTTTAGATAAAACAAATTTCATTTCTAGAATCATGATGTCGAAATTATCTAACGGTGAATTTTTCATAATTTTCTGAGATAGTCAAATTTTTGGGTAAAAATTAAAAACCGTTTAAATATATAATGTGTTTTATGACATCTTAATGACCCAATGGTGATGTAATAAAATACCATAATCCTCATGTTCGGCCAATATATATTTTATCATTAAAATAATGAGGTTTTGGGTTTGTTTAACTTACTTTTCAAAGCATTAATGAATCCCTCAAGACATATTCAACACTTTGCCTTTTTAAATTAATTTCCATGGGAGTGTGACTCACCTCCACATAAGAAACCCTAATATTTTAATAAGTTCGGACCTTGGCCTTGTAAAATATTTTTTTCCTCTTTACTTTTCCTGAAAACATGGGCAAAAACCATGGGATGGTTTGTGGTTTGGATTAATTTAATATAAGTGGTCCCAAACCTAAATAATAAAGAATTCTCTCACCCTGCCTATATAAACCCACCTAAGATCCCACTTCCTCCTCAATAAAATCCCTTGGAGTTTGTCCAACCTCTGACCTACTCTCTATAGAATCCTCCCAAGGTGCCCCAAGCTCCCAAGATGCCTCTCACAAGCCTCTCTCTAGCTTTGGAAGCACACTTCCAAGTAAGGGTTTTTTCTTCCTTTCTCATTTTTGTGAATTTTCATTAAGTTGTATTTCCCTTTTAATCTCAATTATGAATATTGGGGTATGGTTTCACACCTCCCTAATACTGCCATATTTATTTTTGAATGATGGGATACCCCTTTCTCTCTCATTTAATGCCTCCCATGTACACCTGTTACTATGCCGAAATTCCGAAAGGAACTTCTCTCTCTTCTTTTACATTCAAGCAATGGTTTTGTATCATGAATCTAAATTCCATTTCAATTGTTCGGACATGTATCTATATGAACTCCTTACTGTCCATTACATGTAAATATGATGAGGAATCCATTTCTCTCTCATCAACCTTTTTATGAATTCTTATGTCATGCCGCTACGCTGCCGAAATCACACCGATTTTCTAAGATAATGTCATTGTGTAGTGAATACCATGTCCATTTCTCCATCAAGGGTATTCACCTTTATGCACATTTACTTATTGATTGTAAAGTTTTATTTATGAATTCCACATTCCTTTATCATGGAATAAATGATTATCTTTTATGAATCCATGTTTTATGATCCATGTGGAACACTTATGCATGAAAGGAAATGTTTAAGAAGGGTGCGCCCTTATAGCGCTCCAATGCATTGGGTAAAGTATAGTATAATGATACGTCATGTGCAATGAATGTTGACTCATTCTAATTCATGTGCAATGAGGTTTTACTCGTGCTTCATGTTCAATGAGGGTTTACTCATGCTCCATGTGCAATGAGCCTTAGCTCATGCTAATTCCATGATAAGTGTTGTTTCCACATCTCCACATTATGATTATCATGCTTTATCATGCCTTTATGTACATTTTTCTTTTATGCTCTATTGATAAGCCTATTGTCTAACATTTATTGTACTCCTCATGTTATTCCATGTGTACTCTCTTACTGGGCTTTATAGCTTACCCTTTTCTTATGCATGTCCTTAGGTTATCCCATGCAATGCTAAGTACGAGGGAATATAGTGGTCATGTAAAGTATGTTTTCAATAAAGATGTTGTATTTCATATTTTAATTTTTTTTGTAATTATCCTAAGCCCCAAAGACACTAAAACTCTATATCTTCTTTGTTGTATCAAGTGAAGTTTTATGTAATGAATCATGTTTAAGTTGTAATAAAAAATAGGGTTGTCATAGTTAGCCTCATACTTTGCGACATTCTCATCCTCCTTTTGTCTCAGACTCATAAATTGCCTTTCCATATATGCTCGATGGTCTCGAGGAAAGTATTTTTCTAAAAACATATCCTTGAACTCCCTCCAATCCATATTTTACACTTCGTCATCTTCCTTCGTGTTTTGAACCAATGACCACCATTGATCAGCATCTCCAGTGAGGCGGTAAACTACCATGATAACCTTTTCCCTTTCACTACTCCCCAAAGCCTGAAATGTTTTCTCTGGGGAATTTATCCATTTCTCAGCTACTAAGGGATTTATACTCCAATTGAACTTTAGTGGTTGTTTCCCCATGAATCGATCTAACATTGATCCTCCACGCTGCGGATCAGGGTGCTCCATATGGGTAAGCTTATTATTCATAACCTTAGTGACTTGTCCCAGTATGGTGATTAGCTGATCGGCACCAGTTGCATCACCGGCTCTACTATAATTATCTTGAGCAGGAGGGAAATCCCTATATGGAGTGCGTGCATTGATACGGTTTCCATTTCTTCCACTAGGCGCCATTTCTAAACAATGGCATAAACTAGAT
This sequence comes from Viscum album, assembly GCA_963277665.1. Taxonomy (NCBI): domain Eukaryota; kingdom Viridiplantae; phylum Streptophyta; class Magnoliopsida; order Santalales; family Viscaceae; genus Viscum; species Viscum album. The sequence continues at coordinate 1,607,398,900 of OY728121.1, forward strand.
CAGTTTATGAATCAAAATACCTAATTCCATACTTATAAAACACATAATATAAATTGAACTATTTATGGATATAATCCATAATCATAAAAATGTTTTCTTTGAGGAAGTATATACTCATAGACTTTTCATAATAATTTGTAAATAAAATGAGAGTTATCCTAAGCATATCCCCCAAGAGTGCTGTAACCAAGAGTGCAGCAAGGCCCGTTGTCATGCACCAATTCCCGTTCGAGTCTAGCACAAAGCAGTGTTTTCAGGATTTACCCCTAGGTACATCTGTGCCCGATCCGCCTCTACCTGCTCGTATCCAGACAGGGATGTATTCCTCGGAAAACTCACAAAATCTCTACAATACCGAAATTCTAGGAAGTTCTTCTATACTAATCCTCAAAGTCCATCTTAGGTCTATGTGATCTAATCAGAGTTTATCTAAATCCAGCTTCCAAGGTTTGTACTAAACTTTCTTTGATACCAACTGTAATTCCCCGACCCCAGTTACCCAGAGTCAGTGCATTATTACATAACATTGTCAAGATCACAAGAAAGATCAAATCTCGAAATACCGATTGGTTTAGTAGCCTTGGAAACACTATATATATTCATAAAGTTTTACATTACATCATAAAGTGAAAAACTACTACAACAACATATTGTCTCCATAGTCCACACTATTATCCCCTCATAATATCCCAGTAGGTCATTCATAATTTACATCTTCACATCCTAGGAAAAATAAAACATAGAAAAGGGGTGAGCTCAAATTCCCAGTAAAGATAACAATATAGCAGAAACTTTCATAAATAAGAATAAACATTTAAGACAATGTATAACTAAAACAAAATCCTTTTAAACTTGAACATCAACATAGTATGGAAAAAATAAAATGAAATAATTCCATTTACTTATTCACATGGATATTATACTAATCAAATAATCACATGCAATATCAATAACCACTTTCATAATGATGGAATGCATAATTCTAGACTATCATAACCACATAGCCAAGGCCTCGTGCCAAGACTACAAATAATATTTTTCCAAGGCCTTTTTCCATGACACTAGTTTGTCTCATGAGACCTACCAATGCATCGAGGAGCTATAACGGGCTCCACCCGTCACATATTAAGTCCAATGCATTCCGATATGAAAAGGTTTAAACATAACATAAACATTCGTATTAAAACTAGCATACGAAATGTAAATACTTCATCAATACACCATGAATGGTATAAAAATAACACATCCACAGTCAAACATATCACAAAACCTTCAATACAATATAGAAGTTTTGTATCATAATAAATCAACTTCAAATAAGCCTAAAATCCATCAAAGGAGTTGACATAGATGAAATCAAAATCTTTTTAGAGAAATATCTCTTTCTATTTTGAAAGCATATATTTATAAAATAAAACATTTTATTTGAAAATATTATTATATGCTTGTAAGGGAAGCTTCGAAGATTTTATAATGGCGGGAAAATAGCCACACCCGCTGTATAAGTTAAAAAAACATTCTTACAGCAATTCTGCCGAAAAGGTTAAAAATCACCTTGTTTGGAAAACGATGGAAAGATTCCTTTACAAACCTCTTATAAAAACTCAAAAATGGTATAAATGTCTTTAACCCATATACTTGTAAATAGTAAAAATGTTTTAAAATCATTTTTAAGAAACATGGATGTGGATGATAAAGAGATCCCAGTAGATTATTACATATAAACAACCTCAGATAATGAAGAGATTGCGAAATAAACCCTTAACTTGTACTTTTCCTTGGTTGAGGGTAGGTTAAACTCTTGTATAATGGTGAAATAATTGTTATTAAATTATACAAAAATCATATTCATTAATATGATATCATATATGATCTTTTAACATTGATTTGTTAATAATATCTTAGTATTATCGTTGTTTCGGGTGTTAACTTACTCGTTTTCTTTTATATGTTTTGTTACTTAAGTAATGTTTTTCATGGATAGGTTGTATATTAATCATATCCATAATGATATCAAGTCCTTAAATACTATTATTAATCATCAAATGAGAATTATACTTGAATGGATACGATGGAGAATGAATCTCATCACGTTCGTGGAGACGGTAGTCCGTACGTACGCACGAGCGACAAAATCATTCTTTTGATAATAATATATAATTGGATGGTATATAATATATAAAGAATCATTATCATGTTAAATTTATTATTTACATGAATTACACATCATTATTATACCCATCCAAATAATAATTTATTGAATAACAATTACACCACGACGTGGAGACGGTAAGCCGTACGTACGCATGTATGGTGACATGTTATTCAAAGGATGGATAGAATACTTAATATGGTTGTACCATATTTATAATAACATCACAGTATATATAAGATACTAGAGTTATTATTTTATAATGGTAATAACAAAGAAAGAAGAAGTGGAAGAAGAAAGGAACGTGAAAAAGGGTGGTGGTATCATTACCTCTTCTTTGGGTTGTTCCTTTTGATTTAATCAAAAGGGCTCCTTAAGTTGGCTTTCTGATTAAAGGAAGACCTCTAGGATGAATTGAGCGAAGTTGAGAGAGTATTTGGGAAGAGGTTTGCTGAACCAAAAGGCTTTGAAGGTGTGAGTTAATGAGAAGTGAGAGTGCCATTTTATAAGAGGGGTGAAGGGCACCTTTGGAAAAGCTATAAATATTATTTTATAATAAATTAATATTCGGATTATAATGGCTCAAAAGTGGATTATTTAAAGGTTAAGGTGGGGATAGGTCTAAAACCACTCAACCAATAGAATTTAGACATGTTTGGGTTACTATATTAACCTTATCATTAAGTTTTAACTCTTAGTTAATTAGTTTCACTTTTTATAATGTCTCTTTGTATTTTTATATTATATGGTTAATAAACTTACTATATAAATCCAAGAGACCCCCAAGTGTTCCATTAATGATACAAATATCATGATATAAGTCGTTTGGATTAACCTTATATTTTTAGGAATTTAATATCAATTAATAATATACTATTTGTTTTAAAAACTCTTTTATGTCAATTTTGACACTATTCAATAATTGATTATTGTAAAACTCATAACAGAATTATTACTTCTAAAAAAGTTAATTAAGTCAATAAAAACATGTCATAGTAACCTATAAAATTAGTTTCATTCATCAAAAGACTCAAATTATATTTATTTGGGTATTTATAATATCAATTATTTTAATTTTTCACTATTATGGTAATTACTCCATCATCATTGTGTCATAAATAAATTAAATTATTTAATGCCTAAAAATTATAAATAAAATATCATTATATAGGAAAGTTTTTTATCTTTCTAATGAATATTTATAGTTGAACTTCCAACATATATAACCCTTTGTAAAAAATTTTTTTCTAAAAGATATATGGTTTTTTCATTTTTGTATTTATTTTAACTTAATTATAATAAAGTGTCTCTATCACTTAAAATTGGCACCATGGGGTCCAAAAATCGACCCAAAGATGCCCATGGTCGAACAGGTATCAACCAATAATCATAGGAAAAGATTTAGGGTAATTTTATATTATTATAATATTATTTTTTAACCCTTATTTACCGGATTTACCCTTTAACCATGGTAAATAAAATATTTACCGAAGTAATTATTCATAATGTCTAAAAATAAAAGTTACCTATTTACACAATTTGAACATCCTGATTCCAAATATGGAATCCATTTTTCCAAATTCAAAACATAGAAGTGGCAGAAATTAATTTAAAATTAATTCCCGCTGTCAAAACAAAAAGCGTGTTTTTAAGATATAATAAATATCAAAAGATTGATACTTGTTTATGTTCGGTTTAATTGTGAAATTATGTCCAATGAACAAAATTGTATTAAATGGTAAAAATATATTCTAAATATACTTTAAAACCACTAAAATTCATAATTTATCACTATTACTTATTTTTGATTAAAATTTTTTTTTTAATTAAAATTTAGTAATTTTCACTATTAATCAAAATATTAAACTTATCTGAAAAGTACCAAAATTTCACCTTAGGCTAAATTTGATACACCGAATCCAAAAATGAAGTCCATTTTGGGAGATAAAATTTCTAAAATTTCAAAAAGTAGGTATTAATATTTATAATGGCTAGTTTGATTGGTTGTGGTGTGTGTTAGAACTCGATGTTGCGTACAACACACGCTATTGAATTATTCAAAGAGAAACGTACCGTAGAAGCTTGAGGTGTTACAACTTTTGAGATGTTTCTCATGTTAGATTCATGGAATATCTGATAGAAACCCCCTAAAAATGATCTAGAACACATGATGCTTTTCACATGTTGCAGCTCTATCATTATCTTTATGATGACTCCCATGTAATCTATTAGGGAATGGTTGATGTTGAAGATGATGAATCCTTCGTGGAGTGACCTGTAGATATCGATGATTGTTAGTAGAAGGTGTTCCATTGTCACATTGGTTCAGGTCTTGTGGTGGACCATTTTCATTGAGGAGAGCACCCATGAACACGAGGTATAGATACATAGTCAGTTCCTCTAGCAGTTTGATGATTGTCACTTCTTTTATAATAGTCATTTGTTGGATGTTGACCATTTTTGGTTAATGAGATGGTTCCCTCTTGTTTCTTAATGATAACCTTACTCTAGTTTTAATGGTTTCTACCAAGGGAGAGTCTTTAGTAGCTAGTTTTCTCTATTTTGATGTTTTTCAATTATTTCTTATGAGTGAGGTTGTGGAGATCGTGTGATAGAGAGATACCTGAGAGGTATCTCATGGAATGTCTATCCAAATGACCCCATTTATTTTTCCCTATGTGTCTGGTTTTGGATTCTTGAGGATAATAATATTTGGAGAGGTATCTAATGTAAGGTCCCAGATCCATCTAGTCTAACCATTTTCACTTTTACAAAGCCTTTAGTTCTTATATGAGGATACAATAATTTCTAGTGGTGTTCGGCTAGTAAAATCTGCAAGTTCGTAGAATTCTTGAGTTTAAGGGTTTCACAGTAGAATTTATAGTTCTAAGATTGTATGTGGCTGGTTCATGGTTTTAATCATGAAGTGAATTAAATTGGGGATAAATGGTTCAAGGTGACGCATTTTTTGTGGATATTAAAATCCAATACTTTCATGATGTGAAAGGCTTTCATGCCATGAAAATCAGCTAGGAAGTTCCCCAATATAAATTTTAGAACTCAAATTTTTCAAAAACACTATGATTTTCTTCCAAACCCTTGGCATCCATCAGCTCTCTCTCTAGTAATATTTGAATCCCTTCGACATGGATCGATTCTCGGCCTTCCATATTTGATCTATGGTGACCCGATGTATGTCATATGTCTTCTCTTTTAGTTTATTGATTTTTAACCTCACAATTTTTATTTCCAAACAATAATGGTTTGCCTCCATTTTTATAATGGGGTTTTCTTTATTTTTTTATGGTGCGATTGTGGACATTCATCCTTATAGGGATGAAGCTCTTGAGATATGGGTGATCAAGAATTATGATGTTGGTCTATTATCATGTGAAAAATGTTGAGTCCTTTGAGTTAGGGTATTCATTGCATATCCTATTTAATTTCAGGAAATAATACAGTTAGAATGGTTTAAACCTTAGGATAGAAATGTAATTAAGCTAATAAATATTTAACTGAATTAATAATGAATTAGATTGAGATAGCAGGTTTATGTTTGATACCATGACAACAATTATCATCATATTTTTTTGTATAGTATTTTATCTATGTTATAAATGTTGGTATACGTTGTTATGATTGGATTAACATATTGTCTTTTTAATTTGATAAAGAACATAAATCAATAATTAATTGATTAATTATTTAAATAATTACAGAAGAGTCATGTTGTAATAAAACTGATAATTAAAGATTTAATAAAACCAATTCTGTGATTAAGATAATTAATAATTCTTGACTTATGTAAATGTTTGAGAAGGATGGGTGAATTGAGTTTGGATTCGTGAGTGCTTGTTTATGTTTTAAGGTTCAATACCTTGTTTTAAGTCCTAGATTTCCCTATTATATGTTCTTGTTTCTTTCCTACAGCTTTTGTGATGAAATCAAGAAGTGAGATTCTATATGTTATGTGTTACAAGGTGGGAAGAACTGAATGTGACCTTTTCCTGGGATGGTTGGTCTTGGGATGAAATATTTGGTGTGGGAAGGTTGATCCTGATGATGTTTTATCACTTGATGTATGTGATGGAGAGATAAATTGGGATATGCATGTGGGTTTATGGGATGGTACCATATATTATGGGATAATTTGAGGCTGAGATTATCCATTGATGTGATACAGAGTGTTGGGATGTGGAGGTTCCGGGCATAGTGGAAGAGCTGTTGGGATGGTGGCTAACATTATCTTTCACCATGATCGATGATTATTTTGTGATCAATACCATGATGAACGCCTTCCTCCAAAAAATAGAATAAAATATTTAAATAAACAAGGAATTGGCCGAAAACCCTTAGAGAAGATCTTTCACATCATGTTTATAATTAATTTAATTAATTTCATAAAGAAAAGAATACATCCATATTTATTACTTTCTTCATTGATGATGTTGATTTTTTGTAATTACCCTTCTGAATTATCTCATTGTGTTTGCGAGGACCCAAACCCGAAACCCTCTTGCGAATGATCCACACAGGCTCCGATGGCCTCCGAACAACACCACTCATTCTCTGAGTGATATAATTGCAAAGTGAGTGTCCTGTTTTGGTCATTCTTGATCTCTTAATATTTGGTGTTGAAGAACATATCTCACTCTTGAGAGGTGAGGGAAGAGGATTTGGGAGAGAAATCATTTAGTTCAACAATTATCAACTCATCAGGAATGCAATTAGGTACATGGAACAATAGATGTACATGTCTATTTATCGACACCGGGCATTGATTAAAATATTTAATTGAATAATAACAATTAAATACATTCATATCCTTAGATAGAACCCATGATTTTAATTATAATACAACATCATTATTTATGGGGAGCCAACTTTCACAAAATGGAATTATAACTAAAATTCCATGTCACAAAATAATAGTATCATTATTATTATTTTAACATGTTCCATATAATTAAATAATTATTTACCACCATTCAAATAATTATTTTACTACTAGAACAGCCTTGGTCCAATCAAACCCAACTTCCATTTATTGAACACCTGAATAAACAAATAAATAATTTACTCTCTTAAATAAATATTTTATATAAAACATATTAAATAAATATTTATTAAATATTCATTAAAATAAATAAATAAATTTTACCCACAATGCACTGAATAAATATTTATTTAATTTATGAAATCATTTAAACATTAATAATATTATTACATTGTCTTGATAATAATATTTATTCCATTAATTAAATTCAAAAATTATTTAACCGAGACCACAAGAAATACTTAGTGTTTGACCATATTGGATTATTTCTCTTTGGAATTAGGTGGGCTTGCCTAAAGTTCAAGATTAATGTATATCAATGGGTTAGGAACCCAAGAGAAATAACTTAAAGTTGTAACAAAGAAATCCACATACAAATGCTCACTGTGTAATATAATCCCTTTGAATCAATATCTCATCTAGCAGGTTTCATGATTGTGTCATCTGCCTTTGTACTTGATACGTCAATCCTTGACTACCTAAAAAAACTGATCGTTATACCATGACAATGGATTTTCACATCACAGTTCTATTTTAATCAATGTAATGAGATATCAACTTCCATAAATGGAAGGGAAAATCCTTCCATGACTTTTCCATTAATAACATGCCACTCATGATGTACCCGACGTTCCCTACATCCTGCCAATATTTTTCATGACAATTTTCGTCATTAAATCAAATTGTGTGATTCTTGAAACCTATTAATGATATTATTAAATTTTAAGGACTATTACACATGCTCTTATATAGGAATATATGATGACATAAAAATAAGAAGAATTCCTACTTGCAGGTTTGGTCTCATAATCTCTTATCTTGAAGATTACCAAGATTGAAGAAGATTAGAAGAAGTATCATCTTCTTATGAGTACTCACGCCTAATGGTATGTATACTATGTGTCCCATTATAGTATATCATCCAACTGTATAACTATATTTAAGAATATTTTCATAGAACATCAAAGATCCTATCATAGAGGGGAACTACTATGACCTTTTCAATGCAACAAACACTCCAAGGCATTATTACACTATTTTCATACAGAAAAATGAATAATAAGTAATATAATTTTTAATATAAAAAAATTAATGTAATAAAGGTACAACCAGTAGGTTCTAGGACACAAAATCTTACCAACTACCACACGGACAAGAGCCAACTACATACTGATTTCAATCTTCTAGACCTCACAATATGATCATGTTTCTACTAAGTCAAGGCTCTAGTCAAGGGGTCTTCCACGTTGTCTTCCATGGAATTACTTCTCACTGCGACTTCACCTCTCTAAGAAAAAAACCACAAGAGATGATTATTCAAAAGTATGTGCTTCGCCCTCTGATGTGACCATAGCTCTTTTGTAAGAGTCACCACTGTAGTTTTACCACAAAAGAGGGTTACACGATCTTTACTTCTAGGTACCACATCCAACTCCAGGAAGAATATTCACATCGAAACTATGTCTTTAGTTTCCTCATAAGAAATGATATACACAGAATCCAATTTAGAATCTACGACCACACTCTACTCTGAGCTCTTCCAGCTCACAACACCTCCATTCAATGGGAAGATGTATCCCATTTTTGATTTTATGTCATCCTGATCATTCTAGAAACTAGAATCTCTATATTATTTCATGACTCATTCATGATCTCCTCTATAAACCCAGAATATATCCATAGCATGATGTAGATACTTTAGGATAGTCATCACTACCATTCAATGGTAGTCACCTGGGTCAGCTTGATATCTTCCTACCACACTCAATGCATAGGTGACATCTAGCCTAGTACATAACATGGAATACATGGCTGACCAAATCCCTGATGTGTATGGAGTTCTTTCCATTCTCTTTCATTCCTCATGTGTCTGAGGAGACTTTTTCAAATAAAGTTGAAAGCCTTTTTTTCTGGTAGCAATCCCCTCTTAGATTGTTCCATATTAAATATCTTCAGTATCTTTTAAATGTATGTACTTTGACTTAGGGCCAACAATCTCTTGGATATATCACAATTGGTCTTGATCCCAAAAATATATGCTTCCTAACATAAGTCCGTAATGGAGAAGCATTGATTCAACCATCAATTAAACAGACTGTAAGACTGGTATCTCATTTCTAATAAGTAATATTTCATCAATATATATTATTAGGAAAATAGCTGCACTCCAACTAAACCATTTGAAGACACAAGGCTCACATTCATTCTTGATAAAATCAAATTTCATTATAGATTTAGAAAAATTAATGTTCCATGAACTCGATGTTTATATTAATACATAAATGTATTCTCCCTTCTTTCCTAACCTATTGTCATACATTGGATTCATAATCCCTTCAGTTTGTGTCCTGTAGACATCTTCCAGAAGGTTCCCATTATGGTACGCTATTTTGACATCCATTTTCCAGAACTCATAGTCATGGTAAGTAGAAATTACCAATATAATTCTAATAGATTTCAGCATTCCTACTAATGAAAAGGTTTCATTGTAGTCAATTCCTTGACAATGCTTGAATCATTTTGCAACCATTCATGCCTTCTAGGTAATGACTTGTCCTTCTATGTCATGTTTCTTCTTCAATACACATTTTTAACCAACATGCTTTACATCTATAAGAGGATCTACAAAAATCCAGACATGGTTTTAGTACATGGAATCTATTTCAGAATCCATGAATTCGTTCCACAAGGAAACATCTATTCCACTTACTGCTTCATTGGAGGTTAGAAGATCATTATTATCAAAAAAATGAGTAAACATCAACAGTAAATAGAAAACAATAAAATTTCAGTTCTCAAACCTCTCTTGTACTCCTACATAGTTCATATGTCACTGGAAAAATTCATTCTTCCTTGGGTATTTCTAGAGTATTTTCGTGTACCAACTCTTGTGTACCTTGATCCTTGAATTCATCGATGTTTATCTCAATCCGACAATCTCTTTTTGAGATGTGCTCCCTCTCATGGAATATGGTGTGTCATGCTAATATATCCTTTTTTCTGAGGGTGTTTTTAAGTGATATCTCATTGTTTCCTTTGGGATTTCTATGAAGTTATATTTTTTTCCTTAGGGTGAATGCTTTTTACCTAAAGAGGCCTTAACAAATGAATCACTTCCCCACTCATGTAAATTTGATAACATGGCTTTATTTCCACTCCAAAACTCATATGGAATACCATTTATTGATTTAGTTGGTACTTAGTTTAGTATGTACGCTGTTGTTTGTAACACATATCTCTGAATGGATATTGGAAGAATCACATGCCTCATCATTGACCTCAACATGTCCAACATGGTGTGGTCCCTCCTTTCTCTCACACCATTCCACTAGGGCGTGTAAGGAGGAGTGAGTTGGGATATGATACCAAACTCTCATAAGTTATCAATGAATTCTTGATTAAGATATTTTTCACCTCAGTCTGAGGGGAGTTTCTTAATATTCTTATCAAGCTAGTTGTCAACCTAGCCTAAAGGGCCCAAAGGACTTCTATTTATTGATTTTTTGATAAACAACCTTTCAAGGGATTAGGGGGAACCCTGAAAAGGCGCATAGGATTAAATATTACATGACATGTAGTTCTTAGAGTAAAAATACATACTATCACTACATGTAACTACTCCTCCCCTAGCATCTACATCGTTATATCAGCTCTCTACCTTCACATGGCTGTCTATCTAGGATTCCCGTGCATGCATAATATAGCCCCGATGGCAATCCCGTACCCACTGATTTTTTTATTCTTTGATATTATCAAAAGAATCTGAATAATAACTCATTAAGTAAATATATACATATCTACTTAAATCAGCAGTAAATGTTATAATGGAGGAGTACCCTCACTCTGCTTCAACTAGAAATGATCCAGAAACATCAGTATAAACCTATTCAGGAAGATTTTTAGTCCTTTCACCTTTCCCAAAATATGGTGTTTTGGTTATTTGGCCTTTTAAACATGCATGACACATGCCAAGTGGTTTTATTTCGAAAGAATATAAATATCCATCTTCCAGTAACTTCATCAACCATTTCTCGTTTACATAACCTTGCTGATGATTACAAATTTTTGTGTGGTATGAGTCATTTGAAGAATCTTTGTTATCAATTTCTATTACTTGGTTTGTGTAATCAAACACGCAAAGACAATTGTATAAATGTGCCCTACCAAAACAAATGTTATCTTTGTAAAAGAAGCAACATTAATTTCCAAAAACTGAATACAAATCCATTTATTTCTAATCTGGATATCGAAATAATGTTTTTAGTAATAGATACCACAAAATAACAACCCTTTAACACCCTGATCATCCCAGTGGTCAATGTCGAAGGACCCCGGTACACCCTGAGAGGGGAGGGGCGAATCAGAGTGTCAAATTTTCCTTTTTTAAAGTTGTGGATCTTATTCCCACATTGGTAAGATCTTTTTAAATCTATTATTCAAATGAAAGCAGGATGTTGACACAACACTTTTACTTGGTTCACTGCAAAGTGATACATCCAAGGAGCATACACCGACAGAATTTCGGTCGTACCAAAATCCACTAATATTCACTAGTTTATGGATTACATGTTTCGATCACAATCACTTTGTGCTTGGCATACTTCTTTTACAAAGGTTCATCGAACATTGAATACATCCCCCAGATCACTTCCATCTACTCCACCTAGCTCCCTACCTTGAGAGAAGTCAAACACAGTTTATCGACATGAAGGTCTCTTTAATATATTTTCATTGAAGTATTGTCACTTTTTTAGGATGAGACACTAATTGCATTGATGTCCAAAAAAGATGCACATGAACGCACTAAACCACTGAACCAGATATTTTGAACGTGCAATTAGGTTACACAGACAGTTTCTCGCAACACCTACCCTTTCCACGCAAGATCTCACTTTTTCACACAATATTTGTTTTTCACGCAGAAAATATTTTTCACAACAACATCCTTTTCACGCAACTGAATCTTTTATGTGCCACTTTTACTTTTACATGAAACGTCTTCTTTTTTGCATAACTCAGACCTTTACATGCAACATCATCTTTTACGTGCATCTTCTGCTTTTCTACGCACCTCAGCCTTTTACACGCAACTTCCACTTTTTTCGCACAACTCGCTTTACGCGCACCTTTTATACACATCAGAACTAGGATCTTCTCTGAGTTATTATACATACCTAATATGGGGGGTCACCTCTTATTTATAGGCATCCTCAACCCCCGCACGTAAAAACACACCTCGTTACGCAAAACGCTCATTCTGCACGCAATCCTTTTTCATGAAGGAACCATTTTTCACGCACATCTTCGGATTTTTCTCTCACATCATGAATTTGACATTTTTCTTTGTTCCGATCCCAAAACAAATTTTTCACGAGAAAACCAACCTATATTCACTATTGCGCGCAAATCCAATTTATCGTGCAATCTATGCTTTTAGCGGACCAATCCAATATTTCGTGCAGCTCGTGCCTTTGCCAATTTTTGGTGATATGGTCCCAAAACATTCCTTGCACGCAATTTTCCCACACACCTACCCTTTTTCATGAAAGCTACTTCTCCAAACACACATACCATTACTCCAATTAGGATTTAAAACAAACACAAACCAGAATCCAATTCATGCAAAGAACGGCCATGGTTCCAACAAACGTAAGGTGGTAGTTTCCAACAACTACATCAGGAAGTCTGGGTCTGTTGGCTATTGATAGATCTATCTCTCATAGGTAAATCTTCCTAAATCTACATGGTTCCTATATTTGGATACATATGTGATCTCCACGAGCAATATCTAATACCCAATTTGTGGACACAACTAAATTTCATCTGATAACAAACTCAACTGATGCTTCCCCTCACTTCTTTTCCTAGATGTAGTTTTTCTTCCAGTGTCCCTTCTTGCCACATGTGAAAAAAACCACCTGTTACCTTGCCTCCCCATTTATCATCTTTTCTTGGGAAGGACTTGAAGAAGCATTGGCCTTAAAGCACATTGACTTCCCTTTCCTCTTATTCACCATAAGGGCAGATGAATTTTATGTTTCATATATTTTTTCACAAAGAAAATGTGGATAAGAAGATTAGATAGAGAGTTCTCAATATTTTTCATATTATAATTTACCACAAATTTGGAGAATATATGAGGAAGTGATGTGAGAATGAGATCAGTTCCAAGTTCTTTATGGAGGCTAAACCCTAGAACCTTTGGGCGCTCAATGTAGCCAACAGGATTGACTTCATGAGGCCCAGCTGGGGTACCCTCTGCAATAAAACATTGAAATAATACCTTGGAGATCTCAAAAAATTCCAATCATTATCTCTAATGGAAAAGACCACAGAGGTTATCGATCATGCTACAAGAATCTGTGTTTTTCTGAGACTTCATGATCTCACAATATATTGATGATAAAAAAAACACTGATCTCCGATTGAATCATTTATATGTTTCTCATAGACTATAAAATACTCATAACATGTCTCTTTGGAAGGTGGATTATGTAATGTTGACTCCAACATGTAAGACTTCCATTCATGGCGTAGGATAACCCAAAGGCATCTAAACTATTCTTGGAAGTTATTGCTGGTGAGGATGTTGTCTTTATCAAGAATTGATCATAGGAATAGTGTGGTGGATGAGATTGGCATTTTTATTCTAAAAATAAAAGATCTTATCATTAGAACATTCTTGATTAAGTTTTATTAGAGATAATAAATTTATTTTATTATGTATCCCACTATTTTATCTAGTTCCAATGGCCCTTACCATTGAACTATGAATGTCTAGTGGCCATGATATTTTTCTGTAAAGGATCCATATTCCCCTTCTCATAAAACAAACATGGGTTGGTCATTGTAACACCCTGATATTTTATGAGAAATGTTTTTTATGTCTTATGTTATACGCAACACCAAAGGAATCTTTCACAACACACAATACTGACTTATCTTGCATTACACGCAATCACGACCTTCCTCGATAGCGTGTGTAGTACGCAATATCGGGTTACACTAAACAACGGTATATTATTATGGACTAGCCGTTATGAATAGTATTAAATAAATTTTGAATTTTATAACATTATTATTCATCTTACACATTTTCTAGAACATGGTAAGGGAACAAAATAAATTTTTTCGGGTAAAATAAGTAGTTTTCAAAAAATGCAGTTTTGCCGCCTTTTGATGACACACCCACATTAAATCTAGTTTTTGACATGTTTATAAGTTCAATTTGACAAAATAAAATTCTTCTTTGGAATCAGGATATAAAAATTTACATTGGATAAATTTATGATATTTTTGTAATAACCTTCATATTTTGATGAATAGTAAAAATACGCCAATTTTTAATTAAAAACAACTTTTTTCATTGAGATAATTTATATGGTAAAATTATAATATTTAATGATTTTAAAGTATAAATAGAATATAGTTATACCATTTAATATAATATATGTCATTATCATTAATTTCACATTGAATTCATAGGTAAAAACATTTCAATTTTGGGCAATGTTTTAACTTCTAAAACCCGTTTTCTTAACAACGAGATTAATTTTAAATTAATTACTGCAACCTATGTGTTTTGATTTTTGAAAAATGGATTCCATATTTGTAATCAGTGGGTCCAAATTATGTTAATAGGATACTTTTTATTTTTGGGCATTATGAATAGTAACTACGGTAAATTTTATTTACCGTAGTTAAAGGTAAATCGGTTAATTAAGGGTAAATATAAGATTATAAAAATACTGTAAAACCTGAAAAAATCCTATTTGATGACTAAAAGTTGACTCATATCACTTGAGGGTCGGATTAGATTCATTTAATGGACTTTTTTCCATGAAAATAATTTATTTATTATTAAAACTGAAGAAAGTGACAACATGTCACATTCTTAAATCTTATAAGTATAATAATTTTAATTTAGTGATAAACTTAATGAAACTTAGAACATAAATAGTTTCAAGAAATCTAATACAATTATCAACTTCATATGAATTTATTTATAATTTTTAGGGATTAAATAATTATAATTAATTATGACACAATAGTGAAGTTGGAATGATTTTATTAATTAAAATATCAAATAAATGGTTTTAAAAATATTAAATTAATTATTATATGAACTAGTTAATGTGCTCCAATAATTTTTTAGATACATATGACATTTTATGAATCTATTAAAGCTTTAGTTCGAGCATATCATCTGTATATATTTTATTTAAATTCAAATAAATGAATAGTGTCAAAATTGACACTATTGTAATTTTATAAAAATAACATATTATAAAATTGTTTAAAAATAACAAAAATATTTAAAAATTATAAATTAAACATTATATGGTCTATAATGTCATAAAGTTTCAAATCATGGAAAATTCACAACACATATGTATTTATTTATAACAATTTAAAATTTAGAATATTGTTACCACAAATAAATTTAAATTGATAAATACGAATAAATCAAGTTGATAATGTTTAAAATAAATTCACAACATGTCTAAATATTATTTTTTGATTCTATTACAACCCTAGGTCATCTAATATTTGGATATGAGTCATTTTTGAAGTTTTTAAGTGGGGTTGGAATTTAATATAAACTAATATTGTTTATATTTCCAAAGGTGCCCCTATCCTCCCTTATAAAAGGGAACCTCCTCCCTCTCCTCCTCACACAAATTTGAGCCTTCATTATCGGCCAATCCCTGCCCATTTCACTTCCCCACTTCCCTAGAAACACCCTAGAGGTCCTGGTATTCTTCAAAGACCAATTTTAGTTCCCTAAGAGGAGGTCTCAAAGAGGAGCTTCAATGAAAATGTAATGTCCGTTACCAATTCTTTCAACTTTATTTCTTTTTATACTTCTTATTATTTAGTTGTTTCATTTTTAAGTAATAACATTAGTATCACTCATATAATGATATGTTATTATAAGTATGAAAAAACCCTATTTCACCATCTATCCATCCTACGGAAAATGAAATCACCGCGCGTGCGTACGTACAGAATACCGTCTCCACGCCGTGGTGTAATCTATTTTCCACCACCACCTTATTTGGATGGGTATAATGGTGTAAATAATGACTATATATGATTATTTTAAAGTGACATTGATTATGAAATTGTATACGTACACTCCAATACAATTTCACAATCCTGGAAATTATATAATCGCTCGTGCGTACGTACGGAATACCGTCTCCACGATGTGATGCGACTCGTTCTACATGATATTCATTGAATAATGATTATATAAATGAATTGAATGAATAAATATGATATATATTACACTAATAACATTCTGGAAATGAGATGTCTATAACCTAAAAATAGGAATAATAATTTATTCGACAAAACACACATACGAACATAAAGCAATAAACACCCGAATAACAAGTAGCAGTGAATTATTACTAATAAGAAGCTAAGAATATGACCATATATGATATCATAAAAATAATTATGATTCTGGAATAAGTTAATGACATTATTTAAATAATTATACAGGAGGTTCAGACACTTATGAATCAAATCAGACCTAAGGTAAGGGAAAATCTCACAATCTCATTTTTATCCGAGATTGTTTATACTTCAGAATTTACTGGGGAATATTTATCATCCACATCCAAGTTTCCTCAATATTTAATATTATTTCCATCCACCTACAATTTTTTAAATCCAATTTTACCCTTCGGTGAGTTTTTAGTAAAAGATATGAAAGTAATCTTTTTTCGTTTTTCGTACGAGGTACTTTTTGACTTTTCCGGCCAAAGTACGGGAAGAATGTTTTTTTAACTTATACAGCATGAATGGATTTTTATAACATTATCTCCACGAATTTTCCATTAAAAGTTTTCATTTTTATTTTTAATCAACTTCTTTTAGTTCAAAATTATATGACATGTTAAGAAAGGAAAAAAAATTTGAAGTAGAAAGGATATTTTCCTCAAGAATGGAGTTCAAGTGTTTTATCAAAATTATTTTCCATCTAAGATAATATAGGGTTATGTTTATATCCCTATTTTTACATTGATTTTATTATGTTATGATGGAATTATTTTTACAATATCCTTTTATGGATTATGTTATGATGACGTGATGTTTAAGAATCCCATTTTTATAACATGGGTTATGCTATGATATATGGTTTATGATTTTGTGAAACACATAAGAATGGTATCATTATGAGATGGGTGGGACCTATATGTCCCTATAATTCATTGGGTAATGATTTATATCTCATGATATAGACATGGCTGGAACAGAAGGTTAAACCGGTTCAGTGAAATAGGACGGAAACGAGGAGTGAACTCGGTTCCGAAAAGGACTTTGTCCGCTAAGATAGTCTTGGAAATGAGTCTTGACTACTAAGAAATGATTTTCTATGATTATGTGTGTATTACACAAATCTTAATGTTTTATGTTATTATTATTGGGATTACATTACACTTCTATTATTTATCCAATGTTATGACCTCTTTTGCAGGATAATATTTTCAAAATGTTATGTTCTTATGAATATGATATGTTTGATATTTCTTTTTTTTACCCTTACTGAGCATTTGATCTCACCCTTTTGTTTGTTTTCTTTTCCCCAGGTCAGGAAGAAGGATATTAAGTATGATATACCAAAAAGGAACTCTATATATGATGAAATAAATGGGAGACAATGTAGATGATTTATGAACTAGTTGTTTATGTTTCCCAGTTTCTAAAGACACTATACCTATACGGTCCTTTCATGGTTTTGTTATATGTTGTAATTAGTATGCTTCAATTTTGATGTAATAACCATGTATGTAAAGTATGGTTCGTTATAGTTGGTATCAGAGGAAAGGTATATTCAACCTTTGGAAACTAGGATGTGAAAGCCTTAGTAAGAAACCTAAGGATATGTCTAAGAATAGAACACAATCACAGTGTTTTAGAAATGGCCCTGAAAAACATATGATAAGACCTTAAGTGTGAAATTTTATTCTTGATTATGTGGTTTTCCTATTTTAATTAGTGTTTCTCACACTATTCTTCTTGGTTTTAGTCAATGGCTAGAACCCGAAGGAACCGTGTTAATGCGGAATGCGACGGGCAATGCAATGATTTTCCCCCTGAGTAACCAAACTTTATGGGATATGGAATGGAAAATATTGTAGTCGTGCTCACACAACTTTCTCAAGCTATGAATCATGCAGGACATCCAAACGAGCAATGGAAGGAGCAACATTCTGTTGAATCCTTCATGAGGTAGTATCCACCTTCATTCAGTGGGTATTCTGATCCATTAGTGGCTGAACAATGGATCAGTACCACTGAAAAGATATTTTCAGTTCTCCAATGTTCTGAACATGATAAACTCATCTTAGCAGTGTATCGTTTGGACGGTGATTCTGATCAATGGTGGAATCTTATTAAGAATACATGGCAAAGGGATGAAATTGAATCCATGGAATGGGACGAGTTCAAGAACTTATTTTTCAATAAGTATTTCTCTCGTATTCTTCGAACATAGATGGAGAAGGAGTTTCTTGAACTGAAGCAAAAGGATGATGAATCCGTTGGTACCTATGAAGAAAATTTTACAAGACGTTCAAGTTACGCTTCCAGAATTATTATCCAACCTGAGAGTAAGATCGATCGATTCTTTAGGGGCTTAAAACCAAGTCTTCGAAGGGATTTAGCCATAAGGGACTTCAATAGCTTCGAGGAAATAGTTTGATGTGATCTCAAGTTTGAGATAGATATTTGTGTAATCCATCAATCACATGGGTTTGATAAGAAGAGGAAAATGGAATTCAAAGGAAAATATAAAGACCACATTGAAAAGAAGATGAGTTTTACCTTATGCTCAAAGTGTGGAATGAAACATGGAGGAAATTGTCTTAAGTGGACAAGAAAATGTTATAAGTGTGGAAAAGATGGTCATCGGGCAATTGAATGTCGAAATAATGGAAAGAAGATGTATAATGATGCAAAGAAAGGAAGGGATACACAGAATTAACCTACTACACTTCAATGTTTCAAGTGCACAGAGATGGGAGAATTATGCCAATCGATGCCCAAATCCAAGGGTTGATGATGATGATCGACATCAACAAACTCTTAAGTCCAAAGACAAAGGAAAGTCACATGCAATTACTATCGGCGATGTGGAGTACGACAACGAAGTGGTGAGAGGTACACTTACCATCGACTCTAAAGTAGAAAATGATTAATTTGATTATGGATCCCCCCACTCTTTTATTTATGAAGAATTTTCTATGGGTATTGCCGTATTACCTCAAAAATTAGATGTTGAGTTGGCTGTGACAACTCCTAATGGCACAACAGTCGCATCAAAAGTTTACAATTCTTCTCTGATTGAAGTTTGTGGGAAAGTGCTCCTGCAAATTTTATGATCCTTCCTATAGTGGAATTTGATGTGATTCATGGAATGTATTGGCTTTTTTTATGGAGCTCATATCAATTTCCAAAGAAGGGAAGTCACATTTCATATTCCAGATCAATCTATGATCTCTTATCGATGCAAGGATGAACATAACCTTCCAGTGGAAATTTCTTCCATCTTATGGGTCTTGATTGATCTAAATGAAGGTTATTTATCTCAAATGGTTGGAGAGAAACTCACGATTAATAATATTACCATTGTACGGGAATTTGATTATGTCTTTCCAGAGGAATTTCCAGGTCTTCCACCAAATCGTGAAGTTGAGTTTTCAATAGAACTCGTACCAGGTGCTTTGCCTATTTCAAAGACACCTTATATAATGGCCCCAATTGAGTTGTAGGAATTGAAGAAGCAACTCCAAGAGAATCTTGATAATGGATTCATATGCCCTAGTGAGTCACATTGGGGAGCACCTGTTCTGTTTGTTAAGAAGAAAGATGAATCAATGAGACTCTGCATTGATTATCGAGAACTTAACAAGATCACTATCAAGAACAAATATCCTCTCCCACTCATTGATGACCTATTTGACCAACTACGCGGAGCTAAATACTTTTCCAAGATTGATCTTCATTGAGGGTATCATCAATTAAGGGTCAAAAGGGAGGATATACCAAAGGCGGCTTTCCGTACAAGGTATGGACACTATGAATTTATAGTGATGCCATTTGGTCTTACTAATGCCCCTGCTATCTTCATGGATCTGAGGAATAGTGTATTTAGAGACTATCTTGATCAATTTGTGGTAGTATTTATAGATGATATTATTGTCTATTCAAAGAGCAAGGAAGAACATGAAGATCACTTGAGAATTGTATTAAAGACCCTGATAAAGGAGAATCTTTAGGCCAAATTTACCAAGTTTGAAGTTTGGCTTCAAAGAGTTGCATTCTTGGGTCACATACTCTCAAAAGAGGGGATATATGTGGATCCAGAAAAAACAGAGGTTATCGAAAGATGGTCGAGACCAACAACAGTAACTGAGATCCGAAGTTTTCTTGGTTTGGCTAGATATTACTGACATTTTGTGAAAGATTTTTCAAGGTTATCTAACCCACTCACCAAGTTGACTCGGAAAGGAGTTAAGTTTGTTTGGACGGAGGAATGTGAAGTGAAATTCAAAGAGCTAAAAAGAAGGTTAGCCAGTGCACCTGTGCTCACACTACCTTGCAGTGGAGAAAGGTTTGTGATCTACAGTGATGCATCCAAGAAGGGACTAGGGTGTGTTCTCATGGAAAATGATATGGTGATAGATTATGCCTCACGACAGTTGAAAATCCATGAGCAATATTACCCAACTCATGATTTGGAGTTTGCTGTAGTAATCTTTGCATTAAAGATTTGGAGGCATTACCTTTATAGTGAAAGGTGTGGTATTTATACTGATCATAAAAGTTTAAAGTATATTTTCACACAAAAGGAGCTGAATATGCGTCAAAGAAGATGGTTGGAGCTGATTAAAAATTACGACTACTCAATTCATTACCACCCTGTGAAAGCAAACAAGGTAGAAGACACATTATGTCGACAAGGTCATGCTAGCTTATCCATGACGAGGATCACAAAAGATCCAATATTTATGGATTTACAAAGGATGGATCTTGGAATTATAATGGAAGGGGAGAAATCATATCTTTCTCAAATGAATGTTCAACTATCTATACACGTGAAGATTAAAGAGGCACATAAAGAAGATGTAGAGTTACAAAAGAAGGTGTGAAATATTCCTTAATTCAACCTTGATTGTGATGGGATAACAAGGTTCATGAATCGGGTTTGTGTTCCTCCCATCCTAGAATTAAAGAAGGAGCTATTGGATGAGGCTCATAGTTCTTTATTTTCTATTCATCCTGGAAGTACAAAGATGTACATGGACCTGAAAGAGTACATCTGGTGGGATGGAATGGAAAGAGATGTTGCCGAATATGTCGCTCGATGCTTGGTTTTTTAGCAAGTTAAATCTGAGAGACAAAAGTCTAAGGGGATGTTACAACCATTACCCATACCAGAATGGAAATGGGAAAACATCACTATGGACTTTTTCACTGGACTTCCTAAAACATCCAAAGGCAATAATGCTATCTGGGTTATAGTTGATCATCTTACGAAGTCGACACACTTCCATGCTATTAGAGAATATTTTTCTCTTGATCAGCTTGCCAGGATATATGTAAAGGAAGTGGTAAATTTGCATGGAGTACCACTTTCCATTATATCTGATCGGGATCCGAGGATTACCTAGATATTCTGGCGAAGTCTTCAGCATGCTCTAGATACAGAGTTGAGTTTCAGCACTGCTTACCATCCTCAGACAGACGGTCAGTCGGAGAGAACAATTCAAACTCTATAAGACATGTTGAGAGCTTGCTATATGGATTTGAAAGGTGGTTGGGATCAATACCTATCTTTGGTGGAATTTTATTATAATAACAGCTTTCACTCCAGTATTCAAATGGCTCCTTATGAAGCCCTCTATGGAAAGAAATGCAGAACTCCAACTTGCTGGGATGAGGTTGGAGAAAGAAAGCTATTAGGAACTGATCTTGTTGATGAGATGGCAGAAAAGGTCCAATATATTCAACAACACATAAAACCATCTCAGAGTTGACAGAAAAGTTATGCCGACAACTGAAGAAAAGACCTAGAGTTTGAAGTGGGATATAAAGTGTTTTTATGAATATCTTCATGGAAGTGGGGCATGAGATTTGGAATGAAGGGAAATTTGAGCCCTAGATATATCGGTCCTTTAGAAATACTGGATCGTGTTGGGAAGGGAGCTTACCGATTGGCGCTTCCACCGAATCTCTCTCACGTTCGCGATGTGTTCCATGTATCTCTCTTGAGAAAGTACATACCCGATCCATCACATGTGCTCAGCTCAGAAGTTGTACTGCTGGAGAATGATCTTTCTTATGAAGAACAACCTATAGGGATTCTAAATCAGAGCGAAAAATTCCTACGGAACAAGACCACTCGCTTGGTGAAAGTTTTATGGAGGAACCACCAATTAGAAAAAGCTATATGGGAAGTTGATGATATGATGAGGGAGATGTATACTCATCTGTTTGTAATGAAGTGATGAATTTCGAGGGGGAAATTCATTTTAATGGGGGAATAATGTAACACCCTGAGATTTTATGAGAAATATTTTTTTTATGTCTTATGTTATACGCAACACCAAAGGAATCTTTCACAACACACAGTACTGACTTGGCTTGCATTACACACAATCACGACCTTTCTCGATAGCGTGTGTAGTACGCAATACCGGGTTTCACTAAATAATGATATATTATTATGGACATGCCATTATGAATAGTATTAACTACATTTTGAATTTTATAACATTATTTTTCATCATACACATTTTCTAGAACACGGTAAGAGAACAAGATAAAAGTTTTCGGGTAAAATAAGCATTTTTCAAAAAACGCAGTTTTGTCGCCTTTTGATGGCGCAAAAACATTAAATCTAGTTTTTGACATGTTTATAAGTTCAATTTGACAAAATTAAATTCTTCTTTAGAATCAGGATATAAAAATTTACTTTGGATAAAATTTTTATATTTTTCTGATAACCTTCATATTTTGATGAATAGTAAAAATACGCTAGTTTTTAATTAAAAACAACTTTTTTCATTGAGATAATTTATGTGGTTACATTATAATATTTATTGATTTTAAAGTATAAATAAAATATATTTTTACCATTTAATAGAATATGTCATTAGCATTAATTTCACATTGAATTCATTGGTAAAACATTTCAATCTTTGGCAATGTTTTAACTTCTAAAACCCATTTTCTTAACAGTGAGATAAATTTTAAATTAATTACTACAACCTATGTGTTTTGAATTTTGAAAAATAGATTCCATATTTGGAATCAGTGGTTCAAAATTATTTTAATAGTCTACTTTTTATTTTTAGGCATTATGAATAGTAACTATGGTAAATTTTATTTACCATGGTTAATGGTAAATCGAGTAATTAAGGGTAAATATAAGATTATAAAATTACCCTCACACCTGCCAAAATACTATTGGATGACTAAAAGTAGACCCATAGAACCTAAGAGTCGGATTAGATTCATTTAATGGACTTTTTTACATGAAAATAATTTATTTATTATTAAAACCAAAGAAAGTGACAACATGTCACTTTCTTAAATCTTATAAGTATAATAATTTTAATTTAGTGATAAACTTAATGAACCTTGAAAAATAAATAGTCTCCAGAACGATAATAAAATTATCTACATCATATGAATTTATTTAGAATTTTTAAGTATTAAATAATTATCATTAATTATGACACAATAGTGATGTTGAAATTATTTTATTAATTAAAATATCAAATAAATGGTTTTAAAAATATGAAAATAAATATTATATGATCTATTTAATGTGATCCACTCATTTTATAGACACATTTGACATTTTATGAATCTATTAAAGCTTTTATTTCGAACATATCCTCTGTATATATTTTATTTAAATTCAACTAAATGAATAGTGTCAAAACTGACACTATTGTTATTTTATAAAAATAACATATCATAAAATTGTTTAAAAATAACAAAAATATTTCAAAATTATAAATTAAAATTTATATGGTCGAAAATTTCATAAAGTGTCAAATTATGGAAAATTCACAATACATATGTAATTATTTATAATAATTTAAAATTTAGAATATTATTACCACAAATAAAATTAAATTGATAAATAAGGATAAATCAAGATGATAATGTTTCAAATAAATTCATAACATGTATAAATTTTACCGATTGATTATATTACAACCCTAGATCATCTAATCTTCGGATATGAGTCATTTTTGAAGTTTTTAAGTGGGGTTGGGATTTAATATAAACTAATATTTCTTATATTTCCAAAGGTGCCCCTCTCTTCCCTTATAAAAGGGCACTTCCTCCCTCTCCTCCTCACACCAATTTGAGCCTTCAAGCTCATCCAATACCAGCCCATTTCACTTCCCCACTTCCCTAGAAACATCCTAGAGGTCCGGGTCTTCTTCAATGACCAATTTTAGTGCACTAAGAGGAGGTCTCAAAGAGGCTCTTCAAAGAAGAGGTAATGTCCGTTACCGATTCTATCAACTTTATTTCTTCTTCGACTTCCTATTCTCTAGTTGTTTCATTATGAAGTAATAAAATTAGTATCACTCATATACTGATATGTAATTATAAGTATGAAAAAAATCCTATTTCACCATCTATCCATCCTACGGAAAACGAAATCACCGCGCGTGCGTACGTACGGAATACCATCTCCACGCCGTGGTGTAATCTATTTTCCACCACCACCTTACTTGGATGGGTATAATGGTGTAAATAATTAATATATATGCTTATTTTAAAGTGATATTTATTCTAAAATAGTATACATACACTCCAATTCAATTCCACAATCAGGGGAACGATATCATCGGTCGTGCGTACGTACGAAATACCGTCTCTATGATTTGATGTGACTCGTTCTACATGATCTTCCTTGAATAATGATTATATAAATGAATTGAATGAATTGAATGAATAAATATGATATATATTACACTAATACCATTCTGTAAATGAGGTTTCTATAACCTAAAAAGAGGAATAAGAATTTATTTCACAAAACACACATACGAACATAAAGCAATAAACACCCGAATAACAAGTAGCAATGAAGTATTACTAATAAGAAGCTAAGAATATGACCACATATGATATCATAAAAATAAGTATGATTCTAGAATATGTTAATGACATTATTTAAATCATTATACAGGAGGTTCGGACACTTACTTGCAGACCATATTTTTTTACCTCTAGTAGAATTTGATGTTATCCTGGGTATGGATTGCCTCTCTATTTACCATGCTAATATTGATTATAGAGCTAAAAACGATTCTTTTCAGAAAGACTTTCAGTTTGTGTAC
The DNA here is from genome assembly GCA_963277665.1 of Viscum album. Taxonomy (NCBI): domain Eukaryota; kingdom Viridiplantae; phylum Streptophyta; class Magnoliopsida; order Santalales; family Viscaceae; genus Viscum; species Viscum album. The sequence continues at coordinate 1,607,424,494 of OY728121.1, forward strand.
AATAATGAACCCTTACTGTTGATAACATATCAAGAGGCCGATAAACTTGTAAAAGATGGAAGTGAATGTTACCTTTCACATATTGTTGAAAACAAGGGAACTGTTCAGATTAATGATGTGCTAGTGGAAAATGAGTATCTTGATGTTTTTCCTGATGAGTTTCCTAGAATAATACTAGATCAGGAAGTTGAGTTTACTATTGACTTAGTTCCTGATGCTACGCTAATTTCAAAACCACCTTATCGAATGGCTCAAATTGATCTTTTAGAGTTGAAGGAGCAATTGAAATATTTATTAGATAAATGTTTCATTCGACCTAGCACATCACCCTGGGGTGCTCTTGTTTTATTTTTTAAAAAGAAAGATGGTTCTATGAGACTTTGCATTGATTATAGGGCCTTTAATAACATCACTTTTAAGAACAAATATCCTTTTCCTCATATCGATGAGTTGTTTGATCAGCTCTAGGGAACTCAGTATTTTTCAAAGATTGACTTGAGATCGGGGTACCATCAGTTGAAGGTAAAGGAAGCAGATATTTTGAAGACCACGTTTCGTACAAGATATGGCCATTATGAATTTGTAGTAATGCCTTTTGAGCTAACAAATGCACCTGCTATATTCATGGACTTAATGAATAGAATTTTCCAGGAGTTCTTGGATATTTTTGTGGTTGTTTTCATTGATGATATTTTTGTGTTTTCTAAAAGTAAAAAGGAGCCTGAAAGACATTTAAGGGTTATTTTTCAAACCTTAAAAGAAAATAAATTGTATGGGAAATTCAGGAGGTGTGAGTTTTGGCTGCAAAAAATTTCTTTCCTTGGTCACATTGTTTCTAATGATGGGATAACTGTTGATCCTGCAGAAACAAAGGTTGTTAAAGAATAGTCAAGACCCACAAATGTAACTGAGATTCGTAGCTTCCTTGTTCTGGAAGGCTATTACCGAAGGTTTGTTAGAAATTTTTCATAGTTATCTAGTCCAATGACTAAGATAACTCAGAAGGGTGTTTTGTTTATCTGGACAAAAGAATGTGATGATTGTTTTCAGGAACTGAAAAGAAGATTGGTGAATGCTCCAGTTTTGGAACTACCTTCCAGGAATTGGGAGTTTGTTATCTATTGTGATGCTTCATTGAAAGGACTTGGTTGAGTCCTAATGCAGAATGATTAGGTAATTTCTAATGCTTCATGAAAATTGAAAAGTCATGAGGTAAATTACCCTACACATGATTTAGAATTAGCTGCTGTTGTTTTCGCTTTAAAAATTTGGATGCATCATTTTTATGGTGTAAAGTGTGAAATATATACAGATCACAAATGTTTAAAGTATATATTCAGTCATAAATAATTGAACATGAGACAAAGGAGATGTCTAGAATTAATCAAGTATTATGATTGTACAATTCATTACCATCCAGGAAAAGCAAATAAAGTGGCTGATGCTTTGAGTTGAAAAAGTAATTCTTCATTAACAATGTTGCATTTGGAACGTGATCCTTTGGTTAAGGATTTGATGAACATTGGAATAAAAGTTGTTGGTGTAGGATGTTCTTCTGTTTTGTTTCAGGTTTTAGTGAAATATTCTCTATCAGACAGAATTAAGCAAGAACAGATGCAAGACAGCGAGTTGCAGAAACAGGTAGAGCTGGTTCAGAAGGGTAAGTTACTTGAATTCAACATTGATAGTGATTGTGTTTTGAGATTTGGGAAGAGATTGTGTGCGCCGTGTGATTCACAGTTGAAGAGAGATTTGTTATGTGAAGCTCAAAGATCTCGGTTTTACGTTCATCCTGGTAGTACTAAGATGTATAGAGATCTTCGAGAGTATTACTGGTGGGATGGAATGAAATGGGATATTGTTGATTTTACTGTGAAGTGTTTGACATGTCAATAGGTTAAAGCAGAGCGACAGTTACCGAAAGGGATGCTTCAGCCTCTACCAGTACTAGAGTGGAAATGGATGAATATATCCATGGACTTCATTGTGGGATTGCTGAAGACACCTCAAGGTAATAATGCAATCTGGGTTATTATTGATTTCTCGACTAAATCTACTCATTTCCTTGCTATACGAGATACCATTTCCCAAGATCAACTTTCTCGTTTGTATCTTAAAGAGATAGTCAGGTTACATGGAGTTCCTCTCTCCATTGTATCTGACTGTGATCCTAGGTTCAGTTCTAACTTCTAGAAAGTACTTCAGAAGTCATTGGGTACTGAATTAAATTTTACTACAGCTTTTCATCCTCAATCAGATGGGCAGTCAGAATGAACAATTTATACTTTGGAAGATATGCTACGTGCTTCTTCGATGGATTATCAGGGAATTTGGGACCAACATCTTTCTTTGGTTGAATTTTCTTATAATAACAGTTTTTATTCTAATATACAGATGGAACCATTTGAGGCATTATATGGGAAGCGGTGTCGAACTCCAACTTTCTGGGATGAAGTGGGTGAAAGGAAGTTGATGGGACTGGAATTGGCAGAAGAGTTGGTAGAAAAAGTTCAGCTGATATAGAAACACATGAGAACAGCTCAGAGCAGACAGAAGAGTTATGCAGACAACAGGAGGAAGGATCTCTCTTTTGAAGTAGGTGATCACTTTTTTCTCAAAGTATCACCATGGAAAAGTGTGATGCGATTTGGTAAGAAAAGAAAGTTGAGTACAAGGTTCATTAGACCATATGATATTCTGGAGAGAGTTGGATCAGTTGCATACCGAGTGGCTTTACCTCCGATTTTATCTCAGGTACACAATGTTTTTCATGTATCAATGTTAAGGAAGTACATGCCAGATCCATCTCATTTTTTGAGTCCAGAGGCCGTTCAGATGGAAGAGAATCTATCTTATGAGGAACAAACGGTCCAGATTCTTGACCATAGGGAGAAAGTGTTGCGGAATAAGGAGATTCATCAAGTAAAGGTTTTGAGGAAGAACTACATGAGTGGAGAGGCAATATGGGAATCTGAAAATGCAATGTGTGATAAATACACCCACTTATTCGAGAAGTAAATAAATTACAGGGGCAAAATTTTCTAAAGGGGGAAGGATGTAACATCCCATGTAAGTAATTAATAATAGATAATTTTATCTATGTCTATTTATGAATTAGATAGTGTTTTAGAGGCTTAAAATGGGAGTAAATCCAATCTTATGCATAGAACTCTAATATTTTTAAAAGATTGTTTTACCACCTTTTGATGGAAAACCATTTTTAAATAAATATTTTGACAATTTTATAATCTCTATTTTTCAAAATAAACTTATTCTTTATTATTGGTACATTGAAATTTACATTGGATATTTTTCTGGTATTTTTCTGGCAATGTTCATTTTTTTAATGAATAGTGAAAAATACTGCATTTTACATCAAAACTGCTTTTTCATATAATTTAATTATATGGTTCAATTTTATTTTAATTGGTTTTAAAGTGTAATTAGAATATATTTTTACCATTTAATCCAATGGTGGTCATTAGAATTAATTTCACTTTGGAATTGGGCATAAACAAGTGCCAAACTTTTCATAGATATTGTTTCTAAAAAACCCGCTATTTGTTTTGACAACGGGAATTATTTTTAAATTAATTATTGAAATTTATGTGTTTAGAATTTGGTAAAATTGATTACATATTTGGAATCAGAAGGTACAAATTATGTAATCAAGACTTTTTTTTTGGACATTATGAATAGTAACGACGGTAATTATCGTTAATTATCTTGATTAATTTGTAATCGGGTAGTTAAGGATAATAAACATAATATCATAATAAAACAAAATCACACCAAAATGTGTCCTAATACTAATGGTTTTGTCATGGAAAACCATTGGATGCCTTGTTCCAAACTTGGGGACCCCATGGAATCACTTTTGTGTGATAATGACTTTTTATCTTTTTATTTTTTAAAGAACGTAAATATATTAAAGAATGTATCACCTGAGTAATTTTTTTTTTAATTTTGTCTACATAAATGATATCTTAGAATATAAATAGTCATTGTAAATATAAAAATATTTCCTACATCATAGTAATTTTTTTATAATTTTTAGACATTAAATAAATTAAATTATATATGACACCGTGATGATGCGCGATTACCTCTTTATTTAATGATTTAAATAAAATGAAAAGATAATGTAAAATCTAAGACCTACACTTGTAAAAAAACCTATTGGATAGGTTTATTTATAACTCTTATCACATTATCCTCTAAATAAATCAATGTGGGACCTTTAAAATCCAAAAATCATTTGAAAATAAAGTATTATTTATTACCTTTCCAAGAGTGCCCCTCCCCTCCTATTATAAAAGGCCCCCACCTCTACCTCCTTACCAACGCCTCTCAAGCCTTTGGCTCACCTAATATCTGCTCATTTTATCTCTCCACATCCCTCTCCCCATCCTAGAAGCCTTACCTTAGGCAGGAAGCTCTTCGAGAAACCTTTTTGGTTCAAACCAAAGGGAGTTACCCGATTTAAAGGTAATGTCTTCAATTGTGTTATTTTGTTTTATTTTGCTCTTCCAACCCCCTAAAATCTTTTTATTAATTTATTTTGTAAAAAACCAGTATCTTCAATATACTAGGATGTTCTTATAAGATGTATTCTAGCTACACTTACACACACCTACATTTAATGGTTAAAGAACATACTATTTCTCTGGATGGTGAATTTCTGCCTCACGAAATGATGATTGTTCAATATTTTTATAACACCTTCAAAGGTGTCCATTAAGATGTCACTATATTTATATATGATATATTATATTTTTATTTTTTTATTTATGTTTCTGTATTTTTCATTTATGTCATACCTTTATGGTTTCCATTATGGGTAAACGCGATATCTTCATTTTAGGAAGTGCGGACTACCGCCCCCTCAAAGTGATTTGATTCATTAATACCATATGTGGTACATATAAAGGATATATTTAATGATATTATATTTGATAACATAATGAAGTTATAATACAATTATGTATCATTATGTTTTAGTTCCATTAAATATGAAATAGAAATGGAAGTAGCGTTCATGCGTACGTACGGCTTACCGTCTCCATGAACAGTGCATTTCATTTCTAACCTCTAAATGTTATGTAATAATATAAATGCATGTATATACTCGATATATATGATATATATGATATCTACATCATGAATATAATTCTTGTTATAATGGATATTTTACCCCATGAACAACTTGTAATTATAAAGAGTTTATTTTTTACTCAAGTACCAATGATCGACAAAACGACCATTATTAACATAAATAATTACATAGTGTTCATAACATGGTAATAAGTGATATAAAAGGAATAATGAACTTGAAAAAGGTTCTTATGAAATTATAAATTAACTCATGTTTATTATTCAAGAGGTTAAAGAACGATCGAGTCAAGTCGGACACGAGGTATGGGACTTTATCCCAATCTCCTTTCATTGAGGCATATTTTGTTTTATACACACCTTTCTTTTATACGGTGTATAAACCCCTTTGAAATTCATGTTTACTCAAAATGAATCTTATTTATATGAAGTGGTTACTAAATGACAAAAGGGAATGTTTTTTTCGTACTTATCCGGTGACAATGACTTCTCCACCGCCGTGACCATTATTTGAGCTTCGGCTTCCTCTACAAGCCATAACTATTTTTTTAAATGAAAAATAAATACCATGTATTACTTTTCTTTTATTTTGGAATTGAAAATGGTTTTCATAATGTTTTTATTATATCAATGTGTTGTATTTATATCTTGTGATTGAAATTTGGATGTGTTATGTTTCCATTATGCATGTTTTATGTGATACGATTATGTTATGGTTCTTGGGCATTGTTATGAAGACGGGTGGTTCTGTGATAAAATAAGGGCTAGTGAGCCCGATATAGCTCTCCAATGCATTGGGTAACACGAAGGAGTTAAACGTTAAGGTTTCTCTGAAGAGATTTAGGGAATATACTGTGATGGGTATTCAAAACGTAACCATGAGGGTTACTCCCTACATAAGAATGTCATGAATGACTCAAGTTACCTTTATGTATTATGATTTCTATGATTTATTCACGATTTGTTGAGGTATGTTAAAATGAATATGTTTTATGAGTAAAGTATGATTTAATACATGGACTGATGTTTTCTTTTCGTACTTTTATATCCCTTATTGAGCTTTTTTATGCTCATCCCAAGTTTTTGAAATGTTTTTCACAGGTCAAGGGAAAGGTACATGATGGATGATAGTGTCAAGGAAGTTTCAAGAAAGAATCCATGTTTTATTTTAAATATGTTTCCGTTGATGGGAAAAATGTGTACTATCTTTTATGTAACCACTTTGTTTAAATGTGGAATGTAATGCATGTTTTATGATCTAATTCTCTAAAACTCTAAACCTAAAAAGATCCTTAACGTGTATTCTTGAAATAACTTAGGATTAAGTGATGTTTAAGGTTGGGGCCATATATCCAAAGGGCTTATGTATAGGGATATAACATTATATAATTCCCAAAATGATGATTCACAAGACTTGTAAAGACTCTAATGAAGACATGAACACTCATTAAGAAGAAAAATTAAAATGGATGATGATCATCAGATGATTTATGACGACTCTATGGTATCTCCATCTATTTCATGATCAACTGAATCTTCCCTATTGTTTCTTGGGGAAGGCTCAACCCCACTAGTGAAGTCTTACCTATTTCCACCAACAAAAAGTGGTGAATGAAAAGGATTACCATACATTTCTTCAAAAGGATCCTATTTTATCAAATCTTAATAACTTTTATTATATAAGAACTCCGCTATTGGTATGTGATCTTCCCATGAGACACAAAAATTCAGTACACATGCCTGAAACATTTCTTCCAATGTTTTTACTATATTTCAAATTTCCTATTCTTCTGAGTATGATACACCATACTCTTAGTAAACATAGTCTCACGGGATTTATGTAAGGATTCCAAGAAATGAGATGTAAAACTCGAATTTATGTCTGACACAATCAAAACTGGTACACCATGCCTCTTTACAACATCGTCGATATATATTTTTGACATGTCTTACACCATTAGAGATTTGTGAATAGGGATGAAATGAGTCGACTTTGTGAGGTAATCCACTATCAAAAATATAACTCAATTTTTAAAACCATTCTTGGGTGACATGTTACAAAATAAATAGAAATATCCTCCCATTTAAAAAAAGAATATGTATGGAGTGAAACACACCTGATGGTGGATGATGCTCTTCATTAACCTTTTGATTTTCAAATCATCTTGAAATGAACTCAACCACCATCAATATTATGCCAACCCATGAAAAAATTACTTTCAATGCTTTATTCATATTTTTTATTTCTGAATGAATATAACATTTTGAATTGTGGTATTAATGAATAATTTTTACCTGATAATCCATAAGTATTACCATTCCATTTCAAGACCACAACATTAAACTCTCATCAACATTCCATCCCAGAATGTTTTCCCTGTAATTGAGTTTTGTCCTCATAGATACACATTTAGAATCGGTTGTCTGTGCTAATTTAACAATCTACACCAAATTAGGAACAAACGAAATTGGAAATAAAACCACACCATTACCCTGGTGTTCACATTCCAAGTGTATTCCCTCTATCACTAACATCATCTACCACTGATCTGAAGCCTATTTTTTCCGACTAAGCATATGAATTTCAGCTTAATGCATATGCCATCGTATTTCCTTTACCATGTGTTTACATCAAGTCAATGTTGAACATTTAGAGATACTCCATCTATCTCATTTGTCTCATATTCATATCAATTTGTGAGAAAATATGTTTCAACCTCTTATGATCCACAAACAATGTAAATTTCTCACTAATGAGGTAAGGACACGAAGTGTTCAAAGCATAGACTATGACAACTAACTCCAAATCATGTGTTAGATAGTTTTTCTCATGAAACCATAACATCATTTATCCATAAGAAAAAAAATGATCTCCTTGAATGAGAACACATCCCTACCCATATCCCGATGCATCACAATACACTACATACCCTTGTCATGATTCTGGTAAAATAATGATTATTGTTGATGTGAATGGAACTTAAAGAACATTAAAAGACATTGATAATTCTTCATTCCATTATAATGGAATATTCCTTCATTTTTTAAGTTTTCATTGATGATGGTAGTCATGAGAAATCTAAAACCAATTTCAGTAATATCCATCTAGACTAAGGGAACATCATATTCAAATGAAATTCATTAGTGGTTTTTAAGAGATAAGAACCTCTATCATTTGTGGATCCATAAAATAACCTTTTTTAGAGATTAAGTTACTAGTGAATAATATTTCTTTTATCCAAAAAACACACGTTGATATTTTTTCATGAAAAAGAAAAACCCGCAAAAATACAAACTCTTTCACCACGTGTTTCTCATGCTCAACCCTTATCCATGAATACACCAATATGTCATCCATAAACACCACCACAAATGAATCCAAATACATTTGAAATGTCTTGTTTATCAATTACATAAATATCACTAGTGAATTCATATTACTGTAAGGCATTAACACATATTCATAATGACTATATCTACCCCTGAAATCTAACTTTGGAATATAATATTTCTGAGCCTTCAATTTGTGATATCCTGATCGGATGACGATCTTAGAGAACTACAAATCTTCCCTCAATTGATATACGGGATAATAAATTCATAGAAGTGTATTTCAATTCATTATAGTAACTTCAATATGTTTATGAAAATTCACACATAACGGAAGAGTTCCATCTTCTTTTTTGAGAAATAGGATTAGTGCTTCCCATAAAGACATGCTAGACCGAATAAACCATATTATTTACAACTATTACAACTAAAAATTAAATTCCATTATTTGAATTGGTTCCATATAGTAATATGGAAGGTAAATAGGAATAGTTGATAAAATGTTATAAATCATAGACCCCACTTCCCTTTTGGGTGTCCACCTTGAAAAATATTTAGGAAAGACATCCCGAAATTGATCAATAACACCATGGAAACCGCTATCTTCAATATCTTCCATTGATTACAAGGAAAAATCCACCATATTCAGTGTGATAATTCCAATTACTAGTTCTAACATGCCTATTGTACATGCCTTTACATTCTAGTCTCCTTTACCTAGATGCTCTATTCCCTCATTAGTCATAAAACTAACCCGTTTTTTATAATAGTGGATGTGATCCTTGAACATTGTCATCCAGTCCATACCTCGGATTATATCATATAAATTAATTTATATAACCAATAAATCCATTATCCGTTTATATCTATCAATATTTATAGAACATTATCTATATATAGAGGCATGATATTCAATTTGTCACAAATGAGTTTTAAATTTTAACACAGAACACATTTTCTCAATATTTTAACCTAAAAAATCTACATAATAATAATCAATATAGGATTTGGAATAACCAATATGAAAAAAATATTTAATAAGGGTAGAATTCAGAATAATTGTACATTGTACCATCTATGGTAAAGACTGATAATCCATAATAATTTTCTTTACTCCATAGAATTTCATACATTCAACACTAAGTTCCATATTTACTTGTTGAGATAGACCTTGCGGAGGAGTCATGGTATTCTTAGGATCACCATAGAAAACTCTATTCTTATGATGAGAGGTATTGTCTTGCCCCAACCCATAAAAGCATATAGTTCCTACAACACTTGAGATGTGTTCCAAACACCCAACCTCAGAACAATTCAAGACTTGCATTGAATATTCCCCATTTTTTCAATTTTGGAATGCTCTTAATGGTGGCATAAAATTTTGATTCATGTGGTCAAAAGATAAACACTAGAAACATCCATACTTATTTTTTGGTTTTGGAGGAAGATTCACCAATCCCTTCATTTGATTCATTATCATTCCACTACCTTGGAAATAAGTTTCCCTCTTCCTCTTGTTACCATCATTAGAGTTCCCACCATTTCTTATAGGTGTCAAAAATCTCCCTCTACCTATATCTCCTGAGATATCCATTTCTATCACAGTCACTCCATTGAGAATCTCTATATAATCTAAAACACATAGCACAACAATCATTAAGTGAATATCCTCCCTCATCTTTAATTCAACGATGTTTTCCTTCAAGGACACACTATTACAAACCTCCGATGGAAAGAGGACTAAATTCATAAATGTATCCACATACTCTATCAATAGGAGTCTCTCCTAATTAAAGCTGAATGATCCCATCAATATTTCAATCTTGAACATATGAGGATATAATGGTTTTTTGAACAATTCTAAAAAATCCCCCCATGCTAGGCCTTAATATAATTTTACTTGAACTACTAAATCCAACTATTGGTTTACAATATCTTACAACGTATACATCACTATCTTGACTTTTATCACTTATAGTGTTTCATGGAAATAAAATATTTGGTTCATCCTATTCAGCCACACCACAACCTTCTATATCTCTGAATCACCCTGAAATATTGGTGGATTCTACTTCTAGAACAAGATGGAATAATATACATTCCTTGGTTCATCCCCCTATTCCCTCTGTCCATAGCCTAAAATTGTTGGACTATACACTTATCCAACTGTTGGTTCACCAATGGCTTAGTTTGGACCATATTCTTAGTAGCTTTTTATGGTTCTTTTCTGTAATGCCTACTAGTTTCAATTTTCTATAAATACAACAGGCTCCGTAAATCTCACTCTCAAGAAACCTAGGAATTATCAATTTCAAATTCTACTATATCACACATATCACAACATTTCTTTCAAAAATTCACCATTTCCCACCTACGACCATTTTTTAAACTTTCACCATGTTTAAAAAAATATAATTTTCAAAATAATAATTTAATGACATTTCCAAATCTAAAATTTGAAAAAAACATTAATAATGTTGAAAAATAATTATTTTCACCCAATCATAAATTATTAATCAAAGTGAAATATGTACTCCTAGTGTCTAGTAATTTCTATAAATCACGTCAAGCTCATCTCATTGGTTATACACATGAAAATGGGATAAAACTCATATAGGTGTCTTCAAAAAACATATTTACTCAACTTCCCAAAAAAAAATTTAGCATAAAAGGTTAGATAAATATCTTTAAGCTCTACACTTCATGTCCCAAAAATCCTACTATTTTCTTCCATTCCTACTAAAGGAATAAAATATAAATAATTTCAACACTAATACATACAAAACTATTGAATATTAGTTTTTCAAGGAATGAACATGATGATACCACTTGTAACATCCCACACCTCCCCATTGCCTTAATTTGTGGTGGAATGTGTACTTGGCCTTAACCAACATCCACAAGATGCCCACGACTGGAAATAAATTCAAAGGGATTCATTAAAAGTTGGGCGATTATTTTCCCTATGAAAATAAATCAACCCAGCCAAACATGATATAAAGAAACACTACATAATGAAGGAAAACAATGTAAAATTACTCAATTTAATACAAAATATATAAAAATACTACAATATACTACCATAGATGAAGGCAACTAACATCAAAGTACACATCATAAAACAAATTCAACAAAACTAAAAAAACCCACATAAAATCTAATAAATAAAATGCACTATGTTCTAAATCCATAGTACAACTGAAGAATTAGGATGCACCATTAATAAGTGTGATTATTTATATTTTCCTATGTCCTAAAAATGATATCCACAATTTCACCAATGTTACGAAGAAGGGGTGTGTAATGAAACTCAATATGATTTAATAGATGACTTACCAACTCATGAATCTATGATAGGACATGTTATCACATTTATATAAATCAATTTATATAATATATATAAATAAAAATATAAAAATAATTTATCAATAACCAATACAATCTATAATAAAAATAGTACTTTAAACCATTTTTTTCCAATGAAGCAACCAAGCATATTAATCTACACCATTTCTTATTCCCTTCTTGGAATATCCCATTTTAAATAAACCCATGAATCGACACATGCATACCCATATGAATGTTCTATACAAGTGAGTTGTTTATCATTGATCAATGAACATTTCATAAGGAAATTAAAATCCCATGTTCCATTACACATTTGTCTCCAAGAACTATGTCATATTTCAATAGAGCCTCGTAATATTCAATATTAACACCCGCCAACCCATTATTCAAAACCATGCAAAAAAAAATTCTAAAACCATTTCAACAAATTTTTTTTATGGAAAACCTTTTTCCCCATTAATCAAACCACACAAATATTTTAAAATCATTATCAAATCACTCTGTGCAATAATTCCACATTTCAACAAAAAACCACAAACTTCTCAAACCATCCCCGAATAGGGTATCTACTATGATTTTCACACCAATTTCACAGTCAATTTAATTACATTGAAAAAATTTAAATCATTCGTTAATGTTATAATAATAGGAGTTGATATTGAAACCACCTAACTCATAAATTACTGAGAAAATGTTAAATGTCATGAAAAAGCCCACAAAACTAGGTTGAATTTCCCAAAAAACAGCTTATATATCTTCCCCTATTAGTAATAAGCCAAATAGTACCATGATTTTCATAAAAAACCTTTTATATAACAAAACTGGTCTAGATATATGAAACTAAGAGAGAAATGAATGTAGATCTAAGAAAAACCAAGAAAAAAAATCATAAATGTCGACACACCAAGGGAATCAGGCCTCAACACACCATGAAATGCCGCTGAATTGCTTCCAATTTTTTGAGGAGAGGTTATAAAACATCTGGGAAGAATAAATACCAGTTTAGGGTCGATTTGAAGAAGAAATGAGTGGTTAATAATACTCACAACACAGATCAATTTTTTTAGGATCTTGTTTTTAAACTATGAAATGTTTGTCACACGATTAGGAAAATCCTTACACTAAACATGCACTAATATATTCTTCAAAGAGCACCACACATGATTGACCTACATGGTTAGTCAAACTATATACCAACCAAGAAGAATACCACTATCCCAATTTTCAAGTTTTCTCCTAGGTGGCCGCTCTATTTGGAAAAACTATGCGCCTACCCGTGTGCCTTTCACAGAGCCTACATACCACTATGAACAGATTCATATTGGTGTTTCATAATTTCCAAAAACCTTTATAAAATATTTCACTTATATAAAATCCTCAAAAACATTTAAAAATGTTTCTAATCCCTCCCAAACATCACCCAAACACTTTATATAGTAAAAATAAAAAAATTAAGGGTTACATAATTGAAACTGTGGATGCTAAAATTTCTCTCACACCAAGGGATGTGGATCCTTTTAAAACATTTCATATTTTTTCTAATATTTTTATGGGAAACTCCCACTATTATTAGGACATTAATTTCTCCCATTGATTATAAAATGGGTTTTAATACCATAAAACACTTGTTCAGGGTATTTAAAAAAATATTTAAACTCATAAAAAGCTTTTAATATGGTTAAAACATAAGTAAGGGATCATTTATCATCATATGAATTTATTTTAATGGTGATTGATCATTAATGGATCATCAATGAAGTTATCACATGCGTCAAACACTTTATTTACATGGCCACCCATTTTCAGAAGATGGTTACCAACCAGTGCCTTTAAATACCTTATAACAACCTCAAATTGAAGTATATACATTGAGATACTTAAGAATAATTCATAGATATGTCTCAATTAATCCCTTTTCCCATATAAATTTTCTCAATGGATTTAGTTCATGAGGCGTCTCCCATGAAGTGTCATTATGATGGTTCATTTGTGATCCTCGTCTGTGGTTTCCATCATAGAGACTCAATCTCGTGGATTCTATCACATGGAGGAAGTCATGTAATGTAATATTTTAGAGCATATAACATGAGTCAAAAATGTGGATTCCATCTAGTGGAGTTTGTCATGTGAAGCCATCAGGTAGAGCCCTATCACATAGATATCTTTCATAGACTTCCTTTATGGGATCCACAACAATATATAAAGTATCATTTCCACTCATGTTATCAAAATTGAAACTAAATAGTCTTTACTAATGGGTATAAATACATACACCATCTATTGGGGTTAGTGATGGGATAAGAACCATGACCTTCATATTGATCTTTTTGTTTCATTCATTAACCCCAATGAATAATTGAGAGTTTCTCGATGAACTTTTCAGGCTGGGTCATATTGGATTTTGGTTGTGGATTTTACAACCCAAACCTTCACGTTGCAAACAATATGTTTCAAGATACTCATCCCAATTTCTCTCAAAAAACATTATTTTAGATAATATTCTTTGTTCCTTCATCATGTCGAGTCAGGATACTCCTTATTGTTATGATATATAGGTCTCCTCTTAGGTGTAATCTCCAACTATACCATAACTGAATCCTACATGTGTAGTACCCACATAATCACTTTGAGATGATATAATCCTCTTCATTTAATTAGAGACCATATACAGAGATCCTCACCATGGTTCCCCAAATCATGACATCACCTAGATCACCTACTAGGTCATTTATGTTAGGGAATTTAATTTTTATTCTATGATCATTCTCTTGTTATATCCCCTTTTATGAAACCTGTGTCCTTACAAATTGTCCTTATATGAGGTTTAATACGCAACAATAACATAATTGGTATCACCATAGAATAATCCCCACTCAATAACCTATTGTGCTCGATAATACAATATGAATCATCTTCTATCTCTTATTTATCACACCTAGAATGAATCACATGGGCCTAGAGGTTTAGTTGATCATTCCACTAACATAATTGTTATACAACATTGGAATTAATTTCTAGTAATGATAGAATGAATTTAATCAAAATATCATAATTCCTTATTATATGATAGTAAATTGCATAGATTGGTCCCATCACATGACCACAAATAGTCTCCCTTAAACTATGTGGGATTAATTATTATTAAATAAGATACATTGGTTACATCTTTCTCCTTCAATCCTAAAAACCCATAACACAGTAATCCTCTCATGGGATGAGAATAAGGTAACCCACATTACATGAATACCTTGTGTCGAGACTCTTATCTCAATTTCGTCATGTTTAGCATAGGTTATGATAGTTCCCTAGTTTTCTCAATAACAATACAAATAAAGGAATCCTTCTAGGTGAAATCCACATCTATATGTACTTGTATTTAGAAATTCATACATATGATGAACCAGAAAGGGCCTCTCATGCATATGTCTAACACTAACCATTGATTTGCCCCCATTTTATTAGTAGTCTTTAATGCACAAAGTCTAACTACACGTATTGGTCCTTTCCAAATGACCATAAAGGGTATGTCATATACAATTCAGTGGAACAAAAAAATGTCAGTTCTGGATCCTTTCATAGGGATACGTAGGAATCCATCTCATAGACCTGATCCTAACTCAAAATCACTAACCACCCTTATAGATGAAAGTAAACTCTAGATTTCCAAAACATTGATTTAAATCCAATAAACCCTAACTAATACAAGAGGGATGTAGAGACAATCAAACACATATATATTTATACCACATCATGGATTCAATTAGATCATTATCAAAGGGGAATCCATTCTCAGGCTGGGATTTAGGAAGAAATCATGAATTTGAATTAAATATATAAGAGATTCCAAGAGTATGTAATAATACCCTAAAAATAAGTAAATATTTGAACCCCAAAATTTCTCAACATATAATAATTCTAATGAATTAGTGGTATGATTCCCCAGTGAACACATGAATTTGTATAGTAGGTCCACCCCGACGGAAAAAATGAGGTTCTAATCTCACACTGAAAGTATATATTAGATACATAACAATACATAGAAAAACCATCTAAAAGGGGATCATATTATTCTCATATTCTCTATGTGGGGTCTCCTATAATCCATATTATAATATTGTTCTCGTTGAAAAAAATGGGATGTTACATCTAACATTAACCATCCATATTCATTTGTTTTCTCTATTTGTCACTATTTTTTCCCTTTCATTTAAACCCTAATTTTAGGGATTTTATAAGAATTATCTAATTCTTATAATAGAAACATAATTTAAAAAATTATCCTAGAAATTTGTGTCATAAATAATTAGGGTAGGTTGTTTTAGTATTATTCATTACTTATTGATGGAATTTCTGAGTTAGGGTAAATGGACATGAGTTATGTGGATCAAGTGATACTGGGAATGAAAGTACAAGAGGATTTTGTTTTTCAGTGGGTTACTGAGGGTAGAATAATGCACGAATATATGGGTTTAGGTATGGTAGGGTGTGGCCTGTATTATATATGGTTCCTTGATTGGATGGGAGTGATTTTTGAGTTATGTAAATAGTTCTTATGGTGTTGCGACAAATAAGGTTTTATGGGAACTTATTGGCTTTAACCCATGTGACTGAGGGTGTTGTTGATCATTGGATGTGGGGAATTTGGTTCTATAGGATGACATGGATGGTTTTAAATATTATCATAGGTGGATGATGTGGTTAATAGGTGGATACAGATTTTTTCTAATGGTTTGTACCAAGATGTTGGTGATTCCATTCTCTATGGTAGGATGATGGGGAAATTGGATTTATGTTCACACAAGGAATGACTTATGAGGTTACATAGAACACTCATTATGGGTTAATGATTATATAAATTATTCAAAATAGGGGTTGGAGTTGACCATCAGTATGGAGTAGGTTCATACCATATAAGGACATGGTTGGTGGTAGTTAAGACCATAAGATATTGGGCTTGAGGATCACTTCTTATGTTCAGGTTGTTGATCAAGATCGAGTAAAGAATTTTAAAGTTCCTATCACTTGTGATATGGTTTTTGTACATACTTTTAATGCATCAAGAGGACACAAAATATTTATATGGTTATGTTGGAAGGTGATTCTATGCTGTATGGATTTGTTTGAAAGGGTGAGAGTTAAACCAATGTAATTGATTCTGGATGTATCATTCTAATTTAGTATTGCATGATGTTGGTAAATTCTCACTCGAGGCTAGAATAGCCCAACTAGAGGGAGTTGTGTGTTATATATTGTATTAATATTTACATTATTTTCAAACAATTGTCTACATGTTGAAATATTTTAGTGACATTTTTCGCCGTGTCCTACTAAGATTATACTCTCAGCCTACACAATTTCTCAGGGATTCGTGACATTATGTTATAGGTAAGGGAAAAGGATCAATATCTGTTACTAAGTGAAAAGGTATTTGATTATGGTGCATTGGTTTGATAAAATATTTTTGTGTGTGGGCCTGGTGGTTCCTTGATGTTGGGATAGAAATGCAGTATGGAATTTTTTTACAAGTTTATATAAGTGATCAATCGATGTGTGATCATGGTTATTTTATATAACTCTCATGGAATAATGAATATCTATAAAAATTATTGAATATTTAATTTGGAATGTGTTGCATATTATTTTAAAATTTTCCAATATATTTTTATTATTACAAGCTCTCACTAAAGGGTATTACCTACCCAATATCACCCCTTAGAACCTCAGTACTAGTTGACACACATTAGTGTATGGGGAGGATCACCTAATTCCATGTGGTGCAAAATGGTCTGGGAAAATTCAAATGTTCCCAGTGACGAGGAGTGTTACAAATTGGTATCAGAGATTTGGTTTTAGAATTTATTATTTGAAAAGGGTCATTTGAATGTGTTATCACTAAGTGGTACTAATGTTAATTTATAAATTTCTTTATTATTTAGAATATGGCGTGAATTTATTCTTGGAATGTGTTGTTTTCTATATAAGTGTCAAATCATGGAACATATGTCATGTTGTGTATTTGGAAATCACTTACACTAGATAAAGAATATGTTATTGGAGAAATTTGGATTTCGATTTACTTATTTTGGTTACAGTTAGGTCATTTTTTTGGATATGTTGGTATTTGATATTATTGAATTCACTTTTAGAATCATAGCCATGAGAAAAAAAAGGTGGTAATCATACACAACTTTAGGAAAATAATGATCACATTGAATATTTGATAATATTTTGATTTTAATTTGGAACATATAATTAAAAGGACGATGTTGGATATTTAATGTTTCAACAAATCTTTAAAGATTATTTTTCTATATATTCTCTTGGATTCATTATAATCGGGTGACCTGGAAAGGGAACATCTTCTTGAAATGGAATAGGGTTCTTCTATTTATCATGTCAGAAACAACTTATATGGTGTTTTAGATAATAGATAATTGGTGGACCCCAAATTACATAACCTACCATTGTGATAATATATATATATATATGGTGTTCCTATCACTGGACCATGATATGTGTAGGTGGGGTCCATAAGGCCGAATGATACATGAATTTGGTGTAAAATGGAAGTGTAAGGGATTATGAGTGCTGATATATAGTATAAATTTAATATTAATAATATATTGATTATTATATATGTGGTGATTCCTATAGTTTTTTCTTAGTGATACGTCACCTACAAGGTGCATGTTTGAGCTTCAAGAGGGAAAATATGTTGGGCCACCAGGGCATATACAACATGAGGCCACTGAGGGAAGGGGTGAGAATGAGCTGCTCATAGTGGAGACAAGGTTGTAAGGATAATTTAGTGGGTAATGGAGTAAGGGAAGTTGTTAAATAATAAGCTTTAGGTGATCATATTATGAATTATCCAGAGTATTGATCAAGGGGATTGGGAGATGAGCCATCTATGTAAAACATGACACTTTTATTATAATTAATGAAGAATCATTTATTCCATTGATAGGGAGGGCCCCATGTAGAAGGTAATTGAAATTTTAACAAATTGATAAACCCATGGGTGGAGGGTTAAGTTGGCCGCATACATTTTAAGGGGATTAGGAAAATGATGGTTGGATGTACAAGTGAACGATAGAAAACATTAGGGGTTTACAGTAAAGGATTTCAGGGACATGTTTCTAAAGAAAATGTTTCATAAGACAATATGTGTGGATCAATCCCTTCAGTTCATACACTTACAAATGGGATATATTTTAGTTATAGTTTACACTATATAGTCACTACTATAAAATAATCGTTTTACATATCTAGTAATTAGATTTATCAATGCTAAAAAATTACTGAATACCAAATAGAGTTTAAAAAGAAACATTTATTAGTTCTTCTTAGTGATGATAAATGATTTCATTATAATTACTAAAAAATCACCCATAAAGGAAACATTTATCAGTATTTTTTTAGCCTTGATAAATGGTGACTTTCGCAGTTCTTTTTTTAGCATTGAAATAATTGAATTTTTATACCCTTTCTTAGTTATTGAGACCCCCATTCTTAGTACCCCAACTGATATCCCCACACCCACCTCTTTCTTCAGTTCTCAAGACCCATTTTTTAGTGTTAGGAAACTGCTCACCCACCTGCACATGCTTGAATTTGATCCTACGACCTCTATGTGCCAAGAGAACCTATTTACCACTAAACTACATTGTTTTATTATATATTATGATCCTTCATGTTATATATATGTCATTAAATATATATTTATTATTCACACACAAGCACACACACACACACATATTTATATATAACGTTTTTAAATCCATTTATAAAATATATGTTTGTGTGAGTGTTCATGTGTGTATTCTATACACATTCTTAAATTTATTTAAATATATTATATATTAATATTCATTTAAATATATTATTATTCAAATATAAATATACATCTCTTTTTCAATATACACCTACATGTATATATATAATTATTAATTCACATTTCTAAGGAAAATAAAATGGATAATTATTTATTTTATATGAAATTAATAATAAATAAATATTTCCATATAGTTTATATATATATAAATACATTATTATATAATTATTTTTTATATAATTGATATAATATATGTAAATATAATAAAATATTAATAAATTTAAATATAAGTAAAATTACATTATGAAAAATGATAAAATTTAAAACCCATAATGTATTTATGAATGTACTCCTTGGGAATAAATTCAGTCCCTATAGAAAATGAAAAGGAAGGCATTCTAAAATGAAGCTGAAATATCATCAAATTTGAGAAATTAGGGTATCCTAAAAAAATCAGTTTTAGGGGCCTTAAGGGCCATTTTTACCTTGAAAAAAATAGTGACCTTAGTCCTCCTATGTTATCATTCCATAGAACTCTTCACAGGATTCGATTTGATTTGTGGTAGTGCCCAAATAGACACCTAAATTAAAAGTAATAGTCTTTTGATGTTCTACTCATGTTTATATCTTATCATATAACATTAATTAATTAATTAAATTTTTTTATTGTCCTATTGTTATTAAATGATTATTAAGAGATATAAATTAAAAAATTCTTAATTAATAATATTTTTTTATTATATTATAATTAATTTTAACAAAGTATCTCATATATTAAGTGTAAATGTCTATTTACCCTCATATAAATCATTGTTAACATATATATTATATTTATATCAATTTAATTATATTTATATATTAATATATTATATTTAATGAAATATATATTATTTTAGAAAATTTACCCTTAATCAGTTCTAGAAAAAGAGATTGATAATGGGGATCCTTTATCAGCGCTATTAAAAAAGTGCTAATAAATCCCCCCCTTTATCATCATTTTTTTAATAGCATTGATAATGGTCCCCTTTTAATAGTGATTTTTAATTGCACTAATAAAGGGGCCCACTTCATATGATGTTTTTATTAGTTATGATAAATGGACCCATTTCACAATTCTTTTTTTTTCATTGATCAAGACCCCCTTTATCAATGGTATTTTTAGCACTAATAAAGGCCCCATTTATTAGATATTTTTGCTAGAAGTGATAATGGCTAGTGCTGGATAAACACATATTTATAGTAATGGGTTCACTGATCTAATTTGTATTGCACCTTTGATGTCCAAATAAGAGATCACTGTTGTTTGATGGTTTGAGGATGGTTTATGAAATTCTATAAGCGTATAGGTAGAAATATCTTGGTTGGTATCATTCACATTGGTTATAAATCATGTTGTATAACTTAATGAAACGTGATGGATGGGACAATACTGAGTATGTTAATTAGGTCTAGTGATCTATGTTGTAGAGATACAGGTTTCAAATATAAAGGGTGTGTGTTGGCTAAATAAGATAGTCAGAGAAGCAGTGAGATGATTCCACCTTGGAGTGGATCATCGATGAGTTATTTTTAGTGTGTTCAGGTGGGATATATTTTGGTTTAGAATGATTGGATACAGAATGAGTGCAGTAATTGTGTCTAGTTAGTGCATCTGGAGAGGATTTGTTGAAGGGTCTCATATTTAGTTAGGGTCCTTGATTAGGGTAGACTAAGGAATTAGAGGTAATACTAGGAGTGTTATTGGGAGATAATAGCTATGATAAAACTACTGTTGTTGGCCATGAAGTGGGTGAGACAACAAATGGAGGTGAATTTAACCAATAAGTGTTACAAATATGTAGGGAGTGTATGAATTCATTAATTAGGCTTTTCGCATATGATATGGGGTGGAGAAATTATATTTAATATTGACCCACAATTTTATACACAATTCATTAACCAAATATTATATAAATATATCTAAAGGATCATTTGGTTTTTAATTTCTTATAAAATATTTATATAATACATGATATATATGGAACACAAAAGAAATCAAAAAATAATTTTCAACACTCTAAAATGGCTTATTTATTATCTCGTCATAAATCATATCCATCTATAGGATTTCATTGGATAATTTATGAAATTAATGAGGTGATCATGAATCCCAATAATGGATAAATATTTTACGTGAAAATCAATGGTGAAGCATGAATATTAAAATACAAACACGTACATAAGAACTGTAGGTATAACATAATTACATGGACATAAAAATATAAGGCATAACACGAAAATGTGGCTAAACAAAGACGATTGATTCTTAAACAAATCACCAAATTTCATCACTGTGGTGTCATAAATTATATTACTAAATATTTCGAAGAGGTTACCAGAAAATATTACAAAGGAATGGAACCAAGATATTAAGAGCATATCTTATGTTGAGAGTAATTCTTTACCTAGTGCATTGGAGTTCTATCAGGGAACACCCTTTATATGTCTTACAATATGCGTTCTACACTAATCAAATATCAAATGTACATGTAATTTTACACCCACGAGATGAGATTGTGTGCTTTAGTAAATGTTTTCACTATGAAATAGTTGAAATATTCATAAAATGAATTATCTAAAATGAATATAATATACGATACTATTGACATGAAAATATATTCAAAGAAATTGAAGGATGATTTCAGATAAATAATTTCTATAAAAAGGGATCAAAGAAATGAGTTTAATGAGAGGAGAAAACATATCTCACTAATTATAAAATAGATTTAATGAAGTTTATGTGTCTATGAACCCATTAAAAATAATAAATATAGAATAATATATATCATAAAAAAAGTACTTGAATTGAAAATGAATTTTAATAGAACCCTTACCTTGAGAGGATGATTCTTAGAGCTATAAGGAGACTCCATATATTCCTGGGAACAGCTTGAGATGGATTAATAGAGTTATATAAATATGAAATTGAGGCTCAATGTTTATTTTTTTGAGTATGAAGTGTTAAATTTTGTCTATTTATACATATAAATAGGTGGTTCTAAGGGTTAATTTTTTTATTTTATTTTACTATATAACACAAAAACTTGTTGGCTCAATCAGTCAGAAATAATTTTCTTGTCATTGATATGTTTATGAGAATTATATTAAATTAAAATAAATCATCAGTCATAATGTTCCATCAAATAAACCCATTTAGTCCACATATCCAACAAAATTTTTATCTAAAAAAATCCAATTATTGGTTCCAATGTGTAATGTATAAATTTATAAATATTTTTTAAAAAAAATTTAATTTCTACAAATTAAAACCTATTTTAAATGTATAAAATGTATCAAAACTTTTTTAATCATTCTCACAAAAAATGATCTTTTAATATTGCGGAACTCATAAAATAGTAATATTCAATTTTATACAAAATTAATCTTTTTCACAAAATTCCAAAACATTCACCATTGAATAATTATGATGTGTTGTGTCTAAAATATTATTTCAATATATTAAAATACTTCTCTAAATATTTAAATTTATCATTTAAATATAAATAGTTATTATTTTGAAAATTCATTGTTTTTAAGATATAATAATCTTTTTTACCATTATAAAAATTACTTAAGTATTCATTAATTTATATGATCATTTAAACAATTTGTCATAATAAAATTTCATGAAAAAAATTATTTTTAAAACTTATAAATTAATCATAAAATATAATTTTAACTAAATTCATATATATTTATTGTTTCCAAAAATAGAATTTTTGTTTCTTCCTACTATGTCATAAATAAATTCTCATAGTCACTTCAATGCATCTATATAACCAAAAATAGTAATGAAAGACTTTATTATTGACTAATGGTCATAATTTTGAATTACCACATTTCCCAATAAACACTCTATCATTATTACTTGATATTTCACTTCAAAAGGTTCTTAAATGTCATTCTATAATTTCATTCATTTTTCTAAATATTCTATTTATTTTTATAGTCATTATAGAAGGAATGATATTCATTAGGGGAATTCATATATAAGGAGTTCCATTTAGTGATTTTTCAATTATTCAGTGTTTATATCCCTATACAATTTATAAAGGTAGTATTCATTATCAAGAAATGATAGGTAATGAAATTTAATAGTCATTATTTTTAATTTTATGTAAAAACATAATAAATTAAATGTTGAGATAGAAGAGTTATTCTAGTAAGAGAAGAATGTTTTCAGGCCAAAACATTCTACCCCCATGAAATTTCAACATCAAAATTTGTGTCTACTATCAAAAAAATGGGTTTATTTCTTCAACCCCACTTCTTTCAACCCCCCGTGTTGTTTTTTGAACTTTTTATTTATCCATAAGACATAAACTAGATGGGTATTTTTGTTTATGAACACCTTTTCATATCATAGAGAGTCTATATAAACTATTCTTCAAATAAAAGGACAAATAATAATTCAACAGAATTTATATCATGTGTATATGATGGGTATGATATATAATTACTTAGTAGTGACTCATATTAGACATCATAGACATTGGTAAGGTATGGAGGTAGTGATAGTCTATAATAAATGACTCTAACATGATCTACAATCTCAAATGTTCTAATATACCTTGGACTAAGATTAACCTTCTTTACAAACATTATGGATGCATTTAAATATGATACATTGAGGAAAACATAAAATTTGACATGAACGTTTATTCCTTTTGATTATCCACATAACTAATCTGTCAACTCTGAGTATCCTTGATATGCGTATAGATCACTTATATCTCCATTTTTCATCCTCCACAATGTCCACTGTCAATATTTTCCCATATCCCACCTCATCCCAACACATCGTAATTTTAATAATATTATCATAAAGGGATTTGTATGGATCCATTTGAATAATTTAGTGAAAACTAAAATCATAATATAATTCGAATATTAGAAGATGTTTATCCAAACCCCCTTAAAAAACAAGTAAGTTAGGCCATAAAATTTTCTTCAATTTTTTAAAAGACCTTTCATACACCCCATTAGTTTGTGTATTATAGGATCTTCTTAGATATACATATATATTCATTTCCTTTTGAAGGATCATCTAGAATATAGAAGTAATACCCAGATCATTGATGAAAAAAATTGAAAAGGGGGCCACATAAAATCTCACCACTTCATCAATATACAGATAAGAAAGGTTCTCAAGGGAGAAATCTTATCATATTGAAATGAAATGAGTTGAATTTTTTGATATATCAATTATTATCAATATAGAATTATTTCCCTTGGATTTCATAGTAAGGCTATTAACATTATCCAAAGTGATGTTGTAGCACATCCATAAAGGTAAGGGAAGCGGTTTCATTACACCATCTAGAATATTCAAATCGGAATTAGCATTTTTACAAACAAAAAATCTTATAGAATTTTCCATAGTAAAATTATTCATGTCATCCCCAAAATAGTGGTCACTTATATCTCTATACAGTTTTTTCGTCTGGTATGTATAGAGACAATACATCTATTAGCTTCATCCATTAATTTTTTTAAAAAAAATATATAATATATGGACTTCATAGTGTTGTTATGAACAACCGAACTTGATTTAGTTCATGACAGAAGTTGAGAAATGTCACAATTTTCATCACCTCTGTCTTCCTCAATATAAAATGATTATCTCTTTGTGATCTATTTAACTTCTCCAGTAATAATGGTTGGGAAATAATTTGGGATAATATTGATAATTTCCCTTCCCTTATTAATTCTTTATAAGTATTTACCACATACTTGATGAAAGGATATCCCAGAATTACGATAATTCTATGAACTCTAGTGTCCATTTACGTAGTTCATTCATAACTTTTGTTCCATTTTTAAGGTTATAATGAATTAAATGAACCTAATATATATGAATTTCCAATAATCACCATTGACTCAGTATAAATTATTTTTTGGGTTAATAGATAAATCATAATTTAATTACATATATATATATATGACACTTCTCATAGTGTATATAGTTCCCCCAAATCATTAGTGAAAAAAAACAAAAAACTTCAAATCATGGGTATGATAATTCTTCACATGAGGTGTACACTATCCTGATTCATAAACAATCATTTTTTCATTCTATATGGTAACACATCCAATTAATTTAAATTATTAATCACAATAAATGATAAATACTTATCCATTAGAGTATACTATTATCATATGTTCATTAACCAACCATTTATCCATCTTTCAAAAAATTACTTCATACTCCTTTTTCAAGGTAAACATAAATCCCACTACAGTTAAGATGGTTAGTTTATTACAAATAGATAAAGTGTTTTTCACCAACCTTATATAGTACCCAGATAATCCAAGGAAACTATGAATCTAAATCACTACTATTGGATGTGTCCTCTCCTCTAGTACCTTATTCTTAGTTGGATCCAAATAGATTTCTTCAAAAATAATAGTGTATAACAAGAATTTTACCTATTTTATGAAAAAATCACATTTTAAAATTTTAAAAAACAATAATCTATTTACCATAGAGTTATAAATATGATATATAGTTTTTCTTAATGTTCCTCATTACTGTTATAGTATATTATAATTTCAATAATAAATACAACTATGAATTTATGGAGGTTGTCCCTATATATTCTATTAATTAAATCCGTAAATATATTAGTATATGTTTTCAAAACAAAGGGCATAAAATAAATCTTTTAATGCCTGTACCTTGTTCAAAAGTTCTTCTTTGGGATATTTTCTTTACTAACCCCCAACTAATAGTACCCTGATCAAAGATCAATCATAGAAAATAATTGAGATCCATGATACTTATCAAATATGTTATCAATTTTCTATAGAGGAAATATTTTATTTATAGTTATCCCATTATGTTCTATAGTTTCAATGAATAATTTCAGTGATCCATTCTTCTTATTTATAAATACTACATGTACTTCTCAATAAGATACACATTGATGGTTAAAACCCTTCTCCAAACTATTATTTTATTGCATCTAATAATATTATAGATCAATGAATTACAATCTATGTGGGGTCTCTAACATAGGTTTTTCCAGGTATTAGTTAAACATATAATACAATCCCTATTTTTGGGGGAGCATAATATAAATTTTTAGGAATTAGATTGATGTATTTTTAATTTTTTTTTACAAATTATATCATTTTTACGTTCACTTTCTCCCACTTCTACAACAATGACTTCCAAAAAAGGCTATATAAGCTGGTTTTGGACAAAACTCATTCCAGTATATCTCTCATGTGAAAATAATTTTATTTCTACCAATAGGAAAACAAACTCATTTTTTATTTTACAATTGATCTTAGAATTCCATCCCTAGTATTATGTCGAATTCCACAATCGAAATAACTACAATATTTGAGATGATATTATTATTAATAAACATAATAGAGTATTACCTATATACTATTGTGGATAGAATATAGTACATAAAATTTTTAATAGATAACTCTAATACTTACAACATCAGGTTCAGTTTCTTGTTCATTACAACCATAAAAAGAATAAAGGAACGCATTGAACTAAAATCCAAAAGTATACCAGTATTCAATGAGTGAATAAAAGGTGTACATTATACCATGTAATTTGGATCCCCAAAATTATCTTTCATGATAGAATAATAGTTAACATGGTCCCTTGGCCTCTTCTGAGGTTGATTTGGGTTTCCCTCAACAACTTTTGGATTTTAGACCTAGTTTCAAATGTAACCAACCTCTCTACAGATGAATTATTTCAAAAAAGGATGAAATTTTAGCATCTTACCTTTTTAATTTGAATGGTTATATTGATGACTTACATATCTATTAAAATTTCATGAAAATTGGTGAAACTTACAAAATATTAATTATTTACCACTTCTTCAAAGACAATTACCTAGCATCTGTTTCGCGCATTTTTTAAACAATGGAAGTTATAGTTTTCCTTTCCTTTTTTATGTTCATGATTCTTCCCAATGTTTTTCTCTTTTATAAAATTTGTATCATTATATTCACAGGACCTATTGGAATATCTAATGTATGTTTCGATATTGATAGCCCAAATTTCTATTTAGTCATAGCTCTCAATGTCGAGGATTTTAAAATATTTTTCTAGATAAGTTTTCAACCAGAAAAGGAATTTATAAATATTACCATAAGAATTGATGTAAAATCATAAATCATAATAATAAATCCTTATGAATTCCATATCAAAAATTTTCTCTGATTCCCATTCCTTTGGGTTCAACTCAAGGAATTCCCTTTCCATCATTTTTCATAAGGTGTGGGGAAAATAATTATTTAAAACCCGTTTTTTAAGTATTCCCACTTAATAACATCAATTTTATCCTTAGGTTTCATATTTTTAATTGATGTACACATTTGATCTTCTTCTCCATATAATAGATATAACACTAGAGTGAACTTAAATTGCTCAAGATTATATATTATCATGATTATCTTTTATACAACATTTATCCTTTTATCTATGATCAAGAGGTCAGAGGGCCAACTAAAAGTTATTGGGTATTTTCTCATCAAGTATTGAAAATCTAGTTTTACCATATTATGTGAAGCTATATGGTATACGTGGCACATGTTATTATTAATAAAATGGGATAATTGATTATGCCAAATCATGATTTTTCAACTCTTAATTATTTCATATTAAGAAGTCCATTTTTGGATTTTATAGCAAATCTATTGCTCACATGAACCCTTATATTTGCAAAAATTTTATGAAATATTAAAATAGAAATCCTAAATAAAAAATGGACACTACAAAGAAATAATTATAAAGGTAAATTTAACAACAGTATTTTTCTAATATAGGATGTATATGATCAAATACCTTAATCATTTATTTCATTTAAAAAGCGATATTTACATTATATATATATATATATATTATGATGGTTCATAAAAATAATATGACAATGAATGTCTATCCCACAGGAGTGTCGGAATCAGTATGTTGTATTAGTCCTATTTTTCATAAAAAAGTTGTTGAATGAGTCAATAAAAAATCCTCCATTTTAGGTTGATTACACATATGTATATCAATGCCTCATCCACATACAATTTCCATTACCCAGATAGGGATATATTTTCTCAGAAAACAATATACACTCTATATTTCCAAAAAATTATGAATGTTTTCAAATATATAGGATTTTTTCTATGGTTATTACTAAGGTTTCCTATTACAAAACCATACCATTGATACAAACTCTAATGAACAAATATGTGATAAATAATTTCTTGAATAAGTATTACATAAATAACTATAATGTACCTTTTGATATTTAGTGTATTGTAAAAATGATATATAATACAAGAAATTCATGGTACATAAAACAAAACACCAACTATTTTCCAAATATCTTGAATGGATTATTTACTATCCCATATTAGATCATATCACTCCATAGGATTTCTTAGGGACATTTATCAAATGAATGGGGTGAACATAATGGCATATAAGGGAATTTTTTTAAAAGAACATCATAGGTGAAACAAGAATCATAACATGAGAAAATGTACATAAGAACTTGAGGCATAATGTATGTACCTGAATATAATAACATGATTCATATCATAAAAATGTGACTTTAATATAAACATGATAAATTATAAGGTTATCACCTAATATAATCACAATGGTTTCATAAAACATATTACTAAGGATTTTGACAAATTTATCATAAAATGTAAAAAAATTATTCTACAAAGATATCATAAACATGTCATTTATAGGGAATTATTTTTAACCCAATGTATTAGAGTGATTTCAGAGTGAAGCATTCATATGTATAACATTATATAAACCACACAGATCAAAGGTAATAAGTGCATATCATTTTAGAGAATATAGTTGGGAATGTGGGTTTTATATATGGTTGTACCAAATAAATTGTTGAAAGATATATCAAAATCAATCCCATTGAATTAAAACATGGTGTGGTATTCTATACATGAACATATAGAATAGAAAATATGTGTAATTTTTGAATGACATAACATGTATTAATATGGGATTAGGGAATGATTTTAATGAGAGATAAATTTTCTGATTATGAAGACATAATTTATATAGTAATGGGAGTGTTTGTCACTACTAAGACA
This sequence comes from Viscum album, assembly GCA_963277665.1. Classification (NCBI taxonomy): domain Eukaryota; kingdom Viridiplantae; phylum Streptophyta; class Magnoliopsida; order Santalales; family Viscaceae; genus Viscum; species Viscum album. Next base: position 1,607,454,249 of record OY728121.1, read on the forward strand.
TTTATAAATTAAATTAAATTTTTAATGAATAATTAACTTATCAAGTAATATAGTTATAGAAAACACATGAACTATATTGGTTATTTTTGAAAATTACATTCTATTTTATTTTAAATACCATTAAGAATCATAAAAATTGATAATATATCCATTGTATAATGATAATTAATGTTATTATATTAAGGGTTATGATAAAATCCATTTTACCCAGATGAAAGAAGAAATGGTGTGGACTACTCATGTCACGCTTTATTAAGCCCATTTATCACAGCATTCTGTAGAGATAAAATCACCCATATTTTCCCCTGAAAATCACCAGATTAGTTTAAACAACTAATGAATGAGTGAAACTGTTTATGGGATATGTTCAAGCCCATTGAAATCACGACCCAAACTATGTACACTAAACCACCATAAGAAAACCTCACCATCAGACACCATACCCTTAGGGAATTCACTAGGGTAATAAAGGGATATGTATCTGGATCCTAATAGTATGAATTTTTATATTTTCAATTAAAAATATTAATCACTATATTTATCACTTTTAGTATTACATTTTTATTTGATTAAATAATTAGTTTTATAAAAAAATAGACTCTGATACGATGAAACACAAACATTTTTTATGGAAATATATAGCATTAATCGAGAAAATGTTTGAATGATATTCTATAATTTTTAAAATAAATTATATGTTAAAAATATAATATTATTAAATAATATTCTAAAATATAAATTATAATTACATTGTAGAAAGTAAAGGATAAATTTTTTATGGTTCAAAAAACATTTATTATCGAAATAATAATAAAATGCTTCAATAAATGGGTATTTTTATAAAAATTATAAATTCTAATATTTAGAGAATTATTTCTATGAAATAAATATTTCTTTTTAAATAATCATTTCAAAATTATCAAATGGTGATTTTTTAATAATTTTCTATGTCATTGAAATTTTTGGCTTAAAATTAAATATGGTATGAATATATGGTGTGCATTATGACGTCATAATGTTCCAAAAGTACTATAATATGCACCATAAAATTTATCCATGACCACATGTACATTTCCCCATTAAAATAAATTATTATGTTATTTTACTACTTATATAAACCCTTCATAAATACTACAAAAACCTATATAATATTTTAGGATTTTAAAATCAATTCTTTATAAACCTGACTCAATTACACATAAATAAGTGTATTATTTTAATTTTTCAGATCATAGATTTATTAAATAAGGAAAAACATTCTAATTTTGTAGAAAAAATGTTGAAAAAACCTGTAAATGTTTGGTTTTATGATGACTTTATCATATATAGTCCAAAACCTAAGTGTGGAAATTAATAAAGAAATATTTTCTACATTTCTATATAAACCCACCCAAACAATAATTACACTCCACCAAAAATTCTTGAATGATGAAATTATTATGGAATTCACTCAAAAGATTGATCCCACAGTGCCCCAACTTTGTTAACAATATCCTATTATGATTTTGGAACAACCATATTAAGGTAAGGGATCATGTCATTTTCTAATTATTAAATAACATTATATATGTCATGACTTTTGATTTCTAATTGTTCAATTTAGGATATATTTCTATATATGTAGTACTATTCTTATGATTACCATGTAATGAGATATCACTTTATCTTTCATTCAACACTTATATGAACATTTATGTACACTGTTATACTGCCGAAATTATCCTGTGCTTTCCCATGCCAAAACATTTGTTTTATGAATACTGGTATCCATTTAAACTCATGGATATTTAACGAGTTATAAATGAACAGAATTTATTGGAGAAATACATGTATGTAACTCACACCCATTAATCATGGGATTAAAATTTATTAATAATATATTTATTTTGTGTGATCTATGTGGAACCCATATGCATGTACATGATTATGAAAGTAACATGTGCGATTGTAAGTATATATCGCAATAATGCATTAGGAATTGTTTTAATCTTATGAAAATCCATGTGCGGTGCATGGGAGGTTATCCTAAAATCACTGTGTTATGTTTTCATTGTTATTAGCATTGATTTGTTTATGATGTAATGTTTTATGTTGTTTTTACCTTCACTGGTTACTTATACGCTATCATGTTATATCATGCCTCAATGTACAAGATTATGATTCTCACCCATATTAGGTTTCCTTGATGTGCCACTTGGATCATATGTATAGATTTATGTTATGATATTCCTTTTTATTCACTTAATGGTCTTCATTTCTCACCCTTTTATTATATATATCCCTTGTTTATCCCATAAAGTTTTATAAGAATGAAGGAAAATAATGTAATGTATAATAGTTTTTATTTAATTATTTTTTATTTCGTTTTCATGGTTTTTTCATCTACCTAATTCTCCAAATACATAAGGAATCACAATCTTCTACAGTGGTACTAAGTGTTTATTTATGTAATAAACCATGAAGTAAGGTGTAATAATAAATTGGTTGTCATAGTATGTGTCATAGGAATGCGTAGTTATTTTTTGGGATTAGGATTGAAAAACTCTATTGAAATCCTTTAGGACAATAATAAACACATTAAAGAAACAATAATTTTTTTTAGAGTGTAGATTTAGTTATTTCTAAGAAAATACATCCCGATTTGGTTATAACTTGTGGATGTGGATCTGGAATATAGGAACCATGTTGAACTAACCCCCAAAAGGCTTCATTGAGTTAGACTCGATAATCACCCAGTGCACAAAATTGGTCATTTCTAAAAACCTAGTTTAACACACCTACGGGGTATGATTAGGTATATTCACATTCTCCATAGGAATTAGTTTTTGGAAAAAATACCCCTAAAATTTTCTGATAGGAAATAGATCATCAATAACATAGATTTAAACCGATAAATTCGTAGGTTATTTAGAGTATGTCAATTATGAGTTATCGATTAATTATTTATAGTTTCCATTTTTTTATTAATAATTTAAAAATAATAATGCCTAATTTTATTTCCACTTTTTGTAAACTTTTGGATATTTGAGAAATTGAGCCAAAAAATCAATTTTATGGGCCATGTGATGAATTCCCAAATGAGATTCCATTCCTGATGGGGGCATGAATTTTAAAATTTGTTATAATACCTTATTAGTGAACTATTTTTCTGTACTAAAACATGAATCCAGAGGACCACCAAAATACACCATAGAAATAGAAATTTGTAATTGACTCTTTATTTGAAAAAGGAATCCAAAATTAAGTGCATATTTTGATCCATTAAACCGAGAGCAATGGATAAATTTTAATGAAAAGAAGATTTATTTACATTAATGCTCCGAGAAAGAGAATATTGTGCTAGATGCTTATTTTATAGAGGGATAAGATGATAAATGGTGGATTTTTGTCAAAAATATGAAGCATTAGGATGATATGAAATCGATAGAATGGTAGGTATTTGATTTTTTTTGGTAAAAATATTTTCCTCAGACTCTTCAATAAAACACGGGGAGGGGTTTATTTCACCTCAAAATATTGGATGACTAATATATCATGTCATTTGAGTAAAATAACACAAGAAATTAATAACATGTCATCATATATCTCATTACAAAAAAATTTAATGTTGAACACTCCATTTCTGGGTTAAGGAAGAGTCTGTAAAGAGACATATCCATTCAGGACATTGATAGTTATGAGGAAATTATCTGATGTTCCCTAAAATTCGAAATGGAGATCAGTGAATCTCAAAGATCACATTTTGATAAGAAGAAAAAATAGAGTTTTATTGTTATATTATGATAGAGACATATAATTGTGGAATGAAAATTCAATATCACTCTTGTAAAAAGTTTGGTAATAAACATCATATTAATATCATATGGAAGATTTGGAAATTTATTAGGTGTAGGAAGGAAGGAATCCTAACTATCTACTGTTGATGAGGGAAACCCACAAATGTGACATATGGAAGGAATTCTCATGTCAACCCTCAACATATTTCCCAATGTTTCAAAATAAAGGAATAAGGAAACTATACCAATCAAATCTCTATTCCAAGAGCTATCATCAAAAACCAATGACAACAACATCCACAAATTATATACTAAGGGAGAGATTATGCAATAACAACTGCTAATCTAGATCAAAAAATATATATGGTGATTTTTATTTTAGTTATTCATTACATAATTGAGACAATAATTTTTTATTCTGGTTTTATGCTCCCCTTTATATCACACATGTTTTTTATAATTATTCAAACACCAATTCAAAATAGAGAAGTTGAGTTATCAGTGAAGATGTTGAATGTGTCAGTTATTGTGCCCCCTGAGTATAACTCATCCCCTATACATATTTTTGGAAGGAATTACTTGTAAAACCATGTAACACTCCCCTTAGTATAATTATATTATATTCTTAGAATTGATTAGATTTCCTTGCATAGATCTAACATAAATTTACACCTGATGGAAATCACCCTCTATATCACTAATCACCCATGATTCAATACAAGTGCAAGGAGGAAGATGAATATTATTTGGTACCAATATCTCAATCATGGATACTATTTCATAGTGAGAATGTGTTTCTAGCTCAAATTATCGAGACTAAGGAAAAGTTCTCCATTAATGGAATTCCCATTCCCTGGGAATTCCCTAAAGTGTTTTCCAATAAATTTCCCAGTCTTCCTCCTAAATGTGAAGTTGGATTATCAGTCATGCTCATATGGTTTACTAATACACATAACTCTATAAAAAATTGATATTGTTGAAAATTATGAGATGATGAAATAATTGTAGAGGATTCTATATAATGGATTTATATACCCAAGTGGTTCACCATGGGGTGTAATGGTCCGATTCATTATGAAAGAGAAGGAGTAAATTTGACTCTTCTTTAATTATCATGAAATCAACAAGATTATTATAAGGAATTACTATCCATTTCCATTGATTGATGTATTATTAAAACAATAATTTGGATCATAGTACTTCTCTATAGAGGATCTATGGTTAAGAGACTATCATCTAAAGGAGAAGAAATAGATTATCACCAGTAATTATTTTTATATATAGTATGGGAAAAAAGAGTTCATATTGATACAATTCATACTTTCTAATTATATTGGATCCATCATAGAAATAATTAATGGAGTCTCTAGGTATTTCAACGATACATTTTTGTTAGTCTTTCTCGATGCTATTTTTATCTACAGAAAAAGGTATAATATATAGATAATTTAAATAATATTCTGATGAACTTATGGGATGAAAATTTATATGAAAAGAATAGTAAATTTCGTTTTTTTGGAGAAATTAACTTTATTGGGGAATGTTATCACTAGGAAAGGGTTATATGAGGATCCTTAGAAAATATATTCAATCAAACAGTGCACTGGGAAGACATCTATGCTAATAATCCATTATTTTCATTGATTGTATGGGTACTACCATCGGTTTTTGAAAAAAAATTCATGATTTTCAAGAACATTGAAAAATATTAATCATATGGATGTCATGTAATTATGGATTGGAGAATGAGAAGAAACATTTAAAGGGGAGTTAAGTATCTACCTATGTGCTCACATTACCCAATAATGGGGAGGATTTATGATCATGAGGGTCACATCCAAAAACGTATTTGGTTGTGTTCTCCAGAAAAATGATAATTTAATAGAATATTAATCCCATAAATTAAATATCCATAACTATAAATACCCCACACAAGATATAGAATTGGTAATAGTGATCTTCACATGGACGATTTGTTACATTATATTTATGGGGATATATATGACTTATATATAGATATCAAAAGATTCTAATATATATATTTACAAAAAAGAATTGCAGTCTGATCTAAAAAATGTGGTTAGAAATGGACAAAGAGTATGTTTTTTAATCCATTTCCTTAATTGGAAGGAAAACAATGTTGTAGATGCTCTGAGTTGAAAGGATCCTATACTCATTTCCATGATAAGGATTGAAAATGATCCAATATTCATTGAAATGAAAAGGATAGATATCGGAATAATAAATGGATCATGATCACACCATTATCATATAAATGTTTAACCAAATATTTTTGCGAGGATTAATGAGTCCAAAAAATATGGTTTGTTTATATTAAAATAATTAACAATTATTTTAGTGTTCATATTTACTGATGATGCAGTAGTACAAAAGTTCATTTTTCGAATAATTTTTAAGATTTGTAATGTATGTTATAGAGGTTACATCTTTGAAATTTACATTGAAAATATAATTTAAAACAATGGGTAATAAAATCAACATTAGAAATTTATTTTTTTTATGATTTTGATCATCGGTGTTTTCAAAACCACCGTGAAAAATAATCATAAACATCATTTTTTTAAAACAGCTGTGATTTTTTTTTGAAATTATATGTTTCTATTTTTCAAATCAGTTTTTTGAAAACCAATTTGAAAATAGATTTTTGGCATTGGTTTTTAAATAACCCACATGAAAAATATTTTATCAAAAAAATTCTAGTTGAGATTGTACAAAATTCCATAGATTGGTTCCGTAGAATGAATAAGAAAAAATAGTTTTACAGGAAGAAATAAGATGTCTAAAATTATAAAATTAAATAAACAAAGACCATTTAATGATATAATGGCAATAAACAATATTTTTTGATCACAATATCAAAAAAATATAAAACCTGAATAATTTAAATTGTACTTTAAATTTTATCTCTATGAAATTTTCCATCATAAATCGTAGTATTAAAACATATTTCTTTATCATTTATATCTATAACGACATCGTCTCCATCACCAAAATGAATATTCATTATTTATTTCTAATATACATCAATAATACATGATATTTATGGATGAAGAACCCAATTAATAATGATGAATACCTAAATAATTGAATTAGACGAATAATGGTGAATCAAAGGAACAATGATGAATATGTGAGATAAATAAACATAGAGTTGAAAAAAATAATAAATGAAACTAAAAACATAATCCTTGTTATATTAAATTTTGTAATCAATTGAAAAATTTAAAGGCATGTTGTAAAAAATTAAAAAACCACATTTGAGTGATGTGATTTTTTATTTTACACATCTGTTAAATTTTAACCGCTGTGAACAGGAAATTTTTTGAAGTATTTTATTCCAAATAATGTACAGAAAACTATTTTTTCACATCATTTATAATATAACAGACGTTAAATATTTACATTGTACTAGTCTATTATTTGAAAATTCACGTGTAAAACTCATTTTTCACATCAGTTTTTTAATAACTGGAGTGAAAGACTACCTTTTCTTGTCTTTTATATTACAAATGGAATGAAAAATTGAACAAGAATGTTATTTCATGTTATTAATATAAATAAATAATTTAAAATACATTTTAATGTCAGTTATCTAAATACCAATGTTTAACAACTGGTATTAAAGCTATTTTTTGTAATAGTGATGGAGTTATAAGGTTTGAAACCCAAATATGTGTCCCATAAAAATTAGAACTGAAGAAGGAACTTTAGAATGATGCAGATATCTCATCTATCTCTATTCATCTATGAATCACTATTATTTATAGAGATTTTATGTCAAACATATAGTCGGATAACATGAACATATAGAATGTAAATTTTGTATCTTGAACATTTCTATACCAAAAAGTCAAGGATAAATTATATAATCCTATGATTATAATGTAACCATTACCCATACCGGTATGAAAATGGAAAAAAATAACTATGTATTTAATCATAAAACTCCTCTGGGTCCCTAAGGGAAATGAAACCATATGGGTAGTATTCAATCACCTAAATATGTTAGATAATTTAAAAGATTTCAAGGAGATTTATCTCTTGACTATGTCTCCAAGATATACATAAGGGCCGTTCTATGATTTCATGGAGTTACTCTATCTATATTATCTAATTGAGGACCGAGGATTTGCTTAATGTTTAGTATAATGAGAAAAAAATAATTGGATATAGAAATGAGCTTTATCAGTGCTTTTAACCCTCAAATGGGTGATCAGTATGAAAGTAAAAAATCAAAATCTATAAGATATAATGAGATCTTATTCATTGGATTTCCATGTATCCTTGGACAAACAACTTCCCCTAGTGAAGTTATCCTAAAGTATATGTTTCCATTCAATAATTCAAATAGATACTTATGCGACTCTTTATAGGAAGTGGTGTCAAACTTTGACATGGTGTAATGAATTTGGGGTGTAAAAGCTGGTGGGAGTAGATCTTATCCAATAAATGATAGAGAATTTTCAAACCATTCAATGGAATATGAAATCCAAAAAAATTTGATAGAAAATTTTTCAATACATTCATTTAGGATACCAATAGTTTTAGGTTCAATATTAACTTCTCCATCCTGCATTTCTATGGATGAAAGTCATGAGATTTGATAATAAGGTAAATCGTAGTTTTAGATACATAAGTGTCATTTAGATACTTAATCACATTATTGTTGTGGCCTATCTACTAGGACTCTCACATTAAAAATCCCACGTACATGATGTGTTACACATATCCATATTGGGAAAGTACATACTAGAACAATCACATGTATGAAATCCATAGGAGGTACCATAGGAGAATAATATTTCATATGAGAAGAATCCATTTTTGATAAAAAACAATATAAATAATGTTTAATTAAACAAGACTACTCACTTGGTTAAAGTATTATACCGGAACCACGTGTTGAATAATGTAACATGGGATCAACATGATGTGATGAAAAAAATTACTATCCCCAATTTTATTGTATGAAATAATAATTTTCAGTGAGAAATTCTTGATGGGGTGAGAAATGTAATAGAAGAAAATTTTATAAATTGAAATCCTTTTTTGATTGAATAAATGACTTATCATGTAATCTAGTAATAGAAAACGCATTCTATAATTTGATTAATTTTTATAGTTATTTATTATTAGATTTAAAAAAACATTAACCCTCTTAAATTTTGATAATATAACTATCGACCAGTGATAATTAGGATTAGTATACTAAGGGCATGATAAAATCAAATTATCATAGAAGGAATAAGGGATGGTGTCGACCAATAGGATCATACCCTATGAAACCCATTAATCAGAGCTTTAGAGGGAGATAACATCATTGGGATTTTCCATTTACCAATAATATGTTTATATTCAATAACTAAATAAGGATAAAAACAATTTATTAGAAAATTTAAATCCCATCATGATCACAAACCAATCCATGTACACAGAACCACCTCATCAAAATCTCACCATCACACGTCATATCCTTAAATAATTTTCCGCTACAATAAAGGGAAATATATCTATACCCTAACAGTATGAATTTTAATATTTAATTTTTAATAAATAATGATTATATTTATTATTTTTTAATACTATATTTTTAAATGAATAAATAATGTGTTTGAACCAAATTATATTTTGATATGATGAAACAGAAACTGTATTTTTGGTAAATACGTATTTTTAATCAAGACACAGTTTTTAATGAATTTAGAAATTGTTGAAATAAATTTTATTTTAAAAAATTATTATTATTAAGTAATATTTATTAAATATAAATTATAATATAATTTTATGATTTCAAAACTAATTTTGATATGCATTAGAAAACATTTAATATAAAAAACCAGTATTCATCAATAAATTGTTATTTTTATTTAATAGTATATATTATAATATTTATATAATTTCTTTTATAAAATAAAAATTATTTTTTGAAGTCATTATGTAAAAATTATCAAACGGTTATTTTTTCATAATTATCCGAGACAGTCAAATTTTTACGTCAAAATTAGACAAAATATAAATATACAGTATATATTCTGAAATCATAATTACCCAATAGTTATATAATATATTCCATAAAATTTATAAACTATGAAATTTTTATTTCCAATTTAAAATAATATTTTTTATGAATTTATTTTATTAATTTTAGAAAACCTCACTGAATCCTCAAAAAATTATATTATATTATACAGTTTTAAAATAAATTCATTATAATCATGACTCACTTCCACATCACCAAACATATTTTTATAGTGTGTTTGATTCATAAACGTATGAAATAATTAAAATCAATCCTCTATAGAAGAAAAAATGGTTTAAAACTATGGTAAGGTTTGGGGTTATTGTTAATTTATCCCAGAGTCCAAAACCTATGATTAGAAATTAATAAATAACTCTACTCTCTTTTGATATATAAACCAACCCAATCTCCCATTAATGTTCACTCAAAACCCTTGTATGACTAAATTTCTATTCCCTTACCTATCTAGATACCTCCCAAGAATCCCCATGCTATTAATAAGCTCCTCCCATTATTTAATAAGTACCCACTCAAGGATGTGGATCTTCTCATTTTTCTATTAATTATTGAAACTTATTTATGAAATGCATTTTTATTTCCAATTTTTCATGTTAGGATATGTTTTTTAAATACCTCTTACTGTCCTTATGATTCCCATGTAATGTGATAGCAATTTCTATATCATTCAACCACTGTATAAACATTTATATACACCCATTATGCTACCAAAATTACCCAGTGACTTTCAATTTCAAATATTTATGTCGTGAATACCCATATCCATTTACACTCAATAATGTTCACCTATTCTTACATGTCCTTAAATTATTATTTATTTGAATTTATGTATCCTATAATCCTTAAATTTTGGCTTAATATGGAATAAATACATTGTTATTGTTTATGATATGTGTGAAACACTTATGTATGTACATGATATGAATGTGATGGGTGAGACCATAACTATATAAAGGCATTGGGTAAATTTTTAATCTCCTGAGAATATATTTTTGGTGAACAATAGGTTATCCAAAGAACACTATGTTATGTTTTCATGGTTTTTATTCTTTAATTTTGTTTATAATGTCATTTTTATTATTTTTCTACAATACCATATTTCCTTTATGTCATCATGTAATATCATGCCTCATTGTTAAGTATTATGATTCTCACCCCTCTTATGTTACATTGATATGATTATTTTATCACATTTACTACTTTTCCTTATGTTATTACATTTTATTCCCATACATGGATTTATATCTCACTCATTTCTTGTGTATGTCCTGATATTTTCCCATGTATATTTAGAAGATCTTTTAAAAATAAGGGCATCATTTAGAGTTTTTATTTAATTATGCTGTATTTCTTTTTTATGATGTTATGACCTGTACGTAATTTCCCAAACATGTTAGGACAAACAATAATTGTGAATTTTATTATGTTCATATATATATGAAATAAATCATGAAATACATTATAATAAAATATGGTTTATCAGTGTTTTTATAAACACTTGTGAAAAAACTATATTTAGGATAAAAATCATATACAAAATAAGTAATTGATTTGATAAAGTGGAGGAAGTGAACCCTTAACATAATAGGATTCATATTATATAACGAGGGATAGTCTATAGAATATTAGGAACATGTTGGGAGGGATTTATTATAGTAGATAGAGAGAATCATCATGTTTAATGGGGTTTGAGTATAGAGTAAAGGGAGAAAGGGTGGTTATTTATACTTGTGGATGGGTGATTGTAAGGGTAAAAATATTTGATATTTTATTATATTAGAGAACCACTTATTAGAGAAATCAGTAAAAAAAAAATTTCATAATTAATTATTAAAAAGAGTTATTTGATATTAAATGAAGTCCCAAGAAGAAATTTACCTTCAAACTAACTACTTAAATACCACGATTTGAAAAATATTTTTTATCTAAAAAATCCAAATTTTGTTTCTGAAATTTACTGTATAGATTTTTAAATTAAAATTAAAATGTGAAATTTTATTTTTAAACGTATTATATTCCATTTTAATTTAATAAAATATTTATGATTTTTTGATTCAATATCACATTATAATGATTCCATAATATAATGGTAATCGTAAAACACTAATATTCTATTTTTCAACAAAAAATATAATCTGTCCCAAAATTTCCATCAAACCCACCTGATTATAATTTTTATGCTCTTAGTAATAACATTTTATTTATTGTTTTAAACTAATTGTCTAAAAATAAAACTATTGTCTTTAAAATAAAAAAAATTATTCATTAAAATTAATTAATATCTATGATGTAATAAACATTCTGCCTTTGGTAAAAATTACATGGGAAATTATTATATTCTATTCTCATTTTAAAAGTCTTTTATAAGATTTTTTTCATGGATTTTTATTATGTAAAACTCATTTTATCATAAAATATAGTTCTAATGGAATTTAAATATATTTATAGTTTTTAAAAATACAACTTTGGTTTTTCCTTCTGTACCATAAAACAATACGATGGGTCACTTTAATTCGACTACACAACCAAAAATAATATTGACCAACTCTCTTAATGAAAAATTGTAATGGCGAAAAATGTCCATATTTTTCTATAAATACACCATCATGCCAACATCATCATTCTCTTATTAAATTTTTTCACATACATTGTTAATAATGTCTATCATTTTCTTAACATTTCTATTTATCTTTACATCATTATCACATGAATGCTTTGGGGGGGGGGAATATAAAAATATAGAATTCATTTTAGTGATATTATTATTCTTTGGTTTTTATATCCTTATAATATTCATAGTTATAGTAGTATATATTAACACATGGTGTGTAAATAAATAAAATATTCATTCTGTGTTTTCTGTTGTCAAATATACTAAATAACTATTGAGTGAAAAGAGTTCTTTAATTAGTAAAATAATATTTTCATATCATTGCATATATAGAGTATGGTAGAGAGTTTATTCCCATGAGAGGTGTGCCATGAGGATTAAACCATGTTTTTTATTTTTGTATAATGGATACTAGTGCATGAACTGAATCTATAATAAATGTGTTAACAATTTTTTGGTTAATGAATGATCATATAATATGATTCATGGTAAATGTGGGATATGTTTCTATTGAGGATAAAAATGGGAATTAAGTATGATGTCGTATACTATTAGTAATCAGGTACGTTATGGGATGATATGTGGAAATAATAATTATATTGGGTGATGATGGATGTTGACCATTGTTTAACCATGGATAACACGTGTAAATGAGTTTTAGGTTTATAATACACTGGTTAAGTGATTCTTTGGTGATGATTTCCCTTGGAGGGAATTTTTTTCATATCCAAATTATTCTAGATTTATAGAAAATAGATGGTTCTGTTCAGCATAGTCTTTATATTTTAAAATAAATAGAATGGGTTGATCAGGTGTTCGAAAGAATTGTATAGTGAGTGGTTGGGATTGGCCAAGGATGATCATTGGTATGGAGGGGAGGATGTAAGGTACTGATTATTTGTTATAGATGATTTACTTCCTTTCTTGGATCAACTGTTTGACTTTTAACCTTATAGAGTTGTTGGGAGTTTCTATATTAACTATAGAACAATCCATAATAGTTAGCACTGACATGTGGTTTTAATTATTATAAAATGACTATTTAGGTTTCTCTGACATGAATATACCATATTATTAGGGTATGGATATGTTTAGAAGGGTTATAATGAATATTTCTAGTTTCAGGGTTCTTTTGGACTTACAAAATAATTCATGAAATTTTTAATAGTAATCTTTATTATGAATTATTATAGAATATAAATGTTTATATTACTAGAATTAATATGAAATATTTCGGTCTAACTAACACATTATCTAGAGTAAAGAAATGGTCATTTTTGGAATTAGTAAGTTGTATTCAATACATAGTATTATTATTTTTAGAATTAGTATGAGTTTTTTAAAAAATTGTACAATCATTTATGTATATAGTAAGACTGTTTATTGACATAGTAACACTTTTCCTAATGATTTATAAAATGAAGCTCTGATTATATTTTTCTATATTTTTGAAAAAATGAATTAAATGATTATTTAAGCTAAAAAAATGTAGAAAGTTAAAAATTATATCATCCTTATGACCATTACACAAAAAAATATTCTTTATAGGGTTCATGTTATCATACTTTATATGTGATATCTCCTCCATTTCATACCATATTCATATGTTCTTCAACGTAATGAGATGATTTGGGTATGGATAAACATTTATATTCCAAATTTTCATATATTGATCAGTATATGTATATCCCTTACTAAAAACTTAAATTTTAGGGATTTTTTCAAATTTTTATAATTATTTTGATAAAAGATAAATGAATCAGTGTTGCCTATAATGTAGAGCCCTATGTATTCTTATTTGATTGTTTTAAGATTATTCTATGGTTTTATATGTGTTATGAGATTCATGGTAAATTGGTGTGAGTGAGTCCATCCGAGTCAGACCGAGAATGAACCTATTTGTTGTTTTTAAAATTTTGTGGTTATAGAGGGTAGAGATATGTGTGAAAAGATGTGTTTATGCATGGTAGTGCAAGACATGTGTGTTTTTTGGTTCCTTCATTGGTTGGATATGATTATTCTATTTATAGATTTTGTTCTAATGATGTGTTTAATGATGTTGTTCCGTGGGATCTTGTTGGGTATATCTTATGTTACTGTGGGTGATGTTAATCACCAGTAGTGGGGCCATATGGTTCAATAGGATGACGTAGAAGGTGTGGAATACTACTAAGGATGAGAAAAATTGTTTTTAGGTGTTGATGGAGGATTACAAATGGTGTTTCTTATCATATTGGTAATACCACTCATTATGTAGGGACTACGGGGTTGTTGGGGTCTTGTTCACACATGTAATTCCCTATGAGGTGGTATTGAACAATCATTATGGGTGGAAACCTCCAAATATTCAGAGTCATAGGGGATGGTTTTGAAAATTAGTATAAAGGAGGAACTCACCATAGAAGTCCATGGATGGTGGAAATTTTTTCAAAAAGAATTGGGATTATTGATCTCCCCTATTGGTGGGGCGTTTCAGATAGTATTTTGGAAGAAATGGAATCTCCGTGGAATAGGATTTATTATTCTATTAAGATACTTTTGGTAAAAATTGTTGTAGTCCAAGATACTTGTTAGTTGGTTTGTTAATTTGAATTTATGTCCTCAAGATGTCTCAAAATAGATATTTGGTGATATTAGGATGTAATGAAATGAAATATGGATTTGGTCAAAAGGATAAGGTCTATTATAGATTAATTGACATGGTATATACTGTTTCACTATAAAATTGACTAAGGTGGGTAAAGACTCACTTGGGGATAAAACAGATCATGTGGAGTCAGTTGAGTATTAAATTATAGTTTTTATTTATTTATGTTTTATCACATCCTATTATATTTATGGACTTATTATATGGGCACAGTTGGTAGTGGATTACTAAGTTCACAATCACTCCCTACACAAACCATTTGAGAAGCATGATTACATTATGGTTTATGATAATAGAGATGGAAATATTTTTTCATATATAGACTAGTTGGATAGGGGAGGAAGATAGTGAATGAAATATTTTTCATATTTTTTGGGTGGGCCAATTAATTCCTTGATGTTACGGTGATAGTTATTTTTCATTATTTTTTATATGTATATATATATATATTTGAACAATCTACCTATCATTTTTTATATATATGACTCCCATGGAAAGTTAAATAGTTATATGATTCAAATAATATTTATTTCATACTATGTTAGATGTCATTTATATTGTTAAGATACTATTGTTACAATTATTTTCAATCAATAGTGGGTATAATACGGCCATAATCAACCCATAGGATTTTACTACTAGTCAGTACCATTCGGTATACAAGGAGGCAAGCCTAACTCCATGTGGAACACCCCACTATGATAATAATAAAATGGGATATCGCCATTTGAGTTTTATATGAAGCTATAAAATATGACTGAGGATTTTAGAGAAGGATTTTTATGATAGAAATCCTGATTATGCTTAAATATAAAGGTGGTTTTTGATGGTTGGACATTATAGATCAATTGAACCACCACATTGACAATTTTTTGTTCTATAATGGGTTTTTAAGTTCATATTTACATGAAAAAGTCATATATTTTTAAAAAACTAGCAAACTATTACCTTCATTATAATTTTATTTTCATAAATTTTATACATCTTTTTAATCCTATTCTAAATTTCCAAATTCTATCGTTTCATTGATGTCATTCACTACTGACCCTCGTAACTTTTTTTCCACAAAAAATAACATTTACCATATTACCTAATTTTGATACCTTAAATCAAGAATAGAAATATTTTTATCAAATTTAATCTATAAATTTGTAAAAGTAAAAATTTAAATAAAAATACAATTTTTTTAAAAAATCAAGTTTACTTTAATAAAAAAATTATTATATAATGAATGATTTTTTTATTAATTATCATTCATTATTTACTTAATACATATAAAATATTTATTATAAATTTTTAATATATAAGATATAATATAATAATTATTTCTAAGAAATTATTATATTCCCAATTTAAAATTTTAAATATAGAAAATGGTTATATAAATTCCCAATATTCGTATATTTTTTCAAGAATTATATAATAGTAATATTACATATTTTTCACTTATTTATATATCAATACATACTTCTATAAAATTAATTCATCTTATAATTTCATTTACTTCCCAATATTAATATTTTCTTAATAAATTTCTTCCTTAATTATATGGTTATAACTAATGTCTTGATCTTCTTAACAAATAGATAGGAAACAAATTCAATTTATTTGTCATTTTAATAACATGTGGTTTTATACCTCTTTAATTCTTCTATAATTATTTTTCATATTTCATTCCCATAATGTATTAATGTTCCATATATTGTAGTATTTTTTACTTTTGAAATAAATTATCATTTAATTTTGTTTCATGTCACATGTTATGAAAGTAATCAAATATATACATTTGGGAAAAATAATCAGTTTAGGATTCTAACCTTTAAAAAATTACCTTTAAATTTCATTATATATCTGAATGCATATAAGTTTAATGTTTAATTGTATTATTTATTAGGGTTCCCAAATTTCATTCTCAAACTGATGATTCTATTAGAGAACATTGACTAGATGTACGGTCATGTTTATTATCACTTTTTATCTGATCTAAAATATGTAATAGTTGTTCCTAATAAGAGAGAACAACTTTATGTTTTATAACGTATGAGTTTAGAACATGTTATATATTAAGTATGTCCCTCCAAAAAAATTACATGGAACATATCATCCAACTGATAAAGGTTTTGTGGATGTGATAAATGATATTATACATTCCCCTTTTGATATAGGATCTATAAGGTGAAAATGTATTTATGGACCATTTTCCCCTTCTTCCCAAATCTCATGACCTTCATCTACGAAGTTATTAAAAATAATACCATCTCAATATTTTAAGCATAAAAATCCCATTAAATTTAATATGTTTATATATTCCATCCAAATTACAATATTTTCATATAATTATTAATAGTTTTAATATTCTCTCTCAACTCTTTATAAACATCCAGTATCAAATTCTTTCACCCTCAAACATTATCCCAACATGTTGGAGTTTTTCATCACATCCCACGAAAATCATTATGTGGTTTAATTTTAATACTAGATAGGGAATTTTTGTTTCATTAGAACCTTGGAAATGAAAAATGTTGACACAAAACCCTTTCAAATCTTTCTATATGGATATAAAAACATATTATAGAGTTTTAATGGTCATTTCAATTTGGCCATCTATCTGAGGGTGATAATATGTGCTAAATTTTATCCTTATATCTAATTCTTATTGAATAATCATACCAAACATCAAAATGAACCTTATATCTTGATCAGATAAACCAGAAAGAGATACTCAATATGGACTTACAACATACAGAATGTATATCATGGAAACAATACAAAGGGATAAATACTCTTTAATAACAATGAAAAGCTTCAAATTCATAAGTCGGTCAATTATAAAAAATGAAATATTTTCTTTCATATGTATTAGGAAGATCTATGGATATATTTATGGAGATTTTCTCCAATTTACATATGGGTAAGTGTATTGTTCATATCATCCCTCCAAAGCTTATAGACTTGATTATTAACTTAGTTTTAGGCCAAGAATTGGGATATATGCTCTGTAATTTTCTAATTCATGTTTCCCCACTATAATTTCTCCTTGATATGTCCTTACATCATTTTATTTTTTAAAAATGATGATCTATATGCATTATCTAATTGTTCATTCTTCAGTTCTACTATACATGTGAGACATATTTTTTTTCATCATCTAGTTTAATCATTATCATGATGTAACTCTAGAATATTTACAGTACTCCAATATTGCTCCTTATCATCCTTTAATTACTTATTTTTATTGATATGAATGGATACTATAGAAATAATTTGGGAAAGGCTTGAGCTCATCCCTTTACTTTTTATTTCCTTGTACGTGATATAAAAATCCATGATTATCGGATCTCTTAAAATTATCATCATGGTTAAAGTAGCAGGATCCACTCTACTGAGAGAATTAACCACATTGTTTTCATTTTCCTTGATAGTATGGAATTGAGTAGCCATAGTCTTTGATTAACTGCAAACATATCCTATGTTTCATGTTCAAATCCTTATATGTGACTATATATTTCATACCCATATGATGAGTATATAACTCTCAGTTTTCATAATTATTAAAATTCCTCCATATATTTATTATAAATATTACATCCTATAGAGATAAATCTTATATCATGTAATTTTTTTCATGGATCATTAATTAATGTGAGCTTTAATTTACCAATATGTAATTTTTAAAAAACACACCCAAAACCCTTGATTGATGCATTACCATATATCACAAACCCTTATCTACTAATGTGTAGTGTTAATATTGTTGCATGGACCATTATTTTATTAACATCCCTAAAAATATATTTACTTTCATCTATCCATAGGATCTTAACTCCCAACCGAGTTAAAATAGTAATTGGATTAGAAAGTCATGGAAAATATCTTAAAAATCAATAATAATATCCAACTAATACAACAAAATAATGGATATCTATTATATTTTTTATTCAAATAAATTCTTTAATCAACTCTGTTTTTGAAGGATCAATATATATAAACTCTATTGATATTAAATGACTAATGAATGATACTTCTTATATCCAAAATTCACAATTTCATCCTTTCTAATTTGGTTTCTAATTACCCAAGGTCATTATCACAGTCGATATATTTTCTTCAGTTTCATCCATGATATTGGAATATATAAGCATACCACATATATAAAAAACCAAAAATTGATTTTGGTAATTTTTAAAGACATTAAATCAATGATGAAATGAGGGGAATTTGTATCTCTAAAAGTTATTATTTTGAACTCATAGTGTCTATATCTTTTTTGGATGATTTTCATACGTGTATCATACCTTTTCACCATTAATTGATGATATATAGATCCATGGAAAATATTTGAGAATAAATTTTACCCAAAAATTTGATCATAAAAATCAATTATACATGATAGAGGATACTTGTTTTTTATTGTGATCTTGTTATATCAACAATAGTCAAGGAAAATATGTATAGATTCATTTTTCATCAAAAAATGAGGATTGGTTCACCCCATTATGAAACAATTTTCTATATGATACAATTATTTAGAACCCATTACATTTATTATTTAATTTATTTTTTCTAATTGGGGCCATTATATAAGTGCCATTTGATATAGCCATACTATCAGGTATGAGTTCAATATAAAACTAAACCTCATAATTTGGGGAATACTGAACAAACAATTATTAAATACATCCAAATATTTATTCCCAATAATCATATCCTTATTATTGTGTTTCTACCCAACCATTTTGGCTAAATAAACTTAATTATTTTGGATCAAGATCCATAAATAGGAAATAATATCAATAGAGAGTTCATAGTTTTCCTTGAACTGATGGTCATTCATTTGTCGATTTGGGATATGAAATATTATTTCTATATATTGTAAATGTTCATGGGATATATGTAGAGAGATACAATCAATGATAAAAATTATTTCAAATTTCACAAAAAAGGAGAGTAATATTTTTGTAGGAATCATATTACTAGAAACCTCAAATGTAGAAGGTTATATTACATTATATAAAATCATCTTACCACAATGCGTGTTAAAGGACAGTTCAATACATAATCACTACTGTTTGGATTTCATACCCTTATATAAATTTCCTGACAATATGAGGTTGGATGAAAGAAATACAATAATATATTTATTGTTATTAAGGGGATGATAAGTGTACCTTTGAGAACATAATTTTCATGATCCATTTTAGTAGTAGAAATTGCATAGGATTTTCGTTTGTCCCAAAAATTTTTTTGATGGTGTCTATCATCATCATTGAAAATTACATGGGTTAATTGTTTTCCATTAATATAAAACTCTTTATAATTGAAACATTAAAGTGTGGTTATTTAATTTGGTCGGCCACTCATCTCTTCCATTTTTTGGGACGACCTCTTCATATCTTTTCAGCATTAATATTCTCAGTGAAATTATTTTCTATGCATGATGCATTTACCCATACTATTAGGACATTTTTTCCATGATTCATCCCAGTTTTTAACAAATAGGATGTTATATAGTATTTCTAATATGAATTTTATTATATGAGATACCACGAAACAACATTTTATACTACATGTCCCCAAAACTATAAGAATAAAAATTGTCTCCCATTTTTCTACCATGATTGAACATTGAATAATTACCTAATATATATTATAGTCCCTTATAACAAATGATTTTTATAGAATTTGTTTTATGTTACTAAAGTGGTGATCAATTTTTATTTCAACCTCAGTGATAAAACTAGTGGATTACCTGATAAGTTTTGTGATGTTTTATTCATTGTTATAAATGGATTTCCCCACATTTTATTGTAGAACATGTAATTATGACTCCAATAATATCCTATGTTTTTGTGGGAATACTTTTTAAAAAATATTTTCTTAAACTCCCCCAATTCCATGTAGTCAAATTATATATATTTCCCCCATGTTATTAAATGGAGTCAACCACTGACTATCATGGCCATCTAAATAATAAATTCAAAATAAAACTTATTATATTTTGATAACTAAAAAATATGACAATTATTTTCTATTATTTTGATCCATTGGTCAATAATTTAAGGATCAGAATACCAACTATAGGATAGTGGATGTTGTTGCATGAAGGGATCAATTAGGATTTTTTCCATCCTTTTTAGATTAAGTAGATCAATGTGGTGGTTATTATTTTTTATAAAATGATATATTAAGGTGGGAATTCAAAATTTACATTTCACTCTAGATCCTATCACAGTTTTTAACTCATTTGTATAGTCATGAAATTTTCATTCAAATCATTTGTTCACTTGATTCCTCCTTGTTCAATCAATATAATAAAAATTTAAAAGGTGGTGTGGGTATTTAGTAATAATAACTATATTATTATATAATATGACAACCAAAACCAATCATATGATTCATTAACCAAATGAATCTTACTTATGAAACATCGGGTTTTACCTATATCTATTTTGGTATAACCTATATTGATTCATATTTTATCCGGATATTTTTCATATCCTAACCTCAAATTGAAATAAACTATACTCTGATGCCAACCGAGATAACCCAATAATAACATATATACATTTTATAAAAGTTACCTTAATTATACTTATTAACTCATGAATAAATATTCCCCAAAACTAAATGGTTTAGTGTGTTTCATTGTTAGCTACGCAAATGAATTATTTTTGTATAAAATGTACATGTATTCCACATATAATTCACACTCAACACCCTTCTAGACATATAATTTGTTATATTATTTATTATACAAAGGGTAATGGATATATAAGAGATGGGTGATATTATATTTTCAATAGGGGGTAAAACATACAAGATATCAATAAAAAAGACTATAATGAAGATTAAAAGTGACCATAAGATGAACTTGTGGTTTTGAGAACATAATCAAGGTATATGAACATAAATAAATCATAGCTAAGAAAATATTTTTCCTAAAACATAACCATGAATCATAAAAAATGATTTTTTATAACATAATAATTGATCCATAACAATATTTCATACACATAAGTAGAAAAAATACTATCGTAAGTCAAGGATCACTGTCATGACTCTCATCACATAGTGGATGAATGTATCATGACATAATAGACTACGATAACAACTCATGTCCCATAGCATAAAATCTCATAAGATATAAACTTTACCCAATGAATTGGAAGATTATATAATTTTTATCAAATTCATCATATTAGGGAGAAATATATATATATATATATATATGTTAATATATGTATGCAAAATGAATATAGAAATAATCTATTAAATCATAACATAATTAAAAAGTGGAAATAAAATGGGTTAAAAAATAATTTTCCCATTAAACAAATAATAAACCATATAGATAAATAAAATGGATGATCCCATTTAACATATCCATAATAAAACTTAAAAACACTATATGATATGTTCATAAATAGAAAACCCTTCAGAATAATATAAGAAAATTGAATAGAAAATATGGATAAATATCCTTAATTTTGATAATTTTTTAAATAATTTATTTATTAATTAATGGTTTTTAAAAAATAATGATAAAATAAATAAAGTATAGTTTGAATAATAATTTAAAAATTAATAGTCAGTTAACCATGGAAAGAAAAATCATTATGATAATACAAAGAAAATTGTTGGAGAAAGTGGTTGTTGGAAACAGAATATAAGAGATAAAAAGTATTACTTTAATGCCTTTTTATGTAATAATAAGTTAATAGAATTTGATTTTAAGAAATTTCCAAAATAAATAGAATAAAATTCATGGAATAATATATAGGATATGGATGTGTAGGATAATCATTACCCATTGAACATAAAAGATAAATGTAATTCCACTTATACATATCATTTTTGATCAATTACAAATCAATGTTTGGGTTAATATGTAATCCCAAAAAAAACTACAACAAAATAAAATAAATTAGTATTTTTAAGGAAAGTATCTAAAAATTCCATAATGAAAATATATACATAAAAAATATCAATTTCAAAGGTACATTGGTAGAGAAACCCTTATCGTTACTATCTAATACTATAAACATACTTTAACCCCTGTATAATAATCATACCCAAATTTATATCTTATGTCAAAACATTATTCATATA
This sequence comes from Viscum album, assembly GCA_963277665.1. Lineage (NCBI taxonomy): Eukaryota > Viridiplantae > Streptophyta > Magnoliopsida > Santalales > Viscaceae > Viscum > Viscum album. The sequence goes on from OY728121.1 coordinate 1,607,477,450, forward strand.
TATTACCTTTTATATTATTAAATTATAATAATTTATTATATATTTATTATTTATTATTTATTTTCACCAACAGATACAAGTACATATGACTGTTTCGTACTAGTTTCAGTAGAAAAATTTTATTCATCATTAATTGATAAAAATTTCATTTTTATTTGATTATTCATGGTATAAAATTGTGAAATTATAATGGTTATATTTCTATGTTTATTTAATGAAATATATGGGAATATTTCTTCATAATGGAATTCAAGACATGTAGGTTTTATATGTTTTTTAATATTAACAATATACTTTGCAATGAAAATTAATTTTAATTTCACCCATACAGAAGTATAATAATAAAGAAAATTAGTCATTAATATCTCATATTACCATTATTTTTGTTTTTATACATTAATTTTGAAGATAATATTGAGTAATTCTTGTAGGTGGCTGAATCGACCCAAACAAGAACATATTATAATATTGAATGAGTAATAGTATAGAGATAAATTATAGTTAAATTATTTTTATATAAGAATATTGATGTTGATAGTATATCATTATATTGGATAATTATAATTAACAAAATTTTGAGAAGGTACATAAAAAACATAGAGATGAAGTAAATACATATTTTGATAGATTCACTCCTTATTATAATGGTTCCCTTAATAATGAATAATATAAGCATCCTTTTTAACAGTATCAAATTTAAATTATCCTTGATTTTTAAATTGTTAATAAATTATAGGTATTTTTATGTGAAATTTAATTTTCCTATACTTGTGTTTACTATGTATTTATTTAAGGATAGAGACCTTGTTAGCATAACAAAAATTATTTTTGTTATATAACACATTTGAATATTATATGGAATATTTTTGTTTCTAGGAACTAAGAAAACATGGTATTTCAAGGACATAGAGCCTTAATATGGATATAATAAAAATATTAAATATCATTTAACATGGACATATAATTTTTATGAAATAATGGATTATCTACTGAACAATTACTTAAATGGGAAATCAGAGACTATCATTAGTTCTAGAATGTAGGTTTTAACCTACACATGATATAACCTTTATATGGGTTCCACATTTGGTTAAATCTATTTTAAGGGTGATTTTTACCCTTTATTTGTTTATGAAATTTATTAAAAAGGAAGAATATGTGGTTTCAAATAAAATTACCAAATAATATTTGATTTGGTTTAAGTGATAATTTATTTCGAATATGACTGTTTTATTAGGTAGTTTAAAATAATAATAATAATATTATTATTATTTTCACTAATTTTGACGAAGAAAATGAAGGGGAATATACTTGGAAATTAATTTTTTTTGTTTTTCATAATTGATGATTAAATTAAAATCATGGGAGAATATTTATATACACGTTGGGTAATAATAATATAATTACATTTTCTAAAAAATAGTTTCTTTGTAGTTAACAAAAATTATTAACTATTATCCTTTTTAATGGAATTTATTGTCGAAAGTTTTATTGTAGTAATTATGGTGAATATTTTTTAACAATAAAAACTATTAGTGTTAATGTTCTTGTTATTAAATTGATAAAATAATATATTTGTTTGATAAATTTACTAATATATAAGGGTTATATATATATATATATTAATGGGTGTATATATGTATATGAGGGTAAATATATATAATGTTTGTAAATATTATATATATATTTATATTTATATTTGTGTGCATGTGCTGGTCTATATATGTGTATATGGGTGTGTATATATTTATATTGTGTATATAAGAGGGTTCAATATATAAATATATATGGTTGAAATTTGATATATATTTTTAAAGAATGATTTAATGATTTTAAATGTGAATTATTAAAAAAACGTTTGAGCGGTGGAATAGGTGTTTAATAGGATAAGGGAAAAATAATGGAATTAAAGAAAACAATTAAATAATATAGAATAAAATGTAAATAACTGGGTGAATTCAGGGTGTCTTTAGATTACAATGGAACTCCCCCTGTCTCATACTTCTCTATCTCTCCCTCTCTCCTATGTACTATATTTTATTTTATTGTTATTCTTTCCAAAATTCTATCATCGATATATTATCTGACACTGATAAAATTGGCATGCCAAAGGATCCCTTGGTTTTTCATGATGACAAAAAAATAAATTCTAAGATTGTATTTGAAAGATGTTTGAGATTTTTTTTCATATTTAAATTAATCATTTTATGTCTCAAAGGTAATTATGATTCAATATAATATCAAAATATAAATGGTTCTATAATTTGGTGGTGCAATCAAACTCGAACATGAATTGTCGTCCTCAATCAACATTATACTAATGTTCTGAAGTTAATTACCTCTTTAGGAAATTTTTATTAATTTTTTCATATTATAATATATCTATATCAGGATAATTGATAATCATGCTTTATTGTTACAGCATGTGGGTGTGTGTATCCCATGAGACCCATTGTGGTATTTGATTCCATAATTAATACTATAGTAGCTTGATTCCATGTTTGATTATGATCACTAATTTTTATGTGTTTTTCAACTATCATGTTTATATTCTTATCTTGTATTCTCTACCTTGTTTATGTAAGTTACTTTTCATTAGAGGTTTCATTCTTGGTTCTCAAATTAGGTGGACTGTCGTGACATGGTTGTCCCATAAAAGGGGAGAATTAATGACTTGTAATAATGGTGACTATTGACCAATGAACATGGTAGATATATGATGACACCATTTTTTCATATTGATGATGAACTACAAGAATTGAATTACATGTATAGTGTTTATCAATGCTTATTTGATTTGTGAGTTGTGAACTCGATTAATAATTGATTTTCAAGCATCACACTTGAGTCCTAGTTAATTTGTGAGTTACACACTTGATGCCTAGTGGAGTTTTTAGAATTATGATATACTTCTGGTCTAGTAGAGAACTATATCCTGTGTAAAAATGATCCGATGAAGTCTTCTAGAAATAGATTCACTAGACCAGTGGTTAGTTTTTTACATCTTACAAATTTTCATAATCCATCCAGCATAACGCTAAAGTCAGTACGGTCAGGGTCTTGTGGTAGCTTGGTTGCTGCACAACCACTCAAATTTCAATTATATGTTTATTTGACTATTAAAAATTCATTATTATTATGAAATAAACATTTTATACTTGAGAGAATTTGGTTAAGGATTCTTTGGTAGCATCCTATAGAGTCATGTACTCATACCCTACAAAGGCCTTTTGTTGTGCTTATAGATTTCCTTACCAGTGATCTAGGGAAGGGTATGATCCCTACGATGTATGTTTGAGAATTGGAGAATGGTTCTAGTCAGAAATCAGGTATGTATCTAAAGGATCCCACTTTTTATGTGCAATTAATGATATTTTTTCCTTTTGTCGTATAATTTTCATCCTTTCATCAATACCCATTACATTTTTTATTTACCTCACCTTTATTTTTTCCAATCATCACTCAAGGTAACAATTTTATGGAGTTATGATCACACCTCAAGTACAAGCTCCTAAACATAGGCTTAAATTGAATCTACATCTTCCACCCTATAAATAAAAGTATCACAATTAATCATGGGGGATATAAATTAAGTATAAAATTAATCTAGGGCTGATGGAAGGTTGGAAGAATATTGAAAATCATGTAAGGCACAAACAATAGGATAAAAACTATTGTACAATTCATGATGTTCAAAAGAAAATCTTAATGAAATGCTCACCACCGATAATTTAATTCAATCTCACACACCCCTAAATGTTTATAATAATGACTAACTAAAAATCTAATCATAATGAATAATAATCCTCTATTTTTTCTATATATTTCACATATTTTTTTTTCATTTTTAAAAATTTATGATTGGAAAAAAACCTCACATCCACCATTAAACAACATTTGATAAAAATCAACAGTTTGGAAAATGGTGATGTTTAATTCCCCCAATTGATTTTTTTTAAGATTCCATAGGATAAGTCTCACATTCTCAATATAAAAACCTATGATTTTGTGATCATTGGTCTAATAAGGGTTATTTTTTACCAACTCATGAAACAACCCATTTTTTCAATTTTTTAATTTTTTAAACAATAAGAGGGATATACAAAGGAATATAATAAATGTAAATATAAAACTCCCCCAAAATCCATGGAAGCATCCCAATGTCTCTTCTCATGAAAATTATCCCATATCCACCCTGAAAAACTTCTCCCCCACACTAATTCAAGAGAATATTAGGTAAAATAAAAGATTTGGGTATGAAAGGAAATAATTCCTTGTAACATGGATTAATCCTAATAAGGTCAGCCGTGGATTATAATGTTTAATGTAGGATCAATGCACTGGTGGGTCTTATGATAAAAGTTCTTATAAATAAATATCCTCTATCATTTCAAAAGTGAATTTGTACAGTCAATGTTTTGGCAGGATAACAATGCAAGATTTAGTCATGTTACATGCCCCTAATATCACTCTAGAATTATTCTATAAAAAATAGGAAATATTTTTTCTTGAATCCTCTTTGGAATAGGAATATAATATATGTGAATTAGTTCATGTCATGAAAATGAATAATAATTTTACTCAATGCATGCTTTTTAGGAATCAACATCATGAATATAAATCATTTCAGAAATCATTTTCATGAAATTTCAAATTAAGGAAAGGTAGTTACTTTTTAAATTTTCATTTATAAATGATACATTTATAGTCCTCATATATAATATTTTCTAGGATGTCAAAAATATTTCTAATAGATTATAATGCCTCCTTGTTCAGTTTGTACAAGAAAACAATTCAATATTTTTTATCAGTGAATTCAATTCAATTCTGTTCATGTAGCAATTCAATTCATTTTTTTTCTAATAATGTGGTAAGAATACATGGGTTGGAAAGATATAAACATGTATAAAAAGTAATCCCCTTTCATTTATGCCTCTGAATGAGTCTCTAAGGTTATATCAATCATGGTTCATGACGTGTAGTCATATTACACGATGTGTGTTGTTCATGTTTTCAGATTTATTAATCACTTAATTATACTTCCTTATAGAGACCTAATATATAAAAATAAATAGTGATCATACTTTACATTATGAATGTAAAATATTTTTATTTAGAAGGTACAAATTTCAAGAACACTGAGATTTTTTTATTTTGATAAAATAAAATAAATCTATGCCTCTGAAATCAATTTTTAACATCCGAGTTTCGTCCAAATAAATACCCCATTTATGGTCATTCATAATTACATTTTATAGTATCTCTCTAATGGGAACATGTTTCAAAGATAACCATATTAGATTATCCCACATCCGACCCCAGTTTTCATATGGGGTAGTCTTTATCTTCCTCATCCATTAGTCCTTCGTGACTAGTGGTGGGATATAATTTAATGATAAATGTATTTAATGAAATAAAAAATCAAAATCTAACGAGATATTTTAGTTTTCCTGCACTACCACTTCTTTTTCTTTATTTTCTTTTTTTTTGAGAATTTGTAATGACTGCTTGAATTGGAGCTTCAGTTTTTCTCCTGTTATTCATTAAATTGTTGTAGGGAGTCTCATTCTTCGTTAGTCTCAAGAACACCAGTATGTTCAATGCACATTTTGTCATTATCTTCTTTATTTACTTTTACTTATTCCTTTAATTTTATATATTTTATTACTTCTAAATCCTGCTCCTCTTCGTATTCGAACATCCCCTGAAAAATTTCCATCAATTTTATTTCTTCTTCTTCACATGGTTTAAAAATTACTTCTATTTATTGTTATTCGTATTTTTTATGCATAATAGGGATGCATATGGTTCTGATGATTCTTTAAAATCATGAGGTTCATCTTTTTCAACATTTCCAACAAAATCCATGAAATGTTCATTGTTACATGCATCTAATTTTTCTTCCTTTTCCATTTATATAGTATTGAATTATTCCGTATTTTTATCTTATTCATCTTTAAATAAATAAATACATTTATGAGATTTTAATGGTAATTACGTACTAGGGAATTTTAAATTTCAAATAACACATGAATTTTGAGTAATAAATTCTTCTAGATCACTGAGTTGGGCTTCATTATCGTCCATCTTTTCATCCAAAAATGGAATGACTATGGCAAGAAATTTTCTAGATTGTCTTATAAATTCTGATCCTAGGGTTTTTGGAAGGAGTGGTCCTCTTGAATTTACTACTATAGAGTATTTTCTCTATCAATAGCATGGACATCCTCAAACTCTTGACAAACATCATCTTCAAATGATCCTCTATCTACATTAGAAACCATTGGTAGAAGATAATTAAAATTATTAATTATTTGGGAATGGTGAATGTTCAATTATCCCTGATTACTGATTTTAGCCTCATTATAGTCCATCCACTTGTCCACCATTTCAATGCACTGAGGGAGTAATTTTTTTTCCTTTCATAGTGATATGACTCTTAAGATTTCTAAAATTAATATTTTTCATGATTTTTTGCCTGACCCAACAATTTAAATGATAGACTTGATATATGGGACCTACACCATTTGGTATATAGTAGCTTTCAACCCTATGTGAGGTTTTAAATTCATATAACTCATGAGAATATGAATCAATCTCACCATTGTTGTTCTTTATCCCCGCTTATGAATTCAGTGCTTCTTATGTGGTCAAATCCACATAATATTCAATATATTTTGATGGTGGTGTGGTATAAAATTTGGTCATTTAAAAACACATATGGAACACCATGAACCAATAAAAAAATAAAAAAATATGATAATAAAAAAAGACTTCAAAATCAATTTAAAAAACTAAAGTCATTAAATAGTAATGGGATTAGAAAAGTATTTGACCTAAAAAATCGGTCTCAATATTTATGCAATGCTTCAATTATCCCCAAAAATTCCACAAAAATTTGAGGAATCCAAAATGAAATTTTAATTCTTCCATATGTGATTATAGTTATAAATTTATATTGTCCAAAATCATAATAATCACAAATCCATTGTATAGAATAATTCCATGGTCAAACCCTCATATAGCATGGAACACATCAGTAAAATGTCTTGAATAAATGTTAAGTCATTTCAATTTCAGTTTTATTTTTCTTAACTAATGATGAAATTGAAATAAATGAAATAATGTAGTGAAATAGAAGAGAGGGAAATCAGTTTCCATGAGTGATTTTTCTAACTAAATTTAACTTCCCTACAAAAATAATTATATAAATGGCTTTGAAACCAAACAATTTCCACGATAGAGGAAATGATAATTCCCTATAAAACTACCGTAGAATCAAAATTCATCATGGTATGATGAATAAAAATAAATATATGGAATATAACTAAAATTTCTATTAGGAGAATTGCAATTCAATCCAACGATCTGGAATAGAGTATCTCAATCATAATTGGGTTCGTTCATTATTGAAAACATATGGTCAATGATTCAATAATGAATAAAATAAACACGTAGGAACACCATGATACCATCAAATAAAATCTTCTTTAACAGGAAAGGCATGTAGAACTATGAATGTATGTACCCACTTTAACATAATCAACTCCCCTAATGGGTTTTAGACAACCATCATTGGGGGATTTACAATGACGATTAAACCCCAATAAAATGGAGAGAGATTGAGAAATAAATAATGAAACAATAATAAAGAAAAAAAATATGGTAATTAAACTAATTAGAATTCAAAATTATATAGAAGAAGGAGAAATAAATGAAAAGAAAAACCATATAAAGAACTTATCTACAGCATCCTCCTAATGGTCGTGACTCCAACAACAAATTCATTATTTCAGTGGTGTCTTGGATTATCTATTTTTAGGATCTATATGGGCTCCAGTATTAATTAATTCCATAAAATAATGGTCTGGGTGGCTCTTATGGTGAATATTTGGTAAAAAATGAATATTTTCATAATCTGGGTGAAAACATCCCTTCTGGGAAATTACACCACCTGTAACTGAGTTTCCCCACGTTTAATTATATGTTTGGACAATTAAACCTTTTGTAAATTATTCTCACCCGGTTTAATTGTCCAGTATGCTTTAATTTTCATTAGTTTATGTCCTCTCATTCCCCGCATGATCTGGTTCACGTCGTGTAATGATTAGATGGCATGTAATTATATTTTGATACTTTAAAAGCCTCATTTTTTTTATTTCTTCAATTTTATTCCCGACAAGTGCCCCAAGATCATCCTTAAAATTCCGATGTCAGACCTCCTTTTTTCCTAGCAGTGCAAAGTGACTTTTGGTTCCACTATTCTATTTTTCCTTCCTTTTACTCCAAATGTCAACCCTAAATAATAATTTTCAAAACATTAATATCAGCAAATGGACTTATTTTTAATCAATTAATATGTAGTTAATTCATATATTAAAACCCATGAAAATATGTATACAAAATAGAGTTATAACCTACTGAGTCATGTACTCACACCCTAGAGAGCCTTTTTTTGTGCTTTTTGATTTTATGAATGGAGATATGGGGAAGGGGTAAGATCTCCATTGTTTATAGTTGATAATGGAAGCATGGATATAGTAATAAACCAGGGCATTTTCTAAAGTATGGTATCATTTATTTATTTATTTTAATCCTATACAACACACAGGATAAGCTACATATATTGGGAGCTACATATTATTGAATGACATGTATTCAATTTTTTATATTTCAATATGCTTCTCTGAATATATATTTATTATCTTGTTTTCAATTTTTTCTTGATCTCATTACATGATACTAAGGCTTTAGTCTCATCATTGATGTAATCAGACCCTCACAACTTGTCAAGAACCTCTAATACTCTGGGTGGTACACAAGAGCTCACATGGAATTTTGGCATGGACACAATGTTTTAGGTTGGGATGTTACAAAATTATATTATATATAATCGTATATATTGAATTTTTTATTATCTTTTCATTTATTTGGGAAAAGGTAGAAAGGTGTTTCAATGTTTGGGACTCAGGTAGGGGAAATATGATAGTGTCTTTCCAACACTATAGAGTGGACGTTTGGGTTTCCATAATGTATAGGAAATTATGTTTCACTCTTAGTAATTATTAAATTCATATTGGGTGATACACAAGATATTAATATGTAATTTAGGATACTTATGTACTTTTTCATGCCCCATGACTAGTAAAATAGGTACACATGCCATATATAAACCTGTTGTTGTGTTGCATTATAGGTATTTTATCAAATTACATAATTTTTGTTATATTTTTGGGATAGTTCCCCTTTGTGTGATTTATATGAGTTTTCATTATGTTATGATATATCATTATTGGAATTAATTATTTTAATTGATCATGTTGTAATGTTAGTATATATATAAAGAGTATGAATAATGTATAAGGAAAGAGATCAGAAATATTTCTTGGAGAGGTTTAACTTGGGTTACCAGTATACCGCTTGGAGAAACGTCTGTGATCACATATATTAGATTTGGTTTGTTTATTTTCATAATATTATCTATATTTGAGTGATTCATCATCAGAGATGTTGGAGAATGATTCTGATGTTCATTCTTAGTGACTAGAGTTGTTTGAACAGGACTGATAGAGAAACAAATAATAAATATATTATATCATGTGTGAAATGTTTTTATGAAATAATGTAATTCCTCCAAAATGGTTATCAAATTGTAAATATTAGTACTTCATTTGGTTTAGAATGTTCTTTTTACCAAAATCATTATCTAGCCATTGTGCCCATTTAGAGTTTGGTAAAACTGGAAATAATGGTAATTTTTTTTAACTTTTTGAAATGTGATGTTTTTATGAATGTAGAATATATGTCTACAATGAAATTTATAAAATTATATTGATTTGGTTAAAATGATATGTTATTGGGTATTTGGAAATTTTTTGGGTAGTATAAAATATTTTTATTATTTTTATTATAATAAATATTTTTATTAAATAAAGATAATTGAAATATAAAAGTGTAATTTAATAATTTTGAATTCTCATAATCGATGAACAACATTTATCATTGGTGAATATATATGGGTAGGTCAAAAAAGAGTGATATTATTATTCTTACTAAATAATTGTTTCTATGTGGTTAATAAAATTTAATAACTATTATCTATTATAATTGAAGTAATTATTGAAATTTTTATGGTGGTATTGATGGTGGATATTTAATGATAAATAAATAAATATTTATTATTATTATTTTTAAATTGGGAAAATAATATTTTTCTATGATAAATGTATATATATATATATATCTCGGTAAGATATATAAGTATATATATACATAAGAGAGTTTTTATATGTACTTTCAGGTGTGTGTATTGGTATTATGTTTTTTTATATTTGAATTAAATATATGTGTGTGTATATATATCTGTGTGTGTTTGTGTGCATGGGTATATATGTATATATAGTTACGTGTGTATGTATATAATTTATATATATTGTTTTTATGGATATATATTAATTAATTTTAATATATTTTTAATGAAGGATCTATTTTGTTAAAAATGGGAATTTAGAATAAACTAATGAGGGTTGGAACATCGGTTTAAGAGGAGAAGAAATAAAAATTAATGGAATTAAAGAGAACTATTTAATGATGAAATTGAAAAAATGTAAATAATAGGATGATTTTTTGGAGGATATGGAATGCAAGTTAATTTCTACCTCTCTAATACCTATATCTCCCTCCCCCACTCCTACATTCTTTTTAATATTTTTTTTTAAATTTTTTTATCAAACATATATCTTCAATATCTTCTCCGATACTAGTTTGGCTGATGCGTAGTCCATGAAACTGGGTTAGTATCAAAGAGAAGAAACTAAATCCTATGTATTTCAATGGTTTTTGGTATTTGGGTCATATTTAATTTATGTTATTTAAAAATAAAAGTAAATGATAATTATTACTCATTTCAAAATGATAATGGTTCTATGATTCAGTGGTGTATTTATACTCAAAATTCAACCCATTTCGTCCATCATTGTTGTACCCAAGGATAAAATTTCATTACCTCTTTGGTATTTTGTTACACATATTTACATATTATAAAATATGTGTTAGCATAATGGATAACCAATCTTTATTGAGATGTTATGTGTGTGTGTGTAGCCTTTGAGACCCGTTGTAATATTTGGTTCCATGAGCGATACTATAGTTTCTAGATGCAATGTTTGATAATGATCACTTTTTTTATGAGTTTCCACATTTCTATCATGTTGATATGTTTATAATGTGTTCTCTACCATGTATAAATTGGTTACTTTTTTTAGAGGTATCGTTCATTGTACTTTGAATATGTGGATTATCATGACATGATTGTACCACGGAGTGGGAGGACATAAAAATTATTATAATAGAGATGATAAACCTTAGAACATGGTGGAGATATGAATGTAATAGGGATTCATCTGATGGTTATCTCAAGGAACTATAGACCAAGAATCTGGTAACATTATTCCTAGTAGATTTAGAATTTGTTCACTCAATGTTTTGTTGATTTCTGAGCAACATTCCCGATGCCAAGTTGATTTGATAATGCCATACTCTCTACCTAGTTTATTTATGAGTAGAATTCCATACCTGATGAATAGGGGAGAATCCAGTCCCATTTAAATATTATTCTATGAGGTTTTAATGTGACATAATCCCATGTCCAGTTCTTAGCTTCTAACTTCTTACATCTTCCCATCATCCTTTAAGCATAGAGCCGAAGTAGGTATGACCGGGGTCTATGAAAGCTTTGATAGTACATGACCACATAATTTTATATTTAATGTTTATATTATTGTAAAAAAATTATTATTATTATGGAAAACACTTGTTATACTTGGGAACACTAGGGTATGAACTCATTTATGTTTTCCTATAATGTCTGGTACTCACCTCCTACTCTAGAATTTTGATGTGCCTATTGATTTCATTATAAGAGATCTGGTTAAGGGAAACATCCCTAAGGTAGATGGTTGAGAATAGGAGAATGAATCTAGTATAGGACTTGGATAAAATCTAAAGGACCATAAAATGTATATATTTATTTATTAATTTTCTGCACTATACACTCTATAAGCTCAATATTTTCTGAGATGTTTTTATTGTATGCCATGTATTCCATTTTTGGATTTCCCAATGTTACCCAATTTATTTATTTATTTTATTGTTTATGATATATTATTTATAAAATGACATGATAGTAAGGGTAAAATCACCCCACTGATGGACATAGACCCTTATTGTTAGTAAATTTCCTTTTTCATATGGGGAGGTGCGTAGATGGTCTGGTGGAATTATTAATCAAACCCAATAGTTCATGTTAGGATGTTAAATCTTTATTGGGGCCAAAAGTTACACCAATTGAATGTGGGTTGTAGTGGAAGAAATTTTTTCTGGCCTCCAAGAGTAAACAAAATAATAATTTTTTTGGGTTGAGTAGAGAAGGATTCATCTTATAGATAATTATATGTCACATGGTTGCAATCATTCATTCTTTAATGGTCGAGGAAGTTTATTGTAAAAATTAAAGTGGATAATAAATGGAAAAAATAATGGGAGTAAGATATTAATTCCATTATGAAAATTTATATTATACTTTTATGTATTATATGTCATTTTAATAATATACTATATTTTACTATTTGTATGGCTTCCTAATTACATTCATTAATCACCCCAATTATGTATTTTTTCACAAAAATAAAAATCTACCTTTCACCTCAATTCTATCACCTTATTCTAAAAAATTAATCTATTTTATCAAATTTAATGTCCAAATATCTAAAATTTATTAGTAAAATAAAAATATTTAATTCTTTTGAAATACACTTCTTATTGAATAATACATTTTATTATATATTTAGTGCTTAAATTTTGATTAATTTGTAATTTTTTATTTAATTATTACATGTCATTAATTTATTATAACTATTTAATATATTATTTATAAAATATTAATAATTTCTCTAAAAGTATTATATGCATATTATAAAATTTTCAATTTACAAATTATAAATATACACTCAAAAGGTCCATTTATATTTAAAACTATCATATTAACCATTTTAAATATTATATTTAACCATCCGTACTTCTATAAAATCCATTTATCTTTTAATTTCATTTATTTATAAAAATTTATATTATATTTATAATATTTTTTTTCTTTCCATAGTTAAAATTAGTGGCATGATCTTCAAAGAAAACTATAATGATAAACATTTAAATTTTATAGTTTTTATATTTAATTATGGTTTTATTTCTCTTGAAATATTCATTATGAGGTTTCAAATTTATTTCACATAATGAATTAATGTTTAAATTCATTTTAAAATTATTTCCTAATAATATAATGTATTGTTAATTTTATATTTGTGTAGAGTGTTAATCAATTTATTCCTTAATTTCATGTAATAATATTTTTGGGTTTTACCCTATGACCATGTGTGTTTGTGACCACAAGTTTAGTGTAGTTAACAAGTGGTGTGATTTATTACTAAATTATACAATATGTCAATATTTTCACATCATTGTAGAAAATTTAAACTTTAGTAGGTGATAAAGGGGAAATTAGGTTTCATAGTAAATATTTTGGGACTAGTAAAACAAAACGGATTTATTAGAACCATTTCAATTCATGATATTATTTTTATTCCATTATTCATTATTATTATCACAGTTTTCTCTACAACATGATATGTACATAGAGATTATTATTTATCTCCACAAATTTCACACCCGTGCACTTTTGTTTTGAGTCTATATGGGTTAGAAGGATCATATTGGTGGTTCTTGGTAGTATTAGTATATTGTTGATGATGGGGTTTCTGTTGTTTCATGGTGACTTGTGGATGTATTATCATTATTGTTTTATTTATTTATTGGAATGAGACCTTGTATTGGGGTATTTATAATGTATTTTTCATCATTTTCACAATTTTTGTTTCATACCTTATCATATTAGATATTTTATATTATATGATTATTAAATTTCCTTTACTTTTAGTTAGAGGTAGGTTATTCATATATGTACTCCCTTTGATATATGTGTGGACACATTAGTAATTTTTAATTTACTTGGCCTAGTGGTAGTGAGTTTTTTTGTTCACTTACTGATATGTCGCAACATGAAGGATTTGTATCAACTCATTGGGATGGAATGTTAGGAACATGGTGAGGCATGTTTTTAAGGACCCAAACTTAAACATTAAATAATCTTGAATTAAATGAATAATTAATATTGAGGATTTTTTCAGGTTTACTGCATTAGAGAATTAAGCCATAACTATTACATTAAATCTCAAAAATTACAAGGTAGTCACTTCTACTAAGTTTCCATTTTTTTCATAGAATAAAAACTCTTGAAAAAAAGAGTCATCTGTAGTCCCATGTTTCAGACAGCATGACTTTTCCTTGATCCCATCATTGACCCTATTCATCTTTATGCCTGATGAAAAACATTTCAAAACTTGGGATGAGAATAAAAATCTGAATAAGGGTTATAAAACAAACAAAGAAAACATTAGTTCATCAATACAAATATAAAATAAGCTCTTTAACATACCTCATGAAATAATAATATTTACATATTAAATTCAAATCATAAAGGTAACTTGTGGCATCCATAACATACTTAGGTTGTAGCAGTCATATCTACGTAGGGAGTTAAATTTGGAATACCCATCAGAGAATATTCCCAAAATCTCTTAAGAGAAACATTCATGTTTACCTCTGTCACGTTACCCAATGCATTGGAGAGCTATCTCGGGCTCACTGGCCCTAGGTTTATCATGGACCCACTCGTATTCATAAACAATGCCGAAGAACCATATCATAGTCATGACATATAAAACAAGCATAATGAAAAGATAAAATTTCCATATTTCTATCACAATATATTAATTCAAGATATTGACACAATCAATTCTTTATCAAACCATTTTGAAAAACCATTTAAAACATTTAATAAAGATATTTTTTAATCAAAGTGTCCCATACCACATTAAATTTTTTAAATGAATCATCATTTAAAAAAATTAATGTCTATATAAATAAATCCAAAAAACCATATCGGAAAAATGGACATTTATGAGAAATATTTAGAATAATAAATCTTTAGAACATTTTAACCAATATTTTAGTTAAAGTGTTTTTAACCAAATGAGAGACACTTGAATAAAAATAATTGAGGAATAACATTTAATCAGAACATTATAATATAATGAGAGTAAATGGATTAATGATATAATATTACAAATACCAACATATACAGCATATACGAGTGAATTGGTGCATAACAACAATTAAGTCTCAATGGAATGTAAATTGAGACGAAATGACTTATAAAAACTATACCCTTAGATTAAGGATAAATCAATTACATAGTAATGTGTGACAAATATAAATAAACTCAATATGATTGGATATTCAATGTAAATAAAATAGGGAATATTCACACATATTTTATTTTGTATGAACAACACCAATGACTTGGATGTTTAACTCAATGAATATAAATTGAGTAAAAATTACTCTTATCAAGTTTATATCGATGACTTGAGAATTCATCAAGGGAACGATTATGTGCATAAAAAGTATATACCCAGACCTGACCATGGGTGGGATGATGAATGCATAACACGCATGCACACTATACTCCTAATGCTTTTCCTGCCATGGGATGCCACAACCCAGAGAGGTGTGGCCACAAACCCCCAGTGTGCCACATGGCACATACAGGATCTTCCATGTGGCATACTCCTACTTTCGAGTGGTTTTTTTGAAAATATTTATTGGTTGTCTGATTTATGAAATTAAATAGTTTATATTATGTATTTTCCCCCAAAAATCACATTGGTGTGGAATGTTTTTCCATTTGAGTATGTTTCATAAGAGAGAAACTAGTTTTCATATTTATCTATATAGGGCTAATGACCAGGATCTAGTTGGACAAATAGAGTGTTCAAGTGTCTGGTACATCTCTCTTATGTTTTGTGTGTCACTCCCATATATTGTATTATTCCATCTTCCTCATTATGTTATACATTAATGTTGGATCTCAAACTTTTATATTCAGTGATATTTGTTAAGGATTTGGTTCTTCTATGATATTAAAATAAGTGAAGTGTCTACCAGTTTGGTAGTTGTGGTTCTCTAGTTGTGTGTTAATTCTCTTATATATTGGTTGTGTAGTGTGGTACTTCATCTAGAGTACCATGTTCTGTCCCTATTAATGAATATCAAGGTTCATAAGAGTTATTCATTGCATACCATAGTTGTGGTTATGGGATGACATGTCTATTTCCAATTTTTTGTGAATTTTGAGGTTTCATACTTGGTATATATATACCTTCCAATGCGTTGAAATTTTTTTCTATATATTTCATTTCATATAAAGTAGGTGTATAGTTTGGCCTCAATCGGGGTGGGTGCTGTTTTTCTAGAACATAATGGTTCTTGAACTGTTTTTTCATGGAAATGTTTTTTAACGAGAATGGAATCATAGGGGCATCTGATCTACAACTAAATTTTTATGTTTTTTCACTTCAGTTATTATTCATTGAGTATTATTCCCTGATATTGTTTTAAAAAAATTCCACCTTTCAAGGACTTAGTGTATGTTTTATTTATATAAATTGGGATAAGGCCTTAAAATATGTATGAAATGACTACTCTATGATAGTTACCAACCCAAATTTTATTAGAGGTGGTCTTATGGAGGAATCGACTTATCAGTACCTAGGATGGGTCCTGGAAGAATTTGTAATTTGATCACAAAAATTCCCTATCCAATTTTGTCAATAATTTTTGTTTGAATTTTTTTGTTCTTGTTACATTTTTTATATCTTTTTTCCACAAGGATAATTTCCTTATTGTGGTTAAATATATGTCAAAATATGTTAATAAGAAACATAGAATAGAAGTTTACATGATTCCTTATTAAATAGAAAGGTGTTTTGAGGCACTATCATGGAAATCTATCTTAGATGGATTCATGAAAAATGACAAATTATATAAGATAATTGAGGTACATATATTAATGTTTTTGAGAGGCATTTAATATGACTATTCTATATGTAACATTTTATGTAATATTCATGGTGCTAGAATGTGACAAGTTCTAAATATGTGGAATTCATAATAAAGTAAATGTTAAATAGTCTGTGAATTTTATCAGAACGTGGAGATAATTTTTGGGAGAGGTTTTCAGTTCATTTGACTTATTTTTGAGTGGTTGAGAATTCATTATAATTATTTTAAGAGGTGTCGTTGGAATTTGACATGAGGATGGAAATATATAAAATATTATTATGTCCTTAGGGTCTAAAATTTCAAGGATAATATTTTAGGGTCAAAAATATGACTTTGTAAAAATAATACATTTTACTAAAACATAACATTAGGTTATAGAATATGTCATTTATAGGTCCTATAATCCTTTGTACACCAGATGTTGATGGTGTATTATAGGACATTATAGCTGATCCAATAAGACATTGAGAGGTAATGTGTGACTTAGGCAGGATACATATCACTTTTCTATCTTATTTTTTCAATTTGTTTCTTTATTACACTTAGAATTATTGTATGAAATATATGATCTTTGAATAACATACAATGTAATAAAAAATAAGGGAGAATATACAATTATATAGTTATCTATTATATGGATGGGAGAATTAAATCAGATGTTTCTTGAGACCAATTATTCAATGATTTGAGATTCATGATCATTCCAAATGGATCGTTATTCAGTCCATGATAAAATATGCAATAGTCTAGGATAATGTTGGATCTGAGATGAGATTAATCTCACTGGATAAACTACCACATCATACTGTATCAGATCAAGAAAAATTGATTTGATATTTTGATTGAATTAAATGAATTGTATTATGTAGAGAGATAAAATAATGAAGGCCAATAATATTTTTAATAATAAAGGAAATATTAACAATGAAATAAAATGTGTATGAATAAGATAATGTAATCATATTCAATTAATTGATTCAAAATAGAAGGGTTCCCTAATTATTTTAAATGTAATGTGTATTTTAAAATTCCATTTTGGAAACAAAAAATTTAGTTCGATATTTATGATGAGTTTGAAACTAATTATGTTGTTGTATTTTACATAGAAGAATTATTTTACTGTCAGGACCCATTCAAGAATGATGTTTCTTTTTATTCATGACTATTTATAGTGATGAGATGAACTAGATCATTCATGGTTTTGGAGAGCTGATAAATTATGGTGACAATTATTTAAAGAATACATGGTCATGAACACATAAATTTGATTACATAGGTAGATATGTTTTTTGTGTTTTTTCAGGTATGGTTGTCTAAATAGGGTATTATAGGATTATGTAGGGGAAAGAGTATATCATTACTTATTATGGATCATAATTTTTGTGGGTAGTATGAAGTAGAAATATCTTATGTGAGTATTTTGAGATAAAACCTAATGTGACAATGAGTTGATTGAACTAGTATGGTCCTTGGTGTAACCATATATACATATAGTTGGGAAACTATAGGTGGGGTGATAATAAAATCATTATAAGGTATATAATTTTATATTGATCCTTGTATATCCTGAGTTTTATATATTCTCTTTTTACAAAAGCATAAGATGGGAGGTTGAGAGAATGTATTTAGAGGATCATATAATCAATATATTTAAATGATTTAATCAAAATGGAAATTTCACAAAATATTACCATTTATTTACACCCCCACCCAACTCTCTTAATTTTCCCTCCATCCTTGGGAATCGTTTGTGGAATAATAAAAAAAATTTCCCAAATAAGTAGTGAAAAAATTTTCACTATGGAAAATCCTAATTATATGAATATTATGGGTTTTCATACATTAAATATAAATAAGTAGTATAGATGTAAGAAAAAGATCATGGAATACATATTAACACTCACCAAGGAGGTAAGAGTTATGAGAACTGTTGGTTTCCCACCCAATCTAAAGGTATGCCCTTTCCCTTTTCCTAACATGAATTGTTTTCTGTTAATGGATGATCACAAACTCTATATTATTATCTCTTTAAAAAATGGTGTAAAAAATGGTTATTTGAATCTAAACTACTAAGGATATTTTGAAAAAATTATAATGTTGTTATGAAGAATATTACATAATTCAGTTTCTGAACATTTTTTTAATTTAATAATATATAACTGGTTTTCAAAACACAAAATATAATTATTTTCATGTTAGTTTAATAATATCCAACATGAAAAATATATTTTTCACATTTTATATTGATTAAATGACATTAAAAATAAAATATAATATTTTTCCTTGCTAATTTATCAATAACCAACATTAAAAAATTGATATTTAACATTGTCTATTGAATAAATAACAAGGAAGATAATGTATTCTATATTCTAACATTACATATTGAGAGAAAAAGTTAGAAACATATAATTTCATATAATTTCTCCATTAACTGACTTAAAAATTATTCTTTTCAATGTGGAATATAAAATAAAGATGTAGGAAATACTTTATAATTTTGGATATGTGTTGAGATATTACATATTTTTCATTCTATCAGGAGAATGACTTCAATTCTCTCTCACTTGGTGAACCTTAGACCTTCCTTTTTTTCATTCTATGGTCTCAATTATCTTCACTCGCACATACTTTTACTTAAATAAATTATTCTATTAATGGCTATTAATAAATTTCATTTCACCTCTACAACTATGTGTCATCCACTGTCACTCATTATCACATGTTGATTGTCTGTTATTTTTGTTTGTATATCCTTGTCAATCACTTCAATTCATATTTCCATTTTTGGTTTTTGATTATTTTCTCATTTTATATTCATTCAAGGTAATATAATTTTTATTCCTTTCTCCATTTTTCTAATGATATTACTTTATATTTGATTTGGCATCCACCACAATGCACCATCCACTATCAATCATCTTTGGCCACCACATACGTGTCCTTATAATTGATTTCAACTCATCAATTATCATGGTTCTATGTTTAATTTAAATAATAGGTTTACTATATCCACTTCCCACAAATAAAATTTATTTTCATTTATATTAGAGGCTCTAGTATTCTATTGAACTCAATTTTTCTTTTAGTTTTCGTCCACAAACACTGTCCCACATCATCTGCCACCACATTCACATTATTTCTATTGATCCCACCTTCTCAATCACCCTGTTTCCAATATCAATTTATGGTTAGTTTTAGAAATTTTTATTTTTTATGAATCCAAGGTATTTTAAATGGGATTTTCTCATCCAATTTTCCATTTATGACTCTTTATCATCACTATTTGGAATTAAAGATCCAATTATTCTCCGATCAAATTTATTTTTTAATAGGTGAATAATTTTTTTAGTTAAGTGTTTATCGTAATTTTTAAATACTATCATTTTAATTTGTTTACTGTTATATGATAGTTTTTAAAAGATGTTTTATTTATTGATTCTATGAGTTTTTATATAAAATTATATTATTATTGTTAAAATTATATATTAAAAAATAAATTTGATAATATATTAAATTATTTTATGTTTTCAATATATTTAAAAATATTACTTTAAAAATATGGGTTACTGCACTATGAACATGTGATGAAAATGAGGGGGCAATCAATTTTTTCATAAATGAAATGTCCCAAAAAATGATATTTTTTCCTTTCTAGAAATGTTTATATATGAATATGTTGAAATAAAGAGGGTTCCAATATCATTTAATTTTTCATGGTTTTAATATGAGTTACATACTTTGGATTAGGTATGCTATAAATTGGTAGAATTCTATATCTATTTGTGATGATGGTTTCCAAGATGATTAATCTGTTCAAATGGAATAAATGGTTTATGAGATTATATTAGAGTAAATTGAGAATAAATCGATAATTGTTCATTTATATCGTTATTCTAAAATACCACTGAATATGTGTTTTAATATATTTAAGGATTTATAGAAATGGTTAAGAATGAATAAATTTATGGTGAAAAAGGTATGGAGTGTAAATAGTTTTATAGATTTGGTACAAATATTGAATGATAAACATTTTAAAGACAATTAAATTCTGGAATCTCATTGTAAAGGGAAGTAAATGTTATTCCTAATGAGTTATTTGTATTAGATAATACACGTATTACTAAATTATTGTGTTCTATATTAAAAGAAATATGATTATATTTTAGAGTTCCCAAAATGTGGTACATCATGATATAAGTAGAATGAAAATTCATAGGCTGATTTAGCAGTTACATAGACTCTTACCAAAACTATTTGGTATCATCATATGATTCCGTAATTGAAATTTCTATTTCAAAATTCAAATAATCACAAAACATTTTACATGGTACGATAATGACAAGATATGTGATGGAAAATTACATCATATAGATGATTTTCCACAATAGAAGAACATTGACCAATAGATTCCTTTATTCACAAATGAAGAAATAAATATCATACTTGGACTATGAAAAGATATTATGAATCCACATCCAATAATTAGTAGTACATGTTGTTCACGTTCTATATTATTTTTAATTTACAACTTTTCTTCTAATTTTTTTATGAAGTGAAAATATTTGGTATTGAATTTAATGATATCTATATCAAAAGAGCATAAAAATGATATCGATTTCTTAATTTCACGAATGACTAATCATTTGAAACTTTTATGGGGGAAAGGTATTTGGGTATTTGATTCCTATAAAATGTTTCATGTTCATCTACATGAAATTATTATATTCACAATTAATGACTTCCCAACATATGATAATTTGTGTATATTTAATTTTAAGGGGCATAATGCTTGTCCAATTTTAGAATAGTGTACATTATATTATCAACTACCACATGGGAGAAAAACATTATTCATGGTTCATTGGATGTTTTTTCCATTAATCAAACTTATCAATGATTGTGAAAGGATATCAAAAAATCGCATCTATTTGATATTTCTATGGAAAATTTTTCTACCAAATAATATTTTGATATGGTGAAAAATAATTATGTCTCAATTCTAAATTAATGAAAATGTTGTAATGATATAAATATTTAGAAGAAATGAACATTATTTTATGATCTACCATATCTGAGATATCATGAGGTTAAACATAACAATAATCTTATTCTTGTAGAGATTAATATCATTGATAGTTTGATTGGATCATTTTTATATATTAATGGAATGACTAAATATTGGTTGAATAAAAGATTTAACTTACTCCCAAGGGGAATATATTTGGAGTAATCTCCAATTATTTAGGGAAGGTGAACCTACATTCCACTTAAATTTCATAAATTATCCATGTTAGAGAAAATTATGTTTTTCAGTGTCTCCACAGTGTCAATTTGATATAGGATTGTACATAAAATATAAAAAAAATCAAAAATAGTAGAAGCCGACAGGAATGAAATCTCTTGAATTTCACATCATGATTCAACAAATCGTACTTGTTTAATTGTGTGGTTTATTGACCATATATGTGAGAATGAAAATAATAATGGTGTGTTATTCATTTAATTTATTTTCTAACAAATTGATTGATTTTAATTCATTAAAAATGACTACATATGCAATTTCCATACTTTTTCAACTAGAAATCTATATTTTCTATATATTTTTTACCATGGTTCGTCTAATGTTTCATTTTTTGTGTGAAATAAATATTCCCAAAACTATATATCAACATTGGGTGTATATTTTAAAATTATATACATAGATATTCAAGGTATATGTTGAAAATACATAACAACCTAAATCATCCATTATTGATAAATATATTTAATGGGAGATTTCAGAGTTTTTATAAGGTATTTTTCTTCAATGGAGTACATAAACATGCATACATCTTTCTATGAATGATTCAGTTTTGGGGAAAGGGGATCCATAGCATGAAATTAAAATTTTTTAGAGATGAAAAAATAAAAAAGGTACATTTATACATCATGAATAATATATATGATGCCCAGTCATATATAACATTTCATATTAATTTCCTAAAACAATGTTATCGAAAGTAATATGAAAAGTGGATTTTGAATGAGCATAAAAACTATTTTTAAATGATTAAAGATATCGATCATGGTAGATAGTATGAATTAGAAACATGTAGATTGTTAGCAGGTGTTATAAGTTTTAATTTGATAACATGGACTAGATATAAAATCCATGGTTATACATTTCATAAGAATTATTAGGATAAAATATCTGAATCTCAAAATAGTAGTATATTTTTATCACATAATCAATAAATTTTTTATTTTAAAAATACAAAATTTCAATTTCCACATTATTTTCATATCATGGTGTCATTATAAAATATTGTAGGTTTAATACATTAAAAATCATGTTCATATGTTTAATTAATTTTTTTTATTATTAAAAATAGTGTCTAAGTCAATGAATTTATCATAACATGAGTAAATATGAATCGATTTTAATACACATCTGAATATTTTTTCATGGAGATAAATGAAAAACATATTTCATAGCTTCTAGATCTATCCAACTTATAGTGTTCTATAATGTTACTAGGAAGAAATAACATGTTGGTGACGAAAAATGTCAAAATGATACTAATTTAAGTGAGATCCAAAATCCTAGTGAAATATTGGCAGATAATATTATTGACATATAGACATTCATTGTGCAATTTGGAATGGTAATGGGGAAGGAATATGGGAAAATAATCATTTGGTATTTTCATAAAATTACATGTATCATATACTTATATACTTATATATTTATAATATTTTAATATTTCATAAAATGTTAGATATATTAAGTATATTTTCATTATTAAAACACATATTACCACAAATAAGTAAATTTTTTTTTAAAATAATTTATATTTCCTCAATATACAAATAATACCTCTAAAATATTTTTTTATTATATTAAAAAGTAATTAATTTTAATCTAAAACGTTTAATAAAAAATTTTAAAGGGGGTATTGTAAATAATATTCCATTTGGTTTAAAAATGTTCTCATATGTTTGAGAGTTTATACAATTTACAATTCATTATTCTATTTTTATTCATTTTTTGTCATTTCATCTCTCATTAATATGTTTTTATGGTTTTTTTGGTTTATCTATTTTCATTTTTTATTTACCATTATTGGTAATTGTTTTTTTATTTATGTGTAAAAATAATTTTTAATTTCATTTTTATAGTAATGGAATAAAAAACATCTTATCCACTACATATATCAAGGCAGGATCATAATTATATATATAGGGAGTACCACACACATACTACTGTTGAGTCACTTCCTCATACTTATAGACACAAGCCATCTACTTTTATAGTGTAAAAAATGTGTTCGAATATTCATAAATATGGCCACACCAATTTACCAAAATTTACAATTTCATGTAGTCGAGATCAGAGGATACATGTTTATTTTGATGATAATGATATTGCTAGAGGTTTTAATGATTTTTTTGTGGTGAAGGATTGAGTAAAAGATATTATTATTATTTTTTGATTAGATGTGTATTGATAAAGATACTATATCTCATGTATGGGATAAAATTTTTGTAATCTAATTTTTTGTTATTTTAGTTTTCATTAAATTGTTTGAAAAAAAATTCTGATAACATTTTTAGTAAAATTAAACAAGAAATATGTGATATTGGATGAGAATGTAATAAATTTTTAGGTTTTTATACTAGTATAAGGAGTCACATAATATAAAATTTACATTAGAATTCATTTCAAGGGATAAATAACATTGAAATCCATGTGATGTATATACATTTATTGATGAAGATACATTGAAACAATTTTTTGAATATAGCTGACCAGAACTGTTGTTGGTTTTTTTATTTTAATATTTCATAGGTTTTTATATTAATTATCATATTAATTATTTCCTTATTCTTAATTTTCAGTGAATAATGACATATCGTCAGAATATCCAATAAAAAATATATAAACGCATACTTTATCTTGTCGTGGGTATACATTTTTTGAAGAAACAATTATAGATAAACAATTTCAAAAAATGATAGTGGTTTCATTTGGTTTGTATATGTTGATATCCACCTAATTAGATTGAAAAAATGGAAGAGGTCCTATATTGACAAAATGGACAATATCTTAAAAAATGTTAATGGTAGTTTCTGAGAGTATTATAAGTAGTTATTTAATTTATTCATTTCATTATTTTAAATAAAATATTTATATATTATGATTCACCATATAATTTTTCATATATTCAATATTGGATTGCATTGAGGGGAAGATAACACATGGGACCTTCTTTCCTTATTGTTGGTAGGATATTTTAGCCAGGGAATTGGGAAGGATTGAACACCAAGGATGTGTATTGGGACACCCTATATTTGTATCATTAAGAAAAGTGATTAGATAATTTTAATATTATTCATTACAGGATGTTAATAGAATAAAAGTGGAAACTATTTATGATAAATATGAGGATATTATGGAGATGATAGAGGATAATATCAGAGAATCTATACAATCGATGTTTGCAAAAATTCATAGATAGTTCCCTGTTGTTATTACCACTCATCGAACTCCTCCAATATATCGCAATCCACTACCAGAAACTATTAATATAACTAATCAAAATCCTACATATCCTACACCTATACCACCTCCTCTATAGCTTCCCATTCATTTTGATTTATATGTTGATGATACCAAGATTCATATTTTTTCACATGGGATTGTATATAATTTTGGGGATACCATTTATCACCAAAATATAAAGAAAGATAATATTAGGGTTATTTTATATGATATTAAAGATAGATTTCAAAAAAATCCTACAGATGTGGTTAGTATATCTAGGAAAATTATCAAAAAAATTTATGTCTTTTAATAAATTCATGTTTGAAAAATTACCATATCATAATATGTTGATTATAGAATTTTTTATAAAGGATCGAAATTTGTGTTTACAATTTTAATTTTATATATTTATCTATTTTTTATATTATTTTATTATAGGCTAATACATATTTTATATACAATAATAAATACATTCTACTATGACTTCAGATACGACTACATTAGATCTCATTAGATTATCAACATATTCAAACAGGTTGCTACATAATTATAAATTAGCTATGGAAGATAAAATTTGTCGGTTCATAATGATGGAGACAAATTTTAAAAAATATTTCATTGAGCTTGTAAATGGAGAATAGTTGGGTATCAACATGATGTACACTTATCTAGGTAAGTCAATTCTCATACATCATTCAGTTATTAAATTTATAAAAATAGTAAAATTATGTTTTTTCTAAATTATTAGCATTTATAAAATTTTTATAAATCATGATACAACATCAGTAAAAAGATTTATAGACTCCCACTTTATTTCACCTATAACAAAGAAGATAACTAAAATAGAACAAATAAAATATATTTTAGAACGACATCAAATTGATATAATTATTCAGTGTTTGATGCTTCTTTATCATCAAGAGTATAAAACATATTTCACATAATATCTTATATCTCCTAAAATAAAAAACACTCAAATTATAATTTTTTTATTTTTTTCCACTGTATGTTGGGTGTTTTTTTCCATAGAGAAGACACTTTAATATTTGTTCTCTACCCTTGGTGATATGTAATAAAATTTTCAAAATATTTTTAAAACGTTAATTTTAATATTTAAATACACATATTTATTATAATTATTTAATATTTGTTTAATATATATTATTTTTAAATATATAATGTAATTTATAGAGATAAAATAATCAAGAATAGCACAAATATCAAATATGTTAAAGAAAACATGACTTTTCATTTAAAATTAAAACAATTTTTTGTATGTTCATCAAATGTAATTTTGAATTGACTTATTATTATTAAAGAGAAATATCGTAATCCAAAATAGGTAATGGAATATGGAAAATAAGTCATCATATTATTGTTTGAATTAATTTCAATCATGTTAGTTAAAACATTCTACAAGGTTGGATTTTTGTAAATCATTCCCTTTAATTTTTCATTCGTTTATTTAGAAGACATGATAAATTGTTTTTTTTTCAATTTTTAGCTTCTTTATGACCCTTAAAATTATCCTGGAAAATATACAAGACACATCCAATGTGAATGAGTCTTTTATTTCACAATTTTAATTGTGATTTAGTTTATATGATCTTTATATTTTCAAATTAAAAGTTCAAAATGTAAATGTTTTTGATGATACTACTACTAATATTTATCTATTTTTGTTGTGTTATGGTGTAATAATATGGGTTATATTTCATTTATTTTATTTAATAAATCAATTTTTCATTTCTTCTATTTTATAAGTAAATTAATAAATATTAAAATTAACATTACCATATCGGTTGTAATTAAATATTGATTCTGTAAATGGTTTACCAGGTCAGTTATTTTAAACAGATGTGGTAATCCACATCAAAATTTAATTTTCAAGAGATGGTTTACCATCTTGTATATATCATTTCTATCATGGAATAAGTCTTCAATATATGATTTTTAGATTTACTTTTAATGATTCATTTTTTAAATACCAATGTTGTCATAAAATATAATATACATTATCATGTCATTTATAAAAAAACAAAAATGATAATGTTTTATAACATTGATTACATAAAGAAATAACAATATAATGTTTTTATAACATTAGTTATGAATACGTAATGTTATAAACCACTCAATTTTTTACTATGTTTTTTATTTCCAACATATAATAAATACATATTTAAAACATCAAATGTAATAATAGAGTGTGGTAATCAACGATAAAAACAAAAAATTAACAACATGATAATATTTTTTTAATAGCTGAATTCAATTTTTAAGACAAATAATCAATGGTAAATTTTGATATGAAAATATTTTGTGATTTTAAAATGTATAATGATTAGATCATTGAAGACTATATCACAAGAGTTAATGATATTGCGAGTAATATATTATTGTATGTTATGAATCTAAATGAATATTCAATTATAAAAAAAATGAGAAATTATATAAGACGATTTCATACTTTGATTTTATCCTTGTAGAATAAAGACAATTATTTTTTATGATGAGCTTCAAAATATTCTCATATCTTAAGAATTGAGAAATACTTCATCATTCTAGAAGAAAACAAAAGATAATTTTTCTTTTGAGGTCATGAGTAAATGAATCTTCAAAGAAGAACAATATATAGAATCAAGTGATTAAAATAATTATATGAATGTTGAAATCTTTATCAAAATATTTATTCTTTCAAATATAGTCAAGAATATAATGTGAAAATTGAAATGGGATATAACCACTATAGTTCTATAGCTGTAATGAAATTTTTTATTTTTTCAAGGACATCCCAGGGAAGAATTATGGAGAATCTAAATTAAATGAGAAGGATGATTAATCTAAAAAGTATAAAAATATTTAGAATAAGAAGTATTTAAATAATAATAAAATTTTCCAAATTTGAAATAACGATAAAGTGGGATCATCAACAATCCAATAAAATGTTGATTCAAGTTTTTTACTCATTTTGAAGAAGGATTTGATACCCCTGTTGTTAATGATGTTGATGAAATGCAATATTTGTAATTGAAGATAAAAGGTTAGTTAAAATCTTGTATTTATTTGGTTAAAATAATCTAAAAATAGAAGGGAATAAGGATAAAAATAAAAACTAAGTGGTTGATGAGAAGTAAGTGTTGACCTGGAAGGAATCTACATATGTTAATGAGATACAGAACAAAAAAATGATGATGGATAAACAAAAATACTTGGTGATATATTATGAAGAGAACCTTCTATAAAATATGAGAGAGATGGGATATAGTATTTTTTCCCAGGTGATGAAAATTATTTAAATAATATTATAAACTAATTATACAAGGATTTGAGTTTTACGTAAAATCATCTCATATTAATGAGATGAAGTGTTCTAACATACAAGAAAAATCTACAGAAAATATATCACAAAATAAATATATTATTTTTAATATTACATCGAATAAAAACCAAAATAATCCTATTTTTATGAAAAAGAAAAATGATTCCAAAACATCGACATTAAATAAATATTGGATTAGGTCAAGGACACCACTAACTCATAGGAAAACTCCGGCTTAATTTAATGGAGGAAATTATGAGTAGTTTTCTAGATAGATTTAGTGTTAAAATGGAAATCATATCACATATTGTTTTTTGGTGGTCTTAATGGTATAAAAAACTAATATTTCTAGTGTAATAATTTGTTTTTAGAGAACATTCGTGGTCTATAGGGGGTCTATGTTGAGAAAATGATGAGTGATTTTATAAATAAAAAAGTTGTGACAATAACTACATCAAATATTTCAACCAAAACAATATTTTATTCATTGTATTAATTGTTTCAAATATCTTGAAATAAAGTAAAATAAGATGAGATATTTATGGTCATGGTACTAGGATAATTTTCTTATTTTTGTAAATGGTTGTAATTTTAGAAGAAAAATAGTGGAATGTCATAATCCTTTGAGGCTAGTAGTAATTAATGTAAAAAAATAAAAATAAGAAGATAGTTTCAAAAAATACTTTTCAATTTTTATGGATTATATGGAAATTTCTAGGAAAATAAAAAAATTATAAAAAAATTCTCATGATAAAAAAAATAATGTCGTTACCTATCAATAGGATTGAATTCCAAATATTTGATCCATAAGGTGTCATCTAAAAACTCAAGGAAAATTTTGTTAAAGGTGTACACATTGAGGGGTTTGGTAAAAGAACAATGGGGCCATTTAATAACACCAAGATGAATTGATGATGAAGGATATCTATTAAATAGTTAAATATTTTACCATGGGTTTTGAGGTGGAAGAAACTACAGCACACAATGAACTAGATCATGGGAAGAATAGAAAACAATAATTTATTAATGATCGTAACAAAATATATGTATAATGAAACCTACTCAAGATGAATTTTGATGAAATTATATGGCATGGTTGTGGAAGAAATCTAAACCTTTCTATTATTGTTGAGTTATAAAAATATACCTATTTATTACCAAAATTGTTTTTATATTATTTTCAAAAAGTTGAATCTAATTGATGGAGAATATTTCATTTTTCCTACACATTCCATTAGAGAAGTTTTTATTAATGGGATACTCTTATTTCCATGAAAAAGATTAGTTATGTAAATCATTTTAGGGGAAAAATTGAAAATAATTCTTCATTGAGTGATTCTATAAATTAGTAAATAATTTACCAAACTAGAGAATATGACCTTCAGAAAACATTTAAAGCCTATATATTTTTTAATATTAGACATATTTAGAAATTTTAGTGTTTTTTATATATAAATATGATAAAAAGGTAGATCATATATGTCATTAACTTATAAATTTGTATGGATTTGTTTTTTTATTTAAAGGATACATATTTATTAATCAATCTATTTAAAATGTCCCCTATAATAATATTATGAGTGTGGAATCACAAATATGATTGGTTATGGATATCATTTATAATCTTTTTCACACACTCTTCTATTTTCTACCATGGTATAGCCCATGTAGAATTTGAGTTTCCTATATAATGATTCCGTAATAAAAAACTATTTGGTATCATTATATTCTCATGTGAAGCATTATATTATTCATATCTAATAATAAATGAAGTAACATCTATTAAAATATGCCTTTTGATATTTAAAGACACAAAAAATATAATTTTTATTTCTAGTTATTGATGGGGAGAAAGATAATCAGATATAATGACCTGAAATGTGTTTGGTGGTATTGATAAAAATAAAAATGAGGCAGATTTCTATTTTCATTGGATGAATTATATATGTTTACATCAAGGTGACATTTGTTACGGTGATTAGTCATGTTTAATGGAAAAGGTTCGTAAGGATGTGGCATGGAAAAAACCATGTATGGATTCTAAAAAATGTATAAATTATATGTGATGATTTATGTATTTATTATAGTGGTTATGGAAAGAATTTATGATGAAGTGTTTTTATATAATATTTTATGGATGTTGGAAGTTTCTAGGTAGTGGGGAGTAGTAATTAGATGTCATGTTAGATAAAAAGCTACTAAGATCTAAATGGAATAATATCTATATGAGAAGATAATATTTTGGGAATTATGGAAGATCATTACATTTGATTTTATTGGTTGAGAATACCTCATAATTCGTTCAAGAGGTGGTGAAAGAATTTTTAAAATGGATAAAAATCTGGGAAATATGGAACAGCGCTAAGTGTATCGATTTCTTCTCTCATTAATACTTTGACAGTCATGTGTACTCATTTTATAGAATAATAAATTAAAGAAACATTCACCTTCAGGGTCATGTTTGTGGCATTTTATTATCTACAAAATCATTTTCTCATCAAACTCTGAGTGTTCCATGTATGATGACTTCATAGTTAATCATGAATGTCATTTAGGAGTACTGTACAAATTCCATGATCTCCATATATCTTTTTCCACTACACTACATAAATATTATTAATCACAAAAAATTTACTAGTAAAATGACTTATACTTGATTCTTATGACTTAAAAAACATTTTAAATGAGGGAAAATGAATAATAATTGAATTATAAATTATATGGAAGTGAAAATTAAATATTATGATGTTAGAGGATTATTCTCTAAGTAGTAGAACATAATATTAAATCCAAGATGATTATCAATCAAAACATGTTCAAGGAGAATAATTTTAGGATTAATATGTAGGTGATATTAGTTCTATAATTCAAGATGAATGAAATCATTATTTAGCATGAGTTCACACACACATGAATGATGATTTTGATGGAATTAAACATTATGTATTTTTTTAAAGAAAAATGAAGATACCAATTCATTTTTTTGATGATATAAAATTAAATATATATTGTGAACTCAAAACAAGATAAATGATGTAATATAATCAGATTATACTTATTGATTTAAACAAGTAACAATTACCACTTCAAAATATTAATGGAGCCTTAAAATGTTATTTTTTTTAAATTATATTGATGATATTTTTTTGAATATATATATTTATATATTTGTGTGAACAAAATAATAAGAAATGTGTTATATAATATTGTGTATAATAAAACTATCTATGTGTTATAATTATAATGAAGTGATACCCCAATACATCACTGTATAAAATTGATAATAAAGAGTTTTAAGAAAACATCCATTCGAGAATGATGATACTAAATACACCTAAATATTAAATGTTCTATGTAAAAGATAATTTTATGAATATATAAAAAGATATTGATTCCATATGATCATGTAATAAATATTAATAATAAATTAATACTTGAAGAAGAGTATAGAGGAAACCTTGATGATCTAATCTGATCATGGATGGAGATATATATCTTGTGGAACAAGAGAAGACCATAGTTTAAGTATATTTTTCATTATTTTCGGATGTATTTATAATGGGTAGTGTGAATATATAATCTCTCTTAATGGATTAAATATCTAGAGATTAATTTTAAAATAAGATGATTGGAGAACGAAATTCCTTCAAGTAAACACTACTACACCTGGAGAAATATTTTTTATTTGGATGAATGAAAAATCATTGAAAATAGTACTATTTTATTCATACTGACAGCTATAAATACTTGTTATAGAACATATCATTGAATTCAAATATTCATTGAGATCAATTCCGACCAAAACAGTATTCAAAGAAACTTAATATTAATGATTCATGATGGTCATCTACTTCCTGAAAAGTAGTGGCTTCAAAATGGATGACAGATTGCAACATGAGTTTTCCCAACATGAGTTCTGTAACATTCTTGAATCATGTGTCTCCTGAAAAATGATTCCCATGATCCATGAAATATTTATGACAAAAAGACCATGACTTTCATGAAATATATACTTTCAGCCCCATAGAACTAATAAATACCTCCCATAATATTGAATTAATGGGGAAACATGTGGACATATTCTAGAATATATTATTTCACAAAAGTTCACCCTAACATTTCCTAAGTATGGATTTGTTCCTATAGGTAACCATATTTCATGAACATCCTCCCAAGGATTCTTCAGACTCTTGGACTACGTTGAATGTGACATTTTTTAAGACTCCAAACCTTATTATTCGTGGAAAACCTCTCATTCTTGATTGGTTTTTATAATAAACCTATGCTCCATGAATCATTCCACTTGGGAACCAATAAATTACCCTCAAGAAGAGATCCCAAGATTCATGAATTCTATTGTGATCCACCCGAACTTCCTTACAAACAAAAACATCAAGAATCTTATATAATATGCCCCAAATGATTCCAACTTTAATTAAGAATACATTCATGAAATTTTATTTTTCAAGGTTTAGGTGCCTACTCAAACTCCATTCATTCATGCCCCCAACCATTTTCATAACGGGTATCGTCAATCATCTTGTTCGACTCCATTGCTTTGACCATGTCCTAGATAGTTTAATATCCTTTTGTGAAAAAAAATAGAAACCCTACTTCCCAAACATCCATGTGTTTCCCCAAAATAATAGCATTTATTCCTTATTCTATCCAAAAGAACCTATATAGTATACATGCAATCCTAGAAGGTGGAAGAATCATTGGAACAACTAACCATTCCTTCTATCTGGGGATAATGTTATACACTTCTCTCATAATGTGAAATGGTCACCATGGGTGTGAGATTTGAATTTTTTAAGACTTCAAACTGTATAATCTAATAACTTATCATAAGATGTTAAACTATATGAATATATCATCATCATTTAATGTTAAATTTTATCATTTTCCAATGAAATAAACAGAATATTCCTCATGAATTACATACAACTAATGACACCTCGCATTCTAGGAATCCCCATATATATTAATCACACCATCCCTTATTGTCACTTGTTCCATTACATGAATGGCCTTACCAGATGAATATAAATGACATGGATAGGACCAATCATATAACATTAAATTGTGCACATAAACTACATGGGTTTTGATTCATGTCTCCAAATGTGAACGTAGGATCCCTATCTTTTTTTTAATGCCTAAAAACAAGGGACACATCCCTAATGTTCAATATTTATCCTCTAACACCTCAATTTAATCATCAGGTATTCCCCTTGGAAGGTGGATACTTCATAATGTGATCACCTCCCTATGGGACAGACGAAAACTCATGCAGCCTCTCCCCATAAGAAATTAATCATGTTACCCACCTATCCCCATGAGATGTAATAACTATGACCTATATGTCCCATGAAGAAGTTACACATGGGACCCACCTATCCCCACAAGACATTAATCATGTGTCCCACCAATATCAATAGAACATAAATCTTGTGATCATTTATTTATATGAATTTAAAACTAAACCAACATATCCACATAAGACATCAAACCTATGAGAGAACAATCCTTAAAAAATGTGGAACTTGTGACCAACCTATCACTAAAAACTCAAAACATATGATTGTGTTCCGATAAGAGGTTAAAACTATAGCCCAAATTCCCTCATAAACATAAAACATGTGATTGTGTCAACACAAGAAACTAAACCAACAACCACAATCAGATGAATCAAAATCCCAACCACTTGCAATGAATATGTAATGGTTAAGGTAAATTTACTAGGATTCCTTACACCCCTAGAAAAAAAACCTTGTGGCCAAGAAAACATTCCCTGCTTTCTACACCTATGATGACGCATACTCGATATTACATCAAATAAAAATGATTAAAATTAATAGGTTTCCTACATAACAAATATCTAAAGCTCTCTAGATGTTTCCAAAAAACAATAATATATAACTATATGTAGCTATCCTATCTTGAATAATGTAGTGTAACTAACCAATGTCAACCTTGATATGGTATGAGGAATGATCCTCATGAGCATAACTCCAATATATGAGGGATACCTATAAAAGGAAACAATAACCAAGGATGAATCCATGTAAGGTGGAACCAACATCACATAGAATTATTAATATCCAGGAGACAACATCACTAAACATGGTGGTGGGGGCCACTGGCCTTTATAAAGTGTGGATTCATGGTGAAAATGAATAAGCATCACCACCTCAAGGCATGACCTGATGGAATGAATCACACATAAAATGGTCATTCAAATGTGAAACTCTTATACTTCAATAGTGAGTAGAATAATAATGATAGAAAATGCCAAATTTAGAAATCTATAGATCTAGAAAATCAATGTTAGGGATCACTAAATAACATTGTGGGCCTGAAATGAAACTTTTACACTAAAAATGAGGGAAGTGATGGATATTGGGAACATAGAACTTGGAATCGCTGATGTGGATCCTTTGTAAACCATTTAGTGAATGGATAATATTGGTAATTTGGGGAATTGATTTAATATGACAAGTACTAATATTTACTTAATAGAAAACATAGAATTCAAGCTGAAGAAAACATTAAACCCCATACTAATAGGTATGAGGGAAAGAGAACTGGTTGTGTAGAAATCCCACCGAACAATGCTCCCACCATAGATACCCCCACTTCCAAATATACCAAAAATATTTGTACCATCTTCCATACATAAAAAATTGAATAGAGAGTCATCAATTTCAAGGTTCATCAGTATGGACATAAAGTAGTCATCCCAACCAATGACATATCATGATAGGACAAGGAATCATCGATTCCAAACATACACAGTCTCCTCCAAGGGTCTCATAGGGTGATAACCCCCAAGTCCCTTTAGAGAATCATTTTGGGATCTTCTTACATAAGATGTCAAACCATTCAGTCACCTATTACAAAGAGGTAGGGGTTGAGACATCGATTTTATTGGCTACCACTACCTGAGAGCCACCTAGGAGGGATCCCACCCAACATCACCAACAACACAGACTGGATTCATATGCCAATGAGCAAGCTAAATGAATTACATATCCACTGGCCTCATTCCAAAACACCTAGTACTGACGCCGATGGTAAACTACTGGCCCTATGAAATATGAAGCCTTCTCATCACCTTACGTTTAACTTTCCACTATCAATTCACCTCATCAATCCCTCAACCGTTGTGTTTGGTCCCATATTTAACTAATTTTCTTCAATAACCAGGCTTACCCTAGGAAAGATCATGTTGAATCTCCTCATCATTGGAACCACCAAAAAGAATCAGCATCCACCACATAATGAATAACTCAATCACAGATGTCCCCCCAAATCATTTTAAGTTGTAATAGAGTTCCTCCCCATGCCACAGACATTCCCTACAGAAAATATATGTCCCAATAAAAGAGAATGAAAAACAATATTAAGGGTCATACCCATAATTCCTACCATAAAACATGTGGGAGGAAATCTCAAAAACCCTAGGAACTCATTCTTTGGGAAATCTCAGACAATTTATTGAATGAATGATGGAAGAATCATTTCACCACTGGCCTCTCAACCTATGATATGAAAGATGAATCATTATAAGAATATCTAATACCATCATATGAAATTGGGGATAAATCTAGTCGATTGTGGTAATAAAAATATAAGGTCATGGTATATATGTTCCCCACATCAATCTGTATATACCTGTTTTCAGATGATATTCGACAACCCTTCTTGAAAATTTTTATACAATCATCACTACCACCATAATCTTACCTACTATAATACATTATATTTGAAGTAGGAAAGACATTGGGATCAATATAGGAACCCATTGATGATGTTGAAAAATATATTGATACAAAGATAGATGATTCCCTTAATGGTCATCATGAGGCTATAGATTCTGCATAGTTTATGGAAATGTTAATAATGTTGGCCCTATATATGGATGAAACTCCTTTGTTTTGGGGTAGTTTGGACCATGTGATGCCCCTTCTACCAGAAACTAAATTGTATAGCAGGTTTTCATAACAACAACACCCAGTTTCCCAAACAATTATAATTGGATCTTTTGGAGATCCAGAACCAGGCTCCCTATTGTGTAATGAAAAGGAAGAGTATTTTTAGTTATTATTGTCCATTGAAAAGATTTTGGTTTTCCCCCCCTAAAACCATATAATTTTCCAAATTGATGTTCCTCACCATTTTTCAGGGGGGCCTTCATTCACAAAAATATTTTGGTGAATCCCTTGTGCCTCCTAGAATTCCAGATATCCTATCAAGGAATATATGAGGATTTAAAGGTCATCCATCAGTAGTGTTTTAGTCTATGCATCCCAATACTCCTAGAAGATCAATGCGCTGATACTACCATACATTCTAGAAGACCTTCAACAAGAGCCACAATATGCTCTAGTAAACCATTCTCTAGGTGAGATCCCACATGAAAATACAAGGACGTGGTAAATATTTTTCACTACAATTCATTCCCCTTCCAAGGAAACAGTGATAACATCAATCCCACCCGCTAGATAAAAGTGACAGTTTCCAACGAAAAAGGACCATTGTGAATGTCATCATGATCAATATCCTAGATTATCAGACATAATTAAACAATTACATGGTACCATATAGAGAGAGTATAATCTATGGTGATACATAATATCAAGAAGACCCTTTGGTGGGTTCCCTCACCCATCAGTAGAGATATAAATTGAACTTAAGAAATCCAAATAATGACCCCCTTCTACTACCATATCAATTTCTTGATAAAGGTAAGGGAAATTACAAAATATTAGGACTAAAATGATCCATTATAAAGATTTATTTAAACACCATATTAGTTTAATTTGCATAGGATCTTGAGAGATACAAGAGACACATAGCCATGCTCCTCTCCAAAAATCATCTGGGGTGGGACAATGTCAGAGGGGATCCATTATGCCTTGTGTAAGGCAGGAATTCCTCATTGACCAGGAACCCAATGTCGATAGAGGTGGTCCTAAACATAAGATCATGATAGTGATTTGTGTACATAGAAATATTTCTTAATATTACCAAACTACCCCTCCAGAGTAGTGTGACTTCCTGACTTTTTACCATTACCTCTTTACATCCCAATGTAGTAACACTATTAAGGTGATGAAAACATCCAAGACTCACTAGGATAACATGAGAGCCACTATAATATCATACCATGAGGCTATGGTTATGAATCACACCATAATCATTCCCGATGGGAAACCGAATCTATCATGGGTGGACCACACCCACACACCTATTGAAGTCAATAATATGAGATTTATCATATTCAATGGTATCTATAATCTAATGAAGCACCTAGTACACATCTCCTCATGGTGTGGCCCAATGCTGGGCACTATAGAGAAAAAAGATCCTACCAAATTATGGTTTTTTGTCTAGAATATGGAAGGACCCACCTTTGTTTGGTACATGAAGCTAGTCCCATGATCTATTTTTGGATAACAGGTTATTAGAATGTAATTACTCTACCAAATTATCTTCAATATTTGTAAGAAATATATATAAGACCTCTCTAAATACAAGAATAGTGGTCATGAGTGATTTGATGAATTCAATTCCTAATTGAATGGACTCACTTACTAGCTCGATATGTTGATTTCCCAACAACATATATTGACAATTTTTGTGCAGAGATTCAATGATGATTTGTTACCTACCATAATATGCCCTATATATCCATGTTATTTCTGGGAGTTCCATGAAATTGATGGGCTTTTTGGATAATCATTATAGAGAAAAATGAAACAGTAGCTTCCATTACAACTTCTAGATCCCATTAAAAGACATGTGAATATAGAAATAACATAATCTGTATAGAGTAAGGTTTTAAAGATGATCCATATTAAAGTTACTATATCATAAAATCCAATCCAAGTGCATCCATTTCAAATCATGAATCACAATGAAAAGTTCACACAGGCCCCTATTAGGGCCCGGATCCAAGGATTCCGTTCACAGAGTAGAAGAAAAAGACCTACTCCTTCAAGGACACATAGGCCCCAAAGTACATCAAATATTACTTGGAAAATAATATCCTAAAACTCCTAGAATGTGGATATGATAATTATGTTATCCTCGCTAATTGTGATAACTATTTTTCATACCAAAGGGACCATGGTCATTCCACCAATGGGTGTTTCATCTCAAAATATTGGCTTAATGACTGGGTGTATCATGGACTAATCGATTTGCGAAGCAACCTAGTATAGGTTGGACATTTCCATAATGACTGTGAACTTTATAGAGGTTATTAAAACTCCATTTAATTTAAATTTTTTCTTGGAAAAGGTAAATAGATGTAAATTTGATTGGTTAACCCAAAACATGGGTTCCCACTCACCTGATTTTAACTAGTTCGGTCTGAGGAAACAAGAAACACTTTTATTTCCCCAACCATTTTGGACACCTCTTCTATAAACAATACCTTGATATCTCAATAGAATATTAAAATTCAATTCCATGGTAATTAGAGTCCTATATTAGTGTTTAAAAAATTCTACACTCTTAACGATTCCATTCCTCCTAGATTTGGAGTGCCCCTAGAATTCATTCTATCTTAGAATATCCCAATGATTAATAACAAGGATATACTTTCCTGAATGTTATTGTAATGTTAAATAACTTCATGTTACTTAGTTATGTGTAACACTATGGAATTTCCTTAGGATCCTTTGGTCGATCCCGTTAGAGGAGATATAGACGCCACACTAATAGGTCAGACACCTGGGCTGGTTCCCCAGAAGAGACTATACACACCACAGAGAGTATAATGAAATTAACACATAGGGATTATCAGGACCAACCATCCCATGACACTACATCAAGGAAATATAATTATATGACCATATTATATGATCATATAGTCCATCCATAATAGCAACCTACTTATCTATGAATGACTAATACCCAACCTCAGTCTTCTAGTGCCCAGCTGAAACCATCCAGTCAGCAGTGGAACAAGACAATCACCATCCATTCCCAAATTCCTCATCCAAAAATATCGATTTTTATACATATTAGAGAGAAACCATTGAAAACTTGAAACGTTCCCCTTTACTTTATGTATGTTGTGCTAAATATCCTCATAATTCTACCAGCAAGACTATTGATCAATGATGTGATCTCCCTATCAGAGGAGACGAATGGGGCCTTTATTGAAACCATGAAATATATGTCCAATTATATACTATGGTATATACAATTATTTTAAAACTGTTGCGCATTAAGGTCAATAATAAATTTAATCCATCACTTACATGTTTGTAGATGAAATGGGTTGAACTATCTGGTGATACATATTCCTATTACATATTAGATTCTAGTTCAATGTCTTGGAAATCTACCACATCTAATTGGATACTTTTCTAGAATAAATATCATCCAAAACATAATGATCCACAAAATAGGGTTGATTAAAGATGATCTGACTCACTATAACAGAATAAATATTGTGCACAGTTCGAGGGAACAAAAAAATTATTCATGATTAAACTGAATACCCAATTTGGTGGTCTAGTATAAAGAGCTTATTTCATGGTAATCTCATCGGAAAACACCCATAAGACCATATTTTGAAGGATCAATAACCATTTCAATGTTTTCATCCCCTCTTAATTCCATTGGTTCCTTAAATACTCCCTATATGATCGAATTGGGGCACTCTAGTGCGATTCTTATCCCATTATCTATTGTGAGACCCAGTTCCTAGTCCCTTAGTACAAAAAAATGGAGGTAAAATATATACTAACTATCATGGTGATGCACAAAAACTATACCATTAAAATTAGTGGCATTTCATCGTATCCCAATATCAATTTGAAATAGAGAATAATTTTTCTAATCTACTGATTGAAACCAATAACAAATGATCATTGAAGCTACCTTATAGACTATAATAATAGGTAGTTATCATAGAGTACTTCTTAATATTACATGGTATGGGATCATTAAGTTCTAAAAATAACAACTCCTATGTAATAATAAGGGATTCACCCCATATAAATATATATATAGTTCCCACATGTTCCCAAAACTGGGGCTGACATAGTGTGGGTTGACATAGAACTATTGATTTGATAAAAAATGAGGCTATCACTTAAAGAAATATTATAGGATTGGACCGTCATATTTTTTTATAATGGAATTCATGGATTAATAACTACTTTTCTATGATCCATCTCATTCCAATGACACTCATATGTATGAATATCCAAGAGATTGTTATTCTCCCTTTGATCCTCAAGTTTTAGATGATGAAGAGGTTTAGGATAACAATCTTCTAACATTTAAAGAGGATATCCCTAGAATAGATACAGAGTTATCCCTGGTAGATATAATTACAATGGATGACTGTATGGTGACATTTATCATAAAATTAATGTATATTTTGGAGAATAAATTTTATATTTATTTCACAGAACAACACCGTGTTGTGTTCACTTGGATCAATAATTAAATCTAGGTATCTGTCCTCATGTTGTCATCCATTTTCAGGGCCTCCTAGTGGGTCACCATGTGTTCATATAGCCTCCATAGAAGAAGAAAACATCCAACAATGCCATGGTCAAGGGTGGTGTTTAATACATATCAAGGAAAAATTCTTCAGGGAGTTTTAGTACCCCTCCTTGCTAGAAAATAATTTACATTCTAGAAATAAGAAAGGGACAATCAAATTCAACATTTAATTGTAGGAATGAAACCACAATTACTAAAAGGAACCCTTAAAACTTTTGGTAATAGACCAACTAATTGAATTCATGTATGGTTTCTAGTACATGTCCTTCATTGTACCGGTACTTAATGTATATCCAAAATCAGATGGCCAACAATGACGTATAAGCAAACACCGTTTCAACAACTAAAGAAACCTTATTATATCAAGTAATTCCATTTTCTTTCAATACAATGGGAGATAAATAATAGCATTGTTTTCCCAATATCATCATGATTCTATTTAGGAATTTGGTTGAGTTATTCATGGATTATTTGGTGATATGTTCCCTCTAGCATTAAGATTATATCAAGGAAATTGAGAATGTGTTTGAATTCCCCAGCTCACACAATCAGAAGATGAAACTCCTTAAACGTGTGTTCGAGGTTACCTCTAGAAATAATATTTTATTCGTATTAATGTATATTTGGATTGATTTAAATTAATATAATATGAGTTCTATAAAAAATATTCCACCTTTGTTCTACCTCATGGAATTTCCACATCCACCAAGGTCGCAGGACCAATATCTGAGGGTTTTTCATGAATCAGACCAGTAGGTGTAATCCCATGCATTGGATAAAGATGAAATGCACTATATAATGGTGGGATGACTATATATAAAAAAAATTAATGGATAATAAAAAATATAATCCACATCCTATAGTCTTGATTCCATCCGTTATAGGGAATCCTCTATTCTTTTTTGTGACTTCCAATGAAAATCCCCTTGAAAAAACATCAAATTCACAAGTATAATGATTTTTGTAAGAACAAATAGTATTATCTCATTCACATGTTCCTTGACATGGAGAATGGA
Source organism: Viscum album (assembly GCA_963277665.1). Classification (NCBI taxonomy): domain Eukaryota; kingdom Viridiplantae; phylum Streptophyta; class Magnoliopsida; order Santalales; family Viscaceae; genus Viscum; species Viscum album. The sequence goes on from OY728121.1 coordinate 1,607,519,865, forward strand.
TATTCTCCCATCAAGAATAGTAGTATCTTTTTATTCAATGTATTTGGGATGTTTCAAGAAAACTTTCATGTCCAAAATATATAACTATTATCCAATATTGATATCTTGAAGATCATTCATAACATACCTAGGATGATATGCCATTCAAGTGTGGTTAATAGAAATTATGGAGTGCCAGGAAATCATGTTTTTTCCAAAAAAAAAATATATTGAAGTTCCATGTAATGGATGATTTCATAACAACCATTCCGAACCTTGAAAACCTACCCATGGATGACAATTTTCAATACTCTTTTATACTCTCCATGGATCAGATAAGGACATGCTAGAAAATTCCTTTCAATGGATCATCCTTTAGCATCAATAAAAGAAAGATAAAAATCACAAAATCAATAGGGTCATTCATGGGACCACATTCATCACTCCCACAAAGGCCATATTTCCATACTCATTTTTGTTGTTGGAAGGTTTCACCAATTACAAGGCTAAATTTCAATATCTTATCTTTGGCCTCGAGTTGGCTCTCGAGATCAATGTCCTTCATTTTCAAGTGAAGGAAACTCCACAAAAGTAATAAAGTAGGTCAATATATAAAGTATCATTAGAAAACAAGAACACATACCCCTACATGAGTGGTCATGTGACTTAATGACCAAATTCCCTTCCTGACCAAACGCAACTCATGTTAACAGCATAGGGAATGACTAATTTGATGCACTAGAAATCTTAGACTCATCCCTAGAAAAGTTAAACAATTATGAATTAGTCATTGATATGGAATGTTTTAAGTTCCTCTCCCCCACATATTCTAATGATTGCGAATATAAGATAAATTAGTTGACCACTAACATGTCCCTAGATAGGCACTCAAATACCCTAATAGTTGATGAACCACATGATATCTTGACTCCATTCATTGAGTATCTCCAACACATAACTCTCCTTTTAAAAATAATCCATGAATGATAAATCCATTATCTTTTAATGAAAATTACTTTCTATGATGAGCCAAACCATGACCAGGCCCACTATAAGAGAAAATTTTATAGAATTATCCACTATTGGGTCCAAGGGAAGGACACCCATCAAGTCATGCAAGCAGAAGATGTTGGTTTATTTGGTTCAAATTAAAAAGTACTAAATAATTCTCCAGATATATGTAGGTTGGGTTACATTTATCCCACCATGGTCCATGAAAACATTGAATTTAAAAATATTTTTTATGCATTCTAGTTATTTTCTAAATTTGTGCATCAGCTTCCAAAACATCTCTATATGTCCAAGTACTCCTAACCCTTATCCATATGGGGACTTGATTTCATGGTCCCCTATAATCCTGTGGAATATCAACATTTATAATTCATTATATATTCGATATAATTCATTTCAAAGTTGGTAGAGGCCATTATACTAAAATACATGAAAACTCCATCATTGGTTGAATTTTTGAAGTCCAACATCATCCATTATTTCATGATTCCTCCCACCATAGTCATAGAAAATAGATACAATATTCAAGCTATCAAGATAAATAAATTTTATACCATGTAATACATCTGTTCAAAACAAACCTCTAACCACCACATGTTGTTAAATGGTTATATTGATGCATTCAAAAAAATCAACTCTGACCTCCGATAAAATATAGTAGGCTAGAACATGAAGAGTTTTCCTAATAATCTTTATAATTACTTCTATCCCTATGGTGATATAACATGGAATTCCACACATGAGACGCCATATTACCTAGTTCTTATGGAGGAAAATGTTATACATACAGTTGTTTAGAATTCAACAATTATTATTCCATTTTATGATCTGTATATATCGAAAATGAGATCATAATTCTATTATGATAATTTGTAATACCTTGGGGAATATACAATCCATGGATTTCATAACCTGGAAAGTAATAAGAACTAAGGGAAACAACCATTTAACCAAGATGTATTTCTCTTCTCATTCTTTCAAAGTGATAAGGTACTGGCTCTCATGACATTTATGATACCTAAGAAGAATCCATTGAAACTGGAACCCAAGTTGGAAGGAAATTACATCATTCATAAGTTCTAGCCCAACGGTGTGTGTTCATTGATCACCCTAAATGGGAATCACATTAAACTACAAATAATTTCTTGTTTTGAAAATGGTACGTCATAGAACCTATTCATTTCATTGTATGAATTGAAATGAAAAGGCTACTTCCATGGTCACATGACATTAAGCTCGACTACATTTACATCAACCCATGACATTAAACAATAGTCTTACAGTGTTTGATAAAAATGGGATACCTCATTGGAAAAATTTGAGAAGATAATTTTTTTAACAATATGTATTTATAGTAATAAGCTACCAACCAATTCAAAAGATGTTAAATTAAATAAAAAAATCATTAGAACATGATGTTAAACTGTAGCCTAACCTAGTGTGAAAAATATGGGATTCTATGTTTAAAAAGTATTATATGATCCAATGTCTTATATGTATCAAATTAAACTAAAAATATACCATCATATTCATAGGATGTAATACTATATGATAACAACACCATCCATGAAATTAAACTATATCCTTACACAACATGGTAAACAAGGGATGCCTCATCAAAAAAATATGAAATGATCAATAGTATGAGAAATAAAAATTTAAATTAAACGGCTAGAATCCTAATAATAAGATAGTAAACTGTATCATTGCCCGTGGTGACAATCATTGGATTCCCCATATAATAAATTGGAGATGACCCTGATTGGGAACTATATGACTATAAACTAATAATTTTGACACCATATTCATGTTTTGTAAAATTGTACGACATCATCCCCACGACATAATAAGAAATAATGGTATACCCCATGAAAAAAGCATTGAGTTCCTTGTGTAGTAAACACTTAATTCCATATTTGTAATGTGTATTATTCCTTATTTAATGATAATGAGATAGCCCCCATCGGAATCCTCCCAAGGTGTATGCCTCAATCTTGTTCCTCAACCCATCATCATGACCATATTCCCTCACAACCTAAAACAATGGTTGAATAATGGTATTCCATAGTGTGAATTAAATATATGTGCCCATATTGATCCCAAATAGAACATACGGGACTCCTACTCAGGTGTAAGGACCAACCATGTAAATCAACCAATTAGTGGTATAAGACTCTCTATTCCCTTACCAGAGGAATAATTAATGGGTAGCTCAATGTGTAATTCCTTCAAGCATAATAATTTCACATGAAATTAGATTATTTTACACCCTATGAGAAGAGTATAAGATATCTCATGTGATTAGAATGAGATAAATCATGGTAAATGTGATATGACTCCACCAAACATGTTATGATTAAACAGATAATCCCCAATCACAACATGTTTTCTACTCAACAGCAATGGGAATCCCCAGGAATAATCGCAACATGGTCAAAGCTATAAAAACAAAAACTATAGTAACAACATTTCCTCACCACATGGAATTAAAAATATAATGACCCAATATTTTTAGGCATATATTATTCATATTATGAGATAAATATTCCTTGTACATCATCAAAATCTATTTCATAATTGTATAGGTATAACCCCTTTGGAAACATTGATACATAAATAATGGGTTCATGGATAAACTACATAATCTCCAACTATGTTATTCATAAGTTGAACAAATATTTTCATATCATACATATGGCCTTCCATCGTAACCTGGGGAAATAATACATAATAAAGGGTGATCTCAAATGTTTAGTGAGGGTAATTCATGGAGATACCAATATAAAATGGGTATAAGTGTATGAGAACATGGGTTTAATATTTTAAAACCACTCCCTTAATATCATAGATCATAAAATTGAGTCATTGAAAAATTCATCGAATTAAATAATAAATGAATAACAAACGAATAAAAAAAACATAAACAATTAGATCAAAGCATTTGAAGGACACATATATTTCTGGCATATGGGTAGGCATATAAAATATTATTTCATGGATACCCACACAAACATTTATTACATAGTAGGCATGGGATGAATATCCATGTACTATATTTGGGATTATGTTAACCACTAATGTACCATATTTTTTTCTTAGGATAACATCTCATGTACCCACCCATGGGATTGAGATAACTTCATTTTTAACCACTGAGCTCATATGACATTATTCATTACTCTATGCATCTATAAGATATATATGTTTGTGCCCACCCATCACATAATTGAAATAATATATGTTTGTGGAACAATATCACAAAATATTCATCATATCATAACCCAAATAAAGAAATGGGTATTATAAAAATTTCATCATACCATGATCAATTGAAAGGAAATGGTTTTCATAAATATTTCTTAGTTTCTTCATAAAATAACCCATGGAAAAAGAGTAGGTTTCACAAATATCTTATCATAAAAAACATAAACCATATAGGTATATAATAAGTATGTTATAATGGGATAATATCAATTTAAATCATAGGCAACATCAGAGGAAATCATCTTAGATGAAAAAATGAATGTGAAATACCACAAGGATTATTTCTTGAGGAAAATATCAATTTTCACATTAAAATCACATTTTAAAAAATTATCAACTTCCCAAATATTAATGAATGAAATATAATTTAAAATATCCATGAAATAATATAAATTATGCTTCATATAAATTAGTGGTTATATTGAAAAAAACTCCACTAATTCTATGTACGTTAAAACAAATATTCCTTACACAAATTCAGAAAAAAGTTTACAGTTTTTGATTGAAAAAAAGACAATAAGATTTAAACAAAACCATTTTTTTAAAAAGCAAAACATTTGTAAATCTTAATTTAAAAATCATTATGTAATTCTAAAATGTAAATTTAAAAAAATCAGAAAACATGGATATTAAAGAAAAGGGATTTTTGATAAAAGATGGAAATAATTTCATTTTTCCTTCAAAATAATGTTTTTCCCTCTTAGTTCATAAAGAGAAGAAAATAATTTGAAAAATTTTATTCTAAAAAAAATCCTAGAGGAAAATAAAATTCATTTGTTTATTGAGAGATATGTTATAAAATTTATCCATTGGAAACCAAGTCAAATGTAATCCTAATAAACAATGAGAATATAACATAAAATCATCAACAATTTGATAACATTTGAATATTAATCCCATTAAAAAAGTAAACATATATGGATATTTATAAACAATATTTTTCATTATAATAATTATAAAAAATCATTGGAAATTTATAAACCACACAAAATAACGAAGTGGTGAATATGACATGTGTCTCACAGAAATAAAAGTGAGACACAAATCTCTTACATTACATAATGATATTTGAATCCTAAAAAATAGAAAATATATAAATTAAAAGAAAAATAAATTTAAAAGACAGTAAAAAACATCATTATAAATTATGTCAAATATAAATTATATACACCTCATTAAATAAATTATTGGTGAGTATGGAATATGTTTTCCATAATTAAAAAAGAAACTAGATATTCTATTCCATTTTGGTAACTCTTGAATCCTAATCTCCATAAAAAATAACATTAGAAAATTAAATAATAGTAAAATAAAAAAATAATATAAAATGAAAAAGGGTTTTTATATACTCCTCATAAAAGAATATAAGATAATAACATCACTTATGTCCTTAAGAGGAAAATTTTATAAAAAAACCTCACCACATGTCTTCAAATTATTCATAAAAATTTTCACCTCCAATATAATAGATTCATGTTCATTAAAAATATAATCAAGAACCAAAATAATATATATAGTGCAATATTTTATTTACTTGTGTACTTTTATTACCCAATCATTAAATATTCTTTATTAAAATAAATGTTTCATGTAATAACAATTTTTATTTCATGTATGTTTTTCCTCTATTGTATTTTTCCTTGTAATTAAATCATGGTTCAATAATATATAGAATTTAAAAAATTATATAAATATCATATATAATTATTATACATGTATTTTTTAGTATCCATAATTTTTAAATATTGAAAATTAATTACACCATTCATGGATATGGTAGGTCATACTTATGCATGAATGTTGTTTCCATTTTTTGACGAATGTATAGAAAGAAAGGTAAATAATATATCACCTTTATAGAATCATATATATGCCATATTAAATATATATATTGAATAAATATTTTATAATTAAAATACATATCCAAATAAAATGAAAAATGAGTCACATCTTATCATGGATGTGGAAGTCCACACGTACGCGTGAACGACATTATCGTCTTCCAACCGATTCGATATTTAGATGTTTTATGTAATATTATTTTTAAAATACTATAAAAATGTCATAATTATCAGATATAAATATTAAATCCATAATTATCGCGAACTATTAGATGATGTTATGGAAAACAAATTACATTGATTAATGAGGCGGTAGTCAGTCATACACAGGATTAACGATTTCATACCACAATTCACTGAGAAGTATACGAATATAATTTATTCCATTAAATTAATGAAATATAATTATCTTGAATATATTTTATTTATTATATCATCATATTTGAAAAAATATTTGAAGTAGTTCAAAGAGAAATAAAAAAACTATATGTTATGAACAATATCTCTTCTTGGGAAAAAAACTGTAGGATTACAAAAATATCCCTCTTAGATGGGTTTTATAATAATAATAAGACCAACTAGATGTCTGTGGTAATTATGTAATTGATTCAGGTAGTTATTGATTTAAGATAAATTGATCTAGAAATATACAAAATAGTTGAGAGGTCATGCCATTTTATATGATTGTGAGAGGGAACACGTGGATTTTTTGAAAAGAAAAAGGTATACAAATATTTTACAAAAAATAGGCCCAAAATGGATTATTGTATCCCTTATATGGTATAAGTTATAAATATTTCCATAAAATAGGAATTAAACATGTCTATTGTTCATTTTAACCCTTATCTATTTATTTTATCCCTTAGAAATACCATTTTAAACATAAATTCATTATTTAATTTTTTCAGTTTTTACTATTCATTGTGAAAAAAACTAAGTTATCCTTATTATATAATATTTATTGTTTGAATTAAAAATATTCATTACATTTTTTCAAATTCAATTCATATGTGCGGAAAAATTCAATTGAAAATTATTCCCAAATAGGTGATGAAAAAATTGTTTACCAAAAAAGGATTCAAATCAATAAAAAACATTTTATCAAAATTTAATATAATATAAATTATAATGAAACAAATTTTATTAATAATAATGTAATTTAAATTATTTCAAATTTTTCTAACATATTAAATAAATTTTCATGTTATATATTATTTAAAACAAAATGTTATTTTTAATAAAAAATTAATGATTTTCTTTATTCATTGAAAAATTAATATTTTCGAAAAATTCTCAAATATTCACCCTTTGATAATTTTTCAATGTTTACATCAAAAAATTAGTTAATTTTTTAATTTAAATTATCTTAAAATGGAAAAATGTTAATTTTATTATTTATTCCAAAAAAATCAATGAAAATGATTTTTTGAGAAATATATATTTTTGAAGAATATAAATACTTCACCATAAATTTAATACTTATTTGAAAATATATTTTATTTTTTAAAAACGATAATGTTATTTTTTTTAAAATTTTGTTATCCTATTTAAACCTCATAATTTAATGTATATGTTATAACTATCAGGTTTAAATAATAATATTGTTAATATTATAATGTGGTTTGTTTGGACTTGGTGTTATGTGTAAGGAAAGATATCATGGAAATTAATCTTATTTTAAAATAAAAAATTTCATAAAATCTTGGGTTGTTACATTATAACCACATTAAAATTATTTTTTCCCAAAAAAACATGTATCCTTATTACAAAACAATGAGGATACATATGCCTCATCATTTCCTCAAATTTCTATATATCTTCTTCAAGATGGTGGTTTTATCACAAAACATTGACTTGGTGTGTGTTATTTTTCGGTATCACTTTTTCTCAATAATAAGGAATCAAAATTGATTGTGCATATCAAAAAAATTCATTATCCATTTTTATGAACACAAATATAAAAACATGTGAATGAATATATATATACATCCTCACAAGGGATACATGGAACAACTCATAGACTTGATAGAGATATAGTGGAAGATCCTATGATAATTTAACATTCTTATTTTTTTAATAATATAAAAAGGGTCAACATACATAGGTATCACACTTTCCTTATTTCAGAATCTTATATCCCTCTTCCCTTGAGAAATTTACAAAAACCCTTCTTGATAAATGCCAGAACATGTTGTCGATTGTTAGCATAACATTCCCATCGAATTTGGGGGGCCCTTTTAATTGCTGAATGGATCTAATAGTAACAACTATTTCATCAACTAACTTAAGTCCCAATAGAGTTTTTCTCCATCTTCATCCCGTGGGATTGTAATTCTACCCATCTTTCCATAGACGGATTCATAAGAATTCATCTGAATGCTCGATTGAAATATATTTGTTGGTAAGAAAACTAAACTAGAGGAATGATTTTATTCAAAAAATCATTGAATTAAAAATAACATAATCCCAACATATTTTATAGTGTATGAATGTTTCTCTAAGATTAAAAATATATCTAAGGATGATATGTTGTGATGAATCAAAAATATGTATCCTATCCCTAATAAAGACTTCACCAAAACATCAAAGGAAACTCGAATCCCGATCAGATACAACTGTATGTTGTAATCCTTGTTTTCCATACCACATCTATAATATATATCCCATAAATATGATAGATAGGGAAATATTCTTTGATATCAATGAGGTGTTCTGAATTTATATAGAAATAAACTACAATCCTAATATAATTATGGAATTTAGATGTTTTGGTGTGTTGGAAAAAATTCCATGTTGTTGTATTCCCATTTTGAATATAGTATGTCTAATTATTGTCACATACACTAGGAGTTTACCCAATCATCCTTGACATTGTTAGTTTACAATCATTGTGATACATACTCATTAATATCTCTCATTATTTCATCCAAAAATATATGTTTTTCATATCTCCAAATATCATTGAACATCATGGATGACAAGAGAATGTAGAACTATGAGAATCCTCTAATTTCTCCTTAAAATATGGTATTTATGGAACACCTACATGTTTCATCACCCAAATCACTCTATCATGGTAATGGTCAAAATTAGGAACATTTCTCACATTCTTTTTTTCTTCTCAACATCTAACATTTATTCTCCTTCAATCATTACGTGGATAGATGGTGGAACAATTATTTATAAAAGTTTAGATTTCCCGACATCTTTATTTATTTCCAGATCTATCTTTTTAAAATAGATAAATACTAGATCATTTTTTATAATAATAATATACATGGAATAATGTTCTTTTTGAATCAAATCATTAACCTCCTTGTTCTCTTTCCCAAAGTGATATTGTATTGAGCATTCATAATCTTTATTTTTCTAAAACCATCTTCTCTGGAACATGTTTAACTATATCAATGTGGATAAAAAAATTTAAATATTATTATCATTATATGTATCACACCATTATATATAAATATAATGTATCTATATATTTATGTAAAATTCATATTAGTTTTCTCCAAATCATGAGTTGGGTGATTATTCATATCAAGATTCACTTTTCATGAGGAATAAGTAATCATCATGTTTTTTGTATGATGAAACATCGTAGTCCCTTATTCAATGCTTCAATTTTGAAACTACCCCTTTTACATTGTATAGAAATATAAGAACTTGTGTGTTGACTGACCTTCTCTTTTGTACCTTGATATTATCTTCAAATTCATTTTTCTAAATGAAGTTGGCTTCCTTCCAAGTTACCATGGTTAATGGATTTGATAATCATGATGAATACGTTAGAATCCTTCAATAATATTCTACCCAAAAATGAATACTTTTCACTCAGAAACATTGGTTAGTCTAGGCCAAAATTTAATGACTTTAGCCCTCATTGGAACCATAGATATACCCTCTCTTGAAATCATATGTCCCAAAAATGAAACATTTTGTAGCCAAAATTTTCACATTGTAAATTATTCATATAAATTATCCTTCCTTTTGGTCTTCAAAGGAATTTTAAAGTGTTATTCATGGTAATTCATACCCTTTTAATAAATAAAATTTCCTAATGATGAGACTCTTGAAAATTGGTTAAGATAATCTCTATAGGCTCTATTAACTAAATCCCTGAAGATAATAGGGGAATTAATATGACCAAATTGAAAAACAATATCTTCATAGTATCCATACATTGTATGTAGTTATATATTTTTTATATCCTGATTCCTTCACCACAATTTATGATATTTATAATTGTGTTCAATGAATGAAAAGTATTGACTCCCAAAAATTTGAGGAAATAATACCTCTTTATGTTGTAGGAGACACATATTATTAATTATGTATTATTCAGCTCCAAATAATCATGGAAATTTTGAATTGATCTATCTTCATTATTAAATAAATAAATATTTTGAACCAAATGTGACACAATTTTATGAACAAATACATTATTACGATTCTTCTAGAGTATTTTCATCAATTACTCCACCTAAATTGGGTTCATTCTATAGGGAGACTATGAAATAGGTGGAGCACCAAATAAGGCTTCTATTGAGAAATCAAAATATCATTTAAATGGAATACTATGAATCATATTTATAAATACATCAACAAATTCCCACACAATATTAATATAATTTTTTTGAGTTTATCCCCAACCATCTAAGATAAACACCCCTTTTTAATAGTAATCAAGCACCATACAATGGATGTGATTTCCATAGGATGTTCATATTTACCATCACACTGATTAATTATCATAGGATGGTTCTTATTATCCAATTTTACTTCTAATATTTGTTAATTGATATGTTAATTATGTTGTTAAAGGAAATATATGCATAATATGACATTAAATTATACTATAGAGAGAATATCAGAATTTACCAAAATCAAATTCCCATAATAATCAATAAAATATGAATCATATATTTTCTATGTGATCATCATACCATTAGGGGTTTCACTTGTAATTAAACATATAATCATTAGGGGTAATAATTATTATCCCTCTAGGATTCTCATCGTATAAGGGAATTCATATAACTATTAAAAAATAAGATACTATAATATGTGATAAAACATGTTGGAACCCCATCCTCATCAACATATCTTCAATCCCATATTGAAAAAAATGGATAACATAACCTTCATACAGTATTAAGTAGAGTGACTAATTATGAAAAATTAATCAATGCATATCTAAATAAAAAAACTTTCATTTTAATCTATGTCACCCTAGGATTAACTAATTTCATTCATGCCCATAAACTATTCCAATCCTCCGTGATGGTTCTTAGTATGTTTAGTAATTTCTGAAACCTATTTTTCATGAGTTCCAAAACATGCATGAAGCAACATTGGTTTTTTACAACATGTGATGATCAAGTAAAATCTAAATGCATCCTTTTTTGAGTCATTTTCATTATGTAATTTTTTTATCCACTTCCACTTGTAGTATACAGATAGAGATGTAATTTCTTGGAAACCACATTCTCTATACATCTACAAAATTATAGGATATATTCATATATTTTTAATTATCACTAGACTTATCCATATGGGTCTCACATGTGTTTTCCTAACCAATTTTCAAAATTTTAACTAAATATTTCTCTAATAACAAATATAATGACCAAGGATTTTTATATATAGATATTATATTTTAATACATTAATATTCATTACATAAAATAATGGTCTAATCCATTATATTATAGGTATAGATATTTTTTAAACATTGATACATAAAAAACTTGTTCATAGGTGAACTATATTATCTCCCAATAGTTTCTTCATAACTATAACCAATATTATACATATAAAAAATAAATTTCTTAATATCCTATGTAATGAAATCATAAAAATGGTTGATCTCAGATATTCATTAATGATAAATGATGGAGACATCAGCATAACATGGTTTTAAGTGTATGATGTCCTTTTTATAAATTTTTTGAAATATACCATGCATATCATAGATGATACAATTGAGTTATGGAATGAATATTGGATGTTTATATGATTTTAATAATAATGAAATCAAAAAAAAATAACCCATGATAGAATACCATGATCATAAGACATATGTTTGGGGAATACACATAAGAATAGAAAATCAAACATCAAATCAATCCACTAATCCATTCATAACATGTTAGACTTTAGCTAACCACCAATGTACTGACATTGGATTGGGATAACCTCACATATACCCAATATAATGCATGTAAAAACATCCATTGTACCCTATTTTGGGCTTGGGATAGCCTTTTATGTACCTTTTGATATCATATAACATTAATCAATACCAAATGCATACAAGGGTTATATAATTCCAAGATCACCCGTCACATAATGTAATTAATTCATATGTGTGTAACAAGATCATAAAACATTCATCATAAAAAATCCATGAAAAAAGGTTTTCATAAAAATTTCATCACGGAATGGATTGTGAAAAAAAGAGTTTCATAAACATTTAAACTTTTATTCATAAGATTTCTCATGGAAAAGGAATGGTATTCATAAACATCTTTTCATCCTAAACATAAAATATGAATACCATTAATTAAGATGTTATCATAGAATAATCTCACCTGTAACGATTATTTAACCTAAATTGATGTCATATTATATTAAAAATAATGTTAATAGAACACATAGATCATTTATTTGAGAAAAAAACCTTCCACCTATAAATCAGTTATTTAAAATCTAAACATATAAATAATAGTAACTAAAAAATTTATAATAAAGGAATATTTGAAACATTAAAAGAAATATTTAAATAATTTATTAGTCATGATGGTGAAAAAATATATTAACGACATTCACTTTAAAACAAAAATTCCATTCAAATTATAATAAAATGGAAAAAGTATATCATTCAAGAAATATAAAAAGATGCATTTAAACCATTTTTTTAATGTTAAAACATGGATAAATATTAATTTAACAAAAATTCCATGATAGTAAAATCATTCAAGGGAAAAAATTGATATTACATGGATATTGAAGAAATAGGATATTCAACCAAAATGATAAATAATGTCAATGTTTTCAAAATATTATTTTGGAAGTTGTAGCTATAAAGGGAAGAAAATGACTTGAAACATGTATTACCTATAAAGAACCATATTATAATAAACTTCCTAAGTATATAGAGATATATTTCATTATATTTCATCATTATAAAGACATTAAAAAACAATCCCCATAAATAATAAGATTTTAACATTAAACCTTTACCGATATAGATATAGTTTAATCATAAGCCCCATAAAAGAAAGAACGTTATATGGAAATTTATATCCCATAATTATCATTATAATAATTATAAAAATATTCATGGTTAGTATATACACCCCATAAAATAAAAATGTGTGGAATATTGTATGTGTCTCATATTCATAAAATTATGGTTAAATCCCTTCTTTACTTTCATAAATTTTGAATTCTAAGCCCCATGAAAGAATTAAATTAAATTAAACATTAAATAAAATTATAATAGCAAAATTCATGGAATAACAATTCAAAATGGTAGTATATACATCACCCGAAATATATGAGTAATAAATATTTTATATGTCTCCTAGAAAAAAGACACTAGAAATTACATACAACATTGTGAACATTTTGAATCATACACCCCAAGAAAGAATACAATTAAAAACTAATCAAACAAAAAAATATTTTATAATATTCCAAATGATTTATATGGAAACATCATAAAATAATATAGGTTCATAACATTACTAATGTCCCAAAGAAGACCATTTTGGACAAAAAAACCCTTTCCACAAACCTTTATTTCCATTAAACAAGTTATCAGCTCCTATGTATTAAATATATATTTATTATAAATCTATTAAATATACTTACTCACATATATCATAACATATAATATTTAATTATGGAATTTTTCTACCTATTTATCACTAATTCATTGTTAAAATTCCCACTTTAGGTAACAACTGCTATGTTTTTCATATATGTTTGGGTTCAGTGGTTTTGGACTTTATACTTTTATCATGGTTATATTTTCCCCATAATATTAAATATTATCATAATAACATATATATTCACTATATATTTATTAATATTCATCGGTATAAGTTATCATTATAAAATGATTTACACCGTTCATGTAGATGGTATGCCATATGCTTTCATGAACACATTATCCATTTTTTGATGAGTTGAAAAAAAGTAAGATAAATTATCACCTTTGGATAATTATTCAAATTTAATATATATTATATATATTCATTAAATCTAACCTTATTACATTCCATTTCAAAAAAAACAAAAAAGGAATCACATCGCTTAGTAGAGGTGGTAGTCCAAACGTACGCATGAGTGATGTTATAATTTTCCATCAAATAAGAAGGTAAGAATATAAATATTATATTTTAAATATATTAGTATAAATATTTCTTAAATATTATTGATAGACATTAAATACATTACTGTCTCCATATATTATATGGGGTGGTTGAAAATAAATTACATCAATTCGTGAGATGGTAGTACACTGCACACAGTATATATAGTTTCAATTAAAATTTGATAGAGGGGAGATTGATTTATGTTATAAAAATAACATAATAAAATACTATTATATGTAATATACAAATTATTTAGTATAACCATTATTTAAAAAAGATTTAAATAAGGTGGAAGAATAAATAAAATAAAAACACAAGGGTAAGAATGATAGATCTTATTTGGATAACCTCCTTATATTTATTCCAGGATCCTTCATAGAAGGATTTAATAATCAATAAAATGAATCTAATACATGTGTATTTATGTAAGAAATATATTTTCTTAAATATTCATCGATCAAAAAGCTATGAAACAGTTAAATGTATAACAGAGGGGGGTCCCTCTAAAGAGTGGGTGGGAGCACACATTTTGAATTTTTCTTTAAAAAAGTTATACACACATTTGAAACATTCAACAAGGGTCCAAAGTTGATAATTATTGTACCATAGATGAAATATGGTGAAAATTTGGCCATAAATAGAAATTGTATCAATTCTTAAGAGTTTTCATCTCTTATTATTTTACATTAATCCCCGATTATACCATTTTTACCTTAATTTATTTAATTTTTTTTACTATTTTTAATATTAATTATAAAAAATAACATATTAAAAATTATTTATTTTTTTGATCCAAAATATGTATTCCACTTTTCAAATTCAATTTATGGAATTTTTAACATTTATTTCAAAATTAAACCCATATATGTAATGAAAAAACTGTTTTCTAATAAAAAAATTTCAAATGTATAAAAAAATTTTATATGAAAATTAGTCATACAATTAATTATAGTACATAAATTGGATTAATAATAATAAAATTGAACAAATTATAATGTTAAAATCATATTAAAAAAATTATATGTCATAAATTATTTTATCAAATAATTTATTTCTAATAGAATCCCATATTTTTAAATATTCACCGACGTGCCTTTGTTATTACTCAAGTGTGTCGAGGAACAAGGGGAAGAACATGAAGAATCTTGGAATTTCATGAGGGGAGATCCACCAAATGATTGTTTATGTAGGGAATCAACTTCTTCTTTGAATTGGAATGATCAAAAAGGACACAAGGATCTTTTCTCCCTCTACGCACTGTGAAACAAGAACCCTGATATTCGTACCAAGAATTCGAGGCCAACGGGAATGAAGAAGTATTTTGTGGATGTTGTATTGTTTGATGTGAACATCTCTTTATCTAATATTATTCCCCTATTCATGAATCGTAATCATGAAAAGAATAATTTCACATGTCTCATCCAAAAAACAGAATATTAAGTAAATGGTAAATCATTGTAAATTCTCCGTCATCGCTTGTGTCCCAACCCCAAAATAGATATTATGTGTGGATTATTGGATATAAATGGGATGATTTTATTAGTTTGGGGCTTTGAAGACTGGACAATGATAGTAGTGGTAAGAGTCATCATAAACATTGTTTTTCCAAATTATGAATGTAATACGCGAGCTTGGATCTTTGGATCCATTCCACTAAAGACTAGAATCCCTGGAACTAATGAATGTGAATGAATCATTGACCCATTCAATGTTAAAATAACACATGTTAAGGTATGGATTTGTATTCACAAACTCATTTAGTTATATTGGAATCCCTTGATTCTCTAGGATATTACATCCTCCATGGGAAATCTGATCAATATGGATCTTCAGACTCATAATAGAAGGTTTTGACATTTTTATAGAGTCATTATTAAGATTGACATTGTAAGAACCATGGCGATGGAAGTTTTCATCATGAATGGGGATGGTATAATCTCCCTATAAATAATTTATGAGAGAATTCCAAAAAATTTCAAGTAAGCTAATTTTTTTGGACACCTCCTGGAGGAAAGTAAGAGATCAATGTATGTGCATTTTGGGAAGTCAAATCCATGATTAATATATATGAAAAAAAGATACTAAAAAAGATAATGTATTTAACTTCCATATATCATAGTTTCAATCATGTTCTCAATGATTAATATGGTCTTCACCAAGATATTCTCACCCTTGATTGGATTGTGTAATTCCAATAGGTGGACACCACCTTACTTTTTCAAAATGAGTACAACCTTATTATACTAAACATGTAATTCATTAGAATGGATGGTGAGGTAAAGGTATAAGAGATTTGGGGTTTCACTAATTATTATACCCATAATCATACTACTTTTAATTTGGGTATTGTTATGGGACTATAATCCAATATAGTTCCAGATCCTCAAGAAAAAACTACATGTGTTCTTGATGGAACTATGACAGTGAATGCTCCCATCCATCATCTTGGTGAGTCTATAATTTGGAGGCATGGTCCCCTTGATACCCTAGACAATGATAAAGGTTTGAATACCTTTAAAAGTGACTCATCTAGTTTCTAGTACTTAGATTCCAACATGTTTATGTCAGTGGGACAACTCTCTTGGAGATGTGGTTGAAGGAAATGGCCTAGAATTTTAAACATCAAAAAAGAAATTTCATGCTAAAATAATATTTGGTCAAAGTCTACTAATTGCTTCACAAGGTCTTGAGATGAACCCTTACATGAAAAACAAGGTGAAATAACTACAACTACTAGATAAATAGGAATACCATCTTTGTGAAAATAAAATCAGTAATGAATAATCCCCATATCTGACTCTAGTACAAGGCACTCTAAATAATCACACAATATTGCATGATATTCTAATAGTTGACCCACAAGATTGGAACATGACTCGCTATAAATATTGGGATGCCTCCTTTAATCAGGTCCTATCTAACAAGGCTATTAAGAGATGGAGCAATATTGAAAAATAATGGTAATACAATAGATTCCTAGTAAATTAAGTCCTCTTACCGGGGTGTTCTAGTACGATGGCATAAAAAATTTCCACCTCTATGATGGATTAGATGAGGTTTCTAAACCTGAGTGTATAAATGAATGAGATTTCATATATATAAAAATGGTAAGGGAATCAAGGAAATAAATCCCTCCACATAATAGGTGCATCAAAAAAGGGGCAAGGTAACCCCCAAAAAAGGAAGATACTTTTTTGAAATTTTCATGCAATTTGGAATTATCCCATAGTCACAGACCATCGAGATCTCATCATTACCAACTATCCTATTCTGGTTGGAATTGGTGAGCCAAAATTTATGTTTTAAGATTTTGAATCATTCCATTGGATCTCCCTTGGCTACTCTCTTGCGGAACACAATCTACATGATCATTGTGTGGAAAATAATTGGTTCCTTAAAAATGATTTTCTCATTTTAAAAGACATGTAGCCAAAGAACACTCCTATGTTAATTAAAAATGAATTTTATTGAGGATACAACATTTTTTGATGATTTTACTTGGGTAACATACAATATAAATTGTTGGGAATCTAGTAAACAAGATAGGTTCTTTTTCCATATTGATGACAAAATTGACATGGTTAATTCCTTAGGTCTTATTCATCCAAATCCCTCTATGATTGTAATTAATTTAAGATTGAATTCCTTATTGGTGGTTCACGGTCTGTACATGTTACCATGAAATTCAATAATTATTATCTTGATAGGAAATCGTGTAGGTACGTTGTCATTGATTCCTGGAATATTGTTACTCCTGGTACCCCCCTCTGAATTATTTCTGCCAAGGTAAATATTTCTTGCATGTTAAGACACACCAAAAATATTTTAAAAGAATGGGGAAAGAATAATTTCTTCAAGATGGATGGGGACATCAAAGCTTCCTAAAATCACCTGCTACATTGTTAATACAATAATAAAATCCTTTGCATTCCATCTAACAATGATATCCAAGCTCTCTAAAAGCTGGATGCACTTCTCAACACAAAAGAATGTATGTCCAGGTCCTAGTACAATCTCTGATGGTTGAAGGATGGGGATAGAAACTCCAAATTTTTTCATCTTCTCCACAAAGTGAATAAAATATAGAGGGGATATATTTCCCTCAACATTAATAGATTCATTCTTACAACTGGAAATTCAAACTCAAATGTTGTGACTAATTACATGGTGGATATATAGTCAAAATATGTTGTTGAAAACACCCATATGATGATCAATAATATCACTCCCAACATTGATGACCATATAGAAAGTAAAATAGTTGAGTTACTGGTGGATAGAGAGGAAAAATTCCTTTTTCTCCCAAAATAATGATAGTGTGGTAGGTCCACATGATTTAACCAACATGTCCTTCATGTTCAATTAAAAAATCAACCATGATGAATTAATAACGACAGTGTGAGAATTATTTAAACATTCTTCCATTCCATATGGTTTGAAATCTACATTAATTACTATAATTTTTAAAAAGGATAATGTTGTGGAAATGAGGGACATCGGACCAGTTGTAACTGGAAACACCATACCAATAGTTAACAGTAACATCCATTACATAAGGTTGGGAAATATTTCCAAGGGAATAATTACTCTTAGTGAATTTCTATTTTTTCCTTGGAAAGAATATTCAAGACTATATTCTTACTACCAATGAGTGCATTAATGTCATGAGAAAATTGGTGAAACTGGGGAATCACATTCTAAAGATTAAAAACTCCAAGGATTTTGAAAAAATGAAAGTTAAAATTATACCTTCCATTATTAAAATTCATTGATTCTCTAGAATGTATATCTATATGATCCATACTATCCTAAAGAGTTATATACTATCAATTATAGTTTATGGATCTCCAAGTGGATTCCTTTAATACTCAATGGGAGTTTGGTAAGGGGACCCCCTTTCTAGCCCCTTGTTTTCTCTTCCTGAAGACTATCTTAGCCTCTGTATCAATGGTCTTTTCCATGCATGTTTATATAGTCAAATTAAGTCTAATAGGGGGATTCATTTCCCTTCCCATATTTTTTTTCTGATTAAATACACTTGTGTGAGAATGAAAATTATAAAATTGATGCTTCAATTAAATACATCATTTAGAATAATGAATATATTGATGTCCAAGCCATCAGTTTGAAAGAATACTTTGTGCTATTGGGATAAGGGGTTCCCATCAACATGCAAGGAATAGTTTCCTGGTCTCTTGGGGGGAAGAGAGGATCTCTACCCTTTGACTATATTTGGGTTCCACTCTTATGGGAAAATTATGGAAGTTCCACCATGATAATATCTACTCAAAAATTATTTAGAAAATTTCAACATGGAATGGGAAGGACTTGTCCCATGATGGAATAATCTACCTTGTCAACTCAGTGATAACTTCCTTTTTTATATGTGTTCTCTATATATAGATGTCCCATTCTCTTCTGAAATCACATCATGGACTAATTTGGAACAATATATAGAATGGATATAGTCATGAGTTAAATTTTATAATGATATCCTAGAATGAGTGTATCCATCCCATTAATATATAATGATTATGAATTAATGATCTGAGCCTATTTAATGAATCTATGACAAAAAAATTACATCAAGCCTCCTCACTTATATTAAAAATTAAATGAATCTTCTCTCTCCATGATTAATGAAAAAAATTATTAATGGATAATCCATTAATCTTCCCCCACATATTTTGAAATCTCTAAAATCCACCTAAAACAAGATTTTTAGTAGCTCAACATTGATCATTTGTAAGAACTCATTTTTACATTCCTAGAACACCCCTTGGATGAATAGACCCATTCAGAAGTCTGAGTATATTCCCCTTTTACTCAAGAAAACATACATTCCTAACATCCATTATGAAAGCATGAAAAAAATTTATTTTACACATTTTTTGTCTTAATATAAAATGAAAAGGTATGCATACACTGATAGGGATAATTTGATTTGAATTCCACACTCCACTGGTCATATCAACACAATATAATGGAAGAAACTTTTGTGTGATGGAATGACATCAAACTCTAGGTGGCTATTGGATTTTAAAATTCCCTACAATTATTCTAAATCGTTAACACTCAACTTGTCTAACTAGAAGAGGAGGATCCCTATGCAGAGTCAACTAAAAAACCTGGACTCTAAATAGTATCATCATGTAACATTTTTCTTGCAAGTGAGAAAGTCATTGAGAATATTTGTTCACATGTAATTTCACTTGCAGGCTATGGATCTTCATGCAGTCCATGCTCGGTCGTAGGCTCTAAATGTCCTGTATTGAGTCCATTTTAGAATTCATTGTCGAAGCTATATACAGTGATGAAATCAATTTAATGATGCAAGATAAATTTTTTCCATTCTTGGTATTGAATGGAAAGTAAGAAATGGTTTTTCATTTGAGAATAAATCTCCATCCCTTCATGTATGAGTAAGCTTGATGCTGAGGGATGTCATCACTGCTTCTAATAACCAAACTGGACGTATGAATAATGACATCAATGATCTCATTATTCTAAGATTTATTGGTTTTCCAAGAAACATCATAAAACCATTTCCTTTTAATTCTATCTGGTGGATTCCCCCAATTATATCTTTTTTAAAAGTTAATGTGGATTGAGAAACATCAGGTGCATCTACACCATCAGGATATGGTGGTGTATTCTACTCTCATCAGTGCTTTATTGAAGGTTGTTTCTACCACTACATTTTTCATGGATGTTCCATTTACACTGATATGTGGTACATTCTTAAGGCCATCAAATTTGTTGTCCACAATGGATTGAGTTTCCTCTTGTTGGAATCCAAATTGACAATAGAAGTTGACATTCTAAAGATAAGATCTAATAATGATCCATCGAAAATTTTATCATTGTGTTTTTAACATTGTCAGCTCACTAGTTGTATCAATTATAAAAAACACATGTTTACAAGGACGCTAATCAGGTTTTTTATTCTTTGTCAAAGAAGTCCATTGTAGAGTTATTCATGAGATGGTCCTTTTTGACACTGAGTTCTACCCATGATTTGTTGAGTTAGATGTGCATCTAACATTTTATACCCAACATTTTAAACCCCCTTGTTATTTCATAAACGTCATATTGATTAATTAATTGTGATAGGAGTGGGTTCTCCTAGCTCCTGGATCCTTTTGGTAACTATTCATCAAAAAATTATTTCTTCTAAAAAATTATACAAATTTCATTCTGTGATAAATTTGTAAATTTGATTTAACAAATGGAGATAAAATTTTCAAGTATGTTTTATTAATATTTAAAATTTAAAATTTATTATATTTTCAAAAAATTAAATGAAATTTAATTTCTGAGAAATGTTTTTTCTTTCTAGGAGATGAAGACATCATCAAAAATTAATTTCTTATTTAAAAATAACGTTTATTTATTTAATTAATTAATACATAATTATAAAAATAATATTCTATAAAATACTTTTATGTAACAATACTAAATATTCATCTTCATTTCTATAATAAATTCATCCTTATAGTCGAAACCCATTATTCAATATATGAAAGAACCTGTTTCCTTGAGCACTAGATTAAGGTAGTTTCCTCCATTACAATGTTTGTCACCTTACTCACCTTGGTAGTTATCTATATGTTCCTTGATTCATAGTTAAAATGGATTAATAGTGACTCTCTGATCTCATATACTAGGGATATCTCAATATATAAAATATTTAAGGGCCTTCCCCTTGGGAACTTGCACAATCCCTTCTGGTTGATACCATTATCCATCTCATTTGAGTTCAGGGTTGAATGGATGTTATATTTTAAAAATTGCCCCAGAGCATCCCAAAAATAACAACCATCACGCATCATTAACTTCTTATTTTAGCCTATCATCGCTCTCTGGGTATGAAATTTACCCATTCATTATTTCTACCCTTGGTGTAATTCCCCCATGTGTCCATTAGTTATAACTAATAAATTCAGAGTCTTTGGAACATAATGAATTCAGTTTCTGTTTACCTTTATCATTCACTCCCTTGTGATAAGTGTAACTCACCACCACTCCCCAATTCTCACATCAAGAACAACACGGGTGGGATTAGGAGTCATGGTGGAATATCCCCCAAAAAATGGTCAAGGCATGCAAGCAATCCCCAAATGGATTGTCACTCCCACTATGGTAAAAAAAATATTACCTTTTTCTAGGACACTCATTACAGGAATCATGAACATAAACTATTATTGGACTGACATGGAAATTTCTATGTAATTTGACCTCCTTTAATCTTTCTTTACATCATCATATTGTTCTCACATACCACACAATCCACTTTGAGATGCTTACACCCTTTTTCAAAGAATCATGAACTTAATCTTTTGTCAAACACGCAGTAGATACTCTATGAAATTAAATTGGTTACATAAAATTATTGTATTATTTTCATGACCATAAACTACATATATGGAGTCTTTATAAGTTACATTTTAAACATTATATTCATCCACTCATCCTCGCCCGAGAGAATAACCCTCTAACTCCTATGCTGGTCTTGTACCACACCACATTTTATAATTACATGTGTCTTGATTCCCCATTTAGTAGGATATATAGTGATATTTTGACACAATATATTTTGGATATCTATAGATATATAAATTATATAGGACTATGTTTTTTGGTATTGATAACATGAGCCCTCAATTTATAACTATTTTTTTAATAACTGACAGAAAAAACCTATTTACTAGTCTCCATATTGTCTGAGAATAAAGACCTCAAAATATGTGTGTTGTGTTTAATAGATGTTTTCTATCGAACAAAGAATCATGTTCCTTATGTTCACATCATACATCTACGATATTTTGTTTCAATGACACCCCATGGACACAAAACCCATCGATCTAAAAATCATGAACATAATCCATTGAGAACCCTATGAGCCAAGTAACAAGTCTCTATACTATGGTCAACATTCCCTTTGACGATTATCTAGGTGAATGTCTCATATTTCCACAATTATAATTTGGATTTGAACTCCACATCACCACAAGAATCCTTCTGGAGAAACAAAATTTTTTCAAGTGTTATAACCTGTAACTAAATGTATATGGCCCCATATTTCACACAAGATTATATGCGGATACATCACATATAGTGTTTTATAAAATTAATTCCCCCATATTTCTACACATCCTCACTTGGGAATAATTTCCCCTTCTGGCATTGGCCTCACACCACATTTTGTTCTAGAACATTGGGTGTCTTGATTACCCATTCATTTTGATACATACTAACTCCTAGATATCCTATCTCAGTCCCCAATGTAAATCCTCTATGCCCACACATTTTTGAGCCACCCCTCTCCCACAATGTTCCATAGTTCCTTTCTATGTTCTATATAATTTTGAAAGTCAAGATGTGGTGGTCAATGATTAAAGATCTTAAACTATTCATAATCATTTAATGTATAATTCCATATCCTTCCTCTCTTCACAACGGGCTTAAAATACACCTATAAAGATGTACTTATGTCATTCAGGCTGAAAACCCATTGGGGAAATCAATGAGACATTGATACATCCAATAGTTATATCACCCTTGTGAACTAAGAATTATTTAGTGTATGAATGGAAGAGGTACAAAGATGGAAGTACCCATAAATGATCCTAGAAACAATCATGGATAGACTCCTTGAACCAAATGGTTTATGAAAAATATTGACAAAATCCTTAACTAATCGCACATAATATGATCCTCTATGAGGTACCACCCCATGTGTTCCCATTTTGTTAATCTTACTAACTTGAGGGTGTATACATTCATTCACATCAGTATACACATCCTTTTTATAAGGGGATGAATTGTTTTATAATCATATATCCCATATGATATTAAATTGTAGGGTACAAATTTTTATGGAATACAAGCATAATCAATATAAATCACACGTCATCACATTATAATGGTAATATATGTTTGCAAAACCCTTTCCACAAGATTTTAACCTACACGGTTCTTATCCCATTATATGATTTAAAACTACAAAAAAATATGGCCTTCACCTAAGTGAATTTTTCCTTGATCGGTTCTTATCACATACTTCACCACTTGTGTTCCTTGACAATCACTTGGAAACCAAGATGACTCTACCATTTGGATGTGAATGGGAAATTTAATAATATTTCCAACAATTTTGAGCAACACCATGGTGTCAAAATACCTTGAGTTTTGAGATCCATTCCAACATTTCTGTATGTTCACACCCACACAGTGAATCTTCCTTGTTTTGGATCCTCATCTCATTCAAAATTTAAATAGGAACCCAAATTGTAATGGTTCATGTCCAAAAGGCCTCACATTAAATCATATGTATAGTCCCTCAGGGACCTTAAATAAAAATAAAACATATCACATATTTCAAACATTTTCAATGGTCACCCATAACTTTTATGTCCTCAACCTTGAAATTATGATAGTGGATCCTCAATTTTAACATGGTAAGTAGACATCCACGTTCAGCCTATAACTCATCTATGTTTTCCAAGTCCAAGAAATATCAACTAAAATCCTCCAGCTTCTCCTTTGGTTGGGTAAAGTCTAATTCCCCCAGTGTTACCCAACTCGTGCACCTACACATGTTGGGAATGTATGTCAGTGGCGTAGAGTCACAGTCTCCAACCAATCCTTTTGTGGTCGAAACACTCCCAGTCTCTGATGAATCATTCCAACCTAAATTTTTCTTTCCCTATTTCGATATCTCATACTAGTTAGGAATCTTTTATTTGTCTTATTTTTTTAAAACAATCATGAAACATGTGGTATTACTAATTTATAGTTTTATTCTTATAAATCTGATTAAGATATTCCATAAACAATATAAATAAATAAAGGGGACTAAAACAAATGTTTTGATTACTTAATCAAGTATGTTTATCCATAGAATGTAGCTACTAGTTTATTGCAATATGATGGAAATTCCCTAAGCATCATGCCAAATAGTCAGTAACTCTAACACGTCAAGCCTATTTTTGGAATCCTCAAGGTTCTACTGCCACTCATCTAGCTCCACATCATCATCCTTTGCTATAGGGAAACCCTTTTCACCTTCTATCTACACCTAAACCTATTTATTCATGCATTTCTCCACCAAATGTGATGCCTTTTATTATATGTCCTTGACTGTTGCTAGTAATATATTATATAGTTGATCATTTCTCTCATAGTAGTGACAATGGACTCATGTTTCTACAACTTCCCCTCTATCCTAGAGATAACTTATTCTCTACTTGGAGCACCCCGGTTCGTCATACTTATCCTAATACAAGGAAGCATTGAGCTTTAGCCACTCAAACCACACCCTCTAGATAAGGAAGTCCTAATCTGAAGCTTAACAGTACAATGAATCAACACATCCAGTCCCTATTCTCACAGGGTTAATATGGAGATAGCCTATCAAGTTTTTGAAATTAGCCAATTAGGAATGTGTGATGATTTTCCACATACGACTGCACACATTTTGAAGTAAAACCTTGTACTCCACTGCCTAAATAGTTTCAAAATCTAAAAAATCTTCATAAATTGTTGGATCATACGCCAGAAAGACCACAAATATATCATTATTAGGGTCTTTCTTATGAATCATCTTGGAAGGGTTGGGATCCATAGCTTGAAAGAGGGTATCCATTTTGGTGGAAATGGTCTTGACCATCTCTTCATCATGTTTTATAGCAGGGGAAGGTTAATCTAAAATAATATTCGCAACAGCCTCCTAATCCACCTCTATTGATTATAAAACATCATACACTACCTTCTAATACACATATATAATTTGATCATCCAATGTGTCCTCTTTATCCACTATTGTTGAAGCTATAACATTTTTCATCACTACCTCAGATTCAGGCTCTTCTAGCTCACGCATTTCCATAGGTGGTTGGGCCCCGAATTTTATTTTCACTACCATTAGGTTATAAGGTTAGTAAATTTCATATTTTGAAAAAAGTAAATTTCATATTTTGAAGTAAATAATGAACGTATAATTCTTAAAAGTGTGAGTTTTTATTATCCGACCATTGATGTTTACTAGAATCCCAATTAATGATTATATCTCTATGGTGACTGGTTCAATGGCTAATATAATGTGATCCTCTATTAGGAATGATTTATATGATGAATAGAAATAAAAGGTCATCAAAAACTGTTAGAATGTGTGATTTTTAAACATAATAAGAAATAATAGGAGTGGAGATTACCAAGTTATTGTTGTGGATCTTGAGTTGATACATCAGTCAAAGAAATCTCCTCAGACATAGACAATATTCTGCCTAGGACCCCAAAATTATAAGGTGGTACATAACCCTTCCCTTAATGGTTTGTGGCTTCCCTTACCTTGATTAGGAGTTTATCATGAACATCCCCCTCAGTCTTGCTTTTCGGTTCATCTATAGGTTAAAATGATATAAAAAAAATATAATGGATAAGTAGTTTTATATAACCGATGGAAACATCACATTTATCCCATCAGTGTTGGAACCCCCTCCCATGAGGGTGCCTAGGAAAGATTCATTTACCAAATATTCCTTGGATGAATATTCTAAAGCTGTCACACCCATAGATGAATGAAACCTGGGATGGTTTCCAGGGTATTTCATGTCCAAGATCATCCTCGCATAGTAGGTCAGAGAGATTTTCATGTTGTAAGAGTGGATAATATCTTCCAACTCTGTAAAATAATGCACCACCTCAGCTTGAGGAGCGTGAAATCCAGGTTTGTATGTACAATCTTGTAGATGTGGATCACCTCACCTTAGAGATTTAGACACACCATATAGAGTGAGTTGAACTGAGAGAAGATACCTCTATCACCCTAGACAGTGAGGAAGACGGATTGATCATGAACTTGTGAAAGATGAAAAAAAATCCACCAATCCATAAATATTCCCTTAGATAATATAAAGATGATTCATACTCCACCTAGATTCACATTCTATGGTGTTTTCGGCCAACAACCTCACCTCCCTCTAGAACCACGCCCCATGCAGGGCCAAGGACTGATAGAGTAGTAGTGGATACCATCCCTAAAAGTCTATCTCCACCTCCTCTACACGATATAACAACTGAATTGTAAACTAAACCCTATGGATATGTGAACTCTTCCTTATAATTCACTATGAACCACTAGGATCATGAATGAATCATATGGGAATGCACTCCCCCAGCTCTGCATGTACATGTGGAAGAGCATGTACAGGGCATCGATCAATGGAGTCATATTCCTCCCCCCACTATCCTCTCATGAAAACATTCCCCATATCATTTGAGGGTCCAAATAGTGTAACATGAAATGTAATTTAGTGTACACCTTCTGGGTGAGCCTCTAGAGACCAAGAAGAATTTTTGTTTCTTATCCATCCATGTTCCATCACATTCAACCATCCTCACTTGAAGTTGGGAATAGTGAAAGATGAAACACTCCAATGTCTATGCACGTTCAAGAACAACAACTAGTTATAGTAGAAGTATTTTGTTCCATGAACTTTTCTATACGGATAGCTATATGTTTATATCAACAGGGGAGAGTTGTTTTCTGTAATAATAAAACTGAGTGTAGAGACCCAATCATACAAAAACTAGAATATTCCACACATAAAGGGTGTGTTATTTATTTTTCTGATGTGTCCCAGAACATTATAATGCATCTCCAACACAGGCATAACAAATTTTCAAGGATTCCCCATAAATAAAATTTCCTCCATGGTATGTATATTCAAAACAATAAGCACATAAAATTTGTGAACATAGAGAATCCACCCATAGATGGGAACTATGATAAATTTCTAAAACACGATCGTGGTGGCAACATACTTCACATTATACCCCCATAAGAATCACTATCTTGCATCTATTATCACCCAATATGAGTTAACCTTCCCACTCTATGATAACTTTCGGACCTGGTAGTGCCTCCCTATAATCCCCTCTACAGTTTTACTCAAAAAAAATTAACCACTACTTTGAGAGGGAATATTTCATCCATACAATATAAAACTGGCCCCCTTTCACCAGGTATAATAAAGAAATTTATATCATTAACACATACTCATATATCATCAAAATATTTCCATTAGTGGAGAAATAGTCATACATTCCCCCATTACAGATAAATTCTTTCAAATTGATATAAGTCCCATAGGTTGACATGGGACTTCCCGTGAAGTAGAGGAAAGATAATGAGCCAAGATGACCACCCATTCTGCAAATCAGTAATGATTATTGGTCGGTGGTTGACATGGAAATGTGAAGTCAAAACTGCATTACATAGATAGAATCTCAACATATATTCCTCGAATTAATTGTTATATTAGAAATCATAATAGGCTTACTCCTACTAACCTATGATGTTTTTGTTCTGGCATAGGTCCCACTCCTTTATCTAACCATGGAGATAGTCCTCTAGGACCCCCATGAATATAGTATATTATTGTAGAGCAGATATCAATGGAATAATCTCCACCCCATGGATGTTCCACATAGGTTCTACATAAAGTGAGTAGTGATTGCTACATGTCCCATAACATAGTGTCCTCTGGTAGTTTCCATCCATTAATACCACATAGGTGAGCTTCTAAGCTACCATACAAGATATTCGGGGTTCGACGATGTGATGATAAAAAATCATATTTATGATCCAATACATATAAATGATTCCTCTAGGATAATATATAGTTTTCTTCCATATCAGATTGAATCTTTGAAAGTGATTCATTGTCTCACAAACTTTAGAATCTCTCTTGAATCATAATGTTCTTGTTCATCTCCCATATTAGGATATAGTTACTTAAACTCCTTATAAATCCATCTCAGGCATTATGAAAATATTTATAATCATGTACATGGATTTTTTTAATGATGTTCACACCCTATTCAATTATGAGACTCGTGAAATATTTTTTCCAAGTGGTATTATATAGAAAACTAATATGCGGTATTGAAATATTTGCATGGGGGTCCAGATTGGAATCAGTAATCATTCATAAAGGTTCCAATTTTTAAATAAATAAATGAATTCCAAATATGATATGAAAATATCATGGTCCCACATGGGGCCCCATAACCTATTTATAGGCCTCGGTTTGATTCAAGTTTCATGAATGAGACAAAAAAACTTGTGGGTTTCATTGATTTCACCTCATAATCTGACCCTCATATCGGGCATCGGCTCCCATTCTCGTAAGGGGCATTTATTGAAATTGAAAAATAAGTGTGGAAAGATACATAAAATAATTTAGAAATATTATAAGATGAATCTAGATCAAAATTTTTGTAGAATACACTAAATGTTCTTGATTTTTGATGGTCATACCCGTTATGAAAGGAAATGTATACACAAAGGTTGAAGGAGCATCACAAAAATTTTCCCTAGTAGAAGATGACAATATTATATTAATGTATTTACTATCATGAATATTTTCCATTAACAAAAAAATATTTCCTACATTAAAATGATTAATTTCATGAAATTTATAATTCCACCATTATTTCCCCTATAAATACCTCCCATCAAAAAATATTAAAGGGGATGCGACTATTGGAATTATGCAAAAATATTTTAATTCAAAAAATTGAATCCTTCGTGATCCAAGGAGGATATGGGTTACTAAATTTAGGCATCATTCACCAATATCCTCTCATGTGTTCTTAAGTCACATGGACCATGGTATATAATACATTCATAATGGTTTATAACTGTTCAGTAATAGTAAAAACCACCATGATTATTAGGATTTCTTGAGATACATATCCTTCCCCAAACCTACCCAATAGGAACAATGAGTCCACCCTTAGACAGGGAACCCATGCTTCTTTAATTATATACAATATTTATCCTGAATACCATTATGAAACTCAAACAGTATATGAGTAATTGATTCCTAATGAACACATATAGTCACAACTAAAAAAAAAATTTTATAATCCATATGTGTAGACTAGTGAATAACCCTTAGAAGTCTCTGGAAGAGAAGTTCACACAAAATAGTCTTCCACTTTTTTAAAAAATGTAGTTCTTCAAAGAGAAAAAGATTTAAATGAAATTTTTAATTCATATGATTGAAAACTATGATATTAAATGAGTTTTTAAGATGTGGGTAGTTTCCTAATAGTAATTATATTTTTGTTCAAGTTAATTCGAACTTCTTCTTTCTAGTTGATTAAAGTGAGTTTCCATATTCGTTTTCTCTCAATTCCTTAGTGAAATTGTGATGGTGAGAGAAAACCTTACCAAGATCTCAGTTTTTTAAAATCTCCACCCATGTGAAAAAGAGTTCCAATGAGTATCCTCAATTTACTTGGGAAATACCCGATCGAGTCTTGTTTATACCAAATAATCAAGAACATCCACTACCCATTTTACACATACTGATGATCATCAAGTACTTCACCAATAATCTTACTTTAATTCCATCTTATATAAACCAGAAATTAGTTGAGGGAGATAAAGATCATTTACTAATGAAAAAATAAATAACATAATTAAAATTCAAGAAAGATATCACATGATAAGAAAATATTTTATATGAAATGGAAACATCTATGCATAAGAATGAAAATTCATTCCATTATGTCCAAGAACTCAATGGTTACCAAATAGAAAACCAATCCTTCCCCAATCACTCAAAATGTTTACCCAATCATCATAAGGGTATTCGATATGAATGGGTAAGAATAAGGAATTAAAAATATATGGAAAGGAATATAAATAAAATAAATAAACCCAAAATGTTCTTCTCCTTAGTGCCATGAATGGAATGGGATTGAATGAGTCACATTAAGAGGGAGGAGCTCCCCTCCTTTTATAGGCATAATTTTACCTTAATATAAGACATGTTTTATTCCCAATAAATGACATGATCACACATTTCACCCTTAATGAATATTTTTTCTAAATACCATGGTCATCGCTATTCAAATTTTCACCATATTTGGAATTGTATTCCGAGAGTTATTCAAATTTTATTCTGAGAATGTATTCTATCCAGTTAGACTCCCAAACTAAAAAACTCTAGATTAAAATGTCTTAATTACCATTAAAAAGGACAATTCAGGCATTTAATTCTTTCTGAAGATGTTAAAAACATCTTTCTCACCCACCTACAAAATTTTATACCAATTGGGCCCACCATTAATGAGTTAGGGACTCCACACAAACGTTCTGTCCCCAATACTTAAATGATGAAGTGCCCTCAGTGAATTAAAATGTATTTAACATGTATAAATATTTTAAAATGAATCACAACAATCATGAAAATGTAAAGGATATGTGTGAACTATTGTATTTTATTGATAAAAAGGTTAGATGAGTGTGATCTCCTCCACTTGCTCTGATTACAGGGTCCCAAGGAATTTCTTCAACCTATGAACATTAATAGTGAATAGATCCATCTCCCCATGCATTATAATTTGTAGAGAACCAAAAATATATACATGAGTAACTATAAATGGCCCTTCCCTTGTTGAATGAAGTTTAGCTAGAATCATCTTGAGTCTTCCGTTGAATAACAATACTTTTTCCCCATGATAGAATTCTTTCGGTTGGATCAGCTTGTCATGGGACACTCTGATTATTTCTTTTTGAATCCTAGAAATTTAAATTTCTTCCCTTGTAATTCCCTCCAGAAATTTCAACATTAACCTTCTTCTATTGCCATATCATTCATGGTGAAAATTCATTTTCCTCACAGCCCAATATGCATTTTTCTCCAATTCCACACGTAGGTGGTAGCGTTCCCTATAAACTAGCCTATATAGAGTCATTATAATCGGGGTTTTGTTGTCCATATTGTAATAGTATAAGGTATCTTACAACCTTTGTCTCCAATCTTTCCTGTTTGGATTAACAATCTTTTCAAAATTTCATTTTATTTCCCTATTGGAATCATCAACTTTTCCACTAGTCATTGGATAACAGGTAGTTGATTTTTTTTTGATTTACCCCATTATTATTCAGAAATGTTTCCATTATCTAATAGTATAATCAAGTCCCATGATCATTTATGATGTCTCTAGTCACTCCAAACCTAAGAGATATGTTAGCCCTGGCAAAATCACAAACAACTTTTACATCATCAGTCCTAGTGGCCTTTATTTCCACCCATTTGGAAACTTAATCAACTCCAAGAAAGATATATGAATTTAAAAATTACATCAGGTAAAGTCCCATAAAAAATATCTCCCGTATAATTAAAACATAAAAAAAAAATTCAGTGTCTTTTGAGGAAATTCTTGTCACTTTGAAATATTTCCTAAAAACTGACTTTTTTCACACATTTTCCAAAACTC
This sequence comes from Viscum album, assembly GCA_963277665.1. NCBI lineage: Eukaryota > Viridiplantae > Streptophyta > Magnoliopsida > Santalales > Viscaceae > Viscum > Viscum album. The sequence continues at coordinate 1,607,552,643 of OY728121.1, forward strand.
ATGTGCATATATAAAAAGTGTGGGCCAATAAATTCTAGATTCTAAAACCTTCCACGCTATCCATTGAGGTCCAAAGTGTCATCCACAAGATAAAGTGTGAGAAAACACAATAACATATTTAACTTCACTTTCCGGTAAACATATTTTTATAATTTGATATTTGAAAATCATCCATGGAAATGAATCATTTCAAAATTAATATCTATTTTCAGCTTTAATTTTTTGAATTTGGTGAGAATTAAAAAAATAAAGGACATGGGATGTTACTAGATAATTGACCATGTACACATACCAATGAACATACCCTTTAATCAAGTACAACTTATCTCCGAGAATTTGACCATTCAGTGGGGTTTTTATGGAATTTCATTTTCAGCAATGTTTGGAAGTCTAATTAAGTGATCAGCCACATAGTTCGCAGATCCAGTCATGTCCATGAATTATATATACTACTCCTAAAATATCATCATCCATCTCATTATCCTTAGTTTAGCATCATCTTTCTTCACCATGTACCTAAGATCCTCAATTCGCTGAGAAATGATTAATCCAACTACTTGGTTAGAAGCATCACAACGTAGCTCAAATGGTTCTTCCCAATTTTGTGGCTACATTACAGGTGGTGAAATAAGTATATTATTCAAAAAATTAAATAATTACATAAATACACCATTTAAATCAAAATAATCATCTTTATAAATTAATCTAGATAAAGGGAGAAAAATATTACTGAAATCATTGATAAACCTCATGAACAATATTGCATGTCCTAAAAATGATCAATCATGCTTCACACAATCAGGGTAAGGAAATGAATTTATCACATAAATTTTTGATTTATCCACTTTAATTACTTTTTGTGAAATTATATACCATAGTATAATTCCTCTATTATACCTAAAATGTCACTTTTCAAAATTCCATACCATATTTTTTTCAATGATTGTTTTCAAAATATTTGCCAAAATTTTATATCAATGATCAAAAGAATCTCCAATAATTAAAATTAATCTAAAAACATCCCATCTATTTTCTATGTGATCCAAAAATATACATACCATGAACTTCTAAAATATATCTAGGTAATTACATAATCCAAAGGGCATGTTTCTATATGAAATTATGCCAATGGGACATGTAAATGTCTTCTTCTCTTGATCGTCGGGTGAAATGGGTACCTGGATTTAAACTGAAAATCCATAAAAAAATGTATTAATGACTTACCCCTGCCTATCTCTCTAAAATCTAGTAATTGTTTTGAATGGGAAAATGATCTTTCCATGTGATTGGTTCAATTTCCAAAAATTACTGCACACTCTCCAGCTATCTAGAATTCTCATAGAGATTAACCAATTCTTCTCATTCCTCACAGTGGTCAGACCGATTTTTTTAGGAACTACTTGAATGAGGCATACCCAAAATGAATCTAAAATGGGATAGATTACCCTAGCCTCCAATATATTCTCAATATCTTTCTTCATAACCTCAATCAAGGTGGGATTTGGCCTACATTGGGGATGTATAATAGGTTTGTAATCTCCCTCATGATAATTTATTATGAGAATATTTTTTGTTTTATTCATGGTATATCACCTATGCTCCACCCTATTTCTTGAACATTATCTTTCAGAATCTCAATAAACAATCTTTCTTGAGTTTTCTATAGAATATTTTCAATTATTACAGCTAATTTCTCTCCCTTCCTATGGTACACATATTTAAAATCATTGGTGAGCGGTTTTAGTTCAAGTTACTGGGGATGATCAAGGGATAAAATTTAACTTATATTCCACACTTCAAATGGTTGGACATCCTGCACATCAGAATCCATATCATCTTCCACATCAATCCACAAAACTTTGATGAAATGAGATTGTACCCCTTATTCTCACATAAAATCTCAATATCCAATGTTTTGGTAATTGAAATGTTTATTCAAGGAAAAATTATATCTTTAGTATGACAATTCATGGAACATACCTTATTATTCAATGGGTTTAGTACCAATATTATGGGATAGTGAAAAGATGGAGTGATCATCTGATGGGAACCTCATGGATTCAAAAATGATGATGCGAATAGTGCTATATCCAAATTCCATGGTGAGTGCACGTACATGAACATTGACGATGGTTTGGGAAGGATTAATGAATGGTTTCACCAAGATGACGGGTGAGTGTTAAGGGATCCTATCATCTGCCAGATTCAGTATATAAAAGTCAGCTGCGAATAAGAGATCTTGGATATTCACCAGGACATCCTCCAGAACTCCAGTTGAAAAAATGTGGATCTATTTGCAAGCTAGGCCCACACCCTTAAAGGGATTTATGTCTCTTATATTTAAAGAAGTGTATACCGAGTGAGTAAATACATTAATTTAAGCACCTAGATCACATAAATCATTAGATAAATTTAATGAACCAATTGTTCATGCAATGGAAAATGTCCTTTGATCATGACAGTTGGTTGGTAATTGTGGTGTGATAAGGACTGAGAAACTTTTCCCCAAGTTGATTATTTCATTCCAATAGAGTATTCTCTTTTTTGTGAAAAATTATTTCAAAAACATTTCATACCATCGAATCTGTTTGATAGATTCATGTAGGGGATATTGATTTCCACTTTTTTGAAAAGTGTCCAGAATTTCTTTTTTAAGTTTTGTCTTCATGAAATTTCTTTGATTCAGTCATCCTTAATAGAAATGGTTGGGTTAGGTATTTCTTCTCCATTTTTTCCTTCCCATTTAATTTCAATATATCTTCTTTCTCAGCCTATCCTTCCCCATATACTCTTCCTCTTCTTTTTCTTGGTGGATCTTCACAAATTTTTCTGAATTTTCAACTTCATTCTCCCTCAAAATAGGTGGTATTGTTTCAGGTTCATGGTTAGGTGGATGTGGGAGTTATTTTCCACTTATTTTTATGATAGTATTAAATTATCTTTCGGATTTGGAACATTCTGTGATTGGTGCTTCCCTAGAAGCATGGTTAGAATCTCTAAAATAGTTTTAAATGGTAGGGTTAGTCTTTCACATTTTCTTTAAGCTCCACAACATCTGACCATAGCTATAGGATCTCAATTTAGGGTTTTACACAAGTTGATAGATGATCATATGTATTTCATTAGAGTGGTGGTGGTTGAAAGTGATTTTTTGGCTGAAATGCTTTTTATTTCTAGAAAGGCAGTTTATTGGAATTTTGGAATGGCGTGGGGTCTGGTATTGCTATTGAAATGGAGGTCTATCCTTGGTCTGTTTGAATCCATATATTGGTTTCTTTTGGGATTTACATGATGGATTGGGAAAGATTTTCCTTTTTGGATAGGTAGCTGCATGACATTCGGTTCCCGGCACTTATGCACACTAGTCAGTGTAATGATAATTAGAATAGCATGAACCACAAACCTGAATTGGTTCTTGTTGTTCCTTCACATGGTTCACAGCCAACTATTCCACTAACCAACTGAGCTCACCCATGTCACTTCTAACTAATTATGTCGAATCATATGTTCTCCCCTCATGGATACCTCTTGTTATGGACCATTTAGTTCCAAATTGTTGTGATTTTTTTGAAATAACATCCATTAGTACTCTTATATCTATAAGTGACATGTCAATCATGTATACCCTAGATTAGGCATCCCGAATATTTCTATCATTGTCCCAATGTTGTTCGTAGAAGAAAACAAGGAATTTGTTTTCCTCTATTTCTTGATGTTGGTATATGGAATATAGCTTTATCAAATTCTCCCAATACTTGTAAAGAGTTTCACTAGTTGATAGTCATATGATGTAAATCTCTTTTTTATGGCAGTTCTGGATGTGGGAAAAAGTATTTGCATGAAACATCTTTTTTAGGTCTTCCCAACCACTAATATCCCTGGGCTATAGATATTAAAACCATACTTTAGCCAGCCTATCTAATGAGAAGTGGAATTTACTCTACAAGAATTGGACTTTGGGTTCTCCTCTTGGTCCAAATCCTGAGAAAATGAAGTTGAATTCATGAATATGCATATTTGGATCTTCTCCTACAAGACCATGGAACTTTGAAATCATAGGAATCATATTGAGACATAATTCAAAATCATTTGGGGTAGTGGGTGCAATGAGTAGGTTAATTTAGATGTCAAATTGAGGTGCACATAGATCACACAGGGTTGGGTTGGGATTTCCCTCCATGATTTCAGGTTTAGAGGGAACATTAAGTGTTTCATTTGAATATAAGAGATATATTTCCTAACTGATTCCTGGTAGGTTTATTTTTAGTAGTTTTTTTTATTGTTCTTTAAATTTCAAGATCAAACTCATTTAATAGTTTTTTTGAGTTGCGGTTCATTAATTTTGGAAATATTTTTTTTATGTTGTACTGCCCCCTGACAACTGCACCAACTTTGATGTACACCTATCATGGGGTGTGGAAAACCCATTTTTATAATCCCAATGTGTATTCTAGTGAGTATCACTAGGAATCCTCTTGATGAGAAGTGTACACAAAATAGTTTTTCTTATTTAAAAAAATGTATATTTTTATATGAAAATGATTGAAATTAAACTTGAAATTCGAAGGATTAAAAACAATGATATTAAACTGGTGATTTTTATAGGGTTGGTTTCCCAAATGTCATTCTATCTTTGTTCAATTTAATTCAAACCTCTTCTTCTGAGTTGATTAATGTTATTTTCCATATTCGTTTCCTCTAACATCCTTAATAAAATTGTGACGGTGAAATAAAACCATACCAAGATCTCAGTTTTCTCAACTCTCATTCCTTGTGTAAAATATTTGCAATGAGTATCCTCAATTTACATAGGGAATATGCTATCAAGTCTTATTTATCCTATACAATCAACAACATCCACTCCCCCGTTTACATGTACGGATGATCCTTTAGAACATCACCACTAATATCTGGTCTATTCCATCGAATATAAACAAGAAATCATGAAGGACCTAGGAACACCCTGAGATGGAATGGGTGAATGAAGGATTAAACTATTTCATTTAAACCGATGGATCTTGTTCCCACATTGGTAGAAATATGTTAAACCTGTTTGAAATGGATGTGAAATAAAAACAATCACATGCAAAGAAATGACACAAAAATTTTACATAGTTCACCACTATGGGATACGTCCAAGGAAGATACACTAATAGTGCTTTGGTCATACAAAAACCACTAATATTCATATGTTTTGTGTTAAAAGTGTTTAAAATAGTAACTCTATGCTAGGCACACTACCTTTACATGGTTTTAGGGATATCACCCAACCTCCCTTGGATCACTTCCACTTACTCCCCCTTGCCCATTGCGTTGGACGAATCTTCACTCAGTTTAATGACATGAAGGTCGCTTCAATGGTTTAGCCTCAAATCATGAATCGTCAACCCTAAATAGATGCTATGTTGAAGTCCCATAATCACCCTTATATGTAATTTATTATCCCATACACTGATATGTTATAGATATTAATTTCGCAAACTGATTTTATCAATTTTCAGGATTCCTTTAGTATTTCGCGTACTGCTTCTATTTCCATGTACCACTACTGTTTTCACATACTACCATTATCTACCACATACATTGAGGGATACCTACATGAACCACACTCTATTCTTCATACTGTTTTAATTATGTGGACTATTCTCTCCATGTACTGTCTCACCCACTGCGTACCACTTCGGGCATCACTGAATTTCATCATGAAATTTTAATCATCAATATCATCAGTCAACAAAGAGGATTATTGTTCCTTAAATAGGGACAAAACTTGACAAATTTGGGTAATATTATTTACCCAAATTTTCAATGTGGGATTATTATTGATGTAAAATGAACTCCACTTGTTTAATGTTAAGCTCCACCGCGTACAACTCATGTTTTTCAAATCGCCGCAATCATGCCAACCTCAGGCACTCCATGTACTACATGTCTTCACGATGTACCATTACTGCAAAAAAAATTCTTCCATCACCATTCCGCATACTACATGCCTCACCGCGTACCATTTCTGCGAAATGGTTTCAGTTCCATGCACTACTCCAAGCACCATTCTCTGTACCACTCCCGCTTCGTGGAATGCAGCCACGAACCATTTCTAGAACATGGTACATAGTCCATGTTTGGAGGTATGTGGTTCCATAATTTTGCCAATTTTATTTTATGTTCTTCATACCATTCAAAACTAAATGAAGCCTCAAATGTATGACCTCATTCCTTACAGTTATTGAAGTTGTCCATGTGTAGATTGACAACAAACACAAATCAAACTCCATTATTATCAATGAATGAAATTGGTTCCAACAATATCCCGCTATGGGTTTATTGTAAATCTCCTAATAAGTTTGCTGATTCTCCTACCACGATCAAAACATGAACCTCCAAGAAAACAACTCAGCCATCACTCTAAGTCTACGTGAGTTATTCTCAATGTAGAAATCAAGAGAGAGGACATGAATTGAGTTATCATTAATCCTTATCCATCATTACCCTCTATTTAATTTATCAATTATCCCCCATTGTAAATAAACACAAAAAATGGTTATTTAAACATTGGAGAGATCATAACAAACTCCTCCTGGATCGTATCTCCCCCATAAAACTGCAACACATCCAGAAATAGATTAACATAGTTAAAAACAATCGGGTGGAGGTGAATTTTGTAAACTCCTTGTACATTTGGAGGTGGATAAACACCAAGGTTCAATCAAGGTTTCTCACACATAGCTGCCGACAGTGGCATGGTCATAATGAAAGCCACTTACTCATCAGTTCCCATATGTTACATTTTTCTCATTCCTTGTTCAAATTTTTCTTTGATGAAGGGAAAACTAAAACAGTATTATTTGTAAGAGAATGATGAACTAGATTCTTCATATTATAAATTTCACCCTTGTTGTCACATTAAATCACCATTTTTTGTTTCACCTCATCACCTATGTCAATCAGTTGCTGCTTTATCCAAAGTAACTTAGTGGAAGACTTGGTAAAAGATATATATTATGCTTCCGCAGTACTAAGGGAATTAATTTCCTATTTCTTTCTTATCTAACCCACACATCTCTTCCCAATATAGAATGCTCCACCACTGGTAGACATTGTATCAACTACATCTCTATCACAGTTAGCATCATAAAAAGCGGATAGTTCACTACCGCTTCCTACCGCAATGTATATCCCATAATTATGTATACCTTGAATGTATATTATGATACTTTTCAATACCACCATATTTCCATCCATTAGATTATTCTAAAATCATTCCACAAGGAATGTTTCAAAGACAATATCTAACCATGTCTCTGTCTGGTACAGTAGGATTCCAATGATTCTTCTATACATGGTGGGATTCAAAGAATTCCCTTTGTCATGCTCCCATTCATTGTTCTAACAGCAATCAGAGTCAAAATTGGATTGGAATCATGAATATTGAATATCTTCCCCAGATCTCTTCCAAATGTTTTCTGAGAAATGAATGTTTAATCATTCTTCTGAAACTCCTACAACCCTAATAACAACGTGAGTTCACCAATCATGGACATTTAAAATTATTATTTCCTGTGATTGGAAAATTCATCCACTGATCCATGCCTAATTCCACCCAAAATAATAACATCCACATATACCAAAACCTTGAATTAATCCTTTTGTGATATTTCACATAGATATTGTGATCCACTCCTCTTCTTTTAAACTCAGTCTTTCTCAAGTAAGAGCCCAATCGCAAGTACCACACATGTGGTTATTGTTTCTAGCAGTAGAGATATTTTTTTAATTTTAAAAAATTTAGTTCATCATTTCCAAAAAAGAACCCTACATTTTTTTCAATTTAGGCTTCTTTTTATAATACTCTACTTAATAATTCTATCTTGACCTCTATTTGATACACTTTAAACCCTATTTGGATTTCCATGGCAAGAAACAACATGATTAACTCCATTCTAACTATAAGAGAAAATGTCACCTAAACACCAAAATCTTCAATTTGTGAATATATTTTATAGACCAAGAATACATTATTTCAGATCACATTTCCATGCTCATCAAATTTGATCTTGAAAATACACTTTGTACCAATCACATTATGACTTTCAGGTCTTTTGAAACGATCCCAAGTCTAATTTGTTTCAATCTTATCTAACTCTTAATTCATTTCTTTCACTCATGACTCATCCTTTGCAGCCTATTAAAATAAGTATGGCTCCACAACTGATATAAATGCATAATGTGCAATATTACTCATTATCCTTGTTTTTGTATGCTCATTTTGATCCCCTATAATTTTGGACTGATCAATCATGGTTTTTCGATTTCTCTTTTGTGGTTCAACCGAATTCTCTCCATCTATGGCTTCCTCTTCTAATTGTTCCTCAAATTAATAATCATGATGTGACTCCTAAGAGTTTTTCACACCTTCGTATACCACTATATTATCATGTCTTCCATGTTCACAACCTTAATCATATTCTATCACATCAACATAAGAATTCCATGATGCATTCATGTTTTCCATTTTTGTGATCTTTACATCACTATGTTCCACAATTCATCCAAAGTTCTTATTGAAACATTTGAAGGATTTTTTTTTCATTGAGTATCCAATAGTTATTTCATTATCTACATTTTCTCCATACATCCCTTGATTCCCTTCTTTATTTCGGAAAAAAATTTCTTCCAAAAACATGAAAATATATCCAAGAGGGTTTCCTTCCAAGCCAAAATCCATAGGGTGTCCTCATCTCACCAATATATATTTCCTGGTTCAATTTTGAATATACACTGTTGTTTGTACTACCTCATTCAAGTAATGTTGAGGAATATGAATATCGATAAGTATAGTTCTGGACATGTTGTTTACCTATATATTCTTGCACTCAGCAACTCCATTTTGTTGTGCAGTTCTCATATCAGCCACCTCATGTTGTATCCCATGCTTCTCTAGGTAATTTTCAAATTCAATGGATGTTTATTTGCCTCCATTGTCAGACCATAGGACTTTTATCTTCCATCAAGTAACATTCTTGGTGATTTGTTGATCGGTTTTCATGTAATCAAGCACATGCCACTTCCTGTGTATAATGACCACATATGCCATTCTAATGAGATCATCTATGAAAAGAACAATGTACCTTTCTCCATGTGTTCCAGCAACATTTATCGGTTGACATACATCTGTATAGATGAGGTCGAGGAGATTTGATTCTCTATTTTCTTTGGAAAGTATGAAATAAAGACCAGTTTCCCTCTCATGCACAAATCATAGATCCTTTATCATTTATGCTTTAGATTAGGTATAACCATGACTATCCTTATCTTAGATATCTTTTCCATGTCTTGCTGATTGATGTGCCCCAATGATCAATTCCATAATTTTTTTCCTATTCAACTGTTAAGTAGAAAATGTTATCTTTGTTGTCAACTTGATATAATCTTCCATATATTCTACAGCCTTTCATGAGAATATTCTTGGACATTCCACATATAGTACAACCATTCTGATTGAATTTAGCAATAAGGCATGAGTCACAGAGTTGAATCACACTAAGAAGATTTTGATGCAGACTATCCTCATAAAGGACCTCAGTTTTCTTCATCACTCCATTTTCTAGCATATTACTTCCACTTCCTATCATCTTCAAATCACCATCATTACCTAACCTCATTGTTCCGTCGACCATTTTCTTAAAATTCATTAATAGGTATGCATTACCCATCATGTTGGATAAAAATCTACTATCAAGAATCCTTGTGTGTTTATTCTTTGTATCTTTGAGGGATACTTATACAAAGTTGAACTATTCCACTTTCCTGTTTTCATTCCATGATATATTGGATTATGTCTGGGATGCTAATGTCCTTTCAATTACCTCTTCCCTATACATGAGTTGTTTATATTCAAATTCTTCTTCAAGAGGAGAAAACAAGTTTGAAATATCAACATTGTCTGGTTGATGTGTGTTGTCTCATCTCTGAGCATTGAAATAATTCCTCCTATCATACCTATACATACAATACCCACCATTATGGCCAATTATGGAATAGTGAAAACAATATCCATAGATATTATTTTTTCTATAATATGTATGATATGAATATGTTCTCATTTGTTGAACACCTAACTCTTCCTCATTCATATAGCTCCCTGACTCTTCACAGAATGGAATGGTATGGCCCAAATAGACACAAAACTAATAAATCATGAAAAGAAATGTCTTATCACTTCTATTCCTCCCCATTCCATCTTCCACTATAAAATAGTTTGACATCCTATAATTTCTGTAGACTCGGGGATAATCATCATTTCTCGTTTCAGTTTGATTTAAGGGTTTATTTTTCAGCACATCTGGTGGATTTTCAACATGATCAACTTTTATATTTCCTTTATTATAGTTCACTTTATTTATATTATTTGTTGTTTTAGCATCACAACCAATTCCACTATTTCCCAGGAATGTGGGTCTTTGATCACTCTGGTCCTTTTCAACTCCCTCAGAACCATGTTTTTCTCCCTCTAGTAGCTCAGCATCTAAGAACCTTCAAAATTTTATTTTATTATTGGTTCTTTTGAAATTGATTCACATTCAAGTTTACTTCACACAGTAACAACTTCTTATTCGATTCATTTAATTTTCTTGATCTTTTCCTCTAGTCTTGAGGTATGTTCATTAATGACCTTTGTTTGTTCTTCAATTCTAAGTTCTTATTCCACAACACCATTAGTGATTTTGAGAATTTATTATTTAACTTTAACCACTTCTTACGATCATTCAATTATCGCTTCTAGATGATCAAAATATTCAGATGATTCCTCTACAATTACATTCCACTTATTACATCTCTTACATTTAGTATATATCTTATAAAAGGAATCATTAATTTGAAAATTGGTATTGGAATTAATAGTCAACTTATTATCTCTAGCTATATTTGTCAATGGTTTGGACTTTTCAATGGTAGTCGTCATGGAGGTATGGTTTCCAGTCATAAATTATGGTTCATCTACCTCATAGAATTCATTATCATCATCTTCCTCCTCACAGACAAAAATAGTATTCGATACTTTCTTTGAAAATTTTATGTTTCCCTTTTTGAAGAATCTTTTCCAAGGCTTCTTCGTGTTCTCAACATCGATTTCTACATCATCAAATTTTCTTGTGCACTGAGAGGCAATATGCCCAACTCTACTATTGAGAAAACAAGCCAAAGGTAGATTTCCTTCAAATTTCCATGTTCCCTTATTGAGATTCTTGGAAATGAGATAAAGAGTTTATTTTTCCTCAACATCTACATCAATATTATCTCTTAAAACTTTTAGTTTTTCTATGGTATTGAATGTCATTTCCTTACTCACACATGTCATAACTTTTTCTAGTTTGATTCTCATTTCATAAGTTGATACACTGCTCATGAATATCATCCCCTGAGTGTTTGGAGAGATCTATTTCCACATGGTCTGACACATTTACATAGTAAAGAAGAAGAAGTATTCTCAATATTTTCTTTAATATTAAAATGTATTTTATTTCATCACCCAAACCTTATATTTCTCCTACAACTTTAGTAATTTGATTGAAAAAGGAGTTTTCATTCTCATCTGGGTGAATTTTCATATCATCAAACCTGTTTTGTAGAACTTGATGTTTTCCTCCTTCACATTTTTATCTCCTTCATAAATATTTTCCAATTTATCCCACTTCGATATGGTAGATGTGAAACTCATTACCTTTAGATAAATATGATCATAAAGGGCTGTAGTGACAGAATTTTGTGCATTTACATCAGCATCAATAAATTTATTGTATGTTTCTATCATCGACAGTCTTGTAAGAATAGTGACATGTATTCCCTGAAAAGTAGAATATAAGACTTCAATTCCTAGAGATCCTAGGTTATCTCTCACCCCGTTTATTCCATATTTGAAAATTGATACCATCGAAAAGGGTAAACCCCAAATGTTGACTAGATTCTCCATGACAACAGAAGACAGATTCAACACTAGCAACCATTACCCTCGGATACCACTTATAGGACCCTGAAACACCCTAAGAGGGGATGGATGCATTCAGGTGTTAAATTTTTCTGTTAATGTGATGGATATTTATCCCATGTTTTTAGCAACCAGTTAAACCTGTTTGAAAAAGATGTGCTAAAAAACAATCACATGCAATGCAATGAAAAAAAAATTTACTTGGTTCACCACTAAGGGCTACGTCGAAGGAGTATACACTGACAGTGTGTCAGTCATTCCAGAACCACTAATCTTCCCATGTTGTGTATTATAAGTGTTTAGCATAGTCACTCTATGCCAGATTAACTTCCTTTACAAGGTCTTAGGGATATCACACAGCCTCCCTCAGAACAGTTCTGCTGACTCCCCCTTTCTCACTATGTTGGATGAATCTTCACTAAGATTAAAGATTAGATGGTTTCTTCAATGGTTTAGAATCAAATTCTTCATCCTCAACTGTAAATGGATGCTCTTTTGATGGCTCGTAATCACCAATATATTTAATTTATTTTCCCGTACACTGATATGTTATGGAAATTTATTTTGCAAACTAATTTGGTCAATTTTATGGCTTCCTTGGGTGTTCCGTGTATTACTATCGTTCCCATGTACCACTGCTATTTTTGCATAATTCCTTGCACTGCCACATACTTTGAGGGCTACTGGCATGAACCACACTCTCTTTTGTGTACTGTTTTCCTTACGCGGATGATTCTCTTTGTGTACTATCGCCTCCACCGCGTACCACTTCGGACGTCACTGAATGTCTTCCCAAAATTATAATCTTCAATATCATCACTCAGAAAAGAGGATTATTGTTACTTAAATAGGCACAGAACTCCAGATATTTTGGTAATATAATATACCCAAATTTCTTATGTGGCGATACTGCTGTAGTAAACAGAACTCCATTTGTGTACTAATACGCACAACCATGTACCGCTCCTATTTCGTGAACTGCAACAATTCTAAAAACCATCGGTACTCCTCATACTGCATGCCTTCACCATGAGGCATCATGGAAAACTATTTTTCATTTATTCCTTCAGCATTCGTCGTACCGCGTGCCTCACCATGTACCAATTGTTGTGAATTGTTTTTAGTTCCACATACTACTCTGCGAAGCGTTCTGTGTACCTCTGACACTTCATGGAATGCGGTAACAAACCATTTCCAAAACATGGTAGGCGTTCCATGTTCTGAGGTATGTGGATCCCTTATTTTTCTGATTTTTATTGTCATTACACATACCATTCACTCCCAACTGAAACCCCTTTTTTCCAACACAAAAATCATTATATTGAGGCCCAAAAATTTGGAAAACAATGGGAAACTGCTCCACCTTCAATACGACTTTCTGCCTCAAACATACGACCTCATTCATAGAAAACACCCTAGTCATCCATGTGCATATTGAAACAAAACCGAAACTCCATTATTTGTAATGAATGGACTTGCTTCCAAAAAATCAGTAGAGGGAGATAATGATAATTTACCAAAGAAAAATCAACAAAGGAATTAAAATTAAATAACTTTCTCACATGATTGTATAATCTAAACTATGAAATTGAAAAATAAAATTGAAGAAGAATAAAATTTCAATCAGTTATGTCCACGAATTCATGAATTATAAAATAGAAAACCAACCCTTCCCCAATCAATCAAAATGTTTACCCCTCCATGGTAAGGGTAATCGATATTAATGGTTAAGAATATGGAAGTAAAAATATATGGAAAATGAAATAAATAAATGAGATAAAGACAAATGGTTCTCCCCCTTCGTGTCCCATAAGGAATGGGATGAAATGAGAAAATTTGAGAGGGAGGATCTCCCCTCCCTGTATTGGAAGATTTTTTATCAAAAGAGTTGACGCATTGTATCCTTAATAAATGACCTCTTCATTATTTTCACCCTTAATTAACGTTGATCCAAAATATCTATTATGTCCCTCCTAAAAATTGTAGTATAGTTAGACATTCATTATGAGTACTATGTCTATGTTACTCTAACAATTTATTATGTCTAGTCTGACACTTCTAATTGAAATAATCCATATTTGAATGCCTTAATGATAATTAAAATGGCCAATTAACGCATCTGATTCTCCATGAATGCTGTTGAAAAACGTCTTTTGAGACCATCCACTTAATTTCATAGAAATTGGGTCCACCATGAATGATTTAGGCACCCCACACCCAAAATCTAAATATCTATAAACATTTTCCATGGCCCAAATTGTGATATACTTTTGAGATTCCATATGGTATATTTATATTTTTTTAAATAAGGTTGAAATGAATCCCTGTTTGTGTATAATACTTCAAAGAAATAATTTCACAATTTCGATTAATATAGAAAATATTACTCCTATAAAACAAAAATAATTTAAAACTGTTTGAAATCCCAAATGGGAAATTTTTATGATTAAGCTCAAAATACCACCTATATCATAAAATGTGGAAATTTATCATTATGTAACACTTTTTTGGGATTTAAAATAGTTAAATTAAATGGAAATTTATTGAAAATAATTTCTCTATAAATTATTCCTATAATAAATCATACCTTTATTAGTGTTGAGTGATCAATGATCATGTTTCATCTCAAGCCTAGTTCATTTATACCATGACCTTCTTCATGACTGACATCATCAATCATTGAGTACATACCCTTTCCATCATGAATATACTAGATTTTTTCATTACACAATAACCGTAATTATAGGAACCCTAATCTTGGAAACTCCATTTATCACTTCACCCTGGATGTTTTTACGCATTCTGAAATCCAAAAGAACTTATGTCATAAAGAAATAATCCCTTAAGGTGAAATCAACATGGGAAACTAATCACATCTAACTATGTAGAAGGATAATGTAAAAAAAAGCATTCCAACTTTGAAATTGTATCATTGGGTTGGAGCCTAATTCTTTTTTATTATTATGACATTTAGAAGCATAGCCCATCATTTTGGTCATGTGACGTTAAAATATACGATGAATTCCTCCTTAAATTATGTTAAACTATATCATTTCCTTATTAAATGAATGCATTATATCACGTGTATAAATTTATTGGTATGAAAAACAAACTCCTATGAATCCCCGAAGGAATAATCCCCAAATCATCCCTTATTATCACTACTTCCATCTCACGAGCATACTTATCGCACAAAGATAAACTACATGGACTGGTCCGACTATACGACATTAAATTGTGGACAAGAAAAATGTGGGTTTTTTTCCTTTTGAACTAATGTGGAATATAAGATACGACCATATGGTCAATTCTCTATATACAGGGTAGACATCTCTAAGGATCAACCATGATCCCCCAACTCAACAACTAAATCAGTATGCCTTCCCCTTGGAAGATGGTAACTCTAAAGTGTGTCCATCTCCCCCTCAGGTATATTCACTATCACCAAATGATTCCCCACAAAATAATATATTTTTACCCACTAGTACCCATGAGATATAAAAAATGTGATCAAATTGTTCCCACATGATATTAAACCTATCAAAAACACTTTTCCACAAGATGTTAAACATATGACCCACATATCCCCATAAGACATTCAACCTATGAAACTATCACCATGAGACATTAAACCTATGAATAAACTATAAAAACTTGATGTTAAAACTATGAAAATCCATTCCCCACAACATGTGAAGTCTATGAATCTTTTTTCACCAAACCATTTGAAAACGGCGACTATGTCCCCATAAGATAATAAATATGTGACCCACCTTCCCCCACATGGCCTAAACCTATGAACCACCTCAAACAAATCAGAATACCTAGATAGTGTGAATAATGTGAGATTATCAATATAAATATCTTCAAACTAGTTACAACATTAATCAAACAACATATTGGATGGAAAGGGATTTCTTGGGTTCTACACCTATGATTCCTCATACATGAGATTTCCACGATTTCAAAAGAGGATGACTTTACCAGCTCCCAAAACACCCAACATAAAAATGCTTTTAGATGTTTAAAAAACAACCATAATCTCAAAATATAGGTATATTCCCTATCATTATATAATCAATTCAATTAATTATCACCCACCTCGACACTATATTGAGAATAATCTTCAAGAACATCACTCAAATCTATAACGTAGACATGGACTAGGAAATAAGATCCAATGAGGAGTCTATGGATATAAGAACCAAAATACCATCATATTATTTCTATACAGGATCCATCATAACTCACCATCATTATAAATCCCACATGAATTTCGAACAAGGTAATATTGGAATAAATTAAAAGTGTGTGTCCACCCGATGTGTGAACTGGAAGAAGAATCTGAAAATAATTATAAACTGTATAAATCAAAATTTTTGTGCATTATTTTATTACTCATGAACATAAGGTAATTTTTACAGAATATATAAAGTGTATTGAAATTTTAAACATTTCAATGGGTTGAATTAAAATTGAGAATTGATAAAAGAAAACCAAAAATCCCCCTAATAGTCAATCGTTTCAAGGGAATCAAATATTTTATGGAAAATGAGAATCTAGTTGATTGAAACAGTTTTGGATTCTTGTTTTTAGGATTAAGAAGAGGGATATACATTTATATTTTCATTAATGGGATATATGATAAAAATAAAAAATCACCTTGGACCCTAAAATCTATGAAACAATGTTTTTCAAAGCCAACAGAATAGAAAAAAAGTACTTTAATGTTGTAGAGTACTATTTGGGTTTTAGTATGGAGTGTGTGAGAAATATAAAATGACATGGTGAACTTTGTTGACATGTTTTGATAATATTACAAAAACCATATAGTTTGAAGAATAAAACCCAAGCTCAAATGTTAAATCCCACGAGGTTGGTAAATTACAGATGTTGATGTGAGACTCCATTTCAATTAGTTAAAATAATCCTCATTATTTTTATTAAAAAAATTCATTTCATTTATAGAGTAATAAACTGAGGTATAGTATATCCTTGATTATTTCAAGAATTAAATAGTGATAAATTCTTTCGTCACCTAAGAAAGACCACACATCATATATAATTCTTGGAAATAGTATGGATCAATTAACATAAAATTTGATTTATCTCTTGGATATCAATCCCATATGTGAGATGTATACTTAATATCATTTATTATATGATAAAACAGAATTATTTATAATTAAACATAATATTATTTTCAAAAGAATAATGACATAAAACTAATAAAATCTGTAAATTCGCATCAAAATAGAAACCATAGATAGTGAAATCATCTTTGAATATTTCCAGGAAATTATACAGATAATTAAAAATAATAATTATTTTTCTATAGAATGTACTCAGATCACTTAACAAATTTATTATAATCCTTATATATGTAAAATTTCAAATGAATAGAGTGATGTTTATATTTTCCCAATCCTAAAGGGAAATATGAGTCATAAAAAATCCAGAATACCTATCTTGGAAAAACTTGTGGTACTTCCCATCTAACCTCCCTTGAATGTAGTCAATGAATATAAATTTGAAATGTTTCTTCATGGTGTGATTATTTTGTCAGCGATATAATATATAAAAATTATAACCGTATTTCACATTGGTTGGTTCCAATTCGTTAGATTCATTTTCATCAATTGTTAGATATATTTTATTATAAACTAGTGACAATAAAATGTCCCATTTGTTGTAAAATATAAGATAAATGAGTCCTATTGAAAATATTTTGGTTATATCCATTTTAAAAAATTCAATGAGTTTTGGGATCAGTGATTGTTTTCACTGCCTAACCATTTTATCCTTATTGTTTAATAATATATGATGCCAGTAAATTAATAGTATAATACTAGGAGACTCAAAAAAATTCATCTCATTTTTTGTTTATACTCCTCAAAAAATTAATAATAAATTAATAATCATTCCTATGAGGCATTAATATATAAATAAGGAAAAAAATCAAATTTCTATTCTCAATATATGAATAGTTTAACTTTGGAGGTAGTGTATTTAGTTCTAATTTTTTGGAATTTTGGATTGATAAGAGTTGACAAAAAATATTAAGGTATATTATCTCATCTATCTAAATAATGGAATATATATTGTATTATTAATATTATTTTATAGGTTTTTTATAATAATTATTTCCCATTGATTCCTCAATGCATAATAAATAATTAATTAAAAAACATGCATGAACTTTTTATAGAATATTACATTATTCAATACATAAATCATTAAAATGTGTTTCTATCAGCCATTGAAACATATAAATTGGATATCGTAACTGAATATATTTTTTATAGGTTAATAATTTATATCAATTAAATTTACTAATGGTCGGGAATTCTCTTCTAAGAGGTGTTTCAAGTAATCATTGACATTGAATATGAATATTTCAACACCAAATCCACGGATAATATTACATTGTGTACAATAATTATGTTTTTTAGTTTTTAAATAATTATATCCTCAATAAAAATGGATCCTGTTTTGTCATCCTGTAATATTCTATTTTAAAATCTGGATAATTATGATGTGAAAATAAATTATTAAATGCCACATGACCATTATCTAGAACAACATTGGGATGTGAAGTGCTCCAATTTTCCAGATAAACAACTATTATAATTTTAATTATATACTAAACTTGTAAATAATAGAAAATAGAGTAAGGAAACAAATTTATTGAGACACCTAATCATGGAATAGAAATAGAAAAACTTCCCCATAGCACATATATTAGAGAATTTGGTATGATCATTGAATATTCATGGGACTAGTAGATAGGTAAATATAGAAAATAACTTGCAGCCACACCTGCGTAGGGTAACATTGTGGTGAACATGTTTTAGGTACCTTCATGAACAACCTCATTCAACCAGGGTCTCCTATTTTCCTATAAATAGGACCTTGGGGCTCTACATTGACACAATTCTAACATCGGAAGAATCCCCAAAGCTCTAGTCATGTAGCCCCTTCTTCCATGTCAACAACAATCCATTAGGTGGAACTATAAAACCTAATAGGAGAGAGAATTAATTGTGATTCAGATATCAAAGTCCCTATGGAGTCTCAAAATCAAAGGCATGTGCATGAATACCTCTACCCCATAGTGAACAACCACTTTCGCTAAGGTCCCTTCCCTAATCACAGACCTGTGTGAAAACCTCCCATAAACACCTGAGGAGATCCCTAGTTCTTATAATGAGGCCTATCCCATGTTTTTTCACCCATGTGATTCATTACCCAAGGAATATCAAACTCACACAGGAATACTCCCTCTTAGTGAAGCACTTCCTGCTCCTCCAAGGACCTGTGGGATGCACCATTCCTCTTTAATCTAGGACCTTCACAAGCCCCCCATTGGAGTCCTCTTCTCATCGATCAATGACAAGGATCCAATTTCTTTGGATCACTCATATGAGATGTAAAATAGTGATAACTTCATCAAATATTACATACATACAAAACGATGGTAAGAAACACCTCAGTGTGTCTCCCCTTTGGGTGTGCATTCATTTCGTCATAGGTGTCTTGAACATGTCCTAACTGATAGATATTGTCCTCCAGGTGAATCATGGTATTAATTCCTTTAGTCATGAGGAACTCAACCCTAGGATTAGTGTATGGGATCCATGAGTCATGTGTACAAGGGTTAAGTCCATGTATGTAACTAATCATTTCTCTGAATTGGGGCCTCTTTTTCTATGTAGTGAGGAAGATGATCATGCCTTCATTTCCCCATTTACAAGGAATTTGATCCTCCACTCTTCCCCACAAACTTAGTAAATAAAATCTATACTAGATTAATCCCGTAACCATTCTTTTAAGACTTCTCCTTCCTCAGTACTTCATTTTTCACTATTTACCTGGGTTGTATCTATATGGGTTGTCAGACTAGACTATCAGAGTTACAGTGATGGGAATGAAGGCAAACATCACAACCCCTTATTCTTAATCCATCATGCCTCCCTCTTCCACTAGTAGGACAAGGATTATTTGTTTTTCTGGAACTTCATCTTCCCCTTATTTCCCACACCGATCATGACTAATGTGAGCGTATAGGTGGGGAATGATCCAGAAATCTACAAAATTCCCAGCATTTGGGCATCATTCCCTATGTATTCCACAAACAAACAAGGTCATCATCTTTAGGATTAAGCCTAAAATTAATCAACTTAATGGGATATACTATCGTATGAGACAAACATTCATATGGATTTCATAGTCATGGGTACTTAAAAAAGATCTACATGGGATTTGATTCCAATCAAAATTTGATACATAGAACACATCCCTATGGGTCAATCCCAAATCCCCAAATCATACCTAAGACTCTTTGTGTCCAATTACCAATTGGGTGTTAGATGACCATGGATTCCATATCTCATCCTAGTTCCTCTGGACACTTTGGAGCATGTCTCACACTAGACATGGAATTGGAACCTTTCCCACAAACCTCCTACTATATGACATAAAACATCATAGTTTGGTTTTTCTCACATGACCACAAAAGGTATTTTATGCCATGTTAAGTGTTATTGAACTAAGTGGGTTTTGGTTCATATAATAAGGATATTTAGGAATCCAATTTTATAGTTTTGATCCAAACATAAAAAATATCATATCTCTAGATATTGATTCATTACATAGAACACTAGTGAGTGGCTCAAATCTATCATCGCAATAGGATGAAAAGAGATTCTATAATTAGTACGTAATAGGTTACCATTGATGGAGAACCTAGGATGCATAGATATATTTCAACTCATGAAGAAACTCGAATGCATACAAATGATTATAAAATATATAAATGCTAATAATTGATTATTAATTCAGCAGTGGCATGTTCCATACTTTGGATTTAATGTTGGATTCTAAAAAAAACCATAAATCTATAAATGTGTCTTGAAGTAGAAAATATTTCCCCTTGAAATGGTGTGATAATCTTGATCTACCATCAACATGATTAGTGTGAGTTCTTATTTATCATTGGCCTAATATCCCAACAAGTGTCTTTCTTTGGAAGGAAGTACCATCATGGATATAGAACAATTGGGTGTTTTTAGTTCCCTGAATAAAATTAATTTGAAACACTTAAAAATGGGCGTGGATCTGTGTTTTACATAAAGCTTTTTCCACTAAAACTGTAAGACACTATTAATTACTTATGTTTCATTTTTAGGGATGAAAACAAAATGGTGAACACGATGTGAATACATAACCAAGAATATGGTGTCACTTACATTTCAAGACCCTTTTTCTCTCAAAATGATTTAGGTACAAGAAAGATAATAAATTATGCATGTGTTTGTTTAAAGAGATTCTTCGTAGATGATTTTTTCTTGTTTTGGTATGAAAACTATATTTTAGGAACAACCAATAGGATCTCCCATCAATCCAATGGGGCCATACCAACTCTCATGAATGTATTCAATTGATACAGGTCATAATATTCCCTCACATAATTATTGGATGTCTTAACTGGCCCCAAATTCTCAACGTTGGGTCTCAAATTCATTTTTATTGGTCTATCACTAGAATGGTACCATCCTGATCTTAAAGGATACCCAACATACTATCCTTATTTAAAATCTCCACCATTAATCTAACAAGGATCAATCGGTGGTCCATAAACATATAGAACCAACCATCTTCTTAAAAAATTTTGGGATGTTTTCCCTAGTACACAATAACTATTTTATATGTTATCCTTGGGATTTGGATCAATAGGCCACATAAAACCTCATCCTAATAACATAGCGGTCCTTTTAGTGGGACCCTACCAGTATTCTCCACCAAAAACTCCACCTATATTTCATTTCTATATGATGTTAAATTGCACGGTTTGGTCCTTATCACAAAATCATAATAGGTTTTATGTTTACAATTAAGTGTCAATAAACTACAAGGATTATGAATACTTTCACAAGTATACATATTAATCCCATCTTATGGGTCCGATCATGATAACAAAACAAAATCACATATCCCAAGATGATGATTTTCTTCAGAGTGCCCCACTATGTGGCTCAAAACCAGCATTGTAATAAGATGAAAATACAATCTCTAATTAATAAATAATAGGGTCCCATTTTCGGAATACCTCTGATACATAATTATATCTCTATTGGTGATGAATCATGGATACATACAGATGATTCTAAATTCAATACATCGAAATAACTGATTGTAAATTCAAGGTTAACCCACATCATACTTGGTATTCAATGAAGGGTTAAAACATATATCCTAAATATATAAGTCTGTGCTAAGGAAAGAAATAATTCCTTTTCAAATGTGTTTTATGTGCTCGACCTCCAATCCACTTGACCAATGTGAGTTCTTATATATTTTTGGTCAAAATTCCCAATGATATCCAACATTTGGAAAGGAGGTCCCTCATGGATATAGAACTATTGGGTGATTCTGGTACCATGAATAAACCACATTGGATACAACCCAAAAGAGAAGTGGATATGTGTTTGATGTACAGGTTCTTCCCACAACACCACATAACAACATTCATCCTCATGTGGCATTTTCTAGTACAAAACAAAAATTTGGAACCTGTCATGATCCTTAACTATGATGATGGTGTCACCCAACAATTGGGTCCCTTTAATTTTCAAAATAAAATATGGGCAAGAAATACCATCAATCATTCATGTTTTTTAATGTGATTCTTCATTGATGGGATTTTATTGTTTTTTTTGTCACCAATATTTCAGGAATATCCAATAGGATCCCCCTCAAATCAAAATGGCACCATACCAACCCTCATAAATGTATTCCAAGCATACCGTTCATGATGGGTACTCATCCATTCATAGGATGGTTTCACCAAGCCCGCATCATCATCTTTGGGTTTTTATTGCACTAGTATGTGAGTATTAACATAATGGAACCATCCAAATAATTTAGGCTTCCTAGAATTCCCTCAATCTTGCACATCCCCAACGTTCACACAATAAGTGACAACCAGTTGTCTATAAGAAGATGACACCAAAATCCATATTCATCATTTTTTGACGATTATCCCTATAACTCAACAACATGTCCCTTCCTTATTTTAGGGAGTTGGTTCTAGAGGCCCAGATAGAAGCATCAGGAAGACAAAGGGGTCCTTCAAAAGGGATAATGTCAGTAGACATCATATCCAATGCAACGTGGTGGTGAAACCACAGCATGATGAGGCTTACATCCTATGATTCCTATCCAATGTCATCCTAACTCCAGAACAAAATACACAACACCAATGGAATTAATAGGTTAATAGGGAGTATGGCCACACCTCTATTCCCTATTAAGAATCTCACCAATCAGTTTTTTTGGCAGACTACAAGCATGAAATCACACCCACCAGGAGTAATTTAGCTCCCCAATAGTCTCTCCTTGAATAATCAAATGAATAAAACTATTCATATCTTCTAGCACATAGTGAGTAAGAACATACAACTTTCTGTTCCAACCAAACAACCATAAGACTCATCTAGATGAATCTAAATAATAATTTAGGTCAAATTTAGTGGAAAACCATCATTCAGAGCACACACCATCCTTCATTTCTCAAGACTAGAAGTCGCCTCATCTAACCGGACAAACAAATGTCACTCAGAATACCTCAATTGTGAATAAGGTGAATACATGAATTTCATCCCCCAACAACATAGTACTATGAATATCCACTAGTATGAAATAGCATACAAGACCAGGAACATACCACATCTCGAGATGAATAACTATCAAATATCCATGTTATAGTCCTTGAAGTCACTAATTATATCCTAAAATTGATAAATTGTATAAGAAAATACCTTAAAAAACATAAATACCTTCCAAGACATCATAAATGTTGAAAATAGCAGTGATACTGGGATGACACATAGGTTTATCCCTATAGGTGGGTTTCCTCATCATCATGTCGCCTCAGAAAAGACACATGAACCATCTCCCATCCAGGAGAGTCATGTAGAATAGTCTACCATGATATATGGAAAATAGATCAGAAAAATACACCAATTCAACATGATTAAATCATCATATTCTAATGGACACTTTAAAAGCTGACACAAACCCCTATCAATGTTTTGGAACACTGTCTAAAAATTCCAGCCAAAAAATGGGAGCTGGTAGTTCAATCTTTCGTACATGAAAACCTCTTTCCAATGAAAGTGGCCCAAGTTTCATATAGTAAGGAATACAAATATAAGCCCCACTATAGAAAACTAGAAAATGACGATCTGATTTATGATCCTGGTCTACTTAATACTAGTTTTATTGATACCCTCATAAATTTATTTGTAGAAGCTCAGGATCATATACTCCCATTACTAAATTAAGAGAGTAGTAGTCTTAATTCCAACGATCCTCTTTGAACACTTCACTCTGAAGTCTTTATTTATTTCCATAATATAATCTATATCAAGAACCCATCTCCTCATTAAAACCACAATATCCCTTCACATGGCCATAAGGTCATAGATAAAGTGGGTATTCTCCATGCTCTAATCTACCATGGTAGACCTTCCCATGATGGAATTCACTATGAAAATTACCTCTGTATTATATTTTTTTTATCATAAAGGCCTTCCCCTTGGTGATTTAATGATTAAAAGGACCTCATACCATGAGGAACCTTGGAAAAATAAGCCAGACATTCATAATTACTTTTCATTAAAAATATAAATCCTTTGTCATCTGAAAGAAAACCCAAGGTGACTATCATTCTCAAAATCCCCCTTGGATCACCTGCCTTCCAATATGATAGAGGAAGTCCCTACCAATCTTCTTTTTTATGATAAAGAAGCAGTAAAACGTCAACTTTGGTCAGACCAGGTTGATGAACATCTATAAAAATGTTAAGAAGAAATTCTATGCATTAGGAAACTCGTAGATAATGATGACATACTATTCATGTTCTTCGCTTTTTCCACCCCTCAATACAACATTATATAGGTGTTTTCAAGATATTTTTTTGCACAACAACTGCCTCAATATATTGAACTCTTATCACAAATTGAGATAAAAATATTACACTGAGATAAGTACAGATGTCTTGTATGTTTAATAAAAGGGATGAAATTACAAATTGACTTAGAGGGTTCCCTAGATACATGACATGCAGTGTTTGGGAAAGATCTAGGAACCCTTTAATGAGCATGTCTGATCATGTTATAAAGATTATGATAGCTGATCATAGATACCCTGTATGGTTCCCATATCAGAGGCTAGGTGATCCTGGAGTGTTAAATTTCTCCATTCCCACAAACAAACAATTCTTGTTGAAGGTGGTATCATGAAATTTCATAGTATCAGAATGGCTTCAACAAATAGACTTTGTACAAAACTGATGATATATTGAACAATAATAGGCCCCGAATGACATTCACTAACATCGTTCCAGAAGATGCTAGTCTATTGAATTAAATTTTCATATGGAATACGAAAATATAAAGCAATACTACCAATTATGGAAATTTAGTCATTAGATAGAATAAATGTCTAAAAAATCATAATGACCATTAGAAGCGGGATATTCAGGTGCATACCTAATGAAGAAACCATCCCATGATTCAATGAAACTCATTAAAATTATAAGGGTAGCTACAACAAGAGAATACACAACAATATTGGAGAAATGAAAACCATTAGGGGTGTGGGATTCATTAACACAGCCATTGATGTCAGAAAACTAGGCCTGAATAGTTGTGAAAGTGGAATGAGTACAACCCCATCTATTAGGTATGGGGGATTTTTCACATCAGTAATCCCTCCCTTATAAGAAATAAATTTTTTCATAGTTAATGGGAAACACAATATAATGGATCCTCCCAATGTTATCCATTAGGTTATTCGATATCCTTATTCAGAACATGCCTGAATGAATTATCTGGTGATTATCTTCATATTTCGATACACAAAACATCTCAACTATAATTAATGAAGGAGATGATAAGGAATCATGGAGAGAATAGAAAGAATCAGTCTAAAAAAGAAAATAATAAGATTATTTCAATGCATTATGCATCAGTGAATATCATTAACACTACCCCAGTAGAACCATCAGAACATGAGACCAATATAGAGGAGATAAGGGATGATGTTTTTGTTAATAATATGGTACACACAGAAAAGTTTAATATAGGTTTGAGTACCCTACACTATTGTATTTCACTAAATATGGTAATTCCTCATACCATTCCCTTTTCACATCCACAAAGACTATGTAATAATGAAAATGTAAACAAAAGAGTTTTTCATAACATACCTCTAGAAGGGGTTGATTCCATTACGATTGAGTAAAGGGTTTCTCAACAATAGGAACAGATTAATTAATTCAAAAGACTAAATAAAGAAATAATCTAAAGAAATACTTCATGATATATATGTTTTATAAGAAGATCCACCACTATTGATACCATTTGGCTCTCCTCAAAAAATTGGGTTCACTGCAGCACCCGAACAGGATCTAGAATATCTACTTAACATGGGGTACCAACAACCCATATACATGGATTCTACAGTGGAAGATCAGGATTTCACTCCATTGGGTACTCATCCAGAATAGCTCCTGGAACATCCTCATTGTCCTACCCTTATAGGTTAACCAATGTAGATACTAGCTATCACTACTATAAAATAATCCATTAACCGTGCTTGAAAAAGGCATTTATCAATGCTAAAAAATAACTGATAATCAAATCACGGTTAAAATCCCACAAATTTTATCAATGCTAGAAAATTGGAATTAAAAGGGACCTTAAACAATGTTTTTTTAGAATTACAAACGACCCCCTTTATCAGCGATTTTTTTGGAGCTGTTAAAGGGGGCCATTAAGAGTGCTAAAAAGCATTTATAAAGGCTCAACTAATAATGGGTATATAATATTTTTTCCCACACCCCACCCAAACCCCTTTATCAGTGCTTCCCACCCTTTCACCCCTTTATCAGTACTTTAGATAATCACATCCTCCCATATAATCCCCTATTTCTAGTGTTTTTTGAACCTATGACCTCTTACTTGTAAATGCACTGGCTTTACAACTACCCTATATTGTTTTGTATTACATTATATGAAAAAGGTAGAAAATATCTATATATTTATTTATATTTCATCACATTTTTTATCCACAAAATTATACATATTTTTATAAAAGTTTATATATTAATAAATATATTTTTTATTTAAATATTTTTAATTTATTTATTTATAAAATTTATTTTTCATGTTTGAATATATAATAAATATGTATATATTTCTATATATATGATTAAAAATAAATTTTGTTTTCAAAAATGATAAAATTTAATATACAAAATATCAATATGAATGTAATACATGGGAATAAATTCAGTTCACACTGCAAAAGTGCAAAATGACCCCCATAAACAGGGAAAAGAATCCACTGAAAGTTACAAAATTTGGGTAACCTAACTAAAAACCCAATTTTGAAGGACTTTTGGCCCTTTTTGCATCAAAAATATAGTGACCCAGGTCCCCTCGATTCATGGTGGAATAGAGATCATCATAGGTGTGATTTTATATATGGTAGTGTCTAAACGGATACATGAATCAAAGGTTATGATTGTTTGAAGGATGAGATGCGTTTTCAACTTATTTGAGATCTTTTAATATTTTATTGATTTTTTATCTTCAAATTGATAATAAATGATGATTAATCTGTAATAATAAGAATATTATTAATTAAAAATGTTTTTTCAGTTATTTTTTAATGGATTTTTATTAAATATATTATATTTTATGTGAAACTTCTAATTTAAATTTTCTAAAAACATATCTCACAAAATATGTCATATATATATATATATATCAATCTATTTATATTTATATATTTATATATTATTTTTAATGAAATATTTTTGTATGTATACATTTAATAGCACTTGTAAAAAAGAATTGATAATGGGGTGGCCTTTATTAGGGCTTCTAAAAAGCACTAATAACCACCCCAACCTATCAAGAAAATTTTACAAGCACTAACAAAAGACCACATTTATCCATTCTTGTAAAAAAGAATTGATTTAGAGCCACTTTAATATTGATAAAAATAGAATTGTTAAATTCCCCCTTTAGTAGAGATTGTTTAGTGCTGAAAGAGTGGGCCTTTAATAGCGTTTTTCGCTAGCACTGTTAAAACCCTAACACTAGATAAATCTAATTTTTTCGTAGTGTATGTCGCCACAGATGACCATATCAGAAACTTCCTATATTCAATCCCCTGCTCAACTAGAAATTCCTTAGGGGGCCATCAATAATATTGTGTCACCAAAAAATGGATAAGAATCCATGGAGGAAAATGTGCACTAGTACAACCAGAGAAGAAGCATTAGCAAAAATGGGTTGATTTGACCATCCACCCATCAAATTTTTGAAACATTAAATTTCTTATTTTCAATGGATCATGAGACCCCGAACAACATCTGATACACTTTTTGTCCCTATGTGATCCCATGATAGGAACCCCTAAACAACCAGATTCAATTAAACTCATGTGCTTCGTAAAATCTAAACATAGAAAATAATGCCTATGGTTGACTAGTTTCCTAGATCGGTCAATTATAGTTTGGGAAGATCTTTTTCTAATGATACTTATTCAATTCCGCACGAAATTATAGAAGACAATAGTCCTTAACCTCTCAAACTGGAAATATGAGGAGAACAAGAGGTTGTTTCATTTAATTTCTCATTGGAAAGGAATCAAATAATTTGTAAACACATAGATTCCTGAAAATGTCATGTTTACCATAGGTATATAGAATTATCATGATGAGTTGAACATGACACTCATCCATTTGAAATAAATAGGAAGGTTTCATGACATTTTCATGATTTCCCAAAGAGTAGATGACTCCATCGTACAAACCAATGAAAAGACCCACATAATTCATTCAAATAATGGATAGAGAATGGGGAATGTATTGGCTTCCAATATTAATATTAAACCGGACTTGATCCCAGTACCACTCTAAATCCTACACCATATCATGATATACCACCTCTCGAATTTTAGAAACAATACCTACCTCATATGGATAACCATAGAGAGTAGAGTTGAAAAATGCTTGAGGAGATGATGAACAAGGGTAATTCTTTATATAATGAAAATGTCCCTGGATAATTTATGTAGACATTAGATAACAACTTGACCATATCTCAAATGCCTAATTATCCTAGATTGTATAGTGAAGAAGATAACCCAAACTATTTCCCCTTCCATCGAGCAAGGGGAAAGTGAATCCAGATAAACCACCTAGACAAGTGGAATGTGTTTTTTCCACTAATACATATGAGGATATTGAATAGTATGATGTTAATAGAAATTTAGTGAAGAAATTTAGGTACTGGATGGTCAAAAAATGATCAATTTGACTTGTGTTATCCCTCTAGTATAGTTTCAAGAGCCGAAAATTCCTCATGGCTGCATCCACTATAACACAACCGACTCCATTAAAAGTGTATTCCTATGATTGTTTGTCATCCAAAAAATGACATGGTTGAAAGAGTTAAAATAAAATAAAAGAATATGAGCATGTTACAAGTCCATAGTTTCCATTGATAATAGTGGACTTCGTCCTATATTCATAGAATAAGATGAACTTATCATCCAAAAGGTAAAATAAGAGTCGATCCACAATATGGAATATACATTAGAAGAGGGATTGATATTCAATTCCATTATTTTTATTAAATTAATTGATCCCATATTATAAGATGAGTTTTATTATGGACCTGAAATCCCTACACATTATTGAGGAGCTGGGGTAAGAGGCCATCATATTCGAGGATACTAGGGAAGATGTGGTTGTGTCTGGCTTCACTACTCTAACCACATCCATACTCGATCTGTCCATCAAGCCAAAACTCATGGAAGAGCTCTCCAATGTTCTTGACAAGAGAATTAAAATCCACCAACTCACGCTAGAGTCTAACCTAACATAATCATATTGGAAGATCAATGAGAGGATATTTCATCACCTAATCATCTTTGGATTGCATATAATCGTAGTTTACCTAATCCACCGAGAGTGGAAGAACCTTATTCTGCTACTCCAAGGAATTACCCATCCACATAATGTACTTCAGTTTATAAATCACCTGAAAAAGACCATCCCCATTTTGGATGTCCAAATGATTGGACCAAAAGTATGGTATTTTGATGAAATTTTCCCTAATACAAGAGAAGTTGTAAATATTCGATTCTCTGAGCCAATCAAAAGACCTTTAAGAATAACTCCTAGAGGCCCTTTCAAGACCTGAATAATTTGAAGTGATGGTTACAACTAGTTTTGTGTATCATGTATAGAATGATCTTATTTATTTCCACATGATCATCAAATTCAAAAACCTAGAGGAGGATTTCTTTATACAGGGCCATGTCATACCCATTTATATATCTCATAGGATAAATGACATTGATATCTGATAAGCCTCCATGTATAATAGATCATGAGTCTTCCCCTTTAAGATCCTAATTGTTTTTTATGTGACAAATCTTTATCAAGAAATCTAATTCATGGATATCAATTAAGGGTACAAAAAATATGGATTTACCTTGAATATGAAGAATGCACCATGTTCATGTCCCCCTATGGAATATTATACAACTAGGTAATGCCTTTTGGATTGAATTACTCTGGTTCCACATACCAATGTGTCATGCACCACATGTTCAAACCCTTCTTGGGGATTAATGAAGAATGATATGTTTACAATATAGTGGCTATGTGCTGATAACTTTCAAACCACCTAAATTCTCTTGAGACCATATTCAAGAGGCTACAAAATCATATAAAAAAATTTCCCCTTAAACTATGATTATGGGGTATCCTCAAGAATGTTTCTTGAATTAGTCATATTCTATCATGACATCAAAGTTGACCCTGAGAATAAAAAGGATATACTTATAATGTTGCCTCTTTAAAATCATAATGATCTGGGAGGGATTCTTTGAAATATGGCTTACAAATAGATCATTATATCTATATTTGCAGTAAAGTACTTTTTCATGAACAAATTTTAGAAGAAAGGTGTTGTGTATCAGTGGGTTGATGACTATCAGGAATCATGTGATAGTATCAATAAAACTCTCTTGATTCCACAAGTATTAGTTCCAACAAAAAGAGGAATATTTTAATTTTATATGTGACAACCCTAGTGTGATCACTAGAATCCTTCATCACACAAAATAATGATTTTGGTAATTCAAACCATGCTCGATGCTGAGACTCAATATTTAGATATCAAGAAGAGATTACTCATCTTAATCATCATGGTTTGGAAATAGAGTGATTAAATGATTCACCATGAGGTTTTTTTGGTCACTCAAAATCATCCAGTAAAATATATTCCCATTTTTCCTCTGTTGAAAAGATGTTTGGCATAGTGGGAAGTTATCCTGCTGCAGTTTGATATACTATTTGTGCCTAAAAATGTGGTTAAATTCCTATTTATGGCTAATATTGTTATATAACACCCATATAAATAATCAATATCTTTAAATAATAAATTTTTAGTAGAATAGATTTTTTCCATTCAACATGGCACCAAAAATGGGATATTTATTTTGATGGTGCATCCAGGAGCCCAGTATGGAAGAGAATGGAAGATCCTATGCTAAAAAATCTATGTTTTGTGATCATAATTGACTCTCCAGTGAAGGTAGTTTTACATTACTCTTTCATGTTGTTATTAGGTTGTAAAAATAATGAGTATGAATATTAGTCCCTCATTGCAGGACTAGAACTAGAACTCTAAATATCATTCAACCATTTATAGGTGAAAGGAAATTTATACATGGTAATCAAACAAATCAATGGGAATTATGCTATCAAAAAAGTATATTAAATTACATTACATGACCATGTCCAAGGGTTAATGGGAGAATTACCCTCAGATACAACATTGACCCACATCCCATGATCATAGAATTCCCAAGAAGATTTAATAGAGAATGTATCTAAATCTTTGGAAGATCCAAACTGTGATGAAACGATTATCAAAAATTTTCATCATTGAATGGTCACACCTTTTGTTCATGTTAGAATAGAAGATATTAATGAAATAAATATTATCCTTGAATCATATGGTCTTACCACAGGGAGGATGATTCATATCATGTACTTCTTCTAGAAAGGGGTAATACCATCAGATAGAGATGGGAAATAGAATATCTAATGGTGAGAAACCATCCTCAATATTTATAATGAACCGAATCATTAGAATGAATTTTATAAAAGAGGAATTGATGGATTCCTTCTCATATGTATTGATAGTGAAAAGATAGCTCCTACTAGGAATTAAGTACATTTGGGAGCCTATGGTTCTCACCATATAAGGTTCATGATTTCTCATAAATCCTTTAGCTTGGGTACCACTGGTCCACTATGAAACATGATAACACAAAATAAACTATGAAATGTCATTCCTACCAAGTGCATGCCATCTTTATCCCTCATCCCCAATAATTTCTATATACATCCAAATAATCCTTTCCATTTTAAATATAGATACTAAATAATGTCAGACCATACCCTCTAACTATGACCATTCAGTTAATATAAATCTTAATTTTTTCTGATTTATTCATGAAATGGGATGGGGAAATAACCCTAAAAGTTTTCAAGGAATTTTTTTTTCAAATTCGTAAAAGCCTACATCATTATTAGGCTTGTTGTCTCTTATAAAAAACTGACATAAAAAATATACAATTTTAGAACTAATGAGTTGGAAAAGTTTTATCAAGAGTATAATATCAAATCAAACCAATCATCTAGCTATCATTATGTTCATAATTGGTAGATAGAGGAATCCAACAAGAACTTTCAATAAAATACTTTTTAAGAGGGTGGATAAAGAAAAAGTTCATGTCCTAATAACCTCTTTCATACCTTATGGTATTACTTGACTGACACCCTTACAGCCACATGAGAAACCACATATTCACTCATGTATAGAATAGAATAATTTTATCCCATTTAATTCCAATTTCTATAACTCTATGTTGCCATATGAAGCTGGCTTTCAAAAGATGAGCAATCCCAGAAATGACAGGATGAACTAGAGAAACTAGATGAGAAAGGATTTCATACCTTGCTTCACTTGGTGGCCCATAAATATAGGATTTCATTAAAATTTAACCAGAAGATCATCCACCATTCGTTCCTCTATGGATAACTTTTTTTGTCCTTTGGACTCCAATGACATTAGCTAAGAATCCTCGAAATCATGATCTAAATTGCATCTTATTCCCTAATTTAAATGGATGGGGAGATAATTACAACCCCAACCAATGTAGGGTTACTAAAAATATATTTCTTTCAATCCCACAACACTCATCCTACCTATGGGAGGTTAAACTACCCCGAAATACATACATTCCATGTTGTAAGACCAGAAATTATAGAGTATATCATCCAGACTGTGTGACATTAGATTTTTTTGTTCACATCCTTGCTGCATGACGTAAGCCTTCATAACAATATGATCCATGTTTGAGTAGGTCAAAATATTCAGTGTTGGTATCCAACATAGCTTTATTCAAGAACAATGTGTGGCTTGATTATCATTCCAATGAGAAACATAGTGATTGTTAGACCTCCCATTTGAGGTCTAGTCACAATAAAAAATATCCGACTTTCCCTTATTATGAATCAAATCAATATAAGACACATTCCATGAACTATGTGTGGCTTGAATCTCATACCAATGTGATAAGTAGTGATTCCTAGACACTATTTCATGGAAATGTGCAATAGAGTATCATGTTTTCCCATGTTTTCTACCCATGTAGCCTTGTGAAGATACCAACTTCACACAAAAAGGCTCACACATGCCCTACATGAGTGACCCTATTATGAACACCAGAAAACCAATGAATTCCCACCTATGTGGCCAAGAAAAGGCAGCCATGCCTATGTGGGGTACCTGTTCGGGGAACCTACATTGGGTACATTCAAGGAAAACCTCATTTGACCAAGTTTCCCTATTTTCATATAAATATGTACATTGCATTCATAATTTACAAAATTGTAAATTCAAATGAATCCCCCAAACTCTTGTCAGGTATCCCTATATCCCATGTCCTCAAAAATAACTCATGTAGCTCTCCAACACCTGATAGATGTTGGAATTAATGTGGATAAGGATATCAAAGTCCCTATAAGGTCTGAAACAAAAATAAACCTACACAAGTATATATTCCCCCTAAGTGAACAAAGACTTGCACCAATGTTGTGAGACCCTTCTCGGGACACCTTTGGATACCCATGGTTCCTAGGCTAAGACATTTATAATGTTTTTTCACCCAGGTGATCAATTTCCAAAATCATATGTCGATCACAAAGGAGTATCCCCGCTGAGTGAAGAAATTCTTGCTCCTACCAAGCCCTATGAAAATAAAATTCTCTCTCTTATCCATGAATTGCACTGCCACCCCATTGACCCCTCTTCCAAGAAAGAAAAAATGATCCTCTTTTAGGGATCCATAATTTGAGAGGAAATAGATTGCAACCTCTTCCAAAACCTCTGGACCAGAAAAACTATGGCAAGATGCACACTCACATATCTCCCACTTGGGTATGTATTCCACCACTCAGAGGTTCCTTACACTAGTCCTGCCAGACATGTATGATCCTTGATGTACATATGGGTATACATTACTTCAATCAAAAGGACCCGAACCTTAGGGGTGGTGTCAGGGATCCCCTGGTCTTAGGTACGATGTTTAAGGATATTTTCGTAATTCATCATCTCTAATTATTGGGACCTCTAGTTCATAGTGGGGAGGGTGAGGATTATGATTTCAATTCTACATTGACATGGAATGATATCCTCTTATATTCCCCATGAACCAGTTCTTGTGCATCCCTTCGGGAGTAATCCCCTATCCTTTACAGAAATAGCTCTCCTACTTCATTCTTTTTTCTATCTCTTTGATCCTAGGCTATATCGACATGGTTATTGAAGCCTGACTAACCTAGATACAATGATAGGTGGGAAGGGGCACCGCAATACCTGTTATTCTTCTCCCATCGCCTTTCCCCCTTCCACTATTAAGATAATGTTGGTGTGGTTTGTTGGATCTTTCTATTCAACTTTTTTCTCACATTGATCCTGACTCGTGTGGAATTAGAGGTTAGGAATGATCATGAAATCTACATGATCCATATCCTTTGGTCATCATACATGTTTAATCCCCAACCAAACAAGGGAATCCTATTTTAGAATAAGCCAAAATATAATCATCTCAAAGTGATATATTCTCCTATGATGAAATCCATCAAAGGGCCTCCATAGGAAAGGGTTCTCACAAAAGTGAAATATGGACCTTTATTACCATCCAAATGGGATATGTAGAAATCCTCCAAGAGGATCAAACCTAACACCCTAAATCATAACTATTTCCCAACGTTTCACTTTTCAAATAGGGGATTATTTGAGTTGGGAGTCTATAACCATTCTAGGTTCCCTGGTCTTCTTCAACATAATTTCCATACCAAACACTAATTAGGATCCTTTTACTTAGACTCCCATGTTGTATAATGTTATACTAAATGGTTTGGTCCTAATTAGAGGACCTTGAAACTTATTTTTATTCCCCATTAAATAAAACTGAACTACATAGGTTCTAATTCATTTTACAAAGATATGTATGAATACCATATTATGGTTATGATCCCAAAATAAAAACAACTCTCATCTCCATGGATGAAGATTTTCTCTAGAGAACCCAACATTATGGCTCAAAACTATCTTTGTAATGAAATGAAAAGAAACTCTCTAATCATTACATAATATGGTACCATTGATGGATAACCTCAGAATCATGTAGATATCTCCATTGATGAGGAAACATGGATATGTATATATGTTTTTAAAATCGATTCATGCTAATAATTCATGGCTAATTGAATGGTGAACCACATCATACATTGGATTTAATATAAATTCATGAAAATTTCCTAAATATGAATGATTATCTTGGAGTATGAAATAATTCCAATAAAAATTGTGTGAGGACCCTGACCTCTAATCATCTCAAACAATGTTATTTCTTACATATTTATGTCCAAACATCCCAATGGGAACCTTCCTTTGTAAAGAAGGTCCATTATTGATATAGAACTATTTTGGTTTCTTGGTTCCATGAATAATCACCGTTGTAAAATTCATGAAGGTACAAGGATAAGTGTTTGATGTAAAGGTTGTTCCACCAATACCTCAAAATATCATTCCATCGTCGCATGGAATTTTCATGGATGAAAAAATGGTTAACCTGATATGAATCCTAAAACAAGATGATGGTGTCACCCATTTTTCATACCCCTTTTTCTCTCAAAATGAATGATAGATTTGAAAAATAATAAATATTTTATGTGTATGTTTAATGAGATTCTTCATTGACAGGTTTTTATTGTTCGTGTGTGTCACCTATATTTCAAGAACTTGTAATATGATATCTTTTCAATCCAAATGGGGTCATACCAACTCTCACAGATGTATTCCTCTTCAACCATTCATGTGGGTTCCTCTTCCATGAAGAATAAACCGTCACCAACCCATCACCATCAACACTGGGTCTCGAATGCACTATTCTAGTATTATCTCTAAAATAGTACCATCCCATCCCTTGAAGATTATTTATAGTCCCTCTATCATGAAAATCCTCACCAAACAGCCAATCAGTGATGATTGGTGATCCATAATAAGATGGAATCAACCACTATATCCTACCCTTTTAGGATATAATCCGCGATAAGAAACATCCATCCACTCCATTATCATAAGGAGGTGGATCAACTGGAAACATAAGGCCTCATAAATAGGATGAATGGGTCCTTTAAAAGGGGTTTTTTCACCAGTTACTGCCAAAAAACACCACCAAGATGTCCTTATCATATGAGTTAAATTGCGTGGTTTGGTCCTTATAACAAGACCATAAAAAGTGTGATGTATCCCATTATGTGAAACCGATCTAAATATATAATTATTGAATTCACAAGTACATGTTGAATCCCCACTTATGGATCTGATATCAATATTAAATAAACTTGCATGTCCCTTGATGAAAAGTCCCTCCAAAGTACCCCACTTTGTGGATCAAACTCGGAATCATAATAAAATTACAATAGAATCCATTATCTGTACATAATGATGGTCCATTCATGGAGAAACAAGGATTCATATAGATATATCCATTTATGAAGAAACTCAGGTACATATAGGTGATTCAAAATTCCATACATGAAAATAATTTATTATTATTTTATGAGTGACCCATGCCATAAATTTGATTTAAGGAATGATTTGAAAACATATCCCTAAATTAAAATATTTTCCAATAGTAGGAAATAATTCCTCCAAATAAGGTGTTATGATCAGGACCCCCCATCCTTTCATCCAATGTGAGTTCTTTTGTGTCATTGGAACATCATCAACATGTGCACCTACCTATAGAAAGTAGGTCCCTCTTGGATATAGAACCATTGGGTGATTCTAGTTAAATGAATGAAACCCATGGTAAACGACCTGAAATGGATGTAGATATGTATCTGAACTATATTTTTTTCCACAAAAATAGGAAATTCCATTCCAAAACTATGTTTCATTTTATGGAAAGAAACAAAAAAGGGGAATTTGACATGAATCATTAACCAAGATGATGGTTTCACCAACCTATCGGTCACTTTTATCTTTTAAAATGAAAGATGGAAAATAAAGACAAACAATCACACATGAGATAAATTAATGGGATGCTACTTTGATGAAGTTCTGTTGTTATTTTGTCACCTATATTTCATGCACTTCTAACAAGATCTACCATCAATACCAATGGATTCCTACCATCTATCATAGACGTATGCCCTGCTTATCATTCATGTAGGTCCCTCATCCATGTAAAGGATTCTTCCACTTACCCAGTATCAACAATTTTTGTTCTATAGTGTATTGGACAAGGATTGTCTCCAAAATGGTACCATCATAACATTGGAGGCTACCTGACAAGCCCTCTAGCTAGCACATCCCAACTAGCCAGCCAATTAGTGATGACCATGGGTCCAAAAGTAGATGGAACCAACATCTTTCTTCAAAAATTTCATGATATTATACCTATAATTTAACAACGATTCACTCCATTATAATCTTTAGGTGGATCAAGAGGTCATAGAGAGCCTCATATATAAGGCATAGGGGGTCTTCAAAATGGGTCCATACCGCAGTCGCCACTACCAATGTCATGGAGTAGTGAACTCCCTGCATGATGAGGGTTCCATACTTTGTAGTCTATGATAGGTTCACTGGACCCAGTCCTGAATGATGTCTTATCAAGAGAATAAAAAATTCAATAGGGAACAGAGCATCACCACTATCCCCTTCAGATAGTCCCACAAATAAAATTTTGTGTCAAAATGTTAGTGGGAAAATAAACCCACCTGCCCTATTTTAGCTGGCTAGTGGAAGCCTTATACTCATATCTGGTGGCACATACTACGTTAAAACATAAAACTAACTACACCAACGAATCCTTCATGTAGACTCATATGGAAATTTCAAAATAAGTATATCATCCAAATTTGGTGGCAAACCATGAGAATTTGATCACAAATATCCATATTTATCATGTCTACCAGTACCCTCAACTAGAAGTACATAGAATGTTTAGTTAGAAAGTCCCAATGAAGAATAGGGGAAGACCTGAATCTTTGAACCCACACATGAGTACATTCATAATCCACTAGTCAGAATGTGTGTAATGGGTTAGGCACAAACCCCTGCTCTATATGCAGAATGAGCATATATCACTGTGCGAGTCACTAAGGTCATGAAGTATATCCAGAAAATGGTGAAAAGGTAGTCTCAAATACTTACCCACATACTAAAAACCTTACAATACATCATATTATATAAAATATTAGTGACATAGGGAAGGAATCATAGGGATATCCCCATAAATGGAGTGGATCATCAGCATGTCACCCCTGAGCAAACACATACATATGCTACCATACAATAGGATTGTGAGGAGAAATCCCACATGATATTCAAACAAATGGATTGGGAACAGACACTCATTTCAATAAGTGGTAATCAGTATATTCCACTATCCACAACAAGGAAGAAAAAAACCACTTCCAAATTCCATGAAGTCTATCAAAAAATTATATCTACAACAAGGGAACATTTCAAGCCCGCTTCAACCCATGAAACCCACAATCCTTGAAATTTTTTCCCGATCCACTAAAAAACAGAATCAAAAAATAATCACCAATGAAAAATGAAAAATTAAGATCAAAATTATCATCCTTCTTTACATAATGTTTTATTTCATGAATCCCTCAGAGGTTTATCCACGACAGCTAAGGATCCTACATTACAATTACCAAATTATGATATTATTAGAAGTTAATTTCAAATTCCACCCAAACAAATTCTCCATGAATTCTTGTTTCATTTCCATAATTAGATTCATATCAAGACCCCATCTCCTGATGAGAGTCATAGAAGCCCTCAAAATGGAAAAAAAATCAAATAGAAATAGTTTCTTCCCAATACTATAATCCCCTATGGATGTCCTCCCCTTGATGGATTTCACTACATATGTTCTCTTGACATTACTGGATCATTTTATCAAAATGTTTTTCCCCTTGGTGATTTAATGATGGGAAACCCCTCAAACCAGGAGGCACATGGGAAAACATTTCGAGTCACTCTGGATTCCTTTTAATTGACTAGATAAATCCTTTCTTATTCGAATGATATCCCAAGATGAATTTCATTCACTAAACCCCCTTGATCACATGACTTTCTATATGATAGATGAAGTCCCTACCAATCATGTTTTTTATGATAATGATTCCAGAAAATGTCCACTTTCGTCAGACTCTTGACAAAAATATTGAAAAATATGGAGAAGATATACTAAATATGTGGAAATAGCTATCTAAATATGACATACCAGTCATGTTCTGGGTTTTATCCACCCCTCGATGCAACAATCCAGAGGTATTTTCAGAAGACTATGTTTAGTACATCCACCTAAAAATATGTTACAAAATTTATCACTTGAGAGAA
The DNA here is from genome assembly GCA_963277665.1 of Viscum album. Lineage (NCBI taxonomy): Eukaryota > Viridiplantae > Streptophyta > Magnoliopsida > Santalales > Viscaceae > Viscum > Viscum album. The sequence goes on from OY728121.1 coordinate 1,607,592,726, forward strand.
TAAATATTACCCTAATATGAGTATTGAATTCATGTATAGGTAATATATGGGATGCAATGTTGAATTGAATTGGAGGATCTCTTTGGAAAATTAAATCAAAAGGTTTAGAAAAACCATAAATCCCTTAAACATGCATGCCTCATCATGTCAAAAATATTTTGATGTGTGATATTAGATACAACATCAAGTGGCCATATTATAGGGTAGGGCCAACATGGATGGATAAATTTCCCCACACTCCCCAAACAGCAAAGCCTGCCGAAGGTGGAATCATGAAATATCATAACATCGGGTCGGATTTTACTAACTGACTCAATTCACAAATAACAATATGATTAAAAAATAGGCTCTGGCCAACTATCACTAATTTCGGTCCAAAAAAGATAATTAAATTGAAATAATATTTTTTTAGGCATCAAGAAAAATCAAGAAAACCTTATTCTATTGTTAATTTAGTCATCCAAGAGAACAGACATCAGAAATAGTGAAACGTTCTTCGAAATCATGTCATTCTTGTGCACACTAAATGATACACCAAGAACATGATTGAACAAATCTCTGTAAAAATAGAATTCCAATCACAATCGTAGTAGCCATGAAAATCAAGGATCAACCCCAACTTCTAGAGATGGAGGATCTGTAAAAAATACCATCATGCTCTGCCATCCAGATGGGAGAGTAGTAAGTTTGTAATAAGAACAACCCCATACCTCAAGGTGGGGGGATGTTTCACCTCAACAACCGCTTTGTTAAGGGAATAAATTTTCATCTGTTTAGGGGGAACTTTGTAGGATGAATACTACCAATTTTCCTCATCCAGTGATTTTATATTATCATTGGGAAAGTGCAAAACTAAGCATTCAAGGGATTCAATTAGGATTAACAACCACCAAATGGATCCTAAAGAATTAGTGCGTGAGAAGGAAATTCCTTACGGAAGGCATATAAAAAGATGTCTCTCAAAAACACTGACAAAGTTCATTAAATACATTATATGTTATTAAATTTAATTAACACTACCCATGCTAACCCTATAGATCATGATACCACAAACTATATGATTTCACTAAATTTTGAAATTCCTCTCACTATTACCTTATTACCTACTCAATGATAATTCAACAAATTAAAGGGTAACTGTATATTTTTTCCTCACCTACACCATGAAGGGGATGAATACCATACACTAAAGGGAATGATTTACCAATCATATTAATAAAGGAATGATTTAAAAAGACTTAATGATTAAAAATTGAGGTTTCCTTCCTGGTGGATATGTTCTAGAATAATTTCCTCAAATCATGCTCCCAATTAGCTCTCTTAAAAAAATAGGATTCAAAGAAGAAACTGAAATACATCCAAAAGATCTCCTTAATTATAAGTACAAACTACCCACATACTTGGATTACATAGTGGTAGAGAAGAAGTTCCCTCAATTGGGTACATAACCATAACATGGCCACACACTTCTATACAAGACTACCCCGATATGTCACTTTGGAAGATAACATCTATGCTTCCATATATGGACCTAACCACTACTTCACATATTCAATCCCCAATTCATCCAGACATTCCTCAATGACACATAAATACTATTGATTCACTAATGGCTCAATTAGAACCCATGAAAGAACTGGGTGCACCTGTACAACCATAGAAGATCCCTTACCCTGAATGGGTTGATCCAAATCATCCCCCTACCGAATTTTGGAAACCCTACATTTCCAAAATTCAATTTCTCAGGGGACCTAGAGAAACATATTACCCAATTCATGCTTCACAATGATCTCATTATTTGGACGCCTTAGCAATTGGTGGTAGTGAAACACTTTTTATTTGTTTAATCACACCAAGGACCAGCCTTTTATGGTACACTAGATTTCTTTCTCGGTCAATTATAGATTGGGAAGATCTATGTCAGATGGTTGTTTCCACATTAAAGTCAAAACTACATAATAAAATAGTCCCCAACCTCTCAAAATGAGAAAATTTGGAGAATAAGATAGTAACAAATATCTTTTCTAAGTGGAAAGGGTTGACATACTTCTTAAACCAATTTCTTATTGAATAATAAATTTTAACCATATATATAGAATATTATTGATGTGTAATAAATTCCACTCATCTAAGTGAAATTCATAAGAGTAATTTGGAATCTTTAAAAAATTTCCCACATAGTGGAAGACTCCATCACACAGAACAAAGGATATGTCTTGAGTAATTCCTTCTTCTCAAAGAAGGAGAATGGGTAAAGTATGGGACTCCACTATTAAACATAAGCAGCCCCATGACCCACTCCCACTCCAAAGCCTACACAATATCGTGCAGTTCCAGATCTTGAGCTTTAGATACATCACACACCCCATCAGGATGATCAAAGAGATAAATGGAAAATAATGTTTGAGAAAATGAATAAAAATGTATATTATTTCTGAAATGACAATGTTTATGGCTCTATTTTCTCGGCATTGGAGAAAATCGAGATCATGTTTACAATTCCTAAGAAAACTATCTAGGATGGTTATGAATTCATCTTGAATTGTTTTCCCTTACATTGATAATTGGGTAAAAACATCAAAAAATGTTCCTTTTTTAAAGACAAGCTGCAGATGATCATGGACTCGATGCAACTAATGTTGGGAAAGATACATATTCTTGAGGTATGTGTTTTCCCCACTAATCTAGGGGAGGATAATGAATGGTATAAATTTAGAAGAAAGGGAATTAAAACATGAAGTGATTGGATGGTTAGAAAAATGATGAACCATACTCATGCTATCCTCTAAGCATAGTTTCAATAGTCGACTATGCCCCCACATCCGCTACAACAGAACTGACTCCATCAATATCTATATCCTCTGAAATCATGTCTTCATAAAAATGACATGGATGGATGATTATGAAGAGAAAAAAAATATGAGCATGATACACAGCTAATTTTGTCTTTGAATTTACCATAATCTATTCCTAAATTCCCAGAATCATGTGAAATGCCCCACCAAATAGTACAATAATATTTGAACCACTAGAAAAAATATTGAGTAGATAACTAGTTGATATTGCATTCCCTTAATTGTATTCACTTAATTGAATCCTTCTCATGTAAAGAGTGTGATTATAAAACCAAGATCCCTACACTTGGTAACAGTACTAGGTGTATGAGGCCATTAGTGTCCAGGATATAGGGGATGACTCGATTATGGCTATAGTCACTACTCTATCCATGTCTCTTCTTGAATATCACTGTACCTAAAACTCATGTGAGATCTATCTAGTGGGATCAGTAGGACAAAGGATGTTCTCCAACACATGATATGGTCTACTCAGACATAGTCATCCAAGAATATTTTATATAGGATACATCATCACCTAATCATCCTTGACTTGCAGATATACATTGTCGAACTACATCATCAAGAGCATAAGAACCTGTAGCTCCTATTCCATGGTTAGATCCATCCACATTATCTACTCCAGTTCATAATTCATGTTTAAATGAGAGTTCCCATACTAATAAGAACATATCTTTAGAATACATGTATTATATTTTTTGGCAATTGGCCCTTGTACTGGAAAAGTTTTCAATCTTGGATGCCATGAGCCTATTAAAAGACCTCTAAGATGAACTCGTAGTTTACATATCAGGCCATAAATTATTTTAATTTGGGGATATTGCAACTAAATAATATAGTTTAGATAATGATCATGTTTATTACCATAAGATAATTACTTTTTTAAACTATGAATAGGTTTCTCTTATACAGTGACATGTCATATCCTTGTAAATATATGTAAGGATAAATGGCATTGATATCCAATAAAAGCTCATTGAAAACCAATTAGGAGTCATCCTCCTTATGATATGAACACTTTTCCAACTATTTTTAAATTAATCTCACATTTCCCCATCCAATTTAATGTTTCAAGGAATTTCCAATATTGAGAAAAGGATCTTAGTCAAATAAAACTCAAGAATTAGTTTTGGGATCTATTGTCTGAGTCATAATTCATGGTTTTTCGGATGGATACTACATTAAAAATATTTTAGGTAAGACCTTATCTACACCATTATTCCATTATCCCATCATTGTACAACCATTTTCTCAAATATTGTATCAATTTTCAAATTGGTACATTTCACGGTGACAAAGCTACATTTAAATCCGATGAATCACATTAAATTAGAGCCCAATTCTACTGGAGTGAATGGAAATAGTCTATGAATGACGATGTGGATCAAATCAGTGACCTATGTAGGCTTGAGATTAATCAAGCTAATCCATTTATGAATATCAATGAAGAGTATGTGCTTCTTGTCAACCAAATTGAAGCAAGGTCTGAATTTGAGGACAAAACCTGTATCTTCCATTATTTCATTCATGAAAACTATACTCAGCATCACATGATAAGCTATTAACACTCCTTATGTAATGAATTATCAGATAAAAAATTCATAAATCTATCACCATAGCTTCAATAAAACTCAATTTTTCAGTTAAACATGAATAATTTCCCTTGAAAATGGGAGAAAACAAAGATTCTCATTCTCAAATCCTTGTATCCCCATCGGATCTCTAAAAAGGCCCCACAAAATCAATTGATCCATAAGTAGTTATTTCACCTTATGAATTTCCAAATATGGACCCATATCCTAACTCTAAGAAAGTTTCTTCCTCACATTCTTCCCATGTAATGGATGAAGAGGTAAAGCATCAGGGAATGGAAAATGAGGAAGACCACAATGACTCTCCTCCAGCGTTTAGGGAAGGTGTCTCCACCATAGTTGAAAATATCAAGGTAATATATTTGGGTATAGATGATGATCCAAGACCCACTTTGATCAATGATAATATAACATCCAATGAAAAATTGGTAAATATATCCTTGATAAAGAAAAACTCAAACATGTTTTCTAGGAATTAAAAAGATATTCCATGTCTTCATCCTGAGGTGGCCACCCACCACTTGGCCTTTCCATAAGATCAACATGGATACAAATATACATCCTTAAGGACACACACAACTCACACATCCCAAATTGTGGATAAATAGGATGTACTCTTCATGGTCGATATCATTCTGGAAGTTTTGTATCTGAAATGGATAGCTATTATCATACTATTAGTGAAAAAATATGAAAATTACGGTCTTCATCGACATCATAGATCTCAACTAGCTCTATCAATAATATGAAATTCTATTTCGAAATTCATAAATACTAATGTAATTTATGGATGTTTATCAATACCCCTACTTCATGGATGGTTATTCTGGGTACTATAAAATTCCAACAGCCCTAGAAAATAAAGAATACATTGTCTTCAGAGCCCCTAGCGATATTATATTTTCATGAAATTCCCTTGTATTGCATATACCATAATTTAATTAAGAGCATATTAAAAACCCTCCTAGGGATTTTTTTCAAATGAAATGTTGATGATTGGTGGTTAATTATCAACAACGTTCTAACCACATGGATAATGTTGAGATCGTATTCCACAAGTTATGACAACATGAACAATAAATGAACCCATTAGAATACAATTTAAGATTATCCTTGGGAACATTTCATGACATCAATATGCACTATCATGAAATAGAAGTATTCCTTGAAAAGAAAATGGATATCCTTATAATGTCACCTCTTTAAAATCATAATGAGTTGATATAAAATCAAATAAATTTGGACTAAATCGGGTTCTTCATGGAAATATTTGTCGGAGTGTCTTTTCCCTTCCCCAAATTGATGATGAAAGAGGTTGTGTATCACTCCACTGATGACTATCGGGAAGCATTCAACATTCTCATGAAATATCACTTGAGTATACCAGTATTAATATCACCCATTTAGGGAAATATTCCCATTCGGTATGTGACATACCCAGAGTGATCAATATGAACCTTCCTTACACATAATAATGATATAGGAAAAAAACATCTATTATATAATTCAAACCATGATCCATGATGAGAAACACTATTAAGATGTGGAGAAGAGTTTTAGGGTGTTAATATTTATTTTTCAAAAACTAAGGCACTACATGTATAACCATGAGGTCCATTAGTTCTTCTGTAGTAACCTAGTCAAATGAATTCATAGTTTTCCTATGTTGACAGGATGTTTGGCATGGTGGTTGGTTATCTTTCATTAGTTTGATATACTATTTCACCCTCAAAAAAATTTTAAAGGGAAGGATTTGGATGATTTTCTTGATGATCACCCATTAACATAAGAAACATCCTTAAATATTGAATTTCCATGTGAAGATATTTTTTTTATTCAAGATTGCCACCAAATGTGGGAGATATATTTTGAAGTTGATTCTAAGAGACCAAAAGGGAAGATAATAGAAGATCATAAGCTTAATAATGTAGGGTTATGAATAATACTCATTTATCTAGTGAAGGGTATTTCAAAATAATCCATAATATTTATATAAGATTGTATAAATATTGAGTTGAATATTTTTACCTCATTGCAATCCTAGAACTGGAGCTCAAAATATCAGTTTTCAAAAAAGAGGTGAATGGAAATTCCTAATTGGTAATCAAGAAGATCAATGAGGATTATTATATTTGAAAGTAAGTGTTAATTCGCCTGCCTGGCCATGGCCAATGGTTAGTGGAAGATTTCCACTCATAGCCAACATTGAACCACTACCCACGATCAAAAAATTTCCCATAAGATGCATTAGAATATTCGTCTATGAATTTGGTAGATATTAATTGGGATGAAATGGTTATCAACATTGTACATCACCAAACGGTCTCACCTTTTTCTTTTTATAATGGAAGTGATTAATGAAATCGATCCAATCTCAGAATCATATGGTCCTACCCTTGGGTGGATGATACCCATCCTATACATCCTCCATAATTGATTACAACCTTATAAAAGAGATATGATAGTGGTGTTCTAGTATCGAATAACCAACATTAATCATTACGATACCCAAAATAATTATAGTGTATTATTAAAAAAACTATTTTTGGGATTCCACCCTAGATGTATTGATGGAGAAGAGATTCCAGCTATCATGAATGAAGTAAACTCAGAAAACATTGGTTCTCAATTGTCAGGGTTCTATATTTCTCATCAAATCTGAAGTCTTTTGTACTATAGGCCCACTATGACATGATATTTCATAGAATTTACCAAGAAATTTTATTCCATCCAAATACTTCACATCATCATCAATCAACCCCCAATGTTATTATATACAACCAAATACTCCCAAAAAATGTTTCCATATGTGGAATTAAATTTGTGGGGAAATACCCTCAAAATAAATCAATGTAACTCAAATACATATTAAATTCTACCAATTTATTCACAAAATGGGTTGATTAAATACATATAAAATAAAACATGGAAAACTTCATATTTTTCTACATAGAATTTAACATAATTACCAGATTTGGTGTCCCTCATACAATAATAATAGAAAATGACAACAGTTTCAATACTAATGTGGTGGAAAAGTGATATCAAAAGTAAAATATCAAATCCAACAATTCATCCCACAATCGATTAACATCTACATGAATGATAGAGGCCTTAAACAAGTCCCTTTCAAATTTACTTTTTAATATATTAGATAATGGTAAAAATTATTGTCCTGATAAGCTCTTGAATACCTTATGGTGTTATTATACTAAAAATCATAATTACAAATCAGAATCCTTATATTTTCTCAGGTCTGATAAAAAAGAAGTATTTCTAATTAAATTAAACATTCCATCACTCCATATTTCCTTCTGAGATTTCTTAGTACTGGTTGAAAAACCCAGAAATGATACGATGATCTAAATTTATTGGATGAGAAAAGATTGCATGCCTTTCATCACTTGTAGGACCATGAAAATCGAATAGTGTGAGATTATAAAATAAAGTTACACCTCAATTCATTCCACCAATGTGAAATGGTATTGGTCTTTATGACTCTAATGATACTATGATTGAAGTATCCAAAAAGTTAGTCCAAATTTTGGGAATATATTCCATACCAATGGTCTACTCTAACAGAGCATATTTGTTGAATTCAATGGATGGAGAGATCATTACGACCCCAACCACTAAAATCTTCCTAGAGAAATATTTAAGGTAATCACATGAATCATTTCTTATCTACATGATGTTAAACAAAACAACACTATATATTTCCATGGTTTATGACTCTAAACTATATAGTATATCATCCTGACTGAATAACATTATACTCCAATGTTAATTTCAATCTTACATGATATAAAACTGCATTACATTTTGATCCATGTTTGAGTGGATCCAAATATTCAATTCTAGTACCCACCATACAATTATTCCATAACTACACATGTCTTCATTCTCATTCAAATGAGAATCATTCTGATTCCCAGACTTCCCATCCTAGGTCTAGATGTGAAAAAAATATCCCACTTTCCCTATGTACGTATCAGGACATCGTAAGAAACACTTAATGAACTACGTGTGTCAGGATTCACATTCTAACGATATAGATAGTGACACCTAGACCATTTTTCCTAGGCCCATCCATCCTCTTGGAGAACATCAAAATCCCCTTTCCCCATGTAAACAATTTGTTGATGTATGGAAATATTTAATGGAATTATGTGTATCTTGATTCGTTCCATCACAATATATGTATTGATTCTCAGACCCCTAATCTCATGAAGAGCTTTAGTACTACTTCCTTTCTATGTTAGGTGACCCACTTTTTAAACAAAAGATGGTAAATTACACTTCTAATGTCCTCATCATCTGAAAATAAACTACATGACCTCCTCCAGAACTACCTGTGGCTTGATTCTCATTCCAATGAGATATGTAGTGACAACCAATTCTCCAATATTGTAACCATATACAACAAAATATGAATTCTACCCCACCCTATGTATGGGTAAAATCGTTACAAGGAATCATTCAATTAGAATGTTTCTATTGATTATAATTCTAATGAGATACATAGTGATGACTAGATCATTCCTCCTAACCAAGAAACTAAAAAATCTAGATGCATTTATCCATAACATGTATTTTCTTTTTTCGGGGTAGAAAAATTTTCCCTCCTTTTTCCCCACACCAATCATAGCTCACATGGGATTAGGGGTTTTGATAGTGAAATTCTGAGCATAGGTAGGGAATATCAATTTACATTGTGGTTATCAAGGTCTAGATTAAAATACCTTAAATGTAAAACAATGTGTCTAGGCTTCATGACATTAAACAACACAAATTCCTCCAAAATGGTGTTGGAATAATGAAAAACAAGAATATGAACAAGAAAAAAGTAGTAATGAAACATACCCATATTGTTACATCAACTGGCACAAAGAAAAATACTCAGTCAATATAAGAATGATGAGAATGAGCAGCATGGATACACGAGAAGGATTTTAATGAAGAACGATGAGGAAGAAGGCCTTTGGATCATCACTTAGTGTGTCTAGAAGTCTTTCGTTGGATTCCCATTGATGTAGACACCTCATATTGTACTACCTAATCGTTATTTCATTACCCATCTCTTCAAACCCTCATAAAGGGGTTATTTATTTTCCTATTATCCTAAACATTCATGGAGTGTATTTTTTTCCTGATTTGTAGTCCAATTCAACAATGACATTCTTGACCATTTCTCTCTCTTGAACGTTCATGGTTTTAATTGTTTATTTTCCATGTAACGTATTTTCAATGTGTTTAATGACTTCCTGACTTGTCATGGAGGTGGATAATTCTCCTAATGAAATCAAAAAATTTAAACGAAATATATGAAATTTTAATTTATATCACTAGTTCTATAAGTCTTCTAAATCCTCTGAAATATGGTGTTACACCACAAGCAGAGCTCATGGGGAGAAGTGACTTTTATCTTCCAAATATCACCCCTTTTTTTCCTTTTTCAGGATTCAATGTATCCTTTCATAAAAAATAAAACAAATAAAATACTTCACAATTCTTCAAAATCCTCATTTATTAACCAAAAAAATACAATAAGACACCCTAAACATTATTCATGAAATTAAAATATCATGAAACACCACTAATGAATTTACTCAATAAATCCATTAGAAACAAAAATAAACATCAGCTAAAAACGAGAATTCATAATTTGGTCTATTATGATAAGTATGATCCATGTATACATACAATCTTCCACCCATGTTGTGACATCCTGGTTCTGGAAGCCACCCAGAGGCGCCCCGTACCCGGTTGGTCACATGGACTCAAGCGCATTTACCCAAATTCCAGAGGATGTCGACTAGAAGTGAGGGCCTTCGGTGTGATAGTGGGGAAACTATGCCCTCATTGGAAGAGTGCACAGAAGATGTACACAAAGAAAAAAATAGAAGAAGCCGTAAATATCCAACAACAATAAATAGGGGAAGACTAAAACAATAAACAACTGGAGCACACATGTGTATATGAAATGATGAACGATAGTTATGTCTAGGAAATCAGTCAAAAAAGTCACAATGATAAATAAAATACAAATCCAAAGAACAAAAGAAAGACAAATAAGAAACTCCTCAGCATCGCAAGCCTCGGCTTGGTCTAATGCTCTCCTTCTCCAAAGCAATCAAGTACCAGAAGTCGAAGGGTGCTTGACCTTGTCTATACCTGCAACAACATTGTCTGTTTGGGCCCAAAAGCAAGACCCAAACAGGGTGTGAGACAAAATCTCTGTAGGAAACCACCCGAGAATTTGTACCTAACAATGAGTGAGGATATGGCAGGTAATAGCACAGTAAGAAATAAACAGCAACAGTAAACAGCAGGCAGTAATCCGTAAGCAGTAATAGGATGATATAAAACAGTAATCAATCCATAGAACAACAAGCAGTATAGGAGAAAACAACTAACCACAACAGGAACCCCTCTGGGAAGTTCCCACAGCCAACCCGTCTGGTCCTATCTAAGAAATCCCAACAACCCTCTGGGCAGTTCACTCAGCCTAACCCCTCAGGTTTGGTCCTATGATGTTATAAGACTCTCTAGGGAAGCTCGCTAGATCAATTCCCTATATATTCTAGGGTAGTCAGGGACTCTATGAGGAATATCACATGGTTTAACCCTCTTATAGACCCAAGGTCTAGAAACTCTCTTAGGAAGCTCACTATGTCAATTCCTCCTATAGTCTCAGGTCTATCACAAACTCTCTAAGGAAGGGCACTCAGTAAATTCCCTCTCTAGCCTGGAAAGGTTTTAAAGAAATTCATAAAAATTAAAGACTCTCTAAGGAAGCTCACTCGGTCTACCCTCCTATAGTCTATAATATCCAAGACTCTCTAGGAAGCTCACTCGGTCTATCCCCTATAGTCATTAATGTCCAAGACTTTCTAAAAAAGCTCACTCGATCTACCCTCATGTAGTCTATAATATCAAAGACTCTCTGGGAAGCTCACTCAGTCTATCCCTTATAGTCTATAGCAATAGGTTCTCACGGTCCCATGCCAGTTAGTACATAATAATGCTATAAGGACAAAGTACACCTACAGAGCGACTTGGCTAACCGGTATACAACATAACAAGCATGTCCAGAATATCATTCCATCCTATGGTCACAAGGCATGGAAAACAGGTATAACGACCAAAGGCTAACAAGACCCAAAGGCTGTAATAAGAACAAGGCATGGTAAAAACTTCCAAGCACAACAATTATCCACAATCATGATCAAATTTCATCTACACAAGCATAAAATCATGGCAGGAAAACAATAGGGACAAAATAGTAAACATGCAATACCCTGTTCACGGGTATTGGTGGAAATTGCACATAAAACTCAAATACTTATAAAGGTAAGGCACATACCACCTACCTCAATGCTATTATATCAATATAATTTGACCATGAGGCTTGATTCTCTTTACAATGGTGTAGATTTTCAAAAACGCACAAATCGTTCAACCCACAGTATCATGAAAAAGAGGGAGAATCATGGAATGAAACTCAATAAAAAGGAAGAGCTCACCGTTGCAGTTCCAACGCAATCGATGGTGGTCGATTCGACAAACAGACTGAGGCTCGGGGGCTCGGAGGATGTTTGCAGCCGTACAGGTTGCTCTCGATCGATGAACCTGGAGAAGAAGGTGTTTTCTTCGATAAGGCGCGACCTCGGTCTATTTAATGAAAAAAACTACACAAAATGTACTTATGGGGTACACGCCATGTAATTTTACTTTTTGTACTCTTCTTTAAGTGACCTCCACATCGCCCCTACACACCGTGTGTGTGGCCCGGACATGGCCAGCACACAGCATTGTGCTGCATCAATGTACATGGCGTGTACTTCAAAAATTTCAGATTTTCCGCTTTTTCTAAAAAATGACAAGAAAAGGAAAATCATACCTAAAACAAAGATTTGGATTCTTAAAAACTTCCCCCCTTAAAGAAATTCATCCCCGAATTTCCCTAGTGAGGTGTAGAAGAAGAAACCCCGAACAACTCTGGCCACAGTAATTGTACATCGACCTCCCTCTCCCATGTCTCGTCTGGTACTCGCCTGTGCTACCATAGAACCCGTACTAGAGGAACAGAGAGGCCACAGAGAACCTTCGTACTGTGATCGTCAATCTGGAAAGGATGCTCCTCAAATGACATATCCGCATCAAGTTTAACCTCATCGGGTTGAAAGACAGGAGACGGGTCTGAAATGTAACATTGGAGCTGAGAGACGTGGAAGACATCGTGCGTAGCCCGATACCTCTAAGGTAATTGCAACCAATAAAAAACTATCCCAGCTCTCTCCAACACCTCAAACGGCCTGACGTACGGTGGGGAAGGCTTACCATATCTCTAAATCCTCTTGTGTCCCATCCTCAGTGTGAGACGCAGGAAAACCTGATCCCCAACCTCGAACTCCAGAGGTTGTCACTGCTGATCAACCTAATACTTATGTCGAGACTATGTTGTAGCCATCCTGTTCTGAATCAACTATATCTACTCTGAGGTCTCCTGAACAAGCCGAGGTCCCAGCAAATCCACCTCTCCTGCCTCCAGCCAGCATAAAGGTGATCGGCGTGGCCTACCGTACAAATCCTCATAAGGTTCCATCTGAATTGCCACCTGAAAACAGTTTTTGTAGGAAAACTCCACAAGAGGAATATGCTTCTCCCAAGAACATCCAAAGTCTAGAAAGCAAGCTCGAATCACATCATCAAGCACATGAATCGCACGCTCTAACTGGCCATTAGTCTGGGGATGGTATGCGATTCTCAAAAGTACATGTGTACCCAAAGCCTTCTGAAGCCCCAGTCAGAACCGAGAAGTAAAACGTGCATCTCAATCTGAAAAAATGGATTGTGGAACTCCATGTAGATGTACAATCTCTCAGATGTACAACCGCCCCAGCTCACCAACACTAAAGGTCTCCTTGATCGAAATGAAGTGAGAAACCTTCGTAATCCTATCAAAGACAACACAAACAGCATCAATCCCTCTAGGTGACCTTGGTAACCCGGTCATGAATTCCATCACGACATCCTTCCACTTCCACTCAGGGGATGGGTAACTGCTATAAAATCCTTGCTGGTCGCTAATGCTCCACATTCACCTGCTGACAAGTAGAACAGCTCATGATGAACCCAGAAACATCTCTCTTCATATCTGGCCACCAGTACTGGCGCTGTAGATCACGACACATCTTGGCGACACCAGGATGAACTGCCCAAACTGAAGAGTGAAAATCCCGCAACAGCTCCTCGTGTATGTCTGATGGAACACATATGTGTCCCTAGAAATGAACAATCTCATCCTATCCCACTATCCATCCAGGAAGAGGATCCTTTCATGACACACTCTCCTACAGGACAACGCCTTCTGAGTCTGATAGCTACCTCATCTGTACCCAATCAAGAAGAGTAGAGGTAATAGCTACAGATGAGAGAAAAGTTTGTCCCTGTCTGTAGGGAACCTCCAAGTGCATATCATAAAACAGAGCCATAAGTTTCCACTTACATCTAGCCTCCTAAATTTCCTGAATCCGATTTCTCCTGGTCATCGTATCGTGCACTGCATTGCCATTTCCTAGCATATAGGCAATCTCAAAGTCGAAGGACTGAAGATACTCACCCCACCTACGTTGTATTAGATTCAGATCATGCTGAGTGAAGATGTAATTGAGAATCCTGTGGTGGGTGAAAACCATAAAGTTCTCTCCTTAAAGGTAATGTCTCCAACTGTGTAAGGAATGAACAACATCTGCCGACACCAGATCGTGTATCGGGTAGTTCCTCTCGTGTCACCTCAACTGTCGAGACTCGTACGCAACGACTTCATCTCCCTGCATAAGAACAACTCCCTGTCCGACACCTGAAGCATCACAGTAGAATGTATATATCTTGCCTAGATCTGGAAATACTAGTATCGTTGCTGACGTCAACCTCCCTTTCAGCTTCTGAAAGGCTGACTCACAGGAATTTGACCATAAGAACTTCGGCACATTCTTGGTCAGACTAGTTAGCGGTGCTTCTAGGCATGAAAAGTCCTATATGAAACGCATGTTGTATCTATCCAGTCCTAGAAAACATCGCACCTCAAAGACATTCTTCAGCTGCTCCCAGGAAACTACAGCTCTCACTTTCTCTGGGCCTAATGATACTCATGTCTCTAAGATAACGTGACCCAAGAAGTGAATATGATCTATCCAAAAGTGGAATTTTGAGAGCTTAGTATATCATTGATACTCTCTCAGTGTACTTAGAATGATCTCAATATGGGTAGCATGGTCGTGGCGAGTGTGAGAGTACACCAAGATATCATCCATGAAGGCCACCACAAAATATTCCAAGTATGGATGGAACACTAGGTTCATCAGTGCCCTAAAACTATTGGTGCATTTTTGAGACCGAATGGAATGACCGTATATTTGTATAGACCATACCTACTCTTGGAGGTTGTAAAAGGTATATCTGATGGTTTAACGTGCAGATGATGATAACCGGACCTGAAATCGACCTTCGAGAACCCCTGGGTCCTCGAAGCTGATCAATGAAGTCATCGAACCTCAGCAAAGGATATCAGTTCTTTACCGTCAACTGGTGCAGCTTCCAATAATCCACGCAAATCCTAAGGGTTTTGTCTTCTTTCTTCACAAATAGTACATGCAAACCCCAAGGGGATGTACTAGGTCGGATAAAACCCTGTTCCTGCAACTCCTCCAACTGCTTCTTGAGCTCCTGCATCTTAGGTGTAGCCATCCTGTAAGGAGTAATGGTTACTGGTGCCACTCCCAGCATGAGATCAATCAAGAAGTATACCTCAACCTCTGTAGGAAAACCTGAAAAGTCATCTGGAAATACATCCCTGAAATGATCCACCACTAGACGAAAGTCTAACTGCAAAGTCCCCTGGTCATCCAGATAAAGACTGGAAATCTGGGTTGTAACTCCTCTTTTCCCATGATGCTCAGGTCTAGCTCTACCTGTCTGGACATCCCAGTTGCCTCTATAAACAATAGATCCCCCCTCTGGTTATACAAAACTCACCATGCGGTGATAGCAATCGACGACTGCCTAGAAGGGAACTACCCAGTCCATACTGAGAATGAGATCATAACATGTCATCTCTATGACCTAGAGGTCCCATAAGAAGTGACAACCTGAAACCTCAAGAGGGAACTCTCTGCACTGACGTACGCTAGATGTCCTCGTTCCCAATGGTGTATCAAGAGTCATCATGTTGGCAGATGAAAAGATACAGAGCCCAAGGCTCTCCACAACAACAACAACAAATAAAAAACTATGTGAAGCACTAGTATCAAAATGATATGAATATAAAACTGATGCTACTAAGATTGTACATTGATCTTTAGAAGGGTTGGGATCCAGCTCATGATTGGTCTACTCCACGACGAAATTCTAGCCTATACCGTGGCCCTGTGCCCCTGGCTAACCACTCTGAGCTGATCCACTCTGATGTCACTGGTAACCTGGTTACTGACCACCAAAGTCGCGACCTCCACCTCGGCCCAAATGGCTGAAAGAACTCTAGTTACCAGACTGTTGAGAAACTAGAGATACATTCCCTGAATGTGGGGTCATAGAAGAACCCCTACCACCAGCTATAGGCATGAAGATATGAAAAAAACGCTGAAGATGGCCCATCTTTCCGCAAGATTGACACTCCATCGGGTCTCTCTAGCACTAAGTCCTAGTATTCCCACTCCTACCACATTGGTAGCATACTACCTGGCTACCCGAAGATGCATTCTGCCTACCCTGATCTCCTCTAGAAGACTCCATATGCCTCTTCCTGCTATCAGTAGGAGGAACACTGACTCTGGATGTCGAACCTACCTGGATCAATGCTCCAGAATCCCTCATATTTCACTCACTAATCAGCACCTGGTTGACGATAGAGAATGTCGATGTAAACCTGAAGATGTTCAGCTTTGAATGGATCTCCTACCTGAGACCGTCCTCGAACTTCCTAGCAAGGAACAACTCATCACCTGCTAGAATCGGCGTGAAGCGCTGCAGCTCGGAAATGTGAGACGAGTACTCCATAACATAAAGAGTACCCTGATCGAGACTCATAAACACCCAAGCTCGGTCGGCCCTCAAGGTCTCCGGATGAAAGTAATCGTAGAAGATGTGCCAAAACTCATCCCAATTCATACTCTGTTGGCACCCGGACTGTGAGATCACCTCCCACCACCTCTTGGCGGTGTCTCGGAGCATATAAGTAGCAAGACATACCCTTTTTTTAGGTATCTCCAGCTACTCGAAGATCATCAACGTGGACTCTAGCCACAACTCTCCAACCTGGGGTCCTTCATCCCCTGAGAAAGGAGGAGGATGTTGCTGCTGGAAAACCATCGTCAACTCAGCCATCGACGGGGCAGGATGCAGCGCTCCCTAAAAGGTCTGAATCATCCTCAGGAAGTCCTCCCTGAACTGCGCATCATCCCCTGCACGGGTATAACTGCTGGTGCCAAGTCTGGCACAGCAGGGGGATCTTCAGGAGGTCCCTGATCAGCCATATCCGGTGTCTCATCACCGTCTGGAAACTGCCGTTCAACCGGAGGATGTCTCAGAGGCATAGCTCTGAAATATCAAAAGCACACCTTAGATCAGGATTATCAAAGACTGAGAACAGAAGATTACAAGACGGGAAATGGAAAAAAGAACAAACAGGTTCTAAAAAACATGACTGCATGACATGTATAAAACTACACGATGTGTCCTCTTAAGCTAGAGACATGGGCGTGTACTTCTTCCACCTCTGGTCAAGTAACACCCAAGACTACACGGAGTGTTTTCCCCATACACAGCATGTAAATGAACCCTATTCCATTACCTGAGTCCCTTTACACGGCTATCTCACATGGTCTTTTTAACCATAGACTACACGACATGTTCAATAAGGATACGGTGTGTACTTGACCAGGTTTCGACGACCTGTGTTGTTAGTTACACGACCGGCTACACGGTGTGTTCCGAAAAAACATGACGTGTATAGGAGAAGATAACACTAACCCGTGTTGTTTGTGACACGGCTGGGTACCCATAACAAGACTACACAACGTGTTCATACCAAAAATGGCATGTATTACACGAGCTTCCCCGACCCATGTTGTTAGTGACACAGTCGGGTACACGGATCAATACTACACGGCGTGTACCTACCCTACACGGCGTGTTCCTGAAAAAATTTTCATAACACCATGTTTCTACTCACACAGTCAATGACACGGTCTGAAAAGAATACGACATGTAGTAATAAAGTACATGCTGTGTATTCTCGATTTTTCCGGGCAGTAGCTCTGAAACTACACTGAAGCCCAGAAAGAATTAATATATAAAAGTTTATGTAATTTTATTATTTGATCTACAGTGCTTCATGTTTGTAAATAAAGGAGGATAAGAGGTTCCCTTTAATATGTGATGGGTGGGAAACACATTGAATACCAAAATATAAATTTAAAAAATAAAATCTCACTATCATTCGAATGTCTAAATTGATGTATAAAGAATCAAATGTCAGAAAATATTATCTTGAAATATGTTCTTAGAGTAATATTTAGGCAATTTTATGTGGCAGTCTTTCCTTTATCATTCACATATACCCTGGTAAACCTATTTTTCCCTTAACCCTGATAACAAATGTACTGTTTTTAATATTCTATATGAAAAATATTATGTTGACCCTATTAAATTATATTAAATTTTATTTTTTCAAATATATTATCCATTTTAAAATTTTACATTTTATATGTGGAAAAAATTACCATAAAATAAGTGCGTAGAACGTAACAAAAACAGATTTAAAAAAAAAAATTTTGAAAAATAATCTATATCACTTTTATTACATAACATTTAAAAAATATTATATTAATATTAAAGTATTTTATTGAATAAATATTCTAAAAATTTCATTAAAATATTCTAAAAAATATAAAAATTTAATTTATTATGATGTGAAAAAATTTCATACATAAAGACATTTTTTAGAAAAATCAATTTTTATCCCAAAAATGATCTTATACAAAAATAAAGTATAATTATTATTTCTATATATGTAATAATATTTTTTAAAATTAAATCATACATATTTTGATTTTTACTAAAAGCAAAAATAAATAATTCTACTTTTAAATTTGTTTTTTAATGAAAACAACTGATAATTTTCAAAGGATAATTATTTTTCAATATTCCTCAAAAACTAAATATTGAAAAACAAAATACACCATAAGACATTTTTAACATCAAATTTTAAAAAATGATACTTATTTCATCAAATAAAATTTCAAAAAAATTATTCATTTAATTATATTGTTCACATACAAAATTCAATAAAAACAATTTTGAAAAAAAAAATTTGATGAAAAAAATGTCTTTACATAAAATTGTGTGCATATTTATGATGGTATAATAAGTAAATTTGAATTAATTATATTCTTTATACATTATTTTGGAAATATTTTCATTTATATTTATAAAACTAATTTTATATCTAGGTTATAATGGTCAAATTTATATAATATTGTTATAATGTGTCAAAATTCACCTAATGTATGGTGTTTAATTTTAAGCTAGCTCTATAACATAGTATTATTTTAAACTAATTTTTTAGGGGTTTCATTGTATTATATATCTAATTAAAAAAAATTATTTACTTCTGTTGGTCTTCAGAGTGGACTAGGATTTTATTCAATTGGAGTTTTGGGATGATTACAGTGTTGGTTACCACGAGAGTGGATGACTCAATTGGAATGGTCATGAGGATTATAAGTTTCATAACACTCTATCATGTGATGTAACTAACATTTCCCTTATCTATAGTTCTAACTACCATTTGGAAAGGAATTTTAAATGACCTTTATATTTGAATTTACCCCCACTAGGTTGTTGATTTGACCTAACTCGGTATTTAGGTCTGGTTTAGAATATTTTAGTGTATTTTAAAATTAGATATTATTTATGGACATTTTTTAATTACATATTATTGGATAGGATGTTGTTTGGGGATGGTTTTTGGAATGGTTTTTTATGGGATGAAATTTTTTTGTGTTGTAGGATGTCTACCCTTCCCTGGGAGGTTTTAAGACAACTCAATTTTGTGGGAATACCCCCAATCTACAAGATTTGTTATCATTCCATCCCAGTTCGAATGGATAGTATGGTTTATGCGTAATTCTTATAGGATGTACCAACAATATTTAAATATATCTCTTTTTATGTTTTTCGGAAATAAATGTAATGGATAGAATATTACATGTTGTTGGAATTTATATAAAAAATAAGTATAGGATGATGTTGGGATTGCACAAGGTAATTTCCCATTACTTGGAACAGGGTACTGGAATTTTCAAACATTGTTCCACCTTATTCTTAAAAAATTTATATTCATCTAGTAGATTCATTTTATGTGTAGAATGGATCTTAATCAAAACTATTTATTATTCTATTTCATATTCTGAATTGTGGTCCTCATAGAGAATAAATAAAACTCTATATAGGAACCATCAATAGTATTATCAACCTTATTAAGAATAATAGAAATTAAATTCTCATTAAAATTTTATATTAATTATTGATCACTTATTTGGTGGTGTGAAAATCCTGAAAAATTCATTTTAGGTTATTCCTAGAATTTTGGAAGTATTTCCTAATTAGAGTTTCTCATTAAAAATATTTTATTTCTTATTATTTTAGTTAATAAGGCTAGGGAAAAGTTTTCAAGAAAAACAAATTTCATTCGAACCTACTCATTTAGTGGTGTGATACATATTATAATTAGTCCTTTGCAGTTTCTCCTAAATATAATGTAATATCCTTAGGTTTTATAAGTTACACTCCCATGCCTAAATTTTTTAATATTGAGAACATAGTTTTTAATTCATATAAGTGTTTTTATGGGCCTTCAACAATATGTCCACGGTATTTTTTAAATAATTAAATAAAAATTCATTTTCTTATATATTTGATACTTTCTTCTATATTTCAGTGTATACAATTTGAATACCACTTTCATGAGAATTCAGATCAATTAATTTTTAGTTATTCTATTCTAGGTTATATATGATTATTTAAATTTGGACTTTATATATAGATGAATAAGGGTTAATAAGAATCTTGATGATTTTATTAACTCCATTAATAGACCGTAGTGAGGGACTTACCATCAGTGATGTAAGACTCTAAATTTTTCTTATTTGAAACATTTTAGTTCACTTAACGAATAATCAATCGTTCAATAAACCTATACAAAAAAATTATATATATATAAATTTATATAGAAAAGATAAATTGAGAAAAAAAATATATTTATATATTATATAATAATTATTATAAAATACAGAAACTCTAATATAATGTGATCCTCAGTATTGGAGAAAATGTTTTAACTCAATACGTGGATGATTTAAATAAATTATGTTTATAAATATTATTCATATTATATGGAATATAATATTCCCTCTCTCAAGTATCATTGAATTATTTGGTGAAACATTTTAAATAAGTCAAAAAATGATGAAGGTTTTATTCTGAAAGTAGATAAATGAAAAATAAAGAAAGAATGAAAAATAATGGATTTTATGAAATGAAGAGTCTTTTGATAGAAATAGATGACTTTTGTCAAGTTATTTTCAGTAAATAACATTTCATGTTGATATTTATTATATATTTGTTTACGGTTGGAGTAACTCTTTAATTGAGTTTTACCAGAATCCCAATTAAACTTCAAAACATTATATCAATACATGTACAACTAAAACTTGAAATAAAAACCATGTAACCATTGTATATCCCTTTAAAATCACATATGATCTTAAATAAAATTTGATATATCAAATTTTTGTATGTAATATATATATTTTGACTTTTAGGAAAAAAACTCACATGCATAAATTATGATGATGATCAATATGAAACAAAAGGCCATTCATTTACCCATATAGAAATAATGATTTAAAATTATAATTAAAGTAAGATAAAACTAAATGAAATATTTTTAAAACAACTATATACCATATATGTAGAGAATGTTTTCGGTAACCCCCATGACAATTGGGTATCTCCCAAGCAATCATCACACACTATTTAGCTCGACATCGAGAGGACGAAAAAAATGTAACTCACCTTTCATCATTTGTTTCCCATTGAGTATTAGATCAAAACATAATATAGGATGATGATATAGAACTTTTGGATCTATAAATTTGCATATTTTCACTCCCATGACTCAAAATGAAAATGGTGTTCCTAATTTTCCAATGTATAGGCAATGTGGAAGTTGGACATCACACTAAATTTTGATAATACCACTTGAAACAATGATTTGAGAGGTGATATTATATTATATAATTTTTTACAAAATAGAAACTTTTTTCACCTATTGAATAAATATAATTCAAATTTGGGGTAATTTATAGGTATAGAACTAGATTTATATATAGATATAAAATTTACCCCATGTATATGAAGACTGATGATTCTCTCTTTTGATAAACTATTTGGGGATTTCAATAAATGAATATTTCTTTTTTATCATATAGATAGTTTTATACTACATTATTTTTCTTTTCTTTGACTAAATTTTACCCCATTTTAATTGGATGATTAATTGAAATGTGGATTTTAATTCACTTTCTTCATTGGAAACATGTATTGTTTTTTCACATTTTGCTTGTATTTGATCATGGTCTCTTCAAATTACTTTCACCTGTAATGAAATAATATTTCGAATATAAATATTTAAATTATTTATCATTAAATAAATAAATAAAATTTTAATTGGAAATTTTTATAATATTTTTAATTTATAAAAAACAATTTTGAAATAATGTTATTAGGGTTCATTAAATTACTAAATCATGACATTATCACCTCCATCAGAACACCATTTGTGGACACAAGTGAACAATTAATGGAAACATGACCATTAATATAACAATACATGTCTCAAAAATAATATAATACAACCAAAATTTACCCATATTCCTCACAATATTAAATATAAATCATGTATAACCTCTAAATACCTCAAATAAGGTCATTTATCAACCACTAAACCTCACCTGTTAAATGTTGTTATATTTTACCAAAAATTAAATCTATTTAAACCCAACCATGTAAATTATCATTTATTTAATAGATAATATATATTGAAGTATATACTACTTAAAAATTATAGGAACTAACTGAATATATTCCGACTATCATACAAAAATTTGGTTATTTCAATTTCATAATCTGGTTCGTTATAGAAGGAGTTTTCATAACTATAACTCAATAATATCATCATATCATTCTTTCCATTCCTTTGTAATTTATTATTATTATTACTATTAATTGTTTTGGTTAGTGTTTACTAATATTCTAATCATTCCAATAATCATAACATGATATGTCATTAATAGTAAACTTTTATGTAAGAATAAATTCCCCCTTATCATTTTTTATTTTCATAAATTTCCTTATATTCAAAACCAATCCTCTTCATATAAATAGTATTAAATATTTATTCCACTTATGATCATTCATCATCACAATATAGAGAACATGAAACAAAAAATGAAATATTTAGTGAATCATTAGATATTTTGATATAATATATATTTTTAATTTTTTTTCATTTCATTTATGATTATCAGCTCATGATCATAATATAGGAGTGAACCAAAAAATTAATCAACATAATATTATTCCAAAAATATATATCATAAATTGAAATCATCCCCAAATTTCACTTCTTGGGTAGTTACCTAAGATTAACTTCTAATATATTTTATTTCTCTAGGCCTCACTCAATTCATTAATGTTTTTCACTGTCCTTAAGAACTAATGATAAATATCATCTACTATTTTAGATTTCATCATTATAATGACATTATACAAAAACATGGTATTTTTTATTTTAATCCTTTATATATTATTTATTAAATGGTGTATGAACAACCAGATCTTTTAAATATCCTCAAAAATTGTATAAATAAAAACATGGTTAAAAAAATTTATATATATTTGATATAATAGTGTATTTGCAGCATATAACATTAGTTGATATTATGGAAGATGATCATACTTTGAAAAATTATGTTCTACATTGAATATTTAATATGATTTTACCATCATAGTCCAATTATAATTTCTATTTTTTTCAGATAAGAATCTATACTTTTTTCAAATAAGTGTAATTTGAAATATTATTGTAAAGTGTCCTAGAGGGTATCAATATATTTGTAATCTCTATACAAGTTATATTAATTTAAATCCATTATATTGATTATAAAATATCGAATATTAATAGATTAAATATATAATAACTATATTTTCACCAATACAGTAATGGATTAGTCACGAGGAGGTGAACTAATATTATAAAATTTAAAACAAATGAAATAGTTAGAAAATACATTAATGGAAAACTTATATTTTAACAATATTATAGACCAAAAATACTTTACATATACAAATTCCACTACATATAAGTTATATGATGTTGATTTTAAATAAATAGAAATTTGTATTTTGATAAGAGTAATGTACTCTAGAAGTCATCATAACTTTCATATATTCCAGAATAACCCTTGCACAAACTACCTTTTATATAGATGAACAGTTAAATCATTCATTTTTCATAATGAGAAATAAAATATAAAGATTCATCTTTTAATAGAATATTTATAAGAAACATAGTTATAATAATACTATCACAAACACATTTTAATCCCATGAAAAAAAAACAAAAACATCATGGGTGAATGAGGATATCACGAGTACATAATAATATCATTAACATACATAAATCATTAATATTTTGATATTTATCAATTCTTATAAACTTAATCAAATTGATCCATGAGAAATCATCAAGATGTATCATCTGTATACCATATGTATTATATTTTTCATATTGAGATCTATTTTCATCAAGATTTACTTTTTTCATTTTATTGTCATAAAAATTTCATATTCCATACCACATCCAATGTTATTATATTTTATGTTAAAAATTTAAATTACTTAAATATATCATATAAAAATTTATTATATTATATACTATTAGTCATTTCATGTTTTAGTGATATCAGTATTCCATTATCAATCACTATATCATTCATGGAATGTTTTTTACATTGTTTACTATAATCATAGATTTATGTATATAAAAAATAATAAATTGAAACCTCTGGTATAATGATATTAAGAAATAATATAATCTGAAATTAATTGCATGAAGAAATATATTTTATGTCATAACCACTATATATTAATTGAATAAACTACAAAATAATATTCCTATGTAATATATATAGTGATTTGTTATATCATTGAACATGATATGAGACACATATATATCTCATTAATAATTTTAAATAAACTTAATTATAAAAATTATATTCATCTTGTTAGTTTATTTAATACTTATTTCCAAAATAATTCAAAAACAATAAAAAATTATTTATTTTAAAAATAAGAAGTTGAATTGTGTAGTCTAAAATTAATAATGTTTTTCAAAATTATTTTAATGACCAAAGCAATGATAAATCATTACATTTATATTTATATATCTAATGTAGATATTCTGTTCAATTTATCATTTTATGATATATCAGTTTCATTAATTTATGAAAAATAGTAATATAGACAAGACACATAGGGAAATAAAGATATGTTATTATAAATATAAGCATTGAAACATTCAATGTTATCATAAATTTTTTCCCATGACATATACAAAAAAATATTTGAAACAATTTCTCATTATATAATATATCATATCTAATACATTACGCGACATGTGTGGAGTAGCCCACTCTCGGGTGTTCTAAACCCCTGGTGTTGCCTAATCATTTGTTCCTTGTACTCATTTCTTGATATAACTTTTTTTGGGACTGGTCTCACCCAGATCATAGACTTTCCGTTATATTAATATATAAAAAAATATTTATATAAACACATCTTCCATAACCACATCTTTCACAATCACATTTTTTTAATAATATTTATAAAATCTGTATGAAAAGGAGGAGAGATGATTTTCAAGGATAGTTATTTCGAAACCCAGCAGTTTCCAAGATATTTGGTAACACCCATCTTCCAAAATCGTTGGAGATCATGTATAAATATTGAAAAAGTCTACCATTATCATAAATAAAAATAATTATAATAAACAGATACTTACCCATCCAAAATTGATATCCAATTCCATAACTCCATTTATATTCATAGAGATAACCGGGTTCTTGTGATGGTAGAACCATGGTAATCACATAAAAATATCACATAATCTCCATATCAATGATTATATTTATATCTAAATAAGTTCTATATAGATAATAATATTAATATATGAATAGAAACATCACTATAAGTGGTAACTCTTCACATGAATATCAAATATGGAATTGACACATCCAACATAATCCATCCTAACACAACATTAACATCAAAGCCTCTAAAAATACAAGTATTCTGATACAAAAATTCATCAATAAGAATATATAAACATTACATTAGCTAGAACACTACCTAATAGACTCAAACTATGGAAGACAACAAATGGATTTTAATATATAAAGAAATGATTCTATTGATCTAGATATAACTATTAATATACTGCTTCAAATTTTGAAAATTATTTATAAACATGTGGAAGAAGAGTGTTACCAATTATAAATAAATATCTACATGAACTCATTAAATAGAATTATATAAGTATTCTATAAACAATTTCATCATATTCAAAAACCCTATACGAATCATAATCTAAAAAATAACCAATAAATCTCAACTATATATGGAATGATAATAACATGGAAAATATGAGATAACAAGGATATAAAGAATTCATGCAAGTGGATGGTCACCTTCTCGATGACACAATTCACAATATGAATGGAATACCTTTTATTTCATTAAGGAACTATCACTAAACCTTTTAAGATACCCACAAAATAAAACATAAATAATATTAGAAAATAAAAAATAGAATCATTTAAATCTCATCTACTAAAATATTCATAGAATAATAAGAAACAATCATAAGGATGGTACCGTATGAAATTTTTAGAACATTCATTCACAAAAGGGATGTTGAGAGAAGTTAAAAAAGTTAACAGTGATCTCCTGAATTTTTTCCCATCAAGAGCCTACCAAATACCAATAATATATATCATTCCCTCAAAAACATTTCCTTATCCGATCTTACTAAGGAAGAATATATTGTGGAAAATAGTTCAATTGATGTAATAAAATTCCAAATCAATAACAAATTATTGGATAGTTTGCTTTAAATCTACAATACACTTATCAATGTTAATATCAAACCAATAGGAAAAAATTAATACTATTTTTAGAGTCTCATACATATAAATTCAATAAAAAATGAAGAAGAATTTTTTTTTTGAACAAAAAACCAAAAATTTGATAATAATTAAGTGTTGTCACACAATATCATCTCAAAAGATCTAGTAAAATATTATATTCACTGATGAAATATTCATAAATCACCATAGATGAGATAATAGGGAAATTGAGAGAGAATAGAGTGAAAAAAAATTCCCAAGTTCTATATTTATTACGAAAATCGTCAAACTACATACATTAATATCTCAATTCATCAAAAGGACTAGTAAAATTAAATATTTTCACAGTCAAATAAGATTTAAACCCCATGGTAAATTCTATATTTATTGATAATATATGGAAAAAAATTAGAAATTTAGAAACATTTACTATGGTAAGTGAATACGTTTCCCACAATATTATAAAATGACTAATTTATCCCTGTATACACTACAAACCGAAAACAAACATTTTTCATGTTTCTATAAGATTTTGAAAAATATTAAATCATGGAACTAAATTGTATTATTTTTAGAGATTAATACTTATAAATACTAGTTATATTGGTATAGGAATTGGGGGAATTATGTGATTTACAAGTGAGGATGACTAAAATGGGTAACAACAATATTTTATGGTTTTAAAATAAAAAAAATCATTATTGGCTATTGGAATAAAACATGTATAAGGAAAATAATAAAATCCAAAAATATCCTACCTCTACCTCCCCCATGTCTACACCAAGGCGATTTTATAATTTTTTGAAAAAAATTATTTCCAATAACTCTTAGTAATTGTTCTCAAATATATTGATGAAAGGTGCAAAGTTGCTTCTTGCAATTGTTCTCTTTTGTGGGCCAACGGTGTTTACTCCTTTAACACATTATTCATAATGATTTGGTAATGGTGTTAATATCCTTAACACCTCTATCCAAACCCAAAATAAAATTATTTTATAAATTATTAATATATATATTAAAGACAAAAAGTGTTTTCATTATTTATATATAAAAAAATAATCCATACTTTTAGAATTCATAATAACATATTTTTATTAAATATATGTTATATAATATTAATTTAATAAATATTTATTTTTAATTTTATTATTTTCTTCTTTATTAGTTACATTAATAACTATATTATTTATATGATAATTCATATTTACCATTCTAATTATTTTAACTATTTAATAACATATTTAATATTTATTTATAATTTAATTAATAACATTTAATAAGAAAAAATATTTAATAATACTTTATAATAATGTAATTAATAATATAATACTCCAGAGGAATATTTCTATTAATTTTTCAAAGTATAAATATTATGTTTTAAACAAAAAACATTATTTCCTGAAAAATTGTTTCTGTTAATTATATCTAGGAATTTATTTTTATTTCCCAATTTTATTATATTTTTAGACAATGTGTCAAATTTAATTTTGATTTTATTTATACATTATTTGTTGTATACTTTCAAATTTTTCTATATGAGATAATATAATGCTTCAATTAGTTTTCTTTCAAAGTCAATAAATTAAAAATTATAATTAAATTTTAAATAAAATCTCAAACTTTGTCTAATCATATAATAATTATTTTAGAATTAATATTATTTCATAAAAACTATTTCTGAAAAATAATTTATGTGGTATAAACTATTATTTTTTTAAAAACATAACATTTGTATTTAAATTTTTTTTTGAAATTAATTTCCCTTAATATAATTTTCTTATATGTTTAGTAAATTTTCATAATTGTATTTATATTCCAGTTGTATTATATGTTATGTTCATATTTTTTTATTGTTTAATTATTATGATAATCATCAATATTTTTTGACCCTTCTATGTTAATTTTGATTTATTATATGGATAAAAATATATTTATATTCATGTAATTTTTATATTTTTAGGCTATATTTAATGTTTTATTTAAATTGTATTTATAGTTTATATTTTAAAATCATCAAAACTACCAACGTGAATTTTAAAAAGTTTTTATATGTTTTATGAAGTCCAATTTGGATTCTTATAATATTTAATATATACATGAAACCCAAAATAAATTATAATATAGGATAACCATGTAAATAAAAGTAGACAATTAAAAGTATTTTATCAATTCAATATAGAGACAATAATATAGTGGAATGAAAACATAGTTGCTTCAAATGTTTTACATGAACTGAAAAAATATAAATGAAATTTTACCATCAATGTATTTCATGATTTCTCATCCCAAAATATAGTAGGGGAATTGGTGAACCATATCAAGATCACCAATCTTTGTGCTTAGGTGGATTTTGATGAGTTATATGGGGATCTTCTTTAGGTGAAGGCACATCCACATTCCTCAGATATAACATTAAATTATCACAAGAATGTTTCATTGGGATTTTGAGATATGAACTTACTCCATCTCACACTATTTTAGTTGGCAGACCATCCATCCAATAAGAGAACCATATTTCTTGGGAATGCATGATCTCACAAGTTGGAAGAAAGGGAAATGACACCAAATATGATATCAGATCAGTTATACCTATAAGAATCTATAGATTTGTTTTCAAACTAAATGTATCCCCTTATTTATGGTTCACATCCACAATTGGTTGAGGTTCATGTACTAGATTTTTTTTCCTATTCCTATGTAATAGGTGATGCCTCACATATAGATTTATGTGGTATATTTCATTTCCATCATGGATCATCCACAATAACAGCAACTAGAAGTGGTTTATATGAAGGAACCTCCTATCCCATATAGGTAATATCATCTCCATGAGTTGGATGATCCAAGATATTATCATGTATAATGTGATATGATGGAATCATGTACCATTTTGTAGCATGGTAGACTACCTCACTAACTACCTTTCCCTCCTCTAGATTATAGAGGTAGATAATATGATGTAGATGAGTATGCTATAAAGAGATTTAAATTTTATAAAAAAATTTAAAATATATTAACATAATTTTATTGTGTTACTAGATCTTAAAGTTCTATATTGTATGATATACGACATATTATAGACATCAGTATATACCATGACTTGTACAAGAGCTATTATTACAGATAGAATCATATCATATAAATTCCCTCAGTATGAATTGTTGTACATATTTCCCAGATGATGATTTAATATGCCTGGTGTCATCCCCAACTTCATGTCTTCTTTAGGGAGTGAGGCATTGTTGGTAGTATGAGAGTAAATAGAATATTCTAAAAAATATAAAAATAGGTGACTCTACTGGGTTTGTGCCACTCTATTATAGGAAAGTGTATGAGAGGCATAAGAAATGTTAATTGTCAATCCCAATTGTGTGATTTTTAAGAATATTCTCTAATATAGCCTAGTTTTATAGCCATGAAATATGAAGTTTCATGTGGAATTTGTCATCATGTTTTCGTACTAATTTCAAAAAATATTTTATTTTTATCTTTATTAATATAAAAATAATGTATATACATAGATAGTAGGGTAGTACATAGTCCAATATGAGATTTCATTCATCGAAATTATGCTTCAGTGTCATAAATATATTCTACACCTAACCCCAATAGTATAATAAAACATAGAATGTTATAAATAATAATAAATTTTGTATCATAAGTCATATAAGAATCCGTTGTCAATACAGATGATGATCATAGCAGTATCCACATTGAGCATCACACAACATATCTAGATCATGTTCTGCGCTATGAATAATAGGGGAGGTGGGGGGGATTTTCTACCATGTGAATATCTAAATGAGGGTGAATCATATTTCAATATCACTAAAACACAATCAATATGTTGTTCATAATTCCTTGTGCATGTATTCTAGGCAGACAGATGCCTATCTATATCTACCAGTCCAGTGAAAGTCATCTAGAATCCAAAAATTCATCCAGAGGACAGGCATACCGGGTGATAAACATGCACCATCTCCCAAATGAGCCATATGATATATTTATGAGCATGAAAAATTATGGTCTTCTCATCAATGATAGTGGGTAAATATTTAAAGTTCTCATATCTTCGAACCATAGATAGAGAACTTCCAATTGTAGTGGTATCGTCCCCTATAATTTTGAGGCCTCGTAATCACTATACAATCTCAATCCAAAATCAATGGTTAGGTCCTATAACTATAGTACACTGGAAATGAAGACAAGGAAAAAACTACCAAAATATCTAGGGTGATGGTCATCTCTCCCTCAGGAATGTTGAATGTGTGAGTATCAGTTATCTTCCTCTTAGTGAATGATGAAATGAGGTGATGATCAAGGAATATATAAATTGAAAAAAAAATATGGAATTGAATACAAACATCATATTTAAAGTAGAATTTCCATTCTAGAAGGAATTTGATAGTAAAGTCTTTCCATGTGCACCATATTTTTTCAAACCTCATGAAAATCTAGAAACTCATGCTAAACATGCATATACTTCTTAGTGAGTAGATAAATATCCTGAATCTATATGCATAAAAAAGATATAAATAATAACTATACATAAAATGTAAATATAATTTTATGGTTAGAAGAGTATTATTAATGTTAAAATTGTGGATATTATTATTTTGTTAACACCCTTTGGTATTTCTATAGTTTCTAAGAAGGATTTATATTTTTCAACAAATATTGTATTCTATATAATTATATATGCACTATTCATGAGTATTTAAATTAAAAAATTTCTATTGATCATATTCACGAGTTCTGTTAAAATCATTATACATTTATATTTATAAAAATTTTGTTAGAAGTAAAATATTCCAAACATTCATTGTAGTCTATTAGGTATTTTTTTATTGGTGAAATTCAAATTAATCTGTAATATATTTCTCAAATATCAATTTTTAATCACAGAAAACAGTTAAAAAACTACTCAATATACTGGCTTGATGTCGTTACCCAATCCAGTTTCTATATACATTAGATATTACAATATATTTTTTCAATACATCATCATGGATGTAAATGAGAACCCATCCCATCAATTCAATAGAATTAATTCCAGTTATGACTATCCCTATGACATATGAAGCGTCTCAAAAACTATCTATATTCAGGAGGCTACTCCATCTCATTATGAATCAGGATGAACATCGGTCTCCCTCATAGTTTCATCCTATTGATGCTAAGTATCATTGTGGTATGATCTTCAGGAATTTTGAAATGGCGAAACTCCCTAATAGGGATCCATAATGAACTATAGTTGTTAAAAATTGTATTGATCTAGTACAACGGATCAGTATATGGTTCCCATGAGATATTCACATCGGCACAGGTAGAAATGGTTTGCACTAATAAAATCCAAATGCCTAGAATTTTCTATAAGCACAATTCATCACATCATGTATTACCACTACCACACAAATTTTATTACATTTGATGGGGTCCTAAAAATCTATCACATAGAATATAAATTATTAATAGTTTATAAGTAACAATATATTTATAATATCTTCATTAGTGTTCTTGTCAAAATCCCCTTGAATGTTTCATCCATACCACAACAATGGATGAATCCCACCAGAAGTCCATCTTCCTCTTTCTGTGAAGTAATTTAAAAAATGATAAAACATCTCCTAAAGTTTAAAGATAACCTTCTTTATAGCTTCATCTTGAAATGTCTTTCTCATGTTGTCAGAAATATGTCTGATGCATTACCATTGATGTGAATTTTTTTTGGATCCCAACATAACATGATCTAGGTTTATTAACTCATTGATTACCAAATAAGGTACATATATTAAACATACACACCGAATATGGGTGAAATGGTTGATAATACATTCAAAAAACCAAATCCAAGAATCACAGTTTTCCATCTCCACTATTGAAAATGCAAGTGGAATATGTGTATGGTAACCACCTTACGCTTCCAAAATCATTAATACTCTAGTATAATTAACAAAAAAAATACTTATACTACTAAAATATATTTATAAAAAATAAATTTGGTAATACATGGAATTAATTCGCATAAAAACATTTAAATTTGACATGAGAAGGATCAATTAATTTTTCCTGACACACATAATCATTTTTGTTGAAGTGCAAGGAAATTTGGTTGTTTATAACAT
The DNA here is from genome assembly GCA_963277665.1 of Viscum album. Lineage (NCBI taxonomy): Eukaryota > Viridiplantae > Streptophyta > Magnoliopsida > Santalales > Viscaceae > Viscum > Viscum album. The sequence goes on from OY728121.1 coordinate 1,607,625,608, forward strand.
TATTAAGAGAAATTATGGAAACACATGATAGGAATATTCCCAATCAACATACACATTTACAATTTCATTTTGTTTTAACGTCCATGTACTTCCATTGGGAATCACTTAACCAAAAGATATTTTTATCCTCTCAAAACATGAGGTGTATGGTCCCGATCTAGGTGCCACTAAATCGATTCATTGATCTTGTTTTCTACATGGCCACAGACATGTGTCCCCATTCTCTAAAAGATTATGAAAAGAAACTATGGTCTGATAGTGGGACACCAGGGATACTATACAGTCTATATCTGTAGAAAATTCAGTTGAATAAATAATAAATAACATGAGTGGATATTTAATAATGAAATAGAATCATTTATAATAATAGAAACTAGGCATGTTCCAAAAAATATCCATTAATAAACACTATATGAAATAAATACAAGGAAATAATCATAATTATGATACCAATAATAGGGCTATACTTGATAATGAAATAAATATTAAAAAGACTCCAACTGAATAATCCATCATGAGTACATTCCCAACCACTACACCAAATCTCCCATGTTTATTATTGTCCTATAAGGAAAAAGACCATAGAACATAGCCCAAATAATGTCCTACAATCAAGATGTTTGTATGAACACAAATCTATTTTCCAAACAAGTTGTGAGATAAATTCATGAGACCCCCCCAATGGGTTTTATTTCGACCATGTCCCCAAATATAAAATAATGTTTTATGTAGTTATAATAAATAAACCAATAAATAATAAATTTAATCAATTCGGGCTCAAGATCCTCCTGGACACTAGGACTACTGTAAATACTTCATCCCATGTAGTAATGTCTCTAAAAAAGTTCCATAATATATATATTCGAATACATTTAAACCAACATATGCATATATATACTTTCACTAGAAAGGATCTGAGGCATAAGGTTGTGGCATGAAAATAAAATTTATATAATATGTTTCATTATTTAAATAAGATATTCCATACTGAATAATCTTAAAAGAAATGATAAATGATTTCAGCCTTAATTTTTAGAAAAAATATAAGGGATTCCATGCCAACTCATATCCACTAAATAATAAGGGATGCAATCCCCATTACTCTCAAATGAATGATAAGGTAAATTCTCACCAATGATCTAAAATAAGAAATATGGGATGTAATTCCAAGTGAGAAGCAATAAAATAATGATGGATTTCAGACCCATGAATAGAAAATGAAATAATGAGGTTAACCATACCAAATAATTACCATTTCAATAATTTAAATTATTTATTTATTAATGGATAACATAGTTTGAATAGTTCCCAATTTAATTTAAAAAAATAATTGAAAATAAAATTACCAAACCCACCATAGATTGTGTTTCAGTCACATAGGCATACTCATTGGTCATGTGACATGGTCTATAACACCCCAAGAATTTACAATAGTACTTATATTTTAAATGAATACTTATTTTGAAGAATTTTTAATTAAGAGTTTTTTCCAACTAAATTATTTTCTGTAATAAAAAAAGGGTTCAAAAAATGTGAAATGTTTTAATAATACATATATGACTTGAAAATAAAAATTTAATGTTTTATAAATATATATAGTTAATTTATATATAAAAATGTGATTTAATATATATTTATTCGTGTTTTATAAAAATAAATAATTATCAATTTTATTATTTCTTATATATAAATAAATGTTATTTTATTATTTGTGAATTGATTTCTATTTTTTAAAAGAAAAAAACGTTTTTTCTGGAGGTTAGGTATAAAAAATGAATATATATATATAACATTATTTTTTTAATATAATGTAATAAATAATATTGTAAAGAAACGTTAAAACATAAAAAAGGATGAATTATAAATATAATAATTTATTAATATAAAAATATGATAATATACTAGTGGTAACGATAACATGGGTTGACAAAAATAAAAATTTAAAATTGTAACAATTGCACGACAGACACAAAAGTCCAAATGTGGTATGTTGCGAAGCTTAAATGGAGAAATTAATATGAATAATAATAATAATAATAATAATTAATGTTGAAAAAAATGTTGTGAAATTTTTATAAAATATGGGTATGATGTTTTGATGTGATTGAATAAAAAATGAATAAGAGGATTTAATGATAATAATAATAAATGAAAATAATATTTTTAAGAAATTAATATTTGTATATTTTATATATTTTAAAAATATTTTAAAATATATTATGTTTTTGTATGATAAAATTTTTAAATTATAAATGAGTATAATTATATTGTTATAAACAATGAAAATTATAAAAATTTGTTTAAAAAAATTAGGATTTTAGTTACTTAAAAAACCATTATATATTTTCATATATTAAAAATGCTAAAATAATATATATATATATATATATATATATAAACGAATTTATATAAAACATTTTTTTAATGTGTTAAAAATGATACTTTATGAATAAATGAATGGATAAAAAATAAAACGAATAAAAATATAATAATAACAATAATGTTTGATGAAAATGGGTGTCTGTGTGTATCAAAATTGGGATCTTATTTATTATTACTTTTTTATCACCGAGAATGTAGGATAATGATAATAAGATATAATTGAATAAAAAATGAAAATGAGTAAATAAATTTATTTTTTCTCCCTAGCTTCTGAAGGATGATTTGTAATTCCTTTTTATATAAACACACTTTTCACACCTAATACGACCTGAATTTCACTTTTCCATGCTTCACCCCTCATGAACCCACTGCCCGCTTTGATTTAAGTCAGGTAAAGATTCTTTTTATTTTAGATTATATACTTTGCAACGAAATATGTATACATATACATATTCATAATTATGGATGTTCATATCTCTCTAATTAAAAACACATATATGATAGATTTTTTAGATTTAAAAGATATATTTTTATAAAATCATATCATTATAATGGTGTGTTGATGTTACTTGCAGTTCATGAATTTATTTTCCAATAAGGGATTTCTTTATTTTCAATTGGTTTTTTGAAATTATACATATATATATATGTGAATAATATAAATATATATACACATGTATGATTATAACTTTTAAATGCAATTTGCACATGTGATATGTTCTTCTTGATTTAAAGAGATTGTTCTTAGAAACCCTCTTCGTGGTAAGAGTGTATTTCTTTGATCATTTTCACAATAGATTTAACAAATATGATTATATCCAGGTGTACATACATAGATATTGGTTATACTTTTTTTATATATATATATAAATGGTTACTTATGCCTTAAACCGTATTTCTAATTTTATGTTGGAAATGAATTCCCCTATTTGAATTCAAACATATTTGGAAGGATTTTAAAATAAATTACTCAACCCTTGGTATATATTTATATACATGTGGATTATATCATCGTTACCATGTTTATAATTTTATCATCAATTTATCATCATATTTCTAAAAATGTGCCTAACATGTTGACGTGTTATTTTAAACCTCACACATGCATATAGTCATGGCCATGTGATTGTGCACATCATCGAAACTCATTGTATTATAAAAAACACATGGTTTCAATTTTAAGGTATAATTGTAAAAAAATAACAAGTACAAGGATATCATTGAACATATTTTATTTTAAATCCTTCCTTTATTATTTTCACAATCAATTATTATGATTAATTATAGAAAATGTATTTCATGGAAAAAGAATGAAATACTTGGATGGTCCATGGAAAGCCAATGTGGTAAATGTTCTGGTTAAAACCAAACATGAAAGTGATGAAATGGAAATTTATGTATTGATATACAAATAATTATATATATATAATTATGAATGTGAATTTTAAAGAAGTGGCATGTTTTCAAAATAGAAATATCCAATGAAAATATATATATAACTAAAGAATACTTGATATGTTTTTAGAAAATTCGGCAATTGATCTTTAGAAATACGGAAGGTCATTTGGGAGTGAACCCATCCTTCACTAAGAATTTCAAATATTACTTATATTTTAATTAAATATTTTTATTGAATAATTTTTAAATAAGACTTTTTTGCGACTAATTTATTTTCTGTAATAAGAAAAAGAGTACAAAAAATGTGAAATGTTTTAAAAATACACATATGACTTGAAAGTATAAATTAAATGTTTTATAAATATATATAGTTATTATATATATATAAATGTGATTTAGTATATATGTTTGTTTTATAATAATAAATCATTATCATTTTTATTATTTTCTTATATATATAAATTTTATTTTATTATTTGTTAATTGATTTGTATTTCTTAAAGGAGAAAAGAAGGTTTTTTCTTGGAGTTAGTTATAAAAAACGAATATATAAATATATAAATATATATATATAATGTTAATTTTTTAAAATAATGTAATTAATAATAATGTAATAAAAAGATAAAACATAAAAAATGGGTGAATTATAATTATAATGATTTAATAATATAAAAAAGATGATAATATAATAGTGGCAATGATAACATGGGTTGACAAAAATAACAATTTAAAAATATAATAATTGCATGACAAACACCAATGTCAAAACGTGGAGTGTTGGGAAGATAAAAAGGAGAAATTATTGTGAATAAAAATAATAATTAATTTAGACAGAAAACACAATGAATAAATGTATAAAAAATGGGTATGATGTTTTGATGTGATTGAATAAAAATGAATAAAAAGATTTGAAGATAATAATAATAAATAAAAATAATATTTATAATAAATTATTATTTTTATGTTAATATATTTTAAAAATATTTTAAAAAATATTTCGTTTTTGTATAATAAAATTTATAAATTATAAATTTGTATAATTATTTTGTTATAAATAATCGAAATTATAAACATGTGTTTAAAAAAATTATGATTTTAGTTAGTTAAAAAAATAATTATATATTTTCATATATTTAAAATGCTAAAATAATATATATATATATATATATAAACGAATTTATTAAATAAAAAACGTTTCATGTGTTAAAAAACAATATTTTAGGATTAAAATATGGATAAAAAACAAACTAATAAAAATATAATAATAATAATAATGTTAGATGAAAATGGGGGGTTGTGTGCATCAAAATTGGGATCTTCTTTATTAATTTTTTTATATCACCTAGAATATAGGATAATTATTATAATATATAATTGAATAAAAAAATTAAAATGAATAAATAAATATATTTTTTCTCCCCAACATCTGAAGGATGATTTGTAATACCTTATTATATAAACCCACTTTTCACACCTAATACGACCAAAATTTCGCATTGCCATGCTTCACCTCTCATAAACCCACTGCCCCCTTTAATTTAAGTTAGGTAAGGATTCTATTTATTTTATATTATATACTTGCTAATAAAATATGTATACATATACATATATATAACTATGAAAGTTCATATCTCTATAATTCAACACACATATATGATATATTTACATGATTTGAAGGATATTTTTTTATAAAATCATATCATTGTAATGGTGTATTCATGTTACTTTCAGTTCAGGAATTCTTTTCCTATAAGGGATTAAATTATTTGCAATTGGTTTTGTGAACTTATACATATATATATATGTCTATAATATATATATGTATACACACACATGTGTGATTATATATTTTGAATGCAATTTGCGCATGTGATATCTTATTCTTGATTCAAAGAGATTGTTCTTAGAAACCCTATTCATTGTAAGAGTGTATTTCTATTATCATTTTCACAATAGATTTAACACATATGTGTATATCCATGAGTACATAAACTTATATTGGTTATAGTTTTTTTATATATATATATAACGGGTTTCTTATGCCTTAAATAGTATTTCTAATTTTATGATGGAAATGAATTTCCCACTTTGAATTCAAACTTAGTAGGAAGGGTTTTAAAATAAATTACTCAACCCATGGAATATATTTATATATACATGGATGATATCATCATTATCATGTTTATAATTATATCTTCGATTTATTTTCATATTTCTAAAAATGCACATAACATGTTGATGTGTTATTTTGAACATCGTAGCTGCCTATTGACCTGGCCATGTGATTGTGCACATCACCGACACTCGTTGTATTATAATACACATGTGGTTTCAATATTAATGTATAATTCCCCAAAAAATAAAAATACATGGATATCATTGAATGTGTTTTATTTTAAATTATTTCTTTATAATTTTCATAATAAATTATTACGATCAATTGTGGAAAATGTATTTCATGGGAAAACGATGAAATACATGGATGGTCCATGCAAAGCCTATGTGGTATATGTTATGGTAACAGCCAATGATCAAAGTGATTCGATGGAAGTTCATGTATTGATATAAATATAATTTTATATATATATATAATTATGAATGTGCATTTTAAATTAGGGGTGTGTTTCTAAAATAGAAATCTCCAGTGAAAATATATACATAACTAAAGAAATCATGATGTGTTTTTAGAAAATCCATCACTTGATCGTTTTAAATATGGAAGGTCATTGGGGAGTGAACCCATACATAACTAAGTGGGTGGGCCTAGATATCCTTCAATGATTAAACTTACCTTAGAAATAGTGTTTTTTTAGAAGCTTGCGTTTTGTATTTCATAAAACACTAGATTATGTATAAATCAATTCTGAATGTAAGTATTTTCTAAAATGGCCCAGTATATTAATCCTTAACAAAATTCAAATAATATTTCTTTAGATAATAATTGTTATTATTTTAAAAAAATGCTTAAAAAGGATTTATCGAAGGTTTTTTTTAAACTCCTTACTCAGGAATTTTTTCTGCTCACCCCTTTTATTTAAATGATTTTTCACAGGAACAATAGAATCTCTGTAGGTGTTCTCTTCTCTTATGATGTTAGCAGGCACCATGTTTTTATTTATTTTATTTTATTTTGTTACAACTCTTATAATTTGTATGGTTGTAACTAATTCCCCAGAGCCTAGAATGGTAAAAGGTCCTCTGCTATGTAATGTGTATGGCTGAGTCCTTATATGGTCTCGCTATTAACATTCATTTTATTTCATTTTAACATCATAACGAAATAGAGAAACATGAAACACCTTAATATGTGACTCATCTCATTGGAAAGCTATAACATCCCAAGTAAATGAAGAATATTATATTTTCATACATATTAATATTTGTGGATTGAAAATTAATTTTACTTAAAATGGGTTTCTATGTTCAATAGCGTACCCGATACACAACAATGAGTTTCATTGAAATCTTACGTTGTACACTAAAAATATAATAATATTATTTTAAGTGGTAGTTAACTCCTAGCCGTTTATTAGCGGGAATGAAAAAAAAACTAAAATATGATTATACATGTTTGTTAAATGTATTTACATTTATCCAACAAAAGTTAGAGGCTTAAAATGTGAATGAATCTAATTTAATTATAATTTACATTAAAAGTTCTATTTACCGCCTTTTAATAGAGAAAACTCTTTAAATATAGTTTTTGTCACTTTAATACCTTATATTTGACGAAATAAAATCATTCTTTTGAATGGGGACATCAAAATTTACTTAGTGTAAATTTTTGGAATTTTTCCGATAAAGTTCATTTTTAAATGAATAGTGAAAAATATTTTATTTTAATTCAAAAGTGCATTTTAATCTAATTTATTTATATGGGTATTTTATTTTTTATTTGGTTTTAATGTTAAATTAAAATGTATTTTTACCATTTAATCCAATTTTGGTCATTAGAATTAATTTCACTTTGAAATTAGACATAAACAAGTATCAATCTTTTGATAGTTCTTGTTTCTTAAAAACACACAATTTGTTTTGAAAACGGGTATTAATTTCAAAATTAATTAATGCCAATCCTATGTTTTGAATATGAAAAAATTGACATCATTTTTAAATTCGTAATATCAAATATATATTATGCTGAATTTTTGGTATTTTTCTGAAAAACATCAATTTTTTATAAATAGTGAAATCACTTGGTAGTAGTTAAAAAAACTGTCTCTTTCATTTAAATGAAAATTTACCACATCTGTGAATTGAATTTCAAAAATCCGACATACATGGTTGTTATCAAAAAGTAAAATTTGGTTCAATAAGGTGAAAATAATTTTTGGCGAATAGTAACTTTTGACCTTTATTTACCACGGTTAAATGTAAATAGGGCAATTCAAGGTTAAAAGAATATTATAATAATTAAAAATTACTTTAACACTTGTCCAAACCTTATTGGTTGAGTCATTTGCGACCATGAGTCATCTTATCTTTGACTATAATTATTTTTGTACCATTAGAAACCGAATATCATTATATAATAAAAAAAATTTCACACTTTCCTAAAGAGCCCCTCCTCTCCCTTATAAAAGGAGACCACTTCTAACCAATTCCACACACCTCTCAAGCCTTTTGGCTCTTCCAAACTCTTCTGAAGTAAGCTCCCTATATCCCTCCTCTCCTCCTAGAAGCCATACCTTAGGTATAAGGCACTACAAGAAGTCCTTTAGTTCAACCTAAAGGGAGCTACCCAAATTAAAGGTAACTGTTTCTCTTAAATTGTTTTCTTTTATTTTAATTCTCCAACCACTAAACTATATTTATTCGTTTATTTTGTAAAAAAATCAGTATTATCAATATACTAGGATGTTTTTATGAGAAGGATTCTAGCTACACTTACTTACACCTCTATCTAATGGATGAAGAACAAAATGTTTCTGTGGATGGAAAACTAACGCCTCACGAAATGATGATTGTTCAAATATCTCCAACCACCTCTCATAGTGGCCATTATGATGGAAATATATTTATATATGATATATATTATGTTTATTGTTTCTTTATGTTTATATATTTTCTATTTATATCATGCCTTTATGGTTTCCGTTATGGGTAAACGCGATAATCTCATTAGAGGAAATGCGGACTACCGCCCCCTCAAACTCATATAACTCGTTCATACCATATGTGGTATATATAAAGGATATATCTAATGATATTATATATGATAAAATACTGGAATTATAATACTACTATGTATCATTATGTTTTAATTCCACTAATTATGAAATAGAAATCGAAGTAGAGTTCATGCGTACGGACGACTTACCATCCCCATGAACGGTGCATTTCATTTCTTACCTCTACGTGTTATGTACTGTTATAAATACATGTATATGCTGGATATATATGATATCTAAATCATTAATATCATTCTGGATATAATGAACCTTTGACCACATGAACAACATGTAATTATAAGAGGTCCATTTTTGACTCAAGTACCAAATATCAACAAAATGAACATTATTAACTTAAATAATTACATAATGTTTATTAAATGGTAATAAGTGATATAAAAGGAATGATAAACTTTAAAATGGTTCTTAATCAAGTAAAAATTATCTTCAGTTTATTATTCAGGAAATTAGAGAACAAACGGGTCAAGTCGAACACGAGGTGAGGGACTTCGTCTCAATATCCTTTCATTGATGAATATTTTGTTTAAATATACTACATTCTTTTATACGCCATATAAGAACACTTGAATTTTCAATCGGAACATTTTTCTGCGAATTGATTTACTAACCAAAAAAAAGGAATGTTTCTTTTAACATAAGTTGTGACAACGACCCTTTTCCAAAGCTGTGAGTATTATTATTTGATCTTTGGCTTCCTCAATTTTCTGAAATTTTTTTAAAAGAAAATAAATACCATATGCTCTTTTATGTATTTTGGTATTGAAAATGTTATTGAAAATGGATTTGTTATGTCAATATATTTTAGTGATATATTGTGATTGAAATGTGGAAATGTTTTCTTTCCTTAATATTTGTTTTATGTCTTATTATGGTACATGGAAATTTGAAGGGTGGTTACGTGATAAACCAAATGATGGGTGGTGTCGTGAATAACAGGACAAGTGGTTATGTTATAACCTCCAATGCATTGGGTATGGAAGTTGGATGAATGGATATTCCATTTAGTGATATGTGTCGAAGTTTACCGTATGGTTATTCCATTTATTTATGTTTATGTCCCAAGTTACCTTTATATGTTATGTGTTCTTTATATGGGTTTTATGGTAATATTTTCATTACAAAAGGGTGTGTAATTATCATTTATTCAGTGAAGAGTATCTACTAATTCATAAAGGTGAAAATTATTACTTATGATAATGTATTCATGGTTTACCAATTGTCTTGAAAAACTAATAGTTTTCCTTCTTTGTGTATCTATTACCGAGCTTTTAATGTTCATCCCATGTTTTTGAAATGTTTTTCACAGGACATAAAGTAGAATAGGGTCAAGTATGTAATCAAGGAAAAGTCATGCTCTCTTAAACATGGAATTAGACATGACTCTTTTTTCATGAGTTTTTATTTTTTGAAAAAATGGAAACTGAGTAGGAGTGTCTACTTTGTATTTTTGAGACGTAATATTCTACAATGTAATAGTTATGGTCTAACTCTCTAAAACTCTAAACCTGAAAAGATCCTCAAGGTGAATTATTTATTTATTTCAAGATTATGTAATATTTTAAGGCCGAAATATTATAGTTGGTATCAGAGGTCGGTTTAGACAACATTAGGAGTTATGGTATTGTTGAATTAATATTCATAAAGTAATTTATGTTAATATTGAAATCATATAGCATTTACATATTACCATGTTGCTTCGCCTAATATATTTCTGTGTTGAGAATGTTTTTCCGCAGAGGAAATATGGAAACTATATTGGGACGACATCAGGAGGATGACAACCATCAAAATCAACAACCTGAGATGGTCGGAATCAGAACTGAACAGTTTGTTGCTCTGATGGAACAATTGACTTAGGGTATAAATGTTTGTGGTATTCATGCACGAGATCATCCATATTAACCACATAAAAACTTGTCAGTAGTGGAGCATTTAATGAGTCAACATCCCCCATCATTCAGAGGATCATTTGACCATGTGTTAGAAGAATGGTGGATTAAAGCACTGGAAACGATTTTTGATGTTGTGGGTTGTTCAGAATATCAAAAGGTTAGTCTCGATGTTTACCGTTTTGAAGGTGAAGCTGATCAGTGGTGGTCGATGGTGAAAAATATTAGGGATAGTGAAGAGATTGATGCTATTGATTGGGATGAATTCAAAGGAATGTTTCTGGAGAAATATTTTCCTAAGGTGGTTCATCTTAGGATGGAAAAACAATTCCTGGAATTGAGGCAGGAGTATGACTCAGTGGCTTCTTATGAAGAAACGTTCACTCGAATGGAATGGTATGTACCAAATTTCATCGGAGATCTTGGTAGTAAGATAAATCGATTTTACTCAGGACTGAATCCATGATATCGAAGACCGTTAGCCTCTTGTGAGTTAAAAAATTATGAGAAACTTGTTCGATGTGAGGAGAAGGTGGAAATGGAGTTTGCAGATAATCATGTGTTCTTTGAAAAGTAACAGAATAAGAGGTCCATCTGGCATGCAAAGGGGAAAAATTCATTAAAGAATCCTGGAGGTAAGAAAACTAAATATCCATCTTGTGAGAAGTGTGGTAAAAAGCAATTGGGAGAATGTTTATCAATGTCTGGAGAGAGCTTCTGGTGTGGTAAGTCAGGTCATATTGCTTGTAACTGTAAGGAAGATGACCAAGCAGGGAATGAAAATCCATCGGTAAGATGTTTTTTGTGTAATGAAATGGGTCATTATGCAAATGAGTGTCCCGAGAAGAACCCAACTAAGGGAAAGCAGCCAGACTACAAGCATAAAGGGGTGGAAAAATTCTTTTCAACTACTTCAGTGGATATTGGTCCATCAAATGAAGTAGAATTAGGGACACTGTTTGTTTGTTCAAATTATTCCAATGTGTTGTTGATTAAGGGTCTATGCACACTTTAATTTTTGAGAAGTTTTCTAGTAAATTGGGAATTCCATCTCAAGATATGAATACAGAACTTATGGTAAAAACACCCGGAGTAAAGTTTGAGACAAAAAGAAAACATAAGAACATTACAGTCCTTGTGTGCAGAAAGAATCTACATGGAAACCATATTTTTTTACCTGTAGTAGTGTTTATTTTTATTTTGGGCATGAATTGGATTTTTGTTTATCATGCTAATATTTAATGCATAGCTAAGGAGGTTTCTTTTCAGAAATATTTTCAGTTTGTGTACAAGAAAGAACCCTTTCTTTTGATAACATATGAAGAAGTTGAAAACTGGTAAAAGATGGAAATGAATGTTACCTTGCACATATTGTTGAAAACAAAGGGACTGTTCAGATTAACGATGTGCCAGTGGAAAATGAGTACCTTGATGTTTTTCCTGATTAGTTTCCTGGTATAATACCTGATCGGGAAGTTTAATTTACTGTTGACATAGTTCTTGATACTAAGCCAATTTCAAAACCCCCATATCGAATGGCTCAAATTGAACATTTAGAGTTAAAGAAGAAATCACATGATTTAATAGATAACGATTTCATTTGACCTAGAACATCACCATGGGGTGCCCCTGTCTTGTTTGTTAGAAAAGAAAGATGGTTCGATGAGACTTTTCATTGATTATAGAGCATTGAATAACATTACTATTAAGAAAAAATATCCTTTGCCTCATATCGATGATCTGTTTGATCAGCTCCAGAGCTCAGTATTTTTCAATGATTGACTTGAGGTCAGGGTACCATCAGTTGAAAGTAAAAGAAGCAGATGTTTCGAAGACTACATTTCGTACATGATATGGCCATTATGAATTTTTAATTATGCCTTTTGGGTTAACCAATGCACCTGCTGTATTTATGGATCTTATGAATTGAATATTCCGTGAGTTCTTGGATAAGTTTGTGGTTGCGTTCATTGATGATATTTTGGTTTATTCCAAAAGTAAAGAAGAACATTAAAGTCATGTAAGGGCTATCTTGCAAACCATAAATGTAAAGAGACTATTTGCGATATTCATCAAGTGTGAGTTTTGGTTGCAAAAAACTTCTTTCATTGGTCACATTATTTCAAAAAAATGGCTTCACTGTTGATCTTGTTAAAAAGAAAGTTGTTGAAGAATGGCCAAGACCCAGAAATATTACCGAGATTCGTAGTTTTCATTGTTTGGCAGGTTATTACTGGAGTATTGTTGAAATATTTTCACGACTATATAGTCCAATGACTAAGTTAACTCGAAAAGGTGTTAAGTTCATTTGGACAAAAGAGTGTGATGACTATTTTCAGGAATTGAAAAGAAGATTGTTGAATGCTCCAGTTTTGGCACTGCCATCTAGAAATGGTGAGTTTGTTATCTACAATGATGCTTCGTTAAAAGGACTGGGTTGTGTCCTGATACATAATGATCAAGAAATTGCTTATGCTTCACGTCAGTTGAAAACCCTGAGTTAAATCACCCTACACATGATTTGGAATTAGCTGCTATTTTTTTTCATTAAAAATATTGAGGCATAATTTGTATGGAGTGAAGTATGAAATATATACTGATAAAAAAAGTTTTAAGTATATATTCACTAAAATATAATTGAACATGAGACAGAGGAGATGGTTGGAATTAATCAAGGATTTTTATTGCATGATCCATTACCAACCGGGAAAATCAAATAAAGTGGCTGATACTTTGAGTCGAAAAATTAATAATTAATTAACCATGTTAAGTTTGGAATGAGATCCTTTGGTTTTTGATTTGATGAACATTGGCATAGAAGTTTTTGGGGCATGAAATTATTCTGTTTTGTTTCAGGTGTCAGGGAAATCATCTCTATCAGACAGAATAAAGCAAGTGCAGAAAAGAAGATAGTGAGTTACAGAAAAAGGTAGTGTTGGTTCAGAAGGGTAGGTACCAGATTTTATCGTTGATAATGATTGTTTTTTGACATTTGGAAAGAGATTATGTGTGCCTTTTGATTCACAGTTGAATAATGAGTTGTTATGTGAAGCTCATATTTCCCTGTTTTCAGTTCATGCTAGTAGTACTATGATGTTCAGAGATCTTCGAGAGTATTACTAGTGGGATGGAATGAAAAGAGATATTTCTGATTTTACTATGATGTGTTTGACTTGTCAAGTGGTTAAAGTAGAGCAATAGTTACCAAAAGGAATGTCTCAACGTCTACCAGTGCCAGAGTGTAAATGGGAAAATATATCAATGGACTTTGTTGTGGGATTACCGAAGACATCTGGAGGTAATAATGCAATATGGGTTATTGTTGATCGATTGACTAAATCTGCCCATTAACTTCATATTCAGGATACATTGTCTCTAGATTAACTCTCTCGATTGTATGTTAAAGAGATAGTCAGGTTTCATGGACTTCACCTCTTCATAGTATATTATCGTGATCCCAGTTTTACTTCTATCTTTTTGAATTGCCTTCAGAAGTCATTGGGTACTGAATTAAATTTTAGTACATCTTTTCATCCTCAATCAGATGGTTATTCAGAACGAACAATTCAAACCTTGGAAGATATGTTGCATGCTTGATCGATGGATTACCAGGGATGTTGGGACCAACATCTTTCTTTTGTTGAATTTTCTTATAATAACATTTTTCATTCCTGTATACATATGTAAACATTTAAGGCATTATTTGGATAACATTGTCGAACTCCAGATTTTTGGGATAAATTAGGTGAAAGGAAGCTGATGGGACCAAAATTGGTAGAAGAGATGGCAGATAAAGTTAATTTGATTCAGAAACACATGAGAACAAATCAAAACAGACAGAAAATTTTTTCAGATAATCTGAGGAATGATCTTTCTTTTGAGGTAGGTGATCATGTCTTTTTCAAAGTTTCTCCATGGAAAAGTGTGATGTGTTTAAATAAGAAGTAAAAGTTGAGTCTGAGGTTCATTAGACCTTATGAAATCTTGGAGAAAGTTGGATCAGTTGTGTACAGTGAGTATTTACCTCCAAGATTATCCCAGGTACTATTTTTTTCATGTTTCAATTTTGAGAAAGTATGTGCCAGATCCATCTCATGTTTTGAGCCCAGAGGTAGTTCAGTGGTAAGATAATCTCTCTTATGAAGAACAACCAGTCCATATTCTTGACCACATAGAGAAAGTGTTGTGAAATAAGGTAATTCACCAGGAAGAGGTTTTGTGTAAAAACCATATGGTTGAAGAGGCCATGTGGGAATTTGAAAATGATATGAGGGATAAATACCCCACTTATTTTGATAAGTGAATAAAAATTGCGAGGACGCAATTTCCAAAAGGGGGGAAGGATGTATCATCTCAAGTAAATGAAGAATAATATATTTTCATAAATATTAATATTTGTGAATTAAATATTAATTTAACTTAAAAAGGGTTGCTATGTTCGATAGCGTACCCCATACGCAACAAGGGGTTTCTTTGAAATCTTACGTTGCACACTAATAATATAATATTATTATTTTAAATGGTAGTTAAATCCTAGCCATTGTATTGGAGGGAATGAAAATAACTAACTACAATATGATTATACATGTTAGTTAAATGTATTTACATTTATCCAATGAAAGTTAGAGGCTTAAAATGTGAATGAATCTAATTTTAAGCATAATTAACATTAAAAGGTTGATTTACCGCCTTTTAATGAAGAAAACTATTTAAATATTGTTTTTGTCACTTTAATATATTATATTTGACCAAATAAAATAATTCTTTAGAATGGGTACATCAACATTTACTTTTCGTAATTTTTTGGAAAATTTCCGATAAAGGTCATTTTTTAATGAATAGTGAAAAATATTGTATTTTAATTAAAATGTGCCTTTTAATATAATTTATTTTATTGTAATATTATCTTTTTAATTGGTTTTAAAGTGAAATTAAAATATATATTTACCATTTAATCCAATGTAAGTCATTGAAATTCATTTCACTTTGAAATTGTACATAAACAGGTATCAATCTTTTGATAGTTATTGTTTATTAAAAACACGCTATTTGTTTTGATAACTAGAATTAATTTTAAAATTAATTAATGCCACTAGAATGTTTTGATTTTGGAAAAATAGACATCATTTTTGAATTTGTAATATCAAATATTTCTTAGGCATATAGTTTTGTATTTTTCTGAAAAACAACATTCTTGATGAATAGTGAAATCACTAAGTAGTAGTTAAAGAAATTGAATTTTTCATTTAAATGAAATTTTACCACATCTGTGAATTTAATTTTGAAAATCGGACATACAAGGTTGTTATCAAGAAGTAAAATGTGGTTGAATAAGATGAAAATAATTTTTTTTAATAGTAACTTGTGACTTTTATTTACCGCGGTTAAAGGTAAATATGGTAATTCAAGGTTAAAAGAATGTTATAATAATTCAAAATTACCTTAACACTTGTCCAAACCTTATTGTTTGAGTCATTTTTCACCATGAGTCATCTTATCTTCAACTATAATTATTTTTGTACCATTAGAAACCGAATATCATTATATAATAAAATAATGTTTTCACACTTTCCTAAAGAGCCCCTCCTCTCCCTTATAAAAAGAGACCACTTCAAACCAATTACAGAAATCTCTCAAGAATTTTTTCTCATCCAACCTCTACCCAATTAAGCTCCTTACGTCCCTCTTCTCCTCCTAGAATCCTTACCTTAGTCAGAAGACACTTCAAGAAGTCCATTGCTTCAAACCAAACGAGGCTACCCAAATTAAAGGTAAAAGTTTCTCTTAAATTGTTTTCTTTTATTTTACTTCTCCAACCCCTAAACTCTTTTTATTACTTTCTTTTGTAACAAAATAATTATTCTCAATATACTAGGATGTTGTTATGAGAATAATTCTAGCTACACTTACACACACCTCCATCTAATGGATGAAGAACATAATGTTTCTGTGGATGGAAAACTAACGCCGAACGAAATGATGATTTTTCAAATATCTCCATCCGCCTCTCATGGTGGCCATTATGATAGCACTATATTTTTATATGATATATATTATGTTTATTTTTTCTTTATTCTTCAATATTTTCCATTTATAGCATGCCCTTATGGTTTCCATTATGGGTAAACATGATAATCTCATTAAAGGAAATGACGACTATAACCCCCTCAAAGTGACACAACTCGTTCATACCATATGTGGTACGTATAAAGGATAGATTTAATGATATTATATATGATAAAATATTGGAATTGTAATACTACTATGTATCATTATGATTTAATTCCATTAAATATGAAATAGAAATGGAAGTATCTTTCATGCGTACGTACGACTTACCGTCTCCAGGAACGGTGCATTTCATTTCATACCTCTAAATGTTATGTACTATTATAAATACAGGTATATGATGGATATATATGATATATGTGATATCAAAATCATGAATATCATTCTGGATATAATTAACCTTTGACCACATGAACAACATGTAATTATAAGATGTCCATTTTTGACTCAAGTACCAAATATCGAAAAAAAGAACATTATTAACATAAATGATTTCATTATGTTTATAATATGGAAATAAGTGATATAAAAGGAATAATAAACTTTAAAATCGTTCTTAAACAAGTAAAAATTTCCTTTAGTTTATTATTCAGGATATTAGGGAACGAACGGGTCAAGTCAGACACGAGGTAAGGGACATCGCCTCAATCTCCTTTCATTAAGGTATATTTTGTTTTAATACACAACTTTATTTTATACGTTGTATAAACACCCTTGAATTTTCAAAGGGAATATTTTTCTATGAAGAATTTTACTAAAAGTCAAAAATGAATGTTTCTTTTTACCTAAGCGGTGACAATGACCCTATTCTGACGCCGCAAGTATTATTTGATCTTTGGATTCCTCAACAAGATGAAATGTTTTTAAAAGAAAATAAATACCATATACTTGTTTATGTATTTTGTTATTGAAAATGGTTTCGATAATGGATTTGTTATGTCAATATATTTAAGTGATATATTGTGATTGAAATATGGAAATGTTTTCTTTCCTTTATATTTGTTTTATGTCTTATGATGGTACTTGGACATTTGACGGGTTGTTACGTGATTAACCAAATTACGGGTGGTGCTGTGAATACAATGATGGGTGGTTACGTTATAACCTCCAATGCATTAGGTATGGAAGTCGGTCGTATGGCTGTTCCATTTAGTGATATGTGTGAAAGTCGACCCTATGGTTATTCCATTTATGTATGTTTATGTCCCAAGTTTCCTTTATTTGTTATGTGTTCTTTATATGGGTTTTATGGAAATATTTTGGTTACAAATGGTTAATTAATGATCTTATATTCAGTGAAGAGTACTTACTACTTCAAAAAGGTGAAAAGTATTACTTATGATAAAGTATTCGTGGTTTACCTATTGTCTTAAAAAACTAACAGTTTTCCTTCTTTGTGTATCCATTACATAGATTTTTATGTTCATCCCAAGTTTTTGAAATGTTTTTCACAGGACATAAATGGAATAGGGTCAAGTATGGGATAAAGGAAAAGTCATGCTCTCCTAAACATGGAATTAGACATGACTCCTTTTTTCAAGAGTTTTTATTCTGTGAAAAAAATGGAAACTGAGTAGGAGCGTCTACTTTGTATTTTTGAGATGTAATATTTTGAAATGTAATAGTTATGGTCTAACTCTACAAAACTATAAACCAGAAAAGATCCTCAATTTGAATTATTCATTTAATTCAAGATTATGTAATGTTTTAAGGGCGGGTCCTTTTAAAAACATATTCATAAATTATTAAATCACACTTACAATTCAATATTTTCCAAGTAAGTATCCATTAATAAATACAATTAATTGGGATTAATTTATCCCTAATATCCAACATCATTTATATTTAGACCATTAGAAAATTATTTATTATTTTTTAGAAAGGGATATGCGATTAAATTTCACCACTTGACATTTCATCCAATTTAATTATATTTCCCACAAATCATGTGGAAAAATCAACACACCACATGTGATGTTTAACTAAATGAGAAATTCATTGTGTTTTTTGTGATTATAAAAGCACAGTATAATAAATGGTTCATATTGAGGTAGAAATACTCCCATGATGGAGATGGAACTGATGCATAACCAATTTGAGGTATTATCCATTTATTTATTTAATTTCACAAATTGGATGTGGGGATTGGAATGTATGATGTTGTGGAATTCTGATGAGTTTTTTTAAATGATCTATATTTAAGGGAAAATATTATAGACTAACTAACTCATTATTAGGAGGTTTCACTTATTTAATATTTAGAGATCAATCGATTCGAGAAGAATAATATTATAATAATTGATAACTACCCAAAAAATATGTTATATTAGCTCACATAGAAATATCATGTAATAAGGCGAGGTAAACAAAGAACACAGTCAATAGTTATCATAGTCTGGATTAGGGCGATTAAATGTGATTGATAGTATTCAATTTTGAGTATGTATGAATGAGTACCATTGAATCCTATATGAGGAGGAGGGTGGATCTTGAGTGAGTGTGCGTGGGAAATGAGGTTGGATGAAGAAAAAGACTCTTATAAAGATAGATGTAAAATATGAAGAATTACCCTCTTTAAAGGTGTGCGTGATTTTGATTCACTAGTAGAAAAACCAAGAACTAACTGTGTAACTCCCAATACATAATTGAAACAGACTACACTATTTGGGATCATGGTTATGTAAACCATGATCCAACCATTACTTTGGAACTCTCTCAATCACTTTATTCCTCACATGGTTGTACTGAATGATTATAAAAATAGTGCACCAACTATGAGACTTCCCTTATGGTTCAACAAAATCACCCATGGTTCGCTAGATCCATTTCAGGTTATGAAAAAACCATGATCCTTTATAATCAAACAGATCACTCAGTTGTTCCACATGATTTTCATTAGCCATGTTCCAACTATGCACCGTATTCTATCTCACACAAAATATCTTTTTCAGATCCTAACTCATTGGACAATCCTAAAACATTTATAAAACTTAAAGGCCTCATTCCATGTCTACAATCAACACTTTTTTGAGTTCCAATATTCATATTTACAATGTAAATTGTGGTATAGGATTCATCTCATCATCTGAAAGAAAAGATCAAATTTATTTGGAATTTCAACTGGTCTAAATAATTAGATATTAAATCATCCCCACCATTGATCATGTAATACATGGGATGTATTGAAAATACAATGAAATAATTACCAGACCATTAAAATTTTAAATTTCTATTTAATTAGTCATGTTTTTATTCAAAATGTCTAGTGTGCCTACAAGAATCACAATTATAATTGGTTACATAATCTATTAAAACATGAACAAATTCTCATAACCACTATTTAGAATCTAATATAACACCTAGCCAAGCCCATTAAACCAGAGACATGATCACATCATTGTCTCTTTCCACAATCATCCTATGTTAAATCTCTCCAAATTTAGTATCTTCTATTGGTAAATCCTTTTCCATGATTCTCCAGGAATCATACATGCCTATTAATAAAAGATATCAGTTTCCTACAAATTCTCCCAACATGTTTAACCTAGAATAAATGTGGAAATTTCCGTCAATCCTTTATTATATTGGAACAGTCCTACCCAAATTGACTCATATGGCCTGGTTATGTAGTTTATTCCTTGAAAAGCCGCATCTAATCCTTACACTACACTTGTCTCATACAAATAGCATGAATGATGTGGTTTCTCACTGATCAAACCGAAATACAAGAATAATATAATGTCAAAACACATATGGTTAAAAAAATTATAAAAAAACATTTTAGCAACCACAACTCCACTAAACCAATGTTACAATGCCTTTTATCCTATAGAGTTTTAAGATTTTTTCAATCATGTAGATGAAATCTTGTTGGAGGATTCTGGTGATATTTATTTTTTGATCCATCCCCATCTAATAATCCCCCCCCAATTCTATACCATACGTGTTGTCACATTTCATATCCAACATCCTTGGAACATCACAAGAAATCCTTGGATTAAATCCATCACTCGGACTCCACCATGTACATACACAAACCTGTACTAAGTATTTATAGAGAAAACTAATCCTACATGATTCTATCTAACCAAAGACATATTGGGTTTAGAGCGAACTATACACAACCACTATCAAGATTATATGACCGTTCTCACATGAGATTGACCCTATAATGATCGACATACCTATTCCCACCATAAGAACATCCATTTCATTACACCAACAATTTTTTTTCTAATTACTAAAACTCGTGCCCAATACTTAATGAAATCCATGGATAAAAACCCACTCATCCCAAATGGATAATGAAAATATCATTCACCAAACATACTACATCCCAAGTATGGTTTATGTGGAATTCATAGTTTATTAACAAAAAATGGGGATCATCATCCTCTGAAAACCAACACTATAATACACCCCATCTGGATAAAATAAATCAACTTCTGAAGTACAGAACTCAAAGAGTCTCTACATCAAACAAGAAAATATTTCAAGGTATCTCACCTTTTAGTAGATTCTCTATCATTATACACAGTATGATTTCAATATATTTAGGATGATCATATCTAAACATGTAGTACACTAATATTCCCTCAAAATAATGTACCATTATCTTGATCCATTCTTCTATAAAATGGTTATACATTACATTATATAGCTCCTGACACTACATCCCCCGAAAATATTTTTCTAGGTCCACCCTTGGGGTAAACTGTCTTAAAAACCAAATTTATCTAAAAATTATATTTCTTCATTAAAACATAATTTAAATTTAACCTAGTATATAAATCAAAATTCACATAAGAATCACATTATGATACCAGTACCCGGCTATTCAAAAATACTCTATTCTAAATGGTTCCAACAACAAACTAGTGCAAACTAATCTAAAAATACCCTATCGGTGAACATCCCGTACTACCCAGTTTAGTGCCCAATACATGTTCCTGTGATTTTCTACTACCAAGGTTATGCTGACTATGGTATTCCGTAATTAAGTACCATTAAGTTGGTGTTTCCCAAATATCTAATCATCAATGTTGAGCACCTTCCTATGAAAACATTTATCAAGGGATTTATCATATCATGGTGTCGTTTTAAAAATTAATTTCTCAAATGCACTACTAGTGCCCAACTAGTCCACTCACTCAAGAAGTCCATTCCTTAGAATCTATATTCAATAAATAAGAACCTTAGGTTCTATCTCCAAAACCAATAGTATAATTATTCATATATAAAAAACTAAGCACCATACATGGATCAAATTCTAAATGACCATATAACTAATATCATCACCAAAATATGAAT
Organism: Viscum album; assembly: GCA_963277665.1. Lineage (NCBI taxonomy): Eukaryota > Viridiplantae > Streptophyta > Magnoliopsida > Santalales > Viscaceae > Viscum > Viscum album. The sequence goes on from OY728121.1 coordinate 1,607,647,848, forward strand.
TCATAAACATTCACCAACCTCAATCATATGATACCTCAACCAAACTAATGCAGCCAACCAAATAAGTTTTGGGTCAATTTAAGTGGAATCTAGTTCTTCCACATAACCCTATTGATCATGTCTCAAAAGTGGTCAACTAGGTCCATCCACCCACCCATAAGGTCTCTCACACGATATCCACAATACCCTATAGGGAATCTATCACACTTATAAAATCTCTCTAAAGAGATGAGATGAGAAATTCAAATAAACAAGGACATATGATGGTCAATACGTATCAACATAGGTGTAATGGCAACAGATAACATTCATCTAACTACCAATAATTGATCCCTTTTAATAATGAAAAGAGGGGATTATTCACTACAGGTTTCCAACATCAAAATAAAGGAAAAGGATTTGACACTCACTAGGAATCAACATACGGGAAATCCCCCTCATGGAATAATATACTATAACACCACCCACATCATGGGTGTTGTTTCAAGAACTAATAATCCTACTCAACTCAAAGGATCAAAAAATCATCACCTATCATGCTGGTAAACGTGGTTCAAAACTCTACCAATTTCACATTTCCAAGGGAGCTACCTGAACTGGGATAGTCCCTAATTCTAACCTAATGTATTTACTTTTGAAATCAATTGATGCCTAAATGGTCACTAGGATCTACCAGCTATCCATTAGAAATAAAAAACATATGAAAAGAATCCAATTGAAACCCTAGGGTAATGCATTGTTTTCTATTCGAACATATTATATGGAAAAAATCACACTGACCCATACATGAGATTTTTTTACAAGTAAGTACCAATGGTTTTAAATTCATCCACCTTCATCAATTCATGTTTATATTAAATATTAAAAAAATATAATCTATAGATAATTTCATGTAACACTTATAAGCAATAGTTTTTTACAACTATACTTCCCACTTTCTCTAGATGGTTCCACGTGGAGATTTAGTAAATTTATGCCGTATTTTCCGATGAACCCATTATTTTACCAAGGTTCTCTCAAACAAATTGGTTAAAAAAAATTATAATTGAATCCTATAGATGAAAAAATATTTATGTTCTAATTGGAATTTTAATGAACTGACACATCATAATAATAACCCCGGATGAAAATTGGGAGAATTGTTTTTATTTAAATGGGATTAGTTTAATATGATGCTAGTATACAAATATACATAAAATCGTACAAGTGGACACTAAGACATTAAATAACTACACTATATCACACAAAAACATCAACATTTGGTTAATTACTAAAATAAAAAAGATGTATATGTGACCACTGACAGCCCCATCAATCCATTATATGTTTAGTTATATGGGAAGGCATTCCCAATTTATGAGTCAACAATCTATATATTAAAATAGGAATCCAATTTAGTTATAACACTTAATAGTTAAACTATCATTTTTTAAAAACCTCCCCAATCTATTAACCTCATAAGAAATCAATTCTAAAACTCTCAAACAAGGTCTGATCCATGCATATAAAGATCTAATCATATGGGTCATTACGACCATGTTATAATGGAATAAGATTATATATATATATATATATTTATATTTATATTTATAACGGTTCAGTTAGATGAATTACCTTTCCCATGTTATAAAGTTAATATCCTTTATAGGTTTCAATTAGAACTCATGTAACTATATCCTAGAATTTTATATTCGGTATCAGAATATAACTTGTCTAAATATGATGGTTCAATTTTCTGGGTCACTATTATGAAATTTCTAAAAGAACATGAAAATTATTGATTCTAGAATTAAAACCCCTTTAATCGAAACCACTAATATTTCAGCCCATGAATCCAATATTTCTTAGCTCAAACATGTCATATTCTATTAATTATGGTCCCAACATCAATCTATATGGGAAAACACCATTTATCTTGATGCATAAAATTTAATAATTAATCATATAACATAATTGTAATAGTGCCTTCCATGAAAGTGAAATGAATAAGAGTGGACATGAAAGTCAAATACATAAGCATATAATATAAATAATCATGTTAAAAATCTTTCATTTATGGTATAAAGATAAGCTTTCTAAATATTCACACATACTGTTATATAGGCAAGGATGATTTAAAATTTCACAAGGTATGTTCAACATGTATTTTTTACTCACGAAATTAAATGTACATGGCATTGAATATGCATAGAATGTGAATCTCTATATGAATAAGACGATTCATTTAAAAATTATACCTTTTCATACCAAGAAAAGGGTAAAAATCCCTAATTAATTAATTCATGTAAATAAACCTAATCATTCAAGGTGAAATAATAATCAACTGCAATAACAAAAAAATATGAACTACAGTCCAATCCCTAGAAAAATGATCTTCCCCACACGCACGTGTTGGATGGACCCAGACACAATCTATTTTCTAAGGGATTACTTGAATCTTGTATCATATCTTTAATCACAAAATAATATGAATATTAAAACAAAAATATTGTTTTAATACCATTTTATAACATCCCAACCTGAGAACCACTAAATTAGTGACCCCAGTCATTTTTATGCATGGACTCAAGCATACCTCCCCTTATTCAAAAGGATGCTGACTATTAATGATGATATAATGGTGGTATAGTGGGGAGATTATATATTATTGTTCAGTGCTAAATATTATAGAATAAATCCTAAATAAAAACATTAAAAGATAAATTATGAAAAAATGTATCGGTCATAACATATTCTAGGCCATATTGAAAATAAATATCCATGAATGAACATGATAATATATAAATGAATGGTTGTCAACATATATATCATATATACAATATGAATATAATAAAAAAATCAGTAAACAAATAAAATATTCCATCCATGAAATGTATCTTGATTACATGCTCAGCCACTACCCCAAAGCTCCAAAGACTAGTACTAGATTGTAATGCAAAAAACACTAAGTATAGCCTAAATACTAACATATAATCTAGATTAATTTTTGGGTATAAATCAATGGAATGAACAAGGAGTGAGATAAACTTAGCAGGAAACCACCAATGGTGTCTAATGAAATCCATTCCATGAATAAAAAGTAATGCACTTTATAGGTATACTAAGTAAAGAAGTAAATAGTAAATGTAATAAAGTCAGACATAGGTTCTTTAATGACACCAAGATGACCATACCTACATCGGCGTAAGTCAGAATTCCTATGATCAATTTTCATCAAGTCTATAATGGCATAAATTTAAACCAATAAATCCATAGATATACATGCACTATTGAGGATCTAATGAATTAGACCAATGCATTTACATATGAATAATATAATACGAATCATACTTTATATAAGGGATTCCCAGACCAACGATATCAAATGTTGTGATATGGGACATCTTGCCTAATAGTTAGATAAATGGTAAGGGATTCCATGCCCAACAGTATCTACTGAATGACATGGGATTCCATACCCATCAGTCTCAACCGAATTGTAAGGAACATCATTCCTAATGATCTCATAAAAATTAAAAGGGACATCAATCCCATTTTTTACAAATTAAATAATAAGTGACACCATTATTATGAATTATTAATTAAATAATGAATGATTTCAAGCCCAATAATTACATAATATTTAAATTTAATTAAAAATTTGTTAATTTTTAATGTTGTTTCAGTCATTTCCCATTTCATTCAAAACATTGAATTAAAATTAAATAACCAAACCCAGTAAATCCTGAGGTTTGGTCACATAGTCATTGTCAAGGTTCTATTAAATAGGTTTCACTATTTAGTTTTAATTTATTTCATTTTAACTTCCCAATAATCTATGGAATTGTGACACACATAATAATGGTGACTCGTCTCATATGCGTTCATATTCCAAAATATTAGATGAATACATATAATTCATTAAAGTCCACATAGGACTATATTCCATCATACAATTCAAAATGATTAATTTAACCAATAATTCCCAATTCTTCTTCAATTTTATCAATTAAACAATTATTTATTGATTTGAATATGGGTTCCGGTGATGAAATTTAAATATTTATAAGTTCATCCAATTTAATTATGATTTCGACACATCAAGTGGACAACCCAACATGCATGAATGGTTATTTAATCACATAATACATGCCTAATATTCAAGTAAATTTTAATAGTACACCTCAAGTGGTTCCTTGTGTTGAGGTAGACAACCATAAATGAGGTATTATGTCTTAGGGACAACCAATTCACGGTATTAGAAATTTATTTATTTAATTTCACCATTCAAAGATGATTGAAAAAATGTTTGGCAAGCAATAGATCAATGCACTTTTTAAATGTTGTAAAATTAATGGAAAAGAATATAAGCCAAATATATCATTCTTATTGGGCTTCAATAATCTGATATCTGGCTTTGATTCGATCCGATATGAGAGAAATCAGAAGAATAGAAAAACACCCTAAAATGTGGTATGTGAAATTTCATTGAAATATCATAAAATACAGCATGTTAAATGATGTAAGGAATCCATATAAATTGTATTGATGCCATGATAGATCAAATTTAACTGATGAGTTCTGATTCCAAGTCTGAAAAGATCTGGACAATGTATGTATAGAGTGGAAGGATAGGGGATCTCGAGTAGATGTGCAATAGAAATTAGGGACAACAAAATTGAAATAAATCATAATCGTATGGAGGGAAAATTGTAAAAATAACCTCTTCAAATTGGAATAAGGTTTGGACACACGGTTTGACAAACCATGTTCCATCAGTGTGCATCTACCTATATAAGATAAAATAAATTCATTATTTTGCACAGAAATATGTAGATGGTTCAATAATCCTGCCTTTGGCACTATCTGAATCCCCACATGACTCTCTTAGTTGCAGTGCATGGCTAAAAAAAGTGTGTTCCAACCATGAGACTTCTCTTGTGGTTATACACTGTCTCCCATGGTTCTCTAGATCCACCACATATCTTTCATAAAAATGATCCTTTATAAAATAGGTCACACTATTTTTCATCATGGTTATCACTAATCATGCGTAAATCGTGTGCCAAATCCCATGACCCCATAAACATCTTTCTCGGGTACCAAATTCTTGGGAAAATATCAAAACATCTAAATTTCATTTTGGGATTCATTTAATGTATAAAAACAATTTACGTATTCAAACTGTCAAAATTACATTACAAATATCAGTTTGTGATTCATCCCATCATCCAAATAAAAAGCTCAAATTTCATTGTAAATTTCAACTAGTCAAAAATAAAGGATCTTACAGATGGACAAGAGGCACAACCTATCCTGTCCTGATCGTCTGGACAATTATAGATGATAGAAATTAATATTCAAATGATATATGATCTCTTGTAATATTATGATATATGCAAGTATGATTTTCCTTAATCATATAAAGTCCCCACCTTCTATGTACAATGTTAGGAATCTCCCTCAAGTAAAATATACAATCATCATCATATTTATCACACCATAAGATGTATTTTTACAAATTTTACTCCTAAATTTAATACATATGGTGTCTCTCAAGATGAAATCATGTCATTTGGTTTTTTAGGGAAACTATTATTATGAAATCTCTTCCAATGTATAATATTTATACAGTTTGGAAAAATATATCAACCAAAAATCTAATAAACTCAGTTTTATGTGTGAAATATATTTAAGAAAAACTCATGAAAATGTTTTATATCTTTAGATAAATATTATAAGAGTGGGGAATGTTTTATTATTCATCAACTATAATGATTTTTTTGAATATAAAGTTAATTATTCCATAATTTGACCAGCTTTCTCATCATCCCCACTAATTTCTCCATATATTCCATCATTAGACACATTCACTTCATCAAAATTATATTGTAGCATATCTGGGTGACCATTTTGGTTTTTTTATTCACCAAGACAGGGGAGAGTCTCAAATTATTGGGATTTATTTTCTTTGATGACATATGGTTTCCTCTGTTATTGTGTTATATAATGGTTGTTGCTGGATAGTAGAAACATCTACATAAAACTACATAAATCATTAATAGAACATTGATTAAATATTTTTTTTTAGATAAAAAGTCATCATCATCATCCAATGGATTAGCTAGATTCCATTTCATATCTAGGAATTGAAAATATCAATATCTGATAGACTAGATATCCTGATCAGGTCTCAGAATTGACCAATTAGTAATCACTTTGTAAATTTATCATGGTGTAACAAAATCAGTTATCATATCTTTTTTTGTTGGCTTTGTATTCTATTAAGCACCTTTATTAGTTTGAATAACTTCTATATAGATGTAGACATAGTAAGACATGATTGTCTTTGTGAAAAATGGTTTTATCATGATTCGAATAGCATGAATAATATTAAAAATGATGAATAATCATCACGTATTGACCATGAAATTAATGTGTAATTTTATTTCCATGTACATGAAAATAATTACAATTTCAATAGTATATACACAGATAGTGAATCATTTAATGAAAATCCCTCATGAATGGAAGACCATGTGTGAAGATAGACGTCTTTTTCATACAATAGGAGATGATTGAGAGAGATTACCAAATTTTATATTTCATGTTTATTATCAATTGTTACAATTCTGAAAGATCCATCATGTACATGTAGTTTCTATAATTGTATATCATTATTTACACAACCACAAAATATAATCTTTAATGAAATTTTAGAATGATTTCATTTTTTCTTCATTTACACCACTATTTATTTGTAGTCAAAAATATAATATACTTAGTTTTATGTGAATATATTATTTAATGATAATTTGAGTAGTCTTAAGTATATCCCCCATGACTCTCTGGCTTGGTATGTGACTAGGCCTCTTTATTGTGCACTAGGATATTATTTTGTGAACACTCATTCCTCTATTTTTATCATTATTACCCCCAGCTACAATAGTTATAAAACCTTGATGCAGTTAATGTATCCAGTAATGTATTTTATATGATATGTAACCACACGAAATTCATTTATCATTATTATATTAATAGTTATTAACTATTTACATGATATTAAATTATTATCTACTGAATTATTAATTATTAGATAATTGTTAGATAATCAATTGTTAATGATTTCTTCATCATTAATTAATCCTCAGTGAAATTTTATATGATCTAATGTTAACCCTATGTTAATCATATGGTAATAATTTTTTTATTATTCATTAATTATTATTTAATTATTATTTAATCACCCAATAAATATACATTATCCAATCATTAATCATTCATTAAATAATAGTTATTAATTAGTAACTAAATATTTAATCAATTGTTAATTATTAGACACATTATAGAAAAATATTAGTTATTCATAACATCATCATTAGACAACCACTAATTTATACTTTATTATTCCTATATTAATAACTTTTTGACAATTTTTTAATAATTATATAATACTAAGTTAATATATACTTAATCAGTCACGACTCGTCCTCGGGTCTCGTGCCATCACAACCCCAAGCCCACCTTCCTTAGGCCAGGGCTGGCGACTAGCACCAAAGGCGAATCCATGATAAAAAGGGAAGGCATTTTCTTTTTAACCTGTAACACACACAGAGTCTGAACACAAGCAGCAGAGGCAACAAGTACTAAAATAGAAAAGTAAGGCATGTTGAATGTAAGTGGGCTAGTATACAAACCCAACTGAACAATAAGTACAAGTAAATGTAAAAAGGGAAAACAACTCCTGGATCATCCACTAGGAAATCCTACCAGAAGGGTAGGTACAGAACATGAGCAACTCATCCCTATGGTATGTCTCATCCAGTACAGCTCGAAGCAGCCTCTGTCCCTCACCCTCATCCCCGATCACTGTTGTCCATCGTCTGCACAGAACACAACATGGTGCGGGCGAAGCCCGTGCAGGGGTGAGTATAACAATATTCAGTAGGGGACCCTGAGATCCCCGAAGGTCTCCCAGAATACACAATGGTTAAAACATAGTAGAAAGATAAAATAACAAAGTATCAACCAACCCTACTTAGGTATATGCCCATACAAATACCTAAGATACCAGTCACAGTCCAGCTCCAACTCTCGAGCCCAAACACAACCCAATCCAGAAAGAAAGTAAAGTCAATCACCATGATGATAATGTTTGAAAGACATGAATCATCTCACACACATATACATCTTTCATATATTGATAGAGATGATAAGATGTAGTCACTGATTAATCTATTCTATCAGACCCACACAGGATACAGGACCAGATAAGCTGTCAGACCCTCACAGGATATAGGACCAGCTATTCTGTCGGACCCACATAGGATACAGTAACAGAAGTCAAAACTGTCAGACCCATGGAGGATCCCGGTACAGTAGTCATCGCTGTCGAACCCATAGAGGATTCCTGTTCAATAGTCATCTCTGTCGAACCCATGAAGGATTCTGGTTCAGTAGTCATTGCTATAGAACCCATGGAGGGTTCGAGTACAGAAGTCGTCGCAGCCAGCTCTAGGGTTCCCGCACATAGCACGGTCAATTCTAGGAGGATACTCTCCTCAATCCAGTTTTGATACTTCAAATATCACAAAGTCTTGAGTTTATGTACCCCATAGTTCTGTCTCATCAAAAGGAACTCAAAATGACAGACGGCGCGTTAATCAGACGACGGGTCTGAGAGTTATTGGCATTTCTGTTCCAAGGGCCCATTTGGATTTACACTCGATCCAAACATGGATATTTTCCAAATTTGTCTAAAACTCACTTAGAGTATCCGAAAAGGAGCACCTCATCACAAGGGTTCCAGTGCCATAGACATCGCGTTGATTAGACGTGCGGTCTTGATGTTATTCACATTTAAGTGAAGACGGTCCCGACCCATCAAACCTAGTGGTCTGGCGGGTCCTCCAGATCAGGCTTGGTGGGTCCAACCTAGCTGGGGGATCGGCCCGGCCTTGTGGGGCATGGCCCACCTGCGGACTCGGCCTGCACTGAAGGCCGGTCCGGTTCGCCCGGCGGTGCCAAGAGGCACCGCCTCCTCCTCTGCCCGGCCGGCCGGTTCGGCCCGGTGCATGCGGCCGGCACTACGGCCTGTGGTTCTTCCCACGTGGCACCAGCGGGTGATGTGATTCTCTAGCCCGGCCGACCATAGCAGGTCAGTTCTCCTAGTCGAGATGCCCATGGATGGGGGTCGCGGTCTCCATCCACGTGGTGCTTGTGGGTGCCACGGTCTTCCAGCAGGCCGGCCGGTCGGCCGGTCGGTCATCCCACATACCGACTCCACGATGGCTGGCTCGGATGGTCGCCTCCACACCTCCATGGCGGTGAGATGGCACCGCAGACCTGCTTCCCTTCTCACGACACAATAGCTCCGCAACACCTCCATCGCGGCCCGATGTGGCTGCGGCCTTTGGCTCCACTGCCCAGTGTGACAGTGTTGCGCTTCTTCATCCGACGCGGACCTCCCGGCCGCGGTTCCTCTTTCACCGCCGCAGTTCTTGTCCGATGCGGTTCGATGACACCGCACCCTTTTGGCACTTCCTCCAATGTCAAACAACAAGAACCAATAGAGGGGATTTGAGCCATGTTGGTTCGGCCTGTGCCCTCTGCATTAGGCGATAACATGTGGCCATCATCGATCCCAAAAAAACAACGTGGATGAAGGTTACAATTTAATCAAGACAAACCCCTACCTCGATTCAAATTATGTTGTCAAAGTCACGGAAGTCTGGAATCATGGTAGATGGTCATCGTTCTGTCAACGTCAGAGGGAGTAGAGTTCAACGAAGCAGATTCGTGACGACACCCTCAGTGTACGTCGGGACGGCGGTGCTTCCCTTCCTTGCTCTAGGTGAAGAAGATAGAAGATGTTGCTTCATGTTCTTCAGTGATGTGGATAGTTCTTCGTCGAGAGGATGGTGTTCTTTCCAAGATTTCTCCCAAGCCCTCCAATGATTATGCCAACCCCAAAATAAAAGATTATGTTCACTTATTTTAATGTTGGCATAATGAATTCAAAAGAATTAAAACACTCAAATTAATTAATTAAGTTGGTTCACTTAATTAAATGCATGGAGTTGCCAGTAATCCCAAGTGATTCAATTAATTAATGACAAGGGTGTGTTGGCACATTAATGGGAAGTTTTAGAGTTAAATGGGGTTCAAGGGGAGTTGAGGAGTTTGATGCTCGTGTGGGCCCACCACATAATATCTTCCCCTAGGATGTTATGTGGGAGTGTGACCCACCTCAAACTTCCCCTTGGAGGATAAAACTACCACTTAAATAAATTTGTGTCACACATAATTTTTATTAAATTTAATAAGAATCCCCAAAAAAATTATCTGCCACTCCTGATAAAACACAACTGCGATAAAGGTATCCTTAAGCGAATATCGGTGCTGTAAGTTCATCAGTGTCCTCATATTTAAATTCTGAAAACTGGTTAAAAAGAAGTACAAATCTGCATGTACGAATACCGAACGTACCCAAACAAAACAACAAAAATTGATTTCTGGAACACTGGGCCTCAGAATCAAGTGCTGTCAGAAGCTGCATACTCGTAAAATTACCATGTATTTAAGAAAAAATTTCAACAAGATTTCCATTTTATTACATTCTCCCCACCCCAGGGCTTTACATCCCTATAAGCTACAACACACACTGAGGGAAAAAATGGGGGTACTGAGCATGCATCTAATCATCTCGCTCCCATGTGCTCTCCTGGAGGTTCCCGTGCTACTAGTGAATGCGCACCAGAGGAATCGACCATCCACATAGGACCCACTCCTATCAATACTAAATCTCCACTAGAACCTCTGTGAATGTTTCCCGATCATCGATGTCCAACTCCCCATGGTCGATGATGTGGGATGGGTCGTGCATGTACCTCCTTAGCTGAGATACGTGGAAGACGTCGTGCACCCGGTGCAACTAAGGTAGAAGGGACAGGTGGTAAGCCACCTCGCCTACTCTGACAAGTACCAGAAAATGTCTGATGAATCATGGAGATAACATGCTGCCTCGACCAAATCTATGTAGACCTCGTCGATGTGACACCCGTAAGAAGACATGGTCGCCATCCTCGAACTCCAGTGGTCTCTGTCTCCTATCATCATAGGACTTCCGTATGCTCTTTGTAGTCTTCATCCACTCTTGGATGATCTGCACCTTCTCCATCATAGCCTGTACCATCTCTGGTCTTACAAGTGCTGACTCCCCTGGGGCAGTCCAACATAGTGGTTATCTGCAAGGTCGGTCGTACAGTTCCTCATAAGGTGACATACCAATGGTGGTGTGGTAGCTATGGTTGTACATAAACTCCACCAATGGTAAGTGATCCTCCCTGAGGCGACCAAAGTCAATGACAGATGAATAGATAATGTCCTCGAGAGTCTGAATGGTCCTCTCAGTCTGACCATCCGTCTGAGGATGGAAGGCGGTGCTCAAGTGAATCTATGTCCCAAAAGCCTCTTGCAACCCCTTCCATAGCCGGGAAGTGAAACGAGAATCTCTATTAAAGAAGACCGTCGATGGAACACCATGAAGATTTTCTATATCCTGTACATATAGGTGTCCCAAGATCTCTACTGAGCCCTGCTCTCTGATATGTAGGAAGTGGGCTGACTTGCTGAGTCGGTCAAAAATAACCTAGATAGAGTCGTGTCCTCTGGATGTATGTGGAAGCCCCGTCATGAAATCTATGGATATCTCGTCGCAATTCCTCTTTGGGACATATAAGGGATGAAACAAGCCTACTGGAACCTGGTTCTCTACCTTCACTTCCTGACATGTGAGGCATCGCGAGATAAACTTTTCTACAACCTTCTTCATACCCAGCCACAAGTGCTTTCATCTGAGGTCCTGATACATATTTTTCACTCCTGTATGTAACGCTAGTTATGATGTCTGGAACTCCCTCAACACCTCCTCCTGTAGTGCAACTGGTACCGTGGTACATCCTCTAAAGAAGATTATGTCCTCCCCACCTTCAGAAAACCAATCAGGTGCCTTCCCTGAGGAAATCTGAGTACATTGCATCTCACAGTCAACATCCCCATGTTGTGCCTCTCTGAATCGCTAAAGAAGTGGAGGAGTGATTGTGAGAGATAGTAGAAAGGCTGCTCCATCTCTATCCACAAAGGATATCTGCAACATGGGTAGCTGCTCTGTCACATATCCTAGTAGCTGAATGCATGATCTCCTACTGAGAGCATCTGCTACAACGTTCCCCTTCCTAGGAGTATAGACTATCTTGAAGTAATAATCCTAGAGGAACTCAAGCCATCGTCACTGTCTTTGGTTCAAGTCCTTCTGCGAGAAGATATACCTGAGAATATAGTGGTCATAGTAGACTGTAAAATTCTTGCCCATCAGATAGTGTCTCCAAATCCTCAAGGCAAAGACCATTGCTGCTAACTCCAGGTCATGGGTAGCATAGTTCTGCTCATGTTGTCTCACCTGTCGTGAACCATATGCGCTCATTGCTCGCTCCTACATCAGGAAACACCCGAGTCAAGTCCCTGATGCGTCGTAGTAAACTACATACCCTACGCCCTCCTCTAGTAGCCTCAAGATGGGCGCGTTGGTCAACATCTGCCTCAGCTCCGGAAATCTCTGCTGGCATCTATCTGTCCACACGAAGGGTTTCCACTTCTTTGTCAATGCTGAAAGTGATGCTACAACTCTAGAAAAGTCTGGAACAAATCTCTGATAGTACCCATCCAGTCCCAGGAAACTCCGCACCTCCGTCACACTCTTGTGTGGCTCCGAAGCAAGTACTGCATCAATATTATTTGGATCCACTGCAACTCTAGCCTCTGAAATGATGTGTCCCAGAAAGTGAACCTCTCGAATCCATAACTGGAACATAGAGAGTTTACCATAAAGCTGGTTCTCACGGAGTGTGTCGAGTACTACCTGCAAATGGTAGGGATGCTCCACCTCAGTATTCATGTAAATCATAATGTCGTCGATGCAGACTACAACAAAATGATCGAGGTAAGGATGGATGATCTTGTTCATGAGACTCAAAAAAACTGCTTCTGTGTTGGTTACCCTGAAGGGCATAACTATGAACTTGTAGTGGACATACCGACACCTGAAGCCCATCTTCTGCACATCCTCATCTTGAAATCTGAGTTGGGGATAGCCTAATCTGAGGTCTATCTTCAAGAACCATCGTGCTCCCTTGAGATGATCAAAGAGGTCATCAATCCTCGGGAGTGGGTACTTGTTCTTCAAGGTCACCTGATTCAGGTGACGGTAGTTGACAAAAAGTCGCAAGCTCCCATCATCCTACTTGGAAAAAAATCGAAGATGCCCAGGGTGGAACACTGGGTCAAATAAATACCTTCCCCTGCAAGTCCTCCAGTTGTGCCCACAGCTCACGAAACTCGGCAGAGCCATCCAATATAGTGGAGTAGATATCGGTGAGGTCCCATGGTATAGGTCAAAGTATAATTATACCTCTCTATGAGGAGGTAGTCCTGAAATGTCGTCAGGGAAAGCATCCTTGTACTGATCCACCACAATAAGAAAACTCGGACTCCGCACATCAACCGCTCTGAGGATGAGACTAGCCAACTGATGTGTGATCGGCTGCCCCCTCCTCTACGTAAGTCCATCCAATGCTGAAAAGGTTCCCTTCTGGCTGGTGAAGGTCAACCAGGTCCCATCCCTATGGATACACCGTACGTTGCGCCTAATACAGTCAATCTGAGCATGAACTGTGGTTAACCAGTCCATACCCAAGATGACGTCATAAGGCCTCGATACCGTTACAAGAAGATCCCAGCCGAAGTTCTTGCCTCTTAGAGTAAGCTCACACTACCGGATCCAATGTGTAATCATCGATTCTTCTCTTTTATGAGTCTCTAGCTATAAGGATCTTGCCAATGACTCAGTGAGAATCTCTGAGCTCTGAAGGAGGTCAGTGGCATTAAAATAATGACTCGCACCTATGTCTATATGTACTGCAACAAGCGTGGAGTAGACACAGATAGTACCTCAAATCATCTCAGGTGCACTGTGATCGTAGGCCTAGACTTCCTGGAGCTATGCCCGCATCTATCCGCTAGTTCCCTGTGGTCGTGTTGGACCTCTTGGTGGTGGTGGTGGTAGAGCCTCGAAACGTCGTCCAACACCTGCTACTCGGCCATCTCCTCTGCCACGTCTGCCTACTCCCGGCAGACCACCATAGTCGAACCTATTCCTCTGCCTGGGAGGTCCCTCTACTATCTGTTGCTCATCTGCATGGAGGGTCAGGCAGTCATGAGACATGTGGCCATGCCTGCCTCATGCATAGCACTGCCTGATCCTCGTATAGCTTGCTCTGTCTTGTGTGCCCCACACAACTGAACCTGTATCCTAGGGTCACCCACCTGATGGCTTGGTCCACCAGGACCTCTGTGTCATCTGCCTACTTTTGGCTATAGAATACTCCGCTACATGTCGCCCATTGGTGGGTCTTTCCACTGGTGACTGCTCAGCGAGAAAACTCCCTACTAGAAGGTCTCTCTCCATCACCCTTGCCTGTGTTAGAATGTTGAGGGGAATCATCAAAGCCCTAATATCATGCCTGAGTCCCTACTCGAAGGTCTGAGCCATCAATATCGGGTACCGTACCATATCTGTGGAGTAGCGTGAGAGTTCGGTGATCCTTACTGAGTATTGAGCTACTGTCATGTTGCCCTGCTACAGATGAAGTAACTCATGAATATGCACCGCACGAAAGGTGGTTAGAACAAGCTCTGAGAGAAAGATACTCTCAAATTCTATCCAAAGTAATGATTCCTCGTCATGCACCTGGAGCATCAGGCTCCACCATCTGCCTACTACTGCATGAAGGAGACTCGTGGAAAGGATCATCATGAGGTTGGACGGTGTCCCTACCAATCTGAAAACACTCACGACATCCTCCATCCAATCCTCAGCTTCATGTAGGTCCGTCTCTCCCCGGAACCTGTGCGGCCTCTAGTGCTGGAACTCGTGCAACACAGTCAGGTGGCGTGCACTCTCTGCTGCTAGAGCTGGTGGTATTGGTGGCCCAGTTGGTAGTGGAACCAATGGTACCTCCGCTGTGATGGGGCATGCACCGAGGCCTCGTCGCTCGGTGGGCTACCATCTCGTACGAAACTCGGAACCCTAGCTGGCTGCCATTGTGGGGACATCCTGAAAACAAACAGGTGGGCCACGGTTAAAACAGTATACCTGGTGAGATGACACAAAGTAATCATGAATAAAAAATTTTCAAGGAAACACATAGGAAATCGGTTTTTTCATGTACTAAGTCAATGATCATAAGCCAGAGTCCTAGTGTATGGATACGTCGACCGCTGAACCAACACCAGTTTTGCTAAACTGATAACCACACCCAGAACAATTAACATTATTGCCGTTAAAAGAATCAAAGTCTATGTTCTGCGGTAGAACCAAGTCCTCTAATACCAATTTTTTATGACCCATCCTCACAGCCCATGCCGTGACTACCCCAAGCCCGCCTTCCATAGGCCAGGGCTGGCGACTAGCCCCAAAGGCGAATCCCTGATAAAAAGGGAAGGCATTGCCTTTTAACCTATAACACACACACAATCTGAACACAAGAAGTTGAGGAAAAAAGTAATAAAATAAAAAGTTAGGTTTTCTGAAAGTAAGTGGGCTAGTATACAAACCCAACTGAACAACAAGTACAAGTACAAGTAAAAAGGGAAAATAGCTCCTGAATCGTCCACCAGGGAATCCTACCTGAAGTGTAGGTACAGAACTCAAACAACTCGTCCCTGTAGTACATCACGTCTAGTCTAGCTCTGAGCAGCCTACACCCCTCACCCTCAGCCTGAATCACTGATGTCCGTCATGTGCATAGAACACAACAAGAAGCGGGCGAAGCCCGTGCAGGGGTGAATAAAACAATACTCAGTAGGGGACCCTGAGACCCCCGAAGGTCTCCCAGAATCCACAAAAGATAAACCACAGTAGAAAGATACAATCACAATGTATCAACCAACCCTACATAGGTATATGCCCATATGTATACCTATGTTACCAGTCACAGTCCTTCTCCAAATCTCGATCCCAAACACAACCCAGTCTACAAAGGAAGTAAAGTCAATCACCACAATGATAATTGTTGAAAGACATGACTCAGCTGACACAAGTATACATCTTTCATAGAGTGATAGATATGATCAGATGTAGTCACTGATTCATATAAGCTGTCAGACCCACACATGATAAAGGGCCAGCTATTCTGTCGGACGCACACATGATACAGGATAAAAAGTCAGAACTGTCGAACCCACGGAGGATCCCGGTATAGTAGTCATCGATGTTGAAACCATGGAGGATTCTGGTTCAACAGTCGTCATTGTTGAACACGCGTAGGATTCTGGATCAGTAGTCCTTGCTGTAGAACCCACGAAGGATTATGGTACAATAGTCATCGCAGCCAGCTCTAGGATTCCCGTACACAGCACGCTCGATTCCGAGAGGGTCCGCTTCTCAAGCCAAGTGTCAATACATCAACTATCACGAAGTCTCGATTTGATGTATCTCATAGTTCAATCTCATCAAAAGGAACTCAACGTGATAGATGATGTGTCAATCGGACGTTCGGTCTGAGAGTTATTGGCATTTCTGTTCCAGGGGCCTGGTTGGATTTACGCTCGATCCAAACCCGGCCATTTTCCAAATTTGTTCGAAACTCGAATAGAGCATCCCAAAAGGAACGCCTCGTCATGAGGGTCCCAGTGCCATAGACAATGCGTCGATCGCACATGTGGTCTTGAAGTTATTCGCATTTAAGCGAAGATGGGCCCGACCCGTCAAACCCAGTGGGCTGGCGGGTCAGCCTGACCCGGCTCGGTGTGTCCGACCCAACTGGGGGGTCAGCCGAGCCAAGGGGGGCGTGGCCCACATGCGGACCTGGCCCGCACTGCGGGCTAGTCTGGTTTACCCGTCATGTCCAAGCGGCTCCACCTCCTCCCCTGTCGGGCCAGCGGTAGCCATCTGGTTTGGCCCAGCGCACGTGGCCCGTGATGTGGGCCGCAGTTCTTCCCACGCGGCCCCTACGAGCTCTGCGATTCTCTATCCCGGCCGGCTGTAGACCGTCGGTTCACCCAGTAGAGCAGCTCACGGATGCGGGCCGTGGTCTCCCTCCACGCGACGCCTGCAGGTACCGCGGTCTTCCAGCGGGCCGGCCGATCGAACGACTGGTCATCCCGCGGTTTGGCTCCACAGTGGCCGGCTCGGCCGGCCGCCTCAACACCTCCACCACGGCAAGAAGACACTGCAGACCTACTACCCTCCGCACCGAGCGACGATGCCGCACCACCTCCGCTGCGGCTCGACGTGGCCACGTCCTTTGGCTCCGCCTCACGGCACGACGACATCCCGCTTCTTCATCTGCCGTGGCCCTCCCAGCCATGGTTACTCTTTCTTCGCTGCAGTTCTTCTCCTGTGCGGTGCGATGGCACCACACCCTTTCGGCTCTGCCTCCGACATCAAATAAAATGAACCAACGGAGGGGTGTCGGGCCATGTTGGTTCAGCCCGTGCCCTTCGCATTAGGCGATAACATGTGGCCATCATCGATCCCAAACAAACAAAGAGGAATGAGGGTACAATTTAATGAAGACAACCGCTACCTCGATTCAACGTATGTTTTCGATGTTGCAGAAGACTGGCATCGTAGAATATGGACATCATTCCGTCTACATCAGAGGGAGTAGAGATCGACGAAGATGAGTTGAGATGACGCCCTCAGTGTACTTCGTGGCAGCGGTGCTTCCCTTCCTTGCTCTAGTAGAGGAAGATAGAAGATGTTGCTTCACATTCATTAGTGACATGGATCATTCGTTGTTGAGAGGATGGTGTTCTTTCCAAGAGTTCTCTCATGCTCTCCAACGATTATGCCAACCACAAAATAAAATATTTTGGTCACTTATTTTAATGTTGGTATAATAAATTCAAAAGAATTAAAACACTCAAATTAATTAATTATGTTGGTTAACTTAATTAAATTAATTGAGTTGGTAAGAATTCCAAGGTATTCAATTAATTAATGACAAGGGTGTGTTGGCACATTAATGGGAAGTTTTAGAGTTAAAGGGTGTTCAAGGGGAGTTGAGGAGTTTAATGCTCGTGTGGGCCCCACAACATAATATCCTCCCATGGGAGGTTATGTGGGGGTGGGCCCCACCTCTAGCTTCCCCTTGGAGGATAAAAGTACCACATAAATAAAATCATTTCACACATAATTTTTACTTAATTTAATAAGAATCCCGAAAAAAATTATCTTCCACTCCCGATAAAACGCAACTGCTATAAAGGTATCCTAAAGCGAATACTGGTGCTGCGAGTTCATCAGTGTCCTCATATTTCAATTCTGAGCACCGGTTCAAAAGATGTAAAAACACGCATGTACATTTACTGAACGTACTCGAACAAAACTTCATAAATTGATTTCAGGCACACCGGGCCTCAGAATCAAGTGCCGTCAGAAATAGAAGACTCGTAAAATTTCCATGTATTTATGAGAAAAATTGTCATAGGATTTCCAGGTCTTTACAAAATAATTAATTAATTATTACATAATCATTGATTAATTATTACTTAATCATTAGTTAATTATTTTTTAATCATCTGTTAATCATTAATAAATTACTCATTAATCATTCACTAACCAATCATTAATCATTTGTTATGTAATAGGTATTATGTAGTTATTTAATGGTTAACTAATAGTTCATTATTAGCTACCTAATTGATAGTTATTACAATATTATTATCTATTCAATAGTTAATCATTATCCTATTATAAGTTGATCATTACTTAATCGTTCATTGGTACTAAGATTATCAATACCTAATCAATTTTTATCAAAATTTAATCATTAGTTAATAATTACATGATAATTAGTTAATATTTAGTTAATCATTAGTTAAAATTAGTTAATTAATATTCATTGGGAAGTAAATTAATAGTTAATTAATAGTCTAATACTAGTTAATTATTAGTTATTAATTAGCCAATTTGTAAGAACTTGGTTTTTTTGAAAAAGGTATGGATCCTTTAAAATTTCGGACTAAATATTTACTTTAGATATAATGTGGATGCCTAATGAGTTAGTCAAGGTTCTGAGGGTGTTCGGGGTATGATTGGACCCCGAAACACATCTTTTTGGAGGAAATATATTCTATGCATGGTTTAGAGTAAACCGTGTGGAAGGTGTTTTTTTGGACAGTGGCTCCCCAAATGGTTGGTGCACGAACGTGTATCCAAGCCATGAAAATTCCACTTTTCCCAGGTAACCGTGCATGGGTGGCGCAATGTTTTATCAAACCATGTGGAGGAATACTTTTCATGAAGAACTATCTCACATGGTTTGCGCATGGTTTTACAAATCGTGCAGACAAATCGTGCGCAGGCTAAAAACGTATGTAAAATGTGAAAAACACCCTTAATGATCTATTATGCCAACCCCTTCCTCCATAATATGAATTTATAGGGGATTGAACTAATTTTATCTCATTTTGGTACTTTTTGAAGGCCAAATCTAGGGATCAAGAGATCTCCTTCGTCCTACATTTGATCGAGCTTTCGTTCATCAAGTTGGATGCGAAACAGTAAGTACTGATGTTCCATTTAGTCATTCTTCTTCTCTTTCACTCTCTACCTAGATATCATCATGTGATAATTTTTCACCTTTTCATTGATCTACTTCGATCTGAGTCAAATCAAGGGCTGATACTAGAGGAGAAGGACCACACAACTCTATGGTAGGTGGTCTATAACTCAACCATAATGTTTATTGTTTTTGGAATGTCTGTGTGGGGACAACTGAATTTTTTGGGAATCATTTCTTAAATTTACATGGCATGATTATACTCGTTAGAATAATATGGTCATTCTCTTTCAAAATATGTGATTATTTGTTAGTGGTTACACCCACAACTCAATCCATCTCACATCGTAGGTTATTCCATAATTGGGTATTTAGTTTTCTGCCACGTTTGAGCCACCGTTTGGGAGTGCCTTTGCATAAACACTCTAAAGGTGTGTCTTCATATCGTAAAAGGATTTTTATTACTGAGAATTTCATAATGGAATAGACCATATATTCTGACCACTTTACTTTTCTAAGGTAAGTAATTCCAAATGGCTATTAACAGTGAAATGTGAAATGTAAAATGGAAATTATACTATGTATATAAATTTTCCTTATTTAATGAAATCGAATAAATATCAGATGTTCATAGAACCCATTTCCTTTTTGATGGAAGGTAGCAATGAGAACCTCAATAATAAAAAATTCCTTATTGGATAACTAAGACATGATTAAATGGTTGAAATTCTACTTTCCAGATCCACATGAATGGAAGACAATGCTTGGACCAATGAATAAATGGTTTCAACTCCACATGACCTTTCCACAATAATGGAAGGAAAGATTGGAACCAAATGAATATGTACAAGAATAAAATATCAAACAGGAATGGAATGACTTGAGCTTGCCTTGGATTATAATAAGAGAATGCCTTGGGTCAATGGGAGCCCCATTCTGATTCAAGGATATGGTATGATTTGGTTGATACCCACCCAAACTCCGGTTCTTATCTACTCCTTGAATTCCTGGTATTATACCATTGGTTACCTTTCTTTATTACATCATACCTTTGATACACTCCTTTAATCAAACATTGACTAGTAGGTACCATGGTGAAAGCCTATAGGGACTTATATTTGATTGTCCCCATTTTACCTTGGTTGATCACCTTGGACATGGTAGGTACTGTATGGTGGAATGACTTGGATTAAGCTCCTTATATTACACTCTTACCCCTTAGCTAGACTCAGATACTACTGAGTTATCTTTCTGTGAGTTTACGTTACCTTGTATTTTACCGAAGATCTCCCTCATTGGATATCATTGTCTAGATTCCCTGTAACATATTAGGACCTTCACTACTTATTCTATCATGTGTTTATGTCAGTTTTGGATATGCCTCACATGTCATAATAGAATTATATGGTGATTTTTTAATTAATGAATGGGTTACATGTTCAGAAACCAGGTGAGGCCTAAAGAAGATACTTGTTTATTTAGTTATATATTACAACTTTCATTACATTATGTATGAATTCCTTCACACTGCTATATTCTATTACAATATCTAGATGTTATAGACATCATTGGTGGTGGCCCACTTATATTTATCCCACACCCTCTCTGGGAACCATTTGGTACCCATATTAGAGTACATGAATGCATGTATTTATAAATGGAAGCATGAAGCTTCCAATACTTGATTGTGTGCTGATAAGATGGAGCTTGATAGAAGATGACAGAGTATGAGGTCGGGAATCTTGTAGTGGGCTTGTTTTCTTTTACCTTATGGAATATGATATTAATATTTACTTGTATCCATGATTTCCAATTTTCTAGTGACATGACATTATATCATCACTATTTCACTTGATATAGTTATTGTTATTATTGTTTTTCTATTGCACTAGTTTTCTTCGGCTATTTATTTATTATGCTTATATTTTTTACTATTCCATTATATTCTTTCAGTTGTGGTACACTCTACTAATTACAGTATAGTATTCCCATGGATACATTCTAAGACCTCACGACTAGATGGTAGCCTCTGGTGTTTGGGTAGATGTGCATGAGGCCATGTGGCTCACCGGGCTCTTGGCACCCATTAAGTGGAAACCGGGTCTGGGTCGTCACAAAGTGGTATTAGAGGTTGTTTCTATTCATTCATGAATATTTGGAGATAATAGGTTGGAGAATAGGAACACTTGTGACTTGGTCATTATTCATGCTTGGGAATCGTGAACCTGTGTTTGGGGAAAAAGACTAGTTACCCATAATGCAATATTGTCCTATTATCCCTATTATAACTGATATTATTTCACCATTGGGGGAATCACATGTTGTGTGGGGTTTTTTATTATTACTCTTTGTCAATTTATTACAACCTTGGCCCAATGATATGACAGAAAGGAGTATTGTTATATGCATCATCATATTCACCTATAATTCACATTTCATGCATATTCCAATGCCATGTAGGTGAATGTCTCATTATTTTGCATTACCTGATATGCCTGTGACTGTTGAGTGATGTAGTGATAATATATTTTACTTATATTACTTTATCTTTAATTGAGTGATTTATTGTATCAATTCACGAGGTGTATGGGACATCATGGATTGGGAAGAGTAGTTTACTGAGTCAAGCCATTATACTATATGTAATTGGGTGTTGTTTATGGTGTTAGGTGTCTGGGAACTGATTCATCATAAATGACTATCCGTTATAAAGGGAATACTAAAACCTAAAATGAATTGGTTGTACATCCATATTATGCCTTATCAGGTTTATGAAAGGTAAAGGAGTGAACCTAATTATTAACTACGACATGAAATATACATGAGTACTTACTGATACATGTTAATATAAGAAGGTAGTTTGGGTAGTATGTTTTGGTTAGTGAGTTTTCTTATTATCTTATAATGCTAGTGAGGATATCACCTGGAAGCTAATATTGTTTTAAGGTGTGTTATTGGAATTTATACACTATTTCTACCAAGAATTCCTTATGTCATTCTCTAGGAGGGTGGTGATGACCATACTCCATATATGGTGGACCTTGAGCCTCCAGTCATACATCCAAGAGTGCCACTTGAGGAACTACCTTTTGTACCTAATTTGGGCACTGATTCCCATTTCCATGATAGTTTCTTACATATGATGCAGTCCATGATTAGTGTTCCATGGGTTGCACCAATGATGGTTGATCTGACCAGTGAGTTCCAGTAGCATCATCCTTAATCTTTTTCATGGGATGGAGGATCTCAGGCTACTATTCCTAGCTAGAGGCCATGCTATCTATCTTTAAGAATATAGAAATGAATCCAGAGCGTAGAGTTGAGCTTGCTACATACAGGCTTCGGGATTCAGCTAATCTTTGTTGGGATGTCATTACCTAGGATGAACGTCATCTAGAAATGTTATAGGATGACTTCCAGATGGCCTCCAATGATTTGTTCTTTACATGGTCATTGAGAGCTGACCGAGCTAGAGAGATCATGCTTCTTGGGTAGGGTTTTATGTCAGTTATGGAATATTCAGTACATTTTTCTGATTTATAGTGCTTTTCACCACTTCTATCCAATTATGAGATTTCACATGCCAGACGATTTGATGATGGTCTCATGTATGACATTTGAACATAGGTGAATGTATTTCACCTTCCTACATTATCTACTATAGTTGATCATTCCTATATCACTGATTTTAACTTGAGGGACAGAGCAAGTACCTGGTTTAAATGATCAGTGCCGCATTAGGCCAGTAGTTCTTTCAGTGGGAGGAAACGTTCCCTTGAAGATTATCATTTGGGAAGTTTCATCCATAGTTTCCAATTTTATATCTCTATAGTGTGTCATCAATGGGGAAAACCATTATGGCATCCCACCTTTTTATTACATATCTTTTCATTAAATTTACAAATAGATGATCTTTAAAATCTAGTGTCTTGGAAATTTGGAAAAATATACATGAAAAACAATATAAAAAATTCATATTATCAACTTCTAATGCTTCATCATAATTTCATTCTAAGTACAATTCATGCATCTTGTTTCCTGGAGACATACATCAAAGGAAATGGTAAGAATGAGGTATAGTAAAGAAGGCAATTGAAATAGTTTACATGGGATCTTGGGAACTAACAATAAGATCCTGGAGATAAAGAGGAATTTCATAATAATAACTTGAAAAATAAAATTAAAATGTTGATAAAACATTTAATTTAGAAATTCATGAATATATCACCATGTTATATCACCAAGGTGTCATAAACATTACCCAGTTTATTCACCAAGGTATCATACAACTTGTCATCTATAGAGTTTAAATTTTTTACCAAATGCATTGGAACTCTATCTGGTAACACCCTTAATATATAATCATTTTCATCTGATCCACATATATCATAATCATAAATTTCATAAATAACCCAAATATAATAAGATAAATGGGTTTCTTATCAACATTGCGACGTTTTAAAAAGTGCTTAGAAACAAGATCATTAAGCCATTTATAACCCATGGAAAGGGAATAAGGGTTGTATGTGTGTCAATTAAAAAAATAAGATATATAAATTTAATTTCATGATGATTAAACCCTGAAATAAACTAGGTTTGGGTATTCACTTGAATAAAATAAAATAATTTCATGAGAGAAAGAGAGATATTTTTAGACGAAATTTCTGCAACATAACGACAATAAAACACGTTTTTCAAAAACAATAAAAATAGAGGGGATAAGTGTCTCACATCCACAAATGAATAATTTTATTTTAGAGGTATAAAATAAAATTTAAATATTAAAATGTTTTGGATATTTTAAATACATACCACATGAAAAGGAAATATGAAAAAAGAGAAAATGCGATTTCATTTATGAAAATTCGGCAGCCAAACTGTGTCACATAAAAATTCATAAAATCAATTGATGAGAGTGGGAAGGGTATATAATAATTGGGAAATAAAATTTTATAGTAATAAGGATATATAATAACATACCCCAACATACTAAGATGGAAACTAGAATACATAACCTAAAGGAAGTCCTGACATAAAATAGGAGGGCGAAAGGTTCCCTTACCTTGAAGAGTAGTTTCAAAAGCATGAAGGTTGGGACCATGGGGGGATTGAGGGAACCTTGGGACGACTAATTTGGAGTTAAAAAGACCAGATATTCATTGAGAAGTAATTTGGTATGAAATTAATGAAGGAATGAGTCTGTATTTGTAGAAAAAGTGATGGAATATTTTATTATGTTCCAAGGGACTCGTCATCGGTGGTATTTGCAAACCCAAGGGCTCTCCCATGGTATTTACCCATTTTATTGGTCACTTGGGACACATAATAAAATATCTTACTATTAAAAAGTCGACAATAATTATTAAATCATGATTACATCATTAATGTTCTCATTAAAACCAACTGAAACTCAAAACTGTATTTTCACTATTCACCGAAAAACGAAACAGTTTAGAAAAATCTCATAAATTCACCATAACCTAATATCGATGCTCTGAATTCCAAAATGAAATCAATTTTATGAAAATAATTTTCAAAATAATTTTAATTTAATTTTTAAATAAAATCATTATTTATTCAAAAAAAATATTAAAATTATAAATTGTTTTGTAAAACCTTAAAAAAGTAATAAAGGTCCCCTAAAATTATTGTATAACCATAAGACAAAAAAGATAAAATATATGATTATATTTTATGAAAAAAATTCCATTTTAAATTATTAAATTAATTATAAAATTGTAAATAAATTATTAATGAAATACAAAAATAACAAAACAAATACTATGATCATTTTTTAACTTTTAAGATCTCTAAATTGTATTTACACATTTATGGGTGATGTTTCTATTTTTTGGTCAATTTTTTATTCATTAATATTCATTAATATTCATAGGTGTATGTTACTATTCACTAAAAAATTATTTTGTTCTTATTTAACCATATATTTTCACCCTGATTACAACCATGTATGAATAATTTTTTAAAATCATTTCACTGAAAAAGTTATTTAAAAATAAAATATTTTTTTACTATTCATCAAAATAACACCATTAATAAAATACTATCCATCAAGATAAAACTATTCATCCTACTCTATTCCTAAAAATTTGAGTTGATCTTATTAGACTCTAGATATCTTACTAATAAAATCTGTATGAGACCATTTCATGGAAATCTTTTAACATTATTAATTATCTAATGTATACAAAAAATAGTTTAATATACCCTTTTTCAAATATTCACCAATAATATGGAAGTTCAATAAATTCATCCTATATTTAATATAATATATGAAATCCAAAAATTTAACATAATAATAAATAACATTTTTATTTATACAAAATGATTACACAATGTAAATAATGTCTTGTTACATAGCCCCTTATAAAACTTGCAGAGTACCAAAGTGTAAGGTGTGTTATGGTGATAGAATCTGGGGGCGGCTCAGACAACATTTCCTGTGTGGTGATTTCTATCAGCTTTAACTTCTCTCATATGCGATTTCTTTCAAGCTTCACATGTTGAAGATAAACTTTGGTATAGTCTAGAGCAGTGCCCAGAGATGTTACCTCCTTCCCAAACTCTAACAAATGGGCTTCATACGACCCGAGTCTACTAGATGAGGTCATCAACTCCTCTTTTGTATTAATTAACTAAGATCACATGTATTTATAAACAATAATTATAATGTTATGATTTTAGTTTCCAACCTTCATATTGACCAACAGTCATATAACAGTCAAAACCCAGAAGTCTCATTTAAATTATACTCACTTCATTAATTAAAAGAATTAATTTTGTTGAGTATAAAATAAAATAACAAACAAATTTAGGAAACTAATATTATTCAAATGTTTGTGTCATTACATTATCCCCCATTTAAAGAACTTCAGCCCTGAAATTTCAACTCGTACCCTAAGAATAGAAAATTTGTGGGTACTTCTACCTCATATTTTCCTCTGGTTCCCATGTGGCTTCTTCACATATTTGGTTCCTCCACAACTCCTTAACAAGGTGGGTAGTCTTGTTTCATAGAACCTTGTCTCTATGATCCAAAATCCCCACCAGATGCTACGAATAAGAGAGTTCATGTTCCATTTGTATAACCTTAGGGTTTAGTAAATTTAATGGTTCAGGTATGTACATCCTCAAGAGAGATATGTGGAAGACATCATGAACTTGTGATAGATTAAAAAGGAGTGCAAGCTAATAGGACACTGCTCTTTTGCGATCAAGGATTTCATAGGGGACAATGTACCTTGGGATGAGATTCGCTTTCTTCCCAAACCTCATGACTATCATCCAAGGTGAAATTCAAAGAAAGGAATTGTCAACAATATCAAAATCCAAGTCCCTTCGATGGTTGTTGGCATAGCTGTTTTGCCAACTCTGAGAAGCCTTAATGTGTTACTAGAATGCATGGACCTTTTCTGTCATATCTGGCATAAGATCAGGCCCAAGAAGAATTCTCACACAAAATTCATGACAACATGTAGGCGTTATACATATCTTACCATATAGAACTTCATAGGGTGCAATTTTAATGCTCGAGTGGAAGCTGTTGTTGTAAGAGAACTCAACTAAAGGGATATGTTGATCCCATCCACCTTTAAGTTCCATTGGGCATGTTCATAGCATGTCCTCGAGTGTTTCAATAGTCCATTTAGATTGGCCATCATTTTGGGGGATATAGTCCATACTGAAATTTAATTCAGTGCTCTCAGCATATTGAAGACTTTTCAAGAATTTTAATGTGATCATTGGATCGTGTTTAGATACGATAGATAGTGGAACTCCATTCAGCCTTAACACTTCCTTCATGTAATTCTGGGCATGTTGATCAAGAGAGAAATCTTACCAAATAGAAATAAAATGGGAATTCATGGTGAGACTGTCCTCGATAACCCATATCGCATTATTTTATTTTGAAGTTTTCAAGATACCAGTGAAAAAATCCTTTGTGATATTATCCCACTTCCGTACAGGTATGGGCAGTGATTATAACACCCATTTTGGATGTTGTCTCACTACATTAACTGGATGACATACAAAGCACCTTTTAGTGTAGTCTACAATCTCCTTTTTCATATTATCCAACAAAAAATGATCATGAAGGTCTATATTCATTTTTGTACACCCTGGATGTATTGAGAGCATAGAGATGTGAGCATCATCCATCAACTTCTTTTTTATTTCAAGAATATATGGAACACATAGTCTTTTATAAAATCTCTGTACACTTTCTTGATCAATATTAAACTCAGGATACTTCCCATCCTTAATGGCCTCAAACTTCTTATGTAAAAAAGGATATTCTTTCTATGAATTATTGATCTTCTCTATTAATAAAAGTTGATAAATAATTTTTTAGGATTGATGATGCCTCTTCCCTTGTAATTCCCATTTCTATATTTACTAGTTCATTGGTTAAATGATCTATTTGAATCCTCATCATGGAAAGAACAACTGGTTCATTCATTCTTAATGCATCTGTGACTTTTTTAACTCTTTCGGGATGATAATTAATTGAAAAATCATAGACTTTGAGAACTTCCAACATACTCCTTTGTCTCATGTTAAATTTATTTTGTTTGAAAATATACATCAAACATTGATGTTCTGTGTATATATCAAATTTCTCCCTATAAATATAGTTCCACCATATATTCATGGAAAAAATGACTGTATCCATATTCAGATCACGCTTAGGATAGTTTTTCTCAAGAGTCTTCAACTGTTGGGTTGCATAAGCAATGAAAATGTCATTTTTCATAATGATTCACCCATTCCCTTTCAAAGATGCATCGCTAAAAATAATGAATCCTTCTCCACTTGAGGGAAGAGTTTACTCGGGTGCATTAACCAATCTCTTCTTCAGCTATTTGAAACATTCCTCACACTCCTTTGTCTAGATGAACTTGACCCCTTTTCGAGTTAACATGGTTAATGGATTAGAAATTCATGAAAAGTTATTCACAAACCTCCTATAATTTCATTCCCTTCCAAGGAAAATACAAATGTCAGTTATTTTTGTAGGCTGAGGCCACTCCTCTACAACTTTTGTCTTTGCAGGGTCAACTATGATTCTTTCATTGGTAATAATGATCCCAAAGAAAGAAACTTGTTATAACTAAAATTCACATTATCTAAGCTTTCCAAAAAGCTTCCCCTTCCGTAGAGTTTGAAAAAAAACCCTGAGATGATCCTCATGCTCCTTGCTAGATTTGGAATATATCAGAATATCATCAATATAAAACTACCACAAAGTTATCAAGGTAGTCCTTAATTACTCTCATAATCAAATCCATTCAAATAACAGGTTCATTAGTGAGTCTAAAAGGAATAACAATGAACTAATAATGTCAATATCTTGATTAGAAGGATATTTTTTGGAATATCTTCTTTCTTTACCATCTATTTATGATAACCATAATGAAGATCAATCTTAGAGAATAATTGAGGCCCATGAAGTTGGTCAAATAAGCTATAAATTCTTGGAAGACGGTATTTTTTATTCATTTTGATCTCGTTTAGTTCTTTATAATCAATTCATAGCCTCATAAATCTATCCTTCTTCTTCAAAGTGAATAGGTGCTCTCCATGGAGACATGCTTGGGTTAGATAAAACCCTTTCCAAGAGATCCTGTATCTGCTTCTTTAATTCCTCCAGCTCCACATTTTCCATCCTTTATGGGGTCATTGATATCGGAGGAGATCCAGTTATGATTTCAATGGAAAACTCTACCTCTCCTTCTTGGGGAGTTCTGGTTATCTCCTTAAGAAATAAGTCAATGTATTCCAGGACAGTGAGGACATTTTCTATCCTTATACTCTCATTTTCTTCTTCTTCTTCACCAATCAAGTCCATAAAAAAGGATATAAGAAGTTATTCTAGAAAAATATCTAGTTGAGAAATATCTATTTGGAAGATAAATAATAATTTCCCATTCAAGGATACTAATATTTCCTTTCTTCTGTATTTGATCATAGCATTATACTTTGATAACTAGTACATACCTAGTGTAATGTTGAATTCTAGCTTTGGAATGACTACTATATTTGCAATAATATTTTGCTCACTAAAGAAAATTATAGAGTCTCTAAACATCGACGATGCATGGATAATTCCACCAGGAGTCCTGACTGATAACTCTACTTTCACCAAATTGGGGGTTGATTCTAAATTTTCTGCAAACATAGAGAAAATAAAGGAATGCATACAACTGGAATCAAAAAAAGTAATTTCTAACTTTGAGAGAACAAAAAGAGTATCTACCACCACATCATTTGGAACTTCAACATCAGTCGTAGTAATTGAAAATGTAAGATCATGTTCCCATGGCCATTGCTGAGGCTGATGGTGATTCCCCTCCACTTCCCTAGGATTTGGAGAGTGATTGGAAAAGTGACCAAGTTGTCCACACTTATAGCATTGGACATCATGTAGGCCATGCACCATCTTCCCCTTATCGTTAGTGTTGGGAATTTGAGGGTACACCTAACAACAACAATTTTGTGCAATATGGCCATATCTTCCACACATTTATCCCTTCCCTCTCCCAAACAGTTAGTTCCCTGAATGCTTCTTCCCACATTTATTACATGTGGGATGTTGCACTTCCTTTCCTCCTCTTCCCTGATCAAATGTACTCTCTATTCCTGGATCCATCAATATTTTCTTGTCATTGGAATTATGATACCCTTAAAGCTCACCAAAATCTAATTTGACTTTCATCGCATTTTGCACGATCTCCTCATATCTATCATAGTTTCGGAAGGATATATTCTACCGCAGATGAGGTCTCTTTCCACTAACGAATCTATCAACCTTAATATTTGGATCCATGAAAAATATAGAGGTGTAACATTAAATCCATGTGATGTTCATCTCTTAGTGTCCCTCAGATTCATTCCCCTTCCACTTCAGCTCAAAAAAAACCTTCTCTATTCTTTTTCTCATGGAAAAAGGGAAATAATTATAGAAGAGGATCCCTTTGAACTCTTTCCACTCCATATCTTCAACCTCGTCTCTTTGCCTCATTTTTTTAATCAGTTCCCCCCATTGACCAGATTCTCCCTCTAAGTGGTAAATGACCAGGGTGAACTTCTCTTGTTCTAAATAGTAGATCATAGAAAAGATCTTCTTGATAGTGCTGATCCACTGTTCCAAAATCACTAGGTTAGTAGATCCACTGATGGTTGGTGGTCATTGAAACAAAAAGGACTCAAGAAAATGTTGTTCCCTTCATGGTGATATCATTCTCTTAGCTTGATTCATGTTATTTCCCATAACATGAGTCAGTTGGTTCGTCATTTTCATGAAAGATTCCATTCCAGATTCCATCAGAGGGCCATCAGTTCATGGTCTAATTTGGTCACCATTTTCACGGTACCCCTTATTTCCCACCATTTTATACAAGAATAAAACCATAGTGAGAAGCATATTTCATTTATGAATCATTTACTATAAAGGATTTTATGTGTTAAAACTTCATGCTTAAACAATTACATTTAACAATAAATCCTTCATAATGATTCATAAAAATATTTTGATTATCCAAATATATCCCCTAGGAGTGTCAAACCAGGAGTGAAAAAATGTTCGTTTTCATATACCAGAATACCCCAGGGCGAACTTGAAACTCAATGTCATTGTTTTCATTCCATGGTACAATTGTGGCAGAGCCACATCCACTTGTTCGTATCTTGTCAGTGATTAATTTTCATTAAAACCACTTACATAATATTTCACCAAAATACCAGGAATATCATTTTATACTAACTATGGCATCCAACCTTTTTATTACAAAACTATTCATTACATTTTAGAAACAGAGGATATTTAAAGTCTAATGTCTTTGAAATATGGATCAATATACCTGAAAACAACATAAATAATTCTTCTAATATACTTGTATGGCTTCATAATAAGTTCATCCTATGTAAAATTACTTGATATCATATCTTGGAGACAGACATAAAAGGAAACAGCAAGTATGAGACCCAATAAAGAGAAAAAGTGAAACAGTTTACATTTGAACTTGAACAATATCAATAAGATCATGGATATAAATAGGAATATCATAATAATAACTTAATACATAACTTTTAAATTTGTCTACGACATTTAAATTAGACATTCCTGAAAGTATCCTCAATGTATATCCCAAAGGTGTCATAAAAAATTACCAAGGTTATTCACCAAGGTATTGTAAAACTTGTCATTTCTAGAGATTAAGTTATTTACCCAATGCATTAGAGCGATATCAAAGAGAAACCATAATATGTATTTATTTTCATGTGAGCCACATAGGTCATAATCATACATTTCATAAATAACCCAATACAGTATGAGAAATGGGGTTCGTATCAAAATCACAGCGTTTTAAAATGTTCTTAAAAAAGATCATTAAGTTATTTATAACCCATGGAAAAGGAAAAAGGGTTATATGTTTGTAAATTACCAAATAAAATAAATAAATTTAATTTATTTTTGAATACCCTGAGAAATAAAATAGGTTTGGGTATTCACTTAAAGAAAATAAGATAATTTCTTTAGAGAAAGAGGGAAATTTTGAGACCAAATTTGAGTAGCATAACAACTATATAACATTGTTTTAAAAAACAATAAAAATAGAGGTAAAAGGGGTATCCAATTCATAAATGAATAATATAACTATAGATGGAAATAATAAAATATAAATTAGATTATGGTGTGGATACATTAATTACACACCACATGAAAAGGAAATATTAAAAAAAATAGAGAATGTGATTTCTTTTACGAAAATTCAGCAATATAACAGCATCACTTAAAAATTCCAAAAATTAATTGATGGGAGTGGAAAGGGTATCTCATAATTTGGAAATAAAATGGATATTAACAAGTAAATATTAGAACATACCCTAACATAATATGATGGAAACAAGAATACATAGCATTAAAGAAGACATGACTTAAAAGATGAGGGTAAAAGGTTCCCTTACCTTGAAGAGTAACATTGATATCATGAATGTTCGGACCATGGGGGGATTGAGGGAACCTTGGGAGATCTTATGGGGAGTTAATAAGACTAGATATTCATTCAGGATGAATTTTAAATGATATTAATGAAGTAATGGGTTGGAATTTATAGCAAAAGTGAGGGAATATTTTATTAATTTTCAATGGACACAACATCCGTGGTATTTGCAAAAATAAGGACTTGACCATGGTATTTTACAATCGTATTGGCCACTTGGGACACCTCATAAGATATATTACTATTCACAATTCTACCATAATTATTATATTAGGGTGTCATCATTAATGATTTCATTAAAACACACCGAAACTCAAAACTGTATTTTCACCAATCAACGAAAAATAGAAAATTTTATAAAAATATCATTAATTCACCCTAACCTAATTTTGATGAATTGAATTGAAAAATGAACTCAATTTTATGAAAATAATTTTCTAAATATTATTAATTTAATATTTAAATAAAATCAATTTTTATTCAAAAAAAAAACAACTCTAAAACTATAACATGTTTTGTAACCCAATTAAAAAAGTAATCACGGTCCCATAAAATTATCTTAAAACCATAAGAAAATAAAGTAAATACTTTTTATTACATTTTATTAAAATAAATTTTAATTTTAAATTATTAAATTATTTATGAAATTTTAAATAAAATATTTATGACATAAAAAATACCAAAACCTATACTTTGATAGTTTTTTCACATTTAAGGTGTCGAAATTGTATTTATACATTCATGGGTGAAGTTTCTATTTTTTTGGGTCAATTTACTATTCATTACTATTCATAAGGGTATGTTACTGTTCACTAAAAAAATATTTTGGTCTTATTTAACAACATTTTTAACTCTGATTACAATAATTTATAATGGCTTTTTGAAAATCATTTCACAGAAAATGTTATTTAATAATAATTTTTTTTAATATTCATCAAAATAACACTATTCATAAAATACAATTCATTAAAGAAACACTATTCATCCAAAACTATTCATCAATAATTAAGTTTATCTTATTAGACTCAAAATTTATTACTGATCCCAACATTAGAAGACCAATTTTTGAAGATCATTTGACATTATTAATTATTTTATGTATACAAAAAATATTTTAAAATGCCATTTTTTCAAAATTCACAAATAATATAGAACTTCTATAAATTCATCCTATATTTATTTTAACATTTGAAATCCAAAAATTTAAAAGTATATGAAATAAAATTATTATTTATATAGAATGATTACAAAATGTAACTAATGCCTCGTTTCGTTTCCCATTATAACACCTACATAGGACCTAATTGTAAGGTGTGATATGGTGATAGAATCACGGGGAGGATCAAAAAACATTGCTCGAGTGTTGATTTCTATCAGCGTGAACTTCTCCCATAAGAAATTCCGTTCTAGCTTCACATGTTGAAGCTCATCTTGGTCTTGGTCCAGCGCAAAGCCTAGAGATGATACCTCCTTCCCAAGCTCTAGAATATGGGCTTCGTACTGCCTCAGTCATCTAGATAAGGCCATAAACTCCTCTTTCTATTCAAATTAACCAAGATCACCTGTATTTATAAACAATAATCATAACATAAAGTGTTTAGTTTCCAATAGTTATATTGACCAATGGTCATATAACAATCGAAACACAATGGTCTCATGTTAATTATAGTCACTTTATTAATTAAATGATATAGGTTTTTTGAGAATAAAATAAATTAACACCCAAATTTAGGAAACATGTATTATTAAAATGTTTGGTTCATTACAACCAGAGCATACGAATCCCTAGTGTGATAGAGACCCTACGGAGTGTCGGGCATGTGGTCGTATGGGTTAACTTCGACGCTTTTTCCAGACCTTTCCACTAGCATCCAGTGGAAAATAATCAGCTTCAGCTCCACATTAAAATGTGAGTTCATTGGCATTACATCTGGAGAGGAGTTAGAGTAACACCGAGAGGTCTAAACGAGGAGGAGGTCATGGTTGTGGTAGTCCGATCCCTGATCACCACCAGTGCCAGAAGAGAATTCATGATCTTGGTTGTCTATCTGTTGCAAGGGTTGTGGATCAAGAAAGTTGCATTATTTATAGACGATACATGAGGATCAGGTTGCGACACCATCTACAGTACGCGGTACTCTTCTAGTATCTTCTACTATTGTCACTTCATTGTTTGATACATGGTATTCAAACTACTATATTTCTAAATCAATCACGGAATTTCACGGACAAAAGATACAATATCACTATGGTGTAATGTCCCTCAATACACAATTGGGAATACGGACAGAGGGCATACACCAATACAAGGACAATCCCTTTGATATAGGTCGTGACCATTTCTTATGAAATATCATTGTTCTCAAGATGATGGTCATCGATGTCAATCTCAGGATGGTCTTTTTAGTCCACTATCACACATTTGTAGAATGTTATCGCTGAAGGGTTTTTTTACATCACCATAAGGCAACAACTATCTATTGAAAGGCGAGTGGGATGTCCATGCTGGGAGAATAGAACCAAAGAATCATGGGCTAGGTGGCGTGACCCCCCAGTTATCCAATCTTCTCATGGAGGATTTGGGTGTTCTTCAAACTGATTTCCCTCCATTAGTTGATCATTTTAGGGAAGTATTTCCTGATGACTCCTCTAGATTACCTCCTAAGAGAGAGGTATAATTTGCAATAGATCTTGTTCAGAAGCAGCTCCGGGGTCCATTCCTCCATATTGGATGGATCCTACTGAGCTTTTTGAGCTCAATTAGTCGATAGGGGACTTAGGGTCCAAGGATTTATATGGCCCAGTACATCGTCTTGGGGATCACCCTTGCTTTTCCCAAAAAAGGGAGGATGGAACACTCCATTTATGTGTGGATTAAAGATAGTTGAACCAGCTTATGGTCATGAACTAGTATCCACTTCCATGAATAGTTGATTTCTTTTACTAGCTTTGAGTATCAATGGTGTTCTCTAATATCACCCTAGGATCGGGATATTATGATGTGCGAGTCAGAACATCACACATACCTCATAAAACATTTCTTAGCGGGTATGGTCTCTAAGAGTATCACGTTATGTCGTTTTGTCTTACGAAAGTGCCTGCTATTTTAATAGATTTTATGTATAGGTTTTCCCATCCCTACTTGGACTCTTTTTTCGTGATCATTGTGGATGACATCTTGGTGTTTCTGCGCACTCGTAAGGACCTTGAAAAACATACTGAGATCGTTCTGAGTACACTAAGAGATCGTCAGAATTATTACAACCATGATATATGCAACGTCTAGAATGAAAAGGTCCACTTTTGGGCCATATTATTACGGAATCAGGAGTATTTTTTGACCATAAAATGTTTAGTGTTGTTGTCTTCTAGGATAATCGAAAGAACGTGTTTGATATCAGATGTTTCTTAGGGTTTGTTGGATATTACATTCATTCTATACATGACTTCTCACATATTTATCCATATCATACTCAACATACAATGAAGGTTGTTAATTTCCTGTGGTTAGAATAATGAGGGATATCCTTTCAGAAGCTAAAAGGGAGGCTTGTTACTGCACCTATTTTGATTCTTCCAGAACATGGGAATAGTTATACCATCTTTTGTGATGCATCAAGAATTGGCCTTGGAGTAGTGTTTATGTAGGAAGTAAAATTCGTTGCGTATGAATCTCGACAGTATATGCCTCATAAGAAAAATTAACCCACACATTACCTCTAGCTAACAACATTAGTCCATGCCTTACGTAGATAGAGACATTATCTTTTGGGTGAGCACTTTTTGGTGTATACATATCATAATAGCCTCCGGTGTATCTTTTCTCAGCATGACTTGAACCGCTGACAGTGAATATGGGTCAAATATCTACAATAATTTGAATTTGAATGTGCCTATATGCCTGGAAAAGTAAATGTGGATATATATACAATGATTCCGAAAACTCAAATGCATGCCATACTGGAATCCATTGATGAATAGGAGTTAATGGACCTCTTTTCTAAACATTATTTGGTGTTTCACAACAGTCACAAGTATTTTTACCTTTTAGTATTAATAGTTACCTCTTCACTCATTGATTAGGTGAAGAGTAGACAGTTTTGAGATCTAGTAGGTTTGGTTCTCCATTGGAGTATATCAAGATATAACCCACCACAAGATTGGTATGTGGACAGAGATGGCATCACTCATCTACTTGGACATATCTGGGTTCATACAGATGTGAGAGAGGAATTGATTAAAGAGTCCCACGGTTCTCATTTTAGTGTTAATTCAAGAATATCGAAGATTTATTGAGATATGAAATTCCATTATTGGTGGATTGGGATGAAACGTTAGATTGCAGGCTTCATACCATGGTTTACCACCGACCAGTAGGTCAAAGCAGAACACCAGAGACCAGAAGGCTTGTTACAGTTACTTCCAGTCCTATAATGTAAATTGGAATATATTTCTATGTATTTCCAAGTTTTCTTACCTTGGACTCCAAGGTGTTGTGATACTATCTGGGTAGTCATTGACCAACTAAAAAAATCATAAATCTTCATTCCTATTCGGGAGACATTCTCAGTTGATGTGTGGGGAATTCTGTATGTCTGTGAGATCATACGAATACATTGAGGTCCATGTACTACCATTTCAGATAAGGATTCTTGTTTCATGTCATGGTTCTGGTCGGTTTTGTAGAAAGATATGAGAACTCAGGTTCTTCTAAGAACAAAATTTCACCCTCAAACTGATGGACAGTCATAAAAGACAATAAAGGTTTGGGAGGATATTCTCCGAGCATGCATCCATGATTTCAGTAGTTCTTGGGAGAAACATTTCCCTCTCATCGAGTTCTCCTATACTACCAATTTTCAGGGGATGATTTAGATGGATCCTTTTAAGTCGTTATATGGTAGTCCATTCCATTCTAACATGTGCTGGCTACAGGTAAGCAAGACATCCCTACTAGTTCTGTGTCTCATTCAAGAGAGTTCAGAAAAGGTATAGAAAATCAGAAACTATATGACAACTGCTTTTTGTAGAAAAAAAAATTATGCCAATCCCCATCGATGAACTCTTGAGTTCAAAGTTGGGGATCATGTTTTTCTTTGATTATCACCCAGGCTTGGGCATAGACGGATATGGAAGCAGGGTAAGCTCTCGCCTTGTTATGTAGGGTTGTTTCAAATTCTTGAGAGAGTTGGGGCGGTAGCATATTGGTTGCTACTACCTCAGAGGTACTGTGCCATGCAAGATGTCATTGAAGTCTCACATCTTCACCAATAACAAGCTGACTCATCTCATACCTTTGATCTTGAGGAAGTTGAGATAGAAGATGATGGTGCCTTTGAGAATTATGCAGTACTCATCGTTGACCAAAGTATAAAGTCTCTCCAATTCATGTTTGTACCTCTTATATGGGTGCTATAAAATCATGATCGTGTATATGATGAGACTTGGGAGAGGAAAGCCAGCATACATACCTAATGGCTAGAGCTGTTCTCAGACAATGCTTCCGTACCCTTGGAAGGAGAACTCGGGGGGTGAGTTCTTTTATAGGTGAATATTGTATGAACCTGGATTTTCACTCTGGTATGGATCCTTTAAAATTTCAGTATAAATATTTACTTTGGACCTAGTGTGCATGAATAATGAGTTAGTAAAGGTTCTGAGGGTTTCTGGGGATTGTTCGGTGCTTGGAACCCATCTATTTTGAGGATACAAACTCCAAACACTGTTTAGAGTACACTGTATGGGATATCCGCACGGTTTGGAAAACTGTGCTGAAGGATTTTTTTTCAGACAGTAGCACCTCTCATGGTTGGTGCATGCACGTGTAGCCAAACCAAGAAAACACTTCTTTTTTGTAGGTAATCATGCATTGGTGGTTCACGGTTTGATCAAACCATGCTAAAAATGAAATTTTAGGTAGAACCATCCCGCGCGGTTTGTGCACGGTTTGAAAAACGGTGTGGAAAAACTTTGCACAGGATAAAAACATATGTAAAATGTCCAAAACACCCTTAATGATCTATTATTCCAACACATTCCTCCCTAATCCGAGTTTACGCCAGATTGACCTCATTCTCTCTCATTTTGGATCTTTCTGAAGGCAAATTCTAGTCATTAAGTGATATCCTTTGTAATGCATCTGATCGAGCTTTCGTTCATCACATTGGATGCCCAATGATAAGTACTTGATTTACCATTATCCTTACATATTCTCTTTCAATCTCTACATGGATATCTCCACGTGATCATTTTTCACCTTTTCTTAAATCTACTCTGATCTGAGGCAAATCAAGGGCTGATACCGGAGTAGAAGGATCGTATAACCTTATGGTCTATAACACAACCCTAAAGTGCGTTATTTTTGTAATGTTCTTGTGGGGCCCACCAGATTCTTAGCAAACCATTTCTTGAATTTTCATTCCATGATTACACTTTTTATAATCATACGGTTATGCTCATTCAAAATATGTGATTAATTGTTAGTGGTTACACCCACAAATCAGTCCACCTTATGTCAAAGGTTATTCTATAATTGTGTTCTTAGTGATCCAACACGTTTGAGCCACCGTTCGGGTGAGGATTTAATTTAACATTATAAAGGTGAGTATTATTATCATAAATGGATTGTTATTATTTATAATTTCCTAATAGAATGTACTGTGTATCCTTACAACTTGACCCGCCTAAGGTAAGTGCATCCAAATGGTTATTAAAAGTGAAATGTGAATTGTAAATTGGAATGTATACTATGTATATAACAAATCATTTTTTAAATAAATTGAATTATGTTCACACATATATAGCACCCACTTCTATGTTTAGGGAAGGTATCATAGTGAACCTAAATAATTGAATATGCTTTAATGGATCACTAAGACTTGATTAAATTGTTGCAATTCTACATGGCCTATCCACACTAATGGAATAAATGGCTTGGATCAATGAATAAATGGTTTTAACTATACTTGACCTTTCCAAAATAATGGAATACAAGATTTGAACCAATTTAATTCCTACATGATTACAATATCAAATAAGAACGGACTGACTCGGGCTTGACATGGATTCTGAGAGGAGAATACCTTGAGTCTTGGGAACCCCATTCTGATTCAAGGATATATGTTTCTTAGGATTATATTTATCTAGACACTGGTTATTTTTTATTCTTTGGATTCCCTATATACTATCGTTGGGTACCTTTATTTATTAAAGGAATAATCTGATACATTCCTTATATCTAGCATTGACTAGTAGGTTCCATGGTGAAAGCCCATAGGGACCTTTCATTACATAACCCCGTTTTACCTTGGTCAACAACATTGGACAAGGGAGACTCCTTATTACTGAATTTCATGGATTACGCTCCTTGGATTACACTTTTACTCTTTTTCTAGATTCAGATACAAGTGAGTTAGCTTTCTATGTGTTTATGTTACCTTAGTTTTTACCATGGAACTCCCTCACTGGATATCATTGTTGGGTTGCCTTATTACATTTGGGGACATTCACTTATTATATTATCATGATGTCAGGTCATCATTGGCTATGCCTCCCATGTATGATTATGATTATATGGTAATTGATTAATTAATGAAATTGTTACATGTTTAGACACCAGTCAAGGGCTGAAGCATGTACTTGGTTGTTTAGTTAAATTGTACTTCTTTCTTTACTTTATATATTCATGCATAAACACTGCTATATTTAATTACACGGGCCTGATATTATAGACACCATTGGTGGTTTCCCTATATGATTTATCTCACACCCTCTATGGGCACCATTTGGTACCCGAAGTAGATTACATGGGTACATGTATTGACAAAGGGAATCATGCATCTTCCAATACATGGTTGTGTACTGATAGGATTGTGCTTGATAGAAGATGACCGAGTAGGATCTCATGATGCTTAGAGTTGAAAGGTTTTTTTACCGTGTAGGACATGTTGTTCTTATTGTCTTGTATCTATGCAATCCAGTTTTCTAGTCACATAACATTACATCATCATTGTTTCAGTTGATATAGTTATTGTTATATTTATTTATCTATTGCATGAGTTTTAGTTTTCTATTTATTTATATTGCTTCCGTTGTTTAAAATTCCTTTATATTCCTTCTGATGTGATACACTCTGTTAATGAGGGAATAGTCTTCCCACAGACACACCTTAAGCCCTCGCTGTTAGTCTCTAGCCTCTGGCGTTCTGGAAGATGCACTGGAGGCCATGTGGCCCACCATGCTCATGACACCTATTAAGTGGCAACTAGTTCTAGGATGTCACATAATTATTAGTTAATCATTGTGTAATTATTAGTTAATTATACATAAATAAATATTTAATAATTTTTTATCCATAGTTAATCATTAGTTAATCATTATATAATCCTATGTTATCTATTAGATAATCATTCACTAATATTTCATTAATAATTCACCAATCATTCATTAATAATTTTTAAATTAATAGTTATTTAATAGTAAATTAATTGTTAATTAATATTTAACCATATTATCAGTATTAATATATCATCATCTAGTTATTATTAATTCACAATTACAAAGTATTTAATTATTATTTATTTAATACTTAACTATATGTTCATAATGATTACAACAATAATTATATATTTGTTCATAATTATTGTTTACTAATTAATTAAAAACTTGTATGGGATACTAAATAAATATCATTACATAATAGTTGTCCAATTACCATGACTACTTATAATATAAATACCTAATATTCATAAATAAATAATAAAAACATACAAACTAATATTTAAAAATACTAATTATTATTTAAAAATTATATCTAAATAAATAATCAAATAATTAAATAAATTAATAAAATGAAACAAAAAACAAAATAAATAAGTAAATAATGTTAAAATAAATTATAAAAAATAAGTTAAAATGAAAATTCACAAATATTTCAAAGCTTTAAGGCAACCAAAAGAGTTTCAAACAAATAAGAAAAAAGATTACTATTTTGAATAGAGATGTATTAAAAGTAATTGAGGTTTTGAGATAGAGATAAAAAACATGAAGGGTGTGACATTTGATTTTATAAGGGTGGAGGAGAAATGATTTACTACCCAAAAAATCTTTCACCTTTTGTTAGTTGAATGTTGTTTTCCCCAATTTCATATGCCAAATAAAAGGATAAATCCTTTTTGGGTTGTAATGACTTTGTTGTGTCAATGATCTGAGGGGAATGAGTTACACGCCTTTAGGCCTTTCATATTCAACTTAATGGTGTTAAGGGGATCAACGCCATTGAGAATTAAATTAAAAAAACTGTAACTACCCTTATTTTCAAAAAAAAATCATGAACTTATAAAAAATCCACCTAGACCTCTCCCACCTGCATCATCCAAACTCACATTGGGCAGCCCAACACTCCAATTCACCTCCCCACCCACAACCTTTTCCTCCTTATACACCATAACTCTAGTTTGTCTCTTATGTGTTCTACTTCCCCTCATCCCCACTATTTCGATCAATATCACCCTCTCTAGTCATCCTACACTATTTGATATCACCATCGATCTTAATCATTATCTACTGACCCCATAATTCCTAACACTTGCCACAATCACCCTCCAAACAACCCAAACCCACATTATCTTTGTAGCACAATTCTTATTCCTCCTACAATCTATTTGGAAGATAGAATAAAGCTTTATTTTTATCTTATTTAATAAATTATTTTAAAACATTTTATTGATAATGGACTACATTTTTAAATCACTTACGATAAATTCTATTTCATGTTAATTCCAATATAGAAATTTATAATTTTATTTATTAAAAAAAATATCTAGTTTATCATAATATAATTAAATAAACTAAAAATACTATATATCATATTTCTCTTAATATTTTTTTTAAATTTTATTTTAAATTATATTTATCTATAAAAAATTATATTTTTATATATGTATTTTTATAAATTTTTAAATAAGAAATTTTTTATCCTCTATAATTTAATAATATATTTTTTTTTATTTTATAAATTTTCATATTTGATATTTATATTCAATTTTATCCCTGAATTTTTATTAAAAAATTAATTCTTCATATATTTAATGTCACAAAAGATATTGTATTATCAATTTTATAATCAATTATATATATAAATTATTATGTTTACATTGTAAAAAAATTCATTTAAGGTGTAAATACTGAATCATATTTTGATTTATTATATAGATCAATTTGAATAATTTATTTCATGAATATGGAATTTTATTCCTTTTATATATTTATGTTATTTTTTATTATTATACCCGATATAATTATTGAAAAATATTATATATGATTCATATTTTTCAATTGAAATGGAATTTTGGTTTTTCTAAAAAAAATTAATGTATTGTTAGTTTTTATTTTAAAATTAAATATCTTATATTTTTATGTTCATTTTGATAAAATTAATTTGATATCAGTAGTAATTATTTCAAATAATAGTTGAAAATATTGTTTATATAACATTTTAACTACATGGTACGATAGTTAATATTCGATGTATTATATAATCATAGTATTTCTTTAAAAAAATTGTCAAAGTTTGTAGATAATTTTTTTATTTAAATTTAATATTTTTATTAGTTCAGAAACCATAATTTTTATAATCCATATTTATATTCAATTTGATAAGGTGTTGGGGGATATAATTGAATTTGAATTCCTCCAGAAAATATGTTTTGGAGTTCAAATTGAAATAATAAACACATTATATTATAATTGTTTTGATTTTTTTTGGAAAAATTAAGAAATATATAGAATGTAATAGAATATTTGAGATATAAAATTTAGTTTTTATGTTCAATAGACAAATTATTTTTGATTATAGACTGATTAATAGAGTTAGATTTTGTTTAAAAAATGGGATTTCAAGTTGAAATTTGAAATTATAACACATTATTAAATATATTTCTAGATTTTTATAGATCAAATGAGAATATAAAAAATATTAAAATACTATATATAAATACATATATATATATTAAAAATTTATTCTAAAATTTAATAGATGAATCCAAACAAGATAGAGGCCGAGTGAAATATTTGAATTCCTTTTTAAATAAGAGCTTTGGTTCAAAAATAATTATATCACCTATTACTGAATCTATATTTTAAATGTTT
This sequence comes from Viscum album, assembly GCA_963277665.1. NCBI lineage: Eukaryota > Viridiplantae > Streptophyta > Magnoliopsida > Santalales > Viscaceae > Viscum > Viscum album. The sequence continues at coordinate 1,607,691,622 of OY728121.1, forward strand.
TAAAACATTTTAGAAAAATAAGTATATGATTATTAATAAGATATACATAAATTATAAAATAAATATTTTCTAATCAATAAAAATTAATTCATATGAAAAGATAATTAAAAATGGTTATAAAATATAGGCATAACACTTGTTCAATTAAAGAAAAACTATTAATTGTGCCTTATGTGTTATGTCATTATAATTATGTTAGAATATATACTACTATATAGTTTTTGGGAAAATATTTATTGATAATAAATTAGGATGATTTGATTTATTGAATTATAAAAATTTAATGTATGGTAATAATAAATATGGTAATTTGTTGTCGACCTAATGCTTGTTCAATGTAAGAAAGATAGAACTAATTTCTTAAATATAGTGTTATGATAACGATGAGAGCGAATACTATAATGGGTATTTTTCAGAATAAATTTTATATAGAATAAATTCTTTTTATATAATTATTAAATTAATAATATATATATAATGATAATTATCAACATGATTCAGAAATAATTTTTGGGTATTTTTATATAAAATTAAAAGTATAATATAGTGGAATGATGTTTTATAATGGATACTTATAATACATTCATTGTTTTATGGGAAAATTATGATGAGTAATAAATGATATAAATTTTATAATCCCTTAAATATAATTGGGTTTAAATTACCCCTGTGGATTACGTAGATATAGGGGGAGTTGAGAAGTTATATTTAACACCCAAAACATGGAGTGCTAAATTTCCACAAGATATATGATATCTTGTATTAAATGAATGAAAACTAATATAATGCATATTGATTTAATTTTTTCGTTGAACAATGGAAATATAAAATTAAATATTTTATAACATATTTAAATAAAATATAATTTGATAAAATTTGAACAAAATAATCCATTTTGTAAATAAAAATCCAAGATTGTTGAAATTATCATCATCATGATTTTACATAACGATATTATTCTCAATGATAACAATAGAATGAATAAAACACTTCAAAAATTTAAAATAAATATCGAAAAATAATTTTTGGAATTTAATAGAAGATTTTAGAAATGTATGAAAGGATATATGTATATATATATATGAATGTAATATGATTATTTCATATTTAGTTGTTGGACAATTGCTTTTTGGAATCATATGGTGATTAGGAGTGTATGCCAATTCGATATTGTCGTTGATTCCAGAATAGGATATAATAATTATTAATTTGATAAATTATATGTAGTATTTTTTACAAAATATTACTATTATAATATAGCCATTTATTTTTTTTGGGTATAAATTGATGTAACAACATTGTGAAATATAGTTAGAAATTATAAGTAATGGAAGATAGCAGTGTATGCAGTCCTTTAGCAGATCATTTATCTAAGCTCAAAAGGAGGAAACATTTAAAAGTTTTACCCCACACTAATCCCACAAAAAATAGCATCTTATATGGCTTTAGTGAAATCATCATTAGGAGAAGTTAATGCTCAATGAAATCACTATAAGATCCATGCTATTTGAATATCTACATGTGACTTCCACAATTTGTTATCTTACCCTATGGTCTAATGTGAAGTCCATCGGGATTTCTTTAAGTATAAGTTATGGTAATATAAAATTGTAATTTCTAATTTTATAAATGAAATATATATATATATATATTCATTTTAGTAGGTTTTTAATAGATTTTTAAGTTTTATAAAAAATTAAAGAATGAATTTAATTACGTATTATTTATAGTTTCTAATAAAACTTTATTTTGAAAATTAAATTAATTATTTGTAAATAAATTATCATATGTAAATAAATTGAAATGAGACAATTTATTCCTAAAAATATATATTTTTTAATGAAACATACAATATGTGAAATTTATTTTTAAAACTAAATTAAATAAATCCAAAATAAATAATTACCATATAAACACATTTTTATAATGAAAAAATAATATTTATTTATTGATTATTACTTGGTAAGGTAGAAAATTAAATTCATATGAATTCTTAAAACCACTTTATTAAAAAAAACTGCATAATGTGTTATCGATTTTTTTAAAATTAATTTTTATCACTTTAATATATTTAATCCAAAATAAAAAATTTATTTTTGGAATTTGAATAGCCAAACTAGGTAATAGAATGAATTTAACTTCTATGCATAACAAATAAATTATCATGGAAAAGTAGGGTTATCATCATAATGGTGAAGTGCGATAATATGGTATAACAAAGGAGGGTATTGATAATATCATAAAAATTTTATCACTAAATGAATGTATAATTTAATTCCTGACCTTACTTTATATCATTTCAATCATTTTTTCACTTTCCATGGTAAATTACCTTCCTTATTAATTACATAATTTCTATTTGGAACAATTCCACAAAATCTCACCAATAAGACCACCCTTCCCAAACTAATGAGGATATTTTTTTTAGAACCCTCCATTCACAATAAGGAATCCCAAATCCATCATTTTCTAGAGGTACTTTAAGTGAGGATTCAGGCACTCAGAAAAAGTGTTATCCTCTCCATAATCTTCACTTTTTATATTATTAATCCACCCATTCTTAAATCTTATTTTTCCCACTAATAAATTGGTTTTTATATTTTCTCATTTTTATAATGGGATATTATTGCTATACAATAACATGTTCTTCCTCATTCAATCATTTTAACATGTTCACATTTGTGATAATTTTACCATATATAAATAAAATTTATAACATTTACAAGATTAATGACCAATAATACCGATATACATGTAATATTATATAATAATAATGAGCATAATACGTTTTTTAAAATTCTAGAGAAGAAAAATATATATAAGTATATTCATTATCAAAATATATTCATTATAATGAATTCAAATTCTTAAACTCAAATAATAATATTTTATGATCTCTTGATAAACCATCATGTAAACGTTCATAAAATTCTATTTTCATTTTATAACTTCATAAAAACACATATTTGACCCCAATGGACACTCTGGTGATGATGAACATAATATCAAGGATCAATAGTTGGAACAGCTAAACAAAATCTATCTCAAAAAAAGGGAAAACTGAAACAATAAAATTAATTTAAAAATGAATGATTAATAAAATGGGGATGGTAAATTATAAATGAAAAAAATAAACTAAAATAAATCTAAATATGGTTGTAATATTTATTTTTGATATAAGTAAATTTCATATATATGAGGATAGAGAACTTCTGACCAAGTGTGAATCCAATTCTAGGGTTCTTCTTAACAAGATCATTTCATAGGCCTTCATGGATATGTTTTTATAAGTTATGAATAACAAACTAAGCCATGTAATAAGACCAAACATGCTAATGAATAAACATTCCATTGATTCTTTCCTGAATTAACGACCCCTATATTTTAGTGGATCTTCTAATCCACTTATTTTCTGATCAATTTATTAGAATGACACAATTTTTATTTTCTATTCATAATTCCTTGGAATGTTAAAGAGAAATAATATATTTTTATCAGTAAGAATGTAATGTAGAAGAATTGTGGGTTTGGATCATGAATACATGGAAAATGGATGAAATTGAATCTTTTTAATGTGATGTGTTTAGATAAATATTATTCACTATTTATTTTTATTAAATCCTTCACATTAAAATTGAGTGAAAATTCCTTGAGATAATGAAAAAAAGAGGATTAAATGATTCGTTTATATAATAATAACGTCACAATAAGAACATTATAATCCTTTAATTTTATTATTTAAAATGATATTAATATAAATCATTACATTAGTGTTCTGAAACAAAGTCTTCGAATGGAATTGTCTATGACGGACTTTTGAAACCCTAAAGAAATTTTCCAATGTGAGCATAAAATAGAAATAGAAACTGGAGGGTCACATTATTTTCATGGATTTGGAATCAATAAATGCATAGACTACTTTCATGAAAAGAAAAATGATAAATCATATAGAGTAAGGAAAATACAACCACCTGCATGAAAAAAATATTAGAGGAATCATGATGTAATTTTACGAAAAGGCCTTAGAATATGATTTACATGATCTAGAATAGACCATGAAGCTCATAATTGTGGAATAAATATAATATGTATAATATGAATGTGTTTGGATAAAAATGATATAACTAGTTTACTGTCTACACATAAAAAAATTAAACAAGTTTCAGAATTATTAAAATCATTTCACCAATCCAACAGAAAACAAGGATAATAGACATAATAAACCCTTGAGTCCAATGGTACAATGAATATATAATATAATCAATTCCACTTAAGTGGATTGTGATAATGAATTGGTGAAAGGTGTAATTATTATTCACTCTAGATCTATGAATGTATTATTTTAGTTTGATTCATTGTATTCTATTATGTCATATAACATTTCTATGAATGATTAATAACCACCAAAAATATTACATGCTGATTTATCAATGAAAACACATGGTGGTGATATTATTCCAGAAAAGGAATATCTCTCTTCTCTGATTAAGGTTTATGGTAAGATACATCCTTATGATATTGTGATTTTCCCATTAGTATAATTTCATGTAATATTTTGGACAGATTGGATTTCCCAAATTTGATTTAATTTGAAATGTCTAGATAGGGAAATATCATTTCACATCCCAAATATCCCCTATAGAATATGTAATTTAAAATATCTGATAAAATCCAGTTGGAAACAAATTAATTATTAAGGATATTGAAACCTAATAATAAGAGATAATTTGATCAAATGATTGGGGGGTAATTGTGCACCAAATATGTTCTAATTGTACAAGAATATATTGTTATATTTCCTCGAGAAATTATTAGTTTTTCACGAGAATATGAGGTTATGTTCTCAATTTAAACCATGATTGATTTATTCCCATATCAAATAGTCATTATTGAAACAGTAGAAGAGTTAATAAAATGTTTTTATTTTTCCTTGTGATTCAAAATAGATAAATATAATTCAATTTATTAAGGAATAGGATGGATCCATCTGTATTTTTATTTATTATCATGGACATAAGTAGGTAAAAGTCAAGAATGAGTATTATCTACCCAAATTTAAATATTTATATAATGATATTATATGGTATCAATACTGTTGGTCGGAGTAGAGTACTTAAGAGTGGGTGAATTGAGTATCTATAAAAATTTCGGGTTAAAAGTTATTCTAAAAAGGTACCCCCAAAAATCTAAAAACAACCCAGTTAATCAGAGTAATACCATTATGAACATTTGACTATTTAAAAAACTTATCAGAAGATTGATTAATTATTAGTAATTTTAATATCAGCTTTTAACATTACATTTGAATCTATTCTAATAAAGAAAAACAATTATAACTTCTTTCCAGGATTAACTATCAATGTAAAGTTAGTGATTTATGAATTATATTGTAAAAAAGATAAGAATAATGTAAATAACATGATGGATATAGAACAAGTGGTTTAGTCTCAAGCCGAGACCTAATCCAATCCACTTGGTGATCACCTATCACCAATTAGTTTATATTAATAAACTCAATCCACACCCTAGATCAGGGTAAACAACAATACATCAGACTGTCTTGGTCACACGACCACTTCCCCTGTTCTTCATGGGTATGAACTTTTTCAGGTTTCACAGGGACCTCTTCCACACTTATCCATGGGAATAAACAAGTGTAAAACGATGTATGAGGAAGGATATCTTGTACCATTTAGTTTAATGAAGGAGAGAGTGTGTGTTTTTATATAGGCACACACACACTGCTTAAAAGCTAAAATCAATACACCACAAAGCAAGGATGATGAGATGAGGTTAGAAGTATTTTTGAGTGTTATTATATGTAGCTCTGGACATCGAGGATGATGTAGATGTAGGAATCGAGTCCTCTTGGGGAAAATAGAGTATTGTAATTCAGCGAGATCTGGCTCGTGTTCTTCATTGAGTTGATAGTTTGAAAAATGTTACCAAATCTAGGATTCGATTATGATTCAGGTGTTCTTAAGAAGGGCCAAGATTCATGTGTCATTTCTTATTTCAAGAATTCTCATTCTGCATCATTATCACACACACACACTTGTTTCCCTATCATCTCTACTTCATTTATGGGAACACAATTCTTTTTAAACTTGGAGTGCATGTGTCTGTGATGACAGGATGAATGTATGCTGCACCTCGTATCTCGTACTATTAGGTGACATATCTACAATGAAACATTAATTATGAAAGTGTATTTAAAAGATTCAAATATGACAGTTAATGATTAAATTGAAAATCAACAAAATAAACTAAGAATGATGTCACAGTCTATCTTGAATTCGTGTCTCCATGAAACAGTGTCTCCTTTAAATGGTGTCTATTACTTTGTCTTTGATGGGTGAGACAGTTATGATGGCACAATTGTATAGAGATTAGGAACTGGTAGCACATATGCAGTGTCTAATCACGGTGTCTGTTCGCGGTGACTGGGTCAGGGTGTCTGAGTCACAGTGTCTGGTCACGGTGTCTGGTCATGGTGTTTAGGTCACACTGTCTGGTCATGGTGTCTGGGTCACTGTGTCTGGTCACAGTGTATGGGTCACGGTGTCTAGTTCACGGTATCTTGGTCATAGTGTCTATGTCACGGTGTCTTGACACGGTGTCTGGTTCATGGTGTCTGGGTCACGGTGTCTGGGTCTTTTGCCAGAAACTCATAACAGGTAGCAGACTTACGGTTTCTCATAATTAGCCAAATATCTTCATACAGACATAAATCTTGGTATCCACATAATGAATTAAACATAATCATTTATCAAGTAAATCCATTAACACACAAACTAAAAATAGTATACAATAATTATTTAAGGCATAAAAAACTAATCATATGTACACATGATTTGAGACAGATTGCACAGGATTAACAAGTTGTACAGAATGTATTGGATTTGAGATTATTAAAACATTATTAACACATGAGGAGTCCAAAAATCTCCTCGTTTTTGATGATCACAAATCATGTGAGTGAGAGATCTATTCTTAGTGAATGTGTTTCTTCCGTTTCCATAGTTTTCATATCTATCAGTGTGATGATATCTCTCCCACTTTTTGGGATTGTCAAAAAAATACAAAAGTAATGAAAAGAATAGATAAGTAGACTTCACAATTCATTATGTGGATAAAAGAGTCATTTCAAATAGTTAGATTTAATAATACTAAAATCATCCCTATCAATAGATAGTGTGCAGTTTTCATCAACACCAACTGTCTTCTATTTTCACTTGGAAGCAAATTCAAAAGAAGCCACAGGTGCAGATGTAGAAGTTGAATAAGGAAGGGATCCAACCAACAAAAAAGGTAGTGGATGTCCTTAAAAAACAAAAGGGACCAAGGTAGGTACTGTGGAATACTGAGGAAAAATTTGATTAAGGATAATAGCTCTAATCTGGCTTAGAGCGTGAGAGACAAACATATAGGTAGAGGAAATGGTAGAGGATGAGAAGGTAGGAAAACATGGTCTTAATGTTGTAGTTTCATGAGCCACAATAGAAGTACTCTGTAAATGAAGATAAGGCCTAAAAAGAATGATAAAGTCGGTAGTAATATCTCCAACATACTACTTGGATTTCTCCAAATTCATCTTGGTTCTCTATAAACATTTTCAACAGAGGAGATAAATCTTTGAGATTTTGGACTTGTGTTTGGAAATATTGGGTAACTTGAGATATTTTTAGATTCTCCACTAGGTACTTGAAATTTTTGGTCATGCCATTCTTCAAGAAGAACCTATTGATGTAAATGTCCACCTTATTAGTAATCTCTTCTTGAGCATCATTTTAAATTTTTGGAATGAATTCTCACAAAATCAATAAAACTATCACTATTCTTGACAACATCAAATAGACTCTTTTTCAAATGCACTGAGAACATACTGAAGTTCTTCCTCAACAACTGTTCTGAAAATATCACTATCTAAAGAGGGTTCATAGAATTTTCCAGAGGCATGAGAAATAGTAACAATCGAATTAAGGGACTTTAGTTGATTTATAACGTTCTGGAGACAACCCTTATATTAATCAGTCAACTTGTTAAGACCAATAACAACTCACACATTTCTTGAACAGTTTTCTTATTTCTTTACGTTACCTTGTCATCCAAGAAGGGTATATTAGGATGAATGAGAGAGGAAAATTCTTATGGAATCAAACTAAAAACGTCCTCAACATGATTAGAAATAGGTTCTGGTCTTGATTTTATCACTCTCTTCATATCTTCAACCATTACTCGAAGAGACTTTAGTTCATCACTTAACTATTTGTTCTAAATTTTTCTCTCTAGAATCTCATGAATCATCTTGGGGTGAATCTTCTATATGATCATTTATAACAACAAATAAGAATCTTTTTCACTCAAATTGGTTGCAGGAACTGGTTGGGTATTCATGAGTTTTTCAACTCCAGCCAATAGTATAGCTCCAAAAGCTTTCGAATAATATTTACACACCAAGGTAGAAATTTCTTGTGATGGTTCATGAATAGGAGATGATACATGCTTAGGTTCCTTTGCAGAGACAAGATCCGAGACTAATTTCAGTTGAAACTCTGTAGAGATATCAATTCCTTTAATTATGACTTTTTGGGAATTAGCCCCATCCAAAAAACAATGGAATTTATACGATGTATCTAGTGAGCTTGGATTAACAAGAATGTGGACATTAACTTGTTCGAGAATCTGGTGTAACTCCCCCTCTATAGGTCTATATTTATTAGGACAAAGAGATTTATATCATTGATCTACTTCCATGCTTTCACCCCTAATATCCTCACCCAATTTTCTTTCTAGCCATCTGAAAGGATTTCTCTATTTTCTCTTCAGTAGATGGAATAATTTCAAGAACAACATTTTCATCCACATGTTCCTCAAAAGAAAATTCTGGAAAAAGAGAAATATCTTATTCATTATACTATTCTATAATATTCTTTTCACATTAAAAAAAATATTCTTCTTTAGAGGTAGGTTATTCTTGGATATCAACATCCTCTTCAGAAATAGGCACTTCCTTATCAATTATGTCTTGGGGAATATGTTCACAGTTTTTCACAACCAAAACAGTTTCTCTTGTAGGTAGAATAGATTCTTCTTCTTCATCATCATTAGAATATGAAATAAAATAATCTAGTTACAATCTATGATTAGAAATTTCTTCAGGTCCTGAGGATTTCTCAACTAGATTGAAATTGTCATATACCCTTTCATAATCTTCTTCCCATGATTTTCTGCGTGGATTCCAACTGATTTTCATTCTATTTAATGTAAATTTTGAGATAATGAATTCATAGTCCTAAATATCTTCTTCATATGGTCCAAACAACACTTTTTTATGAAGAAAAGCTGACATAAAATCTATACAGAATAGGGAGGTTGAATTGGATTTTTTTTATCAACTCCCATATATGGAGTATAACATATTTTCATAGGATTATCTTATGTCCATTTTTCATGAGATGTATCAAGAATACATCCTGATATTTGAGTGTAGAAAAATCGCCTTTTCTAGGGTAATCAGATCCTGAACAAATTTAAACATAACTTTGATTTCAACATCTAGCTCATCAGTTTTAGCTCTCCTCTTAGTATCATTCCCAGTTAAGCTTCCCAATGCTTCTTCTGAAACAAAGATCTAACTTGGAGGTGGAGGACCTCTCTGGTATACCTCAAAAATACCCTCATAAGGTATCCTAAGGCATGAAGCACATAACCTCGAAGAAAACGTTCATCTATGGCCATTGATCCAACTTCTTACAACAACGACATCTAATAAATCAAAATAGAATGGAACATGCTGATAGAATTATGCAACTAATTTCAAGTAAATAGGAATATAATTATTTTTGAACCAATCCATCCATTCGTACTCACTATGTACTTTTAATACTAGATTCTTACCTGATAGCAGCCACTCGGTGCAGATTTCCTATTCAGAGACTACTACTCTGTTCACCAGGTTCGAATTCAAAAAGACCTTCGGGTGCTAACTGTTGTGTTATTTTCATCTTCTTCTTTAAACTGTGCCCCTCAGGAGTTGGCGATGATTATAATTTCATCCCGTGCATCTAAAAAATGTTCAAGAGAGAGAGAGAGAAAAAAAATGAAGGGTTGAGAGAGGGCTTATGGTTTGAGAGAAGAGATCCTGAGTGAAGAATAGAGTGAAACTTATTTTATTTTATCATTTAGGGATATCAAGCATCATGGGATAAAAAATGTGGGAATGTAAATGGGTAAAAAAATTAATTACTATTATATTGGTTATAATATATAACTAAAACAATAATTCATCTTTACGGAGAGACTATAATCGACATTCACGGTGAGACCGTAATACGCTTTCTTGGTGAGACTGTAACTGGCCTTCACAGTGAGACCGTAACTCTGTGATTTCTAAAATGTGAAACTATATTTTTTGAGGCACTATGTTCCATACGGTAATAGTGATATTGTAAACACGAATCAATATATTTTAGAATAGTAAAAATATATAACTACTCGAGTTATACAATAGTCTCAATATAATGACTTCTGATACTATAACCTATCAAATAGTAAGCTGTGACGTCGTACACTTACTACTAAAGATTTATCTTTTCCCATTCAATTATGATGTAATATATTATTTCAAAATTTAATGGGTTGGTGAATATATCAACGATCTGATATTCAGTTCTAATGAATTCCAATGTGATATCAACTTTCTGATAAAGATCTCTCAAAAAGTGATGTCTTACAACAATATTTTTTTTCCTAGAGTGTGAAACAAGATATTTTGAGATTTTAATAGCACTTTTATTGTCTCAATTTATTTTTGCGTGCCTGAATTGATATCCATAATCTATTAATGTGTGTTTAATCCATGAAATTTGGGAACAACAACTACCAGCAGCTATGTGTTTAGCTTTGAAAGTAGATAATGCAACATAATTTTGTTTCTTACTACACCATGATACTAGTTACTTGCCTAAAAAGTGACATGTTCTAGAGATCATTTCTCTATCTAACATAAAACCACCAAAGTCACCATCAGAACCACTCACTTACTCAAATGATTGTCCTTTGGGAGAGAATAGTCAAAGATTGGGTGTATGATTGTGGTATGTGATGATTGTTTTAACAAAATTTAAGTGATATTCCTTATGGTTTATGTGAAAATGAGCACACATACATAAACTAAACATAATGTCCGGTGTTCTAGAAGTTGGGTAGAGAAGACGTCCAATCATTCCTTTGTTAGTGGGTTGATCAACAAATTTTCCATCTTAATCAATATCCAACTAACAAGTAGTACTCATTGGAGTGTCACTACTTATATTTATATCCAAATCAAAACTTTTTATATGATCATTAATATATTTTCTCTGGTTTTAAATAATTCCATAATTGTTTTGAAAGATTTGAAATCCGTGAATAAATTTTAATTCATCCATTAAACCCATTTTAAATTCCATTTTCATCATTTTAAAAAATTTAATACATAAAGAATTATTTGAATACCAAATATGATGTAATCTACATAAATTTGAACTACTAAATCATTATTTGAAATTCATTTTATAAAAACGATAGTACCAGATATTCCTTTTGTAAATACCATAGAAATAATAAACGTACTTAATCTATCTTACCAGGCTCTTGGAGATTGTTTTAAACCATATAAATATTTTGATAATTTAAAAATATGATTTGGAAAATGAGTATTTATAAAACCAGGGGGTTCACAACAAAGACATCCACAACTATATACCCAATTAGAAATTCACTTTAAACGTCCATTAGATATAGTTTGAAATTTAGATGTCCAGCATAAGCATGCATAATTTTAATGGCGTCAAATATTGCTACTAGTGAAAATGTGTCTTCATAGTCAATTCATTTTTCTTAAATATAGACTTGTGCAACCAATCTATCCATCATTCCAACTATGATACCATCTTCTTCTACATTATTTATACACCTATTTAGTGCCTATGGTAAATGTGTCTTTGGGTCTATAAAAAAAATTTCCAACATTTTTTCATTCAAAATGATCAAGTTCTTCTTGCATATCCATCACCCAAAATTCACCATTGATGGAGTCATTAATGTTTTTAGGTCCAAGTTATTATAAGAAGATTTGATATTCAAATTGATTTCTAATAGAAGCTATATTTTTACTTCCATTATATAAACCTCTTGCAACAACATTTAATGAATGATTCTTAAGAGTGATAACATATCTAGAAAAAGATGGAATATTGATTTCAAGTCCTTTAACTGGGTCAGGTTCATTGTGACTTGAATCTTAAAAAATACCAGAATTGGTTGTTTTCACATATTTTATCATAGGAAGGATAGAGGATTATGAATTAATTTCCAGAATTGATACATTATCCTATAGGTTCTCTATAGTGGTCTTAGGCTTATGTGGATCTATTTCATCAAATTTGACATGGAAAAATTCCTCCACACATTTAGTTTTTTTGTTAAACAGTCTATAAGATTTACTTGAGATTGAATATCTTAAAAAATTCATTCATCACTCTTAGATGTAAATTTTCCAATATTTTTCTTAGTATTAAGGATATAAAATTTTCAATGAAAAACATTGAAGTAACATACTTTGGGATTTCAATTATTCCATAACTCATATGGACTTATTTTATGAAAAGGTCTAATAAACCTTATATTGATAATATATCATGGTGATTTTATAGCATCATCCCAAAAAAAATAGGTATGTCATATTCACTGAGCATGGTTCTAGAAATCTCTTACAAGGTTCTATTTATTCTTTTAAGAACCCCATTATGTTGATGTGTTCTAGGGGCAATGAAATTATGACTATAACCATTTTGTGAGAAAAAGGATTCAAAATCATTATTTTCAAACTCACAACCATGATCACTTCTTAAGGATTTAATTCTAAGTCCACAATGATTTTCTACAGTTTTTTAATGTTTGTTAAAATGAGATAAGGCTTCACTTTTGTGAGCCAAAAATAAATTCCAAGTATATCTAGAAAATTCATCTACAAGAGCATAAACATAGTGCTTCCCATTTATACTAGAAACTATAGATGATCAAAAAAATTCCATGTGAACCAGTTCGATATATTGAGAAGTTGACACTTCATTCTTTGGTTTGATGGAAATTTTGTGTTTCTTTCCCTTTTGACAAGTATTACACAATTTGTCATTTGGAAACTCATGTTTGGGTATATCTTTGACTAAAAACTTTCAAGTTAACATTCTAAAAAAGTGAATATTACAGTGTCCTAGTCTCCTATACTAAATACATGAAACTTTTTGAAATACACTTAAACATGAATCATTTTGAGAGACTAAAGAATCAATGTTAACATAATATACATTTTCCATTTCTTCATGTAGAAAAAATTAATTCATTTTTTGAATTAAAAAAATTGAAAGAATATTCATCAAATTTAACCTAAAATCCATCGTCACATTGTTGTGAAATACTAAAAAGATTATAATTCAATAAAATAACAAAATGTACATTGGAAAACAATAATGAGTTAGAGATACCGATTTGGCCAAGTCCAATAATCTTTCTTTTGGCATTGTCACCAAAGGTGAAATTTCCACCATCAATTTTTTGTCAAATTCTTGAAGCATGAATAGTCTCAGGTCATGTGTCTTGAACAACCACTGTCCAAGTACCATACACTTTTAAATGTTCTCTTTAAGAATCATTCTTACAAAAATGTCAAATAAAAATAGATTTTGGTACCCATACTTGTTTGACTCTAGTAATATTAGTGAATACTGCTTTAGGAACCCATATATGTCTCATAGTTTTCCTATAAGAATTATATATAGTATATGAATAATAGACTCTATTTTATCCAGAAAAGTTTTAAATAGTAGAGTGTGTGTCATTATATGGACTAGCTAAATGTTTTACAGAACTAGGATTAAAGCATTATACCCTAGATTTAGTATCAAAATTAGTTCATTCATAATTTCTTTTACCGGGTTGATAGCCAATACCAATAGTATATTTAAGAGAAATCTGTTTACCTTTCATTTGTATCAAGGTATCTTTATCATTTGCAATAATTTCATGACCCCTTTTCAATTGATCTTTTGATTGTTTCAGTTCATTATTTTCTTTGAGTAATTGGGAATTTTTCTCCATTTATTCACTAAGTTAAGTATTAACAGTTGAGGTAAGATAACGTTGTTTCTTTAAAAACTTGTATTTATCTTTTAGTTCATTGCATGTATCTTAAAGCATATTACAGTACTAAACAATTTCTTCATAAGACATATTTTCAGAGTCACCCTCATATCAAGAATAATAGGTATTGTGTAATGGAGATTACAATGTTACCTTATATGTGTTTTTCATAAAACACATATTGGCTTTGATTGCCTATTCATCATGTAAAGATTCTAAGTAACTTGATCTGTCCTTAGAAGCACTCCATGTGAATTTCAATAACTTTTTATACTTTCTATATTGGTCCTCATATTTCAATCTGTACATGAGATTGTGACATTCAGACTTTATATGTCCCTTTTTCTTACATTAATTACAGAGTATCTCATTAGTCTTGTCACTTCTTTTCCAATCCTTCTTCCAGTGTCCTTTTTGATTATATCTTTTCATAAATTTAGGATTTCGGGAAAAGTTCTTTTTTTAAAAAAAAATCTCTTAATCCTTATGAATAATTGTGAAATCTCCTCATCAATGTTATTTGAGGATTGTTCCCTACTAGAACATTCTATAGGGACGTCCAATTTTCCTTTCTCCTTGTGTTTTGAGGTTGTGGTCTTGAACACAACTGATTTTCATTTTGGTTTATTTTCCTCATCCTTGTTTTCTTCCCGCTCCTCTTCAGACATCATTAGTTTTTCAATGAGTTCTTTTATAGGTTAAATGCGGATGTTGAATGATTCTAAAATAGTGGCAGAGGTTCCTCTCCATCTGCTTGGTAGGCATCTAAGAATAGTCATGATCTATTCTTTGGCTACAACATCTCTTCCATGAGAAACAGTTGTGTTGACAATTTCATTGAACCTGAGATACATGTCAAAAATAGGGACATCAGGTTTCATTTTATTTTTATGATATATAATATTATAAGTATTAAGTCTTATTCCATTCACACTATAAGTTCCTTTGTGTGATATAGACAAGGTATCAAAAATTTAATGGGTAGTTTTACATGCAGAAATTCTATTAAATTCTTCATCTACAAAAGAGAAATATAAAGCACTAGCATTGTAATTTTAATTGTAGGCAATCTTGGTAGGGTCATCCCAAGTGATTATATCAGTAGAAAGAATCTTATACTGATCTATAATTGATGACCAGATTTAAAAAATCATTCTTTCTAAATGGATTTCCATTTTAATTTTCCATTGGGCATAATTGGTTTCATTAGATTATGGTTTTATGTTTATAGCAGCACCTTCCAATCTGTTATCCTTGATAAATAATTACATTAAAAAAGCTATAAATTTATAATTACAGAAATTTAGAGATCATTAATTTATAAATATAATCATTGTCAAATAGGGTAAAAACAATGTCTTAACAGGAATACCAAACTCCATTGATACCAAATGTTGGTCGTAGTAGAGTACTCAAAAGGGGGTGAATTGAGTATCTATAAAATTTCTATTTAAAGATTATTCTTAACAGGTTCCCCAATAAATTTGAAAACATCCTTGTTAATAAAATTAATACAGTTATGAATGTTTGACTGTTTAAATAACTACTTAGAAGATTGATTAATTCATATTAATCATATTATCAGTTATTTATATTACTTTTGAAGATATTATAATAAGGAAAAAAATTATAACTTGTTTCCAGGATTAAATATCAAATTAATTTTACTGATTTATGAATTACAGAGTAAAATAGAAAAAACTAGTATAAACAACACAGCAGATATAAAACAAGTGGTTGAGTCTCAAGCTGAGACCAAATCCTCTCCACATAGCGATCACCTGGAACCAAGAAGTTTATATTAATAAACATGATCCACACTTTGAATCATGGTAAAAAAAAGTACATAGGACTATTCGGGTCACACGACCTCTTCCACAATTCTTCGTGGGTATGAACTTTGTCAGGTCAGATAGGGACATATTCCACACTTATCTATGGGAATACACATGTGTAAAAAGATGTATGAGAAAGGATATGGTGTATCCTTCAGTTTAATGTAGGGGACAATGTGTGTTTATTTATAGACACACACACGCTGTTCGAAAGCTAAAATCAATACACCATAGACCAAAGATGATGAGATATGGTTAGTGGTTTTTTGAGTGTTATTCTATGTAGCTCTAGACTTCTAGAATGAATGAGATGTAGTAATCGAGTCCCCTTGCGGAAAATAGAGTTTAAAAAGTTAGCTAGATCTTTCTCATGTTCTTTATAGAGTTGATAGTGCAAAAAATATTATCGACACTAGGCTTTGAGTATGATTCATGTTTTCTTCATCATTTCCAAGTTTCATGTGTCATTTCTTCTTTCAATATTTCTCGAACTTCTTCATTATCGCACACACACTTGTTCCTCCATCAGCTCTACATGGTTTCTGGACAGGCTATTCTTTTTAATATCGGAGAGCATGTGTTAGAGCCTATAGGATGCATGTATTATTCACCTCATACCTCATACTTTCAGGTGACATGTATACAATGAAACATTAATTATGTCAATGTATTTAAAATCATAAAATATTGCCATTATAGATTAAATTGAAAAATGATAAAAATAGATTAAGAAAGGTGTTACAGTTTGTTTGGAAACAGTGTCTCAATGAAATAGTGTCTCCTTGAAATAGAGTCTCTTTATTTTTATTTTAGAGGTGATATAGATATGATGGAAAAATTGTATAAAGATCGGGAACCGATAGCACAGATGCGATGTTTGATCACATTGTCTGTTCACAGTGTCTAGGTCAGAGTGTCTTGGTCACGTTGTCTGGTCAGGGAGTCTGGTGAAGGTGTCTAGGTCATGGTGTCTGGTCACGGTGTCTGTGTCACAGTTTCTTGTCACAGGGTCTGCGTCACAGTGTCTGGGTCATGGTGCTTTTGTCACAGTGTCTGGGTCACGGTGTCTGGTCACGGTGTCTGGTTCACGGTGTCTGGGTCATCGTGTCTGGTCACGTTGTCTGTGTCCTTTTCCCAAAAAACATAACCTGTAACAGACTCATGGTTTCCCAGACTTACCTAAATATCTATATATAGACCTAAATATTGATATCCACATAATGAATTAATCTTAATCATTTATCAAGGAAATCCATTATAACACAAACTAAAAATAGATTACAATAATTATTTATGGAATAAAGAAACTAATCATCTATACACATTATTGGAGACATATTATATAGGATTAAAAAATCTAAAAGAGTGTATAGAACTTGTGAAAATTAAAAAATTATTAACACTTGAAGAGTCCAACAAATACTTCTCAAAGGTGGAACCTTTTTAGGTTTTATCCATATATAAAAACAATTTATAGTCAAATATACATAGTAAAATGTAAGGAGGAACTCTATAAGTCTAATTTATGGAACTCTAGTAGAGGTTTTGGAGTGGTAGATATAATTTTTTTTGAAAATGAATGTTACACTGACTGAAAGGTTTTAGATGGATGATTCAATTATAAGTGGCATCTTGACATTGTATAATAGTAGAAGTGTAGTGACTCAAATAAATTCCATGGAAGTAACTCTAAGAACATGTAATAGTAATTCTCAATGATTTAACTGTAAATTTTGTTGAAAATCGATTACATAATAGTAACATGTATAAAAAAGAGTGAATTCATGAAATATTCCAAAGAAACATTATATACTAGGAGATAGAATTGAGATAGTGGGAAACAACAAATAAATTTAGATAAATACATAAATATAAGAGCTATGTGGAAGAAAACATAAATGAGAACCTGAGGTATGATTATTGGTTTCACCGTATGGGCCTTATTATACAAATATAGATGGATCATTTGAAAAAATATTATGTTATATTAATCATTCTATAAATCCCCAATAAAGGTATTGTAGTTTTCCCTCCCCACAATGGAGTATGATTCATATCTATACCTTGAAAAAATATGGGTTTTTACTTCAATTTTTTCATATATTCATTTCCTTATTAAAATAATTTATGTTTAGTTATTATGTGGGGTTTTTCATTATGATGTGGTAATTTTGATTTGTTATTATTATTAATTCCAAATTTCTTAAGATGGGTTTGTTTTTGCATATTATCTCCCCACATTATATTTTGATTGACATCTACCATGGCATCACTGGAAGATATTATTGTTCCCAAAAAGTGGTATCATATCTATGGTTGAAGGGGTTTGATATTATCAAACCATGGGGATGTTTATATAGATCTTGGATAAGTATCATCATTATTCAATTTTCATAATTGGTGAGTTTCAATTTGAAATTGGTAATCTGTCTTTCATGATCTCAAATCTAGTCATATATCTCTATATTTATAGGTGATAGTGTTGGATGGGGATAAGTTCTGAGTGGAATGTTATATAGAATCTATTTTTTTATTCTGGAGAATTTAGTTGGGAGATTGTATTCATCCGAAGATCCTTTATCATTCATTGATTGGTACCAAGAAAAATGAGATGAAAAAAGTTTAATGGGTACTGAATCAGGGGAGATGAAAAATAGAGAATGGCATTGGATTGATAATAAATAAAAATTTGGGATTTTGTTTTCATTATCCTATATTTAGAATTATAATATTTGAGAATTTAAAAATAATTTATAACATATGAATACTCTCAATAACATGAAAATTGGAAGTGAATCCCAATTATTATGGTATTTATATATTATTGTTTGTTCGATATGATGATAAGGAGTATAAAACAAACACTATTTCATATCAATGACTTCAACATAATAGTGAGTCATTTGGAACCACTAATGATTAAACTCGCAGGTCTAGAGTGGGTGATACTATTACTCCAATCACTCCATGAATCATGGGATCTAGTGCTAAATTTAGTGAGAAACTGAACATAAAGACTGAATTAGTGTTTTCAGATGTTAAATATATGGTCTTAAATAACTAATTTAGTTAAAATAAAATACATTAATTTTATTGAAATATATAGAGTGTATAAATAATTTGGAAAATCATAGACTACAAGAGTACCATGGAATGAAACGTTAGAAGAATATTGAGTAGGAAATTCGTTGAAGAATTTATCCCCATATGTTGGAATTATGGGATGAATGTTCACCTAAAGAAAGACATCAATGATCATAGAGTGAATTATAAGAGATACACTCCCAGAAGTAGACCAATGTGTCAAACATTTGAATATTATGTTTGAATACTACTGAATGACACCATATTTCTTGTTCCATGGATTATAGTCTATTGAGATTTATTTAACCCAATTTTTGAGAGGAGGAGTGCGAGGAACAATACTTTGACAAGATTCTGAAATTTGGATCCTCTAGATGATAAATATACCATGATTGTTGTATATTTTGATGTATCTAATAAGATAAGTATTGGATGTATACTAGACATGAAGGTAATTTGAAGCATTTCATTATTGAGTGAAAACATAATTTCTTATTGGGTAGTTAGACAATGTAGATTATTTTACATGATTTATGGATGGATTGTGGAAAATTTCATATGGTTCCATGATGGAAATCAATGGATTGATGGAAAAAATTGTGTTCATCATAGGAGTATAGAAGGGTTCAATGCATGATGAATAGTTAACTTTTATAAATTTATTCCATGATTGTCAGGTTACCTTACTGGGAAAAGAATGTATATCATTACTTCTTAATGTATTCTACATTTAAAAAACCTGGATTATAGGGAATGTAAACATTTCATGATTTCAAATTATTAAAAGGTGTATTTCAAAAAAAAGGATCCATAGAAATAAAAATATGAGTCATTCCATGTCGAGGATTGGGGGGATCTATAGCGATCTAAAATAGGGTATCATTGATTTATGTGTTATGAAATGATGATATGATATTGAATTTTTTTTATTATATGTATATAAAAATTCCAAGGTTTTTCGAACATTCTTCTGAAAGTGGACCATGGTGTAAAATATACTATATTAAAACATAAGTTGTTAATGTCTTATAATGATGGGGTGTATAGAGGTATATAGTTTCAATGATTATACTGGTGTATGGTTATAATGTCTGAGAAGATTGCACCATGTACATTGGAACATCAATGTTTCATGGAGAGGTTGAATCTAATATTGGATGAATTGGAAATGACTATGATATTTCGTATGGGTTTACTCAACAAGATTCGTGTATTGGTAGTGAATTGTGTGGTATAATTGATCAATTAGAGTCCTTATTCTTCATTAGGGTAGGAATTCCTAAAACACTACTGGTTTAGAAGAATGTTTGACCTCCCAATATTAAGGTCTTCATATCACTCTCTTATATAAGAATTATGGAGGTAAAAACATGACACTATGATCTATGTAGGTTATATATCATACTATGGTGATGAAGAGTTTTTTTGTTTAATATTAGATAACCATTATTATATGATTAACAAAATTAAAAACATCATTTTCAATGAAGAGATCATAGGGATGGATTAGAACTCACCTGAGGTTTCTTATGAGAGTAATGCATCAATACAGGTGGATGATTAACTAAATGTATGTCTTAGTAAAACTTTTTCATGAGAATTAAAAAATAACCTCTGTACAGGAATAACTAGACTATTATGAAGTTACATATGATGAGAGATAATTTCTAGTAGTGATTCCATGGATGATAATTTTAGTGGGGTAAGGAAATATTAAACATTGTGGAATATTTTTATAATGGATAACTATAGAAGATAATATTCATGATGTTATAGTAATAGAATGAGTAGATACCTAAATGTATTTTTAGAGATCTACCAATAATTTGAAACATGTGAATATGTACGAATATATCCTTCATGGTTCCTATATATAATAGTGATTCTGAGAGCCCAAAAAAAGCATGACATATGAAATAATCAAATTAATGTGAGTTTTACATACTTTATTAGATTGATTCCATCTATGAGTCTACAACATGTATTCTTAAGAATGTATTTTGTGATGATATTTCATAAAAACCATATATATGTAATAAAGGAATTAATTTATGGTAAAAGAGGTAAAATTATTGAGTGGTCATGAATGAGTTTAAAAAATTTGATGGTCTAGGTTTCTATGAGATAATTACAACTGTAATTAAACATATGACCCATTATATAAAACATAGTGTGACTTCCATGAAACATTATAATCATGAATAGTTGTACATGAAGAAAAAAAATTCATTCATGGGTACTTCGATGTATAAATATACATTGAAATGGTGGCAGGTTTTATAGAGAATCAGAACCAATACATTGTGGGAAAGAAGAAGTGTTAGGTTTTTAGTATTATCAAATATACATGTAAATGGAATCACATTGTAACGCCCCGACCCCAGCTACCCAGAGTCAGTGCATTACTTCGTAACTTTGGCATGATCTCAAAAGATCAAGTCTCGAAAGACCGATTAGTTTAGTAGCCTTGGAAACACTAGATACATTCATAAGTCTTTCATTACATCAAAAAGTAAACAAACTACAATAACATGGTCTTCATAGTCCACACTCATATCCTCACTGACTATTCTTGCAAGTCAGTCATAATACACTTCTTCACATCCTGGAAAATATTAAAACATTGAAAGGGGTGAGCTCAGATGCTCAGTAAGGATAACAATATTGCGGAAGCTTTTATAAGAAAACATAAGCATTTAAGGAAATGTATAACTAAAACAAAAGCCTTATTGAACTTGAACTTCAGCATAATATGGCAATAGTAAAATAAAATAATTCCATTACTTGCTCACATGGATATTATACTAGACGAATAATCAAATGAAATATCAATAACCACTTTCATAATGAGGGAATGTATAATGCCGGACATTCTGAAACATTTTGTCAAGGCCTCGGCCAAGACGTCTAAAATGATTAAGGCCTCGCCCAAAACCATAAATCAAATTGGGAAAGGGCCTCGGCCAATTCCACGTCTAGTTGTCTCATGAGACCTACCGATTCATCGAGGAGCTATAGCGGGCTCCACCCGTCACATATTAAGTCCAATACATTCCTCATATGAATAGGTTTAAACATAACATAAATATTCGTATTAAAACTAGCATACGAAATGTCAACAATTTCTCCATAAACTATGGATGGTATAAAATAACACATCCACAGTCAAATATTTCCCAAAATGTTCAATGGAAGTTTTGTATCATAAATCAATTTCAATTAAAATTAAAACCCATCAAAGGATGTTGACATGGACGAAATCAAATCTATTCGAGAGAAATATCTCTCCTTTTTGAAATCATTTAAAAGTACCATAATTATAAAATAATACATTTACCTTGAAAATATTCTAATAATCTTGTTAGGGAAGCTTCGACGAAGTTATAATGGCGGAAAATAGCCGCACCCGCCGTATAAGTAAAAAACATTCTTACCTTAAATTTGTCAAAAAGGTCAAAAAGTATATTGTTTGGAAAACGACGGTAAGATTCATTTCAAAAACGTATAAGGGTATAAATGACTTTAACCCATTTTCCATTTAATAGTAAATTTTTTTTGAAAGACATTTTTAAGAAACATGGATGTGGATGATAACGAGGTCCCAGTAGATAATTATGTATAAACAACCTTGGATAATGAAGAGGTTGTGAAGTAAACCCTTACCTTGTACTTTTCCTTGGTTGGGGTAGGTTAACCTCCTGTATAATGGTGAAATAATTGTTATTAAATTATACAAGAATCATATACATTCCTATGATATCATATATGATCTTTTAACATTGCTTTGTTAACAATATCTTAGATTTATCGTTGTTTCGGGTGTTAACTTACTCGTTTTCTTTTATATGTTTTGTTACGTAAGTCGTGTTTTTCATGGATAGGTTGTATCTTATTCATATCCAGAATGATATCATGTCCTTAAAAATTATTTTTAAATCATCAAATGATAATTATACTTGAATGGATACGACGGAGAATGAATCTCATCGCGTTCGTGGAGATGGTAGTCCGTACGTACGCACGAGCGACAATATCATTATTTTGATATTAATATAATATATAATTGGATAGTGTATCATATATACAGAATCATTATCATGTTATATTTATTATTTACACGAATTACATATCATTATTATACCTATCTAAATAATAATATATTGAATAACAATTACACCACGACGTGGAGACGGTAAGCCGTACGTACGCACGTATGGTGACATGTCATTCAAATGATGGGTAGAATACTGAATATGGTTGTTCCATATTTATAATAACATCACAGTATATAGAAGATACTGGAGTTATAATTTTAGAATTGAAAAAATAAACAAAGAGGGAGTGGAAGAAGAAAGAAACTTGAAAGAGGGTGATGAAAATGTTACCTCTTCTTCGGGTTCTTCCTTTTGATTTGATCAAAAGGACTCCTTAGGATGGCTTTCTGACTAAAGTAAAGCTTATAGGATGAAGGGAGAGAAGTTGGGAGAGTATTTGGGCAGAGTTTGGCCGAACCAAAAGGCTTGGAAGTGTGAATAAGGTGGTAGAGGTGGGGGCCTTTTATAAGAGGAGAGGAGGGGCTCTTTTGGAAAGATTGAAATGTTACATTATTATACAATGCTTTTCGGATTCTAAAGGTCCCACACTTATATAATTCGTGGATAAGGTGATAAGGGTTCGAAATATCCTCATCCAATAGGCTTTGGACAAGTGTAAACCTTGGATTTTGCATTATCTTCTCATTTTATTTAAATCGTTAAATAATGAGGTCATCGCTGCACCATAATGATGTAATAAATAATTTAATTTATTTAATGTCTAAAAATTATAAAAAAAATTCTATGATGTAGTAAATCTTTTTAGGTTTCTAATGAATATTTATAGTCAAAATTTGGATCTGTGTAACCCCACTTAAAAACTGTTTTAGTAAAACAACTCATGTTTGTGTCAATTTAATTTTAACATTAAATAAATATATATTAATGTCATTTTCCAACTAAAGTGGCTCCATGGGGTCCCCAAGTTGACCCATGGGTTGTCTTGGTCGTCCATGACTCATCCAATAGGAGTAGGACAAGTGTCAAGATCATCTCATATTATTAAAACATTATTTTTACCTTAAACTACACTAATTACCTCTAATCGCGATTAAGAACTGAAAAGTTACTATTCACCAAAAAATTATTTTAATCTCATTGAACCACATTTTACTTCTTAATGACAACCATGTATGTCAGATTTTTGAAAATAAAATCACAGAAGTGGTAATATTTCATTTTAACGAAAAATCAGTTTTTAACAACCACTTAGTGGTTTCACTATTCATCAAAAATTGAAGTTTTTCTGAATAAGGCCAAAATTTCACCCTAAGCTGTAATTGATATTCTGAATTCAAAAATGATGTCTATTTTAAAAAATTCCCAACATATAAGTTGTATTAATTAATTTTATAATTAATTCCCGCTGTTACAACAAATAGCATGTTTTTAAGAAACAATTTATATCAAAAGATTGGCAATTGTTTATGTCCAATCTCAATGTTAAATTAATTCTAATGACCACCATTGGATAAAATGGTAAAAATATATTCTAATTATACTTTAAAACCACTATATATTATAATTTATCACTATAAATTATTTTGATTAAAAAAGTTGTTTTTAAGTATTTTTCACTATTCATAAAAATTTAGAAGTTCTCAGAAAAATACCAAAAATCCAACATAGGGTAATTTCAATATTCCGAATCCAAAAATGAAGTCCATTTTGATAAATAAAATTTATAAAATTTCAAAAAGTATGTATTACTATTCACAACGACTAGTTTAATTAGTTGTGGTGTGTCTTAGAGCTCGAGGTTGCGTACAACACATGCTATTGCATTATTCGAAGGGAAACGTACAGTGGAAGCTTGGGGTGTTACATTCTACCCTCCTTCAAATAATTGTGTCCTCGCAATTTCTAGGGTATTACTGCATAAAAACACTCGGGTGGTTTTTCATCATAAATTCCTCAGGTTCCCACGTTTCCTCTTCCATTTTATGATTTCTCCACAAAACCTTCACCAGACGAGTCGTCCGGTTTCTCAGCACCTGCTCCCTCACATCAAGAATCCCGACGGGCTCTTCACAATAGGAATGATCGGGTTCCAGTTCTAATTCCTCATAGGTGAGTACATGCGTTGGGTCACGCATGTATTTCCTCAACAGAGATACGTGGAACACATCGTGAACTTTGGAGAGACTTGGCGGCATTGCCAATCGGTATGCTACAGCCCCAATTCGTTCTAGAATTTCGAAAGGTCCGATGTACCTGGGACTCAATTTACCTTTCTTACCAAAACGTATGACTCCCTTCCATGGAGATACCTTCAGGAAATCATGATCACCGACTTGAAATTCCAAATCCTTCCTTCGATTATCGGCATAGCTCTTCTGCCTACTTTGAGCTGCTTTGATGTGATTTTGGATTACTTTCACCTTTTCCACCATTTCCCCCACCAGTTCTGGGCCTACATGTTCTCTTTCACCAACGTCATCCCAACAGGATGGTGTACGACATCTCTTTCAATATAACGCTTCATATGGTGCCATCTGAATACTCGAATGGAAGCTATTGTTATAGGAAAATTCTACCAGTGGTAAATATTGATCCCACATACCCTGAAAGTCAAGAGAGCATGATCTCAACATGTCTTCTAATGTTTGAATAGTCCATTCTGATTGTCCATCTGTTTGAGGGTGATAGGCAGTGCTCAAACGAAGTTCAGTATCCAAGGACTTTTGAAGACTTTTCCAGAATCTTGAAGTAAAACGAGGATCACGATCAGAAACAATCGATAGGGGTACTCCATGAAGTCTTACAACTTCATTAATATATAGTCTTGCTAGACATTCAAGTGGTAGATCCTCCCGTATAGCCAGAAAATGTGCTGACTTAGTAAGTCGATCAACAATGACCCATATTGCATCATTCCTTCTAGGAGTCTTTGGTAGTCCCATGACAAAGTCCATCGTAATATTATCCCATTTCCACTCAGGTATGGGAAGAGGTTGCAATACTCCACCAGGATGTTGCCTTCCAGCTTTCACTTGTTGACAAACCATACACCTCAACACAAAATCAGCAATCTCCCTCTTCATATTGTCCCACCAAAAATGTTCCTTCAAATCTCTATACATTTTGGTGCTCCCAGGGTGTATAGAGAAGTTGGAACTATGAGCATCATCCAGCAATTCCCTTTTTAGATCAGGTATATCGGGAACACAAATTCTCTTCCCGAATTTCAAAATTCCATCCTTATACACAAATTCGTTCAGTCTTCCATCATTCACACCATTAATCTTTTCTGAAATTCTTCATTATTGGTCTGAGAACTCTTAATCCTTTCTAGTAATGATGGTTTGGCAACCATTTGAAAAAGCATTGATGTTTCACCTTCCCTAGTTATTCCAATGTCCATCTTCACTAGATCCAAGAAAATTGGATCCCTTTCAATTCTCATCACATTCAAAACTCCATGGTCTTTTCTACTCAAAGCATCTTCCACCTTGTTTGCCTTCCCCGGGTGGTAGTGTATCGTGCAATCATAATCCTTGAGTAGTTCAAGCCATCGCCTTTGCCTCATGTTGAGTTCTTTTTGTGTGAAAATATACTTCAAACTCTTGTGATCAGTATAAATCTCACATTTTTCACCATAGAGGTAATGTATCCATATCTTTAAAGCAAAGATCACAGCTGCTAAATAAAGATCATGAGTAGGATAGTTTTTCTCATGAATTTTTAGCTGTCGTTATGCATAGGCAATGACCTTATCATTCTGCATAAGGACACAACCGAGTCCTTTCTTCGATGCATCACTATAAATAACAAAACCATCATTCCCCGATGGTAGAGTCAATACAGGGGCATTGACTAATCTTATCTTTAGTTCTTCAAAACATTCTTCACACTCTTTTGTCCAGACAAATTTAATCCCTTTACGTGTGAGCTTTGTCAATGGGTTAGCCAATCTGGAAAAATTCTGGACGAAACGTCGATAATAACCTACTAAACCAATAAAACTGCGTACCTCAGTTATACTTGTCGGTGCTGGCCATTCTTGGATTGCCTTGGTTTTAGAAGGATCAACGGAAATTCCATCCTTAGAGACAATATGGCCAAGAAAAGAAATCTCATGAAGCCAGAATTCACACTTGCTAAATTTCTCATATAATTCATGTCTTCTAAGAGTCTTTAGGATAATGCGTAAGTGATTTTCATGATCTTCGTGGATTTTGGAGTATACCAAGATATCACCAATAAATACCACTACAAAGTCATCAAGATATTCCTTGAAAACTCTATTCATTAGATCCATGAAAACAGAGGGTGCATTAGTCAATCCAAAAGGCATTACTGTAAACTCGTAATGCCCATACCTTGTTCGAAATGCTGTCTTTGGAACTTCTTCCTTCTTCACACACAACTGATGGTATCCAGACCGAAGGTCAATCTTTGAAAAGTATTGAGCTCCATGCAGTTGGTCAAACAAATCATCAATGCGAGGTAGGGGATACTTATTCTTTATTGTTATAGCATTGATCTCCCTATAATCAATGCACAACCTCATAGATCCACCTTTCTTCTTAACAAAAAGAACAGGGGCTCCCCAAGGAGAAACACTAGGGCGAATAAATACCTTATTACTCAATTCCTCTAGTTGTTTCTTTAGTTCAACTAATTCCACAGTGGCCATTCTATAAGGGTTCTTCGATATGGGCCTTGATCCATGAATTAAATCAATTGAAAACTCAACTTCTCGTTCTGGAGGATGTCCAGGTAAATCTTCCGGAAACACATCAACATATTCTCTCACAATAGGTACATCCTCTATTTGAATATTCCTTTCCTCATCCTCAGTAATTTCCTTCTCTTCCTCCCAAATAATTGAATTTAGTTGAGCTACTGGGGGTGGATCTAGATAAGAATTATGTGGAGACGATTCTGCTCTAAAGATAAGGTGTTCCTTATCATCATCATCAAGAATCGTAACCTCTTTCCTCCTACAATAAATTTTTGCATCATGGTCCAAAAGACAATCCATACCGAGGATTATATCAAATTCAATCATGGGTATGACGATGAGATCAGCAGGTAAAGAACATTTAGGTGCTCTAATGGGAACTAATCGACAAAACTTTGTTGCAACAATACTTCCCTTAGGGGTTTTGACCGACAACTCCCTTGTTAAATCAAATTGGAAATATCTAATTTTCTTAGAAAACTGGGAAGATATGAAACAATGCGATGATCCAGAATCAAATAATGCATTTGCTAAACTTGAGGAAACCATTAAATTACCTGCCACCATGTCTTTCGGAGCTTCCACCTCAGCAGTAGTGATAGCATAAGCTTGGCCTTGATCCCTTGTCCTCTTCTGAGGTAAGTTCCCCTAACACTTAGGACATTCATTTGCATAATGTCCCTTCTCTCTACAATTATAACATTCCATGTTGACAGCCGCTTTCTTTCCCTTGCATTCATGAGCTTGGTGGCCTTTTTCACCACACTTGTAACATACTCCTTTTCCTTTTAGATAGGCACCAGGGTGCTTCCTACCACAATTATCACAGGGTGGAAATTCATTTCTACCCTTCTTCCGTGTTTCCTTATTTCCCTTCCCAGAGTTTTCAGCGGATCTCGTCTTATCTTTCTTTGATTTAAAGTCATAATACATAGAGAATTCCTTTTCCATCTTGATGGCGCACGAGACAATACCTTCGTATGAAGAGAAGGTTTATGATACTAAAGCTCGATGGAGAAATGGTTTCAACCCATCAAAGAAACGATCAGTCTTACTTCTTGGGTTACGTATGTAATCTGCAGCATACCTTGCTAACCTTGTAAAGTTAGCCTCATACTTTGCGACATTCTCATCCTCCTTCTGCCTCAGACTCAGAAATTGCCTTTCCATATCTGCTCGATGGTCTCGAGGAAAGTATTTTTCTAAGAACAGCTCTTTGAACTCCTGCCATTCCATGTTTTTTAATTCATCATCTTCCTTTGTGTTTTGAATTAGTGACCACCATTGATCGGCATCTCCAGTGATGCGGTAAACTGCCATGACACCATTCTCCCTTTCACTACTTCCCAAGGCATGGAATATTTTCTCTAAGGAATTTATCCATTGCTCAACTGCTATAGGATTTGAACTCCCATTGAAGGTTGGCGGTTGTTGCCTCATGAAACGGTCTAGCATTGATCCTCCACGTTGCGGATCAGGGTGCTCTATACGAGTAATGTTGTTATTCATAACCTGCGTGAGTTGTCCCAGTACGGTGAGAAGCTGATCAGCACCGGTTGTATCACTATCTCCACCATAATTATCCTGAGCATGAGGGCAATCCCTACACGGAGTGCGTGCATTGATACAGTTTCCATTCCTTCCACTAGGCGCCATTTCTAAATAATGGCATAAACTAGATTAGTTCATGAATCAAAATACATAATTCCATACTTGTAAAACACTTAACATAAATTGAACTAATTATGGATATAATCCATAATAATAAAAATGTTTTCTTTGAGGAAGTATATACTCGTAACCCTTCATAGTGGTTTGTAAAGAAAATGGGAATTATCCAAAGCATATCCCCCGGGAGTGTCGTAACCAAGAGTGCAGCAAGGCCCGTTGTCGTGCACCAGTTCCCGTTCGAGTCTAGCTCAAAGCGGTGTTTTCGGGTTTTACCCCAAGGTACATCTGTGCCAGAGCCGCCTCTACCTACTCGTATCCAGACAGGGATGTATTGCTCGGAAAAATCACAACATCTCTACAATACCAAAATTCTAGGAAGTTCTTCTATACTAATCCTCAAAGTCTATCTTCGGGATATGTGCTCTAATCAGAGTTTATCTAAATCTATCTTCCAAGTTTAGTACTGAACTGCCTCTGATACCAACTGTAACGCCCCGACCCCAGCTACACAGAGTCGGTGCATTACTTCGTAACATTGTCATGATCACAAAAGATCAAGTCTCGAAAGACCGATTAGTTTAGTAGCCATGGAAACACTAGATACATTCATAAGTCTTTCATTACATCAAAAAGTAAACAAACTACAATAACATGGTCTTCATAGTCCACACTCATATCCTCACTGACTATTCTTGCAAGTCAGTCATAATACACTTCTTCACATCCTGGAAAATATTAAAACATTGAAAGGGGTGAGCTCATATGCTCAGTAAGGATAACAATATTGCGGAAGCTTTTATAAGAAAACATAAGCATTTAAGGCAATGTATAACTAAAACAAAAGCCTTATTGAACTTGAAATTCAGCATAATATGGCAAAAGTAAAATAAAATAATGCCATTACTTGCTCACATGGATATTCTACTAGACGAATAATCACATGAAATATCAATAACCACTTTCATAATGAGGGAATGTATAATGCCGGACATTCTGAAACATTTTTTCAAGGCCTTGGCCAAGACGTCTAAAATGATTAAGGCCTCGGCCAAAACCATAAATCAAATTGGGAAAGGGCCTCGGCCAATTCCACGTCTAGTTGTCTCATGAGACCTACCGATGCATCGAGGAGCTATAGCGGGCTCCACCCGTCACATATTAAGTCCAATACATTCCTCATATGAATAGGTTTAAACATAACATAAATATTCGTATTAAAACTAGCATACGAAATGTCAACAATTTCTCCATAAACTACGGATGGTATAAAATAACACATCCACAGTCAAATATTTCACAAAATGTTCAATGGAAGTTTTGTATCATAAATCAATTTCAATTAAAATTAAAACCCATCAAAGGATGTTGACATGGATGAAATCAAATCTATTTGAGAGAAATATCTCTCCTTTTTGAAATAATTTAAAAGTCCCATAATTATAAAATAATACATTTACCTTGAAAATATTCTTATAATGTTGTTAGGGAAGCTTCGACGAAGTTATAATGGCGGAAAATAGCCGCACCCACCGTATAAGTAAAAAAACATTCTTACCTTAAATTTTTCAAAAGGTCAAAAAGTACATTGTTTGGAAAACGACGGTAAGATTCCTTTCAAAAACTTATAAGGGTATAAATGACTTTAACCCATTTTCCATTTAATAGTAAAAATGTTTTGAAAGACATTTTTAAGAAACATGGATGTGGATGATAACGAGGTCCCAGTAGATAATTATGTATAAACAACCTTGGATAATGAAGAGGTTGTGAAGTAAACCCTTACCTTGTACTTTTCCTTGTTTGGGGTAGGTTAACCTCTTGTATAATGGTGAAATAATTTTTATTAAATTATACAAGAATCATATACATTAATATGATATCATATATGATCTTTTAACATTGCTTTGTTAACAATATCTTAGATTTATCGTTGTTTCGGGTGTTAACTTACTCGTTTTCTTTTATATGTTTTGTTACGTAAGTCGTATTTTTCATGGATAGTTTGTATATTATTCATATCCAGAATGATATCATGTCCTTAAACATTATTTTTAAATCATCAAATGATAATTATTCTTGAATGGTTACGACGGAGAATGAATCTCATCGCGTTCGTGGAGACGGTAGTCCGTACGTACGCAGGAGCGACAATATCATTATTTTGATATTAAAATAATATATAATTGGATAGTGTATCATATATACAGAATCATTATCATGTTATATTTATTATTTACATGAATTACATATCATTATTATACCCATCTAAATAATAATATATTGAATAACAATTACACCACGACGTGGAGACGGTAAGCCGTACGTACGCATGTATGGTGACATGTCATTCAAATGATGGGTATAATACTGAATATGGTTGTTACATATTTATAATAACATCACAGTATATAGAAGATACTGGAGTTATAATTTTAGAATTGAAAAAATAAACAAAGAGGGAGTGAAAGAAGAAAGAAACTTGAAAGAGGGTGATGAAAATGTTACCTCTTCTTCGGGTTCTTCATTTTGATTTGATCAAAAGGACTCCTTAGGATGGCTTTCTGACTAAATTAAAGCTTCTAGGATGAAGGGAGAGAATTTGGGAAGGTATTTGGGCAGAGGTTGGCCGAACAAAAAGGCTTGGAAGTGTGAATAAGGTGGTAGTGGTGGGGGACTTTTATAAGAGGAGAGGAGGGGCTCTTTTGGAAAGATTGAAATGTTACATTATTATACTATGATTTTCGGATTCTAAAGGTCCCACACATATATAATTCGTGGATATGGTGATAAGGGTTCGAAATATCCTCCTCCAATAGGCTTTGGATAACTGTAAGCCTTGGATTTTGCATTATCTTCTCATTTTATTTAAATCGTTAAATAATGATGTCATCGCTGCACCATAATGATGTCATAAATAATTTAATTTATTTAATGTCTAAAAATTATAAAAAAAATAATATGATGTAGGAAATCTTTTTATATTTCTAATGAATATTTATAGTCAATATTTGGATCTGTGTAACTCCACTTAAAAACTGTTTTAGTAAAACAACTCATGTTTGTGTCAATTTAATTTTAACATTAAATAAATATATATTAATGTCATTTTCCAACTAAAGTGGCTCCATGGGGTCCCCAAGTTGACCCATGGGTTTTCTTGGTCGGCCATGACTCATCCAATAGGAGTAGGACAAGTTTCAAGCTCATCTCATATTATTAAAACATTATTTTTACCTTAAACTACACTAATTACCTCTAATCGCGATTAAGAACTTAAAAGTTACTATTCACCAAAAAATTATTTTAATCTCATTGAACCACATTTTACTTCTTAATGACAACCATGTATGTAGGATTTTTGAAAATCAAATCACAGAAGTGGTAATATTTCATTTTAACGAAAAATCAGTTTTTAACAACCACTTAGTGGTTTCACTATTCATCAAAAATTGAAGTTTTTCAGAATAAGGCCAAAATTTCACCCTAAGCAATAATTGATATTCTGAATTCAAAAATGATGTCTATTTTAAAAAATTCCAAACATATAAGTTGTATTAATTAATTTTATAATTAATTCCCGCTGTTACAACAAATAGCGTGTTTTTAAGAAACAATTTATATCAAAAGATTGGCAATTGTTTATGTCCAATTTCAAAGTTAAATTAATTCTAATGACCACCATTGGATAAAATGGTAAAAATATATTCTAATTATACTTTAAAAACACTAAATATTATAATTTATCACTATAAATTATTTTAATTAAAAAAGTTGTTTTTATGTATTTTTCACTATTCATAAAAATTTAGAAGTTCTCAGGAAAATACCAAAAATCCAACATAGGATAATTTCAATATTCTGAATCCAAAAATGAAGTCCATTTTGATAAATAAAATTTATAAAATTTCAAAAAGTAGGTCTTACTATTCACAACGGCTAGTTTAATTAGTTGTGGTGTGTGTTAGAGCTCGAGGTTGCGTACAACACACGCTATTGCATTATTCGAAGGGAAACGTACAGTGGAAGCTTGGGGTGTTACACACATGTTAAATTAATTCATTATAAATTAGAAGTTAATCTAATATAATTTATATCACTATAATAATATGATGGTTTTGATAATGGGAGATTCATCATCCTATTTTTATATATTAATGATATGGTTTATATTGGACAGGTAAGGGAAAGGGTTTATGTTATTAATATTGAATGTTTTTAAGGCTTTGAGTTGAAGGATATCAATATGAATGAATAAATCTTAGTAGTAAAAATATTAGGGAACTTATGTTTCATTACATTGCACCAAAATTAGTAGGGTTTCATTTTAAAAGTGGTACAGAACTCTAACACTAGAAAGGTGAAACCGGTGTCCACACCCCATGATAGAAATTGAAAATTGATAAATGAGCTGGAACCCAGAAAGGATTAAAAGATGTACTATATATAAAATGATCCCAACATGCTGCAGTTGGAATATATTTGTATTCCATGGTTTCTACTCGAATGGACATTTTATAAGAACTAAGTTTTGATGGTGTGTATATATTGAATATAGGAAGAAAACATTTAGAGGATATTATGTGGATTATATAGTAACTAAAGTGATCAATAATATTAGTACATATCATCAGAAATAATGGTTCATTATAGGGGTTTTCTAAATATGGATTTGGGTGAGTTTAATAGAACCTTACGAACACCATTTAATGTATGTTCTCTTTGAATAAAATAACAATAAAATTTATACCGGAGATTAAACAGGTAATAGAAATCTTGACAATCGGAGTAGAGGACATGATATTAATGGAATATGGTAAAGAGCTAACCTGGTTGATGATCTAGTTAGAATTTCTCCAAAAAATGAATGTTGATTGGATATTTATTTTTTGATTTACAATGTGTGATTCAATTGGCCAAGAATTTGGTTTTTGGAAAAATAATAATCATTTGAACTATCACATAAAGATGTAGTTCCTAGAGTATAGAGTATTGGTTCAATATAAAATAGAAGGGTCCAGAAATGTTATATATTTTGTGAAAATGGTTTTAGTATGGGAAATATTGTGCTAGATTGGTGATACATTGGAGATGTGATGACCTAAAGCTGGGTATGGTAACCATGTAACTACTCATTATGTTTATGGAACAAATGGATGTTTTTATATTTTTACAGAGTACATAGTGGAAAATACTAATAAATTATTCTCTTGTTGGACATTAATATATTTCATCCATGTTTAAAAACAATTTTTAGGCATCAAAATAGGGAAGATACTAGTTATTCTATCAAATAGAATTTATGGTTTTAGATAAAAATAAAAAATGTTTAAAAAAATTAGTTTTTTATTTTGAAAATTGTTTAACGTAAAACAATGAAAGAAAAAAATTGATGAATTCTATGAAATAATTTGGGTTTTGAGAGAAATAGATTACGGTGATCATTTTAATTTCACTAAATATAATTTCGAGTTCATATATATTATAATTTCATTTGGGATTTAATTATATATTTGGTTGAGGTTAATAAGAATCCCAATTACACTCTAATACATTATATCGAGGCATATAGAACCAAACCAAGAAATATAAATCAGGTATCAGTGTTCAAGCCCTTATGAATGGTATATGTGATTCCAGGAAAATTTATTTCTAAATTTGTGACATAATGAAAATGATACTTGTGTGACTTAATTTTTAAAACACAGGTGACATAGAAAAAACTACACACCTATCATTTAGAAGCATGATCATTTCATCTACTCATATTGAAACAAAGAATTAAAATCTTAATCAATGTAAGATGAAACTAAATGATTTTATTTTAAAAAAAAATAAAAACCATAAAAGTATATAATTGGACTGTTTTAACTTCCATAAAAAGATTGTATCTTCCATAAAACGTTTGCACACTATTTAACTTACCACCAAGAGGTGGTGGAAACATGTATGGGACTCCACTTTGATCATTTTATCCCTTGGAGGACAAAACAATAATGAATATATAGAATGATATGAGGAAACTTTTGGATATATAAATGGGTATTTGTTTAGTCCAATTTTTAATCATAAAAATGATATTCCCAACATCCCAATTTAAAGGAAAAGTGGAAGGTGGTTTTGGCACTAAATTTTAATAATACCACTTTAAACCTAGATTTGGGCTAAGAGATAGTCATATATAAATTTTTACAAGACTGAAATGATTTCATAAATATTTACTATCTATGAATGTATTTTTTTATGTTTATGACAAAATTTATTTCAAAATGTTAGTATTGATATAAATAATATTAATAATGAACATTCTCTCTTGTGATGACACCATTTGAGGATCTTAATAAATGATTCAACCTTCTTGATATTAATGTTAATTTTATCGCATGTGGTTATTTCTTAAACAACTAATTTTATTCTAATTTAATGGACTACATATATGAAATTTGGATTTTAATCAGAATTTTTGTGTGGGAACTGATGCAATTTTGGCCCAATTCGCTCATATATGAACATGGACTCTTCAAATCAATTCATATTATTATAAAAAACCATGTTTCATTAACCTATTTAATTGTTTTTATTTATAATTAATTAAATAAAATTATAAGTTACATTTTTGTTATATTTTAATTTTATACACAAAAATTAGTTTCAAATAGTGGTTGGTGGGTGCAATAAATTAGTGGATCATGACTGAAATCACCTCCCCATAAACACCATTCATAGACACATGGGAATTGTTAATGGTACCTTTATCAAGAATATACCAATCCATGTCTCCAAAATCATCCATAACATCCTAATATCATGGGTAAACCTCACAAAATTCAATATAAATCATGTATAGACACAAAATACCTCAAACTAAGTCCTTTTTCATCCACTTTACACCAGCTATTCAAATTCGTTATCTTTCACCAAATAACTAATACCCGTAAACCCCATAATAAAAATTATAAAATATTTAATTGATCCTTTATATATATGTATCCAATAGTTCAAAAATAATAACATACCAAAAATCGTTCCTCCTCTTCTAAAAATACTGGTTGATTCCTTTTTATAATATGATTCCTTGTAGAATGAATTTTCCACACAATAACTCATTAATACAATCCAATCATTCTTTCCATTCCTATCAAAAATTTCATCATTATTTTTTTTATATATTCTTATCAGTACGTATTGATACTCTATTTGACACAATATTCAAAACATGAAACATCATTAGTATTAAAATTTTATACAATAAAAATTTCTCCATTATCATTTTCTATTTTCAAACATTTTATTATATTGAAAACCCTTCCTCTTATTATAGATATTAATCATTTCTATTCCATTTCGGATCATTCAACATCACTATATAGAAAACATAAAACATAATACGAATTATTTAGTGATTCATTAGTAGTTTTTAAATAAGCATCATTGTTATGTTTACCTTTTCATTTAGGATCTTCATCTTGAGAACATGCTCAAAGAGTAAAAAAAATTCAACAAAATAGTATTATAAAAACATTGTTCAATTGAAACCATCAAGGGATTAAAATTATTTAGTAGTTCCCAAATAATAATTTCAACAATATTTTAATTTCATGTCATCTCTCTTAGTTTGTACATGTTTTTCTCACTCATGATGAAATATCGATAAATCTCATCTATTATTTTAGTTTCAATCATTCAAATTATTTAATTATAAACCATAATAATAATTATTTTAGTCTGTTATAGATTGTATATTCAATGTGATATGAACTACAATATCCTATAAATATCATAAGATGTAGTATAAAGGTAAAACTAGTTAAATATATTTATACATATTGGACATATTATAATATGTTTTTTCTTGGTACTTTTGTTCATATTTTGAGTCATTAATATGCATAAAAATATATTTATCACCTGCATATTTTTTATATTTTTTTTCATAATAGTCCAATTAAAAATTCTATGTTTTTTATATAACAATATATAAATTTCTTGAAATAATTTTAATTTTAATTATTAGAGTAAAGAGGACTAGAAGGTATTCATATATTGGTAGTCCCTAAACTAGTTATCTTATATTATTTCCATTATATTGATTATGGTCTTTTAAAGATTATCAAATTCAATATCCAATAAGAAATTGTTTACCCAATAGTGTATTGAATTTGTCAATATGATGTGAATTGATAGCTTAAAATTTAAATTAAATGAAATAGTTATAAGATAGTATACAAAAAACTATAAATTTTAACAGTATTATTGATCAACATGATCTTATATATACACTTTCAACGACATATAAATTTAAGAGTGATGTGTTTTTATAAATAGAAATATTGATTTTAATAAGATTCATACTATTTATAATTCATTAGAATTTTATCATATGTTCAAATAACCTTTGAATAAACAACCTAAAATTTAGAGAAATAATTGTATCACGAATTTTTTTAGGATGAGAAAATAAATACAAAGGGGTATTGGGGAAAATCCATCAAGGGGACATTTCGGTGCTGTTGTGGTTATTGTTTTTGTTGAAAATTCCATATTACCATGAATCAGTATGGTTGGTATTTATGATGGAAAGTGTACTCTCATATAGAGGTTGTTGATTTCTATTAAACATCTTCATCTATTACATGTCTAGATAAAATCAAATTATTTTTTTCATTATAGTGAAATGTTGGTTCAATGTTTTTTAGATAGACTTCATGTCAACATTTCTAAATGAGGTTCTATAATAAGAAGTTTGTATTCTGAATCCATATTTTTTTATCATTCATAATGATGAGAACATATTTTTTCATCACTATAAGGAACTATATGGGTTGAAACAATTACAATGAGATGGACATGCAAGAAAAAATAATTTTTGAAGAAGCTTGGCTTCAATTATGGTGGAGTTAATTACAATATACATATTAATAATGAAATAAATAAAAATATTATGGTGATATTTTTTTATGACATTATATTTGGTGGATCTGATAAATCTCAGTGCAAAATGTTTCCAGAATTCATGAAAATTGAATTTGAAATTTCAATAATGAGTGAAATGGAGTTTTCGCTTGCTTTATAAGTGACCCAAAGAAGGAATGTAACATTTATTTCATAATAAAAATATTCTATGGAAGTGCATAAAAGGTTTGGAATGGATAATTTCAAGGATATGATGACTCAAATGGATTCTTAGATGAAATAATCATGGGATGGTGAAGGCAATGTAATTAATGTGAAATAATATAGGAAAATCATTGGCAGCATATTGTACTTGATTGTGACTAGACCCTATATTGTTCATCAACATGCCATGAAGAAATATATTAAATAAATCCCAAGGAAGTACAATTTATTTTTGTGAAAACCATAATTTAGTATATCAAGGAAATGTTTGATTTTGTTTTCTTTAAAATGTCAATTCTCAACCAACACTACTGGGCTATACCAATGAACATTGGGTCAGATCAAATGATTATTGAAAATTAATGTTATGTGTTTCATTATATAATGGTTGAATTTTTATTTCATGGATAAGAATGAAATAAAATTTCATATAATTGAGAATGAAAGAATCTAAGTATATTGTGGAAACTCAAGTGTGAACATAGTTATTATAGATGATGTAATAGCTTGATGATATAGGATATGAAGTGAAGTCTCTGATCAGAATGAATTATGATAATTCAAGTGATAAAAAAATTTGAAAAATCCAATCTATCACTCAAGGATAAATAACATTGAAACCAAGTATTATTTTATCATGGATATGGCAGACCAAGGGATTTTGATGATGGATTTTTTACCTATAGAACTACAGTTTACAGGGATTCCAACAAAGGACTTACCAAATGATGAATTTGAATGGAATAAACTTGTTTTGGGAGTTCAGTAGTGTCACGACCCCTCGCCTGGCGACCGTGCCATGACTACCCCAAGCATGCCTTCCAATGGCCAGGGGCTGGCGACTAGCAGCAAAGGCAAAAATCCCAAAACATGGAATGCATTGCATTTATAACTGAAAACACACTCAACAGAGTACACAACTGGACACAGAACACTAAGTAAAATTGTATAACAAGAGAGTGCTGAAAAGTAAAGGATCCTGAAATACAAGCCCAACTGTAAGTATAAGTAAAACTGAAAAGGAAAACAACATCTGAAAGGTGAAAAGATTCTCCTAGACCATCCACCACAGATCCTACCTGAAGGGTAGGTACAGATAGCCTCCTCCCCACTCCACGACCATCAGTCTCCTCCGGGTACTGACTCGTCGTGAGGTCCACCTCTGTGTACCATCCAGTCCTCATACACTCAGCCTCGGTCAGCGTTGTTCGTCGTCTGCATCCAACACAATGAGGTGCGGGCATAGCCTGTGCAAGGGTGAGTACAACAATACTCAGTAGGGACCCCGAGACCCTCATGCTCTCACAAAATGTAACAAGGATAAACCAAAAAGTATTAAATCAATAGATAACCCCACTTAGGTATATGCCCACACTTATACCTATGTTGTCTAGTAATCCATCTCAATCATGAGGAAAACACAAAGTTATTGACTAAGATCACATAGGTATACAACTATTGTAGAGAGATAAAGATGAGCATATATTGCCACTGAATCTACTATTTTGTTGAACCCACACAGGATCCAAGAACAGAAATCAGAACTGTCGAACCCACACAGGATCCAGGAACATTTATTTTGACGAACCCACATAGGATCTAGGAATAGAAGTCAGAACTGCCGAACCCACACAGGATCCTTGAACAGTAAGTAGAGGTGTCGAATCCGTACAGGATCCATGAACAGTCGTCAGTGCTATCGAACCCACACCGGATCCAGGAACAGTTGTCAGTGCTGTTGAACCAACACAGGATCCAGGAACAGTCGTCAGTGCACAGCTAGCCACAGGGTTCCGCACGTAGCATGCTTGATTCCAGGAGAGTCCGCTCATCAAGCCAAGTTTCAATATTTCAACTGCCATTAAGTCCCACGAATAAGTATACCAATGATTCGACTCGTCATAGGGGTCTCAACACAAAAGACGCCACATCATTTGGACACTTGGTCTGTAATTTATTAGCATTTTAGTCCCAGGGGCCCGGTTGGATTCATGTAAGATCCAACCCGACCATATCTCAACTAAACCCCAAACTCCAGAGGGGGTATACTCAAAGGGATTGCTACGCTCCATGATTTCTATAAATGTAGATGGATCGTCAAACGGACGTCTGGTGCCAATGACATGGCCAAAGAAGTAAAGGGTTGGTAGTGGGCCCGGGTCCGGTCCAACCCAGTCTATGTCGACCCTGGCAGACATGTTGGGTCTGGCCCGACCCATTGGGTGGGCTAGCCTATTTGGTTTGGCTCGGCTTACTGGGACCATTCCAGCAGGCCGCGAGTGCGGTTCGTCCCGGCTCGGGGCCAGTTTGGCCCAGAGCGTCAGGAAGGCGTGGTTCGGCGCGTCTCGACTCAATTGTTGCGGCTAGGCCGATTCAGATAGGATGCCGCGAAGGGGACCGCATGCCTGTTTGGTAGGTCAGGTAGCCGGCTAGGGCGCAGCCAGGGGGCCGGCGTGGTTTGGGAAAGGCACAACTAGGTGGGCCAGCGCGGTTTGGTAATGGCGCGACCAGACAGGTCGGCGGGTGGCTGGTTCGGGCGTGGCCAGGTGGGTGACCGATTCGGGCATGACCAGGCGGGTAGGTGGGTAGGCAGTTCAGGGCGGCCATGTGGGCGGATGGTTCAGGCATGGCCCGGAGGGTGTCCTGGCGGGCCGGCGGCCGGGTGGCGCATAGCCAGGCGGCCGGTTCGGGTCGGCGAGCGAGGTGCGCACGGAGTCCAGGAAGCCGGGAGGCCAGAAGGTCGAAAGGCCAGAAGGCCGGGTCGGGGCGGGCTAGCGGTATTCGGCCGGGAGCATAGGAGTGCCACGGGGGAAGCACGATTCGTAGAGACTGCGGGTAGAACGGCCTTTTTCGTCTCCGCCTTCATCTCCCCATCGTAGTTATGTCGCTATGCTAAAGAATTCCACAAGAAGGAAAATAAATGGAGGATGTCGGGCCATGTTAGGATGGCCCGAACCCTATGCCTTTAGGGAGTTATCACATGGCTCATCAAGAAAAATATGTGAACAATAACATATCTGCAAACAATTCATTTCTAACCGTTTGAAGAAGATAAGAAAAATAATAACATCATCATTTAATAAACACCCTACCTTTGATTGTCAGTCATCATTCGTTGATGGAGTTGCGGAAAGAAGACGAAGAAGTCCGTCGTTCGTCGCGTCCACTGCATGATTCCAATCCTGAGTTGTATTGGCTGTGGAAGATGCTCCAGGTTGGTAGGTGTCTGGGGAAGAAGTCGAAGAAGGATCGTCGCCTGCGTTCTTCGTTATAAGAACACGTTCTTCGTTTGAAGATGAGGTTCTTTATTGAGGGCATTCTCTTAAATCACCCAAGTGAAA
This sequence comes from Viscum album, assembly GCA_963277665.1. Classification (NCBI taxonomy): domain Eukaryota; kingdom Viridiplantae; phylum Streptophyta; class Magnoliopsida; order Santalales; family Viscaceae; genus Viscum; species Viscum album. Next base: position 1,607,733,632 of record OY728121.1, read on the forward strand.
TTATTGTTCCAAAAAATAGATTAGTTATTCTATTATTTCATTGGCACAAATTCAAAAGGGTGAATTAAATTAAATGGGTCCACCTCATTAATACAGGTGTCTTGGCACCAATTAATTGTGGATCTGGCACCAAATAAATGAATGGAAGTTCAAGAGGCTCTCCCTCATTAACAAGGGAGTGTCGAGAGGTTTTAAACTCCTCCTTCAATATGGGGTTATTCACCGTGTGGTCCCCACGCAGTAACATCTCACATGAGGTTATGTTTGGGTGGGACCCACCACCATAACCTCTCATGGGAGGTTAAGGTATGGGGGTCCCAACTCCAACTCCGATGAGGAGGTTTTAACCACAAAACACCCACATGGAGTCTCTAATAAAATATAGTGAAAACTTACTTTATTTCATTACATTCCACGAAAACCAAAAATCTATCTTCTACTCTCGACCAACTTCCATCGAGGTGAAAGTATCTTTAAGAAAATAATGGTGTTGTGAGTTCAATGTTTCCCTCAGATTTCAATTCTGATAACTGGTTCAAATGTTATAAAAACCTGCTCATACGTCTACAAAAGGTAGACGAAAAAAACTTCAGAAATTGATTATGGGAACACTTGGCCTCAGAATCAAACACCGTCATTTTTCTCGGACTCGTAAAATTACCATGTATTTAAGAAAAAATTAAAATTGAAATTTCGGGTCTTTACATTCTTCCCACCTCAGGTCTTTACATCCCCATAAGATACAACCCGAACTAAGGGAACAAATGGGGGTACTGACCATGCATCTGAGCCTCCCGCTTCGATGTGCACTCCTAGAGGTTTCCATGCAACCAATGAATGTGCACTAGAGATATCAACCATCCAAGAAGGACCCACTCATGTCGATCCTCAATCTCCACTGGAACCTCTGTAGTAGTCGCCCCATTGTCGACGTCTAGATCTCCATGGTCAATGATGTGGTAAGGGTCATGCATGTATCTCCTCAGTTGGGATACATGGAAGACGTCTTGTTCCTGGTGCAACTGAGGTGGAAGAGTTAAGAGGTAAGTCACCTCCCCTACTCTACTGAGTACCTGGAATGGTCCAATGAATCTCAGAGATAACTTTCTGCCTCGACCAAATCTCTGTAAACCTCGTTTAGGTGAGACCCGTAGAAAGATGTGGTCGTCATCCGTGAACTCCAGGGGTCTCCGTCTCCTATCAGAAAACGACTTCTTTCTACTCTTTTCAGTCTTCATGCACTCGTGGATGATCTGCACCTTCTCTGTGGTAGCCCGTACCATCTCTGGTCCCACTAGTGCTGACTCCCCTGGGTCTGTCCAGCACAGTGGTGATATGCAAGGTCAACCATACAAGGCCTCAAATGGGGTCATCCTAATGGTGGAGTGATAGCAGTTGTTGTATTAAAACTACCCCAAAGGTATGTGATCCTCCCAACTGCGACCGAAGTTGAGGACACAAGAATGTAGCATGTCCTCAAGGGTCTGAAAGGCTCACTCAGTCTGACCATCTGTTTAAGGATGGAAGGCGGTTCTCAGACGAATCTGCATCCTGAAAGCCTCCTGCAACCCCTACTAATGCTGGGAATTAAATCCTGCATCACTATCAGAGACAATATAGGAAGGTAATCCATGTAGTCGCACAATCTCATTCACGTAGAGGCATCTCAAGCTCTATAATGAACCCTTCTCTCTAATCGGTAGGAAGTGGGCCAACATGGTGAGTCAGACGATGATAACCCAAATAGAGTCATGTCCCCTTGATGTACGTTGAAGACCCGTCACGAAGTCCATGTATATCCCATCCCACTTCTACTCTGGGACCTCTAAAAACTAAACCAAACCTACTGGTACCTGATGCTCCGCCTTCACTTGCTAACAAGTGAGGCATCGTGAGACAAATTCTGCTACTGCATTCTTCATACATGGCCACCAATCCTATCATCAAAGGTCCTGGTACATCTTCGCCACATCTGTATGTACCGTTAGAGGGGATTTGTGGATCTCCCTCAACACTTCCTCCTGAAGTGACACTGGGACCATAGTACATCCTATGAAGAGGATGACGTTCTCCCCACCTTCAGAAAATCCATCAGGTGCATGTCCTGTGGATATCTGAGAACGTCGTGTCTCAAAGTCAGCATCTCTACACTGTGCCTCCCAAACTCACTGAAGAAGAGGAGGAATGACTGTAAGAGAATGAAGGAAAGCTTCTCCATCTATATACACAAACGATATCTGTAAAGAAGCCAGCTACTCTGTCACCTCACCTAGCAGCTGTATAGAAGATATCTTACAGAGTGAATCTGGTACAACATTCCCCTTCCCTAGAGTATAGAATATCTCGAAGTCATAGTCCTAGAGGAGCTCAAGAAATTTTCGTTGTCTCAGGTTCAGGTCCTTCTGGGAGATGATATACCTGTTACTATGGTGGTCAGAGTAGACTGTGAAATTCTCTCCCATCAGATAGTGCCTCCACGTCTTCAAGGTGAAGACCAGTACTGCTAACTCCAGGTCACGGGTAGTGTAGTTCTGCTCATGTTGTCTCATCTAATGAGAACCATTAGCGATCACTGCTCACTCCTACATCAGGACACACCCGAGTCCGGTCCTTGATGTGTCGCAGTAGACTACGTACCCTATGCCCTCCTCTGGAAGCCTCGTGATGGGGGCACTAGTCAGTCTCTGCCTGAGTTTTTGAAAGCTCTACTATAATCAAACCGACCATATGAAGGGTTTCTACTTCTTCATCAAGGATGATAGTGGTGCTACAACTCTAGAGAAGTCTGGTACGAACCTCCGATAATATCCAGTCAAACGCAGGAAAATCTGAAACTCCCTCACACTCCTTGGTGGTACCCAAGAACGTACCGCCTCAATATTCACTAGATCCACTGCAACTCTAGCCTACAAGATGACTTGTCCCAAAAAGTGAACCTCTCGGATATAAAACTGGCACTTTGAGAGGTTACCATAAAGCTGGTGCTCTGGGAGTTTTTCTAGTACTACTTGTAAATGGTAGGCATGATCCTCCTCAGTAGTCGACTAGATCAGAATGTCATCGATGAAGACTATGAAAAAGTGATCGAGGTACGGCTGGAAGATCCTATTCATGAGACTCATGAACAATAATGGAGCGGTGGTTATTCCAAAAATGCATAACCAAAAACTCTTAGTGGTCATACGGACATCTGATGGTTGTTTTCTGCACATCCTCATCTTGAAATCTGAGCTAGTGATAGCCTGATCTGAGGTCTATCTTTGAGAACCACCGTGCTCCCTTCCACTAATCGAAGAGGACGTCAATCCTCGGGAGTGGGTACTTGTTCTTCACGGTCACCTGGTTCAGGCGATGGTTGTCAAAACAATGCCTCAAGCTCCCATCTGCCTTCTTGGAGAATAGAATCGGTGATGCCCATGCATAAACACTAGGATGGACGGACCCCTTCCCCAACAAGTCCTCTAGTTGTACCCACAGCTCACGATGCTCCGCAGGAGCCATTCGATACGCTGGAGTAGAGATCGGTGTTGTCCCGGGGTACAGTTCAATGTAGATGTCCACCTATTTATGAGGAGGTAGACCTATGACATGATCATGGAAAACATCTGCGTACTAATCCAGCACTATTGGATAAGTTGAACTCTCCACATCAACTGCTATGTGGGTATGGAAAGTAAACAAATGAATGATCGGCTACCACCTTCTCTGAGTAAGTCCGTCCTACACTGAAAAGGCTCTCTTCTCACCGGTGAAGGTAAAACTAGTCCCATCCATGCGGAAACACTGCACTTTTCACCTAATACAGTCGATCAGAGCATGGACTGTAGATAACCAGTCCATACCTAAGATGACGTCATAAGGACTCGACGCCACTACGCGGAGATCCTAGTCGAAGCTCTCGCCTCCTAGAGTATGCTCACATTGCTGACACGAGTGCGTGATCGTCGAGTCTACACCCGTAAGAGTCTCTAGCTGTAAAGATCGAGCCAACGGATCCATCGGAATCTCCGAGCTCCAAACAAGGGTGGTGGAAATGAAAGAGTGACTGACACTTGTGTCTCTAAGAAGTACATATAAGGTGGAGTAGACACAGATAATACCTCGAATCATATTCGGAGTTCCATGATCATAAGCCCTAGCTTCCTAGATCTGAGCTCTCCCCTATCCACCTACTCCCTATTGTTGGGGTGGACCTCCTGCTGGGGGTGGTTGTAACACCTCAGAACGCCATCCACCACCAGTTGCATGACCAGATCCTCTGCCACGTCCTCCTGCGCCATGGATATTTCCTCGATCGAACCTATGCCTCTACCTGGGAGGTCCCTCAACAGTCTATTGATCATCAGTATTGAGAGTCGGACAGTCATCATCCATGGACCCTACCCGCCTCATGTGAAACAATGCATGTTCTTTGATTGGATGGCTCTATCTCATGTAACTCACACAACCAAACCTGAGTCCTAAGGTTATCCACCAGATGGTATGGTCCACATGGACTTCTGTGACATCTATCTGCTTCCAGCTGCAAAAGACTCTGCAACATGACTCCTGTTGGCGAGTCTCGCTGCTGGTGACTGCTCAGTAAGGAAACTCTCCACTAAGAGGTCTCACTCCAACACTCTCGCCTACGTCGGGATTCTGAGGGAGATCATCGAAGCCCTGATCTCTTGCCTAAGCCCCTTATTGAAGGTCCAACCCCTAGGGAATGGGTCCTGCACCATATCTATGGAGTAGCGTGAGAGGTCGGTGAACCTCGATGAGTACTGTGCAACAATCATGCTACCCTGCTGTAGATGCAGTAGCTCCTGTATCTGCACCACATGTCGGGTGGCTGGGACAAACCATGCCCGAAACAGACTCTCTATGTCTTCCCAGGGAAGTGTCGCCTCGTCATGCACCTAGAGCATCTGGCTCCACCATCTGCTTGCTGCTACTGGAAGAAGTATTGCAGCAAGGATCACTATAAGTTCAATTGGTATCCCTACTAGTTTGAAAACTCTCACCACAGCCTCTAGACAATCCTCAGCTACATGCGGGTCCATCTTACCCCTGTACCTGGGTGATCTCTAGTGCTAGAACTCGTGCAACGTGCTTAGGCAGCGTGCAATTTCTACTGCTGGGGCTGGTGGCATCGGTGGATCAATGGGTAGTGGTACTGCTGGAGCCTCCACTATAATAGGGACCTGCACCAAGTCCTCATCACTTGGTGGGTTACCACCTCAAACAATGCTTGGAACCCTGACTGGCCATCTGCATGGGGCCATCCTAAAATAAATAGGTTCACCATAGTCAATATGTTATACCTGGTAAGCTGACTCAAAAGAGATCACAAAGAAGACTCTTCAAAACACACATGCAATTAGTGTTTTCAAGCACTGAGTAGGAAATCAGAAGTCAGGGTCCTAGTGTATGGATACATCAGCTGCCACACCAACACTAGACTCTGTGAACTGAAAACCACAATCAGTACCCATTACACGATTGCTTAATAAAAAAGATTAGAGTCCTAAGTTCTGTTGTAGAACCGACTCATATGATACCAATTTGTCACGAACCATCTCCCAGGGCATGTGCCGTGACTACCCCAAGCCCTCATTCCATAGGCCTGGGGATGGTAACTAGCACTAAAAGCGAAAATGCTTAAACTGGGAAGGCATTGCCTTTGTAACTGAAAACACACACAATAGAGTAAACAGCTGGATATAGAACACTATGTAAAACTGTATAAAAAAGAGTGATTAAAAGCAAAGGTGCCAGAATTACATGCCCAACTGTAAGTACAAGTACTACTGAAACGGAAAAAAACAGCTGAAAGGTGAAAAGCAGCTCCTGGATCGTCCACCACGGATCTTAAATGAAGGGTAGGTACAGATTTCCTCCTCATCACTCCACGTCCGTCAGTCTCCTCAGGGTACTGACTCGTCATGAGGTCCACCTCCGGGTACCGTCCAGTCCTCGTACACTCAGCGTCGGCCAGCTCTATCCGTCGTCTGCATCCAACACAACGAGGTGCGGGCATAGCTCGTGCAGAGGTGAGTATAATGATACTCAATAGGTATCCCGAAACCATCACGGTCTCACAAAATCCAACAAGGATAAATCATAAAGTATGAAATCAATAGATAACCCCACTTAGGTATATTCCCATACATTTACCTAAGTTATCTAATAATACATCTCTATCATGAGAAAAACAAAATGTTATTGACTCATCTCACACATGTATACAAATTTTATAGAGTGATAGAGATAATCAGATATAGCCCCAGAATCATCTATTTTTTTGAACCCACACTGGATCCAGGAACAAAAATCAGAACTGTCGAACCCACACAAGATTCGAGAACAGTTATTATGTCGAACCCACACAAGATCCAGGAACAGAAGTATGAACTGTCGAACCCACATGGAATCCTGGAATAATAGTTAGAGCTGTTGAATTTTTATGGGATCCAGGAATAGTAGTCAGTGTTGTGGAATCCACACATGATCCAGGAAGAGTTTTCATTGCTGTCGAAACCACAGAAGATCCAGGAACAGTCGTCAGTGCAAAGCCAAACATAGGGTTCCGCACGTAGCATGCCTGATTCCGAGAGAGTCGCTCCTCAAGCCAAGTGTCGATATTTCTAGTTCCACTAAGTCCCATGAATATGTATCCCAAATGTCTGCCTCATCATATGTATATCAACGAAATAGATGGCGTGTCATTCGGACACCCGGTCTGTAAGTTATTAGCCTTTTAGTCCTAGGGTCCTAGTTGGATTCGTATATGATCCAACCTGATCGTATCTCAACTAAACCCCCAAACTCTAGTGGGATATATTCAATTATATGGCTACACTCAAAGACTTCCAGCGCCACTGAAGGATCATCAAATGGACTTCTAGTGCCAAAGATATGGCCAAAGGAAGTAAAGGGTCAGTTGTGGGCCCTGGTCCGATCCGACTAGGCCAGACTGACCTGGCCCAAACCAGTCTAGGCCAAACCAGTCTGGGTCAACCCAGTCAGACCTATTGGGTCTCGCCCAGCCCATTGGGTGGGATAGATTGTTTGGTTTGGTCGGGCCCGCTGGGCCCATCCTAGCCGGCCGCGAGGGCAGTTCGGCCCGGGCTCGGGGCCAGTTCGACCCAGAGCGTCGCGAAGGCGCAGCTCGGCCCAAAGTCTGCGACTGCTCCAGTTTCTCCATGGCACCGCGAGGGGGACCGTGGGCTAGTTTGGAAAGCCAGGCGGCCGAGAGGCAGTCAGGAAGGGTGTGGCCCGGCGGTTTGGTGCGGTTTGGGCTAGGCGCGGCCAGGCGGGCTGGTGTGGTTCAGGCAGGGCACAATTAGGCGGGCTAGCGGGCGGCCGGTTCTGGCACATCTTGGGGGTGGCCAGGCAGGCAGCCGGTTCGGGCGTGGATAGGTGGGCCTGCGGCCTGGCGGCACGTGGCCAGGTGGCCGGTTCAGGGTGTCCAGCGGGGCGCGTGCAGAGGTTGGGCTGCAGGGATGTCGGGAGGCCAAAAGGCCAGAGGGATAGAAGGTTGGGCCGGCGCGGGCCTGCGGTATTCAGCCGGGAGCACCGGAGCGTCGCAGGGGTGACACGATTTGCAGAGGCCATGGGTAGCATGACCTTTCTGGTCACCGCTTTCGTCGCCTCATTGTACTTACATCGTCATGACGAAGAACGCCAAAAGAAGGAAAATCAACAGAGGATTTCGGTCCATGTTAGGTTATCCCGCACCCTCCGCGTTTAGGGAGGTATCACTTAGATCATCATGAAAACAGATGAACAATAAAATATCTACAAACAATTCCTTTCTAACCATTTGAAGAAGATAAGAAAAGGAATAACATCATCAAGTAATAAACCCCCTACTTTTGATTGTCGGTCATTATTTGTTGACAGAGTCGTAGAAAGCAGACGAGGAAGATCGTCATTCATCGTGTTCGCTGCACGTTTCCAATCCCGAGTTGCGTTGGCTGTGGAAGATGATCCACGTCGGTAGGTGTCTACGGAAGAAGTAAAAGAAGGATATTCGCCAGTGTTGTTCATTTGAAGAACAAGTTATTCATTGGAAAATGAGGTTCCTCGTTGAGAGCTTTCTCTTCAATCACCCAAGTGAAATCATTGTCCCAAATAATAGATTAGTTATTATATTATTTCGTTGGAACAAATTCAAAAGGGTGAATTAAATTAAAAGGATCCACCTCATTAATTCACGCGTGTTGCCACAGATTAATTGGGGAGTTGGAACCAAATAAATTTAGTGAAGGTCAAGAGGCTCTCCCTCATTAATGAGGGAGAGTCGATAGATTTTTCTCTCCTCCATCAATAGGGGGTTAAGCATCGTGTGGTCCCAACGTGGTAACCTCTTGTGGGAGGTTATGTTTGGGTGGGCCCCACCACCATAACCTCTCACGGGAGGTTAAGGTATGGTTGTACCACCTCCAACTCCCATGAGGAGGATTTAACCACCAAACACCAACATGGAGTCTCTAATAAAATAAAGTGAAAACTCACTTTATTTCATTACTATCCACAAATCCCAAAATCTATCTTCTACTCTCGACCAACTGTCGTTGAGGTGAAAGTCTCCTTAAGATAATACTGGCGCTGAGAGTTCAACAGTGCCCTACGATTTCAATTCCAAGCACCTGTTCAAAAGATATAAAAACCCTCTCGTACGTTTACTGAATATACCCGAACAAAACATCATTAATTGATTCCGAGCACAACGGGCCTCAGAATCAAGCGTTGTCAATTCTCGCGGACTTGTAAAATTACCATGTGTTTATGAAAAACATTTCGATGGAAATTCCAGGTCTTTACAAGTAGACTCCCCATACATGGAAAATTGGGGATATGGGACCCCTACTCTTTGAGGTATGGTGTGTTTTTCCCTAATGTGTTGATTTTTGTTCTTTACCCTATTGTAGACCTCAATGAATTGGCCTTCAAAATAATTTAAAAAATGGAGAAATTGCAGCTTTAAAATGGGAGAAAATATATTAATAAGTAAATGAGGAGTACATGATAGTAGGAGTAGTGAAGTTTGGGTAGTTTTATATATAATGACGGAAAATATGATCTGTCAAAATTATATATCCTGACAGATGAGGTTGATGATGAAAGTAGATGAGTGGTTTTGAAATGACGTGTTTCATTAATGAAATTTTCAGGATACTCTTGTCTCTAGTTCCAATCCTAGATCATATGGTATTATATTGTTTATTGAGTAAATATTTTATTTCTATCAAAATCATGAGAAGATAATGATGGTAGAAGATGGTATAATCATTAACGATGTATCAAATTTAGAAATGCTATCAACAAACCCAAAGTAGGATTAGTTTAGGTATAAATCTCTCAAGGTAGAATTTCAATGTTTTTTTGGTGTGATTGTGTCTTTTGAAAAATCTATATGACAAAAAATCCGTATAGTTGATATGGATGAAGAAGATCAGATTATGGTGGCACAATTTCCCAGTGTTTTCCCAATTTTGCGGGCACAAAATCGGGAGTTTGTTTTATGTCAGTGGAAGGATTTTTAAAAATGAGTTCCTGGGAATTAGTTCGTGGACCATGAATCTTAGTTCATGTAATTCAAAGGAGGTACAAATAATGGTAATGTAATCTCATCAAAGGATGATTTCCACATAGTAGTGTTATGCATACCATACAACATGCTATATACAATGTGTAGCGAAATCAGTTTGCTGGAGGCTCAAATTTTTTAGGAAGCTTTTAATTAATAAAAGGTTCGTCATTTTTAGTTAATAGGGGGTGATTTAAGGATATTTAAATGTGTCTTTCATTTTTGGAATAAATTAGTCACCGAAAATGATTAATGTGATATGAAGACCACATGGTTGTTCACAGTGAAAGGTGTGGCAGATTGATGTTTTGGGTAATGTTGTTTAGTTGGTTTTGTAGGTATTTTTTATTATATAATTGAAAATAATCACATAATTATTTATATTGAATATGAATATAATATATCACCACTCTGAGAAGAATTCAGTTATTTTCAAAGTAGTACTCAAGGGATAATTTAGTGAAGGATAAGTGTTTGCGAGGGTGGATTCCATGAAAGATGAACTAGTTTGTGGAAAGAGTTCATGAAATGGTTTTTTGGAACTCTGTACCTCAAAAAGTAAACTATAAAACATAGAAGAGGCAGTTTTTGAGTAATTATACATCCATAATGTTAGGGAAATACAAAAAAGAAGTGGATGTCTAAGAAGCACTCATTCTAGGTGGTTCAAGGAAGTTCATGGAGTATTCAATGTTGTTAACAGATGATGAATGCTAGTTCACTGAAGGAAAAAAATAGTTTTTAAAATCAATTTCAACAAAATAACAATACATGTAAAAGAGGTACATCAACATTAAATCTATATAATATTGAGGATTCATTCATTATTGATAATGAATAGGCTTACATTTCCGTAAACTATGAGTAGATCCATTCCAAAGAGGTGAGAAATGTTAGAGGAAGAATGTGATCCTTTCCACTGGTAGTGATCTAGAGATAGAAATACAGGGAGTGACCCTCAAGAAAACTACTAGAAGGCAATAAAAATTGTAAAGGGAATTATTTTAAGCAAATATGTGAACTAACATGAACCTTGTATCTTTGTAGTGAGCCTTAGTGAATTTGGCACATTGCCACCTCTCTATTCTATGTTCCTTATGCACATCCCTATGAGGGTGAACCAATAAAAATGATGTGTCTCATGAATTATTGTTTTTTCGTACGTTGCTATGAGAAATAGAGACATAATATTTGTTTGTTTATCATATAAACCAGACCGGAAGAGGCAGTTGTTTTAATCTATCATACCCCTATTCACACCACCTCTTTAGGTATTTCAACTATTTGGGATAACATGGGGATTATTTTTATATTAAATTAAATTGAAAAAAAATTAAAATCATATTATGGAAATTATACATAAATATCAGTAAAATATAAATAGAGTGGTTGAATGGGGATCACAAGAGTACATAATAATATGAACATTTAAAAATTATTAGTATTTTGATCTTAATCAATTAGTAATCATTTACTGAAATTGTTCCAACATAGGTTGTCAAGAATTATCATCTTCATAGTATCTCTATTCTATTTTTTCTTTTAGAATATATTTTCATCTGGATTTTCATTTTTTCGTTTAAAATCATATTGTTTTTTCATTACATATCATATCCATACTTAAAATATTTGTCATGAAAAAAAAATTATTTAAATATATCATATGGATAATTACTATAAGTCATAGTATTTGAATTTCAATTCAATTTGTGATATCACTATGTCATTATCGATGACTATATCATGCTTGGAATCTCTTTTATAATGTACACATTAATCATAGATTTATGTCTTTGAAAAATAAATATTAAAATCTCAGGTATCGTGATATAATGAAATAATTTAACGTGACATTAATCTCACTAAGAAATATAATATAGTTTGTATCCATGAAATTTTCTATAATCAAACTGCTAAACAACATTCACATGTCATATATACTGATATGTTATGTCATTAAACATGATATAAGAAACATATATATATTATCAAATTTTTATATTCATTAAACATAATTCTATAAAAAATAGTTATATTTTTTGGTTATCTTCTAAAAAATTTCAAAATAATTAAAATTTAAAAAAAAATTCTCCTTATTTATTAAAATAAATAAAAATTTATAGTAAGATAATAATAATTTTTTAAAAAATGGTTTAAAAAACCGAAATAGTATAAAAGGTATACATTAATATTTTTAATTTTAAATTATTTGTTAATATCAATTTATCATACTTCTATATAACACTTTTTGGGTTTTGTGAAAAAACAATAATATTGAAAAAAAACATAGGTAAATGAATATATGTTATTAAAAGGATGAACATTGAAACATGTATTTTTATCCTATAATTTTTCTCACGATATATAATATAGAACATTTTAAACTATACCTATGAATGGAATATAAATCAGTTAATACATTACATTTGAAAATAAATTCTTATTAACACTAGATATGTAAGACTAATATTCAATAATTAAAATCATTCCTGACAATTATATAAAATATATTGCAATGAATATATATATAGTTATTATAATAATAAAATATTATTATTATATAATATTCGACTTGCCTAATATCCCATATCCACTACATATCCTTATATAGTACAACATCTACAATATAGATATCTATCTCAACCAAATTTTCCATAAAGTGATATACTATAACTATATCTTCTACAATCAATTTTTATAATATCCATATTTAATATAACAACATATAAGTGAGGGATGGGGACATATTAATCCAGTTCTTAGGTATCGTACCTATTAACTAGATATTTTTTCCCACACATATTATAAACATGGGTGGAGATCATGAAGCAATGTGGAGGAAGTCTACAATCTAGTGAAATAATAGTATACACAATAAATATATATATCCCCATCCTTAATAAATATTTAAATCTATAACTCCCTTCATCTTCTCCAAGATAGTGGTGTTCCCATAATAGTGGAATCATGGTACTCACATAAAAATATCATAGCATCCTTATATCAAAAAATATGGTAATATATTAATACATTTTATCTAGATAATCATATTACTATTTGAATAGGAACATCACCCTATATAGAAACTCATCACACCAACATCTATGATTTTATTTACATATCCATCATAAGACATTTCATAAAACATCAGTATAGAATCCCTTAAAAAGACCAGCATTCCAGTTCAAAAATCAATACATAATAATATATAGTCATAACTCTAGTCATACCCCTACTTACTATACTCAAACTATGGTAACTTAGAAAATTAATATTAATTTTAGAATAAATGATTCATTGGAATTAGAAATGACTATCCTAATAGAGCCTCAAAAAATATTTTAAACATGAGGAATAAAATAATAACCCTTAATAAATAAATATATTTATGAACACTATATATTTTATCATTAAAATATACCATAAAAATATTAATCATCTTCACAGAAGTGAATGTTTTAAAACTTATCAATTAAAATAGAATTTTAATATTATGGAACAATTTTAATGATGGTACCCTATGGAATTTTTTAAATATTTCTTTGTATAATGAGTGCTCAAACAAGTTGAAAATGAAATAAATTATCTCATGAACAGTGTCCCTTCAAAATCCTACCATATACCATCCGGAAATTTCATTTCATCAAAAAATTATCCTTAACTAATAGTAATAAGGTAAATGAGATGTTTAAAAAAAATCAATTTATATACACATGGAATAAAATTAAAAATAGATAACTAATTATTGGATAGTCTAGTTGTAACACTACACAACAAAAATCAATGGAAATATATAACCAAAAACAATATAGAAAGAATAATTTTAGAGTCACCTTAAAATAAAATCAAACTTAAAAAAAGGAGAATCCAAAATTGTTGAAGGACACACATACTCACTTATCAAGATCAATAAAAACCTTATCTTTAGTAAAGAACAGTCTAGAAATAACCATAGATCTTATAAGAGTAAAAATTAAGAAAAAATGGTGAGAAACAAATTCCCCAATGCCACATTTGTTATAAAAATCTTCAAACTAAATCCATAAATCCCGAAATTAATCAAAAATTAAAAAAATTAAACAATATTAGAAGTGAATAAAATGTCAACCCCATTGTAAGTGATTTATTTAAAATATCAATAATTGGATTAGATTCCTGATTTTGAAAAACTATCTAAGGGAATCAATATTTTCCCCAAAATAAAATAAAATTACTAATTTATCATTAAAACTATAAAAACCCAAAAAAAAAATCATTTGTCAAGATACTCTAACATTGATAGAAACATAAAATCTAAGCACTCCAGTATATTATTTTTAAGGATTCACAGTTATAAATTATTGTGATATTGGTATTGGAAATGGGGAGAGTATGTGATTTCTAATAAAGGATGACTAAAAGGTATATTAATGATAGTTGGTGTTTGTAAAATAAAAAATTAAATACTGATAATTGAAGAAAATGAACAAGGAAAAAGAACATGCCTTTAACCGCCTCCTCTTCCTCCGCTTTGTAAACACCAAGATGGTTTCTTTTTGTATTTTTTTAAAATATTTTACAAATAATAAAACATTAATATAATTGAATATATATATAAAATGGTTAAAGGTCCATCAAGCCTTTATCATTTTTTTTCATCTAGGAAAAAGGTGTTGTGGCCCTTCGCAACTTTTTCATATGGGTTTGACAAAATGGGTTAAACGCCTTAATTCCTCTATCCAACCCCCAAAAAATATTTAATAAATTATATATATATATATATATATATATTATTGTATTTTAAAAAATTTTCTTTATATATATAATCAAATAAACATTACTATTAGTATTTCTAATAACATTTTAATTTATAAATATTTTTTCTATATTAACAATTTAATTAATATTTATTTTTGATTATAATTTTTACCTATATATTAGTAATATTAATAATTATACTATTTCTATGATTATTCATATTTATTATTATAATTATTGTATATATATAATAATATAAAATTTATTTATTAGTATTGTAATCGATAATATTTGATAAAAATATCATAATTAATAATAATTTATAATAATGTTATTTATAATATTATACCTAATAAGAATTATTCCCATTAATTTCTCATTGTGTAAAGGAATGTTTTTATAAAAAACGGTAGTGTCTTGTAAATTAGATTTTATTTATTATAATCTGAAAACTAGTTTTATTTTCAATTATTTTTACATTTTTACTCTATGTTTCCAATTTCATTATGATTTTATTTTTAATTTATATGGTATAAAAATTCAATGTCTCTTACATGAGACATATAATGAATCAAGGAGGTTATTTGAAATCCAATAATATATAATGTATAATTAAAATCTAACTAAAATTTGACACTGTGACCAAACATTTAAAAAAAATTATTTTTTCGGTAAAAACAATTAATGAAGAATAATTTTAGGGTTAGAAAATATTTATTTTTTAAAACATGACATTTTTATTTCAAATGATTTTTGAAATTCCTTTTATTATCAATTATTGGTTTATATTTTTTGTAAATTTTCATAATTTCATTTATATTTAAGCAATACAATATTTCATATAAATATGTTTCTTTAATCTAAAAATTTTATGTTATTAATCAATATTTTTTTCTATGTTAATTCATTTTGTTAATTATAAGGAAAAAAATATTTTTATTTTCAACTATTTTTCATATGTTTATGATATGTTTTTTGTTTTATTTATATTTTATTTATAGCTTATTTTTTCATTTAAATTTACTCATAAATAATTTAATATGATTTATGTGGTCTACATTAGAAGAATATAATGATAATACAATAAGTGAAATATCATTGAAATGTATAATATTGGGTAAACATAAAAATAATAGTTGAAAATAAAAATAAAACTTTCAATATAAAATTGATATAATAATATAGTGGATATAAAACACTACTATTTCAGATTTTATAATTAAGTAGGAAACATATAAAATATTCAGTACCATTAATTACAATGACAAAGTCCCATGAAGAAATCTAATATGATAATTGGATTCCTATATCTAGATCATTGATCAATGTGATGGGATGGATTGTGATGGGTTGTAGTGGGTATTCCTAAAGTGTAAGAATATACTATATATGATACTTTATTTGTGAATCATCAAGAGGAGCTTCCATTAGGATGTTGCGATGTGAACCAGATCCTTGTCCCACTACGTAAGATGAGTAATAAGCAATTTGATAAGGGAATAATAATTTATAAGATATAGTGTCTTAGAAATTATGTGTAATTTCTTAATTATATAGAATTATTCTAAGACCACACGCTATGAAAACATGTAATTCCGAGGCCCGAATAGCTTAGAATGAAATTTTGAACTTTTTTTAAGGTACTTTCGGTAAATGTGCCTGAGGGTTTTTCTATTTTTTGAAGTGGTTCTCAAATCGATAATCTGAGGGAATCATTGAACTCAGAATGTCGGGATTCACCTTGAATAGAATTAACCTCTACGGAAAGGTCTGAATGGAAAATTTTATTTTCCATCCTTTCAGAAAATAATAAAATAAATTTAAAAATGTTATTTAATTTCATCTGTCAACCGACGAGGGGATATATGGAGACGTTGTTATATAGCAATGAGTCAGAAATGAGAATCATTAATGGGGTTCATTAAAGGCTTGTATCACATAGCATAACAAAGAAATAAAATAAGTGAAACAACGTAATTGTGCGACATCACAACGTAACTAAAATGTTGTGACATGTTTCCATTTATTTGTTTGACGAGATAGTGGAATCCAGATTAATCCTTGGTGACTCTGTAATGAACCTCTTATAGACTTACTCTCCAATGAAGAATAACTCATTGAGGAATCATCACCGACTTTGACACACCTCGAAGAATATAACCGATAGCGACAAGCGATATCTGTATCTTGAAACCTCAAGGAAAAAACCCCACAGCTTTGAAATACCAATAGTTAGGTGTTGATTTGTTTTGGTTTTCTTCCTCATTCATTCTTAGAAATGATGAACAATGATCAACCCACAAAGAGGTTGATCTGTGATTTGTGCATTTATGCGGTTGGGTAGCTTTATTTCTGGACTTCTCTATATTGGACTCAAACATTACTTGATATGATTGAAAAACAATCCCCGAGCCTCCCCCAGTTATTATCAAATAATGTGGAGGGTACATGCTGACACAAACAATGCCCGAGAACCTTCACCATGTGCCTTCATTGTGGTCGTACCCTCAAAATGGAGGCCAAATGATTTTAGGACCTTCACGGTGAGGAGGAATCCCCCCATAGACTATAGGTGTAGGCGATACAAAAAATGGACTCCTGATCACATCTGATGGTCTACTGAAGGTTCTTTTGGTGTGCCGATGGTGGTGGCAGCGGCGACACACAGAGGTGCCGACGGCATGCTGGATAGCGGGACAAGAGGCTGTCGGTTGTGCCAGTGGTCGGGGGGAGCGGCGTGCCCTTCGTCGCGGTGCTGCCAACATGCCATAGCAGGGGAAGGAATGGTGTTCGGAAAGCACCGCATGGAGGGACGGTCTGTATTTGGGCCATCCAGGTGACTGGAGAGCCATGGTCTATTGACCGCGGTAGGGGGGGTACCCTGCGTCCGCGGGGACAGTTGGGGCAGAACGCAACATCTTGTAGCGTCCCTACCGGACGGTGTGCCATCGACCACACCGAGTGGCTGGGCCTCAGGCTGGTGGGCCGGACATGCGACACAGTGGGCTAGACCCACACTGGCAGGCCATACCTATGACCTTCGGGTCAGGAAAGAGTAGACCAGGTCATCGGCGAACATGGTTGGCTGACCATCTGCCAAAATGGGTCAGGTCCTGCAAGGCCCATTGGGACTAACCCACTAGACATTCCAGACCGGACTAACCCACACCAAGACCAGGTTAGTTCAAGTCATTCATAACTAAACTACGGTATGTGGGTCCCTCATACCGAGTTGTTCTGGTTGGTCTGACCGGGTCGAATAGGACCGAGAAGCAACCGACCCTTATTTACTAAAATGCTAATAATATGAAAACCAGGCATCTGATTGAAGGGGTTTTTGCAGAAATGGGACCCTCTTGATGAGGTGGATCTTTTGGTATGCCTTAGTGAGGCTTTCTCAGAAGTTTAGATTAGATGAATCACTTGAGAAGTGGTTCTCCCACATGCGCTAGGTACGGAACCCTACGATATGATGAGACCTGAGGACTGCTAACTTTCGACTCTGTGAGACTCGACTACAGCCCAATTGGAATCTTTTCTTTGTAAATTGGTAGGACCACAGTGGTAATCACATATGTGTGATTTTTTAGTCCCATGGTACGTGATGAGAAGGAGTACGACAATTGTACAAGATTAGTTAGAAGAACTTCTATGTGACATTGCAGGCCCACATTAAACTGTGTGGCGGTGTACCTAAGTAGTCCAAGGATAGTGGGAAGCACTTCTATGTTATTTGGTAGGATTATATTACTCATTAGTGGAGGAATTATCCAGGATCCGAGGTGTTCAATGATGTAACTAAAAATTCTTATATCACTACCGTAAATGTATACATGTTGGTAGTTGTGTTGTTCATTGTGCTTTACTTTGAGGATTGATGTGTGGTCATTGTTTTTTATTTTGGGGTGCATGATGAAGACATGGTTACTCACTCCTTCATGGGCTTCACATATATGTGTTTTTTATAGTTCATATGATCGACGTTTCGACATAGAATTTGGTGGACCATGACATAGAGGTGCTCAGGAAGACAGGATTGACTCACGCTACGATGGTAGACTTGGTGGCCTAGGACTAGGTGGGGTCCAGTAGGGTTGGGTGGATAAGGCGTTATACTTCTACTTCCAATTGCTACACTACTCTCATGATCAGGTGGGGTTTTCCATGGATGGCTATTTCAGTTTCCTTTTCTGTACTTGTTGTCTTCAGTTATTTTCTAGGGTTTGTATTATGTAACACTTATATTAGTTGTACATGTACCCAAAAATCTTTTAGTGATAGTAGATTCCATTTTAGTTTGTGGAACCTGGTTGGGTATGGGTTTGTGTATATGTACTTAGTAAAATGCCTCTCACTTGCAGGTTCATGCCTTCGGGGCAGGTCACAGGCCCTTGGCCATTAAGAGGCAGGCTTGGGGTAGTCACGACACCCCCCAAGGGACGGGTCCTAAAAATGTGGTATTAGAGGGCGGTTGGTCCTTCTAAAAAGGCCAGGATCCTATTGTTTTGTTTTGGGGGAAATGATGTTTTGTGTTATGAGATAGACGTTCAGGTTCAAGGTGTCCAGTGTTGGTACGGAAGTCGACGTATCCATAGACCAGGTCCTTGAATTATATTTTTCAGCTGAATACATGAAAACATTGGTTTCATAAGTGTCTCCATATGTCATATTGAATAAAAGTAAGATCAAAAGGTATATCCTTATAACAGTGGTACATCTAGATCTATCTCAGGATGCCTCCCCATTGATGACCAGTTAGGATCCCTATACAAGGCCGTGAGGACAAACCACCTAGCGACGAGGAGTCTGTTCTGGGGAAAGTTTTGGAGATGGCCCATAAAGGTGGTTCACTAATGCTAACACCACCTGATGGTCAACAACTATAGCTGGAGGTTTCCTAAGTGACATGCATTGGCTGAGTTCCCTATACCTATTTTAGAGACAGAGACCTCCCATGTTCCTGGGATAGATAGATCCTCAGGTCACTAAGGACTCTTTAGAGGTAGTGACGTGGGTATTCCTTTTAGCTAGGACACTGCCTGAGTAGATGGTGATCTTAGAATTGAGCCTTATATAGGGATCAATAAGGAGATGGTGGAGCTTGTACACACAAACACATGATGAGGTGACCCTTTCCTGGTTAGACTTTGAGTGGCTTTTCCAGAATGAGTTTCTCCCCGAAACCTTGTGCTTTGTTCACATTCAAGAGATGTTTAAGCTTCAGTAGAGAATCATTATGATGGTTGAGTAATCAATGAGGTTCTTTGAGCACTCGTACTACTCCAATTATTTGGTTTGAGACCCTTTTTTATGGCTTGATCCATTGAGTATGGACTCGGGTGGGAGATCAGGGCATTCGTGTTTCCTCTCAGCATCCTACCCAGGCTGGGGTGCTAGAATGAGCCATTCTATAATAAATAGACAGAAGAACTCATTGGTCAGAAAAAAGTATCAGAAAATAGAAGGTTTGTATTTCTTTGGAAAAATTTCACCAAATTTTTTTCATATCACTCTATATATGGCACTTATTATGGTTTCTAAGAATGTTTTTAATATAGAATATTTGGACATGAATAAAACATTCATTATTGGGTACCTAGATGTGGAAATATAAATTTAGATTATGGATGCCTTTTTCGAGCATCAGAACCTTGAACTTGAATTCATGATGGAGTATAAGATTTTAATTTTAATAAAATCACCATGTAAATAGAATCAAATATCCAATTCTTCAAGAGTAGATAAAAACTCCATCTGAATTAATTTAGATCATTTTTTCCACCAGAAGGTGTTTCATAATTGGACATTCATCATCCTACATCGATACATTGATGATATTTTTGTTAATGGGACAATAAAGCATGTGATTGATGAGATGAATATTGACATTTTTTGATGATTTCAGAGGAAGGATCTTGAATTGAATAAATGAATCATTGGTGTATGAATAGTGAGGAACTAATGTAATATTATATTTACTTGAGTTAGTTGGAATATATTCCGAGGGTAGTGGAGCACATATAAATGATCACGGTAAATAAAATGTCCACAACATTAGTTGTATATTTCTAATTAAGCATTTTTGAGGAACGAGGAATGTATGATATGGTATAGCACATGGAAAAGGTTCCCAACATGTTTAGAGTTGGAATATGTTTATTTTACATGGTTGTAACTCATTTGGAAATTATGAAAGAAGTTGGTATTGTTAGTAGGTATTTGTTGAATCCTGGAATATAAAATTGGGAGGTCATAAATTGGATTATATATTAATTAAATGGTTCTATATGTTTAGTACTCTTATTTATAATGGATAGTCCATTTAAATAGTTTGTTGATTGTATCATTGGTTGAGGTTCACCCACCAAAAAGAATAACATCGAATAAATGCTCACAATCAAATGAATAACTATAAGATTCATGTAGAATATTCAACTAATAGTATCACTTTTAACAACTGAAGTATTGTATGCTACATTAATGGATATTGGTAATTAGTTGACCTGGATGATATTCAAATAAGAATATCATGAATAAAGGAAAGATAATGGGTTGTTTTTTGAGATTCAAAAAGTGATATTCAAATTTACAAACACTTTTTCGATAGAGAAATAAAACATACTTATAGTTTCAATTCATCTACATGTATGTATAATATTGAGTATTGGATATTTAACGGTTGGAAGGAACCTATAATATATTATATATAGTGAATGTATATTTATTCTGAGATATGATGAAGCTATGTGGGGCCTCAATTGAGTTTAGATGTATTAAATAATTATTTGGGAAGAATATAGAAGTTAATAATGTTTCCTTAATTAAATTATGTTTTAATGTTTTTATATATGACTTAGCGTTAAATCATTGTAAATGACTCTCATGTGGGATATTTCTAGATTTCAGCAATATTTGAAAATCTTGTTTAGAATTGAGAACATAGTAAATATGAAACAGAAACATTTAAGGACTATATCCTATAACTATAGTGGAGGTGGTGGATTCATAAATATTATGATCAAGTGATCAGATGTTATGTTGACAGAAAGGTGATTGTAAGGATATTCTATTAGAATATAACTCTTGAGTTGGTCTAATTGGAGAATTATGGAGACACGAAGGAATCATAATAAAGTTTCTTTATAAAAACATAAGACTATTTTAAAGGATTCCCCTGATAGGTTTTTATCATATGGATTATTTATTTCTAAAATTAATGAAATACAAGAGTAAAATCGAGATTATTTTGGAAGCATCCACTATTTACAAGAACAGAATGTTGAGTTAGTGCGATATTTTCACTGAATAAAGGATCTATATAGAAGAAGTAATTATGGATATCATAATATATAATGACTGAAATTTCAAATTGGGTCCAACTAAAAATATTAGGAAGAATACCTGAAAACCATGGCTAGGAAAGGAAAAAAATCAGTGGTAGATGCTGATGGTTTCATCACCCCGAACCCAAAAAAGACTAGAAGACGTAAGGATTATTCACAAGTGGAAAGAACTATCACCACTAGGTTGACTGAAGCTAATAAAATGGTTTACCCCGGAAAAGAGAAAAGAGAATTAATTTGCGAGAAATCCAGCGTTGTTTTATATTACTTCTCATTTCAATTCACGGAAGAGGAACAGCAAGGGTGGCTTGCTCATACGAGAAAGCAAAAAGATCTGTTGAAACAGGAGAGACAAAAAGGGATTATCAATGAGGATCAATTCGAGAATGCTATGAAATTCTTTTATTTTGAGAGATTGAAGTTGAAAGCAACACTTTATTTATGTTTGTTTGTAGACTTTCTGTGTGGTCTTTGTTTCTGGTTTACTGGTCACAACTTCTTGCTGTTCTAGCTGATCTGTGTTCCTCTAAAGCTGGTTATCTATCCTTGATGCGGTTGGAGTTCTCTGGTCAGACTTGCTGTGGTCTATCTGCTGATCTTGGTTCTTTGGCATTTAAATGCTGTTTTTTTTCCTAGAAGATCTCCTGGTTGGTTCAGTTAGTGGATTTCTTTGGATGTTTTGAGGAGCCTTATCTAAGGGTTTGATTGAATCTGGCTAGTTTCATCTCTGTTCTTCTGTTTTTCTGGAGACTTGTTCACTTTGATGAACTGCAGGCTGCTGCTTTGGTTTCTGTTCTGATTTGAAAGACAGTTTCCTCTTGGAATTTGGTTTCTTTTTTCTGCACTCTTGGAGTTTTGACCTCATGCTGTTTGGCTTTGCCAATGATTCTGAGTTGACAGCTGGTTTAGTTTTGCATTTTGATTTGGAAAATGCACACTCTACCTGGATTATTTTGCTTCTTGCTGATGATTGCTTCAAGGCTGGGATATTTTCTGGACTCTGTTGCAGATTGGTGACTTTTATTTTATGGTTGACAACTTTATAATGCTGCATTTTGTTTTGGAAAGTGCACTCTCTACCTGGTTTATCTTTTTGCTTGCTGATGATTGCTTCAAGGATGGGCTCTTGTCTGGTTTCTGCTGCAGATTGGTGACTTTTACAATATGGTTTGGCTCGGCTGGTTTGTACTTGCTGTTTGGATTTCAAACTGTTTGCTGGTTTGGCTTTTTCTCAAAATATTAGATGCTTTTCCTGCTTGGTTTGATGATCTTGGGACCTGTCTGCTCTCAAGAAGTTTTGAAGGGATGGTTTATACTATTCACACTGCTTCATTTTCTGCTATTTTATTATCAGAATCTATCATTTTGATTGGTGGTTTTCTTTGATGAGGATGCTGATATATGCCCTTGATGGAGCATCTTTTTATTTATTGATGGGAAGATCTTTGATTGCTGATCCTGGATGGAAGATCCCTATGCATTTTGAAGTACAAGAGATGGTCTATTCTCCATGGGATGATGCTAAGCTTATAGAGTACACTACTGCCATTGCAAAGGAACTGCAACTTTGAAGTGAGGTTGCTGACAAGTACAGATTGGGGTCTGAGTTGTATACAGAGTGCAGCAGATCACAACTTGCATCTGATGCTCTTTCAAAATGTGCTTGCACGAAGCTCACCCTTTCAAGATGGAGTGCTGATTGGAAGAGTGCTGCAGCTCTATACGAGCAGGCTGCCAATTCATTTAGACATGCTAGAGATTATGAAAAAGAAAAAGAGGAATTTGAGAAGGCTTCAAGTTTCTGTTTGATTTGAATGACAGAATCTTCTTCATGTTTCCTTCACTCTTGGAGAACCCCTCATGCGACTTGGCTGTTTCTGTTGCTGAAGATTCTGAGGTATTCATTCTGGCCGGTTTCTTTCTAGTTACGCGCTTACTGTGCAAATCATGGAGGGCTGTATCTGGAATTCTTCTTCACTCTTATGGAGGTTGGATGAAACTTCTCCTTGAAGGACTTCACCTCGATAGATATGTTTCTTTGTTTTTTGTTTATTTTTCATGATTTCAATTGTTCTCCCTTTAAATCCCCACTGGTGTAAACACATTACACCTCGTGCTTGTACTGCAACTTTTTGATTTTAATAAATTCCCTTGATAACATGAACCAGGAAACTGGTTCATGTCATCACTTTAAAAAAAAGCAATGTTGTGTGATGATTTATGTGTAGTTCAATTCTAATTTCTAGAAACCATAGTGTATGTTTGTTTCCAATAATATGTTTCCTCCCAATACATCCTGGTAAAAATATTCATTTAGATAACTGGTAGATAGTAATGATATAAATAGATCATTGATATTGATGACATAAATTAATGGAAAATAGATAATATACACTCATTATATACTTCATCACATGATATGGACATTAATAATTCATAGTAACTTTATTCAGACTTCTAAATGACACTAATATCTTTCAAAATTTGATGAATACAGTCTTTAAGTGTAATGTTGAGAAATTGTTTTCTTTATTCGTTGATGATATTCTCATGTATTCAATATTTAAGGATTCACAAATTAATAATTTTAGGATTACTATAAATATTAATTAAAAAATAAAATATATTCCAAATACTACCTATGTGAATTTTTGTTATAAATGTATACTTATAGGGACATGTAATCACAAAAAAGGGTGTATTAGTGGTTTCTTCAATAAAATATGTGATTATAGAAATTATTCAATAAAAATATATGACATATATCCATATATTTTGTGGTTTAGAAGGATAATAATGATTCTTTGAGAGAAATTTATGATGACTATAAAATCCAAAAATAAATTGGAGATAGAATGGAACAAATTTTCCTAGGACTGAAGATTGTTAATAAGAAATAAAATACCTTAATAAGTGGTTGGTTACTAACAATTTACTAAAAATATATTGCAATGGATAATTTTTTTCACTAGTAAATAATTATTTAAGTATGTTATTGTTATGTGTCCTTATGAAAAATGAAACTGTGGTCATTTATACATCACATCAATTAATTCCCCATGAAAAAAAATTATCTAGCTCATTATATAAAGATAGCGACACTAATTGTTTCATTAATGATATGAAGGTATTAGATCTATAGTAAAAATTATTATATTTATATACTGATCACATGTTCTTAAATTATATATTCACACAAAAGGATTTAAAAATACATTGAATGATATGGATATTTTTAATCAAAGATAATGATTTATCATTATATTAACATCATATGAAGGAAACCAAGGATGTTGATGATCTAAGTTGGAAGGATCCTGATACACTATTCTTTATGAGTATTGAAAGGGATCAAAATTTTATGGATATTAAAAGGATGAATTTGGAAATCCTAATGGAAAAAATGAAATCCTACTTTCCCAACTACTAATTGAACAATATATCTATATAATTATTGAGGAGGCACAAATAGATTATGTGGATCTATAAATGAATGTAGAAAATATTATATAGTTTAACTTTCATGATGATTGAAATACATGATTTGAACCTGAGATACATATCATATATTTAACAATGCTTAAAAAGGATCTTCTTGGTGGCACACTTTGCTTATACATCTTTACATACCATGAAATAACAAACTTGTATAAATATATTCAGCCAAACATCTAGTGGGATAATATAAATTTGGAGGTTGAGGACACTATATCTTAATTCGTGGTAGGCAATCAAGTAAAATATGAACATCATAATAATAAGTTGATGATGCAACAATTTCCTATACCAGTATATAAATTTGAGAACCTCGCCATGGATTTCATGGTATGTATTCTCAATAAATCTAATGTTTATAATTAAATTTGAGTTATCGTTGATGGAAATTCAAAGTCATCACAATTAAATGTTATATGAGATTATTTATCACCCAGTCAACATTCCAATTTATATATAGGGGAATTGATTAGGATTTCTGGTGTATCACTTTTAATTAGATCTGATCAAGATCCACAATTTATATCACGATTTTAGGGTGTTATCGAATAAAATATGGATATAGAAATAAACATTATTATAACTTATCACCCTTAGTCAAATTGTCAGTCTAAACATAGAATTTAGATATTGGAATTTATAAAAAGATCATGGTTAATAGAATTAAAAATGTTGGGATCAACATTTTCCTCTAGTTGAGCTCTCTCATAACGAAAGATTTTACTCTAGAATACAAAGGTCACCATATGAGGTTCTCTATGGGAAGTGATGTATAACTCCTACTTTTGAGGACAAATTTAGAGTGATGAACTAATTCAGAATATATAAATGTCCAATAAATCCTTGAGAAGGCCCAAACCATTCAAAAACACATAAAATCCATACAAATTCATTAATATAGATTTGGTTATAATTTTCAAGGTCATTTGGATTATTAAGTAATTAATAAAGTATTCTTAGGAACATATCCTTGGAATATGGTTATGATATTTTGGAATATTTTAAATTTGAGCGCTATATATATAAATTCCTTCTAGATTATTAATGGTGTATGGATTTGGTTATTACCTTAGTGATTCCACAAAACCGATCAAAAGAGCATGAGGTGTCACATGTATCACTTTTTCATAAGTATGTAAAAATACCTCACATGTACCCAAATAAAAAGATAATAAATTAGAACATGATCCTTATTATGAGAGACAACTAGTGTATATCCATCATCATCGAGACAATGTTTTCAAAAACAAGACAACCAACCTGGTCACATTTATTTTGTGAAATTACAATTATTTAGAACCCATGTGGGAATGAGAATATATAATTAGAAAAAAATTTCCCTTCATGATTTCCATCTATTAAATGAAATTTATAGGAATGAATTCATTTTACAGGGTAGAATGTAACCCCAAAAACATATGTTGTTATAATAACTTTAGTGTTATGAGAGCTTGTCTTATAAGAAATATCTGACTAAAATGCACATTATTTTATTTCATTCAGGTATTAAATTAAAATAAATAATGAAATAAATTTAAAGATGACTAAATTAAACAAAAATATAAAAATATAAAATGATTAAATATAAATTTAAATAATAATACAACAAGGTTAAAAGTATTTTTGTCTTGAATTTCCATGAAGACCATAATATTGATTATATATAATGATTAAAACACATTATAAATATGATTTCCATGATGAATATGATATGATATAATAGGTGGAATGATTTTTGAAGTATATGTAAGGATAAATTTGGAATATAATATAATCATTATATATATGGATGATGGACTTGGGGTCGTTAGATATATAATCATTAGAATTATATTATTGTTGGGATTATATGGACCTGAGGTTTATATGGAAGTATATACTCTCATTGGATATGATAAAATTTAATGTTATAAATTATAAGTAGTAATTTTTTATATCGTGAAATTTATAACATATTTTTTCAGTTGGGGGGTATAAATAAAAGTAAATACATTATAAAATTTATTTTGAAAGTAGAATAAATTAAAGTGAGTAGTAGAATTATTCATTATAAACAAAATTTGTCTAATCAAATAAAGGATGTATCATCTATAGGATTTTCCCAAGACTAACCCAATGATGAACTTCATTTAGTACATCACAAGAAAAATCATTTGAGGGAAAAGTCTAAACTCATGGAATCTACTGTGATATCCTTGTTAGCAAAATCACAACCTTTCATTGAAACTATTTTTTACGTTACCCTATAGTTTTATAAATTTTACTTTAGGGTTGATATGTATAATTTTTTCTTATATAAACAACAATTTAATAATTTAATAAAATAGATTTTTAAAAATATATAATATTTTATTATTAAAGAAAATTTTATTAATATGGAATATTTAAAAAAACATTATTTTAAAGAATGAATTAAATTAAGTGAAGAATTTTTTTTTGTAATAATTGTTTTTTTATAAATTTTTTTTAAAATTTAAAACAGGAATTATTTTTTTAAAATATTTGTAATGAAACCATGTAATTCTTAAAATGGTGATTTTTAAAAGAATTAGATTTTTGTCTGCTGTATTTTATTAAAATAAATGAACTGATAAAAAATAATTAATTATATTAATAAATTATTTCAATAATATATATATATATATAATAACATTTATTTAATGGTTATTAAATTGAATATAAGGAAAATATATTAATTTTTATAATTTATAATGGATTTAAAAAAATTATTTGTTATGCATTCTTATATTATAATAATTTTTTTCTCAATTTTAGAAATTGAATCCAGTTAATTGGATTTCATATTTTATATCATCATATTCAAAATAGTAAATATGTGGAATATAATTTTTCAACATAAAAATATGTTATGAAGGAAAAAATAGACTTACCACGGTAAATGTAAAATTTGTTAAATTGGATTAACTAAGGTAAGATGACCTAAAATATCATTAAGGATTAGAACTAAATAATTATATTATGGAATTATTAACCTTACATTTTATTGTCTCAAGTAATCTTAAACTATAAAACCACTTTTGTAGATAAATCCTATTATAAATTTATTAAGGAATGGGTATTTGTGAAAACTAAACTCAATATCACTTATAAAAGGACCCCACGAATACTCACCTCAAATAAATATTCCAATCATTTTATTCTTTAATACCTACAAAAATTAAATAATTGAAAAACCATTCTAAATTTTTCTATACTATTTTTAAAAGGTTTTCCAAATCATACATTTCCTAGTGGCTCTTTCGTAGAAGATTCATGACGTCGATGTAAGTGTTTTCTTACCAATAATTATTTTTTATATTTATTATATAAATATTATTAAGAATGATCTAAAAAATTTAATCAATTTTTTTTTCAAATCATTAATATTATATAAAATGATAATTATTGATATATGGTAACACATTCTTACTCATTCAGATGTCCTAATTTGTTCATGTTTGGCTTGATTTAACCACCAAAATCAATGATGTTTTATGGATTACATAATGAATGAAATATAAAACATAAATTTTTATAAAAATGTATAATTAATATTACTCCATAATTTTTTCGTTATTATATTATTTAAATATATATATTTATTTTTATTAATAAAATCAATTTTTTCATTAGTTGAAATTCAAAAAAAATGATATTTTAAACTCCCTTAACAAACCATAACCATAAAATAAATAGAATTTACATTTTATTTTAGAAATATATCAAAAATACTTATGCTTAATCCAGGGAAATTCTGGCGGTGATGAACACATGATCAAGTATTACGGATTGGAACCATCATGCCGAAGATATTATAAAACAAACATGTCAATTAAAACTATTGTATTACATTTAACAAGTAATTTTTAATAAATGTGTGAAAAAAAAATATAAATTAGTGATATCATGTAAAATAAATAAAATACTATTTCTTATAGAATCATAATGAAAAAAAATTGATTATAAGGGAGGTTAGATCTTGTCTAGTCAAGAGATAATCCGAAGTTAGGGATTTTCAAGACTTAGTCTTTATTCCTTGAGTCATAATCTTTCTTAATATAAAATAATATTCTAGGTTCTTTACATTCACTCATTTAAATTTTTAATATTGTCTTTTTTTATCTAGAGAAATAATATTTTAATTTTATAATATTCTTCTTTAATCAGATTCTTTATTCATAAAAAGTTTACAACTTTAAGAAAAATTATCTTCCTCTCTCTTATTTGTCCCTCATCACTGACAATATTATTTCTTACCAAAAATTTATTCTATTAAAATTTATAATTATAAAAACTAATTTTCATTTATATTCTTCTTATTTCATGTAAAAAATTTTCATAGTGAAATTTTATAACCCTTTCCTTGAGGTGGGTTTTTTTAAAAATTGCATAAAATAAAAACAAGGTATTTATTTTCACTTATATAATTTTTTTTTATTTTCCACTCCACATTAGTTCTTATTTACCATTGATTCAATTCAAGGTTACATTATATAGACAAATTTGGATGTCTTGATAGTATTTTGGTTTCCTTTTCTTGGGGAATGAATTAAAATATTTAATTTTATAACAACATTACAAAGGACTCTTCTAATTAAAAAATAACCATTTTACACTCTATGTCAAAAGGATATATCACCTATAAAGATCTTCTTCATGAATCGCCCTCTAAATAATCAGAAGATATAATAATTTCTTGTGATTTTCCTTTTCATATCAATCAATCCAATTCATCATTTCACCTCATGTGATTAAATTTGAAAATTTTATCTAACACATATTATTTCTTTAGATGTTTCATGGTATGATGTGTGATTAATTTAATATTGCACACATATATGTAGTTTAAATTTGTTTTGGTCAATAGGTCTGATATATCCCAAGAATGAATAGTTGGATGTTTTATATGTCGTGAAAATAATATGGGATATGAGTATGGATATTTGAACCACTATGGTATATAGGTAATGATGACTAATCTTATTTGTTATGGAATTTAGGTAGTGATATTCCTCGATGATGATCCTTTTATGGCAGTATTTTACCAATCCGTGATCTATGTTGTTCACCCGATCCATATGATTAACAATATGGATCCCAAGATCATTTTAATCATATATATATGCCATAATAATATTTTAGAACTTTATTATCATCTAACACACATTTAATTTTTTCTGTATTCTACCATTTTTGAGAATTTTAGGTCACTCCTTATATTTACCATTTCACTAAGGAATTATATAGGAAACATTTCTAGGAGGAAATCACATGTTTAGAATATTTTAGAGATATTGACGAAATAATGAGTAATAATAGCTTTATATATAAAATATATGAATATATGTGTCAAGACCAAAAAAAGTACCTCCATTAAAAGCCATGATTCAGTTTTTATTCCCCTTATATCATTTTGATTCATGTTGGTTAAAGGAATATGGGCCATTAGAATCATAAGGAATATTTTGAAGTATTTTAGTTGCCTCTCTTTATAATATATTTGAAACAATGGTAATGAATAGGTGGTTATCCAACAACACCACTATTGTGGTGAGGCCATACCACAACAGAAGGTGTTATGACACAATGGTGTTTTCAGAGGAGTTTGAAATGTTGAATTCACCATAAAGGACTAGTTTGTGATGGACACATCGTGATGCCTTGGACTATGCCACAATATCTAATTTATCTTAGTTACAATGATTGGGACATGTTATGTTCTTTGGGTGCATTTAATTTTTAAATAAGTTGTTATATTTGAAAATGGAAATTCCATTTTGAATAGACTAAAACCATGTTATATCAATTAATGAAGGGAATTGAAGGGGATTCAATGATGGATTTATATGGGTAGAGAGACCCTAAAATTACAAATACTCCTTCTTCATCCTTCATCGACTTTATGAGTTCTGTAATGATATAGAGAAACTCCACACCATATTCCAATTCGTAGATTACAACATATTGAGTTTCAGAGTGATTATACACAAAATTATTCTGATTTACATCGTGGAACATTCCTTTCTATATTTCTAAACACTGAAATACCCGACTATGTGTCATGGTAATTTCTTCAAATGAACTTATGCACTATAGTCTCCCAATATATTCCCTGGGGATTATTACAACACACCAATTTACCATAGTTATCTTATGTACATTGTGGTTGTTAATTTCAGTGATCATATTCACCGTAGTAGCCATACCTACACTATAGTGGTGGATTCTAATACTCCCGCATGCCGCAAAGGATTAATTATGTCATGGAGCCTTCTATATTTCAATGTTATATTCCAAATATGATTTTGGTTTTATGGGGACTATCCTTGGGAGTTCTTAGTGGGTGATCATGTAATGGTTATTATGTGAATTTTCTTGGGGTAATGATATCTTCGACATACATTGAGGATGGAATTAATGACCATGAGGTAGGAAGTCCAAGACCATTTGGGGTCATGTATGTGATGTTGACGGTGTATATTTTATATTTTTTATTCACCTATGATTTTTAGGAGTTTTATATGGATGTGTTAGTTATTATAAAGTATTATTGATTATGGACATATGATTATATGGGAATCTTAACATTTTTTCTTAGTTTTAATTTTTGTTCCTTATTAAAATATCTATTGTTTGTTTTGTTTCATATCCTATGGAAATATGTTTCAGGTATAGAGATGACCAGGTGGAGACTTTTGGGTGGTGTGACATGATCCAAAAAAATATTAATATAGGAATGGAGATATCAGTAGAGATATGTCCATATGTATATGGTTTAACAACCTGATGTTTTCCAAATTTCCATAATGGTGAGTGATTCTATACCTATAGAGGGATGTGCATAAGAATCCATATAGTAGATATCGATATGAAGTACCCATGGAATTGGTTCAGGGTTGTTGAAAGTATAGATTACTATTTATTTTCATGGTGAAACATGTAATTTTCAGGATAAAAATAAGAGTCCTTGTGGGGGTGAGTCACATTGCCTTAAAGGAAGTACTTATTTGAATTAACTGACTTCCTAATCATCAATGAGTCAAAGACGGTGGGTTCAAGTTCATGATCGAATTGTTTGTGATTAATGACTAAACACATGTATTTTTAAATATTTATAGGTTAATTTAATTTTGTCATGATATACATTTCCATATATTATTTGAAATTATGTTATGTATACATTGGTGGGGTCCTACAGATACTTGTAATCACACCTCACTTGTAAATTTCAGTCTTCTTGTAGATTTCATGACTAGTGACACTAAAATTGGAAAAAGGTACTATTTTTCAGGTATAATAAGAAGGGTATGGATATGGTAGTGAATATGGATTAACTTTGTGGAACCTACTACTGTGTATTTGAAAAAACATCTTCATCTTCTACAAGATAGTTAAATAACTCCCACAAAACAATTTACCCAAATTCTAGTAACGTCTCTTGGTTGAACTATCCCCTTTTAAAAACCATCCCCATGATATACCATAATCGTTGACACATTTTGAATAAATTATTTGGGGATCTTCACAATCCATGTTGGGATTAAAATCCATACTAACTCCCAAAAAAGTCCATAGTCGAACTTATACCTTCTGTTTACCATGTAAAGCTCCAGTATGATTATATCAATCTAGTGATATTCCAGAGCCAAAGTTAAGATCACCCAACCAGTCTCAATGTTCTATGAACCTTCTCAAATTAGGGTCACCGGAAAGTGGCCAACATCCAACTCCAATCCTTAGGAACTCAATTTTCATTAGAGTAAAAAACAATTTTCCAATTAATAGATCCCATAACCTGAACATAACAAATTGATTAGAGAAAAACCCACTCATAAACATGGTATAATGAGGAAATCATCCATCCCTTGTTCACACATCCCAATAATGGTTTAAATGAAACTCTATTTTTTCACTCAAATTGAAAATCATCATTTTCAATTGAACTAAAGTTTACAATGAACCATCTTTATTATAGAAATCTAATGATTGGGAACAACTCTCAAAGGGTTTATACATTAAACCAAAAAATATATCTAGGTATCTCAATGTGTAGTCATATTTCTCTTGACATACTCAAGATGATATCACGACACTTGGAATGATCATCTCTTTACTATGATTACACTATGATTCCATCAAAAATCATGCTCCCCTATCTTGTTCCATGATTTATTAAAACAATCTATATATTACATTAACTACATCCTAACACCAAATCTGTTGACAGTGTTTTTCTAGGTCCGCCCATGTCTCAACCGTCTCTTGGAAGCTGGTTTATCTCAATATTATCCCTCATCATTGGAACATCGTTTAAATTTTTTAAATGATCTGGGTAACCATGCTCACATGAATCCCATCTTGAAACCATTTATCCTTGGCCCATACAAATATACTCCCTAATGTTCAATTATAATTTTTACCGACACACAATTAGTAGAAACTAAACATTATATACCCAGTGGGTACACATGCAATACCATTTGGTTCAAAACCCAACCCACACTCTTCTTAGTCATCCAGTAACAAGGTTATGTGGACTGTACTTATAGAGCATCAATACCATTAAGCTCGATGTTCCCTTAGAAATCATCTAAAAATTAGGTCACCATCCATTTCTGTGATATATCAAGGGACTTCCCAACTCATGTTATTATTTCAAAATTAAATATTCAATAGCACAACCAATACATAACATGTCTAGATACCTGAACAGTCCTTCCCTTATAATCCAGTTTTGATAATAATTCACCTTAGGTTGTTTCATGAAAAAAACTAGAATCACAATTTCAATATTTTAAAATAATAAAACCCTCCAAACATTATATTTTAATTGACCACATGACTAATATTTTGACCTAATGAGGTATTCGTCAAACTTGGTCCAACCTCCCTTCTATGATTCCTCAACAAAACTAATGCAGCTGACCCGCTAGGGTATTTTTCACTGTTAATGGAATATAGGTATCCAACCTATCCCTACTCATCTTAAAAAAAATTGGGCCACTAGGTCTATACACCAACCCATAAGGTCTCTCACATTAGAGAAAAAAATCCACATTAGGGAATCTACAATGCTTATAAAATCTCTCTAAATATATGAAATATGGAATGTAACGAGTCATCAACCAATGTAGTTCGAAACCTATCAAGATAGGTGTAATAAAATCACTTTCCATGTATCTTCCTACCCATCCATGATCCATTCCATGATTTTGAATATGGGAGTGTTCCTTAGAGGGTTACAATATAAATAATAAGGATAAAGGAGTTCTAACTCCTAGACAATCCTCATATTGTAATACCGCTATGATACAAAACATACTAGAAAACCACCATACTAAGGTACCACATATTTAACTAATAATAATACATGACTCAAAGGATAAAATAAACATCACCTAACAAATCTAGAAACTCAATTAAAAAAAATATTATATATGAAATTCAATGAGATATAACATAACTTGGAGAGCCCATAATTTTCAAATAATATATTGAATTTTAAAAAAATTTCATTCATAAAAGTTCACTAGGTTCTAATTCCCGTCATTTTCATTTGATAACCAGTTTAAAATAAGCCAACTGAGACCCATTTGTAATGGTCATATTGACGCTCAAGTAACTCTCATGGAAATACTAACACTAACCCTTACAAGAGGTTTTTTAATTACCTACATAACCAAATGTTTTTAAATTCAACCATCTTCATCAATTTAAATTTATAATAAACATTTATCTATTTCTAGATACAATAAATATCCTAAACAATTGATAAAGATCCATTTTTTACAACTATTTTTAGAACTTTATTCTGCGGGTTCCATGATGTTCTATTGAAAATTTATATCATAAATTACATTCAAACCATTATTTGACCAATGTTATGACAACCAACTAGGTAAAAGATAACATAAATTTAAATCTATATAGGAATACCCTCTTTAGGTTGTAATTACTATTATAATAAATAGACACCTCATAATGATAATCCCAAAAAAATAGAAGGTATCTTTTTAATTTAAAGTGGACTAGTTTAATAATCTTCCAACATACATTTACTTATAACATTGTATAAGTGTATAATGACAATTTAGATATCCATCAGATATTACATAGGCACACCCCCATGGGGTAAATTATTAAAGTTAGAAGTAAAGGAAAACATTGAGGGACCCATCAAGCCATTCTGTGGTATGTTAAACATATATCCATTCAAGATTTATGTATTAATTGATATATAAATTAAAATTTGAATTCTATTTAGGTGAAACCCTAAATATGTTGAGTAAAAAAATATAAAAACATCCTATGAATGTTTTTCTCATAAGAATAAAAGGCATAAAATCCCCTATTTGGTCTATGAAAAGTATATAAGTTTCCAATCATTCGGTTCATCATGCCCAACTTATATCATCATAAGCCTTTAAATATATATTTACAGTTGTATAGTTATATGCATTACCATTCCCATGTTATAAAGGTAATTGCCTTTATATGTTATAATTGGAAGCCATGTAACTACATCTATATTTTTAACTTTGGTCCCAAAATATATCAAGTATCTATACGATTGTTTGATTATATGGGGTACTATTCCCCAATTTATAAAGGTATAAACTATTTATTAACTTCATAATTAGAACCCATTTTATCACAATAGATAATGTTTTTACACATGTAACCAATAGTTAATGGATTAATATTTTCAAATGTTCTCAATTAAGGTACCATCATCATGCTATATTGAAAACCATTATATAGTTGTTTGGTATAAACATTAATAACTTATCCTATATCATAATTGAAAAAAGTAATTCTCTGATAGAGAAAATAATAAGAGAAGGTATGAATAACAACCAAATTAGTAGAGAATATAGGTAAAAATATTAAAAATCACCCAAGTGGGGTATACAAATAATAATTCTAAATATTCACGCATCATTATATACATAAACTTATTCTAAATAATTGCACAAGGAATGTTCAACAAGTATTAGGCTATCATGTGATGCAATATTTTTAGAATGGGATTTTCATGGAATGTTAATCTCTACGTGCATATAATGATTCATGTAAAAATACATTCACACCATATCAGTACAAGGGTAAAAATATTTATATCAATAATGAGTGAAAATACAAAAAACCACTCAAGGTGAAACAATAATCAATTGTAAAGACAAATTATATGAACAAATGTATCATCATGGGAAACATGATCTTACACATGTGTGTCACCAATACAATGAAATGAGTTATATATCATGTTTCGGCACATTCTTATTCTACTATCTTCTGTACAAAAATATAAATATAGGGGAAATAAAATTATGTCTATGATAACACATTGTAACTTCGACACCTGAGAGACACTAAAAAGGTGCCCCAATTCATTTTTCCATATGGACTCAGGTGTATCTTCTCAATGGCCTAAGATTGTCGACTATTATTGATGGTCTTATGGTGGTTTTATGGGGGGGAAATATATAGTGTTAAGTACTAAATAAAAAAAGAAATAATAAATAAAGGAATCATATGATAAATCATGAAACATAATTAGTGATCATAATAGACACTAAGCAAGTGAAAAAAAATATCCATGCATGAAAATTATAACCAACAAATAAAATTAAATCAACATACATTAGATACATAAAATATTTATAGAATGAAAAAACAAGTAAATAAATAAAATACTTAAAATTTTGAAGGCATCTAAAGTACAGACCCATCCGCTACTCCGAAGCTCCCATGGCCAGTCTAAGATCATAATTAAAAATTGCACAAAGCGAAACGGAGATGGTAACAAAAAAATCTAGATGTTTGTCTTGTAACAAATATGTATCCCAAACAGAGTGTGAGATAAACTCACTTGGACACCACCAATTATGTCTAATGTGATCCAGACTATGAATATAATATAATTTATCTTGAATTTATAATAAATAAACAAGTAAAAAATTTGTGTAATCAAGTTTACCTTAGTTTATTCAATGAAACATAGTTACCCATACCTACATTAGTCTAATCTATAATTTCTCTGAACAAGTTACATGATGTAAATTTATACATAAATTTAAAGCACTATATTCATAGATATACAAGAACTAGTGAGGATATAAATCATAATAACATGGAATCTATATAAGAATAATATGATAGGCTTCACACATTAAATACGGGGCTCCCTACCCAATGATCTCAAATAATGTGATTAAGGATGTAATTCTTGATAGTCTGATAAAATAAATGGGTGTCCATTCCCAATAAATTCTACTAACTGAAAAGGGATTACATGATTTTCATTCTCAACTAAATGATATGGTATTTAATTCAAAATTAACTTAAATAAATTATATGTTGAATATTTATTAATGAGTATAAATGAAATAATGAGTAACACCATGACTGAGAGTTATTGGTGAAATTATGTGGGACAATAGGCCCAATAATTACCAAAGTGACATTTATACTTCATTTTTGTAGGGGTAATGTTGTTTCAACCGTCACCCATTTCATTGTGAACATCAAATAGAAATTAAATAAACAAACACACCGTATCACATGGTTTGGTCACATAGGTATAGTCATGTACTAAGTAAAATGGTATCACCATTCAATTTTAATTTTATTACATTTTAACATCCCAATGAAAGAGGGAAATGTGAAACGCCTCAAAAAGGGACACATATAATTTAAAATAATATTCATAAATATTCTATTCATACTTATAATTCATTAAGGGGCATGTAGGCCCCTATACCAATATACAATTCACCATGAATAATTTAAAGAATAATTCCCAATTATTTTAAAATTTAAAACAAATTAAGCAATTGTTTATTGATTTTTATAGGGTATATTAATAACATTTAACCTTTTAGATATTAATTAAATTTATTTATAACTCCAAAAAATCAGGTGGAAAACACAAAATTCCTCAAGAATTATTTTACTATATTTTAAATGAATAACATTCAATTAGTTTATAACAACACACCTGAATGGGTAGCTCTTTTTGAGTTAGAAAACATACAATGATTGAATTGGGTCTCAAGGAAAACCAATAAAATTTATCTTAATTTTATTTATTTAATTTCAAAATTTGTTTGTGACGTATAGAATGTTTTCCATTCTACTCAACGGTATAGTTTTTAAATCAAGTGTCATTAATGGAAAAGAATATAGATAGCATAAATCAATATTTGTAGGCTTCAATGATTCAATATCAGTCATTTATTTGATCTGAGATTAAAGAAATAAAATGAATTGAAAAAGTCATTAAAACAAGGAATATAAGCTCACATGAAAAAATTATCTGAAATGGTGAGGAAAACAATGAAAATATTCAAGGGAAGTCATTGTCTAGATAAGGGTGATCAAATGTGATTGATGAAGATTGATTCCATGTTTGAATGAAGGTGTTCCACAAAGGTATATTGGAGGAGGCGAGGGAATCATGAGAAGACATGTGTGGTAAATGAGGGAGGAAGAAGACTAAATAAATCATTAAGGTATGGATGGAAATATTTTAAAATAACCTTCTTTGAAGGGGTGCATGGTCTGGCCACATTTCTTGAAAACCCATCTGCTAACCTTATGGATCCCACATCATGGGAGACACAACCCATATGGTATGTTCACATATATAAGTAAACAATCTTCTAATCATGACTTTAACTCGGTCTCAAGCACCCCATGACTCGCACGGTTTTATTTCATGGTCTGAAAAACCATGATCCAATAGTGTGTCTCCTTTTGTGGTCATTAACTATCTCGCATGGTTTCATATAGCCACCAAAATGACTTAATAGAATATTCTTCCATTGAAAACATTTCAAATTGTTATTCCGCATAGTTATCTCTCAATATTTTCTAATATTGTGCCCATAATTATCTCAAACTAAACCTCCTTTTTGAGTTCCAAACTATCAGTACAATCTCAAAACTAATAAACCACCTATAGGGCCTCATTTCCTATCTAAAAACATTTTTATGTGTTCCAACTATCATTATTTCCTTCCAAATATTGGTTTAATATTTTTTGATTCCACCAAATAAAAATCTCTAATTCCATCTAAAATTTGAACCAGTCCAAAACATGGGATCAAACACATGGACTACTGTCATCTCTTGTAATATCATGATCATCTTTAAAAATATATATGAATAAAATAATCCTTTTATAATGTATGAACATATGTCATTGCTTTCTTTATGAAAGTATGGATTTCATTAATCATAGAAATCCTCCACCCTACATGTCTGATGTCAAGAATACCCATCTAGAGAATTACACATTCATCATTTTATTTTTTACACTATATGATTTATTTTTTCTAGTTTGACTCTTGAACTAAATATATATAGTTTCTCACAATATGAAATTGTATAATTATATTTTTTAAGTACAATTTTCTTGTAAAATGTCAACCAACATATATTATTTTTACTATTTGAAAAAATATATATCTTTCAACTCCAGAAAAACTCAGTTGTTAGTGTGATAATATTCTAGTCAAATTTAGGAAATTTTTTCATAGATTCAGACTAAAATTTGAAGTGTTGTGGATGATTTATTTTTTATTGAGTCTAATATAAATCTATTAATTTTCTAGAAAGCTGTTTGTAAACATCTCCATTATTTTGTATATTGGATCCATCATTAGAAACATCTCTATCATCAAAATTCTATTACAAATTATCTAGGTGAACATTTTGGTTGTCTTCAACAACATTATTGGGAAGTGTCTCATAATTTTGGTAGGGACCATCATTGACAAAGAATGTATCCCCATATCATAAAATAAAAGAAATGATGTTTCTAGATAGTAGAAACCTCCATATAAAACTCCATTAAAGCAATATCTATCCACTAATTATATAATGCTGATGATTGTAAAAGTCTTAATCATCTACCACTGGAATATCTAGATTCCATAACCTATCATGGAGTTGAAAATCTCTATAACTAATAGACATGTTTACCGTATGAAGTCCCTCATTTTAGTGGGAATTAATTATTTAATAAATATTTCATGGGATAAAAATATATGATATCCTATCCATTTTTATTGGTTTTGTACTACATAATTATCCTTGATTAACTTGAAGAACATCCATGTAAAAGTAGACAAAGAAAGAAATGACTGTATATGTGAAAAATGGTTACTGGTCAAAATTCCAATAGTGTGAATAATATTCAAAATGATGAATTATCATGATCAATTGAACAAGAAATAATTAAGTAAATATTTTTTCCAGGAATAATAATATATTTATAATTTAAATAGTTTATAAATAGAATTTAAATCGCCTAAATAAGATCCCCGATTACTATAAAACTATGTGTTCTGTTTGGAATCTTTTCCCTACACTTGGTGATGAGTGAGTTCAGACCTAATCATCCCTTTTAAGTGTTATTATCCCTTGGTACAACTATTCCAGAGCCTACGTCTACTTTTAGTTTCCAGAAATGGATATCATTTCATGGATAACCAAAATATATTTATTTTACAAATTATTATTAGTGTTTTATTTTATCCTCAATGTCACACCAGTTATTTCATATTCTAATTTTAAATTATCATAATGATATCTAAATATATTATTTAAATAGAATATTAATATTCTATGTATGAACCCCCATGAGTTTCAAAGTAGGTTTTCAATTAGGGAACTTTTTCATGCACATGGTGATGAATGAGTTATTACCCAATCGTCACTTTTTGTGTTTTTACCCCTTCATGAAATAGTGATTTACCCTACAACCACATATAATATCTAAATAGGGATTTCATTACATGTATTAGAACACAATCATTCACTAATCTTTAGTTAATTATAATTTATTAACTAGTTACATGATAGTTGATTACTAGCTAAAAAATTGTTAATTATTATTTAATTATTTTCAATAATTATTTAATGATTAATTAATCCATATTTAATCATTATTTCATAATTATTTGATCAAAATTTAAAAAAATATTAATCATTTGTTAACAATTAGCAAGTCATTCTTAAATAATTCATTAATAACTCATTAATCGATCATTAATCATTCGTTAACCACTCTTTAATCATATTATAATTAATATTAACTTTTTAATTACTTAATAGTTAATAAATAATTAAATCTTAATTAAATAATAGTTATGTATTAGATATATATTATTTAATCATTACTTCATCATTATTTGACCATAAGTTAATCCTTTGTAATTTTTTTATAAATCATTTTCTAATTATTATATAATAATATGTTATTCCACAGTAAATCCTTAATTAATCATTATATGATCATTATTTAATCATTCCTTAATCATTCCTTAATAATTAATTAATCACAGATTATTCATTAGTTAAACAATAATTAATTATAAACTAATTATCTTTTTATTATTTATTAATTATTAGTTAATTATTAGTTATTCGTTAGCACATCAATAGTTAATCAATTGGAACTTCTCTTGATCATACGTCA
The DNA here is from genome assembly GCA_963277665.1 of Viscum album. NCBI lineage: Eukaryota > Viridiplantae > Streptophyta > Magnoliopsida > Santalales > Viscaceae > Viscum > Viscum album. The sequence goes on from OY728121.1 coordinate 1,607,775,267, forward strand.
ATAATTACCTAATAAAACTTTAATCAAAATATAATCATTAATTAATCACTAATTAATCAATATTTGATATTTTGTTAATCCATATTTTATCGTTCTTTAATTATTAATTTTTTAATAGTCATTATGTATTTAATTAATAGTTAACTAATAGGTAAATATTAGTTAATAAATTTTTAATTGTTGGTTAACAATTATATAACCATTAGTCCAATATTTGTAAGTAAATAGTTAACCATTATTTGAACCTTTTATAATCATTAGTTAATCATTATTTAATACGAAGTGAATCATTGTTTTGTCTTCCATTAATCATTCATTTATATTTCATTAATCATTTTTTAATCATTTGTTAAGTAATTCTTATTTAATAGTTATTTAATATTTAATTAATATTTAATCATTTTTTCATTATTACCCAATCATTATTGAGTTATTATTAAATATTCATTTGTAATTAATTAATTATTATTTATTTATTAATTAACTGTAAGTTCATGAGGATTACGCCATTTGTTATCTATTTATTCATATTTATTATTCACTAAGTAATTATAAATAAATAATTGATACTAAATAGTAATAATTTCATAACAAGTATTCAATTATTTAAAATAATTATAACACATAATTAAATAATCATAACTAATTAATTAAATTTTACTCACTAATATGCAATATTATTATGTATTAAATATAAATTACATCTAAATAACTAAACATATTTTTTACTAAAAAAATTTAAGGAATCTAAAAATGTAACTTCAAAATGAATTAAACCCATTATAATAAATTATATAAAATAAATATGGATTTTGATTCTCAAATTTTGTTGATCATTAAGTCCATTAAAAGAGTTATAGGACAGGGAAAAAACTAGGACTATTAAAGAGAGAGGGAGGATAATATTATGTGACGTTTGTAGAGAGAGATATATATATATAAACAGAAGGTAGTGGGGTGTATTTTATAGGGGTGTGGGTGAAAGGAGTTACTACCCAAAATGCCATTCACCATTTGTTTGGTGAAAGGGTTTTTCACACCCCCAATTCCATTCAACTGATAAAAGTAAAAAAAAATTGGGAGGTAACTCATTTTCAACATTAATGATATAGGGGAAACATGTTATAATGTTTAAATATTTTTTTTGATTTAACAAAATAGTTATTAAGGAGGATAATGCATTTCAGAATTTTATTTAAACAAATTTAACTAACATTATTTCCAAAAGTAAAAAACATGAACATATAAAAACAGACACTGAGACCTCTCCCCACCTATATCCTCTGGTCCCACATTGGGTATCCCTACACAACAATTAACATCCACACTCACAAACTCCTTCTCCCCTCCCAAACTCCAGATATCCTCTTCCATTTTTCCCTCCCCCTCCTCCAACAATTATGACCATTCTCACCCACTCCATTCCACCCAGACTATCTTTTTTCCCCATATATCTTATTAATTTTCTACAGACCTCATGATTCCCAACACATTCCCAAATCAACATTCATATGACACAATCCCAACATATCCATGTAGCATAATGCCCAATCCTCTTCTAATCGATTAAAAATTCATATTAAATGAAATTTATTAGTTTATTTAATATATTCTTTTTAATTTTTTTTCGATAATTTCTATTTTACACTATCTACGGGGAATTCTATTTTATTTGAATTTTAAATTAAGAAATTATAATTTTTTTTCTTAAAATAATAATTATTTTTTAGTTTATAAAAAATAATTAAAAACTAGAAAATTTTAACTATACAATTTTTAATAATAATTAATATTTTTTTTATTTCATTTTAAATTAAAATTATCTAATAAATAATAAATTTAATTATATTACTTATTATAATTTTTGAAACAAGAAAATTTTTAACATTTATTTTTTAATAATACAATTGTTATATATTTTATTGATATTCATGTTGTAGATTTATAATCAATATTATCAATCAAATATTAAAAAAAAGATTTCATTGTTTATCAAATGTCATCATGTATGATATATTATAAATTAGAGAATCAATTATATATTAAAAATAATTTTTTTTATTATATGACAAAAAATCATTGAAATTTAAAATAACGTATCTTAAAATTATTTATTAGTTTGGTCAATTTATATAACATATTTTTTATATGGAATATTTTATTCACATTCTATATTTATATTCAAATATATTAATATTTTCTTTCTTATAAATTATTATAAGAAAATTTGACAAAATATTAATTTTGTTCAATTGATAAGAAATTTATTTTGTTCTAAAACAAAATTAATTCATTTGGGTTTTTATTTTAAAAAAAAATTCTTTTATTTATTTGTTTATTTTGATAAAATTATTTCAGTAATTGTAATCATTATTTCAAAATGAGGGGAAAATAATTTTTCTGTACGACATTTTGATTACAATGTAAAATAGTATGTTTTTGATGTAATTTATAATATTAGTTTTCATTATAAACATTTCAAAAGTTTTGAAATGATAATTTTATATAAAATTTTAACTTTTAATTATTTTAAATATTTATTTTTAAAATCAATAAACCATTTTAATATTGTTATATGTTGATTTATACATTATAATTTGAATCCCCATTAAAACAGGCATTTCAGTTCAAATTGATTTACTCTAATCATTATTTTATAAGTATCATGAATGATTTAGATCAATTGAAAAAATGGATTTTAAAATAATATTGTAGAAATAAATTATTATTTTTATGTTCAATAGCCAAATTATTTTGGAATAGAGGTTGAGTAATAGAGTTATAGTTCATTAAAAATTGGTGTCCAAGTAGAAATTGATCATTACAACACATTTTTAATTATATTTATATAATTTATTGGATCAAATGATAATATAAAACATGTTAAAATACTATATCTACAATAAAAAATTTTTCCAAAATTAAATATACTTATTCAAACTAGATATAGGCTAAGTGAAATATTTGAACCCCTATTTAAATAAGAGTTTAGGGTCAAAAGGAATACTACTACCTATTAATAAACCAATATCATACATTTTATTAAACGTTTTATGTTCATACGTAATGTGTTTAATAAGTCTACATATATAACATATCAAATTAATAAAATCTAACCAATAGAAATTGATTCATATGATAAGACAGTCATTCAAATACTTATATAATATAGACATAATTCTTGTACAACCTATGAAAAGCTAAAAATTATATCTTAGGTGTTATTTCAATATAATTAGTGGATAATATATAATTTGGGATAGTTTTAGAGATAATTATTATTATTAATAAATTAATCCCATTTCATATATTTTAATATAATATTTTAAAATTAGATAATATCTCATTAATTAATTACTTTCGACCTATTGCTTATGCCGTGTAAAAAAAAATATCTAAAATTTATTGTTATTATAAAGAATATTTAGAAGAATATTATATATATTTTTTAGAGAATATTTTTCATAAAAAAATGATTTTTCTTAATTTTTAAATTATATATATATATAACATAATAATTATCGGTATTCTAAGGTAATACTGGCTCAGTATTTTTTGATCACATGAAAAGTATAATATGGTGGATTGATGTTTTCTAAAGGAATATTATAATAAATTAATGGTTTTATGGGATAGTAATGATGAGTAATAAATGATATAAATTTTGATAATACATAAAATATTATGGATTTAAATGGAAAATCATTAATTTCATTGAAATATGGGGATTTTAGAAGATATGTGTGACTCCCCAAACATATAGTGACAAATTTACATTAAATTGTTGATATAATGTCTTACATAATAGATATACTAAAATAAAAATTATTTTATTTCACTAAAGAACAAAATTAAAAAAATGAAATATATTAGAACATATCTAAATGCAAAATAATATGAATTTTTTAAAAATAATAAAACTGCATGTTAGTAAATAAACCATCTGGGTTGAAATTCTCCACAATGGGTTCTAAAATAATGATAATAATGTCAAGGATAACTTTTTAAAGAATAAAAAAATTAAAAATATGATAAACATATTGAAAAATATATTATTGAATTGGATTAAAAGTATTATTAATTTATCAAATGATATATATATACATTGGAATTTTATATGAATTTTCTATATATAGTACTTGGAATTATGGTTGTCGGGATTATGTTGTATTTCGGATTATATGGACATTGGTTGTGGTATTTGATGACATAATTAGATATATGAATAATTAATTTGATAAATTATATGTAGTATGTTTTTAAAATGTTACTATTACAATATTGTCATTGAATTTTTGGGTATGAACAAAACTAACCTCATTACCAAATATATGTAGAAAGGAGAAGAAGAAATGTTTGATAATAATAGAGATGTTCCTTAGTAGATTCATTATTCTAATATCATAATGGTGGAAGGATCATTAGGTTTTACCACATACCACGACGTAGCTAAACATCATTATGTTTGGATTGATTGAAATCATCTTTGGGAGAATAACAAGATTGAGGAAACCACAATTAGTTCTACATTATTTGAATAAAAAAACATGATTGGCACTATTTCATATATTACCCTAATGTCTTATGTGAAGTCCATGGGAATTTTTTTAATTAAAATATATGATAATATAAAGATGAAATTATGAATTTAATAAATGAAACTTTATATATATATATATATATTATGTGTATTTTTAAACGTTTGGAAATTTTCAAAAATAAATTAATGAATGGGTTTGATTAATGAATAATTATGTTTAATAAAATTGTATTATTAAATTTTATTTATTGGTAGTAAATAAATAATCAGTTTAAAATAAATACCATTTAATATTAAAATTGGATATTTTTAAAGAATTTTTAATGTGATTTATATATTTTAACTGTATTAAATTATTCATGATTAAATAATGATATTAATGACATATTTTTAAAATAAATAAAAATATATCATTTATTTAATTTCTATTACATGATAAGGAATAAAAATAAATTCATTTTTATGCATAAATTTTTTTAATTTTTTTTTGGTTTTATGTTTTGTGGATCATTATATTAAAATTAATTTTTATAAATTACCTATATTTAATATAATATAATGTAATTTATTAATAAAATTTTAATTTCCAAATTAGCTAATATGCTCAATTTAATCTTTAATCATAAAAACCAATTACCATGTGAAAAATTGTCTCATCATAACGTTGTGAGGCGAGATTATATAATTTAACTAATAAGAGAGGACTGAAAATATCTTTAAATTTTTTTTGTAAATGAATTTATGAGTTCATTCATGACCTTCCTTTATATTAATTCACCTTTTTTTCACCATCAAAAAGAAATTTCATTCCTTATTTAATAATGAATTGGTATATTGGGAAATCCCACAAAACATTTCTTATAAAAGGACCCCTCCGCCACTAAAATTCTTCTCTTGTGATTGTAAACCTGCAGTTAAAAAATGGATTACAAAATCATTCATTTCCATGAGGTTTTTTAAGAGTAGATTGAAGTCTTCAACGTATTCCTTATCCTCTCCATGATTACGCTTTTCTTTCTTATTAATAAATCCGTTATTAAATATTATTTATCAATTTAATAAAAAAAAATTAGATGATTAATTACATGGAAATTTGATATTATTACAAAACAATAACATGTTATCCCTCATTATGTCATTATGGCATATTCACATTTATGCTTGTTTTTTTACTTTCATAAACAATGTAATAATGTCTACATAATCAATGAATAAATGACAAAAAATATTAGTAATATGGTATAATTATAATGTAAATAATATGTTTTTCATAATTCTATAAATAATATATATATTCATATATTCTTTATCGAAATCAATTCATTGTATTGAATCCAAACTCGAAATGAAAAATAATAATTATATAAACTCTCTTTAAAAACCATCACCAAAAAAACTATAAAATTTTCATTTTACATCAAAACTATATCAAAAATACATATTTAACCTCCATCTACACTCTAGTGATGATAAAGATGTGATAAAGAATCATGATCTAGAATTGAAACACATGAACATTAATTTAATCAAATAATGATTAATAAATAAATGGTAAAAAATGATAAATGAATGTAATGAAGTAAAATAAATTTAAATATGGTTATGATATATTATTATAATAAATCCAAATTTCTTATATAGGATGTTATAACACATCCGACCAAGTGGGAATCCAATTAAATCGTCTTTCTTATGTAAATATTTTCATAGAACCTCATTGATATTTTGCGTCAAGTTATTAATAATAAAATATGTCATGTCAAACCCCAAAACACACTAAAGTAGAAACGTTATATTTATTCTTTTATTTATTTTAAACCACTATATTATAATGTATCTTCTATTCCATTAATTTCTGGGATACTTATTATCATGATAGAAAATAAATTTTTTGTTATTCATTACGATGAATGTTCAATTGTAATCTTATATTTCTATTAGTAATAATGGGGAGAATACTAATGGAGTACATGTATTAAGAAAACCAATAAAATTGAAGAAATCAAGTCTTAATAATTAGATTATTCTAAGAAAATACCCTTCGATAAATTTTTTTCTTCAACCTTTCACATTAAAATATATAGACAATTATTTATGTTAAATAAAAGGTATGATGTGATTATTGGTTTATATATTTAAAAAATCCCATGAATCACATGGTACACCTCTATTTTTATTTTTTACATTGGAATCAAGATCGATGATTTCTTTAGTTGTCATGAAACAAATATTCCAAAACAAATTTCCAAAAAGAACTTGGTAGATATGAATAAATTATTAATTGTGCACTAAATGTGTAAATATAAATTAGAGGCACACGTTTTTATCAAGAATTTATAATGATGAAAATGAAATAAGAGTTTTTGGGAAACATGAATGATTAATCAAATGGAGTATTGAAAATTCAACCACTTATATGATAAAAATATTGGGGTAATCACCTTGAAATTTACATCAATGTTCTTGGAATATTATTTACATGATGTAGAGAGTACCATTAAGCACTCAATTGGTAAATAAATATGAAGGGTATAGTTAACCTGATCGAGGAAAATAATATTCCTATTAATGCATCACCCCTACTTAAATTATTCAAATTCATGGTGTTTTGTAATTTTGAAATATATTTCCCAAATTAGAGTGAAAATGAGGATCACTGATATCATTATCCTCCACGGAAAAGGGTAAAAGGAAGATATTATATAATAAATTCCACTGATGTGGGTTATGATAAAAAATTGGTGAACAATATATTTATTCATTACCCCATATCATTGAAAGGTGTATTTTATTTATATTCATTGTATTTTATCATATCATGTTGATTTCTATGAGTTTTTACACATAACCTATAATATAAGATATTCTATTATCAATGAAAATACATGGTGGTGATATGATTCTATCCAAGGTAGATTACTCTTCTTTAATTACGTTTTCTGGTATGATACTTCCATCTGATCTGTTTAATGTTACCCTCGGTAGAATTTGAGGTGGTATTTGACAAGGATTGTCTCTCCCTACATCTATATAGTATAAATTTTCAATAATGTTAAATCTTATTTCATATCAAATACAATCCCATGAAAAAATACCAACTAATATAGGAGGATAAAATCCATTTAGAAATTAGTTCCTTAATAAGATTATGGACAACCAACAGTAAGGGATGCTTGGATCAAATGATTGGGGAGGAATTTATCATCAATGGATATCCCATGTTATATGATTATATTTATGTAATTACTAAACAAAATTTTAATATTCCACTATAATTTGAGTTAGAGTTATCAATTGATCTCATGCTTGGTTATATGCCCATATCAAATCGCCCTTATATCAACATCTTTAAAAATTAGACAAGGGTTTTATATGACCATGTGATTAATTGTAGGATAATATGTTACTATTTATCCATATGTATGATAGATCACTGTGTACGTTAATTTATTATAATTAAATTCAAATGATAACAATAAAGAAAAAATATACACTACCCAAAATTATGGATTTTTTTAATCAAATAGGATGTATTAATACATATCAAAGATGGATCTTGTTAGGTTTTATCCATATAAAAAACAATTTCCAAGATATGATACTTGTAATGTTGAATGATGACGTTTGGAAGAAAAATTTATAGATCTATGATGAAGGTTTGGGAGTGGTAAATATAATTTTGGATTACATAAAATTACAAAGACCAAAAGGTAACCGACATAAAATAAAATCTGATGTGGGTTCTTGACTTTGTCTAATGGTAGATGTTAGGAGACTCAATTAATTTCATAAAAGTAACGTTGACAACATTTAAGAGTCTTTCTAAAGTATTCACAAAAGATATTTTCTATTAATGAGACCACATATGAGTACTTTGTGTAAAGAATAAGAGTAAAATCAACAAATATTTTCAACTACGCACTATTTAATGGAAAATGGAGGTGGGATAGTGGATGTATTTTAATTAATTTATAGAAATCTATAAATATAGAAGCAATGTGGATGTAATAATCATGGATATAATAAGGAATGAGTACTAGTCACATCATCTGGGTCCTAATATAGAAATATTGATTGATCATTTGATAAAATATTATTTTATTTTAATCATATTTTTATTAATTAATAAATTTAATGTAGTGTCCCCTCCACACCAAGGAGTATAATTCATATCAAAACCATGGTAAAATATTTTTCTCATTCACATTATTCTTTTAATCATTTCCTTATGAAGAAATTGTATATATTATTTGTGACGATGTTTCTTCATTGTGACTAGGTAATTTTTTCTCTTTTCTTCAAATCACAATATGATGGGCCTTCAGGAATATTATCTTTTCCCAAGTATTTTATAATGGAAAACATTTCTCAGATAAATTGAAGATATTATTATTCCCAAAAACATGTATCATAGTTATAGTTTGAGGATTTCCTTATGAACATACCCTGGGGACGGTTATATAGATCTCTAATTATTATCATCATTCTTCATCATTATTTATCAGTGAGTTTCAATAAGTAATTCCAAATAAATATTATCTGTTACAAAATTTAGTGGGATATCACTATAATCAATTTATATTTTATTGGAATATTGTAAGCTCCACGTAGAAAAGTTTTTTGAAATGGATTTTTTGTTTCGGAAATGTTGGTGGATGATTGGGTACTATAAATGATCCACATTCTTTCACTATTCGGTAGCATGATAGAGGAGATGATAAGGGAGAAATGGGTAATAAGGAAGAAGTGATGAAGAATAAGGAATGATAATTCATGGGTAATAAATAAATGTAGGGGATTGAGTTATCCTTATCCTGGATTGTGGATTATAACATTTGAGATATGAAAAGTTCTTCAGATCATATGAAGACTCTTGAAGAAACTTTTTTGAATCCAACAAAAATTAAAATGGTGTACCTATTGTTGAGCATTTTTGGTATGGAAATTTTGACTATAAAGCCATAAAAATATCATTTAAACGATTTCAACGTGAAAGTGATTGATTTTTATTCACTAAAGGAAGATATTAGAGATCTACAATGGGAACTATTATTATTCTAATCACTACATGAATCATTTTATGTGGTGGTAACCATATAGACGAACTAAAAGATAAACAAAAACATAATGTTTACTAATGATAACTAGTTCACCTAATATAATAAACGATGATAAAATAAGATCCTTGAATTTTACATAAATACATATATTGTAGATGGAAGACATAAAAACACAACCAAAAGAGTTATAGGGAATAAGAAGTTAGTAGATTATTGAGTAGGATTATATCAAAAGAATATTGTCCCATGTGTTGGAATTATTGTAGGAAAGGTCAGGTGAAGAATGATTGTAATGAGAGAAAAGTAAATACAAAATGACACACTCCAATAAGTATATCCAAAAATCCTATGTTATATGATAATGATGGAATAATATTGAGTGAAACTAGATTACATGAGTCTTAGAATATATTCTATGGACATTCATTCAACTAATCATCTAAGAGGGGGTGTTTAGAAAACAATATTTCCATAATATTCATAAAGGTAGATCATTTAGATGATAAATATTTCAAGATTTTCCAATGTCCTCTATATCCATTCTGATACGTATTGAAATTATATTCTAGGTGGAGGGAATTTAACACGTATCATTTTTTAGGAAAAATATAATTTCAATATGTATGTTAGACAATGAACGTTATTTAAATATATTCAAGGATGGAGTACATAAAATTTCATGTGGTTCGATGGTGGTAACCATTGGAGTGAAGGACAACAGATTTTATGTCATAGGATTATCTGAAGTTGTAATTAATGCTAAATAGTTCAATTCTAAATGTTATTCTATGACCATCATAGTCACCTAACGGGGAATGGGATGAGGATATTTAATAAAAAATGTATATTAGATATTATTAGAATATATTATTTGACATGTGATTATTGTGTCCTTATAAATAAGTTGAAGGTTTATTTCAAAATAAAATGTAAGGATCCAATGAAATAAAAAATTTGATTTAGTATATACTGAAGTGTGGAAGGAATATTTGTCCCTCTCTTATAGAGGATAATCAATATATGTGGCATTCATTGATGATATTACAAGAAAAATTTCGTTGGTTCTTCCTTATCCATAATTCAAAGGAGTTTTTAACCTTCATCTAATGGAGAGACATGGTGGAAAATAACATGGTATGAAAACATAAGTGTTTGATCTTTGATAATGCTATGGAGTATAGATACATAGTGTTTAAATGATTATATTGGAGGATGAATATATTTTTATAATATTTAAAAAATTAATTCGAAACATAATAAATTCATGGAAATTATGAATCTGAAATAAGTTGAATGATTAAAGGAGAATGTGAATTCATGTGGGTTTCCACAAGGGGTTTTGTGTTCTAGTGGTGAATTGGGTCCTATACATGATCAATACGAGTCTCTATAACCCTTTACATAAGGAATTTCTAAAAAATATTGTTCTTTAAAAAAATTTTATTTCCCCAACATCGGGTCATCAAAACACTCTCCTATGTTTGTGTTAAAATCAAGAATTGGGAAAATATTAAGGTTAATATATAAGCATGTTTCTTTTTTTTGTTATGGTGATTAAGAGTTCATTGAACTATAAATTAAAAATTCTCAAAATATAGTAAAAATTCCTAATTTCAACTTCAATGAAGATATCATAAGAAATGATTAGAACATAGATGAGGTAGATGAAGAGATTAAAGTATCAACACAAAAAAAAAAATTAACTAAATTTATGTTTTAAGAATAAAAATTTATATATAATGTTAAAAATATGACTATACTGTAATCCCCAGTCTATCCCAAAGATAAAAATAACAAGAGACTAGTTTCAATAGTGTTTCCTTTGTAGGAAATTCTAGGGATGTGAGGGTCTATGGAATCTTGGGGAATAGTTTTAGAAAGGATTACTAGAGAAGATTAAACTCCTAATGTTGTCGTGAAAGAAGAAAATGATCCATAGAGTGGTTTTTAGAGATCTATCAATGTTAGTAACTATGTGAAAACATATGAAATTATCTTTCAAGATATGATTCATATTGATAATGGAGATCCCAAGAGAACAAAAAGGCTATAAATATGAAAAAAATAAAATCAATGGGAGTTAGATATAAGTGATGAGATTGATTCCTACCATGTGTCAGGAACATGTGTTCTAATATAATTTCCTATAGTGAATAAAGTTATTCAAAAAATGTGCACATCTCTAGTAATAAATAATATGCTGTAAAAATAGATAAAATAACTGATTGGTCCTGAAAATATTTCAAAAAATAGAAGGGGTATATTTCTTTGGGAAAATTTCACCAGTAATTTACGATATGACTCTCTATATGGAACTTAGTATGGTTTTCATGAATGGTAGAATATATAATATTTTGACATGAATTCAACATTAATTATTTGGTATCAAGATGTGGAAATATAAATTGAGATGATGGATGGTTTTTTCAAGCATCAAAACCTATATCATGCATTCAAGATGAAGTAGAGGGTTTTAATTTTTATAAAAGCACCATGTAAATATAATGAAATATTCAATGATTTAATGGTAGATAAAAAGTTCATCCAATTAATTTAGATCATTTTTTTCATCTAAAGGTGTTTCATAATTGGATATTCATCATCCTACTTCTATACATTGATGATATTTTTGTTACTATGACAATAACGAATATGATTGATGAGCATAATATTGGATTTTTTGGATGTTTTGAGATTAAGGATCCTAAATTGAATAAATAAATCATTGGGGTATGAACAGTGTGGAACTAAAGTTTTATTAAACTGTACGTGACTTAGTTGGAATATATTTTGAGGGTGGTGGAGCACATAGAAATGATCATAGTTAAATAAATGTCCAAAACTTTAGGTTTATATTTCTAATTGATCTTGGACAAGGAAATAGGAATTTATGATATGTTATAGTACGTGGAAAAGGTTACCTATATGATAAAAGTTGGAATATGGATATTCTCCATGGTGATAACTCATTCGGAAATCATTCAAGAAGTGGGAACTGTTAGTAGGTATTTTTCGAATCCTAGATCATAACATTGGGAGGTTATGATGTGAATTATCTATTTAGTAAATGGTTTGATAAGAATAGTAACCATATTTATAATAGATGTTTCATTGAACATTCTTGTTGAAATTAACTTTGGGTGAGGTTCATCCACCCAAAAGAATTACATCGAATACTTACTCACATTCAAAGGAATACCTATAATGTGCATGACAAAAATTCAACTAGTAATATCACTTTCAATAAATGAAGTAGATTACGTTACATTAGTGGATATGGTAAGTAGTTGACCTTGTTGATATTCTAGTTAGAAGATCATGAAAGAAGGAAAGCTGATGGGATGCGTTTTGTGATTCACAAAGTGATATTCAAATTTACAAACACTTTCTTGATAGAGAAATAAAATTTACCTAATGTTTAAATTCATGTACTTGTACCTATAAGGTAGTGTATTGGATCATTAATGTTTAGAAGGAACCTAAAATCTAGTAGATATGGTGAAAATATATTTAGTCTGAGATATGTTGAATCCATGGTGCATCAGTTGATTTGGGATAAACTAAATCACGATGAAGGATCCACATAGAAGCTAATGATGTTTCTATAATTGAAGTAGGTTTTAATGTTTTTATATAGGGATTAGTGTTAAATCAAAGTAAATGATTCTCATTTGGGATATTTTTATATTTCAACAATATTTGAAAATCATTTTTAGGAATTCAGAACATAGTAAATCAGAGAGAGTCATTTGAAGACTACGTACTATAACTATATTGGAGGTGGTGGATTCATATATGTTTAGTTCAAATGATCAGATGTTATTTCGACTGGAAGGTGACTATAAGGATATTCTATTAGAATATTACTCTTGGCATGGTCAAATAGGATAAGTGTGGAGTCCCAAAAAAATCATATAAATGTATCTCTGGAAATACATTTGTTTTTTTACAAAAGATTCTCCTTGTGTGTTTTTAAAATATGTATTATTTAAGGCTAAAAATAATGATATATAACTGTAAAATACTGATTATTTTAGAAGCATCCACCATATACAAGAACACAGTGTTGAGTTAGTGTGATACGTTCACCGAATAAAGGATCTACATGGAGGAACTAATTATAGAGATCATAATATATGAAGACTGATATAATAATTTCTCTAAAACTAAAAATAGTAAGATGAATCATTTGATCAGAAACTATTCTATTCTAATCATCTTCAAATTCCATAAAATAATTAAATCAATGTCCCCCCATGGAGTAGACTCATATCCAAACTATAAAAAATGGGTTTCTTTTTTCTTTTTTCTTTAAAACATTGGCCTCAAAATATATTATTTATTTTCATCCATATATTTTTTTAGCATTGTTTTGTGATTATTTACATGTATTTTTCTTCTAATTTCTTGAAACCATAGTGTAGTCTTGTTTCCAAAACATTGTTTCCACCCAAAACATCTTGGTGTAAATATTCTATTGGATCATTAAGAGATATCCATGATCTAAATAGATCTTCGATATGGTTAACATAAATTAAGGGAAAAGAGATAATATAAACTCATAATATCCTTCCTCACATGATATAAACACTAATAATTCACATTGAATCCATTAATACTTATAAATGACACTAATATCGTCATAAATATAGTGAATATAGTCTTTAAATGTTATGTTGACAACTGTTTGGTAGTCTTCATTGATGATATTCACATATATTATATATTGAAGGGAAAACATGATAATAATTTGAGGATTATTATAAATACATAATTAAAAAATTAAAATATATTCCAAATACTACATTTGTGAATTTTTATTATAAAAGAATCTCTCTTGGGACATGTAATCACAACAGAGGGTGTATTACTCATTCCTTCAAGGGTATAGGTTACTAGAATAATTATTCAACCAAAATCTATGACATATATACATTTATTTTGTGTATTAGAAGGATATTAATGATTCTTTGATAGAAATTTCTCATGACTCTAAAATCCACAAATAAATTGGTGATATAATGGAGTAAATTTTCCTAGGAATTAAGAATGTTAATAAGATATCAAATACCTTCATAATAGGTTGGTTACTACCAATGTGATAACATTATATTGAAATGGATAATGTTTTTTATTTAAAATAATTATTTTAGTAAGTTATTTGTATTTCACCTTATGAAAAATGAAACTGTGTTCATTTATACATCATATCCATTAAGGTCCTAGGAAAAAAATTGTCTAGTGTATTATATAAAGCTAGTGGCACTAATTATTTCATTAATGATTTGAAGGTATAAAATCTATTACCAATATATATATATATATATATGGGTCACAAGTTATTAAATTATATATTCAAACAAAATGATCTTAATGTACACTGAAAGATATGGATATTTCTAATCAAAGATAATGATTTATCATTATATTAAAATCATAAGAAGGAAAACAAGGTGCTTGATGATCTAAATAGAAAGGATCATGTTGCACTGATCTTTTTTTAGTATTTAATGGGATAAAAATTTTATTGATATTGAAAGGATGAATTTGGAAATCATATTGGAAAATGTGAAATCTTACAATCCCAACTAATTATTGAGCCATCTATCTATAAAATGATTTAGGAGGCCCAACGAGATGATCTAGATCTATATATAAATGTAGAAAATGTTATATATTTTAAACTTCATAGATAATGAAATATACGATATGGAACTCAGATACACATAACATATTTAAAAATTCATAAAAAGGATCTTCTTGGTGTCACACATTTCTCATACTTCTCTACATACCAAAAAATCTCAAAGTTATATAAATTTGTTGGGCCAAGCATCCAATGAAATAATTAGAATTGGTATGTTTAGGACTATATATATCGATTCTTGGTAGGCCGTCATGTAAATGATTAACATCATAAGCTTAGGGGATGATGCATCCATTTCCTATACTAATATATAAAATTTATAATCATGACATGACTTTCATTGTAGGTATTCCCCATAACTCTAAAGTCTACAATTCTATTTGGGTTATGGTTGATGGAAATTCAAATTCATCACAATTAAATGTTATATGATATTATATCTCACCCAATAAACATTCCAATTTATATATAGAAAAACTGGTTAGGATATATAGTGTATCCATATTAATTAGATCTGATAAAGATCCACGATTTAAAATAATGTTTTAAGGAATTATCCTATAACAAATGGTTATTGAAATAATTTTTATCATAACTTATAATCCTCATACAAATGGTCTATCTAAAAGTACAATTTAGATATTGGAATTAATAATAATATCACAGCCAATAAAATTTAAAAAAAATTGGGATCCACATTTTCTTCTGGTTGATCTCTCTCATAGTAATAGTTATCAATCTAGCATAAAAATGAAACCATATGAGGATCTCTTTGGTATGTGATGTAGATATCCTACATGTGAGGATGGATATAGAGTGATGAACTACTTCAAAATAGATCATGTTAAATAAATCATTGAGAGGGCCCAAACCATTCAACAACACAACAAATCCACAAAAATTCAATAAGAGATAAATGATTATAATTTTTATTTGCATTTAGATTATAAATAAATTGATAAATTATTCTTCTAAATATATCTTTGGAATAGGGTAATGATATTTTATAATATTTTAAAATTGATCCCTATATACATAAATTCCTTCTGGATTATTCATTGTGTATAGATAGTTATTTTCACTTTAGTGATTCCACTAAACCTATCATAAGAGCATGTTGTGTTACATTAATCACTCTTTAAGAAGTATGTAAAAATAATCCCACGTAATAAAATAAAAAGATAAAAAATTAAAACATGATCTTTACTATGAGAGACAACTAGTGGTGATCCAAGATCATCGAGATATTATTTTCAAAAACAAGACAACCTACCTGGTCAAATTTATTTGGGGAAATAAAAATTATTAGGAACCCATGTGGGAATTAGAATATATAATTATAAAAAACATTCCCTTTATTATTCTCATTTATTAAATGAATTTTATAGGAATGAATTCATTTTATAGGGTAGACCGTGACACCAAGAACATATGGTGTTAAAATATCATTAGGTCCTGAAATCTTGTCTTATAAGAAATATCTAACAAAAATGCTCATAATTTTATCAAATTCAGGTATTTAATTAAAATAATTATTAAATAAATTAAAATATAACTAAATGGAACAACATTATTAAAATTATAGATGTATTAAAAAAAATTTAAATAAAAATTAAACAAATTTAAAAATATTTTCTTCTTGAATTTCCATGATGACCATACTACTGATGATGTAGAATGATTAAAACACTTTATAAATATGATCACCATTATGACTATTAAAGGATATAATAAGATGAATGATTTTTGAAATATATGTTAGTGTAAATTCAGAATAGAATATAATCATTATATATATGGATAACTTACATGGGTTAATTAGATATATAATCATTAGGCTTATAATGTGGCTAGGATTATATAGCCCTTAGTTTTATATGGAAATATAAACTATAAATGTATATGATAAATGTAAATTTTATAAATTATAAGTATTAATTTTGTAATTAGTTAAATGTATAACATATGTTTTTGAGTTTGTGGGCATAAATACAAGTAATTACTTTGTATAATTTATTTTGAAGGTAGAATAAATATAAGAGAGTAGAAGAATTATTCATTTTAAACATCATTTTTGTAATCTTGGAAAGGAGGTATCATCTATAGGGTTTTCCCAAGACCAATCCTGTGACGTATTTCATTTAGTATGTCACAAGAAAAATCATTTGATGGATGAGTCTAAACTAATGGAATCTACTATAAGATCCTTGTTAGAAAAATAACAGCCTTTAACAGCCAATATTTTTTATGTTACTTAATGGTTATATGAATTTTCTATTAGGGTTTTTTTGTGTAATGTTTTCATATATAATCATGAAATTACTAATTTATTAAAATAGATTTAAAAAATATATATAATATTTTATTATTAATTAAATTTTTATTAATATGGAATTTTTTTAAAAAAAGTATTTTAAAAATGAATTAAATTAAATGAATTATTCTGTTCCTAATATATTTTTGATAAATTATTTTTATATTTTAAAAAATAAATTATCATTTCCAAATTTTTTGTCATGAAACCACATAATGCTTAAAAGGATAATTTTTCAAAGAATTATCTTTTTATGTAATGTATTTTTATAAAATAATTGAATTGTTCAAAACTAATTATTTATATTAATAAAATATATCAATAACACACACATATATATATATATATATAAATTAACATTTATGGAATTATTATTAAATAGAAAATAATAAAAATATATTCATTTTAAGATTAATAATTTCCTTCAAAAATTATTTGTTACACATTATTAAATTATAATAAATTTTAATCAATTTTTTAAATTCATTCAAATGAATTGGATTTCATATTTTTTTATCATCATATTGAAATTACGTAATAGGTAGAATATATTTTTTCAACATAAAAATATGCTACGAAGGTAAGAATATGCTTACCACGGAAAATGTAAAATGAGGTAAATGGGTTTAACAAAGGTATGATGACCTAAAATATCATTAATTATTTTCACTAAATAAGTATATGATGTAATTATTAACCTATCATTATGATATCTCAAATAATCTTCCACTTTATAACAATTTTTTTGAGAAATAACATTACATCTTCTTTAAGGAATGGGTGTTTGTGAAAAATAAACTAAATGTCACCTAAAAAAGGACCCCATGAATACTCACCTTAAATAAAAACCCCCAATATATTTGTTCTAAAAATACATCCAAAATTAAATGATTTAGAACCCTTTCTCAATTTTTATATACTCTTTTTACAAGGAGTACAAAATCCTAAATTTCATACTGTCTCTTTAAGAGAAGATTCATGACTTCGATGTATGTGTTATCCTACCCATAATTATTTTTTATATTCATAACCTAAATATTATTAAACATGATCAATAACATTACTCAATTTAATTTCAAATAATTAATATTATATAAATGTTAAATTATTGATATATGATAACACATTCTTACTCATTCAGATGTTATAATTTCTTCATGTTTGTCTTGATTTAACCACCTACATGAATGATATTTAATGGTTTTCCCAATGAATGAAATATAAAATATAAATTCTAGTAAAAATGTATAATTATTATTACTCCAATATTTTTTCATTAGTATTTAATGTGTATATATATAATTATATTCATTAATAAAATTAATTTCTTAATGAGTTGAAATTCCAAAAAAAAGATTTTAAACACCCTTAACAAAATATCCCCATAAAATAAATAAAATTTACATTTAATCTTATAAATATATAAAAAACACTCATGTTAACTACATTGAAATTTGGGATGTGATGAATACATTGTCAAGGATTATGTATTGGAACCATCATATCGAAGTTAGTATAGAACAAACATGTCAATTAAAACTAAAGTATTAATTTTAGCAAGTAATTGTTAATAAATGCGAGATAATAAATTATAAATTTGTCATATAATGTAAAATAAATAAATTATTTTTTCTTATAGATTCATAAAAACCCAAAATTGATTATAGGGGAGGATAGAGATTGTCTAGTCAAGAGAGAATCTAATGTAAGGTATTTTTGTGACTCAATCATTATTTCTGGAGTCATAATCTCTCTTATGATCAAATAATATTCTTAGTTTTTTATATTCATTCATTTCACAATTTAATATAGTACTTTTTCATATCTAGGGAAATAGTATTTTAAATTTTATAACATTCTTCTTTGATAGTATTCTCTATTCATAAAATTTCTTCATTGTTATGTAAAATTATCATCCCCTCTCTTATCTATCCCTTATCCCTGCTAATATTATTTTATAAGAAAAATTTATTCAATTATAATTTATAATTCTAAATAATAATTTCATTTATACTCTTCATATTTCATGTAAACAATTTTCGTAGTAAAATTCTATAACCCTTTATTTGATGAGATTTTTCATTAAAACTACTTAATATAAAAACTTGGTATTTATTTTCACTTCTATAATTTTTTTCTTAAACACCACATTTTTTCTTATTTACCATTTATTATATTCATGGATACATTATATGGAAAAAAATTTATGTTCTGAAAGTATTTTCGTACCCTTTTCTGGGGGAATGGCTTAAAATATTTAATTTAATATCAACATTACAAAGGCCTCTTCTTATAACATAACAACCATTTTACACTCTATTTCTAAAGGATATATCACCTATAGAATTCTTTATCATGAATCACCCTCTAAATTATATAATGATATACATCTTTTTAGTGATTTTAAATTTCATGTCAATCAATCCAATTCCTGATTTCATCTCATGATATTCAATTTGAAAATTATATATAACCCTTATTATTTCCCTATATTTTTCATAGTAGTATGTGTGTTTAATTTCACATGGAACACATATCTATGGTTTAAAATTCATTAGACAATAGGTCTGATATATACCAATAATGAATTGTCTGATTTTTTATATCTCATGAAAAAATTATGGGACGTGAGTAGGGATATTTGAGCAACAATGGTATATAGGTAATGATGCATGGTCTACTTTGTTATGGAATATAGGTAGTGAAATTCATCCATGATGATCATTTTATAGTCTTATGGTACAAATCCATGATCTATGGTGTTCGCCATTTCTCTGTAACTGACTATATCGATCCCATGATCATTTTAATCAGATATTTCTCCCACGTGAATATTTTATAACATGATTATCATCTAACCCATAGTTAATATTATCTTTGTTCTTCCATTTCTGAGAATTTTAGGTCACTCCTAATATTTACAAAT
Organism: Viscum album; assembly: GCA_963277665.1. NCBI lineage: Eukaryota > Viridiplantae > Streptophyta > Magnoliopsida > Santalales > Viscaceae > Viscum > Viscum album. The sequence continues at coordinate 1,607,795,754 of OY728121.1, forward strand.
TCACTAAAAATAATAGGGGAAACATATCTAGGAAGAAATCATGTGTTTTTAATTTCTTAGAGATATTGCAGAATTAATTAGTAATAATACATTTATATAACTAATATATCGACATGTGTCAAGTCCAATGAAATTTCCCTTAATTTAAAGCCATGATTCCAATGATCTTCCCCTTTTTTAGTTTTTATTCATGTTGGTTAAAGAAATATGGGCCTTCTGAATAATTATGAATATTATGATTTCTTCTAGTTTCCTCTCTTAACACTATATGTGAAAAAATGGTAGAGAATAAGTGGTTATCCCCCAACACAACTATTGTGGTGATGCCATACCACAGAATAAGGGTATGTTCCATAATGGTGTTTTTTGAAGGAGGATGCATTGTAGCATTCACCAGAGAGGACCAGTGTTTGAAGGATACGTTGTGGGGCCTTGGACTGTGCCACAATATCATCTTTTTGTCAGTTATAATTATTGATACCAATGACTTTCTTTGGGTGAATTTAATTTTAAAATATTTTTTTATATTGGAAAATAGAAATTCCGTTTTGAATATAGTAAATCCATGTCATATCAATTAATGAGGGGAATTCAAGGGTATTTAATGAGGGATTTAATTGTGGAGATAGACCATAAAATTAAAAATACTTCTTTTACTTCATCCATCATCGACACCAGTAGTTCAGAAATGATATAGAGAAACTCCACACTATATTCCTTATCCTTGTCCACAATACATTGAGTTTCAGAGTGATTCTACACCTCATTATTCCTATTTAAATCATGGAACATTCGTTTTTTGATTTCTAAACACCAAGATACTAGACATTGTGTCATGGTAATTTCATAAAATTTACGTATTCATTGTAATGGACAAATCTAATTCAAAGGGTTTATTCCAACAAACCACTTCACCATTGTTGTGAAAAAAATCCCACAAGGTAACATTGCGTCATTTTTGGGTTGGGTGTGTTTGTTGAAAATTTAGGTCTTCATGGTGAATTTTCGAGTTCCAAAGATTTTGTTGAAAATTCATGTTTACAAAGTACCATGACAAGGGAATGTAAGATCAAGAGGTGGTGGAAAAATAGAAAATACAAGTTGGCACCGTTTTCGAGGGCATGCCAAATTTTTAGGGTCCAAAATTTGTATTTTGGTGAGCATTTCGAAATATTTATTTCCTTGAACATATCATAATAATATGGAAAATTACGGAGTTTCACGAAGATGCGCTTCTTGATGTGGATTTCATGAATACATGAAGAATGTTGATGGTTATCTTCGTGACTACGACAAGCTTCGTGAATGGCATACTTTAAGAGCATTGTGGTGATGAAGGGTATTGTAAGTGGAGCTTGGTAGTGAAGGCATTGAGGAATTGACAGAATGATCCTCGATTATGATGAGCTCAGTGCTATAAAAATTTCCATGTTGATTCACGATAAAGAGAGAATTTTGGTGGAAATTTTAGAGCATCTCTATTTGAGCATACGTGGCGCTGACTTCACAAGAAAGGTTCGAGGGTCGGTGGAATCACGTATAAATGGACCTCGTCCCCCTCAAGAGAAGTATATAGTTTTCCATTGAAATTTTTTTAGCTCTGATGTTGCAAAGGAGGTTTGCAGAGGCAGTGTGCTTCACAAAAGAAAGAGCTTCACAACATCTAATCTAGCTCTGCGAAAGTGGACTGTTCTAAGTTGGCTCGGTGATCTTCTAGAGGGGAGTCACTTTGCAAAAGCTTGATCTTTGCAAAGTAGTGAGCTCCACGAGGTAGTGAGATATGCGTAGGTTTGTACTTCACGAAGATGCATGGAATTTGTGAAGGCTTGTTTGAGATTTTCAAAATTGGGATCTTTGAGATGTAGGGTGCTTTGTCATGGTATTTCCAAAAGTTTATGCCAAGTGATCAGTGGAAAAGGGGTATTCATCTGTGGATTAAATTTGGACTTCAAAATAACATCTATTTATAATTTAGGATGTATTCATTATTGACAATGAAGATACATACAAGTACAAATACTATGAGTGGATCCCTTCCTAGTGTAGTGATCAGAGGAAGAGGAAGAAGGATATCCATTCTACCAACAGTGATCCAGAGAGAGAGGAATAGGGAGTGACACATGGGAATGTAGTGAGATGTCCCAAAACATTGTAAAGGTAGTGAGCCTGGGATTAGAAGTGATCTAACCTGAACATTATTGGCAATGATCTTTAGTGGATTTGGTATAGTGTCACATTCCCATTGTATGTTCCTTGGACATTGCCCAGTGAGGGTGAACCAAGTAAAAATATCTGTGTCTTCCAACATTCTTTCTTGTATTACATCCATGGTATCATCATGAGATACAAAAGAAAATAATTGATCATAATAAACCCACAACAGCATAAAATGTGACCCTTGTAATAAATAGGTCAAGATCTAGTTGGGAAGGAATAATTTAGAAAAGAATATCCATACCCTGATTCACCCCCCCCCCATTCTGGGTATATTGGCCCCTTTTTGTCCTAACAATTGGTATCAAAGGGATATTTTTTTACTAAATTTGATTGTTGGGGATTTGTTTAGTCTATTTTTGTGGTTAAATATTCAGTCTTCTCTTATCATAGTGTGCCCATCAAAAGGGAAAATCGTCAAAGAATAATCAGAAGTCAAATTGTGTTCCTCAGGGTGCAAGTGTTTATGGAAAACGTGTGATTCAAAAAAAGGAATTAAACTTATTTCTGAAGGAATGATTGGCTGAATCGGATAATGAAAATATAGATTCACTCAATATTTATGTAATAAAGACTAATTCACATGAAATTCAAAGTTATGCTGAAACTACTGAATATGAAGTAGTTTCAAGATGGAGGTCACCCGTAGATGATGTCGACATGAAAATGGAATCAGATCATAAAATATATTCAGATGTAAAATCTAATAATATAGGGATCCAAGTACTGGAAATTGAGTTTAATAAGCTAAGAGTTTTAAATAAAAGGATTACTGATTTAGCTACTAATATGAGGGAGAAGAATTATTCCAAAGCTGAATAAATAAAAACTTTTCCTATATAGAGAGAAATGATCAAAGCTGATGTTAAGCGAAAGAATCTGAACTCGAATAAAATTCATAATTTGAATTCCAGAAATGATGATTTTGCTACACAACTATCTGAAGTATTTCGGTTGAGTCAAAGGATTCAACAAGAGAATTCATGTTGTTCTAATACTGTTTCTCAGGAAAAATTGAAATTAAAAGAGCAAAGTGACTTGGTGGATAAGACGACATGTGAATTGGAAGAGGATATGATTTGAGGGAAGCTTCTCATGATAGAACGTGATTCCCTACGTTGAATCCTAGGATATGAACATCCAAAAGTTGGAAGAAGAGCTATAATAATTAATGAAAGAAGTGGAGAAATTCAATACAAGAGGAAAGCCTAAAATTATGGATAAATTGCTCTAACTATTTGATTATCCTCCACTAAGTGATGATGAAATGAAATGAAAATATTCTGTTTTTGATGAGAAGCAACAAAATATTTTCTCAGTTGAAAGGCCATACAATTTGGGAAATATTGGTATTGAATTTGATGAATCCCCTCCCATTCACTAAAGGAAGTGTCTAGTAAAAAGTTATAGAAATATAAAATTTTATTTAGTTTCTAAAGATAGACCTAAAAAGACTTTTACAGGAAGTAATGATATCATGTGCTCTTTCTGTGGGAATCATGGTTATACATCAAGATTTTTTTAGATTTTCAATAATACATCTCATATTCTGAATATATAAATTCATTTATATCTGAGAATAAGAAAAATTGTTATGAGAAGTATGAATGAAGAGTCGCTTAGAGGAAAGTATCTATGAAGTGCTTCTATTGTGGAAGAATGGGAAACTCCATGAGTATGTGTTAAGAATACCAGGAGCTCAATGTCAGAAGAAGAACACAAGAAGAATCAACATATGAGCTATGAAATGATTAAATGAGGTATGCATTTAATAGAATATGTTTAATATGTTCTCATCATGTGAATTTGGGAAGACAATACAACAAGAAGAATGAAATTAAGGAAAAAACATGGAAGGAGATCTCTAGAACATGCAGTTTTCAACACAAAATCCTATACTAAAATACAACATGGTAAGATGAAAAATAGGTTTAAAGTCTTAGGGAATTCACAAGGAGCTTAACAAAAGGTGTATCAATAACCTCCTCTATTATAGTCACAATATCCCTCCTTGATAGAGCATGACCAAACCTGGAAGGAAAATGGAAGATCAATTCTAGTTATGAGTAAGATGAATGTGAATTTAGTGGGAGATTCATGCCCAACAAGAAAGGGTGTATTGACATAAAAAATTGATAAATGAAAAATGAAAAATGAATGTCATGAAAAAACCACATGTCATTCCACATTGCGGGAAGTGAAGGAAATAGAAAGATCCCTCCAATGGAGAAATAAGAAAGAGAAGATGGGTAGTGGAGAGATTCCCGACCAGAGAAAGAATCATGAGAAATGAAATTCGAGTAAAACCTCATGGAATGAAATTTTAACTAGTGGATATAAACCACAAATTCTGAAAAAGGCCAAGAATCCAAAATTTGAATATCATATGAAAACACTAAATGTGGGTAATGAATGACTAGTCATATGGCTAGAACAGTTGAAGTTGGCTATGCAATTTGAGCAGGCAAGGGATGAGTTCATTGCTTTGCAAGAAAGAATCAAAGGGTTGACCCATTAGGATCAACCACAATCCTCTTCTTGAGGATTCCAGAAGAACCACCTCCCTCTTAGTTTAAATGATACAAAATGATGTTTAAGAATTTTATGTTTTTGTGGAGATACTGTCTATGGGGAAGTGTCATCAAAAGATAAAAATTAGTGATGTAATGTGATCCAGAATGTCAACTGATTCATATCAGTTACCAGAGCTAAAGATGAAATATGACATAATCTCATGAAAGCAGTTAATTTTATATGGATGCATGAGATAGGTCTGGTTGGTGGATCATTGCAAATTTACATATGAAAATAAATGATGTAGTAGAAGGAGAATGGTTGTGGGTAAAAACATTGGTACCAAAAACAGGAAGAGTTTCAAATCATAGGGGGATAAATCTATCTCATAATTAGATGCCTGAGACTAATGGGTTATTAAAGTGGCCGATGATATTTCAGAAGAAGATATAGATGACAAACAATGATGTCAGGTCTATATCTGTGAAGAAGCCAAGGAGTTGAACTGAAACTAACAGGCATAATTTCATTAGTGATCGGTTATCTCTAGTTCAGATAAGAATAATGAAATCACTGTAGAAGACATTTTTCCGATCTTAGGTAAATCCTAAATGCTTTTCTGACGTAGTTGACGATGAAAACTGGGTGCAGGCTATGAATGAAGAGATAGATCAAATTGAGAAAAACCAGATGTGGTAGATTGTTTCGAGGAAAGATGAAAATAATGTCATCGAGACTAAATGTGTCTATCACAACAAGATGAATTAATATGGAATAATGATTCAAAAGAAAGAATGGCTAGTGTGAAAAGGAAACTCTCATATAGATGTAATATATGTTAATGAGACATTTTCACTATTTTCAAGCCTAGAGACAATTTTTTTATTCCTTTCCATTGAAGTGCAAAAGAAGTTCATAGTTTTCTAGATGGATGTCAAATCAGCACTTTAGAATGGGGTTCTAGAATAAGAAGTCTATAGATAGTAGAAAGATTTTTTTCTTATTAATGAGGATGAGAACAAGGGTTTTCAGCTAAAGAATGAGTTTTATGGTCTAAAACAAGCACCATGAGAATAGAACTCGTGGTTTGATCAGTATTTAAAGAAGCATGGTTTCTAGTGTGGGGGTGTTTATTAAAATATCTATTTCAACAATAACAGTAATTAATGGATGAGGGTGTTGGTTTATGTCGATGACATAATATTTGACGGATTAGCTTTAGATTAGTGTAGAAAGTTTTCTAAATTCATGAAAAGTGAGTTCGAAATGTCAATGATTAGAGAGATGATTTTTTTCTTAGTTTATAGGTGTCACAAGGATAGAATGGAACCATCATTTCTCAATCCGAATATGCTCAGGAGGTTCTGAGAACATTTGGAATGGAAAATTCCAATGATATGAAGACTCCAGTTTCTACCCAGTTGAAATTATTAGAAGATGATGAGGGAAAGGTACCTAATATAATAGAATACATGCACATTATTTGAAGTTTTCTATACCTAACAGTAAAAAGAACTGATATTATTTTCACCACATGCCAAGCAGCGTGATATCAAATCAATTAAAATGAAAAAAACATGCTGGCAGTGAAAAGAATACTTCTGTGTATCAAAGGCACTATTGATTTCATCTTGACGTATAATGACAAATTTCAGCAATAACTATTTAGATATACATATGCTAATTGGGTCAGTTCAGTAGATGATAGAAAATCAACATCAGGAGGTGTGTTCTATCTTGGTGTAGTGTGTTTTTCTTGGATAACAATGAAGAAAGATTTAATTTCATTGAGCACCGCAGAAGCTGAGTATATTTTGGCCAATAAAGCATGCATACAGTTACTATGGATGAAGGAACAACTTGAAGATATGGGAGTCGAAGTGAAGTCACTGATCAGAATCCAATGTGATACTCAAGTTCTATAAATCTCATAAAATATCTTTTCCATCACTCAAGGACAAAACACATTGAGATAACGTATCATTTTATCAACGAGAAGGTTGAGAATGGAATCCTGAAGTTAGAGCATGTGCCTACAGAACTATAGGTTACATACATTCTGAAAAATACCATACCCAATGACGCTTTTGAGAGTCATCGATTGGCTCTAGGAGTTCAGTCGACTCCCCCACTTGAAAAAGTGTGGCTATAGACATCCCCCTTTCCCTGAGGTATGGTTTATTTTTCTGTAAAGTTATATGTTATTTCAAATGTATCAGACCATAGAGGTGTGACCTTTGGAGTCGTTGACAAAGGTAGAGAAATAGTGACTCCTCATGGGGGAGAAAATGTGGATAACGAAGGGATATAATTTCTAATTTAAAGACACGGGTAGAAGTTGACAAGTGGAGCAGCCATAGAGGGGGAGAGAAATGAGATAGGGAGAGATTATTGAATCTAACGATGATATCAGTGATCGATCAATGTATAGATATCACCAGAGGTGACGATTGCAATAAAAGCATACGAGTGGTGTTGGAATGGTGTTATAAGGTTTCCAGCGATCAACAATTGGTATCATTTTATAAATTGGTATTAGTTGTTATAAAAATTAAAGTGATTAATTGATGACCTTTTCATACTACTCTTGTTTCTCACACCAAGCGTTGCTCATGTGGGCATAGAGTATGTGGTGAGTGAATCTTTGGTCGCTATCTGAATCACAAGAGGTGAATGGTAGTGTATTATGGAAGGAGACTTAGTGAGATATCAACTTGCCGAAAATTGTTATGAGAAGTGTTGTCAACAAACCCAAAGTGGGAGACTGTTGGGAAAAATCCCACAAGGTAACATTGCAGAATTTTTGGGTTGGTTGTGTTTGTTAACAATGCTGGTTTTCATGGTGAATTGTCGAGTTACAGAGATGTTGTTGACAATCCATGTTGACAAAGAACCATGAGAAAGTAATGGAAGATCTGGAGGCAGTTTAAAAAGATCAGGTACAATTTGGCACCGCTTTTCGGTGCTTCCCATCTTATTGGGGTCCAAAATTTGGTGTTTGGTGAGCATCAAGAAATATGGATTTCTATGTTGATATCAACAACATATGGAAAAGGATTGATTTTCACGAATATGAGATTATTGGTGTGGATGTCATGAATACATGAAGAAATTTGACTGTGTTCTTCGTGATTACAACAAGCTTTATAAACAATAGAGTTGAATAGAATTATGGTGGAAAATGGGAATTGAAATTCGAGCTTCTCAGTGAAAACGCTAAGGAACTGATTGAATGATCCATGATTATGATGAGCTCTATGAGCTGAAATTTTTTATGGTTCTTCACGATATAGATATCAATTTGGCGAAAACATCGGAGTATTGCGATTTGATCTGATGTGGTGCTAGCGTCACACAAAAATTTTGAGGGTCAGTGAAAACACATAAAAATAGACCGCATCCCCCTAAAGGGAAGTACAGAGTTTTCCAATGAAAAACTTGTTTCTCTCCAATTTCTAAAGAGGTTCAGGGAGGTTTTTTGCTTTGCAAAATAAGGTGTTTCATGGAGGCTAATATATCTCTGAAAAAGTGGTGTGTTCTACATTGGCACAATGATCTTTGTGAAGGGAGTCACTTTGCGACGGTTTGGGCTCTGCAAAGTAGTGTTCTCCATGAGGCAGCGAGCTCTGTGAAGGAATGTGCTTTGTGAAGAGGCATGGACTTCATGAAGGTTCATATGAGCTTTACGAAATAAGAATATTCATGATGTATGGTGCATTGAAAAGTTACTTCCAGTTGTTGTTCCATACTGATCAGGGGAAAAGGGGTATTCATCAGTGCATGAAATTTGAAATTCAACAGAGCATCTATTTATAATTGAGAATTTATTCATTAGTGAGAATGAAGAGACCTACAAGTCGATAAACTATGAGTTTATCCAATCTAAGTGTAGTGAGTATAGGAAGAAGAAAAAATTTATCCTTTTTACTAGCAGTGACCCAGAGATTGAGGTATAGGGAGTAACCCTTGGGGAAGTAGTGATCTGAAAAAAAATAATTGTAATGGTAGTGTGCCTGGTCCTAGAAGTGACATAGCACAAACTGTATTGGTAGGGAGCTTTAGTGACTTTGGTACAACGTCACATCATCATTGTATGCTCCTTTAAAGTAGCCTAGTGAGGGTGAAAAAAGTAAAAGACTCTATGTATTCCTGCTTTCTTCCTTGTATTGCATCCAAATCATCATCCTCAGATAAAGAATAAAATAAGTGAAAATAATAAACACCCAATTTCAAACAAAGTGACCGTTGTGATAAAGAGTTCATGATCTAGTGGGGCATGAAGAATTTTGAAAAGAATATACATACCCTGATTTACCCCCACCCCCCCACTAATGGTATATAGGCCCCTATTGGTCCTAATAACCATAGTGATCTTCTGTACATAATGTCTGTTAATTTCAGTACACCTATGCACTGTAGTATCCAGACCTACACTATGGGGGTGGATTCCAATACTCCACCATGCCACAATTTATTTATAATGTCATAGAGCCTTTCATATTTCATTGAAACCATCCAACTGGGATAATGGTTTTATGGGGACTAACCTTGGGAGTTCTTAGTGGGTGATAATTATCTAGTTATTACGTTAATTTGGATTGGGTTATGATATATTAAACATACATTAAGGATGTAATTAATGAAAATGGGGTAGTATGTCTTATACGATTTGGGGACATGTATGTGATGTTTTTACGGTATAATATTTATTTTTTATTAACTTGTGATTTTTATGAGATGCATATGGGTGTTTGAGTAGTTACAAGGAATTCTTGATTATATCCATGTGACTATATGTGGATCCTAAAATTTGATCTTGGTTTTCATTATTGATCCTTATTACAATATTTATTGAATTTTCTATTTCATATCATATGGAACTATGTATCAGGTCTAGATATGACCAGGTGGAGCCTTGTGGTCGTTGTTATGTGATCCAAACATTCTTAATTTAAGAATGGAGATCTCGGTAGAGACATGTCTATAAGTGTCTTGTTTACCAAACCTAATGTTGTCCAAATTTCTATACTTGTGAGTGTGTCTATACCTATAAAGGGATGTGTATATGTATCCTAAAATAATGTATTAGTATGGGGTTCCCATGGAGTTGGTTCATGGTTGTTGAAAGGATAGCTTATTAGGGATTCTAATGGTGAAACATGTAGTTTTCAGGATAAAACCCATCGTTTTTGTTGGCTGAATCACGTAGCCTTAAAGGTAGTACTTGTTTGACTAGTCTGACATCCTAATCATTAACCATCCAATGAAGGTGGGGTCAGGTTTATTATGGAATGGTTTGTGAATAATGACTCAAAACATGTATTTTTCTATATTTATTTTTGAATTTACATATTTCATGACATAAATTTCCATATATTTTGTGATCTTTTGTTTTCTAGTAATTAATGGTGTCCTACAGATACTTGTACTCACACCATACTCGTGAATTTTAGTCTGCGTGTAGATTTCGTGTCTAGAGACAGAAAAAATTGAAATGGAACTGTATTTCCTATATAAGAAGATGATTATGGAGGGGTTATTGGATATGGATTAACTTTGGGGAACCTACTATGGTGGATTTGAAAACACTGCAGCATCTTCTACAAGATTGTAAAGGTCAAAGTGACCAGTTATGGTATTAGTTTATTATTATTTTTTTAATAGGTTGTTCAATTTGAAATTAGGAATTCTATTTTAAATTTACCAGAGCCTTCATTTTGGAATTATTGTGGATAATTAAATGGAAATTAATAAGGTATTTATAATTGGAGTGGGTCTATAAAAATACAGATATGTTTTTAGTATTTTACATGTTTTCCATGTTTTTATTAGGGATTCATAGACTACTCCCTTTCATATTCTTCTCCTTACACTACAAAACATTTAGTTCCAAATAGATTCTACACCACGTTATATTTATTTACAGCACTGATCTTGTCGTTCAATATATCTCCACGATGTGGTACTCAAATTTATGTAGTGGTAATTTATTTTGATATTCCTCTTCACAGGGGTCGTTTAATATATTTAATGGTGGTTTATTATAGCACACTGATACACTATATTGATATTATTGTTTTTGTATTTGTCAATTCCATTTCACCTTTTTGTTGTGGTACTTAATATTGGATTGTGGTGGAGGATATAAGTACACCTCCACACAATAGTAACATTCTTTCTCCTAGAGCCTTCCATATTTCTATATTACCTTTCAAATGTGCTTCTACTTTTTGGGTGAATTCCCTTGGGTGTTCTTGTTTGATGGTCACGTTCTAGTTATTATATGAATGAAGTACAAGTGATGCCATATTTGATGGAATTTGGGGATGATATTGACTACTCTAAGGTTGGGAGTTTCTTAAAATTTGGGGCCTTATATATTATATTATCATGATATGTAGTTTATATATGATTAACCCATCCTTGTTATGATATTCAGGTGGGTCCGTGAGTGTTTTTGAGTCCTTGATTATGACCATGTGATTATATGTGGCTCCTGTGATTTTATCTTGACGTGCCTTGGTGTTTGTTTCTATGACATTTATTTCTTGTTCTGTTGCATATCTAATGGAACAATGTTTTAGGTATCAAGATGAAAAATTAGATCCTTGATGTTTCATTGATATGGTCTAAACATCCACAATGATAGGTGTGGCTATCAATGTAGAGGGACGTGCATGAATGGAATGTTAACTGACCTAACATAGTCCAAATATACTTATAGTATGGTGTGGTTATCGATGTAGATGGTTATTCATATATTGCTAACTAGAAGATACCAATATGGGATTCTAAAGGACAAAGGCCATGGATTTTAAAATGATTTATATTCAGGGATAAGAATAGTGGAACATACAGAGTTCCTCTAGAGAATCGCCATCTTCATGGGGTTATCCATGTAACCTTATAGGTAGTCCATAATTGACTTCTCTCACATAATTATAATGAAAGAGTTAAATCAGGTGGGGTTAGGGTTCATGGTTGATTTTTAAATGCATTATGACACATAAAATGAATGGTTTTGAAGTTATTTGATCATTTAATTATTTCATGGGATACACAATTATATATTATGTGCAGTAATGTCACGGGCGCATTTGTGGTCTCATTCTGTGTCTTGTACTCACCCTACATAGTCATTTTGGTGAACATGTAGATTTCATGACTAGAGACTTGGAAAATGGTAATTTCCCTATGGTGGATAGCTGAGAATATAATTATAGAGGTGTTAGTGGACTTGTATCGGCTATGAATGACCCACTATTTATTTATTTTTTTACATATTTTACTTTTTCATTGATTTTCTACCAACTTTGGGAGCCGATTATCTATTTTATGAAATGTATTCCATATTTTTGTTTCTATATGATCACTCTGATTATTCAATATCAAATTGTTCTTATTATTTTTTCAGTGATCTAATACAATGGGTATAGTCTCCCCACAATCAAAAATAGAACTTAAATGCTCGTTAGAATCCACTTATGTATAGGGAGGTCCACATGAGGTCGTGTAATCCTGATATCAAGATTAGTGATTTGCAATGGGGTATTAAACAATTGTATCCAATGAAAATTTAACTTCATTTCTTTTTTCAAACTTTGGATAGATTATATAAGAGATCAGATGTTTGGGACCTATAATGGGATACTATGATAGTGCCTGCATAACACTATATAGTGGACCTTCGGGTTTCCAAAAAGTGGGAGAATTTTTTTCTAACTACTATTTATTTCATTCTATTTGGGTAATTCACATGATGTTAATATTTTATTTACGATATTTTGGTTGAATTAATTCCTCATGACTAGAAATGTTGGTTTTTATTCCATTTATATAACTATTTTTTATTACATGTTCTTTAAATAAAATTCCATGATTTTTTCTATATCTTCAAGATACTTTCTCCTCTCCTAATATATCTCTATTTCGATTCTGTTATGATATATCACTATTGGAATTAGTTATTTTAATTGGGAAGGGTATTGCATTAATACATATAAAAATATATGGTGATTGTGACTATTGTATAGAGAAAAGACCTTGGTTAGTTCTAGAAGGTGTATTCCCTAGGTTTATGGTGGACTCCTATGAGATCCTTATGTGATCCCATATATATTTTATTGTTTATCCTAACAACTCTAGTTTTTAATAAGTTTTATTTTTTATTACGGATTATTTTTCCATAATGAAATTTTTTGGACTACTTGGGATGCATTTCAGAATACTTTTATAAGTGAAGATGTTTGGTTCTACCACCGAATATATAGGATAATTCAGTTGAGCTTGTTTCCATGCCTGTTATTTTTTGTAGGCCACATGTTCTATTTGACCAAAAGTCAATCTCTATGTGAAATTCCAATGAATCATATTTAATATTATTTTCACATATTAAGTGACATTAAAATACCACATTATTCATCTGAAAAGACACTAAATTCCCTTAGGTTGATGAGTAAAGTATTTAATTTTTTTGACAATCTTTAACCAAGATGAGACTCAAAAGGAAAGGGAATCTATTTTGGGGAAGAACATGTTCTAGGAGTGCAGTACATTTTGATACCCTGTATTATATGGTTTCATCCTAGTTGAAAGAGCTCATGGTACAACTAATCGAGTTTGAGAAAAATGTATTTATCATTCTGAGAACTTGACCATAGGATACACCTATATTGGTCTCCATGAAGGTGGATGGTAGTCTCCAGCTCATTATTGATTACTAAATGCTGAACAAGGTGATTTTGAAGAACACATTTCCATTTCCCAAGAATGATGACCATTTGATCAATTACCTAGAGCCATGTGGTTCTCTAATATTTTTCATTGATCAGGCTATCAAAAGTTCTGAGTTTGAGAGGATGAAATTCCAATGATGGTATTTCTAAATAGGTATGGATTATATTATTACTTGGTGTTATTGTTTGATATGAAAAATGATATAGTATCTTTCATGGATATAATGAACCTTATATTTTACCCATGTCCAAATAATTAAACATGATGTTTTTCAATGATGTTATCATATACTAATGAAAACTATCACATCATGTGACACGCATCATTGTTGTCCTGAGTATGCTTCGATCAAATCAACTTAATACCAAGTTGTCGAAGGGTGACTTTTGGATATGGGAGGTTAAAATTGTTATGCATCTACATTCTAAGATAGGTATAACTTTTTAGTCAGAGAAATTAGAGGTAGTGATGTCTTGGACATGTTCTAATAATGTGTTCATGATCTATAGATTTTTGGGTCTTGTATGATACCAATTACACTCTATCCAGTACTTATCATAATTTTCAACTCCCATGACCTCACCGAAAATGAGGGGTGTGGAGTTTATTTTTCAAAATAGTCTGAAATAATTTTTCTGAGATAAAGTGGTGGTGGAAAATAGATCCATTGATGAAAATAACTAATCCTAACAGGGGATATGTAGTTTACTATAATGAATCATGTGTTGGTTTAGGACCAGTACTAATGCTACAAGAGTAGGAAATATATTATAGGTCATGTTAGCAATGTCCCCATGATCCAAAATAGCATACTCATGCCATGGGGATAGAAATGGTGGTCCAAGATCTGAACTATTGGTGACATTATCTCTTTTTTGATATAATTTTTTCTACATGGGATATAAGAGATTCCATTATATCTTCACACATATCGAACTAAATCTAAGGGAGAGGTTTTGGGTGGAATATCTGTATGCATTCAACTTTGGGATGAGGCATGAACTTAGTTAGTGTATTCTCATTAAAAATTATCAATGTCTTATGATAAAGGTTGAAAAAGAGCTTAGTGATATCCCTTATAAGGAGTAGTTCCACTTGAGTACATTTTTGGAATATTGGAGGATATATGATTTTATGTATCAAATAAATATTACTTTTTCTCCCCTTGAGATCACAAATTCTAGGGTAGACAAGGTAAAGATAATATATGAGTTGGACCTAGAGTGTGTTGTGATATAGGAACAACTATCCGGAAGTGATTAAATACATTTATGGTCATTGATTGATGATAATATGATCCTAACACATGGGATGGTAGTTTTCAATGTATCCATAGAAGAGAATATGATGGTGGATTACCATATCTCTATATGGTATGTACATATTTCTGAAATAAATATTTACCACTACATCAGGAGAGATTTCTGGTGGTCATGGACGAATAGGGACATTGCTGGGTTCATATCCCGATGTTATACTAATCAGAGGGAGAAGGGATAAAACATTCATCCTAGTGGTTGTCTACATCGACTTCCAGTGAAACTGTGAATGTGGGATCAAATATCGATATAAATAATGATGGGGTTAACTAGGGCCATAAAGAGTTTTGTTGTTTTTCTGGTGATTATTGACAAACTGATGAATTTTAGACACTTCTAGCTGATCACTGGGACTCAATAAAAGGGTGAGGTGGGTAATCAAAACATACATGTGGTTTTAATCTTACATGGAGTTACCCTTGGAAATTTTCCAACAATAATATAAAATTTTATATTACTATTAGTTCATGTCATAAAAAAGGCTCCATGGGATTAGTTCAAATTGAGCACATTGTACCATACTTAGACAGATGGATATCTGAGAATATTATACAAATAATGGAGGACATAATAATAGATTTCATTCTTTACTTCAATGGAGCATTGGATGATCAAATATACTTCTTACATTCCCACAAAAAAGAAATTTCATGGATTCAATTCATATTTCACATCATGTGGATCTATACTAGAGTTTATGTGATTTTACACTTAATATAAATAAATAGGTGAGGAAAAAATTGTGGGGACAAGTTTGGTTAAGGATAAATATTACAGTATGAAACTATGATCGCTATGGCTGATTTTTTTTCTTGATTGTGACTCATTATTTAGGCCACCGACGTCTAAGAAAGAAAGTCAAAATATCACCATGGTTTGTGGGACCATTAAAAATCACTAAATGGGTTAAAACTGTGTAATATCATCTAGAACTACCTCTATATTATTGAGGCATGTATGATGTTTTTCATGTTTATTACACTTTGAGGTACACAGAAAATCTTATTCATGATGTTGACTATAATGACCTTGAGATGGAACCATATTCATCATATGAGGATCATTTGGTTAATATTTTATATTCGAGTGAGAAATTTCTCTACGGGAAAATTGTACAACTTGTATGGATTTAATGGCGGCATGAGAAAATCAATGATTAGAATATGGAATAGGAGTCTCACATTCATGCACATTTCCTAAAATTGAATTAGAACCCTAGAGATTTTCTGTAGGATGAGATGTCTTTATGATGGGGAGAATTTTAAATCCGTTTAATTTTTCCCTTAATAAAAATACATATTTCCCATTTTCCCCTCATTGATTCGTTATAATCAATGTTGTGTAAATTTATCTGTTCATTGAGAATCGTTAGAATTATTTTGGAATCCATTCTATCCATAAATGTTGGAACTACACCATTGAATAGGGGATTTATCTACAACACCAATATGGAGTTTTATCTATGCTAAAACATAAGGGGATATGCCTAATAGGTGTTGTATGATAGAGTTTGTACCATATTCTTCACCACGAGTAACTAGTTTTTGAAGGTTTTACAATTTATCTTGTACCACACCATGTATATTTTCATCATCATTTGCATACATTGGGTTCGGTTCCAGTCTTTGGGTTTTCTACCCTTTTAAATAGTTTCAAACATTTTAAATTAGGAATCCTATTATAAATTAAACAAATCCTCTATTTCAAAATTAAAGAGGTTAATTTTTGGGGCTTTATAAGGGATTTTTAATAGGAGTGGGACCCTGAAAATATATATATTTATTCTTCTTCTACCATATATTCTTGGAGTTCCTAAGGGAGGATGAGATAACTCAATCGTAGCCCTGGTCCTATATAGGAAGATTTCTAGTTTTAAAGTGATTATTCACTATTGTCTCCCTCTTTTCACTATAGATCACATAATTCTATATTTATCCACATTGTAGTACTCAACTCTATATAAAGGTAATATATTCTACTTTACCTTATCACCATGGTGTATGACTCTACTCCATGATGGATAATTTCATCACACCAATACACCATATGAATCTTCTATGAATTATTATTATTAGGTATAGAACACATATCCACCATACTGTTTTATCTTTCACCATCAGGATGGATTTTATTACACCACCATGAAAAAATGGATTTCTTACACTATGGAGAATTTGATATTTCTATATTATCTTCCAACCAATCTTGAGGCCCTACAATGACCTACCTGGGGTTTTAATAGCTGGTGATCCTTCTCTAGTAGGTATAAAAACGTGGTGTACTTGACAACATCTTCAACATACATTAAGGTTATAATTAAAAATTATGAGGATAGATGTTATTTTCCATCTGGGTCCATGTAGATGATATTGGTATGATATGTTGTTTACATATGATTAACACAAGACTTTTATGTGTTTTATATGGATGTGTGAGTAGCTATTTGGCATGCTTGATTATGACCATTTGATTATGTATAGCTCCATCCATTCAATCATGGTGTTCCATGTTGGGCCTTTCTAAAAAAAATTATATCATGCTGTGTTTCATAGGATGTGGAACCGTATCATTGGTAACGAGTTGACCAAGTAGTTCCGTGATTTTTTTGTTATGTGGTACAAGAATCCTTAAAGGTGAGCATGGAAATCCCTTTAGGTGGATGTAGATAAGTGATTGATTAACAAACTTGACACCATCCAACCATTTTTAAAGGAAATCAATGATATCCCAGTAAAGGGATATACATAAGTGGTCGATGGTACAATATTGTTATAATATTCCCATGTTCTTGGTCCATGGGTGTTAAATTACTATTTGGATAGGGATCAACATGGTGAAACATGTATAATTATAGATGAAAGTCACTTTCTGGGTGGGGGAGTTGGTACTATTTAACTAATATGGAATCCTTATCAATGTTTGGCCAAAGTTGGTCAGACCAAAGATCGTGGTGTCATGTTGAGTTCATGATGACTCGGTGTATTTATAAATGTATGTTTATTTGAGAATTTAAAAATTTCATGACATACACGATTACATAATATGTTACCTTATGTTAAGGATGAAATGGTGGGGTCCAATTGAGTCCTATAAAAACACCATACATAGGAATTTCAATTAACATGTTGATTTCATGATTGGAGACTTATTTAAGTGAAATAACCCTGTGGTGGACAACTGAGAAAATGATGGAATAGTTGGTAGTAGACTATAATAGACACTAGAGGAATTTAATTTTTTTTATTTATTTACATGTTTTATATTTTTTTGTTTGGATTTCCACATTGGGATCTGTTTATATCTTACATAATTTTTATTTCATAGTTCTATATCTCTATTATCACTATGATAAATAATTATCATTTATTATTATTATTTTCTTGACAACATGATACTAAGGTTATAGTCTCCCAACTAATGTACCTAGAACATCACAACTAGTATATAACCTCTTGTGTAAATAGAGGTTCACATTAGGTTATGTGAAACATTGGCTCAGGCTCTATGGTTTGGTTTCAGTTTATAGAACATGAAAAGTTCATCTCATGGGATTGTGAATTTATTTATGAGATGTTATGTTTAAATTTTGAAATCTATGTAAAATATATTCATTTTATACTCTATCCATCTCAATCTCAAGTGATAAATGGATAATATAATATTGATCATTTCCCTTTGTTTTAGATAACCCTAATAAGAATCATTATATACTATAGTGTGGTATTTAATCTCTCCCACATTTATGATAATTCTATGACTAGTTTCATGAGATGATCTATTCATGGGTTTTTAATGTGGTTTCATGTTGTATTTATTTTCAACATTTTCATGGATGTATTTGAGATTTATTGGGTCTATGATATAGAAAAGGATTTATTTTTTTTAAGAAATAAAAAACGCAAAAAAATAAAAACTAGTCTTACCATGATTAATTTATTGGTTTTTTTGAACTTTAATCATACATTGGTATCAAACTATTAAATTATTATATGTTATTTACAAGAAAATGGATCTAAGGATGTTCTAAAGTAATCCCATCATGGAAATTTCCCACACTATAATTTATAGGGTTATTCTATAATAATAAAATTTATATGTATATCTTTCAATTTATTAATAAAAATTAATTTACTATAATTACATGTCAAATTAATGACATCGTATTATTAGTTCCCATACGGAAAAGATTATTATTGTTATTTTAGTGAATATTATGGATAAAAAATACCATTTCAATATGCTTAATATCCTTCCATAATAAATTCATAGTACTTATAGATTTTTTAGATCTCAATGAATATTTGAGTGAGATATAAATTATAATAATCCATAATTTTTTAATATAATGTTGACCAAAATATTACACCATAATGTATGATATCACACAATTGTTTTTGAATGGCCATGAAAATGTGCATGTTTTCTTATAAAAGCATGAAAAAACATCGGTACTATTAACCGAATATTCACCAAATAAAATTTAATATATTTGGGGGGGGTTTGGACAAGAGAATAGGTAAAAATTTGATACAATATTTGAGGGATTAAAGGAGGAGTTCAAAATAATGAAATAATTTTTACACTTATTTTTTTCATCCTTAAACATTGATTATAAAACCATATTCCTTATAATTTCCACTATTCTTTCTCTCTAATATGATAAGTATGCAGAAAGAAGGATCACCACCACTAAATACCAAGGATCAACCACTATATAAAATTATGGAGTAATACTTTTATGAAATACAATATGTTATTTATGTTCTTAATCTTCCTCTATCACTTGTCATTATACATTGTTCTAATAATTGTTATTATTTTTAAACTGGTATGATAATACTTTTTTTTGAAATTTGGGTTCTTTGTGAACACTAAATACCAACCCCCTCAATAGTTTGAAACTTTTAACATTGTAAAATCAAAATTTTAATGACCAAAATCATAAATAGGATAGACATTTTTAGAATTATTTTACAATAATAACCCAAAAAACTCTAAAAATGGGGGTTTTCTCTCTCTTCTCAAATAATTCCTTATATTAATTAGTTTAGCTCATTTTTTACCCTATAATGTCCATATTAGTCACTTTGTATTCCCATTTCTCTTCAAAAATCATTTAACAACCTAATACCTCAATCAATGTAGTAATTTTTTGAAGATCAAAAAAGGTATGTGATTCGCCTATTATATATTTTTCTTATGATTAAATGGAAATATTATTCATATTATTTATCTAATTGATATCATATTTCTATATATGAACACCTAAATTACTCATTCATTGGGAAATTTTTTTATTTTTACAAAATGGTGAATGTTTTATGCCATATAATAATGCATGTAATTTATTCCAATTATTTCCATGATTGATGGACTTTATAACAACTTGGATCAATCGACTATAAATTTTATATGATACCTTCATGTAGACCTAAGGAAATATATTTATAATACCTTGGGGGATCATTGGTAAAATAGTTATAATAAGATTTTGTGTATACCATGTAATATATTTGTATTTCCATAGTAAACCCTGGTAACATGACATTCAGATAAAATAATTTCATTCATATCTATAAAATTCTTATGGAATGAATAGAGATGTATTATATACCATTGATGATGACTGATTAATTTTATATATCCCATTATGGATCCTATATAACCTCAGATCATTGTAAAGATATATTTATTGTGATTTTTCTCAAATTGATTATGCATTATGATTCATTTTTTATTAGATACACAACATTTTTATTAGTGATACATCTCCTTATAATGGTTTTATTTTGGTTAAAACCTTTTCTTATGAATGATTCTTGTTCGATTCACTACATTGTTTTTACCAAGAAATTATTATGATTTATATGGTCATTCAATGTTTTATAATGTTTTTTAAATAGTTAATAGATCAGTAAGAATGATTATGAATTCAATAATTCAATAATTTGTTTTTTTCCTAAATGAATAAAGAGAATATAATTCTCCTTGTGAAAAAAATGTATACTTATTCAGTGTATTAAATAGTGGTATCCCATATATATTATTGAGGATTATGTGTCAAATACTATAAAAATAAAAAAAACTATATTTAATGCGAATATATAATAGTTTATATTTAATTTTAAATTGAAAACACATATTTATTATGTTTCACATGAAACACTAATTTTAAAGGGACGTCCAAATAATTTTATTTAAATAACATTGTTATAATTGAGTCATTTGGATTATAGGTGTGAAAAAGAATAAAAAATTCTAAAATATATGTAAAATAATTTTTCTATTTTTAAAATAATTAATTCAATACAAGATGTAAAAACGGAATCAAATTTAAATTAATTTTCAAAGAATATGAATAAATTCCTTTTATGATTTAAAAATAAAATTTCATATCATATTATTTTTATTTCATTTTATACAAACAAAGAAAGAAAAATTTCATCCACTTTGAGAAATAGTAAATACTAATTTTAAAATTATTTTTGAAATAATCATGTCATAATAGGCTTAGGAAAATTTTTTCATATTATTCTGAAAATATTTATTTATGAGTTAACAGTAAAAATTAAAGATTTTTTCAAAAACATTAAGTTCATTTCCTTAAAAAAAATAAATTCCAATTCTATTTTGAATTCCATTTTTCAATTAAAAATATCTATTTTATTAGAAAAATCTATTTAATTGCATAAGAATCAGCATTATATTTCATATTGGTATTAGTTCATATTTATAGATATTTTTTTATATAATCTAGTTTTGATCTGTTTTGTGTAATTTTATTAAAATAAATTATTAAAAATTATAGGAATTGAATATTTAAAAATTTTCCTAATATTTATAATATTTAGTATTATTTTTTAAAATAGTTATATTTCCTTTTTAGTTCTAATGAATAGTAACTTTGGTAATATTTTATCACCACGGTAAGGGCTAAAATGTATAACTAAGGTTATAAATATAAGATAAGGTCCCAAAATAAGCTAAAAAATTACACTATATGATTCCATGAGATTATATCTACAATATTGATCATATATTATATCATATGGCATTTGGTTCTTTTTTTTATAATGAATTTTTTATTACATTAAGTTAAATATAAATTCGATATATATCTCTTTGTCTTTTATTTTCTCTAAAATATCATTATAGGGGTGGAAATAAGTTAATATATTTTATAAATGTTTAATTTTATGATGATTTATTTATTTTTATGATAGTATTTAATTTTCTATTTTTTGATATAGTATAATTTCCATGAATGATTACGCAACGCTGATAAAGTGTTTGTGAAAGCAATATAAATATCTAGTAAGGGGTTATAAAAAATTTAAAATTAAAATTTTTCAGATGAATTTTAGTGTTAAAATAATTTCATTTTTAATAAGAATTCATTATTTCTGTGAAAATTATTTATTTTCAAAATCCATTATTATAGTGATGATTTTAATGTCAAATTAAATGAATATTTATATAAACAACAGTAATGATATTTTATGTGAGAATATGTTTTATTAAATGATTAAAAAATTGATATAAATGAATTTTTAATGGGATATAGTCTAAAATTTCTTACATGTAAATTTTTTTACAAATTTTTCACCTTATAGGTGAATTGATAACCCTTAAAGATTAAAAAATGTGTTTACACAGTTACTGTTAAACTGGGTAATAATGGAGTTAAAAAAATATAATGTAAATGATTACACATAAACCATTATAAACACAACTGAATGATTATATATTGATATATTGATATTTTTATTTTAATCCATTACCATTTTTTAATCATTTTAGCTGGGGATACATCAGGTATATTTATATATTTTAATGTATTCCAAGTGTGTCCCCTCCCCACTTATAAAAGAGAACCTCCTCTCCATTTTTGTTTGTATTTTTTGAGACTTATATCTCGTAAAATTCCAAACCTAATACTATAATATCTTCCTTAGCTTAATTATTAATCTACTACTATTTCCCTATAACCATTTTATGTAGGCTTATGTTGTAAGCCAATGGTGGTCTCCTGAAAAAGAATTAATGATCTTACATGACTCTTTCAATGTTTATTTAATTTTATATTTCCCATATATCAGGTTTATTATTTGTAACATAATGAATCCAATATCAAAAATATACTTATATCTTATTGTGATTATGTGGAAACTATTTCCCCTTCCTCACTAACTTATTTAAAATGAAAACATTACTCATTTGTACATATAGCTTATCATCTCCATGTAGAATTACAATTTTTTGCATCACCACAGTAGTTAGACGATTATAAAGTTAAAATTAAGGAATATATATATATATATGTGATATTTGGGAAATATTTATTATTAATGAATTATAATATATCCTCTTATTTCTTATCGTAATGTCCATTGGACAATGATATCATCATTTGTGTGTACTTATGGACTACCACCTCCACGATGGGGTGCGGTTCATTTTTCATATCAAATGATCATCGATGATTATAAATTTTAATTATGAAATGATCAATATTTTTTATATCATGAACTCATGACCAATATGAATAGTCAAAACTATAAATACAAAACATTTATATTATATAGAATAGCCAACTCAAGGGATGTAGATATTAAAAAATAATTGTGAATAAATTTGTTATATAATTTTATAAGTGAATAATTTATGTTATTATGATGATTAATATGGGGTTTTTATAGATTTATAACAAATATACTATTTTTTAATTTATTTTATGAGAGCACGCAAAGAATTTTTGACTTATGGTAATAATGATTTTCTATCATTTACACTTTAATGAGTCTTTTTTATATTTTGAATATAATATATTTTATATAGTTCATATATACCCACATTCAATTATTATATCACAAATTACACTTCATTCACGGTAATTAATGTTTCATTTCATTTTCACTCATTTAAGGGGGTTTTATTCAACAGTCATTAATGACCTAATGGATTTATGGTACAATTTGATTTTATTTCAGGATTATTTATGTTATGATTTTAATTGGGAAATTAATATAATATTAATCTCATAATGAAAATATATTATTCCTCTTTTATATTTGTGTTATGGTTTATCTTGTTTATTTTTTATTTCTTCTCTTTCTGGATCGAGAATCATCATGTGAGTAATAAGTAATTGAAATTATTTTAAAAAAATTCATTTTTAAAAAATTTATTCAGAATTATGTCCCTTACATATCAATTTTCATTTTACTATTTTCATGAATATTTTTATTTAAAAACCATTGACTATATTATTTTATTTTTAACCATATGTTATCATTATTATGATTCTTTAAAATGAATAATCATATCTTTTTTATTGTAAGTTATTTTTTGACCTTTTACCCGGATTTTGAAGGATTATTTTTCTAAACATTAACCATATGAATGAAGTATCCATTATTCATAAAAATTGTTTACAATGAATCATCCTTTGAAAATTTTCATTGTGATTTTCAAAGAAAATTTTTTCTCATTGTTTTGTGAATTTTACATTAAAATTATACTAGAAGATAAATGTATTATTATCTTAAATGAATGAATAGAATTCTGAAAATTGACTTATAAAATAGTTCATACATAATGATACAATAATTTTATTTTTAATTTTTTTTTTCCATTTTTTTCTAGTTGTATAGTTATAGTATAATACAATAATTTATTGATGAATCTATAGTCTTTTATCATCCTTTTCTGATAATAGATTCTACATTTTTTAGATCATTATCTTTTATATAATCATGTTCTATATAACAATCCATTATTAAGTAGGCATTATTTTACAAATTCTAGAATATTTTTTAAATATCATCGATAAGTTTAAATTCATAAATATTATGTAGATCCACGATACATCATGCATGGACATTAAGAGTGGTGGGGTAAATCAATATAACCAAATTTTTTCTGAATTTATACATTATTTTAAACCAGGCCCTCATACTCTCGAACCTTTACCTTGGTAAAGAAGAATTGATTTGTAGTATTTTTTAAAAAATCTCATAAAAATTCATTGCTTATATGAAATGTAATATCCAAACACAATGCTTTTTATAAGAATCGGTACAAAGATATAATAATTTTCATGATCAACCTGTTGTTGTTTCACAGAATCTATTATCACTGTATTTTGTAGTGATTACAAATTCGTATAATTGGATTATAATGTCCATGATGGAAATATAAAATATTCTATATTTATTGGAATTCAATACTATGTTTCCACTAGTATTTAATGAAATTTTTATACTAGAACCACAAGTTCCTAAAATAAATTCAGTAAACATTCTAAACATAATCTTCCCTACCATACTAGATGTCTTTGAATCAAATAACTAATAATTTCCCATAACATTATGAATTTTAAATCTTTTGAATCAACAAGATCACATTCACATCATCCTAATAATCATAAATAATAGGATGTTACAAAATATACTCAAACTCTCCAATCTGTTAGAATAATAAACTAACGAATCAGGTAATACAATGTAAGTTTTATTCCACCTTGATAACTCAATTATTCGAGAAGATACATATACTATCATTAGAGCTCCGTACATTTATTAATGTGTTTAAGGGGTTAAAAAAAGTATTCTGTATTATTTTATAAAAGATAATAATTGCGCAACCTTATTGAGATTCCTTATTTTTTACTCAATCCATGCATCTAACTTTCTATTTATGAAATGATATTCAATAGTGCATGACATGAAAATTTAATTCTTTTTATAATTTGTGTGATTCTTTTTTTATGTACGGATTATTATATGTACATTTATAATACATTAAAATCATTAATACACTATATAACCTCTTTTAAAATATTATGAATTCATGTTTTCAAAATCATTAGAATTCATGGAAGCCCTTCGTGAAAACCCGAATAGGTGTAGGATATTCTGGATCATGTGCACTACAACTTTAGGAAAGTTCATGAAATTTTTCTCTTTTCACTAGATATAGTGTTTCCTTCTCAACTCAATTCCTTCATGAAAATTTACAATCATGAAACATTTGTCAATTTTTTCATGTATTGTGCGGATTTCCTTCACACAAACCAGGAAGGAAACACATAATGTATCATTCACACCAAATTAATTCATGGAAACAGTTCCTCATGAATCAAATTTTGGGTGGTTTACCACCAATCATGTGTCTCTGTATTTCCTTCATGAATGATGTTTTTATTTCATCTTTGTGTAGCTGGGAGGATTGTGTTTTTGTGGTGCTCTCTTTCTCCAAAATCAAGATCTTCTATTAAATAACACAAATAGTATCACAACACTCTACCTAAATGACACACATTTTATAGTAATTGATTAATTTCTATGAACCACCTTGGATACTCATTTTATACAAGGTAAATATTTATTCAAAATACCAAATATAATTCCATGTCACATTATTTTGAATTCACAAATATATGGATATTTATCAAACAATGTTTCATTCTTATCACCCAACTTTGTGATACCAAAAATGGTGGTGCCTTCACATATCAACTTATTCTCCTTTAATGTGTGTTCATATCTCAAGAATCATATATATTTTTTATACATACATTATCATCCTTTTCCAAATTTTATTGCATTCAGATAAAGTTCATACAACGATATATTCTCATGTGTGAATGATGAATATTGGAAGGTTTTGAAAACTTATACTACTTCTCATGATCCCGAACACATAGGGGTATCATGCTCTATATGATAATTGAAGCTATAAACATGATGAACTCCACAATATTGTTTTCCAACGAATGTTGTAGGTCGAAGATGATTAGGGTAAATAAAAAATACTATTTTTGGGAGATAGAAAAATTTATATTACAAGGATTTAATAGTTTTATTATATATATCCTTTTAATATATAGGTTAATAGTCCCTAACCATGAGGTTTTCCCAAATCGAATTTGCAATGTTCATTCCTTATGCATTATTAGCTAATCATTTTCACTACCTCATTGAACAAGTTATGAATGTTTATCACCCACACTACACTATGACACACCACAAGGGCTTCGGCACACTAGTAATTTGGTTGAACCCAAGAACCCATTGGTGGAATTTAGGGTGATTATATAAGGGACCATGAATATGAAGGGGGAACTATGCTTCCACTTCCTATTATAGGATTTCTAAGGCTTCTCCATTGGGAGTGGTTGATTTCCCGGTCCCACAATATCTGAGGTCAAGCATAGCTTTGGTTTTCTAGTGGGTTGGCACAACATTTTACATAAGGTCATAATGATTATAATCTACGCATAGAATGAAAGTCTACAACCAAATATATTATAATTATCTTAATATTCCAAAACCAATTTCCCACCTTCACAAAACCATCCTGAAAAACATAGATGACTATATATTTGTATGCAAATAAATTAATTCATCATATTCAAATAATGAATCATTCTTATAAGAAATGTATGAATATGTTGTTGCATGGACACAACATCCTTTTACTCATAAAATGTGTTATATCTTCTTGCATTGTTAGCTTTAAGTCTTTTTCCACAATTAATTCATCATGTAAATGAATATTTTCATGGTGTTCATATAAATTCACTGGAAATTTTTATTTTCCTTAACTTATACATCTTCAAAGTATTCATGCAATAATAGCTGTATTTTATGAATTAACCAAAACATGTTCTTCACAAAAATTAATATTTTCATGGTATTCACCTTGTGAAATGATGAAGATAATGTACAACCTCCTAGTACAATTGGAAACTTTCATTGAAAAAATTAATAGTTCAACAATAATCAGGGTAACGAGGATAATTTTCGTTGTGTGACATCTAGTTCCATTAGATGAATCCATACTAATTCTAAAATCATGATCACCAATTATATATATTTTTCTTATGAAATGACATCCAATTATTCCATAAAAATTCCCTAAGAATAATCACCAATCATCTTGAAGATATCTAAAACCCATTCTAACATTATATTTCAATGATTATTCACTAATTGTATAGTAAATCATCATACATTTACTTTTTATTACTTATTATATATTTAAAAAAAATAACCACAAACACTAACCATTCATATTGTTATTTCAATCTTCCCCCTTTTTGTTTTCCAATAAAATTTACTTAAATTCGATGTCCCTTCACCCACTTATTGAATAAATTTATAAGGATTAATCTTTGGGTTTTCTTATGCACTTCAATGTATTTGAAAATTACTACTCCATTTTATAGAAGAAGTATAGAACCACATGATTCACATAGAAAAGCACCTTTTTGGGTCTAATCTATGTCTACATGGGTAAACACAATGTCTAAAACATTAGTGATACAACCAAAGTTGTCTATTATACCAATTAAAACCCATGAATGTGATATCATAAAAAAACATATTTATTTCTGAATGAGAGGACTATATAAAATAGATTAATAATGTAATATATTCTCATTCACACTTTAGAAAAAATACCTGAAATTTAAAGTGGAAGAATATTTTTCTCCCCCTTTATATGAGTTTACTCATCATCCAAAACTACTCCATGAGGCACATATTTGATATTACTGAAATAAGTTAAAGACGTTTAATTGGTTAACCTCTATATTTAATGTCTGTATAGATGACACAAATTTTCAGAAATTAATGAAATAACACCTAATATAAATTCATTTATCTTTTCCACCCCTCAAGGGGTGAGCTCATTTACAATTGAACTAGTGTAAGAAGTCATTATAGAGTCTTAAATTGGTACAAATTGACGATATACTATTGTATAAAAATTTATGTTTTTATCAAATCTTGAATAATCTTTTCAACTTGTTTTCTTCCACTTTTTTCTCCAATTTCTCATGTTGAAAATGATATTCACATTCAATTCCCTGAAATGTAGACATAAATACCACACAATATGACAAACCCATCCCCCGGGGCCCACTCTTTGACAATCCCATGATTTCCACAGATAGGATAGGGGCTGGAGACTAGCACTGAGTAGGTATACACATCATATGGGAGGAATTTTTCTATGTACCTATAAACATGAACCCGTCTCCATGGCCAAATGTTGAAACTCAAAACACCATGTAAAGAAGAATTCATACCACTACGATAAAAATAACATAGTATGATATTATAAAAATTGAAAATTAAATGGTTCAAAAAACAAGCCCAACCAAAAGGGGAACATCATGTTCCTAAATATCATCCGTATAAAACCATACATGAAGGGTAGGTACAAAAACCACTGTCTGAAGTCACTGAATCACGCCATGTCTTTCAGGCCTCTCTCTAAGAACCACTTAATCCTAGTACACCAAGGACTATGTCAATGCGTTGATATACTACACAATACATGACATGTGAGTGCATAGCTTGTGTAGGGGTGATTAAAACAATACTCAGTTTGAACCTCAAAACCAAAATGGTACACCACTAAGAAATACATGATGTAAACCACAAAGAAAACCCATGATGTACACCACAAAGGAAACACATGAAGTAAACCACAAAGGAAACACACGATGTACAATCAATAAGGTCATCTCAAACAAGTATAAGTCTAAGGCATTAAGAGAAGGATTTCCAGTTTCAATCAATAGATCTCCAAATATATATAACACTCGAAGTTTCATTTGTCTACAGAGTATCTTTGGTGCATAAAGATTGTAATGAACCAAAATTTCATTAATCAAATTCCCTCTTGACCTAATTAAATGTCACTTTATGTAAAATGTTTACATAAAATGTCAAAATATTTGGTTTTATGTTTTTGGATTTTAAAATACTGTGTAGAATTGTTATCATTCCTAATATTATCGTTAAACAGTGATCACATGATTAGTATAAATATAGGGCTGTAACAAATCCAATTTACCCAAACAAACGAAGCGATGACCTCATCCCGTAGATGTTCCCCATACGATTCGCATTTGTGAGATCTCAGAAAGGAGGTTGCGGCTTTGGTCTTCTCTCTTGACCAATCCCTAGACGAGCTTGAATATGTTAAGTTTGAGCGGGACTGCCTACAAGAGAAGTGGATGTTGATAGAGATTACCACGCAAGCAATGTTATCTAAGCCACCCCAAGAGTCTGTCACCATCGTACAACTTACTCTTCAGTCCTATGAGGGTGTTATAAGGGGTTATGTAACAAGTACATAGCATTATCGTTAAGTATATTATTATTTTATATAATAATGAATATACTTTCATTTTATTATTGTTACCTTGTAAAAAGATTTTAATGAAAAAAATAGTTTTTTTAGTTAATGTTCAACTAAGAAATATATTATTATGAATTAATGGATTTTTGAATTAAATAATATTTTAATAAAATATTATTATTATTATTCAATTAATTTTTTTAAATATACATGATCATATAATTTTATGAATGCAATTGTAATTTTTATTATGGTTTGAAATCCATTTTTGTCAAAACACATGAATTTTCAATAAATGTCAGTTTTTATTTCAAAAGTGAAAATTATCAAATTTAGAAAATTATTTAGATAAAATGAATATTATTTCATGAATCAGGACATCAAAATTATAAAATAGTGAATTTTTCATAATTTTCTGAGACGATCAATTTTATGGGTGAAAATTAAATACCGTATAAATATATCATGTGTTTTATGAAAACATAATGACTCAATAGTGATGTAATAAAATACTATAAACATTATGTTAGGCCAATATATGTTTTACCAATAAAATAATGTGATTTTGTATTTGTTTGATTTTTTTACAAAGCTATAGTGGAACCTTCAAAACTTATTAAGATTTTTGTCTTTTAAAGTTGTTTTCCTTGGGAGTGTGACTCACCTCCACATAATCAACCCCATTATTTTAAGATGATCAGACGATGTAATTATAAAATATTTTTTTCCAATTCCATTTTCCAAAAACCATGGGAAAAAATATGGGATGGTTTGTGGTTTGGATTAGTTTAATGTGAGGTTTCCCAAACCTAAATAGTAATGAATTTTCTCACCTTTCCTATATAAACCCACCCACAATCCCACATCCTCCTCACTCAAAGAATTTGGAGTTCTTCCAACCTATGTCATCATCTCTTTGGAATCATCCCATGGTTCCCCAAGCTCCCAATAAGCCTCTCTCAAGCCTCTCTAATGCCTTTGGAAGCACACTTCCAAGTAACGGTTTTCTTTCTTTCTCATATTTTTCCAATATTATTTAAGTTGTTATACCCTTTTATGATTAATTATAAATATTGGGGTATGGTTAAAAACCTTCCCCATAATTCCCTATTTACGTTTGAATGATGGGAGACCCCTATCTCTCTAATTAAATGCATCTCATGTACAAACGTTACTATGCCGAAATTCTGAAAGGAATATCTCTCTCATCATTTACATTCATGAAATTATTTTGTATCCTGTATATAAATTCCATTAAATATTTTGGGACATGTATCTATATGATACCCTTACTTTCCATTTCATTTAAATATTATGAGACATCCCTTTATCTCTCATCAACCATTTTTATGAGTTATTATGTCACGCTGTTATGATGCAGAAATTGCACCGTGCTTTTCCAAGACAAAGTCATCGGGTATTGAATACCATTGCCATTTCTCTATCAAGTGTATT
This sequence comes from Viscum album, assembly GCA_963277665.1. Classification (NCBI taxonomy): domain Eukaryota; kingdom Viridiplantae; phylum Streptophyta; class Magnoliopsida; order Santalales; family Viscaceae; genus Viscum; species Viscum album. Next base: position 1,607,827,148 of record OY728121.1, read on the forward strand.
CGCCTTTATTCACATTTACTTATTTTTTAAATAGTTTCACATATTTATTCCACATTCTTTTATCATGAAATAAATTATTATGTTGAATGATTCAATGTTTTATGATCCATGAGGCACCCTTATGCATGAAATGAAATTTTTAAGAAGGGTGCGCCCTAATAGAACTCAAATGCATTGGGTAAAGTATAGTATCATGATAGTTCATGTGAAATGTGTGTTTAATCATGATAATTCAAGTGAAATCATTTTTTACTCGTGATTCATGTGCAATGAGGATTTACTAATGCTCCATGTGCAATGAGCCTTGGCTCAAGCTAATTCCATGTTAAGTGTCGTTTCCACATTTCCCTGCTATGAATATAATGCTTTATCATTCCTTTATGTTTATAATTATCTTATGATGTATTGATATGCCTATTTTCTATCATTTATTGTATACCTCATGTTTCAATGAATATTCCCTTATTGGGATTTAAGGTTCACTATTTCCTTATGCTTGTCCTCAGTTTATCCCGTCCAATGCTTGGTACGAGGGAATGTAGTGGTAATGTAAATGATGTTTTAAATAAAGATATTGTCTTTTCATGTATTATGTTGTTATGTAATGATCCTAATCCCCAAATACACTATAAATCTAAATCTTCAAAGTTTTATCAAGAGATGTTTATGTAATAAATTTTGTTTAATTGTGTAATAAATTATTAGGGTTGTAATAGTTTGTATCAGATGATAGGTTTATATATTTTTTGGATTAGGATTAGAAAACCCTAGAGAAGAAATAGAGAAAAGAATAAGTATAATAAAAAGATACCTAAGTATTCGTGAGTATTGTTTAAGTGGTTTAACAAGCAAACACAACCCTATCTGGATACGAGCAAGTAAAGATGGATCTGGAACATATGTATCCTAGGGGTAAAACCTGAAAACACCACTTTATACTAGACTCGAATGGGAACTATTGCATGACAATAGGACTTGCTGAACTATTGGTTATGACACTCCCAGGGGATATTCTAGGGTAAATTCATAAGTTTAGTATGAACCCTTATTAAGAGAATTAAAAAAATCTCCAAGGAATATATATTAGAAAGTAGATCATGGATAGCATATATTAAAGCCTATGGATTCATATGTTACGGAAATAAAAGTTATTTATAAGTTATCAGTTTTTTCATTGTATTACCCTTTATGTGTTACCTCTAATGTTCCTTTTATTCTAGCCTATGGCCGGTAATAGGAGGACTCAGGCTAACAACTGATGTGAAGATCAATGTGATGATTGCACTAATGAGATGCCCAATCCAATGGGAGTAGGAATCGCAAACTTTTTCATGCTTCTCTCTCAGATAACTCGTGATTTGAATAGAAATATGGGTCAAGAGGATCTTTCAACCCCCACTAAGATAGAATAAGTCACTATCGAGAGCTTCATGAGACAAAGGTCTCCTACTTTTAATGGATCATCTGATCCCTCAATCGCAGAATGATGGATTAACTCCACTAAAATGTTTTTCTCCATCCATAAATGTTCGAAACAAGAGAAAGTTCTCCTGGATACTTATCATATGGATGGTGAAGCAGATAAATGGTGGACATTGACAAAAAAACGAATCCTGAGAAGGAGAACAAGGTGTTTGAATGGAAGGTTTTATAGAAGAAGTTTTTTGATAAATATTTTATGTGCACCCTCCGGCTTAAGATAGAAAGGGAATTACTTGCCCTCTAGCAAAAAAGAAAATGAATATCTTTAAGTGTACAAGTAAAAATTCACAAGGCTCGAATGCTACGCCTTCGGCCTTTTCGTTACCCTCGAATGCATGGTTGACTGCTTCTTTGTTGGGCGGAAACCTAGCTTGTAGAAAGCGCTGGTGATCCGTGACTTAGGCAGCTATGAGGAAATTGTCCGATGTGCACTCATGGTCAAAATAGAGATCGGAGAATTTCAGGAGTATCGTGGGGATAAGAAGCGTTAGGTGGAATTCAATGCTAGTGATATGATTGATAAATCCAACGGTGCTAAGAATATCTGGTATCCCACTTGTCAAACGTGTGGAAATAAGCACACCAGAAATTTCCTGAAGGGGATGGGAAATGCATTAGGTGTGGAAGAGAAGGGCATCTAGCTTTTAACTGTCAGCATGAAAGACCCGCAGTTGCATAAGAGGATAGAAATTCTCCGTTTGAGCCTCAACGTGTGGTTCATTGCTACAACTACAAAGAACCAGGGAATCTTGAAAATGATATCCCTAAGCTAAGGTTTTTTGGAGGAAAACAACAACCTCCCAGGCTTCAAGGGAGAGATTTTCCCATCACTACAACCTAAGTGAACCCCTACAATAAAGTGGTGATAGAAACGCTAGTTATTGATTAAAGTATAGAGAACATACTTTTTGATTCAGGTTCATCACATTCTTTTATATCTTGAATGTTTTGTAGAACAATCCCAACACCACCACAAATCATGGAAGTAAAGATATCGTTGAGTACGAAAAATGGTGAAATCATTGCATTCCATGAATATAACTCCTCCCTTATCATAATCTATAGATTGAACTTCCCGGAAAACCTCATAATACTCCCTTTGGTGGAATTTGATGAAATTCGTTGCATGGATTGGCTTTACTTATATAGAGTGAACATAAATTTCTATGAGAGGTAAATCACTCTCCATGTGGGGAATCAACCCCTGATTCTTTACAAGTGCAAAGAAGAAGATGAAACTTATTTATCTCCATCCTCTCAAGAGTGGATATTACTGCCCTATGAGCATGAATATCTGGCTCATATGATTGAGTCTATGGAGGAAACCATCATAGAAGACATGCCTATTGTTGGGGAATTCACTGATGTGTTTCCCTAGGAATTTCCTGGTCTTCCTCCTAGAAGAGATGTGGAATTCTCAATTGATCTTATACCTTGGACACTGCCAATGTCCATGACCCCATATAGAATGGTTTTTGTGGAACTTGAGGTGCTAAAGATAAAACTACAAGAGAATATAGATAAAGGATTTATATGCCCAAGTGCTTCACCATGGGGTGTACCAGTCCTCTTCATCAAGAAGAATGATGGGTCAATGAGCCTTTTCACCGATTATCACGAGCTCAAAAAAATCACGATAAATAACAAGTATCCTCTCCCACGAATTGATGACTTGATCAATCAGCTACATAGAGCACAATACTTCTCCATGGTGGATTTTCGGTCGGGATATTATCAAGTAAGAGTGAAGAAGGAAGATATCCCCAAGACTGATTTTCATACATGATATGGGAACTATGAGTTCATAATAATGCCTTTAGGACTCACTAATGCTCTAGAAATATTCATGGACATGATGAATATACTTTTTAGAGATTATGTTCAAAAATTTGTACTAGTCTTTATAGATGTTATTCAGATATACTCCAAAACCAAGGAGGATCATGAGGAGTATGTAAGAACTATACTAGAGACCTTGTGGAAGGAGAAGCTCTATGAAAAGTACAACATGTGTGAGTTCTAGTTGAATGAGTTCTCATTCTTGGGCCATATCACCACATGGAATGTGATATCTGTGTATCTATCCAAAATAGATGCAATTGAGGGATTTTCGAGGCCAACATCAGAAAAAGATATACGTAGCTTCCTGGGGTTAGATGGATATTATCGATGATATGTGAAAAATTTATCACGATTGTCCAACCCTCTTACCAAGATAACTTTGAAGGGAGTAAAGTTTTCTTGGGGTGATTAATGTTAATAAATATTAATGGAGTTGAAAAGGAGGATTATCATTGTGCCTGTGCTCACTTTACCCATAAGTGGGGAACTTATTTTGATATACAGTGATGCCTCGATGAAGGTCTCGAGATGTGTGTTGATGAAAAATGGCAATGTCCTTTCCTATGCTTCATGAAAATTGAATGTTCTTTAACAGAACAATCCAACTCATGACCTCGAATTGGATACAATGATTTTCTCTTTGAAAATATGGCGGCATTATCTATTTGGGGAGAATTGTGAAATATATACGGACCACAAAATCCATAAGTATATATTCACGCAGAAAGAGTTGAATATGCGCCAACGAAGATGGCTATAGCTGATCAAATACTATGACTGTTCAATCCATTACCACCATGGGAAAGAGAACAAAGTGGGGGATGCCCTAAGTAGAAAGGACCCAGCGATTCTATCATTGATGATAGTTGAAAATGATCCAATCTTCTTAGATTTGATGAAGATGGAAATGGGAATCATATATAAGGGAACATCGTCGATCCTTTCACAAATTATTGCTCAACCATAACATTTAAAAAGGTTAAACGTTGCTCAAATGGATGATGCGGGAATTCAGGATAAAGTTGAAGCTATCGGAAATGGGAAATCCTCGAAGATTAATGTTAATGAAGAAGGAACTATGAGAATTTGGAAAAGACTATGTGTTCCATCATGTTCGGAGCTGAAGAAGGATCTTTTGGATGATGCATATAGTTCAAATTTCTCTATTCACCCAGGAAACAAAAATATCTATCAATATCTCTGAGAGCATTATTGGTTGGATAATATGAAGAAAAAGATCATTGAATATATATCAAAGTGCCTAGCGTGTCAGTAAGTGAAGACATAGAGGCAGAAGTCTAAGTGGATGATGCAAACATTTCCCATACCAAAATGGAAATGGGAGAACATAACCATGGGCGTTGTTACTATACTTCCGAAGACATCCAAATGAAACAATGCAATCTGGGTTGTTGTGGATCATCTTACAAAGGCTGCACACTTAATTTATATTCGGGAGGATTTCTCATTGGATCAACTGGAACAAATATATATATCAGGGAAGTGGTAAGGCTACATGGAGTACCGCTATCTATTGTTTCCAATAGAGATCCATGATTCAACTCTATGTTTTCGAAGAGTCACCAACATTCTATGAATACTGAACTGATCTTTAGTACGGCCTATCATCCTCAAACTGATGGCCAATCCGAGCAGACATTCCAAACACTTGAGGACATGTTGAGAGCGTTCTCAATAGACGTTAATAGAGGATGGGATCAACATATTCCTCTGGTTGAGTTCTCTTATAATAAAAGTATCCAATCGAGCATCCAAATAGAACCATATGAATCCCTTTATGGGAAAAGGTGCAGAACACCGGCGTGTTGGGATGTGGTCATTGAGCGCAAGCTACTTGGACCAGAAATGGGTGAAGAAATGGTGGAGAAGGTGAAAACCATTCAGTAGCATATCATGGAATCCCAGAGCCGACAGAAGTGTTATGCAGATAAACGTCGATCAGACCTTGAGTTTAAAGTTAGAGACATTATATTTCTATGCATATCTCTGTGGAATAAGGTCATGAGTTTGGGAACGAAACTGGAGTTAAGTCTAAGGTATATAGGCCCCATCGAGATTCGTGATCGTGTCGGGGCTGTGGCCTATGGACTAGAACTTCCACCTACCATGGCCAAAGTACACGATGTCTTTCATGTAGCCCTCTTAAGTAAGTATATATCAGACCCTTCACAAGTACCCTCTTTAGAGGTTGTACAGTTAGAGGATGATCTTTCTTATGTGGAGAAACCAGTGATGTTCTTAGATCGTAGAGAAAAAGATCTATGAAATATGAAAATTCCTCTCATCAAGGTGTTGTGGTAAAACCCCAAGTTTGAAGAAGTGACGTGGGAATCAGATGAAATGATGAAGCATAGATACCCACATCTATTTTATTGTTGGAAAAGGATATTTCAAGGGTGAAATTTCTTAAGGGGGGAAAATAGTAACGAACCTAACTTAAATTAATGGAAATCCCTATTGGTCTAATTAAATGCCTCATTATGTAAAATGTTTATATAAAATTTCAACTTCTTTGGTTTTATGATTTTGGATTTTAAAATACTATTATGAATTTTTCGGTTTCTAATATAGTCATTGAACAATGGTCACATGATTATTATAAAAATTGGGCTTTAACAAATCCAATTAACTCACACAAAGTATCTGATGGCCTCATCTAGTAGACATGCACCATAGGAAGACCATTTGTCAGAGCTTGGAATGGAGGTTGTGTCTTTGGGATTCGATCTTGACCAATCCCAAGACGAGCTTGAATATGTTATGCTCAAGTGGTCCCACCTATGATTTATGTAGAAGTTGATAGAGATTACCACCCGCACAATATTATCCGAGCCACCCCAGAGTCCCTCACCATCGCACACCTTAATCTTTGGTCTTATGTGGCTGTTATAAGGGGTTATGTAACATGAACTTAACACAATGGTTATGTATATTATTTTTGTATATAATAATGAATAATCGTTGATTTTGTTATTATTAACTTGTAATCTGTATTTAAAGCACAAAAAGTATTTTTAGTTAATGTTCAAATAATAAATATATTATGACAAATTAATGCATTTTTGAATTAAATAATACTTTAGTAAAAAATTATTATTAATATTCAATTAATTTTTATTAAATATAAATGATCAAATAATTTTATGAATGGAATTGTAATTTTTATTAAGGTTTGAAAGCTATTATTTCCAAACCAATGAATTTTCGATAAATGGAGGTTTTTATTTTAAAAGTGAAAATTAACATATTTCGAAAATTATTTAGATTAAATGAATATTATTTCAGCAATCAGGTCGTTCAAAATATCCAACAGTGATTTTTTCATAATTTTTTGAGACAGTCAAGTTTTTGGGTATAAATTAAATACTGTTTAAATATATAATGTGTTTTATGATATCATAATGACCCAATAGTGATGTAATAAAATACTATAAACTTTATTTTTGGCCTATATATATTTTACCATTAAAATAATGTGATTTTTTGTTTGTTTGATTTATTTTAAAAAGATTTAGTGGACCCTTCAAGACTTATTAAACATTTTGTCTTTTTAAATTGTATTCCTTTGGAGTGTGACTCACCTCCACATAAGCAAACCCATTATTTTAAGATTTTCAGACATTACACATATAAAATATTTTTTCCCACTTTCCTTTTCGAAAGTACATGCACAAAAAACCATGGGCTAGTCTGTGGTTTGGATTAGTTTAATGTGAGGTGTCCCAAACCAAAATAATAAAGAATTCCCTCATGTTTCCTATATAAACCCACCCAAGCTCCCACTTCCTCCTCACTCAAATACTTTTGAGTTAGTCAAAAATATGACTTACTTTCTATATAATCCTCCCGTGGTGCCCCATGCTCCCAAGAATCCTCTCTCAAGACTATCTCAAGACTTTGGAAGCACACTTACAACTAAGGGTTTTCTTCCTTTCTCATTTTTCCCAAAATTCTATAAGTTGTTATGCCCTTTTACAATCAATTATAATTATTGGGGTATTTTTTTCACCTCCCCCATACTTCCATCTTTATTTTTCAATGATGGGATACCACATTCTCTCTCATTAAATGCCTCTCATGGACACCTGTTATTAGGCCGAAATTCTGAAAGGAATTTCTCTCTCCTCATTTACATTCAAGAAATTATTTGGTATCATAAATCTAAATTCCATTACATTTTATGGGACATGTTTCTATATGACCCTCATACTATCCATGTCATATAAATATAATGAGACACCACTTTCTCTCTCATCAAACATTTTTATGAGTTCTTATGTCACACTGATATGCTGCTGAAATTGTGATGCGATTTTCCCAGACAAAGTCATTGTGTAGTGAATACCATGCCCATTTATCTATTAAGGGTATTAAACTTTATGCACATTTTCTTATTGTTTAGATATTTTCATGTATTTATTCCACATTTTTTTATCATGGAATAAATTATTATGTTGAATGATTCAATGTTTTATAATCCATGTGGCACACTTAGGCATGAAATGAAATGTTTGAGAAGGGTGAACCCTAATAGAGATCCAATGCATTGGGAAAAGTATAGTTTCATGATAAAACATTTGAAATGGGTGTTTAATCCTGATAATTCAAGTGCAATGAGGGTTTACTCGGGATTCTTGTGAAATATGGATTTACTCATGCTCCATGTTCAATGAGCCTTGGCTCATGCAAATCCATGTTAAGTGTTGTTGCCACATTTCCATGATATGATTATCATGCTTTATCATTCCTTTATGTTTATGCTTCTCTTGTGCTCTACTGATATGCCTATTATCTAACATGTATTTTATTCCTCATGTTATTCCATGATTATTCCCTTACTAGGCTTTATAGCTAAACCTTTTCTTATGCATGTCCTCAGGTTATCTCATGAAATACTATGTATGAGGGAATGTAATGGTGCATGTAAAGGATGTTTTCAATAAAGATGTTGTTTTAAATGTTTAAAGTTGTTATGTAATTATCCGATGCCCCGAAGAAACTGGACCACTCGATCTTCTATGTAGTATCAAATAAAGTTTATGTAATAAAATATGATTTATTTTGTAATAAAAGATAAGGGTTGTCATAGAGATTTTATGGTTCACGAAGCATCGGTGGTGCACAAGGAATTACTGGTCCAAGGAGCATCGGTGGTTCCTGATGAAGTGATGGCATCTAGGATGTCTATATGAAATTTTGTGTCGATGAATCATGGATTGTTGATGGATCATAGAGCATCAATAGTGTATAGAACATTGTTGGTGCATGGAGTGTCAATGGGAAAAGTTGTCCCCCAGTCACATAGTCATAGTTAGCCACATGATTCCGCTCATAGTGCACTTATTCTGAGAGAAACTACTCCCCAATCCATTAGGTTTTAAATCAACATAAAAAAACTCACATATATTATCCCATTTGTACCTCCTATTTTCAAGGGTCCCAATTCCGAAAACGGATCTTCAAATAGACACATGATTTGAAGAGATACAATAATTTTTGGAAAAAAGGGTCTGGTCTGGTCTGGGTCCGACCTAATCTGGTCCAAACAACCATACCTGACCTGGTCGGTCTGGTATGGACAAAACCAGCCCATCCTAATGGGATGCTAGACCAATTCCCATTTCCCCAATCATGGCCTATCGTATGTGGGTCGGATCTATTAGTGCATGGCTCGGATATGTGCTCTCGGTCAATACAACATCCATGTTCAATGTGGAAAACAACGCATCTCGGCCCCCTAGTCCCACGCCCTTGTAGCCATGGGGTCCTCCTCTAAGATGGTCTCCTAGATGTGTCCCACCATAGCTACTGTCACGGGCTCCTCCTCCATCATAGTCACATTGGGCTGTGATTGGGATCCCTGCAAGAACCTGACCTCCCACCGGGACGCATGCTACCCTCACCACCGGCCACCCTACCAGTGGCCCACCATTGATCATGCCATCTGTCGTTAGCCTCCACCTCCCTACTATTCATTCGTATCACCTCACAAATTCCAGCGTAGTTCACAACATTCATTCATTGGTCGTTGTGACCTGGATCATGGGCACAATGATCGATTGTTCGCATAGGGTTTAAAACAGAGAAAAACACATGAATAACAAAATAAATTTATGGGGAGAGATTAAGCATAAAAAATCCCAGTAAATGGATATCTTCCTTGTTCATTCAGCCTTGATATCTTCATGTTAGTGGACTAAGAATGAAACCAACAAAAAAATATTCACTAAGACCAATTCCATTTAATTCTCCATTAATTATCCACCCTGCAAGAACCCCTAATCCATGGATCAACCTTTTCTTCAGTTGGTCTTCTTTCATCATTTGATTCTAATAAGTGTAAAATAAATCACAAATAGATCGACATCCTTCCTCAATGTTTAGATCTATTTTTTATGAATACCATATGTTTATGTCATCGTCGATCCTCAATCTGATGTCGTTCGTCATTGGGAGACAACTTGCTTCTCCATTCCTTTTGCGAATTCTAGGGTTATGGAGACAAACCTAATTTCCTCTAACATGGATTATTAAAAAGGGAAAATGTTGATTCATAAAGGCTTAATGTTACATAAAATATATTTATTATATATTTTAATGACATAGATTTCAAAAATCTAAATTTCACCCTCGACACTTTTCGGTTGAGGTTAGGCCCAACCTATAGAAAAATCCCCATAAAAACTCAACAATTGTCTCATATTTCCAATTTTCATTACCATTTATGAGTTATTAGTATTTGAAGATAAAATATTTTTAATTTAGATATTTTAATAAGGGTTACGCCCGTTGGGACTTTTTCTACAGATGACCCATGCCGACCAATGTTAGGTCTTGCCTAGGGAAAAGCCACTTCTCTAAGATCAATAGTGCCCTCTGATTTATGATTCTAGAAATCATTTAAGAGCTATTTTACTTTTTAATAAGATTCACATGTGTGTGTGATTAAAAATTAACATTTTTCAAAAAATCATTCTGGGAGGCCCATGCCTCAGATTCACATGCGGCCTCATCACATGGTCTCAAAATATTCCCAAATAGTTTCTTAAAATATAAAATGGGAAAATAAAAGTCTTTACATTCTCCCCACCATAGGGAATTATGTCCTCGAAATCCAAAACAATAGATACTCAACAATAATTTGAGGTTATTGAACAAGTATCTAAGCCTCCTGGTTCCTGGTGCTCTCCTAGAGATTCCCATGTTACTACTGAATGTGCACCAGAGGAATCGAACACCCAGTAAGGATCCTCTATTATCGATCCTCGATCTCCATTAGGTACTCCACAAAGGTCATCACATCATAAATTTCTAGCTCAAGTGAGTCAAAGACATGAAATGGATTATGAACATACCTTCTCAACTGTGACATCTAGAAGACATCATGCACCTGATGCAACTATGGTGGTAGCGCCATGGCTATTTCTCCTCACCATATCTTCTCTGAATAAGAAAAGGGTTGATGTGTCATGGAGGTAACGTGACACCCCGATTAAATATCTGCAATCCCCATCAAGGAGATACAAGAAGAAGCACATGGTCTCCCACCTAAAACATCAAAGCCCTCTTCCACCTGTCAGCATATGAATTTCTCTGACTCTATGATTTCTAAACCCACTCTTGAAGGATTTTTCCTTTCTCAGTGGTAGCTTATACCAACATTGGATCCATAAGGGCTGACTCTCCTAGGTTTTTACAACAGAGTGATAACCTGCATAGCCATCTATACAAGGCCTCTGATGGTTCCATAAAATTTGTGGAGTGGTAACTATTATTGAATGAAGACTCCAAAAGAGGTAGGTGGTCCTCCCAACAACGTCCAAAGACTATGATGAAAGAATGTAGCATGTCCACTATAACCTGGATGTCCCTCTCCATCTGGACATCTATCTAGGGTTGAAATGTTGTGCTCAAGTGAAATTGGGTCCCAAATGCCACCTACAATCCTTTCCACAATCTTCATGTAAATCGAGCATCATGGTCTGATACAATCATTGATGGAAATCCATGAATCTGAAATATACCCAGCACGTAGCAGTGTCTTGAGCTCTCTACAGAAATCTACTAATGAATCAGTATGATGGGATCTGTCATGGTGAGTTAGTAAATTATCACCTATTTAGTATCATGTACCATGTATGTACATGGTTAACCCTTCCTGATGTACCTCAATATCTTCTCCAACTTCTACTCTAGCACCTCAAGGGGTTGGGTCAAACCCACTAGTACTTTTTTCTCATGCTTCACTTGCTGACAAGTGTGGAACCAATAAACAAACTCTTCCACCGACTTCTTCATCCTCGTCAACCAAAACTGATTCCAGAGGTCCTGATACAATTTTACCCTCGTGGATGTACTCCCAAAGTAGAAGTATGGAACTCCCTCAAAACCTCCTCTCGGAATGTCACTAGAGATACTTTTTTTTTCTAAAGAGAATGATGTAGCCCCACCATTTAAATATGCATCAGGTGAATCTACATACACATATATGAATGTGTAGTTTCATAATAGATATCTTTGAATTGTGCCTCCCTGACTCACTATAAATGTGGAGTTGAATCCCCATCGACTAGTGATAATCTGCTTCATCACTATCCGCAAAAAGATATTTGTAATGAGGGTAACTGCTCTGATGAATCATTTAGTAGCTATGAACATGATCTGTGGTTGAGATAATATACCACACGTTTCCCATCCTAGGAATAATGATTATCTCGAAGTCATTGTCCTTGATAAACTCTAGATAACACCTCTATCTAAAGTTCAAATCATTTTTAGAGAGGATATAAATCAGACTCATGTGTTTATAGTAGAAAATAAACTAATCATCCATCAGGTATTGTCACCACAACTTCAATGTAAAGGCTACCCCTACCAACTCCAGATCATGGGTTGTGTAGTACTTCTAATGTTCCCTCAATTAGAGGGAACCAAAGTTAACCACCGCTTGACACTATATAAGGACACAACCAAGACCAGTCCTTGATGCATCACAGAACACCCTATACTCAACACCCACATCCTGTAATCACAAGATGGGAGAAATTTCCAACCTCAACCCCATCTCTTTAAAGAACTGGTGGCACATCTTTATCAACATGAAAGGATTCCCCTTCTATTTCAAGGTTGTCAAGGGTGCTTCTACATTTGAAATTTTGGGTGCATACATTCGATTATATTCATAAAACCCAAGGAAATTCTTCACCATGGTAACACTCTTTAGTGGCTCCAATGTAAGGACTACTTCACTATTCACCAGATCTACTGCAACTCCAGCCGTTGAAAGGTCATGTCTAAGAAAGTGGTCCTCTTTAATCCATAACAAACACTTCAAGAGAATCCTATAATGCTAGTGCTCTCGAAGTGTGTTTAGGACCATCCTCTGGTGTAATGTGTGATCCTTCATAGGTGTTGATTACACTTGGATTTCATCAATGAAGACCATGAAAAACCTGTCTTTATAAGGCTGGAAGATCCAATTCATGAGTACCATGAAGATTTTTGTGGAATTACCCATTCCAAATGACATCACTATGTACTCATAGTGTCCCGATCATCATTTGAAAGATGTCTTCCGGATGTTCTCATATCGTACTCAAAGATGGAGATACCATATCTAAGGCCTACCTTTGAGAACCACCTCAGTCCATTCAGATTATTGAATTCATCGACAATCCTCAGTATTGGATACTTATTCTTCACATATCACCTAGTTTAGGATCCGGAAGTCAACACATAATCTCACGCTCTTATCTTTCTTCTTGGAAGATAGAACTGGGGCCACCCTGGGAGAAACAATGGCTATCATGAATACATTTTTATGTAAGTCATCCAACAGTACCCTTAACTCATAAAGCTTCATGGGAGCCATCTGATATAATGGTGTAGATATTGGTTCTTTCTATGGGTACAAAACAACACATAAATCTAACTCATTGTGATGAGGTAATCCTAGAACATTATTCGAAAATATATAGTTGTACTCTACCAATTCTATAGGAACTTTAGGAATCATCTCATCCATTGTACCAAGGGTAATGTTATCCAACTTTTGGGTGATCGGACTCCCCCTCACCTATATTTGAGTCCATCCTATGCTAATTGGGATTCCTTTTTAGTGAAAAAGGAAAACATATTCCCAACTCGGAGAAAACACCACACTATGTGCCTAAAATAGTCAATAAGGGCATGGAATGTGGAAAACCTGTCCATAACAATGATGTAATGTAAGGCCTTGAGGTTTCCACTAAGAGATCCCAAGAGAAACACTCGTCCCAAAGAGTAAGGATACACTACCAACACCAACGTTTGATCATAGAATCTACCCTCATAGGAGTCTCTAAGAGTACAGATTTATTCAATGGTTCCCCTATAATCTCTATTTCTCGAACATGAGTTGTGAAGATAAAACAGTGAATGGAACCTATACCTATAAAAAATGCATCTTTGGTGGAAAGGACACAAATCATACATCTAATAATCTCTAGAGAAATGGGGGAGTAAGCCTCCATTACCTAAATACAGACTTTTCCTTTTCCTCAAACAACCTGATCATGTGATGAAAAACCTTGTGGTGGTGAAGGTAGTACCTTGAACGACCACCCACCTTCGGATTCATGTCTGGATCATCTGGAACTTCAGTTACCTAGAGGAACACTATTGTCCTACCTTCATATATACCTTTTAAGTCCATTGATCGTCTACTGATCATCCATATTGAAGATTTGGGCATTCTCATTCCAAGTGTCCTTGAGCACCGCATGAGTATCACAGCCTATCCTTCGTCTGAATCTCTCTACCCTATGATCATCACACAACTGAACCCATGTCCTGGTGCATTCCTTTGAAATTTATGATCTTCATGGATACCTGGGTCAGCTATCAGCTACCTTCTTTCAATGACTCAGCTACCTAATGCCTAGTGGTAGATACTACTACCAGTATCTGCTCTACTAGAAAGATCACTATAAGAAGAGGTTGCACCAGTACCCCAACAGATATCAGAAATCTAAGGGTTATCATGGATGCCCTGATCTCCTAGGACAGCTCATACTCAAAGGTCCGGTCCCTAAGCAACTAGTCCAACTCCATATCTGTGGATTAGCAATAATGATCGTGAAATATCTATAAGTACTCCGCTACTGTATAGTTTCCCTGATGTATATATTTTTGCTCTTGTATACGCATAGAGCATACCATAACTAGGAAGAATACCTCTTTGAAGAGTTCTTTGAAGTCTTTCCAAGTGAGGGACATCTCCTCATGTGTCTGGATCACTAAGCTCCAACATATCCCTACAACGCCGGGAACAATGCTGATGGCTAGGACTGACATCATGTCGAGAGACATCCTCACTAGGGGAAATACCGGTGTAACTACCTCCATCCAATCCTCAGTTGCCTGGGGGTCTAACTCACCCCTGAACATGGGTGGTCGTTGCCTTTGGATCTCATGAAATTCAGTCAGCCTATGTGAATCCTATACTAGAAATTCTAGTAGTAACTGCTACTCTATTGGTGTTGGTATCACCGGTACACCACCCGAGGTGCTATCTATCATAATGGTCGTTATACTAATTCCTCATCGTAAGGAGGATTATCCTTGTGATCACGAATCAGAGTCCTGGTATGATGTCTCCATGGAGTTATCCTGAAATAGATCAAGATGTACCACAATCAATAGAGTATACTAGGTGATCATCCATTGACTCAAGAAGGACATGATAACACAATTCATTACATTTGATGAATGTATCGTTTATTTTTCCCTATAACTAGTGTTTTTAAGTACGAAGTAGAAATTAATAATTTAGAGTCCTGGTGTGTGGATATGTCGGCCACTACACCAACACTGGAGTCCCTTGTCAAAAAGGTGAACATGAAACACTTATCAATGTTTCCCCTAACCAACCTCCCAAAATCGTTGTTCTTTAGGTAGAATCGTCCTTCCCTCTATTACCGTTCTATAATTTTCTATCCCTTGGGGACCATTCCATGACTACGCCAAGACCACCACTAATAGGATAGGGGATACTGATTGGCACCGAGTAGGCATATCCCAAAATAGGATGAATTACCCTAAGTATGTGTACACATGCACCCATATCCATGCCAGAAATACCAAAACTGAAAACACTATATAAACAAGCATGTATAACTATAAGATACTAACAATAGAGTAACATAGTAAAGAAACTAACAAGTTAATGGGGGTAAAATACAATCCTAACCCAAACGGAAAGTACAAGCTCTTGAATCTCATCTTACAGAAATCTCTACCTCAAGGGTAGGTATCAAACGTATTGTCTAATGTCATTGAATCACACAATATCTATCGGTTCTCTCTCTATGAACACCCATTGTCTTGGTATATGAAGGAATCCATCAAATCTTTGATCATCTACACAAGACACGACACATGAGGTCATAACCCATGTAGGGGTGAGTAGCACAATACTCAGTATGGGCCCCAAAAATAAAATTGTACAACACTATGATATACATGAATTACACCACAAAGGAAACACATGATGTGCACCACAAAGGAAAAACCTGATGTACACCACAAAAGTAACACATGAAGTATAGTTATTATGGTCAACTCACACAAGTATAAGTCCAAAGAATGAAGAAAAGAATTTAAAGTTACAATCCATATATATCTCAGTATCTAAAATAATAGATGATTCAGTGGTTCATAGAGCATCGATGGAACACAGAGCATTGATGGAATGCAGAGTCTTGAATGTGCATAATGAATCAATGACACGTGGATCATCAGTGGAACATAGAGTGTCAGTGGCACACAGAACGTCGGTGATGCCCAGAGTGGTGATGGTGCCCGACACTTCGATGGTGCATGGAGTGTCATAGGAACATGGAGCATTAATGGTACACTGGGAATCACTGGAACAAAGATCTTTGATGCCACATATATCTTCTACGGGTCAATCAGTCCCCCTTGTCAAATAGTCATATCCAGTCGTAGGATTAGGCTCGCAGTGCTCTTGTTCTGGGAGAAATTACACTTCAAGCCAGTAGGTCATAAACAAAATTCCAAAAAAAACTCACATAGAGTATATCTTGTAGGCATCCTCATCTCAAGGGTCCCAACCCTGCAAATGGATCATCAAATAGACACAATGTTTGAATGATACAACCAAATTAGTATAAATGGGCCAGTATAGTCCGGGTCCGACCTGACCCGGTCCGACAAACCCGAACAGAACCAGTCGGCCTGAACATGCCTACTGGGCCAATAGACTATAACCGACAGGGGCACTAGTGTACTCTAGATTGCACAGCTCATCCTGCCACATGCGGGCCAGCTCCTTTAGTGCATGGATCGTTCTTGAGCACCTAGTCAATCCAGTCACCACGTTCAATGCGAACAACACAACATCATGACCCCTAGTCTCATTTGCATGCTACTTCTAGGACCTACTCTGATCCAATGTATGATCATAATCATATCGTATATTCCACCATGGCCTTATTCCACATTTCTTGTCCGCCTCCCATGATCTGCACCTACACAGGCTCCTCCTTCGTTGCAGTCTCATTGGACTGTAGCTATGCACCGTACTAAACCACAGCCTCCTTCCGTTCAGTGTACTTCCCTCATCACATGACACCCTACTTATGGCCTACCATTTGTAATTCCCTCTTCCATGAGTCGCTACTTTCCTGCTATGCTCCTATTGTACCTCTACAATTCCATCACATATCAAAAACATCAATGTTAGATTGTTGCGCCATGGATTGTGGGCGCAATGATTGATCATTAGAATAGGGTTTCAGATGGAGAAGAACACAAAAATAACACCATAGATTTATGGGGGAGGTATCAAGAACATTAACAATCAACGAATGGATCTTGTACGAGTTGATTCGGCCTTGATACCTTCATGTTAGTTGGACCATAAATAATCCTATAATAGAAAAATAACCAAGATCTATTCCCTTTAATATCGTAGTAAAAATCTACTAGACAAAAACAACAGAACAACATATCAGCCTATTCACGGTTTGTTCTAATTTCATCATTTCACTCTAATAATGGGAAAATAAATTACAAATAGATCGATACACTACTTCGATGACTAGAGTATTCATGGATGAAGAACATAGGCCCTGGTTTTCGTCGATCCTTGGTCCTCCAGCAATCATCCTCGGGAGATTGCTTCCTACTCCTTGCCTCTTGGGAATTCTAAGGTTGTGGAAATAACAATGAATTCTTCTGACATGGCTTATTTTAAAGGGAAACCCCCGCTGTCCCAACACATAACATTCAATAAAATATTTTTATTATATATTTTAATGATGTCTACACCCAAAATCATTCATTCGCCCTCAATCCACACCTGTCAAGGTTAGGACCCGCCTAAGGAAATCACCACCTTATGAACTCAATGGTGGTCCCAGATTTAAAATCTAACTTACCATTTATGAGTTATTAAGATATGAAAATAAATAAAAAATTATATATGGAATTTATTTATGGTTATTCCCTTGGTGTCTTTTTCTACAGATGACCTCTGCTGACCAATGTTTGGTCACACCTAGGGAAAATCCACTTCTCTATGCTAAACAGTTCCCTCATATTTCCCATATGGGCACTCATTTATGTGTTATGTGATTTTTTTTCGATAATTAATTTGTGAATTTTATTTAAACCATATCATTATTCAAACAATCATTATGGGCACCCCATGCCTCAGAATCACAGTCCATCTCAGTGCCTGGTCATAGAATTTTCCCAAATAATTTCTAAAAAAATTGAGAAAATCTGAGTTATAACACTATAATAGGAATATAATGTAGAACTTTTATGAGAATAATGATTTGGGAAAAAGTGTTTAGAATTATATGTCAAATCTACAGACTTATTTTTATGTAGCTTGAATGCGTCTGATACTCTTCATGCTATTGTCTTCTTTATATTTCACATTATGATATTTATTCAAAATCATGGAATATTTTATTTCATTCAAGTTCATATATTATGGTTCATTAATATTCACATCGATGAGTAGTGTAATAACTTCCCCTAATGCTGTTTTTATCATTAGTATATCATTTTGATCACTTGGAAGGGTCGTGTAATTTAATACAATATAGTATTCTTCTTTCACAATCCACACAATTCTTGTGGGGAATAATAGTTTTCAATTGTTTCTAAAAAATCATTAAATTAAAATTCATCTACATGTCAAATAATCTTATTTCTTTTTTTTCTATTGCAAGTGATTCTTCTTTATCATTTTGAATTTCTCTAGAAATTTTTACATTTTCATTAAAAATAAATTCACATTCCTTCTTTACAAATTATATTTTGGATCTTCCCCCAACGAACTTTCAATGTTTTTGAGTTAATTTTCCTAGGTAACATGTCAAAATATTCATCAAGAATTCCATCAATCAATATTATATTTTTCTTTATCTCTTGAATCGACTCTCTCCCTGATATTAGATTTATTTCATTTGTCTCGACATCTTATTTATAGTGGTAATTGGTATTACCAATAATTCTACCATAAAATCATATTTTATTTTCTTATATAACCATAATGGCATCAAAACTATCATTATTCTTATATGAATATTTCTTTACTATTTTCTAGACTACCTACTTCTTTTATTCCCCAACAATGTAATTTCTTCTTTTTTACTTTGCATCTTTATTTTTTAGACTATTATTATCATAAAATTATTAATAACTATTTGTAAATATACCATAAATCATCGTTGAAATAGACACTTATATTTCAATAATCACAAAATCATTCAAGAAAACCAAATTTATTCTTGATAGACAGATTCACCCTCATCTATGTGTACGGTTTTAGTTTGGCAGCATTCTTTATTTCATCACATTTACCCCCCCATAACATAGGCCTTATATCATTTACATGTTCTTACAAATTGTTCTAATAGTAAATGTATTGATTCCCAAAATTCTATTAGCCCAAATAAAAGGAAACATGTACCCTTCTTATACTTTTAGAACATGTATGATTATATATAGTACTGTTTTGTTTCTAGTGTTTTCATTCATTATTGAGAGCATCATTTTGAGAGTTATTTTTGTTGATATTTATGGTATTCACACTTGGTGTTTTGGTTGATTTATTATCAATTTCGTAAACCTATATCATCATATATTTTTTCATTGAACCTGAACATTAAGATGATACTACATTGGTAGAAATTGGATTTACATGGTTATGAGATACCTACATACATGATATTGTAGAAGGTTGATTGGGAGCATATTTTGTGTTTTTATTACCCCAAATATGTGTCTTTTTTATTGACATGAGTCCCATCAATTTGTTCTATAGAAACATCCCTTTGAGGTTTTTCACTCTTCATATATTTGGTCGGAATAGTTCCCCTAAGAATATTCATAAGATTCATCATGTGTCTCTTACATATTCTTAAATCCATTGTCTAGTTCAATGGATTTCATACTGAAGGAAAAATTATAATTTTAAATTAAAATAAAGCTTTTATCCCATTCACATTTCATTTTGGAAATATAATCATCAAGTTTCTTCCTACCATCACTCAAAGAGTTGTCAACGCCTTTGATTTATCATGCATTTAATTCCAATTGTTCTTCTTTGAAAATGATAGTATATTTTTTTGATTTTCATATATCACGGATCTTATGAATACACTCTTCATAAAGCATGGTTTTTTCCACTATAATGTGAATCTCCTTGAGCAGACACTTTTTTCTTCAAGTTGTTCATAACTAGAATTCATGGAAACATTGAAAAATATTTCAAGTTCATGAATTAATTAAAAAATAATAAATAATCATAGTTCCCTCATATTAATTCTATTGAAATTACTTTGAAATTATTGAAATATTTGTATTGTAATAAGTCATAGACTCTTCTTTTACTTTAGCGTGGTTTATGAGAACATTTCACATTTTCAAATTCAAACCAAATGAATCCTCACATGTCTTAATATTCTCTTCATTTTGTTCTATATTGTCAAAATTACCTTTGAAATTAAACACAATATATGAATTGAACTATTTATGAAAATTCATCATATAACTTTCAAATTGAGAGTACAAGTGTTCAAAAAAATTTATATATTCATCACACTCATACTCCACACAGATAAAGATATGAAAAATGATATTTGTTCACTGATTTGATAGACCTTTGATATTTATATTAATTATATAAAAAATTTCTGAACCACTTTTCATCCCAAATCATCCTATTTTTTAGAGTCTTGGAAGTAACCTTTCTGTTTTCTTCAATAAGAATGGAGATTAAATTTTCCTCCTCAGGTGATTCAAAATAAACTTCAAATCTATTATTCATATATATATTGAAAAAAAATTGTAAAAAATTATCCAATGAGAAGTATACCTATGCTCTAATACTACTTGTAGAGCCCATATATATTAGGTAGGGACAATGATATGGGGTGAATCTGTGTAAAAATATTTTTACCTAATTTATACTTTGTTTTTAACTAGACCCACATAATCTCAAACCTTTATGCTATAAAATAGATATGGATCTATTTTGTTCACTATATAACTGCATACATATAAAATTTATGTTATATAGGGAATATCTTCCCAATTTTTTTTACACGATTTGGTAAAAAGTTCTACTCCATTCCATGATCAACTAAGGTTTGATTCAGAGATTCTCTTATCACTATAATTTTCATTGATTAAAAACTCCATGAATTTGTGTCAAATTATTTGGAAGTTAAAAAAAATATTCTAGAGTCAATGTGATTCTTCATATTGGTTCCACCATTCTTCAATGATGTTTTTTGTACTCTAACAACAAGTTCCTCAATGATATTCAATTAATACCCAGAACAAGATCTCCCCTACTACTCTTGATAGACATGAATCAACAAAATATTCGTGTACTTTAATTGTATGTCTTGTAGTACAAATTAATCAACAAGTTAATATGTATTTCAAACCACTAATAATCAACAAGGGTAAGTAACAACATCTATTAAAAGTCACTAATCTTTCTTAATGATCAACTATCAAATCTATAAATACACCATATGTTGTATTCTTCAATGATAACACAATTTTTGGGAATATACTTTTTTCAATGATGTTATAAGACTCAATTAATGTGTGAAATGGGTGCACAAAAATTCTTATTTAAAATTTCATGCAAGGAAAAACATTGATAATATTATTGCGATTCCTTCTTGAATTTTGAATCCATATATCTCACTAGAACTTTATTCATGGATATTACATGGTTCATGACATGAAGATATTTTTATCCTTATACATTGTGTGATTCTAAATTTTATATATATATTATTATACATACAAAAATACTTCATTTCGATCACTCTTCATTATATTTCTTAACATTATGTATTATGCATTTATGTTCGAAGATGCATGACAATTCAAGGAATTCCTTCTCTATAACCCGAACTGATGTTGGATCTTCTACCTTGTGTGCACTAAACCATCAAACAAGTGCATGAACTGTCATATTTGTACAGGATATAGATTTTCCATCTCAATTCAAGTTCTTCATTCCTATTCCATATCCATACACAATCATGAAAGAATTCATGGTACGTGTGGATGGTCTATCATGATATCTATGAAGAAATCACATAGTGGTATCATGTACCATTGAATGGATTTGCAGAATAGGTTCTTCACTAATCACGATGACGGTGTTTTAAAACCAATCATGTGCCTATGCATTTACCTCATACAGGATGTGTATATTTCTTCTCCCTGGAACTAGGCTGTTTATTAGTTTTCGGGTGCCCAGTTTCTCTAGAAATAGGTGCTTCTCTTCAACAACACAAATGGCATCACAACTCCCTTCCTCAGTTTCTCATTATTTATTGGTAATTATTAGTATTTTTGAACTACCTAGAATCCAAATTTTATATCATTTAAATATTAATCATATATCTTTAAAATAATGTGATGCCATATAATTTTTAATTCTTTATGATAACATCATTTATCGAAACAGATTTCCTTCTTATCTGGTGGCTTTGTGACTATGAGAATGGTGGTTTCATCACATATAATCCTTTTCTATTTTCATGTGTACGCATATCTCCTGAATGATATATATTGTTACACATTCATTATTGAATTTATTGAAATTCACATGCATTATGCAGAATAGTTTTTTTGATATATTCCCATGAATGAATTATAAAGATTTCATTCATGGGAACTCATATTCTACTCTCATGATCCTAAAAATAAAAAAAAACCCATGTTTGATATCATAATGGCTGCTATTGGATTGATGAACTCTGGCACATAGTCTTTCAATGAAGGCCACAGGTGGATTGTTATTAACATGTATAAAAAATTCGTGACAAGGGGGATTGGATGGTGTAGATTACATGGATTGAATTTTCTGTGTTATATCTATACTTTTGATAAATGGTTCAATAGTACCTAGTTTTGAGGTTCTCCTAGAAGAAATTATAAATGAGTCATACCTCCACTTTATTGACTAATCTATGCTACTACCTCATCAAGCATGATGTGGGGGGATTAGCACCAGCACTCCACTATAAATCACCACAGAGGATTCGGTCTGCTGGTAATCCAACCTAACCCATGTACCCATGGGCGTTCTCTCCAAGCATTATCCAATGGAAAATACCTATGAAACATGGACTACACTTCCACTTCCTCTCATGTGCTTATATGATCTTCTCCATTCGATATAATTTTCCTCTATGTCCCACTTTGCTTAATGCCCATCATGGCTAAGGTTGGCCAATGGATAAGACCTATTTATTACATAAGTTCATAATGAATGTATTTTATGCATAGAATGAAGGCATATAACCAAGTTTATTATAATTATCATATGTTTCAACGGAAATATCTCAACTTCACAAAAGAATCATGAAAATCATATATGAATATATTTTTTCATGGCTTTCAAATAAACCATCATGTTCACTCCATAAAATCTCTTTATAGAAAATGTAAGGATATTTTCTTTCATGGACACCATCATTGTTTTATCATGAAATATATTAATTCATATTTCATGGAAACCATTATGTATTATTTAATAATTAAATCATAATGAAAATGATTATTTTCTTTTTGTTCATATAAATTACTCATGAATTTTTCATGGCCATTACTTATACATCTTCAGAGTATTCATGTAATAATATGAGTATTTCATAGCATCACCAAAACATGTTCCTCATGAATGTAATTATTTTAATTGTATTAACATTTTCAAAATTTTAAGATTGTGTGTGCTCTACCACTACAATTAAAACATAAATTTTAACATAATGACAGTTCAAAAATTATCAGAGTTATATGGAGAATTGTAAAGACAAATATCTAATCCCATTAGATGAATCTATAACACTTCTCCAGGAATCATCACCCATTAAGGATAATTGTCTTACCAAATTACAACCAAATATGTCATAAATACTCTCTAAGATTCATTTCCAATCTTCTTGTATATATCTGAATATCATTACAACTCTCTCATTCCATGATTAATCACTAATCATAGAGGAATTAATTATACATTGAATTTTGATTCCTTGTAATATATTGATTGAAAACAACCATAGTCACCAACCAATCACATGGTATTTTAAAATAACATTAATGTTTTTAAAACCATATACAAATTCTTTATATGGTATCAACTGAAGGAATCTTATTTTGTATGTTATTCCATTTACAGGGGAAATATTTATGTTCTTGATTTTAATTAATAATTTATGAATTTCAAATATTTTTTAGAATTAATTGTAATGATCATTAAAAACATAAGAAATTTATTAGACATGAATTTTATGTTTAGGGTATATTTATAGATATCCCCATGATGCATTTGACGAGTATCTTGAGAAAAAATAGGGGGCCACAATTTATGTGTATTTCATTTTACAATATCCATTTATAAATAATTCATTCTAGGTTGAGTGGAAGATATGGTAAAATTGATGCGAAATTGGTTAACTCATATATGGAAAATTGATGAATGTATGGATTTATGCATTGACATTATTGAGAATTCATTTTTCATTATCAATATGATTGATATGTTAATATTATCCATGTAAATATTTTTATTGATGATTTTGATTGAATTGTCCTGTGTTTTGATTTTCCACTATTCCATATTGATTATTTATTTTCTACTCATGATAGTTTGTATTTAACTCTTTCACATAATGAGAATTTGAGCTCATCTTTTATTTCATTTCTTTTACCTAGGATATGAAGGATGAATATTTGAATATCTTTATGGATGAAATATTTTTATCACGATATGTTTTATTTCTCTTATGTAATATCTAAACCATGTATATATATAGCCACCCATGACTTAAAAATTAGTTAACCTTTAGTGGTGTGATACCATGTATGTTGTACCAATTGAAAAAGTAACTACCAACTCTAGGTTACTGGAGTCAGTGTGTCATAATAGAGGTCTTGGAAATATGGGTACTGTAACATTTACATAAAATCATATAGTTATGGAATTGTTATGTATAGTATTTTACATTTGGTATAATATCAGTGTTTAGATAACATATGAGGTGTTGCTGAAGGTGTATAATAATAATTAAAAAGTTTATTAAATTATTACATGTTAATATGTTGATTTCTGAAAATAATTAATGGTCATTGATAATATTAAGGGTTAGTATGTTATTTTGTGTAATAGTAATAATGTTTATATAGGGAAAAGTTTCAAGGATTTTAGGATCATATGAGTTTATGGATTACATAATATTTGTGTTTATAATTTTTTATGGTATGAGTGATGAATATTTTTAAAAATCATATTTAGAATTTTGTTTTTTATAAATCAAAATATTAATAAGTGGTCATAGGATTTGAATACCATGTAATCATTTTTTTAAAAAATTATTATTATAACATAACATATTAAAAAATGAGTCGAAATTTCAAAGATTAAATTACTTTAATGGGGAAATGATTGAGCCTATATTTATTTAATCATATATTAGTTTTATGTTTTATTAATTTTCATATGAAGCTCTTATATATAGTTTTATACACGAAAAAGATTAATTTTTAATAAATTTATTCAATGTTAACATAATATCATGATATATTTCAAATTATCAATTAGAAAATTAATTATTCATATAATTATTATGTTAACATTATTACATAAAATTTGATTCATTAAAAGGTTAAATAATGTAATATATTTTATCTTCTAATTTTCTTCTATAAAAAGTATTTTCTTTAAATAGAGATTTATATTCATCTCGTGGATTTATATTGATGTTTATTATTATTATTATATGAGAAATAATAATGGAATAATATGAAATAATAATGTTTTTTTATTTGAAAAGAAATATCTCTTGTTAAAAAATTATTTTAATAAAGTTTTATGAATTTTTGTTTAGTAAATTATTTTCTAATATTGATATATTTATATAAATAAAATGAATTTCATGTTCTAAATGATCATAGGATAAATATATGTAATGTATTTCTAAAAAAAATTGAATATCAATTTATAGGTATACATTGTAGAACTGTTGTATAATAACGAGGTTTGTTGAAATATAATGGTAACAGTTTATAAATGATATTTTTATTTAAATTTATGATTTAAAGAAACTAAAATATTATTTTTTAAAGTTCATATATATATATATATATATTTAATTTGGTTATAAGTGGGTTGATATATTTCAATTTTTCTTCCTCCTGAAAAATAATACATTTTAGTCAAATTTTATTCTACAACTGATTAATTTTTACGTATTGTGAAACATTTAGAACATTTGAGAAATATGCATAACGAGATTGTCATGACATGCCCGAATGAGGATCATTTTGTGACTCCCCAATCCCACCTCATGTAGGCTAGGGTATAGAGACTAGCACTGAGTTTGTATATCACTAAAATGGGACGACGTAGCCTATGTACTTGTAGACATGCAAACAACTCTAAGAATATATAATTATGATATGAAAAATAAAAAACAAATAACCATGTATGCATATATCTAAATCCCACAACCAGATTATGGTCAGAAGAAAATTAAAGTAAACATGTCCAAATAAAATCACACCATAATGGGTCTAGAAAAATTAAAATTGTAGAGTAATATAGGGACTATTTTCAAGATATCGAAGGAACAAACACTGGTCTTTCCATTTTTACAAGGCGTTGTCTGGTCTTGGTTAATTTAAGACTCTGTTAAAATGATAGTCATCTACCCAAGACATGACATGTGATGGAAATACCCTTGGAAGAGTGAGTATAACAATACCCAGTAGGACACCCCAAAACCACAAAGCATACAAAAAAATTAAAATAAAATCATCTCTAAATCAGTATATATATAAAACATATATAAAAAATATTTAGATAAACACAAAAAACCATAGAATCTAACAGTATTCCACAACAATAATATTCCATCCTAGGATGCCAACTCAAAGGATCCACAAAGCACTCGTCTGGGAGAACACAATTCTTAGTCATATAACACTGATGACGTCTATTTGAGAGGTAATTATCTTTGGGTCAGGCCATAATAAGTACATGATGGAAGTCTAAAGAGATACGATATATAGATGAGGATCACTCCCAAGGTCGTAGGGTGATACAACAACTCAATATAGATTAACCAACAAACTAGAGGATATGTTCCCCTGTAGTGTTTGTCATGAAGATACCAGGAAATATACTTAGGGCACCCAGATGAATAGGGGGTCTCAAACTGGGCTCCATGGAAGGATTCTAGCTACTCTATCATAGAAGTCATGCTGATGAAATCAATTTCCTAGGAGTAGGAGGTGATACCATACTATATCATAGAATTCATGCTGATGAAATCAGTTTTCTAGCTACTCTATCGTAGAAGTCAAGCGGATGAAATAGTACACAATATGTATTAGGGGTTACAAATCATGTACCTTGACCATAGGTCATGAGTATAGAAAAATCCCATCTCTCAAGCCATGTATGTGTGGTGGAGTACACGGTGTGCTCAAACCCATGTACTCTAACCTATGTATGTTTACCCTCTAAGGTAAACACAGATTCTCCATGAGGGGTCAAAAGTCTTGTGATAGTGTCACACACCATGTGATCTTTAATTATCTCGTAAAACCACAGTCACCACAAAGGGGTCCCCACACTATGTGAATATCCTACACGCACACTATGTAATGTTTAATTTTATAGAATTATAGATCTATAATCCACACCGTTTAATGAAACAAATTTTCTATGTATAATTTCTAAATATTTTATGTAGTAATTTTTGGGACCAGTCACTAAGATGGTGTTCCATTCTGAGGACAGGTGCTCCGGGAGAAAATGTTTGACTTATATTAAAATATTAAATTGCACGTGTATGCGGGTTTCCAAAAAATGTGGTATAACTTCTAAATATGTTCTTGGATCAGAAATCTGAGGGAATAGTTTCATTCCAAATATCGGTTTTACCAAATGTGTGACCAAACATTGGTTGGTTCGGGTCGATTGTGGAAAGTTTACATAGACACTAAATTGAAGAAAATAAATCAAGATTTTTTTATTTTAGTTTTTGATGTAGCGAAACAACATCATATACATTTTCACATTAATTGTTTCCCTATATCAGAGATCCATGGTTATCCTCATAACCCTTGAATCCACTAGATACATTGGAGAGAGAGATCTGGAAAATTACCTTGACCAGGTGATGAAGAAACATCAGATCATTAGTCGATACACACCACCCTTGTTAGATCTCACTAATTATGACGATGGGGTGACTGATCCCTATCATCTAAAAATATGAATTGAGGTAGGATGTTTTATTTTTATTTTCCTTCCCATTCTTGATTTCCTATTATGAACGCAGAAAAATCAAAAAATTGATTGTCCTGTTGATCAATTGTATTATAAGGATGGTATATTTTTTGAATTTATCAGGATTTGATTCTTGAAATTTGATTTAATTCATTTAAAATTCTAAAGGTGATAAAAAAGAACTACATGAACATCGATCGAGGTTCAACCCTCACTATATTTTGATCATTTCTCCCCTGGTTCATGTGTTCTTCATTATTCCCTACCCATTTAACCCTGTGTGAACAATCAATCATTTCACCTTCTATTCTTGACACAATGTTTTGAAATAGGGGATCTAACATCTGGAGGAATCTTTGGAGAAATGATGATTAGTGCATCCGTGAATCTAATAATAATGGGAATGGAACCCACGTTCTTTTGTGAAAATGAAAAAAAAACTACAATAACCTTTTTTGAGATGATTGAAGGCTTGAATCCCATATAGTGAGTGTTAGGATGACAAGATGAGCATGGATATAGATTTTTGAGGCAGGAAAAACACCAGAACAGAAATTGAGTAATGGACAACATGATCTGGAGGAAGAATACGAGTTTCTGGAAATCCCGATACACATGCCGTGTAGTCCCAGACTACATGGAATGTGTCTCCATTAGTAGGAACTTAGTGTGTACAATGGGAGGTACACGGACATGGTGGATGGAGGGAGTGCACGGGTAACCTACACCGTGTATACTCTCCCACACAACTTGTCCTAAATCAGGTATATGGGCTACCTCATGTACTGGTACATGTGGATATACACACAGGTTAACGCAGTGTACTGGCACATGACCAGAGCACATGCGAAGACCCCAGTTGCTAGGACATGTTATATAACCCTTCTACACTATGTGTTCCCCTTTTCTACCCAGAAATGTAAAAATTTCACACTCCATTGATCTCGGGCAGTTCTTGGGGTCAAGGGACACGATGTATGACCCTATAAGACATCATGTTCCACTTTTTATAGGTCATGACCTTATTCTCCACAGTATCTTGGAAATTTTTGTTTGGTTTTGTTTCCTTCATTGTTCCCTTTAAGGTTTCTAAAATTGTTTCCTACTCCTACAAATATGACCCATTTAGCAGGACATCCTCGATAGAGTTTTTGGAATCCCCCAAGAGGCCTAGAGGAGTATCAACTATTCATCTTCGAGCCCTATGTGGAGTTATTGGTATCGATGTGACCATCACTACATGGGCACCAATCCACTTCATAGCAGGTGAATCCAAATTGTGTTTTTGGTATCACCCCATTGACCTCATTGTGGTCCCCATCTATGTATTTTATTCTATTCAAATCTACCAGGGTATCTCTCTCCTAACACTACCCAATGAGTAGTACCTCTCAGACTAATGTCATCAGTGCCATCGAACCCAGGAATATGTCCTCTCGGATGAGGGAATCATGGAATCTTCGATATGAATTCCTAGAGTTGGTTTACAGTGGTTGTGACGTAACTATAGACTTGGTGTCTTGGTTTCCGTATATCTACATATTCTCATTATATGTGTTGTAGAAAGATACCTATGTTTATCTGATTTTTCTTTCATTTGTTGTATTTCTTTCTGGTTTTGGGGGGGTCCTACTGAGTACTATTATTCTCAACCCTACACAACATTTTCCCGCGCATGTCATGATGTGTGAAGGGGATCGACCATTTGTTGGATTCCTAGGTATATCATGACCATATTTTTCTTTGTGAGACGACACACACCCTGGGGTGTTCCTACAACTATGTATAATAGCCCTATAACATTTAAATACAGGTTGGACTTGTGTTTATAGAGTCCTTATGGTGGGATTTTATTCTGGCCCTATTTACATTACTTTACTTTCCATCATAATCTAGTTGTGGGATATAGTTGTATGACTGAATTGTTTACATTGTGGTTTAAACATTTCATCATTTTATGGGATTTGATAGTTTTTTGTGTGTACAGGTATACATGCTATACCTCCCATGTTACTGATATTCCAACTCAGTTCCAGTCACCATCCCCTAGCCAATTAAAGGTGCGATCGGGGAGACATGGCACGAGACCCCCCGGGGAGGTTCATTATATAGTTGAATCAGAGCTTTTGGTGCTACATTAGAACTAGTATTATATGAGATTGGTTTGGGGAAACATTGTTAATGGTTTCGAGTTTGGATTTTGGGCCATGGAATCTATCATTGGTGAAACAACTAACATTTCCACATAGTAGGACTCTAATAACCTTCATTTCAACTTGGTATATAAGAATATTGGTTTCTTGGAAATTAATTGAACATGGATCATATAGGAATTGTTTTTGTTTCCATGTCCTTCTTGAGTCAACTCTCCATATATTCTCACTGATCGTGGTACATAGTGTTTATTTATGATGAAACTATTGCATTTACCACCTAGGATTCAACAGATTGATCATGAGGATGTCCCCCTCATTGATAAGGATTCAATATAGGGACCAGTTACCCAAATGTTAACTCCATGTGGTGCACCAGCCATACATCCACCTGTAGTGTAGTATGTTGTACCCACATTACCATCGGATGCGTATCGCAAACTGAGTGCACATCACAATTTTGAGTGAAAGGGACCCCTAAAGTTCTAAGGTGAGCCCAAACCACATGTGTATTAAGATTGTATTTAGGTGGTGACATGGTTTTCCATCTATTTAGGACATTTTCATATCAAAAGGTGGTCCTGGTGGTGAACGTTCTACATGGCTATGTAGGATGATTGTGGAGATTGTCTATCCAGACTTACGAAGATGCATCTCTTTTTTGGACAATGTTATCGAACCTATTTAGAGAGTTGTTTTCAGTAGTTATGTAGGGGGTTTTTGAATTCAAGAGCGTCATTGCTCTAATAAGGCATCATATCAGTGGCTGATTATTAATTGAGGTTCACCAATCTGTCCATGTACTTGATGAATAAAGTTCAAGATCAGTACATCAGGGTTCGTATATTCGAATGAGGTCTACAAAGAGACTTACAATCCAATGTCACCCCTCTATGAAATAATTCATATGATGGGGTTATAGATTTGGAATTTGTTGTTGAAAGCTTCTTGGTAGAGAAAATATAACATGAAGTAGATATTATTGAGAAAGTAGTAGCAAATACCTCACTAGTAGGAAGCCGATGTGAGTCTCAGGGACCTAGACATGGAAGTCATTTTTGGAGGACATACTAGGATTGAAAATCCATAGTACATGACTCAAATAATGGATCTAGTAATCCTAGAGATACATGATGCTATTAATGTGGAATCATGGTACATCATAGTCAAGATTGATCAAATCGTCATACTACTAACATGGAAACTGTGGACATACTACTAATAAAGAGATATCAATAGTAGAAGGTAGATCTGCAGGGAAGAGGATGTGGAAGGGAAGTTGGGAGAGAAGAAAAGGTGTTTGGAATTTTTAATTCTTACCACCACCACCCATAGGTGGTCCACACCATGCTCAGAAAACTGGAGGACATAGGTGGGGACAACTACATGCAATCGAGGATTACAACCTAGGGGCTCCGAAAATGATTCGATATGTAATATGTGTATTTTCTATATTAGATTTCATACAAATGGACATAGTTTTTATTAATTACTTTCTCTCAACATGTCTTTTATGAGGCCTAGAGATTCTTTTTTAACCATCGAATTTCACCTTATGATTAGAGATAACAACTTGGGGAGGCTCAATGATCGCACACATATTACGATTTTGTGACCTGACCCTTAGAGATGAGATTTTTGGTTAGAAACTCTTAGCGGTGGCATGTAGACCATACGTCATCATTTATGATATGGATTAGATATCTATAGTTTCTGACCTGATTGACTTTTTTAAATAGAGGGTGAGGTGTGGTCGTAGTGATTGAATGAGGTTTTTGTTTTTTAGTAAAAAGGAAAACCAGGTAACATAGTATGGACTTATGCATAGTAAGGAACATTCTATTACATATTAGTTGACTAGAATGACCCTTGGTGTAGTGGTTTTTATAGGCTTCCAATTTCATGAATTGGTGGTGGAGTGGAGGGAAATATGTCCTATAGATGTTACAAGTTAAACTCCCCACTAAGAGATATAATTATACATTTATTTACACATCGAGATGGCACTAATATATTTACATCCTATCTGATGGATCTCACAGAGCTTCATGAGATGAGGGTGATGTTAGAGGACTTTCAAAGGAAGGGATTAATGAGTCCCAATGTTTCACCCTTGGTAGCCCCAATTTTGTTTCTAGAATGGCATACGTGAGCATAAGGTTTTGTGTGGACTACCAGTTCTTGTTGTAGGTGATCGTTAAGAACATGTATACACTACTGAGGATCGATGAGGTCTTTTATCATTTGAGAGGGTCCTAATGGATCTAGAAGGTTGACGTCTGATCAGGAAATCACCTACTGTGAGTATAAGATATGGACATATTGAATATATCATCCAATGTCGTTATGGACATTATGAGTAATTGGTGATTCTATTTAGTATAAATAATTTTCCAATAGTGTTCATGGGACTCGTGAACTGGGTCTTTCATCCTTATAATGTTTTGTGGTAGTGTTGATCTACGACATCCTTGTGTACTCTTCATAAAAGGATGAGCATGTTAGAAATTTAAGGATAGATCAATTCATACACTGAGAGAACCAACATTCTGAGAAACTCTCATTGTTCCAGTTAGGGATTTAGGAGTTCCACTTTCTAGGACATGTTATCTAAACAGATTTAGTGGCAATGCACTTGGTTATGGTGAAGGTAGTGTCATCATGGGTTCAATCTAAGAGTGTAGTGGATGTGCGAAGCTTCATTAGGCTAGTTGGCTATTACCAGAGATTCATACCAGATTTATCAAGGATATCAACATGTATGCCAACTTTTAATTGAAAGAGGAATGAATTCGTGAGGACAGAGAGGTGCTATCAGGAATTTATTGGAGTTAAAGGAGAGTTTGACGAGCGTTTCAATCTTGTGAATATCGAAAGAGGGTGTCAATTGTAGTGTTCTATGATGAATGACAGACCAGACTTGTTTATGTCCTCATTTAGAGTAACACGGTGATGGACTGTAGTTCAAACTAATTCAGAGCAAATGAGATTAAAAATGCAACCCAGGATATTCAGTTAGCAGTAGTAGTCTTGGTGTTGAATATGTCGTGACACTACCGGAGGGGCGAGCGATTTATGGTCTACTCCTATCATAAGAGTCTCTAGCTTAGCTTATCTAAGACGAATCTCAAATTCAGACATAGGCAATTTCTAGAGTTCCTCCAAGATTATGACATCAATATTTTATATACTCCTATAAAGGAGAACCTGGTAGTAGATGCTCTCAGTAAGAGATCTACTTTGTAGTTTCTAAATGAAGAATCAGAGTAGTTTTCCTTGTTTATATTATCCTTAGTGTATTCATTTGGAGTAGATTACCAATATTCAATATTTATCACCCCTCCACTCTTATATTGGTTGAAGGAGGAACATATTGGGGATAGTGACTATGAGTCACTTAGTACTAATAATTCCTTCGAGAAGTATCCAAATTAATATTCAAAAGGTGGGGTGGACGTCTTTATTTTTAGTGGATTCATAGTAGTAAGAGTTATGTTGCATGAGGAGGTTCTGGGGGAGTTTCATACAACCCATTTGGCTATAAATCAATGTGTGAAGAGAATGTTCCAAGACCTCTGACATCAGTTTGGTGACCATGGATGAAGAGAGGAGTTCATGAGTTTATTCCTTGATGCCTTAATTGTTAGATAATGAAGGTTAAGCATCGAGTTACAGGGATTTTAGCTAATCCTCTTAATGTTATAGATTTGAATTGGGATGGTATATATATGGATTTATTCAAATGTTTACCACATACTTTCAGGGTACATTATTACATCTGGGTTATTGTTGACTAACTCACCAAGTCATCCAACTTCCTATCTATCCAAGTGTAGATTTCAAAAGAGAGTTTTGAATGGGTCTCTATTCATGAGGTAGTTCAACTCCGTGGGGTTCAATTGAATATTTTTTTAGATAATGATTCTCACAGTACATCCCAATTGTGTGGGGGATTGAAATAGGAATTTCAGACACAATTGCATTTGAGCACAACATTTCACCCACAAACTGATGGCCATATAGAGTGGACAATTCTAGTTCTAGAGGACACATTTTTAAGATTTCTAAAACGGCCCATAAATAACATATATATATATATATTACTACAAAATTGAATAATATTCATTACAAAATATAAAAAAACCACTAATGTACTATATAGGGTGAGTGTCTTTAGAAACTGTGAAACAAAAACAAATCATTCATAAAACATCTATATTTTCTCCCTCTTACTTTTTAAGAACTAGACCCTTTTATACATATCTTAAATAATACCCTTCTTCATTATCTAGGAAAAAGAATCATAAAAAAGATGATCATAGATTCTTATTGAGTGTTAATAGGGAGATATCAATCATATCATAGTCACAACACATAAGAACCTATCCTTTTGGAAGCTTATCCTTCATATGAGTTATTCTGATATCATGTGATGGGATAAATCATAAAAGATCAATAGAATCAATGAATGAAATCCCAAAGTAATTACATAGAACATTAAATTTTTTGGAGTACACATAAGCATATAAAATCTTTTAATATTAGTTGAGGATCATTTCCAGGACCATAATAGCGTACAAAGTCCATTACTGAACCGAAACACTACTTATTCTATCCATGTATTATTGAAATAATATCATTTTGCATTACATATCATGATATATAAATTTTTAACCAATTAATTGGAGGGTGATATAGGTCTCAAGCATATTATATTGAAATCATTATTATGTGTGCCACAAAAACATAAATCCTTTATCATAGCATAACCCAAGGAATAAAGTTGGTTTCATAAACGTTAATCCATCATAATATAAATCATGTAAAACAAATGGATTTAACAAATTACATTCCATTATAAACGTAATAAAAAAATATGAATAATAGAGATATTATACTGAAAACATAGCCATATTAATGAATTCCATCTTATATGGAAAATAATTTTGATAGAGCACTTGATATTATTTCTTAATGAAAATATACTTTCTTCTTCAAAAATATTTTCTTTTTTTAAAATTCCACGAAATATTAAAGTAAAATAATTTATTAGAAAAAAAACTTGAAATATCTTAAAGGATGATTCCTTGAAATAAGGCATTATAAAAACATAAATTTTTTCATGTCGTATATGTTAAAAAAATAATTCTTGTACTTTTCTCAGAAAGTCAAAAAGTACCTCAAATCAAAAAAAATTTAAAGATTCCTTTCATATTATTTGATAAAAATTCACTAATTGGGTAAAATTCACATTAAAGAATAATATAAGGATAGGAAGAATATTTTGGAATAAGTATATGAGAAACATGAACATGGATGATAAATATACCCTAGTGTATACATACTTATAAACAATCTCAGATAAAATGATATTGGAAAATTATCCCTTACCATGGGTCTGGTAACCTTTATATGTATCTGAATCTCCTTTATAATGACATAAATAATTTGACTGACTAAATCTCGAAAAATTTTCATTTTTAATGATATCATATATGATCATATTATTATCTATTTTTCAATAATATTTCATTATTACTCATTATTCAGGAATAAATTGCTTCATTTTCTTATGCATGTTTTGTCGAACAAGTTATAATATTTCTTCATAGGTAGTAGTTATTTCATTTCCAAAATATTATTAATATATATATATATATAATATTTCTTAATTATAAATATATTTATAATCATTCTTTAATATAAATATTTTAGAATTTATAGCATCGCATCGTTAAGATGGTAGGTTGTATGTACACACAAGCGATGCTATCATTACATTAATAATGAAATGTTATGGAATTGGATTGTATATATATTGTTTTGGAATAAATATATTGTTTTAATAATCATATATAGTTATTATATCCATCATTATACCCATCCATGTAATGCGAATGTGAAAAACTAATTGCACCATGGTGTGGAGATGGTAAGTCATACGTAGGCACGCGCGGTGAATTCATTATTCATAGGATGGATATATGGGGTAATTATGTTATTACATGGAAATAATAATATATATTTATATTGTTGGTACTAGAGTTGTTAATTAATAATGGAAACAATAAATGAAGTGGAATTAGAAGAAGAAATGGTCTTGAGAGAGTCAGAAATGGGGATTGCCACTTCTTCATCAAGTTCCCTTCAGATATCCTCTCAAAGGAACTAATTTTTTCATTTTAGGAATACCAAAACCTCTAGAATGTTACTAGGAATGTTGGGAAATGAAATGGTTATTGTATGGACGAATTTTAATGGTCAATGTGAAGTGAATAATGGAGGGAGGATGATCCCTTTTATAGTCGAGGTTGGGGGTACCTATGGAATTTCCAAAAGAAATATTTTATAATAAATTCAAACCACATCCAAATAAATCAAAAATTACTTAGTTTAAAATATGATATGATATATGTTTGTAATATCCTAAAAAATAACTTTTATACAGGTATTTCTATCCATTTTATCCTAATCAGTTTCATTTAACACTCAGTAATTCGATTTAATTTTCACTGTGATAACAAATCATTCAACATTAAAAGGGTGAAACATTAAATTATTTAATGTGATTTAGACCACAAATGAATAATTTTTAAAACGTTAAAAAATTTATTATTTATTATATATTTAAAAATCATTATTTTTAAATAATATAATAATACATTATTTTGATAAACAATCAATAGTTTCAATTTTGATATTATACAATTAATTAATTATTAAAAATATATTGATAATAATTTAACTTAAAACCAAATTTTTTATTATATTCATAAGTGTTCAAGGTCATCTAAAAAATTTGTGGGATATACTAATCATCCCAAATTATATTCATTTTAATATTTTTAATGAAATGTATTTATTATATCAATTAATAAAATAATTACATCATATGTTTTTAAAAATTATTTAACATTCATATTTGTTGAATAAAAATAAAAACTAAAATACAATGATGAAGATAAATACTCTATATTTTATAATAATACTTATATTCAAACATATATTCTGAAAATACTACTATAAAAATGTTATATTTATTAAAACAAGAATGTCACATCATTAACATCACTTTAAATAAAATAATATAATCCTCATAATATTTTTCATATAGCTCCATGAAGTAAATAACATGACACTTGGATGAATATGGTCGATATATACTCAACCAATAATATTTTTCCTATTGTTATTTTCTTTTAATGGTTATAATCATTTTAATAAAAATTATTTTATTGATTTCTCATCAATTAAATAATTTCTAATCCATTAATGTATAATCTATTAGGATAATTATTTATTTCATAAAAATTACTAATAATTTTTCATGAAAAATAAAAAAATATTAGATTACAAATGAGTATTTATAGTCAATTTTATCTCCTATATAACCTTATATTAAAAATTATAGAGTTATTAAAATTTGAGTAAAATATATTAATGTTTTCAGTATATAAAATAAATTAAATGTCCTAATCTCTTTCATGTTTCTTTTAAAGGATTCCATTTCGACCCAAGGATGATATAGGTTATAAAACAATCATCCAATGATATTCGAAAAAGTGTTAGAGTATTTTTAAAACATTATATATACCCTTAATTACTCGATGTACCATTTTATTGTATTAATAAAAATTACTGAAGTTATTATTCATAATAATCAATAATAATATAATTCTATTTATATAATTTGTAGCTAGGGATTCCAAATATGGAATAAATTGTTCAAATTTCAAAAAAAAATATTTCAATAATTAATTTAAAATTAATCTTGTTGTCGAAATGAGAAAACAAGTTCTTTAGAGTCAAGACATTGCAAATGACTGAACTATTTTTAAATATTAATTCAATGTAATATTAATTACAATGACCAACATTATATTAACTGATAGAAATATAATATATTTACACTTTAAAACCATTCAATAAAATAATTTTACCATGTATATTATTTTGATGAAAAAAGATGTGTTCAATTAAAATTATGTAAATTTTTACTATTCATCAAAACATGCAATTTATCATGAAATTATTACAAATTCATCCAAATTTAATTTTTATATCCTGATAAAAGTTAAGAATATTATGTTGTCGTAAAAAATTTAAATGTTTCAAAATTTTAAATTAAAAATGGTTCTCTATTAAATGGCGGTAAAATTAGGCTTTTGAAAATTATAGGGTTTTATAACTAAAATATTGTTTATTCATATCCTGTGATTAAAATATCAATTCAATTGATATAAAAATTATTTCATAAAACATATGACATATTTATTTATATAATTCCGTTTACTAATTGGAATTAACTAAATTTATTAACACTTAAATACAAATATTTCATTTACATTTACTTAGAATATTTTTTATAAATAATTGGTAGCCAAATAATTCACCCTACATTTTCATAAGTTAGTTATACATATGATATCTAATATAACATCTAGGTTATAATGGAAATTGTATACAAATGGAATCTCATGGACTGTTTAAAATCACAATTGCATGCAACACAAGTTATTGAAGAATTAAAATTATTTAATGGAATTATTTCAGAAAAACATTAGGTTGTTATATTCTTCCCCCCATAAACTGAATTTCTACCTCAAAATATGTAACTTGGATACAAAAATATGAGGATACCCCTACCTCATCACATCCTCAAGTTCCCACCTAGTTTCCTAAACTTGGTGGTTCTTGCTTAAAACATTAACCAAGTGAGTGCTCTTATTTCGTAGTAGTTTCTCCCTATGATATAGAATCTCTATCAGTTGTTATTAATAACAAATATCTTGCTTCAACATTACAACATATGATTTTAGTACATGTAAAAGTTATTTTATATTCTTTATCAAGAGATATACAAGGAACCCATCAAGAACAATATATAGATTCGGTGGTAGTGACAATCAATAAGCTACCTTTCAAACACGATTCAAAATTTCAAAAAGAACTAATATATCTTGGGATAAACTTGTCATTACTTAAAAATATCATTTCTACATTATAATAATATATTCATAGAAACACATTGTAACCCAATTCATACACTATGTCATTTATTTGGTTTTCAATATAAATGTTTTTTCAAAAATGATCTTCTATTACATATTGTTGAATAAATCATACCTTCTCTGTCATTTCATCAATAAAATCAGGTCCTAATTTCATTATCTAGCCAACATCATCCCAATAATTTTGAGTTCTACACTTCTTTCCATATATGTCTTCAAAAAGAGCCATCTGAAAACTCGATTGAAAGATATTATTGTAAGAAAATTCCACCAAAATTAGGTGTTAGTCCCAAACACCATAGAAATCCATACATAAAACTCTCAACATGTCTTCAAGAGTTTTAATTGTCCTCTCAGACAGATAGTTTTTCAGTGGAACATAAGATGTTATGAATCTTGACTTTGTTTCCAGATCCTACTAAAAACATCACCAAAACATTGAGGTAAACCTTAGATCCTAATCATAAAGAAGGGAAACTGGTACTACGTGAAATCATACTGCTTACATTATACATATATATATATATATATATATATCATAGAAAGATGATCAAGAGATAAATCCAATCTAACAATAATGATGTCTTCCAACATCATAAGTTGATCAACTATAACCCATATTGCATTATGTCTTTTAAATGTTTTGGGAAGTCTGATTAAAAATTCGATAGTGATGTTTTTTCATTTCTATTCTAGTATGGGTAATTGATATATCACCCCCTTAGACTTTTGTCTCTCATCATTAACATTCTGAAAAACCATGAACCAAGATCCATAATATGAAACATCTCTTCTCATTCCATCCTATCAAAAATACTCTTACAGGTCCCTATAAAACATTATTATTAGAAGAATAATAGATAATGAATAACTATAAGCATCATCCAATATTTACTTCTTCATTTCAGGTATGAGTGGAATACAAATACAGTTCTTGAGCCTTATTATTCCATTGCAATGAAGGATTAATTCAAGAATATTTCGATTTTTTTAATAGCTCTATATGTTCCTTTTGCACCTCCTTAATATTCACATGTATATATGGTTTAACATTAATTTTTAATATATATTATTTCTCACCTTATTTTAATATTAAAAGATCCATCCTTTACAGATCTATAAATATTAGATCTTTTGTGATCCCCATCATGGATATCTGAGCATGGTCCTTTCGACAAAAAGAAAATTCTCCCTTGTTCACTTTCCTAGTGTGGTAATGTGTTGAATATTCATAATAATTAATCAAATAAAACCATATTATTTGGTTAATATTCATCTATATTAGTGTGAAAATATTATTTAAACTTTTACGATCCGTATAAATGTCACACCTTTCAACATAAAGATAATGTCTTTGTATCTCTAATGAAAAAAATATTGCATCAAACTCCAAATCCCGATTTGGGTAATTTTTCTCAATGATTTTCAACTATCACTAGGAAAAATAGATCACCAAATCATTTTTCCAGAGAAAACAACATAGCCCCTTATTTTATGCTTCACTTTAGATCACAAACATTTCTCTAGTCTAATCCATTTTGAGCATTGGTGCACGGCTAACATACATTTTAGATATTTGAAATCATTTTCACATTCTTCTTTCCCCATGAACATAACTCCTTTTAGAGTCATCTCGGTGAGGGTATTATATAGTCAAGAAAAATATTTCACAAAACATCGATAATATCTAGCCAAAACAAGAAAAAATTGGATCTCAATTACCATTTTTATTCTAGGCCAAGGTTCAATAACTTCTATTTTTGTTTGATCCATTGATATCCCATCTATTTAGATAACGTGACACAAAAATAAAACATTATGAATCCAAAAGTTGCACATGTTAAACATTTCTTAATTCTTCTCATTATTTTGGACCTTCAGTACAATTATCAAGTGATCTTCATGCTCTTCCATTTTATTCAAATAAACCATAATATCATTTATAATGTATACCACACACTAACCATGAATGACCCTAAATAATCTATTCATTATATCCATGAAGATAGAGGGAGAATTATTTAGACCCAAAGGCATCAATATAAATCCATATTTTCCGTAACTTGTATGAAATTTCAACTATGGTATATCCTCCTTCGTGACCCTTAATTGATGATATCTTATGCGAATAATAATAATGGAAAATTATTGAGCTCTGCATAGTTGGTTGAATAATTTATCAATTATAGAAAAGGGGAATTTTTTTAGTAATTGATCTTGTTATGTTCTTGATAATCAATGTATATTCACATTGATCAATCATTCCTCTTAAGAAATAGAATAGGTGAACCGCAAGGTGACACACTAGAGAATATGAATCCCATGTCAAGATTATCTTGAAGTTGCATCTTCAAGTCATTCCATACAATTTAATCCATTATATAACGTGCATTTGAAATTGGAATATCACCTGGTATGAGTTATATTGTAAACTGAACTTCTCAATTTAGAGGAAGAAGATGAAATCATTTTAGATTAAAATCATAAAATAATCGTACAATAGGTGTATTCTTAATGTTTAGTTTCTTTATAGACATATGAGATAGATAACCTTCCATTATAGGAATCAATAACATTTATATGGAAGAAATTTATAGAGATACCCTCTTTTAAAAACATTAACATTTCATAACTTTTTCAGAATACCTAAACATTATAAAAATAGACATCCAAAGACCGTAGTAGTTATTGTTCCTTTGGAAGATTGTAAATAATAAATGATGCCCATATGTGATATAAATCATCTCCCACAAGGTTATTCTTGACTATAAACCTTATTAGACATATAAAACATATTACTTATCATCCTAGCCAAAGGGAAAGAATCATAAAAGGGGTGAGCTCAAATGATCAATAAGGGTAAAAAATGGAGGCACATTATCATAAAAATGATCATAAGGGTATGAGAATGTGATCACGAACATAGAAGTTCATACCATGTATATCATATATCATAATGGATATCATGAGATAAGTAATGGTAGTTCATAATACATCAATCATAATAAAAAATATAGAATATTCCATGAAATCCCAACATAGGAATAAAACATTTATTTATGGAAAACACATAAGCACGTAATATGACTTCCATATTATTGATGGAATCACACCAAATACCATATTAATGGAAAATTCCTTTACGAAACATTATAAACCACCATTCTAACCTTGTATTACTAAACAGAGTGAACCCACATCCCATCCCTATATTAATGGAACTAGTGAACCTTGTTCCATCCCTATATTGTTGAACTGAATGAACCCTCATTCCAACCCTATTTATCTTAGGAGATATAAATCTTTATGCAATACATTGGATAAAGACATAGGTCCCACCAATCAAATAATTAATTCATACATGCATGTGCCACAAAATCATAAATAAAAATATCATAACCCATGAAATTAAATCAGTATCATAAACATGTAATCATATCATAACATGTCGAAGGAGACGAGTTTCGTAATCATTTCATCATAATCATATCCCATGAAAATAAGTGGTTTTAAAATTAATATAACTGATGGAAAGAATTAGGTTCTAAAACCATATAACCCGCGAAAGAGAAACTGGTTTTTTAAACATCATGTGTTCAAGACCAAACCCATTCTGAGAATGAATAGGAATGGAAAAAATTGAATAATTTCACCATATTGGAAAGAGTAACAAAAATATAATTTGTCATAGATGGGTTATATTTTTTAATTATCATTTAAAATAATATCTTGCAGAAAATATCCTCTCTTAATTGAAAAATTATGGTTATAACATAAAACCTTTTGAAAAACTTTTTCTTTGAAAATAGCATTGAAAACTAATAAATAAGACATTATTTCAATTTTCAAAACTTTTTCCTTGAAAAAATATAAAATAAGTTCAAAAGAACAATAAAAACCTTCTTCTTTGAAAAAAATTTGAAAACTGTTAAAGGAAGCTTGAAAATGGATGGAAGACCATTTTAATTGAATACTTATAAAATAATCTTGAAAATGTATTAAAAAACATTTTTCTTGAAAAAATATAAAAGTATATTGAAAAAATTCTAAAACCCATTTTTTTTATAAATTTTTTTTTGAATAAATTTTTAACTATTAAACTTTTAAAAATTCAAACGGATCTTTGA
The DNA here is from genome assembly GCA_963277665.1 of Viscum album. Lineage (NCBI taxonomy): Eukaryota > Viridiplantae > Streptophyta > Magnoliopsida > Santalales > Viscaceae > Viscum > Viscum album. The sequence goes on from OY728121.1 coordinate 1,607,870,631, forward strand.
GGAAATAATGGCTTGAAAATCATTACATGTCGTACTAGGTCAAGAGAACATTCCTTTTTCTCGGATAAAAGGTTAGAAAATTTCCTTGTTTTCAAAGAGACATGAATATTTAATTTAAGATAATGGTAAAAGAGAAAAAGGGTAAAAAAATTAGATATTTTAATATAACGGTATAATATTCATGGAAACCCTTATTAGAAAACATGGATTTTCAACAGAAGAAAGGGTAAATTCAGGCTTCCTTAGCAACACTTTTGTAACTATCATATTTACTGAAGTGTATAAAATAGTAACAATAGTGAATTTATCATAAAATAATATAGTATAATGAAACTCATGAGTTTTTTTAGAGATATATAATATGATTTCATAAAAAGTAGCATAAACATAAAAAATCACAAAAAGCGACGAGATTTTATCAATAAACTCTTATAACATGCTATATTGGGATCATAATTACCAAAAGGAAATTAAATTAAGAGAATAATATCATTAAAATAATTAGATTCATTATATTAAACATAGAAGTATATAAAACTCAAATAAATATTTTATGTTCATAACAAAACATGAGTCTCAATGATGGAAAATTGAGACAAAACTCTTTTACCGATTTTGTAACATTTGAAAATTAAACCCCATGGAAGAAGGATCATAAAATGGAAATGTGAATTACCATAAATTGAATTATAATATGAATATATTAAAATTATAGGCCTTACATACCCCACATTAAGGGATAGAGTGGTGAACATAACATGTATCTCAATGAAATTAAAAGTGAGATGAAATCCCCTTACATTGTGTCTTGAGTCTCATTCATACTCCATAAAACTAGTTTTATAATAAATATATGCTTATTATAAATATTTTACAGAATCTTATTATTATACATAATACCATATATGGTTTTACTATGACATTATATTACCACCTTGGTAACGATCCTGAATTTAGGTTTCTCTTCGGGTAATATTCGCTTTGCTTTTCGCATGTGTCATAATTTGTCATATCTTTGGTCTATAAACATATATCATGATTCTAGAATGTAAAAAATTATATTAATATTAGGTATATCTATTATATTAATATTATAATAATTTATATCACGATGAATTATGAAATAGATTACACTCTTCATGGAGATGTTAAACAGTACGTACACATGAATGATGTTTCCATTTTAATTATCATATTGAAGAAATTCATGTAAATGAAATATGTTTATATATATATATATATATCATTATTCCAGTTTAATTATTATATCATATATATCATATAATTTAACTAAATACTTCCTTAATACATTCCATGTGGTGCGTCAACAAATCAAATCACTTTGAGGGGTGGTAGTCCACACTTCCTCAAACGAGATTATCATTTTTGAAAAAAATGTAAAGTCAAAATATATTTGATAAAAATTGAATAAATTAGAATTAAGATAAAATATATAAAATATATACATTATATAAATATATTATCCATTATAATGTCCACCATTATAGGTGGTAAATAAAAAATGAACGATCATCATTTTGTGAGGCAGTAGTTCTCCATACACAGAAACAATATGTAAAATATCGAAAAGATGGATGTGTGTTTATGTTTAGGTAGAAATAATTATATAAAAACACTATATTATATTTTTTATATAGTTTTTTCACATAATAATGGAAAATATATAGTTGTTTCTTGAAGGTAGAATATAAAGGAAATGAGTTGGAGAGAAGATGATACCTCTTAATCGGGTAACTCCTTTTTGTTTATGCCAAAAGGATTCCATGACAGTCTTTATTCCCATACAAAGGATTCATGGTTTTAGATATGTGATTAATTGGTAGAGGTTGTTCCCTTTTATCGTGGTGGAGTGTCACTCTTCTAAATATTTGAAGAGAGAATTCCACCCACGTTATTTATGTTTCATGTGGATCCAATAAGGGACCAATGTCGATAAAATTGATGATTGGGTAGAAATATGGACATCAAATTGGTGTTGGAAAAGTGTCTATGACATTTCGGGCCATAAAATTAGTATTCATTACATTATTATCCAAATGTTTATTTTAAATGATGTAATTAATTTTAATTAAATTCACTAATATTTTTGGTAAAAAAAATGCTGACATTATTAGAATTTGAAAAATATCCTGATTCAAAATTTGGATCCATTTTTCCAAATTCATATAAAAAAACTGGAAAAAATTAATATAAAATTAATCCCGATGTCGAGATGATATTACATAATTTTAAAGAAAAAATTATCAAAATATTGAAAAAAATTTATATCCAATTTCTATATGAAATTAGTTCTAACGAAATATATTTTATTATTTTGTAAACAGATTATCTAACTAAACTATTAAAATATTAAGATATTCACAAAATTTATCCTAAGATAATTTTTATGTTTCTATTCTTAAGATAATTATTATGTTTTCATATTAAATTTATAAAAGTTCTAAAAATGGTTTCTTCATTATAAGGTGGAAAAACAACCATTATAAAAATTGGGTTTTGTGCATAAAATTATGTTTTCTTTTATATTATGTCTATCGTTTCTATTTAATTAATATCAATAATAGTTTATTGATTATATGACATTAGTATTATATTAATTTAACGTATCAATTGTAATTAATATAAATTACATGTTTACAATAATTTTGAATATAATAAAATTTTCTTTAATTTTCAATCAGTTTTTATATTCATAAATTAGTATCCTATGAATTCAAATTTAATTTTTGTAAACCAAAAATTTTCACAATTTATTTAACACTATTTTATATCTATCAAATTAACATATAGTTTATATTCCATTATAATAATATTTTTAATAATATATTTCAGTTAGTTAACACTCAGTCTTGAATATTATGCAAGACATCAAGGAAATACAATCCCTCATGTAATATTTGATATCCTTATGGTTCTGTTTGATGTATACCATATTGTTATTTCATGAAACATATTCCAAGTTGTCTCTATGTGAAAGGAATGTTTGGGAGAGCGAAAATATATTTATAGTCTTCAACAAAAAGGATAATATCAAAAGATTAAATAAATTTGAAATACAAATTCACCCAAATATTGGGGTGTTACATTATACCTCCTTAATATGAATTTCACCCTCTAAACTCTATTTGGTTATCAAAGATTTAATACATGAATGTTTTATTCATAGAATCCTACGTCATAAAAATGGATACTAAAACAACCCTTAAAAAGGGAAATTTTGAACAATAGTGGTTACCCAAAGAAACATATAACTGGGTTTCCACATAGTATAACATCAATTAAGAGTAAATATTGTACATGTAGAAAACATGTTATTATCTATAGGTAGAGATTAAGTTCATCAATCACAATCATGTGAATGATCAATGTAACTTTTAGGGCCTCAATGTCATAAATTTTTGATGACTTAAGAGGCCATCATCTCAGCCAAAAATAATGTATTAGAAAAACAATTTTTTTGATTACATTCATAACTTTGAGAAATTCTTGATAAATTTCTATAAACAAAATTTCATTTTTGGGTTTTTCAATGAACAATTTCTAATAAAACCTTTACCAAATGGAATTAATGTACAAAAATTAACATTGACGAATAATTCAATAAATTAAGATTTTAACGGATCTTAAGGCCCATAAAAGAAGAAAAAGTATAACTATTTGTATATTAAGAAATCAACATTCATTAATCTATAAAAATTAAAAGTAACACTACTTATTAATCATTAATATTTATCCAAAAAAATAATTATAGATTAACTAGGACATTGAGTAGTGTAGTGGAATGCGTGAAACCCATATCGTCCTTCGATCATGGGTTCAAGACCCACGGCCTTACCAGACATTTTTTTCTATCACCCAACATACACAATGCCCCCTTTTTAATACCACACTAATAAAATATATAATATGGATTTCATCAAAAACAATTTAATCACATATTATACTTTAAACCAATGTTTTCATTGAAAACTCAGTGCACAAATACTTCCCATGATGATTAACATAAAACTTTCCTAAATGATTAACCTTATAATTCAATCTCAAAGATGAAAATTCCAAAAAATTAGAAAGAGAGTCATGAAATTAGATTAACGGTGATTCCCTTGTATATCCCAATGTAGCTCTTGGTTGTCACATTCCAAAAATCTGAATACCATCATCATATATTATCTATAATCATTGTGTCAACTGGAATTACCATAAATTACTTTGGAAAATATTCATACATCCTCATTCCAACGTGTATTGGATTTAATCATTAAATCCAAAAAGATGTAAACTTCATTAGTGTTAGCATATACCACCAATAAACAAGTCCTTACTTTGTTATAAGGTATTCAGTACAATCCATTTTTCTTATTCATATCCCAAATCTCTTTATCTATAAAAAATTATCTTATCATAAAGAAAATAGAAATGGTTTCCTTCCTTTTTTCAAAATATCTTATATCATTAAAAAACATCAATATTCCAACCTAAACTTGTAAATACTGAGTGAAAAAAACAAATGTATAACAATCCTTATATATTTCATCATTAATAACTTCTGAATCAAAATAAAAAAATACGCTAATTACTTAATCCTTAATAAATTAACAATAATAACTCTTTCCATTCACATTTCATCGGTATTCTTTTCATCATCCAAAAATGTGACCATTACTCTCACCACCTTGCTGATTCTCTTCAGGAACATTCATCTTGGGATATTGGGTTGCATAATGGCCATTTTCTCTACACTTAAAACATTTTTCCATCGATGATTATTTAGGTATTAAAATATCCATCCATTTAATTATCCAAACCCTAAATTTTTACATTACTGTCAAATTATTTGTGTCATTATTTTCCACATTCAAAACAAGTTCCTCTCCCTCTAAGACATTCAATTATGTGATTTTTACCACATTTTTGACACAATGGAAACCGATTCTTCATTCCTCCATGCTATCCATTACTCGAACACTTAGTGAACTCATTATTTTTCTTCCATGGAGAGTACAAGACTTGGTTGAGGTAAAAAGTGTTAATAATGTTCCATTAAAACTGATTAGGCATGATCATGACATCTTTCAATCAACTGTTCATCCCCCTTGACTGCTGATCAGAAAATCATACATCACATTTAATATTAATAGCCAACTTATCCTAGGTTATTCATAACTAACTTATATATAAATCATTCTTGATAGTTCATGTAGAGTTTTTGAATTACTAAAGAATATCCTTGGGGAGTGTCAAACTAGATGTGTAGCAAGACACATTTTTATATACCAGATTACCATTAGTCAAGCCCAAATATCTCATTTGATTTGTTACCACTACACACATATTTTCTAGAGTCGCATCAACTTGTTGTATCCAAACATGTATTCATTTCATAGAAAACAATCACTGTATCATATACTAATATTCCAGGACATTTTCCTAACTGTTATCTCAGCCTTATAATCATCCTTATAGACATCCATGTACTTATAATTATAAATATACCTTGGTGTCTCACTATGTTTTTCTATGCCCAGTGTCCAAATTTTAACTCTACCTTTGATATGATACCAACTATAGAGACCCTATCATTTAAAAACATTAACATTACATAAAATTTTGTGCAATACTTAAACATTATTCAAATAGAATACCAAAGACCATTGTTGGTATAGTGCCTTTGGAAACATGGAAACATAAATATTGGTACATATGTAATCTATATCATATCCCACTACGTTCTTCTTAACTAGCACCCATCTTATCCATATCAAACATAGTACATATCATCATAACATGGGGTAAAGAAAACATAATCTTGTGATATCAAATGCTTAGTAAGTACAAACAAGGAATAAAGGTAAGCCTATATTTGATAATAAGGTTATGAGAATGTGATCATGAAAATAGAAGATCATACCCTGCATGTCAAAGATCATTTGAGAGAACAAGGAATAAAGATCGATAGTTAATAAGACATGAATAAGAATGAAATTGATTGCATGATACATTAAAGTATAACATAGGAATAAAACAAGGAATTGTGTAAAACACATAAGAAGATAATATGATTTCCATAGAAACTAAGGCATCACTTACAAGACCATCATAGTAGAAAAAGTCCCTTACTGAACTGGGTGAACCCCAATCCATCCCTATGTTACTAAACCTAGTAAACACTCATTCCAGCCTTATATTACTGAAAAATGTGACCCTCCTTCCAGCCTGGTAAAACTGAACCTAGTGAACCCTCATTCCCGTCATGTCAATGTAACGACCCAAACTTTTTGAATGATATTTTCTTTCATGAAAATGTATGTTTTACTGTGTTGTAAACTATATATGTATAATTGAAATGTAACCATCTATTTTTTACCATTATACGACCTTTGGTTAATATGAATTCTGGTTAATATGATATTTGGATCCCATTATAATTTTTAACGTTACAATTATAGTATATAAATTGAAAGGATAATGGAAATTTAATGAAGAAATAGGAGTTTAGAGCCTCTACCTGTATAATTGTGTCATATGAACCCCATATTTCCAAGATTGGGAAGGGGGTCAAATCAGTAGACATTGATATTGACCAATCCCAAGTTGAGCTTCAACATGTTAAGAATGAACGGAATTGAACATTGGAAAAGTTCAACTTTATTAAAATTTCAACTATGGGAATCTTTTCCGAGCCTCCCCTAGATTTTATCACCAATTAGAACCTTGTTCTTAGGTCCTATGAAGGTATAATAATGGGTTATGTAACAAGGAATTTGTTAATTTTTGTAATCCTTTTCTATAAATAAAATTTGTATTTCATCATTTCCATTTAAAGAATAGTTTTTCTTTATAAGATAAATTTTTAATTGAGGAAAATTTTAAAAATTGATTTTATAGGAAACAATTGTATTTTTATTACTATATTAAAATAATTATTTAAAAACAATGTTTATTATAATGAAATTTTATTATAAAAAACTCTTTTTATTTATAAATGATAAAATTATTTAATTTTTTAAGGTGTCGAAAAATTATACTTTGCATGTCACTAGGAATTTTCTGTCCACTATTATTTTTTATTACCAATTATTTTTACCGTTAAAAGTTAAATTTATCATATGTAGAGATTTTATTAATATAAAATAAACATATTTTTTTAATTTAGAATTTTGATATTATGTTAAGGAGAATTTTTGACATTTTTATAAAATACGTTATTTTTTGGTGAATAGTAAAAATACTGTTATGAGTCTAAGTATGTTTAATGACATCATTAGTGATGTAATAATTATTTAATAATTTGGTAGACTCTTGAAGAATAATATATTATATTAGGTTCCCCATGTGGCCAATGGCCTGTGAAAATACCATGGGAAAACCCATGGTTTTGCAAATACCAATAATGAGGTGTCCTTTGAAATTAATAAAAACTCCCTCTCTTCGACTATAAATACCCACACATACCATCATTTCACTTCATTACGAATTCCTCATCGACAAATTTATTTTAATTATACCTCTCAATGAGTACTCCAATGGTGTCCTCAAGCCCTTAATGTCCTTATCATGGAGTTTTAGAAGATACCCTTCAAAGGTAAGGTAATTCTCATCTTATCCTTTCCTTTCATGTTCTATTTTATGTGGTATGTATTTAAAATATACATATTATGTTCTTATTTCCATTCCATTATACCCCTATAATGTATTATGAGTCATTCATTAATGATAGACCCATTTCATATCTCATTTTAATGTTTTCTAAAACCTTTTTTATAGCCGTTGTGCTGCAGAATTTTATTCTCAAAATCTCTATCTTTTTCTCAAGAAATTATTATATTTTTTTATGTGAACACCCAAAACTCATTAATTCTAGTGGTATTCATAAAAAAATAAAAATTAATCATTTTATTCTCTAATGGACATACATAAAACCCACATTCCATTTCTGTGTGTTAAAAATGACATAATGATCATGTTGTTAAGAACTTATTCAAATGCCATGATTATGATATAAAACCCATTTAATTTATTCTCTATGGGTTATTTATAATTTATTTATTATGATCTATGTGTACCACATTAAAATATATACATATTAAGGGTTATCATTGATAGCACTCTAATGCATGGGTAGGGAAATTAATCTCTAGGGATGACAAGTTTACGATACCTTGGGGAATAACCTTTATAATTTTAATGACACCTTGGGGATAGAACTTGGTGATATGCTTATGAATGTATAAAATAATTTTTTTTAAAAAATTTCAATATATTTTTAATCTTATTATAATTATGATATGCCTCTATCTGATGCCTTTATGATATTTCCTAATGTTGTTATTGTATTCTCTAAAGATCACATGTAATTTGGTTTCCCTGTTTTCCATTATTGGGCCTTATGCTAACCCTTCCCTTTAATACATGTCCCTAGGTTAGGTGATTCCGTAATTGAAAATAGGATGCACATTTCAATAATCCTTCCAAGAGTATTTAAAAATGTTATATGTTTTCATGTATTATGTAACTTATTTACAAGACACCATACATTAAAGATCCTCTATTTATAACATGTAATGAAAATTTATGTAATAAAAATGTTATATTCCAATGTTTATATCATGAGATATAATTGTTTACCCAATTGATTTTCTGTAGATATAGGTCTCACCCGTCACATAATGAAATTATTTATACATGTTCCACAAGTTTATAAACAAAAATATCATAACCTAGGGAATGAAATGGGTATCATAAACATAAAAACATATAAAAAATTGTTGAATGATAGAGATTTCATTATCATTTCATAATAATATAATCCATGAAAATAATTAGGTTTCAAAAGCATAAATCTTTTTAATAGAATCGGGTTCCAAAATCATATAACATGTGAAAAAGAACCAGGTTTCATAAACATCATGCCATAAAAACACAATCCATTCAAAGAAATATTAACAATAGAAACATTTAAAAATTTCCCCATAAAGGCATGAGTGACACCAAAAGACATTATCTTAGATGGGAAATAATTTTTAATTATTGTTTCAAATAATTTCTGGAGGAAAATATCCTCCCTCCATTGAAAATGTTTGTATAACATAAAACATTTTGAAAAACGTTTTCTTTGAAAATATCATTGAAAACATATAAAGAGGATATGGAAAAATTTTAAAAACCTTTCTCTATAAAAACAAGTAAAATAATTTTCAAAACACTTTAAAACCCTTATTCTTTGAAAACACATTGAAAACCATTAATGTATGCTTGCGAATGTTTTAAAAACCATAGTACTTGGAAACTTATAAAATATGCTAGAAACTGTTTTGAAAACCATATTTCATGTAAACTTATAAAAGAAGCTTGAAATATTTTTGAAAACCATTTTCATTGAAAATCCCTTTTACCTACATTTTCATAATGATTATCATTTTAAATATGAAAATGGAGCTCTGATGAAATGAGGGTGTGTAAATCTCTATGTGTCGTATGAGGTCAAAAGAAATTTTTTTTTCTTGGTAAAAAAGGTTAAAATAGTTCCATGTTCAAAAAGATACTAGAATATTCATTTCAATATATTTTTTAAAAGAAAAAATTGGGAAAAAATTTATTTTAGATATTATAGGATAATGGTATAATATTCATGGAAAACCTTTTTAAAAAACATAGATTTACAACCGTAGAGAGGGTAATTTTGGGCATTGTTAAAGACACTTGATTTACTATCTTATATACCAATGAGTCTAAAATTTTACCCATTCGTGAATGTATCATTAAATTAAAAATTATATGGAAACTCATGAGTTTTACTAAGATATTTATAATAAAATTTCCTCAAAGGATGCAAAAATATAAACAATCTCAAAAGGTGATGAAATTGTCTCAATAAACTCTTAAAATTTGGTAACTTGGGATCATCCTCTTCAAAAATAAAATTACCTGAATCATATAATATATTTAAAATAGTGTGATTAATGTTATGAAAAAGGTAAGTATAAACACTTCAATGAAGGAGTGTAGTTTCATAACAAAACATCCGTCTCAAAGACGGAAAAATCAGACAAAACTATTTTACCGATTTGGCTACTTTTGAGTATTAAAACCCATGAAAGAAGAACCATAAATTGGAAATGTGAATAACCGTAAATTTTATTATATGATACATAGAATACAATCATTTTCATTATATACACCAAAAAAGGGAATGATTAGTGAACCTAACAGGTATCTCACCGAAATTAAAAGTGAGATGAAATCCCTTTACCATGTGTCATGGCTCATGTTCGTACTCGTTAAAACAACATGAATAATAAATATAATTTTATTATAAATACTTTACATAATAATATTCCTATAAATAATACCATATTTTTTTTTTATTTCCTTAATTTACCCACTTGTTAATGATCCAATTTAAAGGTTTTACTTCGTGTAATATTCACTCTTTTTCGCATGTGTCTTAATTTGAACCATGATGGGTCCTTATAATTATATCATGAATAAAAAATTTAAAAAATGATATAAATATATGTTTTATCCATTATATTCATATTATAATCATTTAAAATATAAAGATGTATGAAATAGAAAACAATGTTCATGGATATGGAAAGTCATACGTACGCATGAACGTTGCTTACCTTTTTATAGTCGCATTTAAAGAAAATATGTAATAGGAATATGTATATATATTTATAATTATTCTATTATTATTACTATATAATATAATTAATATAATTCTGCTAATACCATCCATGATACATTCCATGTAGTGTGTGAATGAATCACATTGCTTTGAGGGGGCGGTAGTCCACACATTCTCATAATATATGATCATATTAAAACCAAATGTAAAGTAAAAATATGTGTGATGAAAAATGAATAAAAAATATTTTATACAAACTAAATATATTAAATTACTTATATAAATATATTTTCCATCATAATGGACACCATGATAGGTGGTAAATAAAAAATATTAACAGTCATCATTTCATGAGGCATTTTTTTCCATACAAAGAAACTATATGTTCAATATCCATTAGATATATGGGTTTTAAGTATAGGTATAACTCTTAAAATAAAAATAATATATTATATTTTGGATCCTTTTTTTGTCACCCATGAATGAAATAATTATAGTGGATGGGAGTGGAGGTAAAATAAAGTAATGTAGCCTGAGAGAATATGTTACCTATTAATGGGGCAACACCTTTTGGTTTCTGTAAAAAGGATTCCATGAGAGGATTTCTGCAAAAATGGAGGCTTCAAGGTTAAAGGTAGGATTTTTTGGAGTCAAATTGGGTAGATATTGGCTGAAATTATAAGTTTTGAGTGGTTTGAGGAATGGGTAGAGGTTTTAGCCTTTTATAGTGGAGGAGGAGTGGCACTCTTGTATATATTTAAAATGATAATTACACCCACATTTTTCATGATGAAAGTGGATTAAATAATGAAAAAACAATTATATAATTGATTAATTCATCCATATATAGACAACTGATGGGTGTTTCACATGTTTCTAGGTCTTTTTGGGTCTTATATATTTCGGTTTATTACTTTATTAACCCAATATTTCTCTTAAATGGTTTAATTAATTTAAATTAAATTAAATAATTTTTTTGATAAAAAATGACCTTTTAGACATTATGTATTATTCTTATTCTAATTATGAAATCCATTTTTCCAATTTCTAAGCACAAGTGATGAAGATATTTACATAAAATTAATCCCGATGTTGGGACGACATTACGAGGTTTTAAAGTAAAAATGATCAAAAGATTTCTACGTTTTTATATCAAATTTATATGTTAAATTTTCTCCAATGACCTAAGATAGATTAATTATAAAAAATATTATCAAAATAAACTATTACACCAATTAAAAATATATTTTATCCTTATAAATAAATTAAACAAAAAAATGATTTGATTTAAAGTCTAGTATTTTTAACTATTCATTAAAAGATGAAACCTTTTATAAAATAAAAAATATTTATACAGAACATATTATTATTTTTTACATCCAATGATACATTTTATATTTACCTATTAAATATAAAAAATTCCTATGTATTGGATTTAAAATGGGTTCTCCATTAAAAGTCTCTAAAACAACCTTTATAAAAAATAGGTTTTTATGCATAAAATTAGGTTTGTGCTTATCTTATGTCAATCAAATATGTTGATGAATATAAAAAATATTTTATTGACAATATAAAATATACATTACCTTAATATTAATTACAAATTTTAACTAATTTAATTTAATAGATTAAAATATCGTTGTGGCTATAATAATATTTTCAATTATATTCATTCGTTTCTAAAATTCATTAATTGGTAACTTATGTAATCATATTATATTTGTGTAAATCCCATATTTTCATAATTATGATAACACTATTTCTTATCTATCAAATTAATGACTAGGTTATATTACATTATAATAATATTTTTTAAAATATATTAAAGTTAAGTAACACCTAATCTTGAATGTTACATAGGCCATCTAGGATGGTCAATCTTACTTGTAATGTACGCTATCATTGTTGTTCCGTGAAATGTATGCCAATTTGGGATTGTGTGTAACATGCTACATTTTGGCTCTGTGTGATATTTATTTGATTTCTTAGTTATAATCAACTTTTAGTGTTGCGTGAAATGAATAATATCAAAATATTATATTAATTTGAGAAAGAAATTCCAAAAATCTTAGGGGGTTGAAAAATTTTCAATGGAGGGTCATACTAATAATTTCATCGATATATGATCATATACTGATCCAGAATATGAAATTTGACTTCCCTTCCATGATAATTGATATAATATCCCAATATAGAGTGGTAATCAATGCGAAGATCACATCAAATTCCACTAAAGGATCACATGATTTTCTAGAAGCACACTCCTACAAACATAAACTGGATAAGAATAAACATTAGATGCAACCGTTGTGACATTAAGGGTTTTCATAGATACCACAACCTCAAATTTTTGACATAATACATAATACCCTTAGAAAATTATTTCAAAATAAAAGAGTGGGTGGATCCAGAATCCAATAAAACAATTTCTACATTAGAGTGGATCATAAGTGTACCTTTCATCACATCATTAACACAATCTAGATTACCAATAAAGATCACATGTGACAATAATTTTTCTATGGACTTTTGAGATTTATAACATTGATCATCATCAATAACCCTTTGATTAGAGCATTGGTTGGAATACTACCCCATTTCCTTTCACATATATCATTGAAGTCTAGGAGGTGAATTCTTTATATACTTTTCACTGTTCACATCAGGAGACACCATTTTTCCATAAAATCAGCATTCAACTATAGTATGACCTTCTCTTCAACACATAAAATATTTTCTAGTCCCTTTAAGTCAATTTCATCTATGTTTCATTCAATACACTTTGAATAAAGGAAAACTCATCTTTTTTTCAGTATGGTCCTTATATTTTCCATTAAAATTTATTTTCATCTTATTATTAAACCCATTGTACTTATGGGTTACTCCAATAGAAATTTCAAACTTGAGAGCACATCGAATTATTTAATCATAGATATTAAAGTCCCTTATGATTAATTCCCTTCTGAGACATGGTAATAAGCTAGTAAAGAATCGATAAAATTTAATATCATGTGGTATAAAAATTACTGAAGCGTACCTTTAACGTATTTAAAAAGATTCATCATAGTTACCAATAGATTTATCATCCATTTCCTTATGTTCAAGGAACTAATTCTCCATCATTGTTTTAAGAATAGGACAAAATTACTTAGTAAAAAAACATGTTCTTGATCATGTCTCATTCCATGGATACAACTTCATCTCTTTACAACGTATTGTAGATACGATTCAATAATTGATTAGCTTTACCTTCCAAATGATAGAGTTCCATGATAACATTATCATGTTTTTAACATTGGAGAACTAAAAATATATTTTTAGTCGTTCTAATCCATGGTTCATCCATTTGTGGATCCGAAGATCCACTGAAAGATGTTGGATGCTACCTCATGAAAGACTAAAAAGTATTTTGTTCCATATTTTGTATGTTTGGAAGTCCTAAATGATTCATAACATGAGAATGTTGTGTGATAATAGAAATAAGGTTTTTCATTCCAACTCCCTTAACAGTTTGTTCCTCTAAAGGAAAGTTATTTCATTTCTTGTCACATTCATCATTAATGTGGTTCTTCTAGGTTCAAGTCAATGACTAAAACGAAGAATTATAGTATGATAAAAACTAATCATAATAGGAAAATTACATAATTAATAATAAAATTTCAATTTCAGACATTTTAGGTTATATCCTAGGTTATTCATGATCATTTCTAACTCACTAGGATTGTAGCCTATACTTCGACATACCCTTGGGGGGTTTACTATGGTTTTCTCATCCTAGTTTCCAATGTTCAACTATACCATTCCTATAATATGAACAGTAACGAACCATAAATTACATACATAGATATTACATCAAAATGTACGAATATTCATTAATAAATATAATAAAACCATTAAAGGACCATATTGTTTTATTGTCTTTAGAAACTAGGAAACATAAATTACTAGTTCATAAGACATCTAATTTGTTCCTCATATATTCCTTCATAATTAAACCCCTTTCGACATAAATTTACTAATAATCTTCTTCATCAACTAGGGAAAATAAATTTAATAAAGGGTTATATCAGACACTCAGTAAGGGTAAATTGAAAGATATCAATCATATCACTATCATAATACATAAAAAAATATTTCATTTTAATATAATATTCTGTATATGAAAGATTATTATATAATGCCATGGGATAAATCATAATGATCATAAGAATCAATGAAAGAAATCACAAAAGTAAAAAGTTGCCAAATAAAATTTTGTATCATACACATATGCATATAAAATCAATTCATATTAGTCAGGTATCATTGGAAAGACCATCATAGGGGACAAATTCCATTACTGAACTAATCCCTCTCCACGTTTTAGACTTATATTACTAAACCACGATCATTTATCATTCTATATATATCAATCAAATAAGATATAAATCCCTAAAAAATGAATTATAGGGACATATATGTCCCACCAATTTCATAATTAAATCATTAAAACATGTACCAAAAAATTATAAATCATCCATCATAGCATATCCCAAGGAATAAAATGGTTTTCTTAAATGTCATTCCATCATAACACAATCCATGTAACAAAAATATAATTAATAAAAATCTTTCCATTATAAACATAATCAATCCATATGAATAATAAGGATAGTATTATTGAATCATAACCCAATTAAATAAAACCATCTTATTTGGAAAATAATTTTTATAGGAAACTTTTAATTAATTATTGGGGAAAAAGTCCTTTATTCTTCAAAAATTATTCCTTTATAAAAATGACACACAATTTAAAAATAAAAAATTTATTTGAAAATAAAATTGAAATATATTAAAGCAAGATTCTTGTAAATAAGGGCTGTGAAACATAAAAACCTGATCATGCTATATAAGTTAAAAGAAAATATTTTTCTTGAAATTTTGTCATAAATTTAAAATGTGCATTGTATCAAAAATGATAAAATATTACTTTCATACCATTTATTAAAAATTCTCCAATTGGGTAAAATTGAAATTAAAATATTTTATTAATAGAGAAAAAATATTTTGGAATAAATATTTATGAAACATGGAGATGGATGATAAATATACCCCGTATATATTTACTTATAAACAATATCAGATAATAATGAGATTGAAACATTATCTCCTACCTTTGGTTTGATATTATTTGTATTAATAAAAACCTCATGTATAATGATTTAAATAATGTCATTGAATTATTCCATAATCTTTTTAATTTTAATGATATCATATATTATCATATTATCACCTCTTTGTTAATAATACTTCTTTATTACTCATTAATTACAAAAAGCTTCATTTTCTTATGAATGTTTTGTGAAATAACTTGTGATTATTCTTAATGGGTAATAGATATATCATTTCCTTAATTAAATTAATATAATATATATAATATTTATTTGTTCTAAATAGTTATATTATCATATATTAATTGATATCCTTTAGAATAAATTGTATCTTAGAATTATGATAGTAGGTTATACGTACACATGAGTGATGATATCATTCTTTTAATTAATTAATGGTATGGAAGTTGATGGTAAATATATTGTTAAAAAATAAATATATTTTCATAATAACAATATAAAGTTATTATTTTAATCATTATACTCATAAATGTAATTTTGTGGTGAAAAACATATTACACAACTTGTGTGGTGACAGTAAGCCATAAGTAGGCATGCATAGTGATTTAATTTTTGGTATCTTGGATAGAAGGTGGGATAAGGTCGTTCCATAACAATAATAAGTTATCATTATATAGTTGTTACATGATTTATTACACAATTATAAAAATCAATAAAAAAGAGGAAAAAGGTTATGAAATGATCTTGAGAGAGTCTGTAGTGGAGATTACCTCTTCCTTGGCGAACTCCCTCTATATATACTCTTAAAGGCACTAAATATTTTGTTTTTAGAAGAACCAAACCTCTTTAATGTTACAAGGGACTTTGGTAAGGTAAATTGTTAGTGGATTAATGTAATTTAAGGCTCAAAGTGATATGAATAAATGAGGGAGGAGGATTCATTTTATAGTTATGTTTTGGAGAACCTTTGGAATATCAAAATATATTTATTTATTATAAATTAAATCCACATCCAAGAACCCCATAAATATATTAGTGTCGATGATTAGATTAGATAATGTTTTAATATCATCAAAAAAAAATTAGTCATGTTTTCATGTCCATTTAAACGATATCATTTTCATTTAACGCTTAGTTTCTCTATTTAATATTAACTATGATAACAGATAATTAAAAATTTAAAGGGTGAAATAATTACTTATTTTATGTCATTTAGACAGTAAATGAATAATTGAAAATATATTAAGAAATTTAATAATTATTATAATTTTTTTAAAAGTTTTTCTATTTTTAAATAATTAATAATACATTATTTTGATAAACAAAAAATAGTATCAATTTTGATAATATGGAATTAATTTCTTATTAAAATTATAAATATAACAAGATAAATTAAAAAAATTCTTCAACATAATTAAAAGTGGTCAAGGTAATATATAAAATTCATTGGATATATTAATTATCCCAAATTACGTTTATTTTAATATTTTTTATAATATTTATTCAATATATCCATTAATAAAATAATTACAACATTAGTTTTATGTTATTATTAAACCTAATTATTTGTTGAATAAGAATTAAAAATAAATAGAGTGATGAAGGTTAGTCCTCTATCTTTTATATGAACACTTATAGTCGAATATATCATCTGAAAATTTTAACATTTTAAAACATATATATATTGAAACACTTAGGTGATAACGTTAACATCACATTAAATAAAATATTATAAGTTTCATAATATTTTCCAAATGGCTCAAAATGGTCAACAACTCGACATTTTTATGAATATGTTCAAGATATACTCAACCAATAATATTTGGTAATGTGTTCTTCTATTTTTTTGTTATTATCATTTTAATAACAAGTATTTTATTTATTTATAATCAATTTAATAGTTTCTGTATCATTAATGTATAATCTATTAAGGTAATTATTTATTTCATAAAATTAAAAAATAAATTTTCATGATAAATAAAAACATATTATCCCAAAAATTAGTATTTAGAGTCCAATCTATCTTCTATATAAGTTTATTTTAAAAATTATATAGTCATTAAAAATTGAGTGAGAACTATTTAAATTTTTATTAAGTAAAATAAATTAAATGTTATAATCACTTCCAAGTGGCTTCCAAAGGATACCATTTTAAATGAAGAATGATTTAGGTCAAAACACTGTAATCCAATGATATTATGATATATTTTAGTGTCATTTTACAACATTATTTTTACCCCAAATTACACAATTTACACTTTTATCATATATATATAAATTAATGAAGTTACTATTAATAATGCCCAAAAATAAAAGAACGCTATTTAAATAATTTGGGTTTACTAATTAGAAATATTGAATACATTTTTTAAAATTAAAAAAATATATACTTGAGTAATTGGAATCACCTCATGGCCCTAGATGTGACATAGAGGAATGATGGAAAAAAATTTTCAATGTGGAATACATTTTTCTTTGTATCGACCTGTCCAACCCTAATTGGGAACTGATCCTCTTCGTAGAGGGATAATCCAAATTGAGTTATTATTATCACCCAAGGGCCCTAGATTTGATCCTCCTCGATGTATAGTATTTTATTCAAATCTATCAGTGTATCTATATCAAGAAAGTACATGATGAGAATTACCTCTCAAATGGATGTCATCAATACTATCGAACTCAAGAGTGTGTCTTCCCAGATAAGTGCTTTGTGGAATCTTTGAGGTTAATTACTAGGGTTGGTATATATTGGATGTGACTTAACTTAAGATGGTGTGTCTTCTTATGAGTATATTTGGATATTCTTATTCTATGTTTTATAGAAAAATACTTGTTTAGAGATGACTACACATTCATTTATTGTATTGCTTTGTGGTTTTGGGTTGTCCTACTAGGTATTGTTCTATTCACCCCTACATGGGATTTTCGAGAACATGTCTTGTATTATGCCGAGGATTTAATTTTTTATAGAGTCCTAGGCTGACCAGGAATAGACCATGCTATGTGAGACCATACATGATAAGGTGTGTTCTTATGGCTACAGAAAGCTTTCCCAGTACCTGTACTTACAGGTTGTAATTTTATTTATAGACATTTTTTGGTGGGCTTGTATTCTGGACCGATTTAAAATACATTCCTTCCATTCATACTCTGGTTTTGAGATATAGTTATATGAATTCATTGGTTATATAGTTGTTTTAACTTATCATCATTTTGTGTGCCTGGTGTTTTGTGTCTACTTACAGGTCAATAAGAAATTTATTCTATATTACTGATATTCTTACTTGGTGCTAGTCACCAACCCCTTGCATATTGGAGGTGGGATTCGGGATTCATGACACATTCTCCACTGGGATGGGTCGTGAAGCTCTCATTATAGTGGCTCCAACATTTTATCCAACATTAAAATTGCAGGGAAATTAGGAATCACGTCCAAAACAACCTCAACATCATCAATCAACAACTTATGCCCATCATATCGATTCATAAAATGGATATATACATTTTTATTTATTATGCATCAAAGAAAATGAAATTAGGTATCTACATCATCTAATCCACTAGCTCTAAGACCATTGCATATATATAATTTCATGGTGATCATAGATCAATGATTTCAGATCGATGTGGAGTGAAACGATCATGAAATGATCGATTCATCAGGATATATCTAACCAACGGTCAAATGAATAAAACTTGTGATGAATAAAGAAAAGGAGGATAAAAGATCAAGAAAAATCAAGAGGAATGGATCTCGATTTTTGTTTTTTCAAATCTTGATTAATTTCCATTAGAACTAAAATAATAAAAAAACTAATAATCAAAAATAATTCACAAGGTAAAATCCCTATAATAAAAAAAATCCTCTGATATGAAAGATCCACCAATCTATCAATTAGTAGATTGTTTTTTGTTTTCTATATAAATAAATTATGAGAAAGAAATTCGAATAAAAAACTTCATACCTCAATATGGATCATTAACTAATAATGAAATTTGTGGTCCCATGATTGTATGAGAGATTATTTGAATCTATAGTGTGTTGATTATCGATCCCCAATCCCATCACCGTTCATCTAAGTGTAATCCTCCAACGTTCACTCTGACGACTCTCCAATGGCCCCATGGTTATGGAGATAACACTATAATTCTAAAATAAGAGTATATATAAAGACTCTAAAATCAATGTGTCATAAAATTTAATTTTTTTTGTTTTATTTTATTATCCATTTCCATTCCTGTGGGTAATTTCCTATAAATCACCATGCATACCAGGGTTAACTCGCGAATAATGTAAAACCCACATTCGGAAATCAATGGAGACCTTATATTTCAGATATAGGCCTATGTTTAAATGTTATTCCACTTTTTCCAAAAAAAATTGTCTGTGTATGCTTTTCAATATATATAATGTATTTCAAAATTATATTTTATGGACATTGGAATTCAGAATCACACACTGTTTCAGAACCTGGTATTGAAAATAATTCATACAATATCTAGAAACAACACATTAAATATCCTAGTTATTATATTCTCAATCCATTGGGGATTACATCCACAAAAATCCAAAAACAAGAGCTATCAAAATAGATGTGGGTATTGTGAATGAATCTGATCCTCCTGATCCCATGTGATCTCTAAAGAAATATTTTTATTCCACCAGATATGCACAAAATGAATCGATCTACCATAAAGTACACTCTTCTACAGATCCCTTATCTCTTCATGGTACTCCGCAAATATATCCCCATCCCCAATGACTAGGTTATCCCACTCGATAACATGGGATGTTTCATGCACGCATCTCCTCACCTACGACATGTGGAAGATGTCGTGTACCTATTCTTTCTATGGAGGTAGAGCTCAGAGTTATTCCACCTCTCCAACTCTATGTAATATATTGAAATAGATCATGTATCTAAAAGATAGCTGGTAACCCTTAACAAATATCTATAATCTACATCTAGGTCAAACCCATAGGAATACTTAATCTATTTCCTTGAACTCCAAAGGCCTTCTTCGTCCATCCTCACAATACATCTGATGGATATATGAAATCGTCATCCTCTCCAAAATGAATTGATCCTTCTCAGTCATCCTCACACCAACTCTAGGTTCATGACTATTGAGTCCCATAGGTTAGTCCAACAAAATTGAAAATTGAATGGGTTCCCATATAAATCCTCGAATGGTTCCAAATAGATAGTGTAATAGTAGTTGTTTTTTATCACAAAATCCAACAATGATAGGCGATCCTCCCAAGTAAATCCAAAGTCCAACATGTAAGATCATAGAATGTCCTCTAGGACCTGAATGTTCCACACAGTCTGACCATTAGTTTGGGGGTGGAACACCATGCTCCAGAATAACTGAGTCCCAGTTTCCTCATGAAATCACATCCAAAACTAGGATGTGTATAATGAATCATGGTCATAAATGATTGTAGATGGAAATACATTGTTTTGGAATATTTCATGCTTGTAGATGCATCCCAAGAACTCTATGTAACTCTGCTCTTGAATAGCTATGATGTAGGATGACCTGTTGAGTCATATTATGATCACCTAGATGGAATCATATCACCATGAAATACATGGTAATCCCATCATAATGTACTTGGATATCCCATCCCACTTCCAATCTGGAACCTCATTGAGTTGAGGCAAACCCACCAAAACATGGTGCGCAGCCTTAACTTATTGAGAAGTACTGTATCAAGAGACCAAATTGGAAACTTCCTTCTCCATCCCCATCCTCAGAAACCAACATTGAGGTCCTATTATATATTTTTCACACATGGATGTTCCACCTAAGGATATTTGTGAAACTCATTCAATACATCCTCTAGTAATATCGTTGGTGCCATTGTAGATCCTCTGAAAACAATGAAATGCACATCACCATCATAATATCAATCATGATAATTTCCATTGGATATTTGAGTATGTAGGGTATAACAGATGGTATCACCAATAAGTTCCTGCCAGAATATCTATAAAAGAGGAGGGGTGAAAACCATAAACTAAAGGAATGAATTTTCATCTCCATCCACAAGGATAACTTCATCCAGGAAAAATTCTATGATGCCTTATTCAATAACTTCAAACATGATCTCTTATTGAGATCATCTACTGCCATGTTCTCCTTTCCATTCACTAGTGCATAAAACGTTTTTTACGTCACCATTTTTTACGTCGGTTATATAAAACCGACGTCATAATATGTAAAATGAGGTTTTTTACGTCGGTTATTAAATAACCGACGTAAAAACCTGTGTTTAGTACACCTTTAACGTCGGTTATTTTGATAACCGACGTTATTAATCGCGCGGATTCGTTTTTTACGTCGGTTATACATTAACCGCCGTAAAAAACAGAAGCGGGGGGTGTTTGTTACGTCGGTTATTCAATAACCGACGTAAAAAACGCGGTTTTTGAAGGAATTTTTACGTCGGTTATTTTATAACCGACGTAAATAAAGAATCCGCAGATGTTTTTGACATCGGTTATGGAATAACCGACGTAATAAAACGCGGATTTTGAGCCCTTTATAACGTCGGTTATAGAATAACCGACGTAAAAAAAGAATCAGAGGAAGGTTTTTACGTCGGTTATTGAATAACCGACGTTATAAATGTTTTTAAAAAAAATTATAACGTCGGTTATTGAATAACCGACGTGATAACTCATTTAAAAATTTACCGAGACCCGTGGATTGTCATTCGCGAGTTTACCTTCGACAGTCACGACTCGTCTCTCTCGCGCGTAAACCCGAATCGGCTCATCCATTTCGTTGGTTTAGATTCGTTTTGCGATCATCGTTTCTCATATTTAATCTCCTGGGATCAATCATCTAAACTCGCAGCACTCAGGTAATCCTCCCACTCGTTCGTTTTTTTTCGCGGATTGTATATATATATGTGTTGTGATTTTTTTGTTGAAACTAGCTAAGATTCTTCGATTGAGAACCCTTTTAACTCGTTTTGGCACCATAATCTTATTTATCATCCTTAGATCTATTAGTTCGACTTGAAATATTGACTAATTTTATGATTTCACTAATTTTTCATCGTTTTCTATAAATCCCCGAGAGGGTTGGGGCGTTTCCATTTGGATGGGTTTCCCTTTTACAGTTGTTACTACTTTATTCAGTGATTCCAGGGGGGTGGGAGGGCTATCAAGAGGGTTGGGGGGGTGTCCAGGGGGGTGTCCAAGGGGGTAGGGTGTGGGGGGTGGTGTCAAGGAGGGGTGGGGGGCTGTCTAGAGGGGTCGGGGGGTGTCCAGGGGGGTTTACAAGGGGGTGGGTGGGTGTGGGGGGCTGTCCAAGGGTGTCGGTGGGTGTTGGGGGGTGTCCAAGGGGGTAGGGGTGGGGGTGGTGTTTAGGAGGGGTGGGGGGCTGTCTAGAGGGTTGGGGGGTGTCCAGGGGGGTGTCCAAGCAGGTCAGGGGTGGGGGGTTGTGTCCAGGAGGGGTGGGGGTGCTTTCTAGAGGGGTCGGGGGCTGTCCAGAGGGCCCGGGGGGTGTCCAGGGTGGTGTCCAAGGGGATGGGTGGGTGTGGGGGCTGTCCAAGGGGGTGGCGGCCTGTCCAGAGGGGTCGGTGGGGTGTCCAGGGGGGGTGTCCAAGGGGTTGGATGGGTGTGGGGCTGTCAAAGTGGGTGGCGGCCTCTCCAGAGGGTATTTGGGGTTGTCCGGGTGGGGGGGGGCTGTCCAGAGGGTTGGGGGATGTCCAGGGGGGTGTCCAAGGGGGTAGGGGTGGGGGGTGGTGTCCAGGAGGGGCGGGGGGGTGTCCAGAGGGGTCGGGGGTGTCCAGGGGGGTTTACAAGGGGGTGGGTGGGTGTGGGGGGTTGTCCAAGGGTGTGGGTGGGTGTTGGGGGGTGTCCAGGGGGGTGTCCAAGGGGGTAGGGGGTGGGGGTGGTGTTTAGGAGGGGTGGGGGCTGTCTAGAGGGTTGGGGGGTGTCCAGGGGGGTGTCCAAGCAGGTCGAGGTTGGGGGGTTGTGTCCAGGAGGGGTGTGGGTGCTTTCTAGAGGGGTCGGGGGCTGTCCAGAGCGGTCGGGGGTGTCCAGGGTGGTGTCCAAGGGGATGGGTGGGTGTGGGGGCTGTCCAAGGGGGGTGGCGGCCTGTCCAGAGGGGTCGGTGGGGTGTCCAGGGGGTTTCCAAGGGGTTGGATGGGTGTGGGGGGCTGTCCAAGTGGGTGGCGGCCTCTCCCGAGGGTATTTGGGGTTGTCCGGGTGGGTGGGGGGGCTGTCCAGAGGGTTGGGGGATGTCCAGGGGGGTGTCCAAGGGGGTAGGGGGTGGGGGGTGGTGTCCAGGAGGGGCGGGGGGCTGTCCAGAGGGGTTGGGGGGTGTCCAGGGGGGTTTACAAGGGGGTGGGTGGGTGTGGGGGGCTGTCCAAGGGTGTGGGTGGGTGTTGGGGGGTGTCCAAGGGGGTGTCCAAGGGGGTATGGGGTGGGGGTGGTGTTTAGGATGTGTGGGGGGGCTGTCCAAAGGGTTGGGGGGTGTCCAGGGGGGTGGCCAAGCAGGTCGGGGGTGGCGGGTTGTGTCCAGGAGGGGTGGGGGTGCTTTCTAGAGGGGCCGGGGGCTGTCCAGAGGGGTCGGGGGGTGTCCAGGGTGGTGTCCAAGGGGATGGGTGGGTGTGGCGGTCTGTCCAAGGGGGGTGGCGGCCTGTCCAGAGGGGTCGGTGGGGTGTCCAGGGGGTGTCCAAGGGGGTGGATGGGTGTGGGGGGCTGTCCAAGTGGGTGGCGGCCTCTCCAGAGGGTATTTGTGGTTGTCCGGGTGGGGGGGGGGGGGCTGTCCAGAGGGTTGGGGGATGTCCAGGGGGTGTCCAAGGGGGTAGGGGGTGGGGGTGGTGTCCAGGAGGGGCGGGGGGCTGTCCAGAGGGGTCGGGGGGTGTCCAGGGGGGGTGTTATATCTTACTACATTTTGTTTAAAAAATAATATTCAAGAATATTTTTTAAATACACATCGATTTTTTTTATATTTCAAAATTGTTTACATTCAAATTATGATTTTTTTCATATAAACATATATTTGTCTTATCTAAAAAATATATATATTTTCGCTATTTGTTATAGGTAATGATGAGTCGAAGTTGGATTACGGCACATCGAATGAGAAATGAATATGAGGAAGGTGTTGATGCCTTTTTGGAATTTGCTAAACTAAATGTTCCAAGTAGTGACATTTTTTTCTGTCCATGCCTGAAATGTCTGAATATGAAGAAGTTGAAAAGTAGAGAGATAAAAGATCATCTGATTTGTCATGGTTTCAATCCGAGTTACAACCCTTGGATTTGGCATGGAGAAACTGGACAGAATGTCACTGATGATAATGAATCGCAAGATGGTAACTCCGATGGAATTGAAGAAATGATTCGTGATATTGTAGCAGAACAAATTGAGATAGAACCGACAGTTGCACGTCTATATAGTGATGCCGAAAAACCATTATATCCTGGTTGTACAGATTTTACGGTTTTGTCGGCGGTGTTAAGATTGTTTAACCTGAAGGAGAAACATGGATAGAGTGACAGAAGTTTTACAGAGCTGCTACAATTGATGAAAGACATTCTTCCAAAAGATAACGATCTTCCAGATTCACATTATAAGGCCAAAAAAATATTATGCCTGATGGGATTGGGATACAGGAAAATACATGCCTGTCTGAATGACTGCATTATATATAGGAAGGAATATGAATTTCTGAAAGAGTGTCCTAAATGTGGGACATCACGGTATAAGGTGAAAGAAAAATCACAAGCTGATGTAGAGATTACAAAGCTCCCTTCAAAGGTATTTTGGTATCTTTCTATAATTCCTCGTTTCAAACGTTTATTTGCTAATTCACATGATGCAAAAAGGTTAAGATGGCATGCTGATGAGCGGGTATGTGATGGAAAAATACGTCATCCAGCTGATTGTCCACAATGGAAGAAAATTGATGCCCAGTACCCTACATTTGGAAATGAAATTAGAAATCTGAGACTAGGCTTGTGCACAAATGGAATGAATCCATACCGAACCCTCAGTAGCACACATAGTTCATGGCCTGCTTTATTGGTAATTTACAACCTCTCTCCTGAAGTTTGTATGAAGCGCAAATATGTCATGTTGAGTATCATGATCTCTGGTCCAAGGAAACCCGACAATGATATTGATGTATACTTGTCACCGCTGATTGATGATTTGAAACTGTTATGGGCTGATGGTATTAGGGTGTATGATTCTTATAAAATGGAATATTTTCAACTGCATGCAGTGCTTCTATTCACTATAAATGACTTCCCAGCATATGTAAATTTGTCTGGATACAGTGTTAAAGGGCATAAAGCATGTCCAATTTGCGAACAACAGATGTCATATTGTCAATTGCATCATGGGAGGAAAACAGTGTACATGGGTCATCGAAAGTTTTTGCCTATGGATCACCCTTATAGAAGACTAAAAAAGGCATTCAATGGCTCACAAGAATTTGATACTGCTCCAAAACCTTTATCCCCAGATTTGTATTTTGAGAGGGTGAAAAACCTTGATGTGACATTGGGAAAGACACAGAAATCTGGTAATGATAGACATATTTGGAAGAAAAGGTCAATATTTTTTGAGCTACCATATTGGAGGTATCATGAAGGCAAACATAATATTGATGTCATGCACGTGGAGAAGAATATCTGTGATTCTTTGATCGGAACATTGCTAGATATTAAAGGAAAGACAAAAGATGGGTTGAATGTAAGGTTAGACCTACTATCAATGGGAATACGTTGGAGTTAGCTCCCACTCCTAAAGGAACACGAACATTTCTTCCCCCGGCTTGTCATACATTATCGAAGAGGGAGAAAAGTAGCTTCTGTCAGTGTCTTCATGATATCAAAGTGCCTCAAGGTTATTCTTCAAATGTAAAAAATTTTGTCTCATTGAAAGACTTGAAGTTGATAGGTATGAAATCACATGATTGTCACGTCATGATGAAACAAATTCTACCAGTTGCACTGCGTGGAATATTGCCCATCCGTGTCAGAAAGACTATAATGAGGTTGTGTTATTTTTTCAATTCAATTTGTAACAAGGAGATTGATGTGATTGCTTTGAACATTTTGGAAAAGGATGCAATTTTTATACTTTGTCATTTGGAAATTTATTTTACTCCAACTTTTTTTGATATGATGGTGCATTTAATTATTCATCTGGTTCGAGAAATAAAGCTTTGTGGACCTGTATATCTTCGTTGGATGTATCCTTTTGAAAGGTATATGAAAATATTAAAGGGATATGTTAAAAATCTATATCGACCTGAAGCCTCCATTATTGAAAAGTATATTTCTGAGGAGGTAGCAGAGTTTTGTACAAGCTACATGGCTACGGCGCAACACATAGGTTTGCCTCCATCTCGCCATGAACGGGTTAATAATGAGGGAAAGGGGATTCGTGGCTTGAAAGTCAAATCATTGTCAGCTGAACATATGAAGAAGATAGAATCATACATCTTGAATAACATAGCTGATGTTCAACTGTATATCACATTGCATATTAATGAGTTGAAACAATGTCATCCAAAGAAGAAAGAAATGTGGATTTTGAATGAGCACAACAAAACTTTTTCGCCATGGTTTAAAAAGACCTTGCTTGGTAGATCAGATGTATCAGAGACATTAAAATGGATAGTGGGTGGTCCATCTTTAAATGTGATAACATGGTCCGCTTATGACATTAATGGCTATACATTTCATACGAAAGCTCAGGACAACAGAAGTGCAGTTCAGAATAGTGGTGTATTGGTGTTTGCAGAAGCAATTCATTTTTCGAGTGCTAAGGACAGAAACCCAATTTCGGCATCAAGTGCATATTATGGAGTGATTGAAGACATACGGGAGGCTGATTACTTTAAAATTAAAGTTCCTGTTTTTAACTGTAAATGGTTTATCGGTAACAATAGTGTCAGACACGATGAATTTGGAATGACACTTGTTAATCTGAATAGATTGGAAGAAACAGCTGATTCATTTACAATGGAAACACATGCCAAACAAATTTTCTATGTAGTAGATCAATCAGATATGCAGTGGGCAGTTGTTTTACAAGGGAAAAACCAATATGTTGGTGAGGATGAATTTGATGAAGATGCTGATTTATGTGAGATCCCTACTTCCATGGATAGATTAACAGAACATAATGATGAGTATGTTGAAGACATGGTTTGTGCCATAAGGAACGATCACGACGAAGGAATTTGGGAAAACAATCCAACTGTACATTCCTAAAATTACAGGTAACACATGTTTATTTCTTGTTTACATTTAGTTTTTTCATATAATGTTAGATATTGTAAATTTTTTACTTATTAAAACATGTATCAAACCAAAACGATAAAATAATAAAAACCGTAAAGAGGAGAAGTCCTGGGCGCACCGGCTGGCCGGTGGTGGATCACCGGTTGGCCGGTGGTCCAGAGCAATGCTCTGTCAGGTCCACCGGTCGGCCGGCCGGTGGTCCAGACAGAGAGGAAGGCTCTCTGTCTGGTCCACCGGCCGGCCGCTGGATCACCACCGGCCGGCCGGTGGACTAGACAGAGAGACAGAGAGGAAGGCTCTCTGTCTGGTCCATCGGCCGGCCGGTGGTGATCCAGCGGCCGGCCGGTGGTCCAGACAGAGCAAGGCTCTGGTCCACCGGCCGGCCGGTGGCACCAGGCAGTGGGAAAGTCTACTGCCTGGGTCCTCCGGCTGGCCGGTGAGCTCACACCGGCTGACCGGTGGCTCAGTGAGTCCATTTTTCAGCTTTCTTGGGCCAACTCCTTGGCAACCTTTTGCCTGTGTTTACCATGTTTATCATTGTTTAACATGCTTACCATATTACCAATGTTTACTATTATGTAATTTAGTACACTTTTCTATTTTCTGATTAAGTAGTACTACAATATTTGAATTTTTATATTTGTGAACTAATGTTTGTTTTTTTGATTTGAAGGAAAATGATAGATCAATCAGTTGATCAGCCACATGATTCTGGAGATGATAATATTGGTCATACATCTGGGGAGGAACATTCACATGCTCCTATTACGAAAAAGAGTTCAAAGGTTGGTAAGCGTGGGTGCACACGTTTACCAAAATTATCACTTGCCCGTACGAAGGAGGAGAGGATAGTCGTGGAGTTTGATGATGATGATCTTCCTAGAGGTCCAAATGCTAAAGATTTTAAGGGTTTTGTAGCAACTCAGGCTAAGAGCAAAGTAAGCATTCTCTATGATGATTGGAGAAGTGTGGATAAGGCGATAATTTCTCAGCTGTGGGAGACCATTTTGGTAAGATCTTTTGCTATTGTTTGACTGTTCTTTAAATGTTTCTAGTATATATAATATGTTTAACCTCTTTTTTATCAGATGACATTTGATATTCCTGACACTGGAGGAGTCAGGAAGAAATGCTTATCGTTGGCTACTAGGAGATGGAGGGATTTCAAATCAACCCTCTCATCTGATTTCATTTATGGTCATAGGAGTCGTGAGAATCCATGTCGTATATATCCTTTTATAGATGAAGACACATGGAGACAATTTTTTGAAAGTAGAAGAAAAGAATCATTTTTGGTAAGGGCAATGTAAACTTTTATAAGCTTTCTTATATAAATGATCTTATTATTGTTTTGTTAATGATTACTTATTCTTAATTTACAGCAAACAAGGAAAGCTCATCAAGAGATCCAATCTAAAAATGTATACCCTCATAGTTTATCTCGGGGAGGATATGCATTATTGGAAGAACAAATGATGGCAGAAAAATTTCAACAACTAAGAGCTGAGTCTTCAAGCTCTAGAGAGGTGGCCCCTCCATCCCCTCCATCTAGACATGAGAAATGGAAAAGAGCTCGGAAGGGAAAAAAAGGACAATATCTTTCGGAAGAATCGAGACTCGTAGTTGAGAGGATTGTAAGATATCTATTTTATTTATTTAAGTTTACTATTTTCGTCATATATTTCCAATCATTATAGAAATGTTCAATTAATTGTTACAGGACTCTATTGAGGAGCAGAGTTCACAGTGGACATTTACACCATCTGGGAGGGAAGATATTTTATCTGTGGCATTGGGAAAGCCCAATCATCCTGGCCGTGTAAGAGGATATCCGGCAGGTGTATCAGTAAGAAAAGTGTTGCCACGTTCCTCAACTTCTAACGTTGAGGGAGTTTATAAAAAAAATAGAATCCTTGGAGGCTGAAGTCCATAATATTAATGCGACAATGGAGGACAAGATTAGAGCATCGGTGCAGTTTATGTTTGCAGACTTGCAAAGACAATTTCAGGGTGCAGCTCCCACTCCACCTCTCCCAGTAGCTCCCACTCCCCCACCTCAGCCTGCGGACCCCATTTTTGATCCTCCTCCTCCGCCGCAGCTACCTACTTATTGTGAGTTGTATGTTGATGATCCTCAACATCATATAGTTGCATATGGGATGGTATATTGTATAGGAGATACAGTTCATCATCAACAGTTAGAGGTAGAGAATCAGAGGGTCACTGTACAGGATATTATAGATATATCAGCTCGGATACCATTACCTACAGATGAGGTGACGACAGTTGGACATAGTATCGGCCATTTTTTACTTTGGCCATCCAGACTTCTTCGACTCATTACCATAGAGGTATGGATGTTATATCTTTTATTTTATATTTTTATTAATGATTTATCATTTTGTAACTAATATATTTTTCAATTTATTTTTACAGGAATACTTCAAAGGTAAAGAAATACTGTATAGACAACAACAAAGACAGATAGCTATGACATCAGATGCAGATACTAGCAGTCTTGACAAATTGTCATGATATTCAAATTTGTTGGCGGATCATTATGACTTTACAATGGAAGCTCATGTCTGTGGACGTGAACTAAGTGTGGGGATTATGAAAACTGATATCATGGAGTTTGTCACTGGAGATAAGTTGGGCATCAACGTGGTGCAAATTTTTATCATGTAAGTCTTAACACCTTTTCCTTGCGTTATATTTATTAAAAATGTATACTTATGTCTGCTTTGTATTTGGTATCTGTATAAAATTTGTGAGAGGAATGAGATGACAGATGTATATGGATTCGTGGACCCACAATTTATTTCCCCTGAAGCATGTGCATTGGATGAGGAACAAAGAATGCTTTATATTGCTGATAGATTTGAAAAGAATGTAATCACACAGTGTTGGATGATGCCTTTTTGTGAGAGGTATGAAACACATCCCTCTCAAAGAGTTAATTATCTTTTAACATAAAAAACCACTAACGTTAAATTTCCTTTTATCAGGGATCATTGGATGTTAGGGGTTTTTTTCCCTAGGGAGAAAACACTTTATTGGATATGCTCTCTCCATGATGATGTGCGAGAAAGTTTTAAGAATATATTGGAAACGTAAGTTTCAATTTCACAATAGTTTTATATATTATAATGAATTTTAAATTTACCCCATTCGTATTATTTTCTAACAGGGCATGGGTCCACTTTCGAAAAAGCGCAAAGAAAAGGAATTTCAAGATCAAATATGTACATGCGAAGGTAAATATCCATTTATAATTTGTACATTTTGATTTATTAAATGAAAATAATATATTGAATTTACACTCATTCAAACAGAAATGTCATGAGCAACAAGGCATCATCGAATGCGGATATTACATGTTAAGATTTATGTATGAAATAATAACAACTGGGACAGTTCTGAGTTTTGACCTGGTAAGATTTCCTCTTTCTCATAATATTTCAATTTGATTTATTCATTATACACGTTGACTACTATCCTTTTCCTTTGTAGCTTTTTGATGACCCTCAACCCTTTACTGCTGAAGATATCAAACACTTACAAGTGGAGTGGTCAAATTATTTTACAGGTTTGATTGACTTTTAGTTGTTTGTAATGTAAAATGTAATTTTGAATATTGTCAATGTAATTGTGTATTTCGTAGTCGTTTAGGTTGGATTTAGATTTTTTTGAAGTTGACGGTGTAAGTTTTGAATGTTATATAAGTGAATGTTTAATTTTTCTCTACTTCTTGTTTTGGTCTACTGTTGATGGTTTTTCTGGTCTGGATTTTGGTATGGGGGGAGAGGTTCCAAGGGGGTGGGTGGGTGTTTGGGGGGTGTCCAAGGGATATCGGAGGGGTGTCCAAGGTGTGTTTGGGGCTGTCCTAGGGGTCGGGGGGGTGTAAATGAGGGTGGGGGTGTCCAAGGGGTGGGGGGTGTCCAAGGTGTGTTTGGGGCTGTCCAAGGAGTCGGTTGGGTGTAAATGAGGGTGGGGGGGGGGGGGGCTGTCCAAGGGGTGGGGGTGTCCAAGTGGTGGGGGGGTGTCCAAGGGATATAGGAGGGGTGTCCAAGGGGTGTTTGGGGCTGTCCAAGGGGATGGGGGAGTTTCCAAGGGGTAGGGGGGTTTCCAAGGGGTCGGGGGGTGTCCAGGGGGTGGGGGGCAGTCCAAGGGGTGGGGGGTGTCCAAGGGGTGGGGGGTGTCCAAGGGATATGGGAGGGGTGTACAAGGGGTGTTTGGGGCTGTCCTAGTGTTCGGGGGGTGTAAATGAGGGTGGGGGGCTGTCGAAGGGGTGTGGGGGTGTCCAAGGGGTGGGGGGTGTCCAAGGGATATGGGAGTGGTGTCCAAGGTGTCTGGGAGTTCTGTCCAAGGGGCCGGTTGGGTGTAAATGAGGGTGGGGGGGCTGTCCAAGGGGTGGGGGGTGTCCAAGGGATATGGGAGTGGTGTTCAAGGGGTGTTTGGGGCTATCCAAGGGCTCGGGGGGTGTCCAGGGGTCGGGGGGGTGTCCAAGGAGTCTGGGAGGGCTGTCAAGGTGTGGGGGGGTGTCCAATGGGTGTTTGAGGCTGTACTAGGGGTCTTGGGGTTGTAAATGAGGGTGGGGGGGCTGTCCAAGGGGTGGGGGTGTCCAAGGGGTGGGGGGTGTCCAAGGGATATGGGAGGGGTGTCCAATGGGTGTTTGAGGCTGTACTAGGGGTCGTGGGGGTGTAAATGAGGGTGGGGGGCTGTCCAAGGGGTGGGGGGTTGTCCAAGGGTTGTGGTGGGGCTCCAATGTGGTGGGGGAGGGCTGGCCAGGTTGTTAGGTGGGTATAGATGAGGGTGGGGTTCAGTTGGGGCTTGGGGGAGGGCTGGCATGGTTATTTTTGTTTGGTTTCTGGTTGCTTTTTGGTGAGAGCAGTGCAATTATTTTAAAAAAAAATATCGCTTTCACGTCGGTTATTTTATAACTGACGTGGTAAATAAATCAGTAGGGGTTTATCACGTCGGTTTTTTCGAGAACCGACGTGATAAACCATTCATGGGCCTTTTATCACGTCGGTTCTTAATATAACCGACGTGATAATAGGACCGGGGAAGGGTTAATCACGTCGGTTATGTCATAACCGACGTGATAAACGATATCCCAGGAATTTTATCACGTCGGTTTAGAAAATAACCGACGTGATAAACCCCCCCCCCCCCCCCCCCGCGCATATTTATCACGTCGGTTATTAATGAACTGACGTGATAAACACCGTGATGTTAGGGATGTTACGTCGGGTTTTAAATAACCGACGTAAAAAACGTTATTTATAACGTCGTCCGTATTAACGTCGCCTAAAAACCGACGTAAATAATGAAAAATAACCGACGTAAAAAATGTTTTCTGCACTTGTGATTAGTATAGAAAACAGAAAATTCATAATCCTAGAGAAACTCTAGTCATCACCTCTATCAAAAGATAAGATCGATCTAAGTGTAGATATACTTCAGTAACTTTTTATCATAATGAATGATAAACCACACTCCCATTAGCAAGTGTCACCCCATATTTAGAGGAAAGACTACATAAGCTAACATAAGATTGTGCATCATGTAGTTATGCTCATGTGGTATTAATTGATGTGAACAATAGGAAATCATTACATGACTCTATATCGGAATAGAAAAAATCATGGTTACTGATGCATCACATAACACTACGTACTCAAAAAACTCATCTATAAAGTTAAAGATCGGAGTGCTCATCAAACTCTAACTCAATTACTGAAAATTTAGTCGGAACCTTTACTTCCACATGAAAGGATTTCCCTTTAATTTCAAAGATTCCACGTGTTTTTATATCCTATAAAAATATCATATAAATTTGATGTAATATCCTTCCAATCCATGGAATCTATGTACCTATTTCAATCTCTTGGGTAGCTCCCTAGCTAACACTACCTTATCATTGGAAGAGTCCACTAGTAGTCCATGGGATGAGATAATATGTCCCAAAAAGTAGACTATGTAAATTTAGAAATTGTTAGGGCCAATAGGGGCCTATATACCCTGAGAGGGGGGGGGGGTGAATCAGGGTATGGATATTCTTTTTCAAAGTTCTTTCTGCCCCACTGGATGTTGACCTCTTTGTTACAAGGGTCACTTTGTTTGCACTTGTGTGGTTACTGTGATCACTTGTCTCATTTACCTGATGATGATGCTTTGAATGCAATGCAGGAAAGTAAGCAGGCAGACACAGAGATTTTTACTTGGTTCACCGCTAAGGGCTACGTCCAAGGAGCATACGCCGACAAGTTGCCGGTTCGTACCAAATTCTACTAGGCTTCACTAGCTGTGGATTACAAAGTTCGGGCTAGATCACTTCTATGCCCAGGCTCACTACCTATACAAGGTTTAGGGTCAGCTCACTGCTTTCCCAAGGGTCACTCCCTGTTTCTCTCTCTCTGGCTCACTGCCGGTGGAGAGGATCACCTTCTTCCTCTTCCTAAGCTCACTGCTCTTGGAAGGGATTCACTCATAGTTTATAGACCTGTAGGTCTCCTCATTTCCATGAAGGAATGCATCTTCCTCTGTATGTAGATGCTCTGTTGAAGTCCAACTTTCACCCGCAGATGAATCTCACTTTGCACCGGATGTACCGGGCAACCTCAATTTTTACGCGCAACCCTTATGGTGCCTTGCGCGCAATTTCTATGATTTGCGCGAAATTTCTTTTTCGCGCAACCTCCAAATATTACGCGCAGCCTCGAAACTGCCTTGCGCGCAATTCACTGATTTTGCGCGAAATCCACTTTTCGCGCAATCTTCCTTTTACGCGCCAACACCAAGTTTCTGCGCAGCCTTTGCTTTTCGCGCAATCTGACTTTACGCGCAAACTTTAAGTTTACGCGCAACACCCTTTCTAACTTCAATTTCGCGCACCAGAGCTCGAGTATTTTCTATGTCTTGAACTCTTGTGAATGGAGGAGGGTCACTTCATATTTATAGGCAAAATCGACCCCGCGCGAAAAACCCTCTTTGAGCGCGTAATCCGCTTTGATCGCGAAATACAAATCTTCCGCGCACAACCATTTTCCACGCATTGCTCCATAATTTCGCGCACCTCATGCCTTTGCCATTTTCCGAGCATCGGAGCTCGAAACACCTCTTGCGCGAAATACTTCATCTGCTATTTCGCGCGCCACTTCAATTTTCCGCGCACGCCTCCAAAATTTCGCGCGCCTCATGCCTTTACCGATTTTCAAGCTTTCGGCCTTGAAACATCTTTTGCGCGAAATACAATTTCGCGCAACCCGCTGTTTTGCGCACCACACTTCAAGATTTCGCGCAACCCGCTAGTTTTGTGTGCCACGCTTAATTTTTCCGCACACCTCCTTCATTTCTCTCTCCTCAACCTTCGCCAACAACATATCACTCCATTTTCCATTGGCGATTTTCAGGCCCAAAAATTTGGCAAACACTGGAAAACGGCGCCACCTTGTACTGCTCTTTTGTACCGCCTCCTGATCGTCCTTTCCTTTGTCAAAGTTCTTTGTCAACATGGAATGTCAACAACTTCTCGGGAACTCGACAATTCTCCATGGAAACCTGCTTTGTCAACAAACACAATCAACCCAAAAATGCTGCAATGTTACCTTGAGGGATTTTTGCCCAACAATCTCCCCCTTTGGGTTTGTTGACAACTCTTCACAACTCTGCTCAGAAATATTTTCTGCACTTTGATACCTCACTGAGTCTTCTTTCAGCTGCTACCACCATTCGCCTCTTGCGATTATGATAGCGTTCAAGGATTCACTTAACATGTACTCTAAGCCCACATGAGCAATGCTCGGCGTGAGAAACAAGAGTAGTATGAAAAGTTCATCAATGAATCACTTCATGTCAGACCCCAATTGTCGATTCCACCCTGATACCAATTCTTAAAATAAAACCAGTTGTTGAACCACACTGATACCAATTGGTGAATTCTTAAGTTGATACCGATTGTTGATAGTTGGACACCGTCTGACACCATTCCAACACCACTGTTCTGCTTTTATCACGATCCTCAGCTGTCGTGATTTCTATGATTTGATCGATCACTTCTAGCATCATCAGATTTCAAACACTCCCCCTTTCTCATTGCTCCCCCTTTCTGGCTGCTCCACCTGTCAGCTTTTCCCCGTAACAATTATGATTTATCAAATATCCTCACTATTTTCTCTCTTGAACAAACACTTTTCTCCCCCTTTGTCAAGCACTTTTCAAGCACTTTTCTCCCCCTTTGTCAACGAACCCAAAGGTCACGCCTTTGTAGTCTGTAACATAGTAGAGAACACATATCATCACATTAGGGAAAAACACACCATACCTCGGGGAGAGGGGGGTGTTGGGGTCCCATATCCACACTATTTCAAGTGCGGGGAATCGACTGAACTCCTAGAGCCAGTCGATGCCTCTCAAAAGATTCCTTGGGTAAGGCCTTGGTCAGAATGTCTGCAACCTGTAGCTCTGTAGGCACATACTCCAACTTCACGATCCCCTGCTCAACCTTCTCCTTGATAAAATGATACTTAATCTCAATGTGCTTTGTCCTTGAATGATGGACGGGATTTTTGCTGAGATTTATAGCACTTGAGTTATCGCACTGGATTCCGATCGGAGACTTCACTTCAACTCCCATATCTTCATGCTACTGCTTCATCCACAATAACTGTGTGCATGCTTGAGGGGCCGCAATATACTCAGCTTCTGCGGTGCTCAATGAAATGCAATCTTGTTTCTTGCTTAGCCAAGAAATACACAATCCACCAAGATAGAAAGCACCACCTAATGTTGATTTTCTATCATCTGCTGAACCGGCCCAGTCTGCATCAGTATATCCCAATAACTCTGTCTGAGATTTGTCGTTGTATGTCAAGCTGATGTCCACCGTGCCCTTGATATACCGAAGTATTCTTTTCACTGCAAGCATGTGACTTTCCTTGGGATTACTTTGATATCTCGCTGCTTGGCATGTGGCGAAAACAATATCAGGCCTTGTTGCGGTTAAGTACAACAGACTTCTAATGATTTGCCGGTATTCTGTGATATTTACTGCCTTGCCATCCTCATCATCCTTTGATTACTCTTTATCTGGGAGTCTCCTTTGCACATCAGTCGTGCATTGTTCCGAATCATCATGCCATATTCATTCATCTTGTCTTGATAGACCCATTTTTTCTTGATGACATTTTTATCATCTAGCCTCGAAACAATCTCCCACGTCTGATTCTTCTCAAGTCTGATCTATCTCTTCATCCATGGTATGATCCCAGTTTTCATCTTCAGTTGCATCAGCAAATCATTTCGGCTCAACCTGAGATATAAAAGATGTTTTCTGCAGTGATTTCATTCTCCTTGTCTAAGCTAGAGCTAACTAATCACCAATGATATTCTGCATGTCAATTTCAGCTCAACTCTTTGACTGTTGTGCAGATGAGGATTTTTACTTCCTTGTACTCACAAACTAGACACTTTCATGTTCATCATTGGTGTCTTCTTCTGAATCAGCATAAGCCACTTCTGATCTCCCTATGTTGCTTTCTTCCTCAATACTTCCATCAGGAAGTTGTTCACTGACTCATTTTTCAGTGGCTTCATTTCTTTCAGCTAGGTTTCTCAAATTTTTGTTGAGACGCCTTTGATTTTCTCTTGCAGCTTCTTGGTATCCTGAAAACAGTCAGTTGATACCATATTGTTAGAGAAAATAGATAAGCATAAAATGCATTGTTATTGCTGCTTCTCCCTGTGTGTCTTTCTTCCCTCAATAGGAAACACCTGAGCCGAGTCATCCAATTATTGCATTGATGGCTCTTGAATCTGATTTGGATATAGAATGCTCCCCCTGTTTTATGCAACTCTTCCAGTTGTTAGGCCCAACAGTTTAGACCCATAACATGTCTTTTCCTCCTGTATCATTTGTTCTCATCTTCCACTCAAATTTGAGCCATTAACAAAATCTCTAAGCCTACTGAGTTGGAACTCGGTGTAGGAAACAAGAGATAAAGCTAATAACACAATCACTTTTAATTGTGCTCAGTTGCATCTTTTCTTCTTCATCCCTAGTTCCTGATTTGAATCAATTGAACCTGTAGAGCATATCAGATCTCCACTTCGCATCCTTAGATGCCACTTCCCCTTGGATCGTATCTCCCTAAAACCTGAAACACATCAATCATCAGTTAATAGCATTTATATACATAGGGAGATGGGTTTCTTCTAGAATCCTCAAGATGAGGATGATGGTTGATCCTGATGGGTCATCCCTTTGATTCTTTCTTGGAGCGCATCACACTCCTTTCTTGCTTCGTCCAACTGCCTGACCAACTTCAACTGTTCTGGCCATATGACTAGGCATTCTTTGCTCACATTCTGAGCCTTTTTCTGATATGAAGATTCTGCAGACTTGGCCTTTCTCACAATCTGGGGTTTAGACCAAGTGGTACACATTTCGATCTTTGATGTTCTACCGAAATTCCATTTCCCTTGATTGTTTCTCGGTGCAGGAATCTCCTTTCTTGTCATCTTCCATGTCTTCTTTGTCCATTGTAGGGATCTTCCTTTTTCTTCCACTTCTCGTTGCAAAACACGACATGTGGATTTTTCGATGCATTCTTTTCTTATCTGCCTTTTATCAGATTTATGAGTCACCGCCCTATTTTTTATTGGTGGTGGGTCCTCCATTGAACGTCCATTCTTCTTTATCACCACTGGAGTAGATCTACCCTTAATCTTCCAGGTTTTCTCACATTCTCTCCTTGAGAGCTGTTGTGAGTATGACATAGGAGGTGACTGATACACCTTTCGTTCAGCTCCACGTGATTTCCCTGAGGCTCGAAGCCTATTCTTCTCCTTACCACTTTGTCTCCCAGTACAGGCTTCTTTCTTGTACACTTCCTGTGCTGGAGATCTCTTTTCATGTTCCTTTCCCTTTCCTGCTTTCTTCTTACTGCAATGTCTCCCCATGTGCCCATAGTGAGAACATATAAAACATTTTCCCTCAAAGGAATACCTCATTTCATCATCTCTCTGCTGAGATGTTGATGCACCTTGAGTTCTTCCTCTGATATTGTTCTCCTGAGCTTCCTGACACATGCTCATGGTGTGTCCCATTCTTCCGCAGTAATAACATCTAATATATGCTTTCCTCTGAGAAGCTCTTCTTTCTAATTTCTCATGATGCTTCTTCCTGTTCTCAGATTTATTAATGTCTCTCTTTTCACAGCCGGAAATGTACTCCAGAGCCTCTGTACAGAAGCTTGATGTGTGGACATGAACTCCGCAGAAATAGCACACATCATCACTCCTTGAAACTATCCTCATAGGCCTATCTCCAGCACCTACAGGATTTTTCTTACCTTTGTAAATTTTCACTACATTTTTCTTATCATCCATAGGAGTGGAATTATCATATCCAATGCCAGCATTTCCAAAACTTGCTGGTCTTTGAGCTGAGAAAATATTATGTTGTTTCTCTTCAGAAACAGCATATCTGTTCTTCATTTTATCATCACTTGAAGAAGGATGATCAAATAGCAAGTGCAGTGCATCCTTCAACTTGGGCTTATCTTTGGATTTAGACTTCTCTATTTCCTGCTTGACTGATTCGAGCTCTTCTACCAACTTTTGAATCTTCATATCCCTTGATTCAAGTTGGACATCATGTTTTTCCTTGAGAAGCTTCCCTCTACTTACCTCATCTTACAGTTCATGCTTCAGCTTATCAACCATGTCATTTTTATCCGTTACCTTCAATTTTTCTTGAGCGACAGAGTCAGAGAAACATGCATTCTCTTGTTGTAGCCTTTGATTTTTCTGAACTTCTGCAGACAACTGTTCTGCTAGATCATTATTTCTGGCTTTAAGATTTTGTGCTTCATCTGACATTTGACTCTCTTCATAATCACCAGCGTTTTGTTTTCCTTTCATTCTGTCCATCTTCTGCAGCTCTTCAGCACATGAATCATTCTTCTCTGTTAGGTCAGTAACTATATCAATAAGCCTTTGATTTAAACATTTTAGCTTGTTGACCTCAATCTCCAATCCCTAGATCCGGATATCTTTAGATTTGGCTTCTTCAGTGTTTCCAACGTCACTTGGAATATTCGGTTCTTCGATGCTTTTGAATTGATCTTTCACTTTTCTATTCAAGCCATCGATCTCCCTTTTCTGTTCTTCAATCTTAAGCTTATACTCACTAACTGATTCTGAGTTCTCTGGTGCTGATAACTTGAGTTTATCAATTTTATTTATCAACTCAGACTTCTCTTCTTCCTGCTGCTGCATATAGTGTTTGGCATCGCGAACAACTTTGTTAGCATTCTTGGTTTTGGCTCTCCAAACATCTATCTCTTCAAGAGCAGCCTCTAACTCAGCTCGCATATCTATTCTTCCTTCAATTTCTTCTTCTGTTTCAGTATCACTCTGATGCTCATGTACATTACTCATTCCAACATCATGATTGAGTGAATCAATCTTTTCCCTTTCTGATTCATCCAAGACTTCCTTCAGCAAGTTGTTTGATTCCTTTAGTTGAATCACACATTTTCCATATACACTTCCACACTGAGGAGTACCACCTGACTTCTGCTTGTTCTTGGATGTTTTTCCCTTTGCCATGGCTGATTGAGATAAGAGAAGACTGATTCTTTATGCACACAGATCGACTACACCAAGTTGGAGCAAACAAATCTGATAACAACAACCTTCCCTCTGATACCAATTGTTAGGGCCAATAGGGGCCTATATACCCTGAGAGGGGGGGGGGTGAATCAGGGTATGAATATTCTTTTTCAAAGTTCTTTCTGCCCCACTGGATGTTGACCTCTTTGTTACAAGGGTCACTTTGTTTGCACTTGTGTGGTTACTGTGATCACTTGTCTCATTTACCTGATGATGATGCTTTGAATGCAGTGCAGGAAAGTAAGCAGGCAGACACAGAGATTTTTACTTGGTTCACCGCTAAGGGCTACGTCCAAGGAGCATACGCCGACAAGTTGCCGGTTCGTACCAAATTCCACTAGGCTTCACTATCTGTGGATTACAAAGTTCGGGCTAGATCACTTCTATGCCCAGGCTCACTGCCTATACAAGGTTTAGGGTCAGCTCACTGCTTTCCCAAGGGTCACTCCCTGTTTCTCTCTCTCTGGCTCACTGCCGGTGGAGAGGATCACCTTCTTCCTCTTCCTAAGCTCACTGCTCTTGGAAGGGATTCACTCACAGTTTATAGACCTGTAGGTCTCCTCATTTCCACGAAGGAATGCATCTTCCTCTGTATGTAGATGCTCTGTTGAAGTCCAACTTTCACCCGCAGATGAATCTCACTTTGCACCGGATGTACCGGGCAACCTCAATTTTTACGCGCAACCCTTATGGTGCCTTGCGCGCAATTTCTATGATTTGCGCGAAATTCCTTTTTCACGCAACCTCCAAATATTACGCGCAGCCTCGAAACTGCCTTGTGCGCAATTCACTGATTTTGCGCGAAATCCACTTTTCGCGCAATCTTCCTTTTACGCGCCAACACCAAGTTTCTGCGCAGCCTTTGCTTTTCGCGCAATCTGACTTTACGCACAAACTTTAAGTTTACGCGCAACACCCTTTCTAACTTCAATTTCGC
This sequence comes from Viscum album, assembly GCA_963277665.1. NCBI lineage: Eukaryota > Viridiplantae > Streptophyta > Magnoliopsida > Santalales > Viscaceae > Viscum > Viscum album. The sequence continues at coordinate 1,607,912,297 of OY728121.1, forward strand.
GCACCAGAGCTCGGGTATTTTCTATGTCTTGAACTCTTGTGAATGGAGGAGGGTCACTTCATATTTATAGGCAAAATCGACCCCGCGCGAAAAACCCTCTTTGAGCGCGTAATCCGCTTTGATCGCGAAATACAAATCTTCCACGCACAACCATTTTCCGCGCATTGCTCCATAATTTCGCGCACCTCATGCCTTTGCCATTTTCCGAGCATCGGAGCTCGAAACACCTCTTGCGCGAAATACTTCATCTGCTATTTCGCGCGCCACTTCAATTTTCCGCGCACGCCTCCAAAATTTCGCGCGCCTCATGCCTTTACCGATTTTCAAGCTTTCGGCCTTGAAACATCTTTTGCGCGAAATACAATTTCGCGCAACCCGCTGTTTTGCGCGCCACACTTCAAGATTTCGCGCAACCCGCTAGTTTTGCGCGCCACGCTTAATTTTTCCGCACACCTCCTTCATTTCTCTCTCCTCAACCTTCGCCAACAACATATCACTCCATTTTCCATTGGCGATTTTCAGGCCCAAAAATTTGGCAAACACTGGAAAACGGCACCACCTTGTACTGCTCTTTTGTACCGCCTCTAGATCGTCCTTTCCTTTGTCAAAGTTCTTTGTCAACATGGAATGTCAACAACTTCTCGGGAACTCGACAATTCTCCATGGAAACCTGCTTTGTCAACAAACACAATCAACCCAAAAATGCTGCAATGTTACCTTGAGGGATTTTTGCCCAACAGAAATGAAACTTAGAGAGCTATCCATAAAGAAAGTTCTCACAGAGTACATCATCACTATCTTTATATATTTCTTGTGTGGTCCACTTAAGATGTTGAGTACACATTGATTTAATCGATGAATACTACCATTAACTTTTCAAAGAATGATTGAGGGAACTGATTCATGAGTCCTAGGAATACTTCTGGGGAGTTGTTCATTTTGAATGATGTCACCATGTACTCATAGTTACTTTAGTGACACCTAAATGTCATCTTCAGTATATCTGTGTACCATACTTGCAACACGTGTTAACCTAACCTATGTTCAATCTGCAAGAATCATCATTCCCCAATAAATTGATCAAATAGGTCCTCAATCCATAGTATTGCATACTTTTTCTTCATGGTCACCGAGTTCATGTTCCAGTAGACCATGCACAACGTCATGTTCATGTCTTCCTTCTTATCAAACAATACTAGTGCTACCCCAGGTGAAACATTGGGTCATAAAAAGATCTTCCTCTTCAAGTCTTCCAACTACACCCTAATCTCATGAAGTTCTACGAGATCCATCTGATATGTTGGATTAGATATCGATTCCATCCTATGGTGTAGATTAATTTATAATTCTATATCATGGTGGGTAGGTAGACTTGAAACATCCTCATGGAAGACATCCTTGTACACTACCACCACTATAGGTAATGAGGAATTTATAAAATCCACTACACCAAGGGTTAGACTAGCCAACTGATGAGTAATCAGCTACACCCTCCTTTTCATGAGTCTATCTTACACAGTCATGGTTTCCCTTTTCACCAACAATGGAAAACATAGTCCCGTCACTACAGACACACCTCATCCTCTAACTAAAACAGTTAATCTAGGCATGAACGTTTATAGCCAGAACATACCAAAGATGATTTCTTAAGGCCACATCACTACTTAAAATAGATTCCAATATAAAATCTCACCATTAAGATTTAGGTAACATTATAGAAACATTTTCTGATCACTGAGTCATCCCTCATAGGAGTCTCCATGCATAAGGGTTGAGCCAAGCACTCTAGTGGAATATGTAATACTCAAAAAAGATAGGTGGATTGAAATGAATGAAAAGAACCTATGTCTATCTTTACTGCAGCTAAGGTATTTAAGACACAAATCATACCTCAAATAATTCCCAAAGCCTATGGGTCGTAATCATCAATTTCCTGATGTTGTCCCTACCCCTGTTCTCCATCTCCCTAAGCATATTGTGGTCCAGCTGTGGGTGGTGGTGGTAATAAGTGGAAACATATAAATCCTCCTACATATCTAGAATGTCTTATTATATTTCTTCAATCATACATAACATCATGATCAAATCGTTTTATCTTATTCGGTGGTCCATACATGATCTCTCTATCAGCTGCACGATGGGTTGGACAATCTCGGGAAAGATGTCACCTTCTATCAAATGAGTAGGGCCACATCTCTCTAGGATGAAATGGATCCTCCCTAAGAGCCCTGAACAGAATATCCTCCATATTGGGACATCCTACTAAATCATCTCACATGACCTGGTCCTTGATATTGATGACGGATCCTTGTTGTTGAATTCTCTACTTATGCATTCAAAGTTCCACCAACCACTTGTTGTATCTGCTCATCCAAGAAACGCACAACCACCAATGATCTCTTGGGAACACTTTAATATGTAGGAATGTATAGAGGGATAAAACTTGCTCATATGTCTCTATAAATATCCCATTAATATTTTGGAGCACTAAATAACTGATTGTGATCAATATCTATTAGGTACATAGAGAGGCTGGTAAACCTATATGAATACTCAGCTACTATCGTGTTGCCCTACTGAAGCTGATTATGATCTAGGATACATATAGCCTTAGTATATCTAGAGGGAACTCCTCTATGAGATGGTGCAAAATAAACTGACCGTGGTTGAGTTTCCTCATTGTATTTCTGGTTCACTAACCCCCACCATCGGCCTATTGATCCACAGAGAAATCTCTCTACCAGGACCATCATCTGATCTTTTAGTGTCCTAACTAGATGAAAAACATGGGTTAATGCCAAAATCCTATCCCCAACCACCTATTGAGTCAATATTTCCATGGATCTTGATTTTTCTCTATTGCTGAAACTCATTATGTGTGCTCAAATTGTGCACCACATCCACAGGTACTACAGGTGCCACTTTGTGTTCAATAGTTCGTGGTATGTATATTTCACCACCTGATGGTATCATCATTGGAACTGGTCCTTGTATCAATTCCAAATCACTGAGGGTATCATATTCATTATCCATATGCGTTATTCTAGTTGGCATATGTCAGAGAGGCATCCTATGAGTAAACAAGATTTACCACGGTTAATGAGTATTTATGGAGAGCTAACTCAAGAAGGACATGGAAAACACAAATCATTCCTATATGATGCATGTACCATTATTTCACCTACAACTAGTGTTCTCATTTTTTAAATCAAGAAATAGATGATCAATTTCCAAGTGTATAGAAACGTCGGCCACCATAGCTACACTAGTGTATGTGGCCTATAATCTGAACTCAAAACACATAAAACTAATTCCCATACAATTTTAAGAGACACATAGTCTTAAGGTAGAACTAGCTTCTCTAATACCACTCTTTTATGACCCTTCCCAATGGGGATCGTTCTGTGACTCCCTAAGAATTCCTTTAATATGCTTGGTGCTAGAAATTGGAACTAAGTCTGCATATCACTAATGTGGTAGGACATAGACTAAGTACCTACACACATGAACATATATACAAGCCAGTAAAATTATTAAATGTAAAGAGACTAAACAACCAAGCATGCATAATTCTAAATCACACGACCAATGTATTATATAATGTAAAGTAATGTAAATAGGAAAAAATAAAATCCATCCAAAAAGAATCTGAAATAAATTACAACAAATAAAGTAAGATTGGGACTACTGTCCCAATTCCACAGGAATACACACTAATCAGTCTGATCATATGAAGCACTATCTGGTCCTTGTCCATACTGGACTCTGTAAAAAGGTTTGTCATATTCACCTGACATGACACATGTGGGAAAATCCCATTTAAGGGTGAGTATGAAAATTCAGAGTAGGACACCAAGAAACCCATAAAGCATAGAGAAAAGGAAAATACAGTCAACCCTACATATGTATATTTCTAGAACACATAAATTTTTAAAATCTAGACATTCACACCAAGACACATTGTAAAAAGGTAAGACACAACTGTAATATGCCTACCTAGGATTACAGATCGAATGATCCACAAAGAACTTGTCTGTAAGAACATAATCTTGAGTCTTATAACATTGATGAATTCCATCAAACAGATAATGATCATAGGGTCTTTCTATAGGAAGTACACATTGTAAGTCTGAAGAGATATGATACACAGATGAGGATCACTCCTAAAGACATGGGGTGATACCACCATCTCAATCTAGTTTAACCGGCAATGTTGATGATCAGTAACACTATATTGTTGGTTATGATGATACCAAGAACTTCACCTAAGGAATGAATACAAATAAAGGATCTAAATTTGGGTCTCATGGATGGATTCCAACAACTCTATCCAAGAAATCAGGTTGAAGGGAACACAATACTAAAAGTATGGGGCAATTACATACTACCCCTCATAGAATTGATATGAGGAAATCATCCTAACAAAACTTGTCCATGATACACAGGAGAAGGATCGAATCCATGTATCAAATTTCTCACGATGTGTAAAAGGGGATACATGCCATTTCCCTTGACCCAAAGGCTTTCCTATGTAAATGGATTGTTCCTCAAGCCATATATGTCTGGGGGATTACACAGTGTTCTCCAACACAAGTTTTTGTACCCTCGGATGTACACACTGAGTCATTAGGGTGGGGTGACAAGTCATGTGATAGGGTAACACAGTGTGTGATACTTAACAATATCCTAAAATCCCAGCCTCTATAAAGGGTCCCCAACATGGTATAGGAATTCTACGTACACTCCATGTGACTTTGAATTTTCCAAAATCATGGATCTAGAATCTCTGCTCATTCTAGTAAGTCTGACCTTCGATCTAGAATTTTCCTTGATAGAAAATCACAAATTTGGACTTGAAGATTGTCTTTATCATCTATTAACCAATTTCAGAAGTCATATACTTTTAGAAAATGGATCTATACATTTTTCATCAATGAACACCAATGAACATGAAATTGGATATCTACATCAACTGATATGTTTCCTCCAAAACTATGGAACGTCCTTCATGTCTTTCCAATCTCAGATCGAGCATTTTGGATTGTTACACCAATAAATAGGTTTGAAACAATCGATTCATCAAGATATGTTGAGACGTGTTTCAAATGAAAAACACCCACAATGAACGAAGATAAAAGGAAGGGAAACACAACAAAAAACCAAGAGGAATAGAACTCGATTGGTGTTCATTTTGATTTCAGTTAATTTTTTTTAGAATAATAATCCAACAATAGAAATCGTAATGAAATATACTAAAAAATACCTATAATAAAACCTATCCTTCAACACCCATGATCAGAAAATGAATCAATTAGTCGATTGAATTGTGTTCTCATAGCAATCAAGAATGGGGAAGAAATCCAAATAAACAAATTTTATACCTCTATTCGGATCAGTCGCTGATGAAGAATTGGGCTTCTCTATAATCATTGGTGAGATTATTTTAATATGTTGTGCATCGATTATAAATCCATGATCTCATCCCTATTCATCTAAGATTAATCCTATAATGTTCTCTCCAGTGACAGTCCAATGGCTCTAGGGTGACGCATCTAAAATGATAATTATAACATAATAGTCTATTTAATGACTCTCCAATAATTGTGTCAATGAAATGAATTAAAATAATTTAGTAAATTTCTTTATTCATTTCCATTCCTGTATGGAATTTTCTACAAATACCCAGAACCATCCAATGTTAAGTCGCATGTAGGGTAAACACAACATTCTATACTCAACAATTCCCTTGTATTTCTGATTTGAGACTCTGTTTATAACATATTCCACTTTTATCCTGAAAATTGTGCATGCATCATTTTTAATATATTTAAAATAATTCAAACATCTATCTCATGCACAAAATGCCTCAAAATCACACTCTGTCTCAATACATGGTTTAAAAAATAAATCATATAATATCAATAATTATTTTATGGAAAACTAGAGTTATTATAGTGAATGATTATTTGATATATAATATTTTTTTTTTAAAAAACAACATCAAAAATTTATTTGATTATATATTGAGTAATATAGTTCAGTTCTTTCTAAAAATAAATGTTCAAGTTCAAATTAATCTTTAAACACCATTATTAAATACATATATATTGTAATTCCCATTTATTTTAGTTAATTTAATGATTATAATAATGATATTTTTTACTTATTGATGTTTGTTCAATGTGAATATATAATTAAATATAAATATTTAATTATAAGATTTCACTCTTGTTGTCTTGATATTGTTGGATTATAGATATTAATGAATCATGAAGGATTAATTATTGGATATTAAATTAATGTATATAAGTTAAAATTAATCACTCAGAATTTATTAAGGTTAATGATTTCTTAAATAGTGTATTACAGATAGGTCCATTTTGGCGTATTTGATTTGGTCAATCATGAAACTGTGATGATGGCTCACCTTAGATGGTTTTTGAAATAATCATCGACATTTTTTTGAGAATATTAAATTATATTAATGATGTTGACATGAGTTTTTGAAATTTTTCATTTCTAATTTTATGGAGATATATAATTTCATATAATTGACAAGGTAATATGATTTTTCATTGTAAAATTAATTATTGTCCAAATAAAGGCATCCATGAGTTCTCAAAAAGGAGAGAAAAGATTAATTGATTGAAATGATAAAATGGTGGAATTTGTGAGTGATATTAGTATGTAAATTGGTAAATAAAATGAGAGAGATATAAATTACTAATTAAAGGAAATTTTCATAGTGATTATACAGAAATTAAGAAATTATTAGATGATGATATCTGTAAATATAGGATAAAAATAATTTAAATTATTAAAATAAATCGATATTAAATCATTTTGTATGAATATTAAGAATATTAAAAAAGAACATGAATGAGGAACATAATAGTTTAGTGTCTTTGAAAACATAGAACACAATCATCTAACTTCGTTAATTATCTTCATTGTTTCCCACAAATATCTTCCCATTTTTTACTCCTACCTAAAACCTTACTTGATAATCTGGGGAAAGAACCCATAAGAAATGATGAATATAGATTCTTAATGAGGATAAATAAAGGATATACATGAGCATAACATGATTATAACCATATAAGAACTTGATAATAACGTTTTAAGATCATTCCTTGCATATCAAATATCATATATATGAGTCAGGGAATACAGATTGGCATTTCGTAAGACATGAATCATAAGGTAATCATGAGAATAATCCATGAAAGCATAACATATGAATATGACATGGAATTTTGGAAACACATAAGAATATAAATTAACTCCCAATATGTCAAATCCCATTTCCCAAACATATCAAGAAACTTCAAGGGGGATACAAATATTTGATGATAAACAGAACCCTCCCCATTCATTAATCATTCCTTATAATTGAATGGGTTCACTCCCAAAACTGTATTTTTAGTCAAGGGTCACTCCAATGACCATATTAGTAGCTAAGGTTAAACCCCCAATACCATATTAGTTTTCAATGCTCACTACCATGACCAACTTAGTAGTCAGGGTTCACTCCCAACACTGTCTTAGTATTCAATGCTCACTCTAAAGACCATATTAGTGGAAAAAGTCTTTTAATGAACCTAGTTCACTCCCCATTTTATCCATTTCTATTAGATGAGATAGAATAAGCAATGAATATATGTGGGTTTCATATAAATTAATAATGTAACATGTATGTATGACAATGGTAACATCTACATGTGTCATCTTACCTGGAAAATTATTTTGAGAAATATTTTATTAAAATTATTGTGACAAATATATTTTCTTTGAAGAAAATATTTAATATAATTTTCCTAGAAAATAAACTTTTAAAAACATATAATTTATTCCTTGAAAATCAGTAACAATGATTCTTTAATATAAACCCTTTTTAAAAACCTTTTTTTTAAATTGATTTGGAATCATAGAAAAGAATCATTGAAATTGTAGAAATTATTTTATTTGAAATTAACCTTTCGAAAACATAGAGTATATTGTTTTAAAATAAATTAAGACACATTTTTATAATTGAACATATTTTTTAAAAACTTGTTCTATGAAAATATCTTTAAAAACATGTAAAATAATCATTGAAATCATTGTAATATTTTTCTTTGAAAATAACCTTTTGAAGAAAAAAAAATGAATATTGAAAACTTTTTAACAAATTTTTAAACTATAGAATACTTTAAAAAAAATTACCTAGAAATTAGATTAAAATTTCACTTACCAAATTCTGAATAACATTTTTAGGAAACATGTTTTTTGATGAAAATGGATTTCCTACCGAATAGAAAAATGTTGATTTATTTTCTAAAAACCATTTTCATACATATAAAGTACCAAATAGTGGTAAAATATTTCCATTACATGAATATATAATTAATAAAAATTTGAGATTAACATTTATTATAATTATTTAGATATGGATTATAATACTTCATCAATAGAAGCATAATCATAAAAAATCTTGATAAACGATGATATTGTTACAATAAAATATCACAAACATGGAAACATTTAATCCCAATAAATAAGAAATAATAAAATTTTATGATTATTAAAATACCATTAATGGAATTTTTCTGGATACAACTTGTAAAACTCTATTATATTCTATTCATAAAATAATATAGGTTCATAACAAAACATGTCCCTCAAAAAGACACATTGGGAAAAAAATTACGATAATGATTTGATATGTTTTGAATTGTAAAAAACCATGTAATAAAGATCAAAAAATGAATATTTCAGTTCCAAAACATTAAATTATAAGGATATTTTAATTCATCCTTGATTATTATATATGCCACAAAAACTAAATGAGTAGTGATTTAGGCATAAGTCTCATAGAAATAAATGTCAGACTATAAATCCCCTTACTACTTGAATAACTTTTGAATCCTCAGATATATGAAAGAATAATATCAATTGAAGCATTTAAAATCATGAAAAAAAATTAAATTCATGTTATTATATTTCATTTGGAATTATATACAGTATATAGTATGAAAAAGTAGTGAGTATAGTATGTATCACATAGAAAAAAAAAGTGTGACAAGAAAACCCAAACTATAAGTCTTATCTCTCAGAGTACTTGTTAAAACCTTCAGTAAAATAAATATTAGTTTATTATATATATATTATAGAACCATAATTAATTATAGAATACCATATGTGATTTTCTTATGACCTTTTATGACAAGTTTATTAACAAGTTCATGTTAAAGTTATGTTTCAGTTAATAACTGCATTGTTTTACATATATGTTTTGACTTATTATTGTTGATCCAATTACATAGATAATGATTTACTTTTTAAGTAATTTAATACATTTTTTGAATATAAAACATATTTTAATTTTATAATTATTTATAATAATCTTATAAATATAGAATATTAAATAAAATAAACTATTCCTCGATATGGTATGCCATATGTACACACTGATGTTGTTTCTGTTTCCTTGTCATATTGAATGAAATAATGTAAATGAAATATATATATATATATATATATAATATCAGTGTACTATACTTATTAAAAATATATCATATATGTTTACTAAACCCATCCTAGATACATTCCCTATAAAGAGTGAATGAATCACATCACTTTGATGTGGCGGTAGTCAACACATCGACAAACGAAGTTATCATATTCCCTAGAAATTATTAAAAAGGAATGTATATGTGAAAATATAATTCTAAAATAGTAAATAAATCTTAAATAAAATATATGACATATAAAATAGTAATTATTTTAATATTTCTGTCCTTGAATGGTGGTAATGGAGGAACGAATGACATCAGTTCGCGAGGCGGTAGTCTTCCATACCGACCAACGCTGATTGTGTATCCCATTTGAACGATGTGTGTGTCAGTTTACATTGTACCTGTAACATAAAAAAATATAAATATATTTATGATAATGAGGATATTCTGTAATAATTTAATAAGAATAATTTATCAGGTGGAGAAATAAATAAAACATAAGTGCTTGTTGAAGGATGTTACCTCTTCAATGGGTAACGAATTTTCTTTATTATCAATAGGATTCCTTAGTTGGAGTTACGCCCAATGTGTGGAATCAAGGAAGAATGGAGGGAATTTGGGACATTTTTTGTTAGTTTTTGGATAATTTAAATGGATTTATAGTTGTGATGAAGTGAGGGGGTGAGTACACTTTAATAGTGGAAGAGGAGTGGCATTCATGTAAATATAAAAAGGTAAACATTATAATATATATTCCTTACCTCATGTGACTCCAATAGAGATCCATTTTAATGAAAAGGGAGTTTAGAGTTGTAATTTTTATTAGAAATGGGTTTTTCACATGTTTCAGAGTTTTTTTCCACTTAACATAACATTTAACCACAAATTAAACTCATTTTTTACATTAAATGCTCTAATTAATTTTAATTTTTTCCACAAATATTTAGGACCAAATACCAAGTCTAACTGACTAAAAAATATAAATTATTTATTATTAATATATTTATTCCATTTTATTAAATGTATATACACATATGTGGATGAAATTGTTTTAGAAAAAATCTCGCATATGGGAGGAGACAACATGTTTTTAAATTAAAAATATTCAAAAGTTTTAAATGTTTTTATATCCAATTTCAATGATAAATTGATTAAAATGCACTTATTTATATTAATAGATTTATAATTTATCAAAATATACAATATAAATATTAAAATATAATTTAACTTCACAACTAAATTTGATGAAAAATACATTTTCAATTAAAATTCAGTATTATTCTTTATTCACCCATAAATGAAACTTCTTAGAAAAATGTAAAAAAATAACCTAAAGATAATTTTAAAATTATTCATCAGAAAATGAAGTTTATTTTAAGATATATAATTTATTAATGATTAAAAGATTACATTTAAAATAGACTCTCTTACAAAAGGCGGTAAAATTACCATTTAAAAAAATATATATCTTTCTTTATATAATTTGTTTTATTTAAATATCTTGTCTAGGGGAAACATATGATTAACAAAAAATAGTTTATTCAATATAATATTTATCTATATAATTAAAATAATTTCTCCAAAGTGGTATACTTAATTTACTGTGGATAAACCTATTGGATTTCAAAAATATTATTTTCCAGAAAAATATATTATATATTATCAAAAAGGTTTTAAATTCATTTCATGTTAATCGGTCCACAAAGGATTTATATAAATTACATATGAAACCCATAATTTCATAATTTAATTAATATTATTCAAAAAAACCACAACCCAACCCAACAAGTCTCGATTTAGGACTCCAAATGCCCCACTCCATAGGCCAAGTGCTGGAATCTATTACCGAGTAGGATATCTTGCACATAGGAGGTCATAGCCTATGGTACATGTATACATGGACCTAACACACTCCTCCATGAAATAGTGAAGATAGATATATTTAAATTAAAATAAATTCATGCATGCATCTATCCCAAAATAGAGTACAAAAAATTATAAAAGGGAAAATACATGCCCACCAAAAGAAAACTATAAAAGTATGAAACTGGCTCAGATAGAGGGGATCATTGTCAAAAGAACCCATCAAAAAATCTCCACATTCGTGCTTTGGTAAGCACCATTTTCAGACTATCTTACTAAGCTCCACCTAATCTGGGTTATCCTGGGATTCAGTTGAAAGTATTGTGGTCTGAAGTAGAGATAAGACATGCTGGAAAGGCCCATTATGGGTTGAGTATAAAGATACTCAACAGGATCCAAAAAAACCCATTAGAAAAGTCATGAACTGGGAGGAAACCATACACTCACTCATCTAGAGGGAATACCAATGATAAGTAAAATCCATATTGAAACCATCCTTGGTAATACATAACTAGTCAACCCACAACACATGGCGGGTCATCAAATATGTGCCAATGATTCAAAGAAACCTAGATATACACCCAGATATACTATTGTCAAACATGAAGTCTCTTGATGTTTCATACACAAATCTAGAGACAGAATCCTACTCGACGCTCTAAGGAAAACACTCTTTTAGGAGCATGAACTCCATGATCCCCACCATCCCTGATGGACCATCCAAGATATTCCACTCGATCGGGCATCAAAAATCCAATGGAACAACACCACTATCCCAATGGTATACATCCAAGAGAACACACTCATCGAATATCTCCAGCATGCATTTCATGCTGAAATATAGTAGATCTCATTACTCATATAGGGTATCTCTCCCTTCATGGATTGAGGATTCTCCAAAGCATTCTAAACCCACAAAAGGACTCACTCCCAGAAAGTGGATCCCTCACAGGATCTAATGTGAGACACTACAAACCTGGTGTTGAAATCTATAAACCACATCCAATTGGATATGAAATCACTCCAAGGTTCTTTTACGGGGATACCTCAACCCAATCCTGTAACAAATAGATATACCTCTGATATTGGATCACACCTATAATTTGTTGGGGTATAACAAAACCACATCTTATATCTTGTAGATCATATAACCTGGATAGAGGATTTTCTCCCATGTAGTCTTGGTCAGAGAGATTCCATACTCACCATCTCTTATAAATCACTCAGTAGAGGATAATACTCCCTATGATGCCAAAAACCCTACATAAACCATCTTCTTGAATAGGGGAGCATATAACTGATGATGTCCCAAACCGACTCACACTACCCACTATGTTTTGGATCATACTCCCAATGATACAAAAAATCCTGTATGGATATCATTATAGATAGGGGATCTCTATGCCTGTAGTTTTTCTCCCAGAAATATTAAAATACTAGTGTTGGAAAACTATATGCTAGAGGATCTCACTCTTACCTTCAGAGCAATTCAACAAATCTTACATTATAAAAGAGGATCATGCCCTGGACTCCAAAGAGGTATACTACAACTATATATAAGATCATCTTATCATGGGTATTGAAATCCTAACTGAGGATTTAATTCCACACAAACCCTCAATGGATCGAACCAATGTAGCTCACTCAGCTGTTGTAGATCCAAATGTTGCTAAACCAAGAGACTTACAACATCACCTCACCTCACATCTCCCAATCACATGCTGTGAAAACCTTCATGTTCTATGTGAATAATTAATAGTGTAGGAAGCTTGAAGGAATGAATATGATCCCCTTAGGTGGAGATTCTGAAGGTGTAAACTCCTCCAATAAGATATTACAAAGTGTGAAAGGGGGCCTACATGGCATGTGACCCCGCCTGAATGCTTGGTCGTGTGCTCAGACCACACAGATTAGGTGGTCATACAGTACCTAAAGACGTGTACCAGCGGTACATGGCATGTCACACCTCACCCAGACCCCTATGTGTATTACCTTCACATGGATTAGACATCCTTGTTCAGCACACAGTGTGTACCACTAGCAACAGGGAACATCTCAACTATACGACCCCTTAGTCATGTATCTTCACCGTGCCCGTGTTCTGCACCCTATTTCTATGTACTCTAACTGTGTTCGTATACATTTTCATGTACATCACACAACATCCCTATTCATTTCCTCAGGCCCCACGAAACGGGGAAACTACACGACGATTAGCCCATGATGCACATAGTGTATTTTCCAAAACCCATCTTCCCATAATGTGAAGAACACAAAACATGTTCCTCTGATATACACAATGTATAGATGGGAAATCTATCATGATTTAGCCTTTAAGTAGCCCAGATCTCTCATATTCACCCTAAAACACAATGATCAACCCTCAAGGGGTCCCCTAAAAGGGTATAAGGTCTCTAAAACATTATAATGATGCATAAAAATGGGTTTAGTACTTAAAACTCAAACCTCCAACCTCATTTTGAAACCTTGAATCTTTGAGGTTGAATAATCACTTAAAAGAAGCTACGACATGATTCGGGCAGTACTATTATCGATAATTGAGATCAATAGTGCCTTGTTTCCTTGATTCCATTCATTGTTCGTCCATCACAAATGATGGGGATATGGGAGGGGTTACCACCATGTGATCAAAATGGGTGAGGGGAGGGTGTTTTTTTAATTGTTATTATATCAATAATCCCATTAATCTCTCCACTAACTCACCTCTAACCCGAGCACCCTTTACGACAATGTTTATGTCTCAACTGGGGTAAACATGATGTTATAGGCTCAAATGTTTGTTCATAATTATGATCTGAGACTCTGATCAAGAGTTTTCTCATGTTTCAAAAGAAAATACGCATAGATGATAAAATAAATTCAATATTGTTAATATCAAAACATTGAGTCTCTCCGAGCCCCAAAACACCCCACAGACATAGGGACTGGATTCATAAAAATTCATTAGAATATTAAAATAGATTATATTCCAATACATGGGTCCCTATATTCTCCCCATCGTAGGTATTTTCATCCGAAAAATGATAAATAAAATGTACATGGGAAAGAAAATAATCTATCATAGGGGAATCCCATGCCCACAATCTCGCCAAGACCACCACAATGGTCAAAATGTATTGTCATGCTTCCAACCAGAATGAATTATGGGGAACCTCAAGGCTCACCACCCACATTTAGAACTCAACCAGGTAAAAATTTTCCAACAAAGAAGGTACGTGTCTTTTCAACTATGACATATGGGAAACACCAAGCATCTTGGTCTATATATAGTCATAGGGTTTAGTGGTACTCCACCTTATTAACTTGAAACAGAGACAAATGAAACCAAAATTAGGACACACAATTAAAAGAAAATCATCAACCACACCTTGTCACTTCCCAATTTGGGAAACATTAACTTTCCGACATGGTTTTGTATCATGTCGCAAGAACTAATCTTAGTGGTTAACATGTCCCTCATTCCTATGAGTCTGAACGTATTCCATACCGAACCATGTCATCCTAAAGTGTTTGATGTTCAATGATGATTCCAATCATATGAGGGTACCCACGAACAAAAAGGGATACCCAATCACACATATTAGGTCCTACTACGATATTCTCATAAACCATCAAACATACAACCCCACCCATAACACCAATGTAGGATGGACTCTTCCACCGCACCATGACACAATTCTTATTGGTCGACACTGACTCTCCCTCATGGGTGTTTTCATGTCACAACAAACTGTGTCTTAATGGGGGTATAATCCTTATTTATCATGCATTCAAAACTAAAATGTAAAAAAACCAATACAGGCCCTCATAGACACCATGAAAAAAACCTCAGTAAATAAGTTGAAAGAAAACTGTACATCCAAATAGTTCCTATCATTACTATTGTTTAAATTAAAAAATGCCTTTTTCCCTCAAAGAAAATGGGTCAAATGACACTATTGTTGGTATTTTTCTTCTCCCCCGTCCTCTAGCTCCATGATCTTATCATGGACCACCCATGGATGGTGGTGGCATCTCGTGTAGTCTTCCACCTCCCACTGTTACGCCAACTTCACCCCCATGTCTTCCACCCTAGGGGACTCTATGCTCGAAATGATAACTCTTACAAGGTGTTCCATCGACTGGTGCACTTTCAGTATCACGGTGGGTTATAAAATCTCTGGAAAAAATTCAAAAAATGTGGAAAATGTAAGACCACATCTCTTGGGGCTGACCACAACATACCTAGTAGCCCTAATCCTCAGACACTATTTCTTGGGACCTCCTCCTGAAGCATCAAAAAACACACAGATCCGTAATACTAGCATTGGATACTAGCTTCCGAACTAAATATTAAGGTCTCAAATCCCACATTTCTTACACTAATGGTCAGAGACTACTCTGCTAGAAATATCTCCACCATCAGGGCCCGCTCCATCACTCCATCATATGTTGGAATGCACGGTGGCACTGCTAATGCTATGAGATCCCACTGAAATATTTTCTCAATGTTGTGTGATTGTAATAACAGATCATGAACCATATTGAGGAAGTATGGTTATAGTTTTGTGATCCTCACTGATTACTCTACCATGGTCCTGCTATCTTTTCGAAGATGCAAAAGCTCTTGGATTCATACTTCCTTCAGCATGGAAGGATATAACTCCTCCCTGAAGAGATGATCAAACTCATCCCAAGAGACAATCTCCTCACCATGTGAATACATCACTAAACTCCACTATCTCCTAGTTTAACCATGAATAAGGCTTGCCACTAGGACTACCATATGATCAAAACGTGTCCTCGCAAGTTAGAAAACACATGTGTTTGCCTCAAGCCATTCATCAATTGCATGGGAGACTAGATAATGTCGGTACCTCAGAGGTCACTATATCGTGAACTCATATGGTGAAATCATCCTATGTGGATCCTCAGAATACAATTCTAGCACAACCTATTACTCAATTGGTGGTTTCTTAACTAGAAGACCACCCATAGGTATATCCATAGAACTAATTCCATACATTAAAGCCTCATCTCATAGAGGTTCATCACCACAATCACACTGCAAAACCCTTTAGGGCCAACATTATAAAGGTATCCAAAAATAAAATCAAGAGACTCCATGGTCAAATAGTACATATGGGGAGGTGATTCAAGATGGTAATGAAAAACCAAAAACTGAGTCTTATATGATACATGTTCCATAATTTCTTAGTGACTAATTTGCTAATGTACAGAGTAGAAAATAGCTTATCAGAGTCGATCAAGACCTGACCCAATGGGGCCTAATAAGAAACTCCCCAAGACTACCTCCATAGTCCATGGGTTGGAATTTAACATCAATTAGGCAATCAAACACATGGAAGGCCTTTGACTAAGGTAAATGTAAGCACTCCCGCAACATACAACTCCATGAAACACTGTAGTTATATATATAACTGAAAAGAAATGAATTCATACATATTACCCATACCAGAGTATTACATAAGTTAAAAAGGAAAAAATACAAAACCACCAATAGAAAACATGAAAATCATCCAACCTGCTTAGATGGAGTGGATCACTGTCAAATTCACTAGCTGTAAATCTCCTTTGCCAAACTCTGGTAAACACCCAGGTTGGACTATCTTACTAAGCTCCACCTACTCTTGGTCCTCCTGGGACTCCATCAAAAGCCATGTGGTCTTCACAAGACACATGATGTACTAGATAATTCCATATAGTGGTGAGTGTGAAAATACTCAATGGGATCCCCACACACCAAAAGAAAATGTAGAAATTCAAAGGAAACAATCCTCTCTACCTAGAATGAGGGAACCCAAATGATATAGAAAATCCTTCTAGACATCATCCTTGTATATACATGACTAGTTAGCTCACACCACATGTTGTGTCATCTATGATGTGAAGACACCACACATGGAAAAGCAGAAATACACCAGATATACTCATCTCAGATACCATGTCCCTTGAGGTTCCAACCACAGAGTCAGTGACAGGTTCCTACTATGGGATCTAATAAAAACACCCATCTAAAATTACATTGACCATAATTTTATTCATCTTATATGACACTCTCGTATTAGATATACACTCCATTTGAATCAATGAAACCATGAATGATGTCACTTCTAGGAGATAACACTCGATTGGGTATCATAGAGTCGATGGCACAACACTGTTGTACTATGGTAATACTTCCAATAGAATATGCTCATTGAATATCTCCACCAATAATGTCATGCTGAAAATTAGAGGATTTCGTTACTCATTTGGGGGATCTCACCCATTCCAGATCAGGGACACTGAAAACCCTAATATGACCAAAAAAGGTCTCACTCCTTAGAAAAGGGATCCCCCCTAGATCCATTGGTGGACATAAAAACCTTGTCTAGAAACATGTATACCACATCTCCATAGATAAGGAATAAATCCTAGGATCTTCTTGCGGATACCTCAACCAAATCTGGTAACCCAAGGATCTCTCTCAAATAGGGGACCACTCCAAGGATCCACTAGGGGATACGAAAACTCAATATACCATCCTATATATTATATCAATTATATAAATGATCACTACTCCTGTAATTTTTGTCACAAAAATTCCACAAAACCCATCTGGTATAACTCGCAAAGAAGGGTATCTTACTCCCAAAGATAGAAAAAACCCTATATAAATTGTCTACTATTTAAGGGATCATATAACCGATGATTGTGAAACGCTACTGACACCACTCACTACATAAGGGGAACACTCACAATGATAAAACAACCCCTAGAGGGTAATACTTCAATAAAATTTATTTCTCACCTATATTTTTTGTCTTGGAAATACCAAGAACCAGGAATAAGGAAATGATATGTTGAGTATCTTGCTCCAAACTCTGGAGGTATTCAAAAAAATCTTAAAACAAGATATAGTGTCTCTATCTGTCCTCTCTTGTGTGATACTATAACTCTATCCAACATCATCCAATCAATGTGATAACAATCATATACTGAAGATGTTGTGCCACACAAGACATTATAGGATCAAAATGTGGGAGCTTACACAACTAATGATGGTGCAATCATCATTAAACCACATGACTCACAACATCGTCTCACCTCATATCTATTACACCCAAACCATTTACACCATCACATTATACATGGAAAACTGCTCAGGATAGGATACCTGAAGGCCAAATCTAAGCCCTCGATGAGTATATTTGGAAGGTAGAAACTTCTATTTGAGGAGACTACACGTCATATAAGGGGGATACACTGTGTTTGACACTGCATAAACACCTATCCATGTCCTCTGACGACACATAATGGTTGGGCATGCGATACCACATGACATGTCATAGTGGATAATGACTTGTTTCATGTCAACTAGGCATCGTCCATGTATTCCCTTCCCACAACTTAACCTTACATGTTCATCACATGTCGTGTACACCTTGGAAGACAATGTGTTCTGACTACATGGACCCTTAGCTATGTATCATTTTTTCCCAAGTCTAGAACTTCAATTCTGAGTACTCATATTTTCTTCTTGTACATTTTCATGTACCTTACATAGAATCTCTAGATGTTTCCTCATTTTACAAGACATGGGGACACTACATTGCATGTAACCCAAGGTACACAGTGTGTTTTTCCCAAAACACAACTTCTAAAAATGGAAATAACACACAGTTTCATCCTTTGGTCTAAACACCATGTTGATGGGAAATCCATTGGTATATCACCATTGAGAACACCAGATCTCCCTGATTCACCCAAAAACAAAATGATCGGCCATCAAGGGGTCCGTAGAAATCATATATGTGTTCTACAACATTAAAATTATTCATTAACATGGAAATTGAGATGAAAAACTAAAAATGCCTACCTCGTGGTGAAATGTAGAAGTTTCTATATTGAATTGGTGATAGAAATCAGTTACTCCACCATTCGAGCCCAACAACCATCGAGATCAGAGAACGTAGATGCTTAATTTTCCCAATTTCATTCTCAGTTCATTTATCACTAATATGGGGGACATGTTAGGATCTCTTTCCATGCACACCATATAGGAACGAGGAGAGAGATTTTTTTTGAAATTTCTATTAACACAATACTCCAATTTAACTCCCTACCAACACAAGCTCCACCAACATGCCTCCAACCTAGCACCTGACACCAAAATTGTTTATCTCACACCTAGGGTAAACATGATGTTCTGGACTGAACCGAAGTATCATAATTCCTATTTGATACTATAAATGGGAGTTATTAGATTTTTAAACATAAATTGTGCATGGATGATAAAATATATATAATATTGTTAATATCACCACACTGAGTCTCTGTTGGCCCTGAAATACTGCATTGAAAAAGTGCCTGGCTTCAAGAATATTCATCGGAATATTCAAATGTATTACATGTCAAAACCCGAGTTACTAAAGTAACCACAATTCCAAAGGATAGGAGAAAATTGTAATAATATATTAATAATTTTATTAATAATTCATTATTGTTTTGTAAAACATGGTATTTCATATCATACTAGTTATCAAAAGAACTTATCTTCGTGTGAAAAACAACAAAAACATAGTGTTTCATATATGACATGTTGATCTATGTGTTTCTTAAAGAACACTATTAAACTAGTGTTTTTTTAAAATAAACATTAACTCAGTGTGGCTTGCAATTAAATCCTCCAAAGATAGATAATTTATTTAACAAAAATTAATTGATGAAAACTCAGAGTGTTACATTCTAGCCCCCTAAAAATGAATTTCACCCAAAAAATAATCTTGGTTATCAATGGTTTAATAATTCAAAGTTCCATTAATATAAACCCACATCAAAAATCTGAATAATAAAACATAATTTAATGAGGGAAAGATGGAAATAAAACTATTACCTCAACTAACACATAACTATGCTTCCACATAGGATAACACAGGTTTGAAGACAATATTGTCCATGTATTAATAGTTTAAATAATTATGAAGCTTGACTAAGGTCATTGATCCTAAGTAATTAAATGATAAATGGAATGTTAAATACCTCTAAAACATAAATTTATGACGGTTTATAAGAACATAAATTCAAAGAAAATGATGTTATTAGGATAAATATTTTTCAAAATCCTTTTCATAGAGTTGAGGAATTCATTTTATATATATAAACGAAAATAAATATAATTACTTAAATTTATTCCATTTCATATACCCAATCTCAAAATTTGGTTATACCTTTCTCAGTTTCCACATCATCTCTTCATCCATGAAATTAATGTGAATTTATCATTCTTGAAGTACTAACAGACCATGGGGGACAATGATAAGTCATCACACCTGTCATTAGTGAAAATAATAGAAACATGGTTATTATAGGTTATCCTATATGAATTAATATTTATATGGTGATATAACACATTAATCTCTAAAACCAATTCTATGGATTAACATAAGACATTCCATAAATGGAAAACCACGTAACCCTTCCAAAAGATGAATGTCCAAAACCTTATAAATAAGGACACTCAATTTATCAAAAATAGCTTAAAATTAATTCCCCTTATATATTAATGTATCTCTTGGTTGTCCCATATCAAACATTTGAATACCTTAATCAAGTATTCTCTTGAAATATTGTAATAACTTGAATTACTATAGAACTATAAGGAAAACATTTATTCTTCCACATTCTAGGTATAAAACTATACTTTATTAAATATATTCCATAGATCTAACAATTCTATAAATTCCATCAATGATATCATAAACCTCTTTTTCATCAGACACTTAATCACTTATACGGTAATTATTCACATCCACTTTAATTATTCATATAATAGATATTAATCCAAGTTAAAAATAGATCATCAAAATTAGGAACACATTGAGGGTAATAGTTCCTTAATATAAATATCACCCTTCTATGAAATCAGTATTCTATTTCATCATCACCATTAAAAATATCCTTTTCAATCCTTAATGAAAAACTTATACTAAAAATACTTACATATTTCATGATTTATATAACATAATATTTGAATTCCAACACGTAATTACTTCATTAATTAAACTACCTTCTAAAATAATTAACTATGATTCATCATCTTATTCCATAATAACCCTTTCCTAGAATATGAAATATGAATCATGTCTTAACATTTATCTAACTATATTTAATCATGCTTTTGGACAATACTATTAGAAAAACACATACCAATCATATGTCATTTGTGGTATTTTCATCATCAACAAAAAACCATTACTCATAAAACCATATTGAGTTCCTCCATGAGATTTCCTCATAAGATATCAATTTTCAGAATTCCGATACTTTCCACATAAAAAACATTCAATAATTGATAATACCTAAGGGAGATCAATATTCTCAGTAATTAAAATCCTCATTTTCCCAATAAATTACACACGTTGTGTCCTTCTTCCCCACACATAATAAATGTTATCATTACTTTACCAAAATTCCATGAAATTTTACGCTATTTTTAACTATCCATAGACTTATCTAGGGATAAGTTCCAATAAATATCATTAGAAATATCAATTGGGATCTCATTAAAGTTTTCTCATCCTAGTTTATGATTTATTAATAAACCCTTACTTTGATACCAACTATAGTTACTCATTATAGACATTAATGGATTTTACATCATTTTATATGAATATTCAACTCATTTAAAAATTATATTCCAAATGAAAATAATAATTTAATGCAATTGTAAACATGGGAAACAATAATTTTACTTGCTAAAATATATTATATGTTTCAGAAATGATGTACCAATTTAGAACTCCTGCATAAAACCTTTATTCATGTCATGGGGAAAGGAAACATGAGAAATGGAAATATCAAATGATTATTAATGGTAAATAGAGTAGATACAAAATAATAACATGAGAATAAGGGTATGAGAATATAATAATAACAATTAAATATCATTCCCTATATATAAAATATCATATACATGAGTCATGGAATAATGATTGGTAGTTCATATGACATTAATCATAAGGGAAACAAGGGAATAAACAAAAATATCATAGAATAATTTTACAACATGATACTTTTTAGTCCCATAACCATATCATATCATAATCTATAAGTAAAATATAATTTTGAAAACTAATCAGAAAACTTCATGGGGGCCTCACCAACTGGGTAGGACACACCACCATCCCTAGTCACATCCCATTCATTATAGTAGAATGGATTCACACCCTAAACCATTTAATGGTAAAAAGTTTACTCCCAATAACATCTTAGTTTAAAGGGTTCACTCCCAAGACCATATTAGTATTCAATGTTCACTCACAATACAATCTTAGTAGTCATGGTTCACTCCCAATATCATATTAGTTGTCAAGGATCACTCACATGACCATCTTAGTGAATAAATTCATTTATTGAACCATATTTACTCCTCGTTCAATCCTTGTTTTTCACATGAGATATATATCATTACCCAATGAATTGGATGGAGATATAATTCCCACATGTCACATAATAAAATGATACATATGTCTGTCATAAGATAATAAAACATACATCACATCATGATCCATAAAAATAGATGGGTTTCATAAACATGTTAACATAACCCATGAAATGTAATAGGTATCATAAAAATTTAATCATATCATAACCTATGGAAAATAGTTTAGTTTCATAATTATTTAATCATATAATTACTTATGAAAAGAATAATGTTTCATAAAAAGTAATCATGGTATAACATTTGGAAGAGAAAAAGGATTCATAAAAAACTTTTCATTATAATCCTAACCATTCAAATAAATAAAAAAGAATGGTATTCATAGATCATAACCATAGTAAAACATATTTAACATCAATAGATGT
Organism: Viscum album; assembly: GCA_963277665.1. Taxonomy (NCBI): domain Eukaryota; kingdom Viridiplantae; phylum Streptophyta; class Magnoliopsida; order Santalales; family Viscaceae; genus Viscum; species Viscum album. Next base: position 1,607,935,528 of record OY728121.1, read on the forward strand.
CATCATAGATGGAAAATAATTTTTAGAAATATTTGAGAAACTTTTATGGGGAAAAATATATTTTCATTTAAAAAACATGAAAATCCTTTTCTTTGATAATATCCAATTCAGAATATATAAATGAGTATTTTATAATAATTTTAAACATTTCATGAACATAAAAAAATTTGGAAAACTTTTTCATTGAAAAGATCTTGGAAAAAAAATAAAAGAATATTTGAAATCATTGTAATAAATTTCTTCAAAAATAAACTTATGAAAACATATAAAGAAAGATTTGAAAATAATTTCAATAAATTCATGAACATAAATTTTTTTATGAAAAACAAATTATTCAAAAATAGATATGAAAACATATAATGAAATATTTAAAATCATTAACATACTTTTCATTGAAAATAAATTTTTGATAACATATAAAGTAAGCATCAAAATATTTTTAAAAAAAGTAAAAAATAAAAAACAATTTAAAAATATTTCACTTGAAAATGAGCTTAAAATAAATTTTTTCAAAACAAACCTAGAAAACATGGGTTTTTTATAAAACATATTTCCAACTACAGGGAGAAATGATGTCGGAATTTCTAAAAACATTTTCTCTATTATCATAAGTTCAAAAGTGTGGGAAAACTGTAAAATTACATGAATATAAAATGAATATCATGTATATAAAAACATTCATGAAAAATATTGAGATATGGATCACAATATCTCATCAATAGAATCAAAATCATGAACAATGCCGATAAACGATGAGATTGTAACAATAGACAATTATAACCTTGGAAACTGTGAATCCCAATCACTATGAAATAATAACCTTTATTTAAGCTTAAAATAATTTCAATGGAATTATATTCATGATATAACCTGTAAATTTATATAATATACAACTCATAATAGAATATTGGTTCATAAGAAAACATGTATCAATAAAGGGAAATTAAAACAAAAATACCATACCGATTTTGTTACATCTGAACCGTAAAACCCCAAGAAATAGATTTCAAATAATTGATATTAAAATACCCATAAACTTATATATAATGTTCATACATTAAATTCATGGGAATTATATGCACCATAGAGAAGAAATGTGTGGTAAATTAAGCATAAGTCCCACAGAAATAAAAGTGATCCTAGAAATCCACTTACTACTTGAGTATCTTCTGAATCATGATATTTATTAAAGAATAACATAAATTGAAACATTTTAATAGAAATTAATTAATTATTTAAATTATATAACATATCCTAAGGTACTATATTCACCACATAATAAGAATAGGTGGTGAATGTGTAATACATCTCAAATAAATAAATAAGAGATGAGAAAACTCTTACCATGAGTCTTGACTCTCATTATTCGTGTTCTAACATCATGTATAATAAATATTAGTTTATTGTTAATATATTAGTTAAAATTATAAAATTATATATTAAAATATATTATTTTATTAAGATCTTTTATTACCATTTATTTAACTATTTCATTTTAATGTTATATATCGTTTAATAATCTCTTTCTTTTCCCAATATGTTTAGACTAATTATTATTGAAACACTTACGTAGATAATGATTTATTTAATTTCAAAAATAATAATATGATATAAATATAATATTTATTTATATTTAGTATATAAGTATTTATAAAATTCCATAAAAGATAAAAATATGAAATGAAATTCAACGTTCATGGAGACGATAGGCCGTACCCACAAATGAATGTTGTTTCTATTTTATTATCATATTGAAAAAAATAAAGCAAATTAAATATATGAATAAATATATTTATATTAAATTATAAATATTATTTCATATATATGATATATTTTTACTAAAAACATCCTAAATTCATTCCTTGTACAACGCGAACTAATCACATCACTTTGAGGAGGCGGTAGTCCACACATCAACAAATGAAGTTATCGTATTCCCACAATATGGAGAGAATTAATATATGTGATATATAATAATTATATAACAATAATGAAATCATAAAAATAATATATATAATATTAAAAAATAATTCCATCATTTTTCATAGCCTTGAATAGATGTAATTGGAGAATGATTATCATCGGTTTGTGAGGTGGTAGTCCACTATAAACTCAAATAGTGACTGTATATCCCCTTAAATGGATGTGGGTGTGAGTGTAAGTTGTGCCTATAACATAATGAAATAATTATATTTATTATAATATTTATATTTTATAGTAATTAAATAATAATAACTGATATTGTATTAGAATGAAGTAAAAAAAATGTTCTTGTTGAAAGATATTACCTCTTCTTTGGGTTTCTCCTCTTGGTTTGCACCCAAGGGATTCCTTGGTTGGATTTATTCCAAAAATGAGGCCGCTATGATAAAAGGATTTAATATTATAGATTATATGGTATGTATTATAACAATCCAATAGGCTTTAGCAGTGTGAAAAAGTTATAGGGGAATGTGCCATTTTAAAGAAGCGGAGGAGTTACATTCATGTAAATATAAAATGGTAAACACTATTGGGAGGCATTCCTTATATAATGTTCCTAAAATAATGGTACATTATTGATAAAATTCCTGATATGGTCTAAATAAGTCCTTAAAAACTCTTCTTTACGTTTTTCTATGTCATTTTCCCCCTTAAGTTACTATTTAACCACTAAGTAAACTCTTTTTAACCATTATCTGGTTAAATAATTTTAATTCTTTTCAATAATAATTTTTTAAAAAAACTAAGTTGAATGTAAAATAATTTCCAAATTATTATTATTAAAATTATTGGTTCAATTTTACTATATTATAATCACTTATGTAGTAGAAATTAATTAATAATTAATCACGTAGACAGGACGAGACAATGGGTTTTTAAAATAAAAATGTGCATAAGATTGAATTCTTTTTTATCCAATTTCATTGGGAAATTGATTCCAATGATCTAAATTGTATTAATATATTTTTAATTTATATAAATATACTTTAAAATGATATAATATATTTTTTATTTATTTAAATAAATCATATAAAAATGAAGTTTTGATTAAAAATTCAGTATTTTTCAATATTCATCCAAAAATGAAACTTCTCAGAAAAATAAAAAAAAATTAACCGTAAGTTAATTTTTACATTAATATTTAAAAACTAAAGTTAATTTTATAAAATAAAATTTATAAAATTTACAAAAATATATTTACAATTGTTGTCTGTTTAATATGTGGTAAAATTACCGTGTGGTAAAATATATATATTTATGCATAAAATTGGTTTTATTCTTATCTATGGTCTATAAAACACATAATATGAAAAGTAAATATTATATTTAATATATATGTATATATATATTTCATTAAAATAAATTATCTAATGTTTTAAAAATAATTTATTAAGGTAAAACTTGTTTGATTTTATAAATATGGTTTCCCAGCAATATATTTCATATATTTTTAAAAGGATTTTATTTTCATTTCTAGTTAATTGGTCACAAAATTATTCTTCTTATATACATTTTTGAACAATATTTTAATAATATAATTAATATTAATGATAACATTCATTATACCAGCTAAAATTCAACTTTAATAATATGCTAATAATAATATTAATAGTACATATTAGTTTTGTTATACTGGGTCTTGCATGTCACACATGTTATCAAAAGAACTCTGCATTGTGTGTCAGAAAATAAAAACAATGTTTTTTTGTAATGAAAGGTAATTTAAGTGGATTTTTAGTGAAATCATAACATAGTGTTGTGTATAAATAAATCTAAACTCTATGTAGTCTGCAACACAATATATCAAAGAAATTTAATTTATTCCAAAAAGAATTATTCATGATAACTCAGGTTATAACTAGAAGTGATCATAGTTGTCATATTTTTAGATACCTCTCATATTCATATGATGGTGGTCAAATTTTAATAGAGATATAGATAAAACGTGATCAGATATTGGGTGTCTTGGGTTTGATTCCCTAAAACCAACCATTGTGTACATTATCCTAACATGTAATCATATTTTTTAATATTAATAAACATTATATCAAATAAATGTTTTCTTTAACCATGAAAAATTTTATGATAATTTCGTAAGAATATTTGTCACACTGAAAGTTCATAGAAGTTCCCCACTATGATGAAAACCCAAATGTTCCACGATAGTATAATTAAAAATATTTTCTATTTAAATATGATAATAATTGAGGGACATAATTGATATAGACTATTAGGGGTGGAGAATCATATTACATTGAGGAACCTTATCAAGGTGTACTTCCATAGTAATATCATGTGTCAGATATTATGAGAACTAAAACCTTCAAAAAAATACACACTTATATGTTACATTAGATGTACCTATATTCAGATCTATGTATTTATCATAGACATTACAATTATTATCAAGGAGTATTTCTTGTCCTGTAAATTGATTTTTCGAAGAAAATTGTGATGACATATGTTCACTGTGAGGTGGGATACATTAGGTGCATCATAATTATTATTTAATTAATGGATAATGTGAAAAATTATTTGTCTCTTATTTTATTTAATAAAATTTGATATACTATGCCCTTTGATGGAAATGATATAGGCTAAATAAATCCATGGACATGGTGTGCTACAGAAATGTTGAATTTATGAAAATTCAAAGAAAGATATATTGGGAATAAAGGTTGATGGCACTAGCATGAAACCTCCTTGATTAAAGATATCATGATGAAGAGATTTTATTACAATATAGGAATATGTATCTTCTACAATCTCTTTGCAACATTTACATCATTTTATATGGGTTTATTGGAATGTTTATAGATTCTAACCTTTGACTTTAGGCTTACTTGCCTAAAATTACTAATAAAAAGGTTTATTGGTACACATAGTTAGTGTATCCAGAATCCAAGTTGAATAATAAATTATTTTGTTTTAATTTAACAGCATTAATAAAAAGTATTCCTAAACATGGTTTAATAATTATTCATTTTATGTTGATGGAATATATTTATTCACAATTTATTCAAGAGAATATTTTTGATCAAAAATTTTATAAATTTTTATTTTCTATTTAGTCAATATAATTTTTTTTATTTATAAGATAATAATGCAGTAATATTTATTTATTAAACGAATTTTCATTATTCAAGGACCAATAAATATTATGGATTAATAGAGGGCCGAGTTTAATTTTCTGGTAAGAAACAATATATATTAAATATTATTTGATCAAATAATATATTTTTCAATTATTGAGTTTAGTGACTATCGAGAAATAATAATATTATAAGTATTATAGTCAGGTTGTTCTGTAGGGAATAAATAAATAATAAATGGTGCTTGTGAGATTATTTTTTAATCTTCCTAGCTGGAAAAAAATCCAGTTACATTATTTTATATGAAATCCAAATCATTTTTTTGTACACAATGAAATCTGGAGAAACATATCAAAACCTTATAGAGGTCACTTCTCCAGGAACACTCCCAGAAAACGTAGAGTGATATCACTTCCACTTCTACTCTCGATTCTAGAGTGATAAAAAAGAATCCTTTGAAAGCGATTATTGAGGAGATCATAGTTGAATGATGAATGTGATAGGATCCACCACACCAGAACCAAGATATATCTATGGTTGATGATTTTTGTAACATTTTCGAATTACAGATAGAGGGAATCTTCCCTTGATTTTTATAATGAAATGATGGTACAATGTAGATCCATTTTTAGATCCATCAATGTGGAAATAATTCTCTCAAGGTAACTATTCCTTTAATTAAATTATTTATTTAAAATAGGTTATTAATATGTGCTCTAGTTCTCTCATTTTATCCATTATATATTTTTATTTATTTAATTCAGTTTATCATGGTATTTATCATCATATAAATTTCAAATTGATCCTCGATCCTGAAAAAAAAATGCTAGTAATGACCCATCACATTCTTCAACAGCACACATAACCTTCATGTTATATCTTAGGGTCACATAATTATTATAATTATTTTAATATTTTTGATTCACTTACTTATATGTAATGAGTATTCAATTCCATTTTAATCGTTATTTTAATAAATAGTGATACGTACTTATTCCTCTTTATTTAAGATAAATATAATATAATTGATTAATTTTATGAGTGAAATAAATTTAGGGATCTCATCTAAATGTGAAGATAAATATATTGGGATAACTTAAGAGTACATACCCTGAAACATAGAGGTACATGTTGTGTATTAGTGTTTAATTCACTAATAATTAATTATGAATTAATTCATTTTTTATGCTTTTATAACACTAGGTGAATTTAATTTTACACCACCTATTGACCAAGAATTCCTAGAACATAGTGATCTAGAGTATGTTCCATGTAACTTTAGTACATGGTGTGTAGTCCATTAGTCATAGACATGGTTTTTATCTTTATACAAGACCAATCAGACTGTTGACTCTGTAACTCAGAGACCTAACAATGCATATCCTAGGTACACACTATGTACTCTAATTATTTCACTGGCATTATTACAATCTAGGTTCCCAATCATGTTCTTTGAATAGATGGAGAGAAAATGTGTTCGTCGTATTACTGGATGGTACATTCTATGTACTGATTCCAAATTATGTTGATTTAAATATTAATTTGTTATACTATAGAGACATTATCAACATTCTCTTTTTTTGTTATTAAATTTATAAGATACACCATGTGATGGGTTTTAATATATATAAATGTTTATTTAATTTTAGTGTAATGTTCAGATCTGCATACCATGTTTCTGTCATACTAATGTCATTTCCCTACATTCATTGAATCCTATCATGTGATAAAAAATCATGTAATCTGTGAAATAATTAAGTTCATAGTACACATAATGGTGTCATGTTATATGTTGTGTATGTCACATGTCTTAAGATTAAATTGTATATGGGTATAATACATGTTGGGAAGTCAAGATGAATGCTCACCATTTTTCCACTAAGATACATTAATGTACACTATTTCATTTATTTAAATTAATTGCATTTATTTAAAATTATAATGGACGAGAATATCAAGGAATATAGGCTGAGAATGAATATTAAAGAATTGATTAATTTAAGAAGATATTTAAATGATTTGAGCGTGATTTATTTTGAATATGATCAAATATAATTTAATGATAATTTTTTTAAATGCATGATTTTTTCTATACATTTTTTTGATAAGGACCATAGAGTATATATTTTTATTTGATTGGTTTCTTTAAATTTAATATGAAATTAAATTTATGGAATGTATTCCTTCTCTACACATTTTATGTAAGGCCCTTCAAGAACATGGATTATTTTATGTAAACCCATTTCCATCACCTATGTGAGTGTAATATCATATGTAAGAGATGGAGCTCCAGAGACAGTGGATGATGTTCTTGTTTAGAGTGATGGTGAAACCAATCTAAGAGAGATACATAGGTGGATGGGTGGAAAGATTTAACGAGAATATTAATTAGTTAAAGTTGTTTATCCCTTAGGTCGATGGCTAGTTTTTCATCTTCTATATAATATATCTGTAGTCAACTTTCGTGAAAAAACCATTTTTTTAATTTCTATCAAGTGGAATGGTTATTTCATTATAGATTATTTTCATGATTACATTAATTAATTATTTAAAAATCATGAAATATATAACTAAAATAAATTCTCCTATACATAAATATTATCTAAGATATGGTTAATCACTTAATTAAATCCACTTAATATTGAAAATCATGTAATAAATATAATAATTTCAAATTTACACCTAAAAGATAAAATACATCAATTATATAACTATTGTCGGTATAGCCATCAACTACTTCCGTTAAAATTGAATAGTTGTTTAAAGTTGTTACTAGCCAAAGTTAGAGGGATATCAATTGTCAGGTAATTATAACATGAAATGTTTGGTTGAATTCACTTAGTTTACAAAATGTATTGACTTCCAATGTAGGTCATGGACTTATTGAGAGTAAGGGGTTGAAGAAATACAATTTATGCATTTCAAGATTGGGGAGTCCACTCAGAAGATCAAGGAAATGCGAGTTAATAATGTGGGAATTTGGAATTCCAACCTAAAACCCTTAAAATTACTTGACCATCCAGAGATGGGGTAATGATATGGGGGATATGGATCCTTGCAACTATAATTTCCTAAAAATAGTATATTTTGAAGCCAGTGGTGATGGATATTGGTTTTTGATATAATAAATGGAGTTTAATAGATATAATATTTATTTAGTTATCTAAATTGTATCAAATAGAGTATTATATCTCCTTCCATATTATTTTTAGAAACAAAAATAAATATTACTTACAAAATATCACTATGATCCAGACATGGCATGGATAACCAACTCAACCGAAAAAATTTCCATCAGTGTAAAGAAGCGCTTTTTTGTTATCCTATGCAATGAGAGAAAATTATATGTGATGCAAAAACCAATTCTTGATCCACTTGGTAATGAGGAGGAGTTGTCTCTCTAATAGAAAAAAATTGAATTATTCTATATATGATCAATGTTTCATACAATAATCCATGACCAATGAGATCTTGATTTAACCTGGGGACATGGATGTGTACAACATGATGTCTCACCATTATGATCTCTATCAAGAAAAGGAAAGTCAAGAGTGATATTAGTTCTCTAATACTTTATGGAAAAATAATCATGGATAGTATTATATTTTTGGGCCTCATGTAGTTATTATTATTAGCTACATTGAATTCTTAGACATCATAGTTATTAAATTCCTGGATAATTTGCAATCAGATCTCATACCTTCCTCACTACCCAATTCCATCCCCAATTTTATTATCAACTAAAAGATGATAAATAACGAGAATATACTTTTGAAACTTCTTACATTGATTCTACATGTGGATAAGGACATGGGGCATTAAAATCCTTTATTCCATATGGTTAGTAAGAAAATGAATAAAACATAAAGGGGGGGGACAAAATTTTCCTGAAAGTCCTAAGAAATGTCTTTTCAAGAAGAGGAAGATATAGGGGAATGGAAAGTAAAAATAGTGATTATGTTGTTCATGTGGTAATAAGGGACATTTTATAAATAAATACACCATAAATATAGGGGAAGATAAAATTTTTTTCATTATTGAGTTTGATATTTAAATATATACACATTTGGTAATGGAAACAGCTTTTGGTGACCACATTTTTAACAAATGCATGGAAAAAGTATATTCAAAAATGATTTTAAGAGGATAGATGAATTTTTAAGTTTGAAATGGTGTAAGGCGATCTTTTCTAGTGATATGTGACATTCACCTTTCATTTACAATAGTAACAATATCGGTTTTAACGGATTGTAATTATATACCATCGGTTACCAAGAACATAACTTCTCTATCAATCCTAGATGTATATGAAATTATTTTCATGTTTATAAATAAATTTTATTTTCATTTATAAATAAAAAATATTTTACGGTATGGTTCATATAAAAATAGTATTTATGTATTAAGTTAGGAAGACCATGTAATAGAAATAGAAAAAGATTCTCGTACACAGGACTCGTATAACACCCAACTATGACATCACTATCATTGTCATGAAAATGAGAACAATTTGAAAAAGATGTATGAATATTTTTATTTAGATTCTTTTGAGATAAAACCAATTGAAATATTTCATCCCTATTTATAGGGAAAAATTACCAAACCACCATTCACTAGACCATGTGAATCATCCACATATATTTTAGGAATTATGCACACTAATGTGTGTGGACAATCTCTAGTAAGGGAGAGATTGGGTTTTCTTACTTCATGAATTTTATAGGTGAATTGAGTTGATATGGATGTGTCTACTTTATGAGGTATAAATCCATTTACTTTAAGGAAATTAAATGAATTCCAGATTGAATTTGAGAATAAGCATGCAATAGAGATAAATAAGTATCCATCAGATAGAGGTGGTGGATTTATTAACTAAGACATTATCATATTTTTTTTGGATTTTGGGATTATATTACAACTCACTCCACCTTAAAAACCATAGCGTAATTGTGTTAAATAAAGGTTGAACCATACCTTGATAGTGATGGTAAGGTATATGATAAGTTTTGCAGATATTCTATTATAATTCAGGGGATATGAATTACAAAATGCGGCATATACATTAAATATTGTACTAACTAAAGAAGAAAATGGAATTCCCACTGAGTTATGTAGGGGAAAGAACCATGTTTTTTCCCTTACATGTCTATGGGGTTTTCAATAGTTTTTTAAGGCCTTCTTAGGAAATAAAAAAACCATAGGGAAAAGTGTATCTTTATTGGCTATCCTAAGGAAACAAAGGGATACCACCTATATAACCCCTCAGATAATGAAGTGATTATTTCATGACAAAGCCATAATTCATCAGAGGGACCACATCCTTAAAAATTATAGTGGGTGAAATATTGACTTCAGTGAAGATGATTCTCATGATTTAATAGAGTTGGTATAGTGATTTACTACATAGGATCATAGAGAAGAACGATTTCCTGAAACACAAGTACTCCATAGGAGTACAAGAGAGGTAAGAAGATAATATAGTTATCTTTTTCTATTCACCAATGAGAGTGACTCATTATTGGTCGAAAATTATTAACCCCTCTCCTATAAAGAGGAAGTATAGAACTTATAAGATGCAATATGGAATGAATGCATGAATTATGAAATTGATTACATGTATTGGAACAATTTATGGTTTCTGGTCGATGAAAAAATTGATGTAAATCCCATAAGCTTCAAAAGGGTATTAAATAGAAAAATGGAAATGGAAGTTAAATTAAATACCTATAAATTAAGGCTATCGGATAATGGTTTTAAATAACATTAATAAATTCACCAAAATAAACCATTTTCACCAGTTTCTATGTTTAAATCTATCATAATTATACTTTATATAATACCTTACCATGACTATAAAATTTGGTAGATGGATTTCAAAACAAATATAATTAATGGAAACCACTAGGAAGATTTATATATGACACTATAGGAAGGGTTTGTGTATCCAAGTTATTCCAAAAATAATTTCATGTCGTATATAACTATTTATAGATTAAATAATGAATCTAGGTCATGGAACATTCAATTTTTGGAAGCTATAAAATAATTTGTTCATTTATAATGTATGCGAGCGATGTGTTTGCAAGTGGTTTAGTGGAAGTTAATTCATTATCTTAGTATTATATGTTGATGACATAATCCTTACTGGAAATGACTTACCAATCAAATAGTCTATTAAGGATGGGTTAAACAATTGTTTCTCTTTGAAGGAGTAACATGAAGACACATAAATCCTAGGGATCAATATCATTCCTAATAAATAAAATATGATTCATGTAAAATTTCAATGTACATATATTGATGAGATAATAAAGATATTTAGTATGGAACAATCCAATACGGGATTGTTTACAATGTCACATGGTACACATCTTTCTACAAAAATGTGTCCATGAACATAATAGGAGGAATACATAATGAGTAAGATCCCATAAACTAGAAGAAAAATGATGAATCATGCATTAATGTTCATGTAATAGACTTGATGTTTCTTATGAATTGAGCATGTTAGGTATATGTCTACAATATCAAGGAGAAAAATAGTCATATACTTTTAAGGTTATCCTCATGTATCTGAGAAGATCTATGGATTTTCTCACGGTGTAAAGAAGACCCATGGGGAATGTCATCAGGGTTTATACTTATTCTAGTTTTCAAACAAATCAGAATGATTTGAAGTCATAGTTAGGATATTTTTTATTTATCAATGGAGGAGATGTGATATGGAAGAGTTCAATGCAACTAGTTTTCACTGATTTTATAACAATGTATGAATATATAACAGGTTGTTATGTTTCCAATGATGTATTTTTTATATGATACTTCTTGCAAATCGTGATGTACCTAATATTAAATACCTTATCACATTTTCATGTGATAATATTATAATGGTGGAACATAAAAAAAGAGCCAAGGTGACACTAATAGATAAAGAACGTACACTGAAATTATCACCTCTAGATGTATTTTTCTCAAAGGGTTGATGTTTAATAATTTATAGTTCTTATAGAATAAAACATGGTGTACCCCTTTACAGAAGTTTTATCATAGAAGAATCAAGAGCTAGAAAGTATACAGTTGTTAGTATATGGATGTAGTTAAAGTGAGAGTTTTATGGAGTTAGTTCTCAAGAACATACTACTAATTACTTGATCATAACCTATATTCATAGTTTTAAATATTAATAAACTCTTATTCACATAATGATCATTCTCCTTTGTGAAATATTATGTGATAATATCATAAGAGTAGTTGTCGTACTGAAAGGTCATATGAGATCCATGTAATGATGAGAACCTAAAATTTCTATCAAATTATTCATAAATATATGTTATATAGCCAGATGATATCATTTTAATGACCAAAATGATACATGATAACAATGGAGGAGACTCAATGGACTTTGAGACACAATTTCATGGTGTATTCCGTTGTTAATATCTACTATTGGATATTATTAGAATGAGACCCACTATTAAGAAATACACATTAATATATATCATTGGATGTTCCTATATTCATAAATTGTTATTTATACTTATAATAATAATTATTATTAATGATTATTAGAAGTCGTGTTATTTGTTTATATTGAAAACCCTTGTGAAGATATATGTTTAGAATGAGGTGGGATGCATTTGGTGTGTCAAAAGTAATATTACATTAACGAATAATAATGGAATTGAGTTTTCCTTTATCATTTTAAATATAAGTTTATATATTAGTCCCTTTGATTGAAATGATATATCCTATATAAATTCACATCCATCGTTTTTTATATGTAAGTTTGATTTTCAAAAATTCAAACAATAAACATCGATCACATTGGTGGACAGAATCTTCATGCAACCTACTTGATTAGAGATATCATGATTAATGGATTTTATTACACATTAGGTTTCTGTATATGGTATTATTTCATTTTGGAATTTACATTATTCTATATGGGGTTTTTTGGAGTTTTCTAGATGCTAACCCTAGACTTTATGCTACTTCTACTAATGCCACAGAGAAAGAGGACTATATGGTCACACACTATGTGTATCAATAATTTTAGTTAAAAAACATAACTTTTAATTATTATTTAAATATTTGAATAAATATTATTATTTCATGTTGATTAATAATTATTCATGTTTTATGGATCAAATATATTTCATCCACATTTAATCGAGAGAATAATATGTGATAAGAATGTTTAATAATTTTTTATTTTCAATCCATTGAGTATAATATTTATTTAATTATTGGGGAATAATGTTTTAATAATTTTTATTAAATATATAGTAATTTTTCTTGGAATAATAAATATAATGTATGAATGGTGGACTTTGTTTGATAGCCTAGTGAGAAATAATATATGTTGAATATTATTTGATTAAATAATAATTAATTTTAATTTGTTAGTTTAGAACCAATCCAGAATTATTATTATTATTATTATTATTATTAACATGGGATTCCATAGGGATTAAATACATAACAAAGGGAACTTGTGAAATTATTTATCTCTAATGATTGTATTATAAAATCCAAATTATATTATTTTTCTTAAGAGTGAATTCATTTTGTTGTGCCCCACAAAATTTGGAGAATCCTCTTGAAGCCCTTGATCTAAATAACAAAGAGTGGTATTACTCCTCCTTCCTCTATCATGTATATAGAGATTAATAAAAATACTTTTTAAGTTATTCTCAATGTGGTCAAAGGTGGATGACACAAGCATTAGGATCAGTCACGATAGCACCTGGAGATTTTTATGGTGATGTTCAGAGATTTTTGAACTCATGTTGAATACTGCAAGAGATAATAATCCCTTGATTCCTAAAATGATATTATATTACAACATAGACCTAGTTTCATATCCATCATTGAATAAAGAGTTCTCTCAAGGTAAATATTTAATTCTGTTAATTAATTATAAATATAATTTGATTATCATGCGCTCGTTTTCCGATGTTTTATCCATTTTAAATATTCTTTGATTCAATTCCTTGGATCAAGAAATTTATCATAATGTAAAAATAATATTGATCATTAATCATGAAATAAATCAATACTTGAAACAAGTCATCACATTCTTCTATAGTTCTTAGAACCTTTAGGGAGATTGATCGAGTTATTATGGTATATAAAATAAGTTATTCTATATATTTTATTCGAATCATAAAATTTATTTGGATAGATTTATATTTTAAAAAAACTTTTATTATTAAAGTTTTCATGGAATAAGAAATGTAGATTATTTTGATAGTACTTCACATATAGAATTAAAAAACAATTTGGGGGTTTTTCCACAAAGTGGGATATTAACCCAACTAACAATACTCCTTCTACACTTCGAAAACATAGAGTTACATAGGGTCATTCAATGTGCCATTTAGGTCATAAAGCTCACTATGTGTTGTTTACTCCTGGATAGACAGTTTAACAAGGATGTTCCAATATATCATGGGGTGGAAACAATTTATATTAAAGATGGATTTCAATGATTTTTCTTGTATTAATAATTTTAAATTATTTTTATGATATGACTTTGGGGTTTTGATTTAAAAGGATCGCTAATTTGGTATTTTGTGATGATTTTGGAAAATCCCATCGAGGTTAGTGGATTTGATGCATTATATGATATTGAATAATCCATTTTTTATTTATTTATAGATTATAATAATGTAATTATTTTCATATTATTTTTTGTTATAAATCATTCTAATAGTTGAAATATGAAAAAAATTTAAATTACATTTATGAAAATTCCCTAATGAGTAAATAGTTTTTTTAATAACATAAAAATATTTTATTTCAACTTCCTGTTTAAATTTAATGAGTAAAAAACTAGAATGTTTTTAACATGACTTGATTTTACTATTTTATGATTTTTCTCATATAAAAGTTTTAGAAAAGGGGACCATTTCATAGTCATTTGGGAATGTAGGGAATTTCCAATGACTTTTTGGGAACCTGGGATGTTGAAATGACATGTAGGAAAATACGGATATTCTAGTGTCTATAAGGGAAAAATATTTTCCTACTACTTTAATAAAATTGGGTTTTTAATGGTTTTCGAGAAATGGGTTGTTTCTAGTTATTTGAGAAAATAGACAGTTCTTCTTTTGAAATGAGAAAAATGGGAAATTTTTTAATGAGGATCCTTTAGGCGATATTATATAATTTCACAGGGGGATTTAAAAAATGATTTATTTTATGGTATTTTTATCCAATGTAATTTTATTTTTGATAAAATTGTATTAATTTAAAATATTGTTTTAACATAGTATTTAAATTCTTTTAGTTTATCAAATATTTAATTTAGAAATGTTCTGATTTATCATTTTTTTAGAATTTAATTTGATTGATTTGGATTACTCATAGTTATTTATTTGAGTTTTAGGGATATTCTATTGATATAATACTCAACAATTATATATATGCATCAGATGATATGTATACATGATTGGACATGATATATGTAAATGAAATATATCATTGTTTTTCAATATATGGTTATAAATTCATTATAGAGACATGAAATAAACAGTTTTAATATGTTCCTAGAAGTTGAGTAGCATTAATTCACTTAGGCTTGCATGCATTATTATGATTTGGATATATGTTTTGTAAAACTTATTTTCTTCTCCATTATAAAATTCATTTTTTAAATGAAAGATTTTTTACTTATCACAATCATTTTTATACACTATGATGTATATGTTGCGGGAAAAAACTCCTCAATATTTTAATTTATCCCTTGTAACTTGTTTCATGTGACGGGTAGTCAGGGGAATGTTCTTGATGATAATAGGTGATTATGATCAGGAGTTAGAATTTGGTTCCCTGTGTTGTGTTGTTACATCTAGAAATTTATTGAACTCATAAAAAGGATATAGAACATGTTATATTAATATATATATATATATATAAATTATTTTTAAACTTAATATATGAATTAAATTTAGATAGAGTCCCAGAAACACATTTGAACATCTTTTTTAAATTTGAGTATATATTCAAAAGGAAGGGTAAAATATATTACTAAATTTAAAACTAGAATGTTTTAAATGATTTTAGAAACATAGGAAACATGTAAAATTAAATGATATTCTTAAAATATCAAATTAATATTATCCATAAATAGAAATTTAATTATATTTCAACATAATTCTACAGATTATTATCCAATAAAGACATAATTATTTCAAAACGTGGGAGATGTAAAAAAAATTATCTCTTTTGTGTTATTTCATGGTTTGTATGGCAGAATATATATTATGGGATGGTTTTTGAGAAAATATTTATGACTAATAAATTATTGAGATTTAATTTATTTAATTAAAAAATGATAAAAAAAATTAATACTTTCCAAATGACCACATATTATCAACCTAATACAAGGGTAATATATGAAAAATAAAAAACCACATATTACTTATTTTTTGATGTGAAGGTTTGTAAATAAGAGTTCTCATCATTTTTTTGAGATACTTTCTGTTGAAAATAAATTATTTCAATATATGTATTGTATTCATAATATGAATAAAACATGAAAATTATCCAATTTTTTATTCAATGATGGCTTGGTATTTTAAAATAATATGAAATGGTAAAAATGGTTGCTTGATTTTAATCTAAAGTATAGTTTTAAGAAATTTATTCATTTAATTTATTCATTTAAAAATAATGTAATGATATTATTGTTAAAACAATAATTTTAAAATTTTACATATATTTTTAGACAAAAATTACATGATTAACTGAAGAAACAATCTACAAATATACGTTTCTCCCCCTATCTTCTAAAATATTTTTTTAGATTAATGGTCTTATTTATTTTTCATTCTAAATATACTCAATATGTTCTCTATTTTTATTATCAAAACATTGGATCTGTCATTTTAGAAAATGATTTCTCATATAAAGTTCATTTTTTTTGAATAAAAATAAAGGTTATGGTTTCCTCTTTATGTTTCCCCAATAATTAAAGTGAAATAGCATCCAGGATATTTACTCAATTGATTTGGGATTTAACTATATTGTGTCATCCTAAAATATCATTATCAATTACAACTAATTGAATGTTTGATTGAATTATTAACCTCCCATTATCTTATCTTTGTTAATTTTCCACTTTGTATTTACATTCAATGAGAAATAACATTCCTTCATTAAGGTATGGCTATTTGTGAAAATGGACCTCAAGGTCACCTATAAAATGACATGTCCAATATTCACCTCAAATTATTCACATTCCTTAGTTTATTCTAAAATAACTACACAAATTATATCCTATAAAATAATTTCACAATTTTTCTAAACAATGTTAATAAGGAGTACCAAATCTTTCATTTCCAAGAATCTCATGAAGTGATGATTCACAAACTTGATGTACATGTAATCATCGCGATAATTACTATTTCAATTTTTCATCCACATATTGATAAATATGATTTATAAAATTAATTAAATGCTTCAAAAATCATTATGGTTATTTTATAGTGATATTATTTCTATATAATACATCATTATTACTCATTTAGATGTTATAATGTGTTAATTCTTGGCTCAATTTTACCACATAAATGAATGATATTGAAATATTTACAAAATGAATGACTAAAAAATGTAAATACTGGTATATATATTTAGAAATTATTTTTAAAATATTTTTTAATTATTCAAAAATGGAAATATATATATGTATAATCATTAATAAAATCAATATATTATATTGAATTGAAATTAAAAAAAGTGATTTTAAACACCCTAAAAAACAATCACCAAATCATACAGAAAATTTACATTGGAATATATAACTATATAAAAAATACACAAATAAACTCCATAGAAATTCTAGAGGTGATGAACACTTGATCAGGGATCATGGATCGAAACCGACATACCAATGTTATTATAAAACAAAGAGGACAATTAGAACTCAAATATTAATTTTAACATTAATGTATAAATAAATGTGAGATAAGAATTTATAAATAAATTATTTAAATTAAAATAAATAATATTTGGTTTTTATATAATCATAAAGGATAAAAATTGATTATAGGGGAGGTTAGAGGATGTTTGACCAAGAGAGAATCAAATGTAAGGGTTTTTTCACGACTCAATATTTATCCCATGAGTCATAATCTATCTTCTGATAAAATAATATTCTAGGGTTTTTATATTAATCATTTATAAATTTAAAATATTTCTTTTCCAATATGGAGAATTTATATATTATTTTTAAAATATTCTCCTTTGAGGGATTTATTTATTCCTAAAAACGTTGCATTGTTAAGAATAATTCTCATCCATTGTGTTATCTACAACTCCTATATATGTTTATTCATTCATACAACAAATTCTTTCATTTATAAATTCTAATTCTAAATATTTATTTTATTTAATAAACTTCATATTTCACTTCAAAAAATTTCATAATGAAATTTTGTAACATTTTACCCAATGTGAGTTTTCGTTAAATATGCCTAAAAATCATAAAAAATCATTTATTTTCAATACAATAATGTTTTGTCTCCAACTAAAATTTCTTATATACCATTAATTAAATTCAATGTTATATTATATAGAGAAATTTTTTAGTTTTGAATGTCCTTTTGGATCCATTTTTTTTGTGTAAATGACTTAAAAATTAGTTTATATAACAACATTAAAAAGGCCTCTTATTGTGAATTGACATCCATTTTCCACACTATCGTTGAAGGATCTATCTCCTATAAAGTTCTTTTTCATGAATCCCCCTCTTAATTATAATATGGTATACATATTTTGGGGATTTTAATTTTTTATCAATCTATCCAATTATTTATTTCATCATATATGACACCATTTGAATATGTTATGTAACCTATATTAATTCCAATGAATTTTCATGGAAATATATCTGATTAATTTCATATAGTATGCATCTATATGGTTTGTAATTATCTATTCAACAGGTCTAATATATTCATAAAATTAATTGGTTAGTTCTTTATATCTCATGCGATAATTTTGGGACATGTGTATGGATGTTTGATCCACTGTGGGATGATGGAAAGGATGCCTAATCTACTATGTTATGGAATGTATGTAGTGACTTCTGTTGATTTATCTTATGATGTTATTAGGTAAAACCTTGACATGTGTTATTCTTTCGATTGTTATTTTTGGTCCACATACCTTTATTATGCTTCCATGGATTATGATTATTATCACATGAAATTTTACGCTAGTATATTTATTATTCCAAAATGATGATCCTATTGTGGTCCTGTGTTTCCACTCAATGATATTTCTTATTATCTCTTTCCCTATGATTTTCTATTTTGATAAGAATATATTTTTAATATTATATTCATGACATGTCAATATTTTCTCACATTCGTATGATCTAAAAATTAATTATTTTTTACCCTTTCTGAGAGTTTGTGCTCACTCTATATGATAAACATTTCATGAGAGAATTACATGGAAGTATTTCTAGGATTACATCATGCATTAATTATTTTGTTGGATATATTGATGAATTAATGGGTAATAATACATTTACATACCTAATATATAAGTACATGTGAAAATAAAAAAAACATGGATTATTTTAAATCCATTATTACCATTTTATTCCACTTGTTGAATTTTGAGCCATGTTAGGTAAAGGCATGCAGGCCTTGAGATGATTAAGGGTCATTTAGAAGTATTCTAGTTTCATTTCTGGACAATATAAGGTGAACAACACCATAGAATATTTGGTTATGGAATAATGAAACTATAGTGGTGAGTCTATACAATTGAAAAAGGGGTTTCACCATAGTTATTTTGTTTAAAGAATGTTTCACTATAGCCTTCACCACATAGGACTGTTTTGTGAAGGTTGCATCATTATGTCCTAGCCCATACCACATTAGATTATTTATTTCAGTTATAGAGAGCAGGACCAACCATATTATTTGGGATATTTTCATTTTTTAAATAGGCTATTATATTTAAAAATTGGAATTTACCTTTGAATAGACTAAAGCCTCCATTTCTCAATTAATGAGGGTAATTCAATGTGATTTAATAGTAGAATTATAAGAGGAGTGAGACCCAAAAATTACAGACCCTTCTTCTTTATTTACCATTGACTCCAAGAGTTGTGAAAGGCTACAAAAAATCTACACACCATGTTTTGTATCCTAACCCACAACTATTTGAGTTTCAATGTTATTCTATAACATATTATTCATATTTCCATTTTGGAATGTGACTTTCTAGATTTATTGGCAATGAAATAACTTACTCAATTTCATTTTAATTTTTTCTAGTGTACCTCTGCACTATGTTGGACAACAGTATTCAATGTTTGTTTATTCCAACACAACACTACATCATGGCGATCTTCTCTACACCAATGTGGTTAATTACAGCGCACATATTCACTCTAAGGGCCAACTATGTACCATAATGGATGATTTCAATAAAATTCCATGCATTATTGGATTGATTATATCATGGATCATTCCATTTTTCAATATTACCTTCCAAATGATATTGTGGTTTTAATGCGATTGGACTTAGTATTTCTTAGTGGGTTATCAAGTTTTGGTTAGTATATGAATGTTGTGTGGGATATGACATATTCGACAAAATATGAGTAAGAAATTTATGAATTTGAGGTACGATGTTCCATACAATTTTGGGGCCATGTATGTTATTTTGGGAGGATAAATTTTTTATTCTTGATTAACATATTCTGTTTATGAGTTTCATGTTAGTGTGTATGTAGTTTGGAGGATTTCTTGATTATGATTATATGCGACTCCTATATTTTAATCATGTATATCCTCATTGTGCCTTTTTACAATATTTATTTCTTGGTGTGTATCATAGCCTATGTAACAAAGTTTCGGCTATAGAGATGACAGGGTGGAGCCTTGCGGTTTTCACGAAGTGTTCTAAACATTCTTAAAGATGAACATGGAAATGTCTATAGATGGATGTGCATTAGTGTCTAGTTAACCTACCTAATTCAGTCAAAATGTCCATAATGGTGATTGTCACTATACATATAGAGGTATGTGAATAAGTAGCCAAATGGAACATAACGATATGGTATTCCCACAAAAATTGGTTCATAGATGTAAAAAGGATATCGACTAGGGATTGACATGAAAAAACATGCAATTTCTCAGATGAAAAAAACTATCTTTGTGGGATGAGTAAAATTTCCATAAAGTCATAACTTATTTTAAATATTTGACATCCTTATTAGAAAAAGTCAAAGTAGGTATAGTTTGTTTCATGATGGTACAGTTTGAGAAAAATTACTCCACACATGTATTTTTATATTCTTATTTGATAATTTATATATGTTCTGACATACATTTTATAGATAAGAAGATGAGTATAGAGCTCGCATTTCGGGATTTCCCCACAATGTGTTACCCATCTTTATGCAGTGGTAATTTCTATTGATGTTCCTTTGTGCTATAGTGGATGACTCTATTCCATTGTGGTTAATTGTAGAACACCACTACATTATAACATTCTTCTCTATTTCATGGTGTTCAATTCCAATGTACCTCTACATCTTGGGGGGTAATAATGCATCTTGGTGAGGGATTTCAGTAATCCTCAACACCGTAGTGACTTTCATAAACCATAAATACTTCTTTATATCCATATTAACACCAAAATATTCATTTTTGGTGACTATCCTTGGGTGTTCATGGTGGATGATCGTGTTTTGGTTTGTATATGAATGTGGTTCAGGTGATTCCATCTTTTATCGATATTGAGAACGAAAATAAATACTATTAGGTAGGAACTTCCTTATAATTTTGGAAAATGTATATGATCTTGGAAAGATATGTTTTTATATAGGATCTACCAATTCATGTTATGAGTTTCATGTGGGGGTGTGAGTGTCTTTCAGTCGTTCTGGATTATGTCCATCTGATTACGTGTGGATCATGACATTTGATCTCTTTCCTCCTTGTTGTTACATGCAATGACATTATTTTCTTATTGTGTTATAATGAAAATTTATCTATGTTTTAGGTAACAAGATGAAATAGTTGATCCTTGAGTTTGATGTGATGCAGTCCGAAATCCATATAGATAAGTGTGGGTATCCTTGTCGAGGGATGTTCATAACTAGATGGTTGACCAACCTTACACAGTCCAAACATCCTAATAAGGCATGGCTACCATTGTAGAGGGTTGTGCATATGTTTCAAACTAGATGATACCAATATGGGATTCCCAAAGGCATGTGTTGTGGGTGATAAAAGGATTGCTATTTAGGGAAATGAATGGTGGAACATTTAGTGATCCTGATGATAATAACTGTCTTGGTGGGTCCATCCTTGTTGTCTTAAAGGTGGTAATCATTTGACTTATTTTACATACATAATAGAAAATAGAAAATTCAGGCTGGGTCAGGGTTCATGGTTGCATTGTTAGTGCATGATGACTTGGAAAATGTATGGTTATATGGTAATTTAATCATTTAATTATTTCATTACATAAACTATTATATATTATGTATACTAATGTAAATGACACAATGGTGGTGACATAGAGAATATGGTACTCACACATTACTCGGTCATTTTGGTGCACATGTAGATTTCATGACTACAGACCTCAAAATAGTATGGTAATTAGGGTGGATTGCTAAGTAGAGGTGTACGGAGATAGTGGTATACTGGGATAGACCATGAAGGACTCTATATCAATTTATTTATTTACAGTTTTTTCGTTTTCATGGTTTAGATAACCTCTTTGGGGGGTAATTATATATTTTATGACTTTTATTCAATATATTTTCCAATATGATCACTCTAATTATTAATTATCACATTGAATTTATTATTTTATAAATGACATGATTATTTGGGTATTGTCTCCACACAATTGAAAATAAACCATTTCTTCTAGTTGAATCCTATTATGTATGGGGAGGTGAACATAAGTTCATGTGACCCTCTGGCTCAAGCCTGGTGGTTCGTATTGTGGTGTTACAATATGGTATCGAAGGAAAAGTCTTCTTTATTACTTTTTGATTAATGTGATATAAGTTATATAGAATATAGTATGGTTGGGACTTGGGTTGTGGAACTATGACAGTGACTATCCAGAACTATATAGTATATCTTCATGTGTCCATAAAATTGGGGAAATAATGTCTTCCAACAAATATTGATTAAAATAACATTGGTTGATTCACATCATGTTAATATTTGATTTATTAGATTTTGGGTGTGGCCATGCATGATGAATAAGAAATTATGTTCACATTAAACAAATATAACTATTGTTTTGTTAAATAGTATTTCTTTAAATAAAATTACATGGTCTGTGCTATCTTCTCGAGATAGTTTATCATTACTTAATATATATATGTCTCTATGCATTAATGATATATCATTATTGAAATTAATTATTTCAATTTATCATGGTGTTGTGTTTATATATATATATATATATATATATAATTTTCACTAATGTGTATGGACAAAGCATTTTTCAATTCTATGATGGGTATTCCATAATATAAGGGTTGACTTCTAGGACAACCTTATGTGATCCCAAAACCAATATTGGTTTTATTCTAACAGATCTTGGTTTTAATAAGTATTTCATTCAAGTTAGAGAATATGTTACCTCAATGTAGTCATTTTCGATACCTTGGAATCATTATTGTATACTCCTACAAAGGATAATGTTCTTCTCTACCACCAAACGTGTAGTATAATTTAGTTAATAACATTTTCCGGCCATTTCATTGGACTAGATCATGAGGGCTATTCAACCAAAAAACATTGTCTTTCTGAAATTCCAATTTATTTGATTTTAGACAATTTTGACATATGAAATGAAATTAAACTATAAAATTCTTCATCATTGAGGTTTAAAAAGACTATTGAATTCTTAGGAATGCCTTGAAAACTGTTTGAGAATATTTAACTAAGTAGAGGCTCTAAAGGATTCGAAAGTTAATATTCGGTATAAATCATTCAAGTAATGTATCACATTTTGATACCCTGTATCAAATGAAATCATCTAGTAGAAGGAGATCAATGAAATACTCATTGACTTTGAGTATAAGAGATTTATCAAGATGAGAAAATCACTATAGGGTACACCTCTATTGTCCTTCACAAAGGTGGATGGTAGTCTTCAACTCTATATTAATTATTCAAGGATGAACCAGCTTATGGTGAAGAAAAAATTTCACTTTTCCATGATCAATGATATTTTTGACCAGTTTCATTGTTTAGGGATGTTTTATAAGATTTATCTTTGATGGGGAAGTCAACACCTATGATTTGATAGGTTAAAATTCCAAATATGTGGTTTTAGAGTAGGTTTGGGTTTTAGGATTACATGGTGATTTAGATCAGGATGAAAAATGTTCCATAATTATTCCTTGATATCATAAAAAATATAGTCCCCCCATTTCCAGATCATTAATCATGGTATTTACTAATGAAATCATCATCTTCTCATAAAACCTATAAAATCATGTGAGACACCACAAGGTAGTCTTATGTATGCTTTTATCGCATCAAATTAAATCCATTATGTCAAACGGTGATTTTTGGATATGGGAGGTGAGATTATAATGTTAGGTTGTGTTTGAGAAAGGTAAAAAATATACATAGATAAATTATTGGTAGTGATGTCTAAGAAACATACATAGAACATTCTTGAGATCAAGAGCATTCTAGGTTTAGTAGGATATCACTGAAACTCTATCGAAGACCTCTCTTAATAATTATGACTCATTACCTCACTGTCAAAGAAGGGGGAACTTTTGATGGGTAAAACCAATGTGAAATAGTTTCTATTGATCTAAATAGGTGTATGAAGATAAAACCATTATTTAAACTCTTTAATCAAATGATTTGATATGTATTTTACTATAATTAATAAAATGTTGGTTTAGGAGGATTACTGATGTTGAGAGAATAGGTAGTAGCTTATGGGTCACGTCAGTTATGACCCCATGATCCGGAATATTGTTCTCGTGACTTAGGGATAGATATCATGGTCTATGATCTGAAGTGTTGGTTACATTATCTCTTTAGTGATAAATACATTTTCTATATGGGACCCAAGATTCTCCATTATATATTCATACATACAGACCTAAATATAATGGATATGTGTTTCATGATATATCTAAAGACATTATACTTTAAGATGAAGTATGAACTCAAGAAGTGTAATGTCATTACATACTCTCAAAGTTATATTAAATGGGATTGGAAGGGCTGGATGAGAATCCTTCTAATAATAAGTGGTGGTAGAGGATCTAATTAGATAACTGGAGAACTGATGCTTATATGAATCAAATATTGATGGCTCGTGCACCCTTAGTGATCACATATTCTATGGGATTCATATTAAACTCAATATAGGAGTTGGACCTAGAGTGTGTAGTGATACATGAACATCTTGCTAGAAGTGAATAGATTCATGGATGATCATTGGTTGGTGATAATAGGATCCATGTTCATGGGAGAGTATTAGTCCATATAAATCTCTAATAGGATGTGATGAGGGATTACTGTATCTCTATATGTACAGTAAATATTTGTGTAACTAAGATTTACTGTGAAATCAGTAAACATTTTTTGGGGCCATTGATGAAGAGTGACATTGCTAGTTTCAACTATCAGTGCATAACCTATTAGAGGGTGAAAGGCAAGAATCTACATCCTAGGGATTTTCGAAATAAAGGACGATTGACCATGTTAAAATGTGTGGAAATCATGATGAAGTTTATGATTGTTTTACCCAAATACCCAATAGGATCTCATGTTTCATGGAAATTTTTTGATTATATGATGAAATTTTCACTCATGTAACTAATCAGGGAGACTCATTCAATGGATGATGTGGGATATCATAACATCCATGTGATCATACTCTTACACGGAGTTAACTTTATATTTTTTACTCAAAAAATGCTGATATTATAATATTGTATGGACATAGCTTACAGAAGGCCCTAAGGAATCAGTTGATATCGAGAACATTGTACCATCCTAAAATAGACAGACAGTTTGACTGGATGACATGCATATTTGATGGTATAAGTTATTTTTTCATTCTAAAATACATTTTATCAGGGTATGATCATCTATAATTTTTAATATTCAAATAAAATAATAGTTTCAAGCATTCCATTAATTTTTTTATGAGGATATATACTAGATATCATGACTTTCTCTACTTTATTAGCATATAGCCTGTGAGGAAATTGTTGTGAGGCCATGTTTGGTTAACGATACCTATGAGAGGGTGATGATAATAATTCTATTGTTGATTGTGTTTTCTTGATAGTTACTCCTAAGTTTTGCCACCGATGTTTGAGAAAGAAAGTAAATATTTCACCACATTTGCGTGGGAATAATAAAAATAAAAAACAGGAAATAAAATGGAATATCATATAGACCTTCCATTACATTATTGAGGCATGAATGATGTGTTTCATGTTTCTTAGAATCATAGAAACACACAAGATCCTATGAAGTTTACAAACTTTAATGACACTTAAAAGCATTTATATGCATCTTGGGAGGATCATTCGGTGTATATTTTAGATTGGGTAGACAAATTACTATGATGGAATATCATTCCAATTGTCTAGATTCAGTGATAGCGTGATAAAATATAGGAGGAGACCTGAGAACAAGATACTGATATTTTCACTCATTGGGTTTATTTTTATGAATAGGAATCTGAGATATGCTTCATGATGATGAGAAGTATTTGGGAGGGGGCATTTTAACTCCATAAAACATTGTTTTTTCATAGTAATGATATATGTTTCCATTTTCCTACAGTTTTTATCTAATCAATGTTTAGTGAAGTAATGTATTTGTTGTGAAAATATAAAAGTATTTTAGAAACCTTTATATCCAAAATAGATGATAATACACCATGAAAAGAGGTTTATGTTCAGTAACACCACTATGGATTTGGGTATATGCTACAAATGATGGGTCTACGACGTATTAGTGTTGTTTGAAGGAGGTTGAACTATATCCTTCACCATGGAGTACTTTTATATGGATTTTAAATTGTGTCTTGGACATCAAAAAAATATATTTTAACCATAATTTACATACATTGAGATTATTTGTGTTCTTCTGGTGGTATAAATTTTTAAATAGGATTTTAAAATTGTAATCAAGCATCCATTTTTGAATTCAACAGTTCCTTTATTTCAAAACTAAAAAGGGGAATTGAGGTGGGTTTAAGAATTGAATTTTAGGAGGATTAATACCTTGAAAATAAATAGCTTTCTTCTTCTACACCCATCAATTCCATGATTTCATAAAGGTGGTTGATATAACTCCTTGTTGTAGTCCTTGTCCACCATTATAATTTTTCTAATTTAAAAGTGATTTTCACTACATTCTCCCTTTTTATCTGTAGATATCATCATTCTTGATTTCTCCATGTTGTAGTACACATATCTATGTCATTTCATTTTTTAAATTATAACATTGTCTCATGTTGGACGACTCCACACCAGTGTGGTTTATTCCAACACAACACTACACAATATAAATATTTTATAAACTAGAGTGGTTAGGTACATAACACCTATGTACCATGGTGTCTTACCATTCACCTTAGTGGTGGATTTTAGTACACCTTCATTCCAAAATGGATTACATACACTGTGGAGCATTCCATAATTCCATATTATCTACCAAATTATCATGAGGTTTTCCAATGAATGTCTATGGGTGTTCATAGCAGGTGATTGCATTCTGGTTGGTATATGAAATTGGTTTATGTGAAGACGAATTCTACAGAAATTGATGATGGAATTAATACCAATGAGATAAGATGTTAATTTCTATTTATGTACATGCATATAATACTGGAATTATATTTTTCATATACATGATTAACACTATTTTTATGAGTTTCATATGGTTGTGTGAGTATCTAGGATGCCTTCTTGATTTTGACCAAGTGATTATGTGTGGCACTGATAATTTGATATTGGTCTTCATTGTTTTACATTTGTTTAAAATTTCTTGTTTAATGTGTTTCATAGTTTCTGTAACTGTATCATAGGTATTGAGTTGATCATGGAGAACATTGAGTTTCATATGATGTTGTCTAAAAATCCTTAAAGGTGAGCATTAAAATCCATTTAGGGGGATGTGAATGAGTGTCAGGTTAACCAACATGATGCAATATAAACATCCTTAAATGAGAGAATGGATATCCACGTAGAGGGATATTCATAAGTGGTTTATGGAAAGATACAAGTACAAGAATCCCACAAACATGGTCCATAGGTGTTAAATTGATATCTATATAGGGATCGACTTGGTATAACATGGACCATTACTGATGAAATCAAATTTATGTCTAGGGTGGTCCATGTTACCTTCAAGGTGTTACTATTTGACATATCTAAAATCTTTTCTAGTATTGAAGAAAAACATGTCGGACTGGGGTTCATGGTTTCATGTTCATTGCACATTGAATCAGTAAATTTATATTTGTATGCTTATTTGAGAATTAACATATTTCAGGACATACAATATTATATAATATGTGACTATATGTTAAGGATGCATTGGTGGTTACCTACTGTGTATTTTACTCTCACCCTACACCATAATTTTATTGAACTAGTATATTTCATGGCTGGTGACCCAATGAAGTGAAAGAGCTCTATAGTTGATATCTAAGCAATGGAGTATAGATTTTATAGTATATTAGGATATAATGTAGTGAAATTTCTATTTATTTATATATTAACATATTTTTATTTTTCCTAGATTGGAAATCCACTTTGGGATCTCATTATCTATTTTACGATTTTCATTCCATATTTCAATTTCATCATGATCTCTCTGATTATTCTCTATAATTTTTATTATTATTTTCTAAATGACATAACAGTAAGAGTATTTTCTCCCCCTAATGGAAATAGAACTACACTACTTCTATGAAGCCTCTTGTGTGTAGGGAGGAGTACCTGAGGTAATGTGACCCACCATATTAGAATCAATGATTTAGTTCAAGCTGTTAATACATGAAATGCTTATGTTATGGCATTTTTAATTTGTTTTGTGATGGTATATTTAAATTTTTTAAATTACTTAAAATACATACATGTTATACTCTATCCAAATCCCTAACAACAGATACTTGAATAATATTATTTAACTCATTCCACTAAAGGTTTAAATAACTCTTAGAAACAATATTTTATCCAATAGTGTAGTGTTTAAATAACTTTAAGAGTTACAATAATTTTGTGAATAGTTTCTTGACATGATCAATTAATAAGTTTTTTTTTGGTGTCATGTTGTGTTTAACTTCAACTTGTTCATTGTTGAGTTTGGGATTTATAGGGGATATAATGTATAAAAGGATTTATGTATTATCATGAATTTTAAAAAATGACAAATTGAACACTGATTTCTCCTTGATGATTTTTTACATATTTCAAATTTAATCATACAAATGTATCATGATTAAAAATTATGATAAATATTTTTACAGGCATATGGATCTGAGGAAGTGTGTAAGGCTTCCTATTATAGAATATTTCTCATACTACAATTTAGAGGGTTATAATATAATAATTAAATTTATATTTTATTGTATATGTTTTTTAAGAAAAATTTCATTGATATAATTAAATGTTTGATAAGGTCCATAATATTATTAGTTCTCATGAAGTAATTTATAATCTAGATATTTTATTGAAAATTAAGGATAAAAAATATAATTTCCAGATATTTACTACCCTTCCATAATAATGTCATAGTAAGATTTTATTTTAAATATTTTGATTTATATTTTATTGACATTTTATTTAGAAATAATGGTTATTTTTTTATTCTAATGTTGAACAAAATATTACCCCATAATTCATGATATCACACAATGATTTTAGAAATAGTTTTAATAAGTGGAGGTTTTATTCAAATATCCTGATGAAATATGGTGACTATTGACTGAGTATTCAGAAGAAATAATTTTTTATATTTTTGGGATATTTTAGGAGAATAGAATAGGTAATAATTTGATACAATATTTCAGGCACTTTTGTATGAATTCATAATACTGACTAAAAATTTTACATTTATTTTTTTTATCATTTTTACACTTTGATTCTAGGAAAATATTAATTAAAAATTCCACTATACCATATCTATAATATGACAAGGATGTGGAAAGAAGGATCACCACCACTAAAACCCAAAAATTAACAACATGATTAAATATATGCGTAAACCTTGTAAGAAATATCTTTTTCATCTTTGTTCATTCTCACCCTCTATCAGCTGTCATTATCTATAGTTTTGATCATCATTGTTATTTTAAAATGTAAGAGGAATAATTATTTTGAATTGTGTCTTCTTGGTAACTACAAAATCCCCACCCCTCAACAAATTGAAAACTTTCACTAGGTATAATAATAATTGTAATGTCAAAATTCAAAAAGATTCTACATATTTTTTTGCTTAAATTATGGTATTTTGGACAAAAACACTCCCAATATAGGGTTTTTAATATAATAAAAAATTTCTTACTTTGAGAAATTTTTTATCTCATTTTCTACCATATACTCTGCATAGTACTCTCTTTTCATTCCCGAAACTATTCAAAAATCATTTCATTACCAAATTCGTCAATAAAAGTAGTCATTTTTTAAACAACAAACGAGTTTAGTTATTCCAATATTATATATTTTTAGTATGATTAAATTGAGATATTATTCATTTTATTTTCACATTTGATACCATAATTCCATTTATGAAAACTCATACTCCTTATTCATTGGGAAACATTTTGGATTGATAAAATGTGGTGAATGTTTCATCTCATATAATAATGTGTGTAATTTATTCCATGTAGGACCATGAATGTTGGACTTTATCAAGACTTGGCTCAATCATCTAAAAATATTATTTGATACCTTGTTGTATACCCAGGGTATTATTTTTATGAAACATTTGGGGGATCACTGGTAAAAAATTTACGATAACCTTGTGTGGAGACCTATTAATATGTATTTATTTCCATAGTGAGCCCTGGTTACATGACATTCAAAATATAGAATTACATATTCATATTTATAAAATTATCCTGCTCCTAAAAAATTATGTACTATATATCATCAATAATGATTGATTCATCCCATATATCCTATGATGGATCCTTTAATACCTATGTATCATTATGATAATATATGTCTTATGACAGTCCACTAATAACTTATGCCTTATTATTATTTGTTTTTTTGATACACACATTTTTTAATTGTGATACTTCTCATTATAATGGTTATATCTTGGTTAAAACCTTGAATTATGGATGATTCTTTATTAATTCAATAAATTTTCATACAAATATGTTTTTATGATTGATATGGTAATTCAATGTTTTCTAATTTTATTACATTTTAAAGGGGTCATTTGGAATGATTTTGAATTCAATATTCAATTTATGTTTATTTGATGTAAAATAATAATGATAAAATAATCCTTATGGTGCAAGAAATGTATATTTAATTGATGGAAGATTGGTTTTATTTATATAATAATGAGGTTTATGTATCAAAATCTTCTAAAAATATCATCCTAAATTTGATACCTATATATTATATTTTATATTTTTTTAAATTGGAAATATCCATGATAGCATGTATCATGTGAAAAACCGAGTTCAAATGAACCTAAAAATAATATTATTTATATAAGAATCTTATAATCGAGTAAGTGGGATTTCATATATGAATAAGAATATGAACATTATGAAATATATGTATGATAATTTTTCCTTCATAAAAACAATTAATTCAATAAATAAGTTAAAATTCACCAAATTTTAATTAATATTCACATAATAAGAATTAATTCATTTTACTCCAAACAAATAAATTTTCATCCAAATTTTTTTATGGAATTTTAAACTCATAAATTTTGATTAATTAATAGATAATTTAAAATTTTTAATTGAAAATTTTAATATTATTTTTAAAATCCACATTTCATAATAATCATAAGATGAATATTTAATTTTTTTTAAAAAAATGTTTTTTTATAAAATTGTTAAAATACTTATTTTTTATAAAAAAGACAGTTTCATTGTATTAAATCAAGAAATTAAAAATTACCATTCTATTTAGTATTTCGTTTTCGATTAAAAAATTATCCATTTGATAAAAAAAATTAATTAATTGTGTTGGAATAATCATTATATTTCATTTTGGTATTGGTTCATTATTATGGTTAAAACACATTAATATAGAAACAAATTTGATTAATTGCATATACTTATATTAAAATTAATTTCTCAATAGAATAGAAATTTAATATTTTAAAATGGTTTTAAAATTTATAATTATGTGGTGAATATTTTTTAAATAGTTAACATTCATTTTTTTAGTAATAGTGAGTTATAAAACCATAAAAATTTTATCACTATAGTAATGGCTTAAATGGGTTAATTACATTTAAGATGATGGGATAAGGTTACAAAATAAATATAACAGATGCCTTTATATTATTGGTTGAATTTATTTCTACCATATTTCGCAGATTTTATAACATATGTCATTTTTGTTCCAGTTTCCTTTGATAATGGCAATAGTATTACTTTAAGGTCAGAATAATGAAAAATTTCAATTTATTACTTTTAATATCTCTAATATATTTTTATCTAGATAAAAAGTACATAATTTAGATTATAAATGGTTATTTTTATGATTAATAAATTAATTTTATGATAATATTTAAATTTTAATTTTTATAGGTAGCATAAATTTCATGAATGCGTATGCAATGTCGATACAATATCTATGAGAGTAGTAGAAAAATGTAGTAAACTAATTTAAAATCATTACAATAAATATTTTGTTGATAAATTAAGATGTTTGAAGAGTTACATGGTTAATGATAATTCATAATTGATCATAAAATAATTTATATTCAAAATACATTGTTATCTTAATGAATTTAAATTCAAATTAAATGAATAGTTCCAGAAATGAATTAAATGATATTTTATAATAAATAATATTTTATTAAATGAATTAAAAAAATAAATAAAAACAATTGTAAGAAGAAATAGAATAAAATATCATCCATGGAGTATTTTTTTAGAAACACTTCAACAAAGAAGTAAATTGACGATCCTTAATAAATCAGAAATTTTTTAGCACAGTTAAGGTTGAAAAGTGGTAATGAAGGGATTAAACCAAAATATATGGTTTTAAATTACAAAAAAAAATTAAATTTTACTGGAAGAATTTGTTTTACCAAATCATTTTTTTATTTTTATCCATTTCCATTTGGAATAGTTGAACATGGGAATACATTAGATATATTTATATATTTTATGTAATTTAATGTGTTCCCTCTCCCCACTTATAAACAGAAAAATTATATCCATATTTATTCATAATGTTTAAGCATAATATCGTAAAAAATACCTACCCTAATACTATCATAACTTTTTTATATTAATTATCTATCTGTTGGTATTACCCTATTACAATTCATTAAAGGCTTATGTTTTAAGACAAAGTAGGTCTCTCAAAGAAACATTAATCATCTTAACCAATGTCACGAACCATCCCGGGTACCCTGGTAAACCGATAACCGAGCCGGCCCTGACAAAGCCCGATGGGCGTTCCCGATCCCCACGGGTCGGCGACAAGCACCTGGAATCATACAATATATATGTGAGAATGATTTTTCCACAAGAATGCAGAAGAAAGAGTAAAACAAATAGTATGCATAACAAAAGAAACACCACTGGGTGTAATGTACCAGAATACAAAGAGGTGTAATATGCCAAAGTACTACAACCCAGGTACCAAAAAGGAAAACAGTCTGAAGGTCCCTAACGACACAACTCACCAAGTCTAAAGATCAACAATTATATCCACCTCCAAGATATTTTTTCCCTTTGCTCGAACCTGGAAGGAGAAAATCTACAAACACCCGATGGAAGAAGTAGGGTGTGAGCCTAAGCCCAGTAGGATACCACCAAAGATTCCATAACAGATTCCAAATATAGATTATCCAAATAAAATATTTCAATTTTCAAATAAATAGGTTTGGGACTTAAAAAGAATATTTTAACAAAACATGCTATACATTTTCAAATGATGGAGAAATTAATTTAAGCAAAGGCTTTACAATGATGGAATATTTCTAAAATAATGGCTTAATAAAAACATTTATATAAAATAGTTTATATAAATCAAGAAGCCATGTAAGACAGTTCAAAATCCTTGGCATTCATTTATATCTCACATATAAATAAACAAACGAGCAACATGGTCATCTGCCATAAGGTACAATAGTATTAACCAGTTATAGGATTTCACACTCTCTATGTGAACTCAACAAAATGTGTATACACACATCCTTATGACACTGGCCAAAGGAGACTCGTCACCAACCCGTAGGGGATGTGACCTGCCACAAGTATGTTTTATAATGTTGTTGTAGTGTAGGTCGTATCCAAATAACTGACTAACTACCTAGGGATTGCATGCGCTCTTACATGATGGGAGAACTATTTTATGAATTCTTAAAATACAATCAATCCCATTCTTCCATTTCAAAAGTGCCAATTTAATTCTATTTAAAACCAAAATAGGTTTTATTCAAAACAAGACTTTTTCACAAGATAAAACCAATGGGTTTCTATTAAATAATTTTAAGCCATTTTCGCTAGTTTGAAATCCCTTCAAAACCAATTCCATCATTACATAAATTATTTCCACAATTAAATTCAACGATTTAATTGAAATCATTTTCATAAAATCCACAATTCAAATTCAACAATTTAAATCGGACAATTTCCATAAACACACCCAATTCAATGGAATTGGGGTTTCCCAAATTTCCATGCAAAAACCATTTCAAATTTTTTGAGTGACCAGAATTGAGTTTTTATCAATTTAATTGAAAGAAAACTTAAGAAATTGGATTTTAATCAAAAATTGAAATAAACCAAGAAAATACAATATTAATCAATTTGGAAAGTCAGGACGGAACCACCTACCTCGATTTATTGACTGGAGTTAGCCCAATGAGAAACCCCAAAAACCGAGCGGCACAAAGAGGTCGATCAAAAACAGGATCTAAATCCTTAAAACCAAAATTAGGATCAAAGGTATCACGATCCTGCAAAACTAGATCTAGATTCAAAATCCTAGATATATACCTCAACTCATAGGTTTAGATCCATGGAAACAAAGGAAATATCCCATGAAATGGTCAAGGAAAGATAGAGGATTAAATGAGAAATTCAACGGGATGAAATCCACTTACCGGGAGGAGAGAAGATCTGCAATCCGAGCCTTTAATCTCAAAGAAAGATGTTCGGATTGCCTTGAAATCTCACTAGGAGGCCATGGAAAAACATAAAATGAGTCAAACCTCAGCCAAGGTTGAAATTATGGAATCCCCAGGGGTTCATGTAGTTTTAAAAAAGAATTTTTGGAATTAGAAACCACGCACACGGTTTAACTGGGAAGAGGCGCATGGTTTGTCAAACCGTGCACTCATTGTGTGGCCCTCACAATCCACAGATGCTTGGTACACATGTTTGTCAAACCGTGCGCACACCATGTGTACCTCTATATCCAGTGCTGGTTGTTTTTCACGGTTTAGTCGCACGGTTTTTCAAACCGTGCGCAAACCGTGCACAAAACATTTCCCTTTTTTCTTTAAAGTTCACCCAAATGCACCCCCAAGTCACTACCCCAAATCAAAGGTACTTAGAAATGTCAAAAGTACCTGAAAATGTAACATGATATTACAAAATTCCCACCATAAGAACGTTATGTCCCAAGAAATCCTATGTAGATACCACCACATCAAAACGATTAGGCCACTACTCTCTCATTAGTGCCTCCCTTTCCCACATCTCAGGAGAATCCAAACCATGCTGCCAAAGTATACGGACCAGAGGTATCGTTCTCCCAGGAAGTACCTTCGTCTCCGAATCAACAACCTTGACTTTTCATTCAGTCACAGATAAATCTAGTTCAATATCAAGATCACTGCAGCTCACAACATGAGATGGATCAGAGAGACACTTTCGTAGCTATGATACATTGAACATATTATGTATCGACGTCAATAGTTGTGGTAGATCTAGACGGTAACCAACATTCCCCAAAAGACCAACAACCTCGATAGGGCCCACAAAATGAGAAGAAAGCTTCTCTTTCCTCCCAAGCCGTCGATAACCTAATCAGGGTGAAACATTCAAGTACACCTGGTCACCAACTGAGAACTCTAAATGTCTACAATGACGATCAGCATAAGACTTGTACCGAATCTATGTGGTCAACATTCTTTGATGATTCAACTGGATCTTAGTTATCATCTCTTGAACCAAATCAGTCCTACCAAGGAATATTCACCCATCTTCGACCAAAATAATGGGGATTTACAAGGATGACCCTACAATGCCTTAAAAGGAGCCATTTTGATCACATATTGATAATGGTTGTTATAAGAAAACTCAAATAACCCTAGATGATCATCCGAAGACCCACCAATGTCGAGAACACAAGCGCTGAGCATATCCTCAAGGATCTGAATAGCACTCTCTATCTGGCCATCTAACTGTGGATGGTAGGCTAGGCTCAAATAGACCTAAGATCTCAGTGCCTCCTGAAGGCCTCTCCAAAAGAGAGATGTAACCCGAGGATCCCCATCAGAGACTATAGTATATGGATCTCCTTGAAAACGAACAATTTCATTCACATAGATATTTCAAAACTCCTCAACTTTGGTTGTATCACGAATAGGTATAAAGTGAGACAACATGGTCATCCTATTGATCAAAACCCATATCGCATTCTTATTCCTCTAGGTTTGAGGTAACCCAACCAAAAAGTCCATAGAGATTTCATCCCACTTCCATGTAGGTAATGGAAGTGGTTTTAGTAAACCTGAAGGTTTCTGGTAGTCGGCTTTCACCTGCTAGCATGTATAGAAACGAGATACAAACTCATCAATGTCTCATCTCATACCTAGCCACCAGAATAGTCACCACATGTCGTAGAACATCTTCGTGGTTTCTGGGTGTACAACCCACTGAGAGTTATGGAAACCCCCATCACATCCTTCATTTTCTCTAGCGGCACAATGTAACAGTTCCGATAACATAGAACACCCTCTTTGGAGAACGACCACGGGGTGTCGGTATCCACACCATAAAGAGATTCCATGATGCTATGGAATTCATCATCTAGTTTTTGTTCTAGAAGAATTAACATGAGGAGAGAAGAATTCAACTGAACACTGGCTAATGAAACTTCTTTCCCCTTCCACTGAACTCTAATTTGCAATTGAGAAAAACGATCCATCAAACTTCACTCTTCTAAATATTCTTTCACAGCCTGTGATGGAAGTTTCTTGCTTAACACATCTGCAACTACAGTCCCTTTTACTAGGGTATAGGAAATGTCAACATCTAAAGATTGCAGGTACTCCACCCAATTCCTTTGGCGGAGATTCAAATCTTTTTGAGAGAATATATAACTCAAGATCTTGTGGTCTGAATACACATTAAACCTTTCTCCATAAAGGTATTGTCTCCAACACTTATGTGTGTGCATTACAACTTCTAGTTCAAGGTCATGGGTAGGATAGTTCTTCTCATGAGTCTTAAGCTAAAAAGATCCATAGGTAACAACAGGATTACCTTGAATAAGGACACATCCCAAACCTGAACTTGAGGCATCACAGAAGACCAGGTAACCTATTCCAGCCTCAGGAAGAGTTAACACCAACGCAGTAGTCAAAATATTCTTTATCTCAACAAAAGAACTCTGACATTTATCATTCTAGGAAAACTTCACACCCTTTCGAGTCAGAGTAGTCATTGGAGAAGCTGACATTGAGAAGTCTTTAATAAAACGACGATAATATCCAGATAATCCCATGAAGATCTGAATCTCAAAAACATTTAGTCGTTGTTCCCAAGTCATAAAATCCTTCACCTTTTCATGATTAAATGATATTCTGTGTTCTGAAATGACATGTTCCAAGAATTTCATTTCCCAAATCCAGAAATCACACTTTGAATGCTTCACATAAAGCCGGTGATTCCTTAAAAGACTCAGAACTATTCCCAGATGATGCACATGATCTTCCTCAAACATGGAGTAGACAATAATTTCATCCAAAAAGACTACCACAAAGGTATCCAGATGCACACAAAAAACCTTGTTCATCAAATCCATGAAAACGGCTGGAGAATTTGTTAGGAAAAAGGTCTTAACAAGGTACTCATAATGGCCATAACTACTCTAAAAAGCGGTCTTATGAATGTCATTTTATTTTATCCTCAACTAATGGTAACCATGTCGAAGATCAATTTTTGAAAACCACCTTTCCCCTTTCAATTAATCAAACAAATCATCAATTCGTGGTAATAGATATTTGTTCTTTATCATAACTCGATTGAGCTTTCGATAATCAACACATAAGCGAAGAGAACCATCACCCTTCTTGGAGGAGAGAACTGGTGCTGCCCATGGTGACACACTCGGGCGTATAAATCCTTTCTCAAGAAGATCATGTATCTGAGACTTTTGTTCCTTTAGTTCTGCTGGAGCCATTTGGTAAGATGGAATAGAAACCGGTTGAGTACCATATATTAAGTAAATATAAAAATTAACCTCCTTTACTGGTGGAAAACCGGAGAAGTCAAAAGGAAACATGTTGGGAAACTCAGTGACGACTGGAGGAAGATCACCGAACATTGAATATCTCTCCATATCAAAAGCTAATGCTGATATATGTTTCCCCAATTATAGATAAGATGTTCCGGCTCTACTTGACCTTGGGTCCCATTCTACTTAAAAAAAAGAGTCACACCACCAGGTGTAGTAAGGTAGACCCGTCGAAGATAACAATCGATCCTGGATTTATTGTCAATGAGCCAATCCATCTCAAATATGACGTCAAATAATTTCATGTCGATAACCAAGAAACTCCAAGCATGATCAACATCTGATAAAGAGAAGACACAAGGAGGACTACAGATACCCTTCTTTCTCATTATACCAAGGGGTGTAGTAATATCCATCGCACAAGATTAAATTTCGATAGACAGATTATGCAGATTAACAAGATGGGTTGAAATAAAAGAGTGAGATGCACTAGTATCAAAAAGAGCTATCACTAAAGACGAAACTATAGTAATGGTACCTCTCACTATTGTAGGACCTGTATCTGATACCTCTTGCGACTATTACACTCTGTGAAGAAGATTCATTACAAATGCCTATGACTGGAACCCTTTTGTACGTGAAGCATTTGATTGCCCTGTAGATTCTGGAGGTGCTGATGATCCTATTCCACCACGTGGAGTACAGATGTGATGGTAGAATCTCTATAAGTTCCCTAAACATCCACAGGACCTACAGTTCTTGGATTCCTTAGTGCAAACCCTCTTAGAATGTCCAGGCTTCCCACACTGATAGCAAGTAAAATAATCCCCTCCTGGTTCTACCGGAGGTCTGGGGTGACTCTGTTGTTGATAACTACCACGAGAAAAGCCATGCTTCCATTTTCCTTTAAAGGAACCCACACTTCCACTAGAAGGGAAAAGA
Organism: Viscum album; assembly: GCA_963277665.1. Taxonomy (NCBI): domain Eukaryota; kingdom Viridiplantae; phylum Streptophyta; class Magnoliopsida; order Santalales; family Viscaceae; genus Viscum; species Viscum album. The sequence continues at coordinate 1,607,975,230 of OY728121.1, forward strand.
ACCTCCTTAAACCTTGACATTCCTTCCAACTCCATCTCAACCATCATGGCCTTATCCAGCACATCAGCATACGTGAGTAGCCTCATTAGGAAAACCTGAGAACAAATATCTGATCAAAGTCCCAACTCGAATTGTCGATCCTTCATCCTCTCATTATATACAATCTCAAGAGAAAAATGTACCAGCTCAGAAAAGAGATTTGAGTACCCATTTATGGTTTTTTTGGCCATCTCAAGCTTGAAAAACTCCACAGCCTTGGGCAACGCCACTGATTATGGAAAGAATTGGTTAGTGAAAAGAACCCTAAATTCTTTCAACTCCAGACCCTCATGTTTCCCAGCCATCACCATTGTGTCCCACCATTTCCTACATGGTCCCTCCAGCACGAAGGTGGCACACTTCACCTCGATCACCTCAGGTGTCTCAAAGAACCCAAACATATATTCAATCTTACTCAACCATTCCTCAACATGTTGAGGGTCAGTGGAGCCTTTGAAAACTGGTGGATTCTGGCATAGGAATTCTTGAGAACGACTTTGGAGAACATCACTATGAGGATTTATAGCTGGAGTCTGAATAGGAACTAGAGGTGGTGCACGTCCCATAGCTTGGACAGTGTGAATAATCACCTCAACCAGACTCGGATCCACAATAGGAATCGCTTGCTGAGGTTCAACAACAGTCTCTTTTTGGATTTGAGCTCCACGTCTTCTCGGAGGCACGATGCTACACAACATAAAAAGACATAGATTAACTCCCAAACAGAGTAAAAAGGAAAACTATTCTTAATATAATGGATTTACAAGATTTGGATTCCACTCTATCCAAATCAAAATAGGGAAAATACTATATGTAATCCAAAAGTCGTATTTCCCTAACCAACCCTGGTGACATAAGGTTCGTTGTGGTGAGATCTGACCAGGAACTCGATCCAAACTACCTCCCAAGTCCCAACAAGAAAACTCAAATTCATACTGTCATGAAGGCAAGATTCTCAACCTCCACCTGATACAACTTTGTCATGAACTAGCCCGGATACCCTGGTAACCCGATAACTGAGCCATACCTGACATAGCCTAAAGGGAATTCCCGATCCCCACAGGTCGGTGACTAGAACCTGGCATCGTACAACAAACAAGTTGGAACGATTTTTCCACAAGAATGCTGAAGAAAGAGTAAAACTAACTGCATGCATAACAAAAGAAACTCCACTGGGAGTAAAGTACCAGAATACAAAGAGGCATAATATGCCAATGTACTACAACCCATGTACCAAAAATGAAAATAGCCCCAAGGTCCCTAAGGACACAACTCACCAAGTCCAAAGATCAACAACTGGATCCACCTCCACAATATCCCTTCCCTCTGCTCGAACCTGGAAAGAGAACATCTATAAACACCTGAAGGCAAAAGTCGGGTTTGAGCCTAAGCCCAGTAGGATACCACAAAGATTCCATAACAGATGCCAAATATATATTATCCAAATAAAATATTTCAATTTTCAAATAAATAGGTTTTTCATTTCAAAAGCATATTATAACAAAACATGCTATACATTTTCAAATGATGTAAAAATTAATTTAGGAAAAGGCTTTACAATGATGGAATATTTCTAAAATAATGGCATAAGAAAAACATTTATATAAAATAGTTTATATAAATCTAGCAGGCATGTAAGGCAGTTCAAAATAATTGGCATACATTTATATCTCACATATAAATAAACAAGAGAGCAACCTGGTCATCTTCCAAAAGGTACGATAGTATTAACATGTTATAGTATTCCACAGTCTCTATGTGAACTCCGCAAAATGTGTATACACATGTCCCTATGACACTGGCCAAAGGAGACTCGTCACCAACCCATCGGGGATGTGACCCGCCGCAAGTATGTTTTAGAACGTTGTTGTAGCATAGAGAGTATCCAAATAACTCACAAACTACCTAATGCTTGAATTCTCTCTTACATGATTGGAGAACTATTTTAAGAATGCTTAAAATATGATCAATCCCATTCATCCATTTCAAATGTTCTAATTTCATTCCAATTAAATCCAAAACAAATTTTTTTCAAAACATGCCTTTTTCACAAGATAAAAACAATGGGTTTCTATCAAATCATTTTAATCCCTTTCCACCAGTTTGAAATCCATTCAAAACCAATTCCATCATTACACGATTTATTTCCACAGTTAAATTCAACAATTTAATTGAAATCATTTCCATCAAATCCTCAATTCAAATTCAAAAATTTAAATTGGCCAATTTTCATAAACAAAACCAATTCAATGGAATTGGGGTTTTCCAAATTTCCATGCCAAAATCATTTCAAATATCTTGAGTCACCAGAATCGAGTTTTTATCAATTTAATTGAAAGAAAACATGATAAATTGGATTTTAATCAACAATTGAAATAAACCATGAAAATGTAATGTTAATCAATTTGGAAATTCGGGATGGAACCACCTACCTCGATTTATTGACCGGAGTCAACCCAACGAGAAACCCCAAAAACCGATGGGCACAACGATGTCGATAAAAAATTGGATCTAAATACTTAAAAACCAAAATTAAGATGAAAGGAATAAAGATCATGAAAAACTAGATCTAGATTCACAATCCTGGATCTATACCTAAACTCATAGGTTTAGATCCATGGAATCAAAGGAAATATCTCATGAAAAGTTCAAGGAAAGATAGAGGAATATACGAGAAATGCAACGGGATGAAATCCACTTACCAGGAGGAGAGAGGATCTTCAATCTGAGCCTTCAATCTTGAATAATGATGTTCAGATCTTCTTGGAATCTCACTAGGAGGTTTTGGAAAAACCTAAAATGAGTCATACCCGAGCCAAGGTCGAAATTATGGAAGTCCTGGAGGTTTGGGTGGTTTTAAAACGGAATTTTCGGAATTAGAAACCGCGCGCACAGTTTATCTGGGAAGATGTGCCAGGTTTGTCAAACCGTGCACACACCATGTATACCTCTCTGTCTAGTGCTGCTTGGTTGGAATGGTTTAGTGACATGGTTTGTCAAACCATGAGAAAACCGTGCACAATACATTTTCCCTTTTTTTTCAAAAAATTTCACCCGAACGCACCCCCAAGTCACTACTCCAAATCAAGGGTACTTAGAAACGTCAAAAGTACTTGAAAACGTAACATGATGTTACACCCAACAATTTCATAATTTATTTAATATTATACTTCCCCTAAATCAGGGGTATTCATCATAAAATAATAAATCTAGTACTACCTATATACTTCTATGTTATTATTATTACGGTTCAACCATTTTCCCCTCCTTTATATCATATAGAAAATGAAAAATCGCTCATGCGTACGTGTGGCCTATCGTCTCCCCGTAGAATTGAAATTTATTTTTCATCACCACTTTTAATGGATGGTTATAATGTTATAATTAATTAATATATGTGATATTTATGAAATATTAATTATTATATAAATATAATATATCATATAATTTCCTACCAGTCTATACAATGGATAATAAATGCACCGTTCATACATATGTCTGGACTGCCACCTCCATAAAGCGATGTGATTAATTTTTCATGCCCACCTTTCATTGATGATTATAGTTTTTTATTTAATGTGTTATCATTTACATTATTTAGTTATGAACATTTTTACATTATGATCTTATGAAAAATATGAATTTTACAAAACAATTAATAAAAAAATACCTAAAAATGGAATACTTTTCACTTGGGATGTAGATGTTAATAATGAATTGTTAATAAACGGGTGGTAGAATGTCACAAGTAAATAATTTATTTAACAATAATTATTAATACTATTTTTTGTATATTTATAATAAATCTAATTGTTTTGTATTGGACATCCAGAGAGTATATGAATCTATTTTGATTTGTGGTAAAGGTAATGTTCTCTCATTTCCACTTCAATGTGACATGATTATATTTTCAACCTAATTAATTTTATTTGGTTTAAATGACTTAACATTAAAAAATTATATCATTAATTCTTATTCATTCATTTTATTTAATGTTTTAATTAATTTTCACTCGATTGAAGGTTTTTATTCAAACTTAATAAAGTTGCAATGGATTACAGTTACAATCTAATTTTATTTCGAAATTGTATATGTTAAGAATTGCTTTAAAAAAATTATATGATCCAAATATCAGAAAAAATATATATTATCCTTTACAATCGTTATGTTGTAGTTTTATATTTTTATTTTCCATTTATTATCTTTTTGGATCTAGAATTATCATGAATGTTACAAGTAAGGGAAATTATTTTGAAGAAAATCGTCTTTTAAATTTTTTTTCCATCCATACTATTTCTCTTCCATATAATGTTTCATTTTAGCGTTTTATAGAATATTTTTTTTAAAACTCTAAGTATTATTTGATTTCATTTTAAACCTCATTTTTTCTTTGTTATTATTTATTAAAATGATCCTTATTTTCCATTTTATTTACAATGTATTTTTGGACTTAGTACCAAATTTTTAAATAAATCATTGTTTTAAGTTTTTTCGTTTGAATGAAATATCCAATAGTCATGACCATTAATAACTATTGGACATAATTTTAAATCATTCCATGTTATTTTAATAGTAGATATTTTACTCAATATTTTGGAATTTTTTATTTTAAATTTGATAAAAAGAAAAGGGTATTATTTTTTTAATTGAATGAACTGAATTTTGAAATGTGATTTATAATATAGTTCTTAAAGAAAGTTACAAGGAAGATATTTTTAAATTATTTCTTCCATATTATTTTTTATAGGATTGGTTTTATAAAAAACACCTTGAATTTTTTATGAATCATGTTTCTTCTATAATCCTTTTTTGATAACAAATTACATATTTTTTACATAATTCACTTTATTATAATCATGTTCTATATAACACTCAATTAATAATTGGACATTATTTTTCTCCTTCATTCCCATATTTTCAATATAATTGGTAAATTATAAATCATTAAAATTATGTAGATCCCATATAGATCATGCATGGACTCTATGATAGGGGTTTGAATAAGTTTAGTCAACTTTTTACCAAATTTAAAATTTCTTTTAATCTAGCCCATCATACTCTCGAAACAATAATCTGATTAAGAGGAATAGATATATTTTTTGTGTTCACTAATCACATATATGTTAAATGTAGATAATTAAATTAATAGAATAACACAATTATTTTTACAAGGTCCAGTACAATGATATAATCCTTATTATTTTCAACATGTGGTTGTTTTACAAAATATATTATCACTATATTTTGAGTTGATTGAAAATGCATAGAATCAGAGTAAAATTTTATTGAATTAATGAAATAATAGCCCTGAGTTAGTGGAATTATTTATTTTGGAACCACTATTATTTAATGGAACATTTTATATTTTCACCACAAGTTATTCATATATATGAAATACACACTCTGAACAAGATCTTATCTACTACACAAGAGGGATTTGTACTAGATGAATAATCATTTCCCTTAACTGTAGGCCTATTAAATTTACTAAATCAAGAAGATCATATAAACATCATCCCACTGATGATAACTAATTTGATGTTAAAACTTCAACTCAAACTCACTATTCATTTAGAATGATAAACTAATGAATTGGTAACACTCTGTTAGTTGATTTCTTCTTTGATAACTCAATTGTTCCAGAAGATACTCATTCTTTCAATAGAGTTCCCAAACATAATTAATATGTTCAAGTGGTGCACAAAAATTAATCATTATTATTTTATTAATGATATGACTTTCACAATTTCAATTATCTTCATTATTGAATTCCCAATCAAAGTATCTCACATTCACATCATGAATGGATATTCCACGGTGAATGAAATGTGAATTTTATTCTCCTTATAGTTTGTGTTCTTGTAAATTTTATATATGGTTTTTCTATTTACATTTATACTACCATTAAAGAACTAAAACACTATAGTGATTCAAGTAATTTCATATAATTTCATGTTTCTAAATGAATGTTTATTCATGGATTTCCTTCATGCATATCTGAATGGGTGTAGGATCTTCTAACATGTGTGCACTACACCTTGCTTCAAGTGGAACATCATTCCCTTTCATATAGGACATAACATTTACTTCTCAACCCATGTCCTTCATCCAAATAATCCATCTTCACATGTGCATGAATGAATTCATGGTAATCATGGGTTTTTTTCACAAAAATAGGAATAAAACACATAAGGGTATCATGAACCATCAAATTGATTCACATAACTGATTATTCATAATGTATTATGACGTTATTTTTATAATATTCATGTGTCCATGTATTTTCTTCCTGCATGACGTGTTTTTTTCTTCTTTATGTAACTATGTAGGTTTATAGTTTTTATGTTCTCTTGTTCTATGAAATCAAGAGGATCTTTTTAATAACAAAAATGGATGCACAACTCTATGCCTAAGTACCACACCATCTATACGAAAATATCAAAATCTATGAACCACCTTGGATCCCCATTTTATGCAATTTTAATATATATTCAAAATCCCAAAAATAATTCTTCGTCATGACATTTTGAATGCCTGAATATATCTACATTTATCCAACTAAGGTTTCATATCTTCATATGGATTTGTGATATAGAAAATGGAGGTGTCTTTATTTAGTAGGTTCTTCTCCCTTCATGTGTGTGCATCTTTCAATCATCATATATATTTTTTATACATGCAACCTCATCCTTCTACAAATTCAATTTCATTCTGATGATGCTTAGGCTTTATTTATTATCATGAATGAAATACGATGTTTGTATGCATATGAAATCATCTACTACATTTCATGATCTAAAACATGTAATGATCTCATTTTCTATATGATCAAGAAATCTCTCATCTCAAATAATTCTCGCATATATTTCACTAACGAAGGATTCATGTTGAAGATGATAGGGGAAAATAAATAATTCTCAGCACGGGATATCAAATAGTGACTATACAAAAATTTATCATCTTGGGTTATATCATTCTATTGAATAGGTTGGTGAACAGTACATGGATTTGAGGTTATCCCATATTGAATTATCAAATCATCCCCCCTCTTCTTCAATATAAAATATTTTTCACTACCTCATCGAGCTGGCCATGTAGGATCATCACCCACACTACACTATCATATGCCACATGGGCTTAGGCCCACTTGTAATCTATTTAAACCCATTCCCCCATGGGAAGAATCTATAGAAATTATACAGGGGCTCACATGTATGAATTGGTAACTATGCCTCCAATTACTCTAATGAGTTATCTTGGGAAGCTCCTTTAGGAGTTGTTGAGTTTTAGACCCCATAATACATGAGGTTGAGTATGAATTTCTCTGTCAAGTGGGTTATCCCAGTATTTATCTTAAGGTCATAAGGAAGGTATTCTAAGAATGGAATGGGATTATACATCCTAATATAGTATAATTATCCTAATATTCCTAGAAAATTTATATCTTTCTCAAAATCATCATGAAGAACATATACGACTCTATTTTTGTGTGGAATTATAATAATTCATCATTTCAATAAATGAAATATACCTATAAAATGTATGAAAGTGTCACGACCCATCCTTGGGGCCCATGTCGTGACTACCCCAAGTCCGACATCCATAGGCCAGGGGTTGGCGACTAGCACCAAAGGTGTAAATCCCGATATAAGTGAAGGAATTTCCTTTATATAAGAAAACAAACACCACACAGTACGCAATATGAAGTAAAAACTATGTAAACTGAGTACAAAAGTTCGTAATGGAAACTAAATGGGTCAGTATACAAACCCAACTGAATGTACAGTACAACCGAGAAAAGAAAGTAAAAGAGCTGAAAAGTGAGAAGCAACCACCAAGTCATCCTCTGGAATTCCCAACTGAAGGGTGGGTACATATAGTCTTGGTGGATCCTCGGGTCCGGCCATCTGCTCTGAGTACATCCCTCTTGATAGTCCACCTCTGGATATTGTCCCTCTCCACAATCCTCAACCACGATCAGTGTTGTCTGTCGTCTACATCCAACACAACGTAGTGTGGGAATAGCCCGTGCAGGGGTGAGTATACGATACTTAGTAGGGACCCCGAGACCTCTGAAGGTATCTCGAAATCCACAAAGGATAAACAAAAGTAAATATAAAAACACGAAGTATCAACCATCTCTACTTAGGTATATGCCCATACATATACCTAAGTCATCAATTCCAGTTCAGCTCCAAATCATGAGCCCAAGTACAACCCAGTCCACACAGGACATCACAACCCAGTCCACACAAGAAAGCAAGAGAATAATATCAAATATAATGATTGAAAGTCAAGACTCAGCTCATATAGGTATATTACTCAGGAAGAGGGGTGGAGATGATATATGTAACCTTAGAATCATCTCCCCTTCTGAACCCACGTAGGATCCAAGTACAGAAGTCGTCGCTGCCGAACCCACGTAGGACCCTAATACAGTAACCATCACTGCAGAACCCACATAGGTTACAAGTACAGTCCTCATCACTGCCGAACCCATGGAGGATCCAAGTATAGTCTTCCTCTCTGCCGAACTCACGTAGGATCCTAGTACAGTCGTCGTCGTCGACACAGTCGTAGCCATATCTAGTGATCTCGCACACAGCACGCTCGATTCCGGGAGGGTCCACTCCACAATCCAAGGGGTCGATAAATCAACTTTCATGAAGTCTAGAGTTGATGTATCACAATGTTCTGTCTCGCCATTATGAACTCAAATTGATAGACGATGCATCAATCGGACCCCCGGTCTGACAGATATTGGCTTTTCCGTCCGAGGGACCCTGTTGGTTTTTAAGATTAAACAGCTTGACCATACACTAGCTGCATCCAAACCACAAGTTTAGTAAGCTAAAGGAACCGTCTCACTAAGAGGAATTCAACATAACTGACAACACGTCATTCGGACGATCAGTCGTTATGTTATAAGCGTTTCCGCTCCAAGGGCCCGGTTGGTTTTGGGTTTGAACCAACCCGACCGTATCCAAACTTCACCGAAACCTCAAGTGTAATATACCAAAATGACATTCTAGACCCAAGGATACCTACACAACCGACGGTGCGTTGATCGGAGGTTTGTATCCCATGATATGGACGTTTGAACGAACATGATCCAAAAATAGAGGGTCTGTGCTCGGTCTGACCCGGCCCAATACCACCTAGGTCGGCCCGAACCGGAGCGACCTGACCCGAGTCTGGGTCTGGCCTGACTGGGTGCGGCCTGGCTCAGCAGGCGCGGCCTGGCCTGCAACTAGTGCAGCCCGGCCCGCGGCTGGCGCGGCCTGGCCCAGCCCGTGCGGCCTGCGGTCTGGCTTGGAAGCCACCCGCGGCTCGGCGTTGGCTGAGTAGGGCGCAAAGGGGTAACCCGCCCCCTTTCTTACGAAACGGCGGACCCGTGGGGTCTACCCTATGCACTGGTTGGGGGGTTACCAACCCCCTGTTTTTTGGAAAACATCCGGCCTTTATGGTCGGCTGGTTGAGCCGTCGCGGCACCCTTCAAGGTCCCACCTCTTGGAGACGCCGGTGGCCGGTTGAGCCCGGCCGCCCCTGCTAGTCTGACGGGGCCATAGGCCGCGTCTCTTCTCTCCAGCGCGGTGCGACGGTGCCACACACCACTTCCGTGGCCTGATCCGGTCGTGGTCCTCTTCATCCCTGGATGATGCAGCGACACCACGCCGCCTTTGCCATAATGATCAACAAAGATCAACAAAAAAAGTGGAGGAGGATCGACCGTGTATGTGCGGTTCGATCTCCTCCCATTATGACGATAAAAAGCTGCCAAAATTTAATCAAAGAAGGTCGATAAATAAAACATGAATGTAGATAACCCCTAGCTCGAAGGAAGTTCGCGGTTGTCAAGTGCATCGGATGATGGCGTCGTTTCTGTCGTCATCGGTTTCTCCTCCTTTGTCGTGGAGGAAGAAGAGGATAATGAAACCCGGGTGTCCAAATCAACGTTATTCATCAGAGAGTTGGCATTCTTCGTTGAAGATGAAGTTCTTAAAAGGAAGCAAGAGATCTCTCCTCCAATTCTCAACACAAAAATCCAACCAAACATATAAAATAAGGCTCCTCTTTATTTTATTAAAACATGCCATGCATTCAAAATTAAAAATTAAAATACTTAATTCAATTAATTGATGATATTCAATTAATTAAATTAATGTGTGTTGGCATGAATTAATGTGGGAGAGTGGGGAGAGGATGAGTCACTTAATTAAATACATGGGTTTAAATGGAGGGTTTAAGGGGTTTAAGGGAATGTGAAGGGTTGGGGCTCGTGCAGGCCCCACCCCACATTTATCCCCACATGGGTAGTTCAGATGATAGTGGGTCCCAACCTATCATACCCATGTAGGATAAAACCAACTTATAAAAATAAATAAAATTGTACACAATTTTATTCACTTTTTATTTAATCCACATTTTTTATCAACTACTCCAAAGAAAACGCATCATCGATAAAGGTCCTCTTAAGAAATTAGTGGCGCTGAGCTTCCATCGCTGCCCTCAGATTTCAATTCTGAGAACCGGTTCGAAAGATATAAAAACCCGCTCATTCGTTCATTGAACGTACCCGAGCTAAACTTCAGAAATTGATCCCGGGCACACCGGCCCTCAGAATCAGGTGCCGTCAGAAGCTGTGTAGTCATAAAATCCCAAAAAAATTAAGAAGTAATTTTTCTGGAAATTTATGGGTCTTTACATGACTCCCACCTCAGGACTTTACGTCCATGTAAAGATACATCATAAACTAGGGAAACAAATGAGGGTATTGTGCACGCATCTGAGCCTCCCACTCCCATGTGCTCTCCTAGAGGTTCTCGTGCTTCCATCTGATACGCACAAGAAAAATCGACCGTCCACGTAGGACCCGCTCCCGTCGATCCTCGATCTCCACCGGGACCTCTGCAAATGTTTCCCCGCCATCGATGTCCAGCTCCCCGTGATCAATTATATGCGTCAGGTCGTGCATGTTTCTCCTCACTGAGATACGTGGAAGATGTTGTGCACCCGGTGCAACTGAGGTGGATGTGCTAGGTGACAAGCCACCTCACCTATCCTGTTGAGAACCTGGAATGGTCTGATGAAGCGTGAAGATAACTTGTCGCCCCGACCAAATATCCGTAATCCACGTCGAGATGAGACACGTAAGAAAACGTGGTCGCCATCCTCAAACTCTAGTGGTCTCCGCCTCCTATCAGGATAGGACTTCTGTCGGCTCTGTGCAGTCCTCATCTGCTCTTGGATGATCTGCACCTTCTCTGTCATAGCATGGACCATCATTGGTTCTATGAGTGCTGAATCCCCAAGGTCTGTCTAGAACAGAGGTGATCTGCAAGGTCGGTCATACAATTCCTCGTATGGTGCCATCCCGATGGTGGAGTGGTAGCTGTTGTTGTACGCAAACTCCATTAATGGTAGGTGATCCTCCCAGCTGCGACCAAAGTCGAGGACACATGCACGAAGCATGTACTCGAGAGTCTGAATGGTCCTTGTAACGACCCAAAGTTTCATTAATGGAAATCCCTCTTGATCTAATAAAATGTCTCATTATGTTTATATAAAATTTCAAATTACTTGGTTTTATGCTAAGAATTTTGACCGTTTCTAATATAGCCGTTGAACAGTGATCACATGATTAGTATAAATATAAGACTTTAACAAATCAAATTTACCCAGAAAAAGGAAGTGATGGCCTCATCTAGTTGAATTGCCCCATACGAAGCCCATTTGATGGAGCTCGGAAAAGAGGTGGAATCTTTGGGCTTCTCTCTTGACCAAGCTCAAGCTGAGCTTCATCATGTCAAGCTCTAACGTGACCGTCTATGGGAAAATTGGATGTTGATTGAAATTACCACTCGAGTGATATTAGATGAGCCACCCAAAGAGTCTGTCACCATCGCACACCTTACCCTTAGGTCTTATGCAGATGTTTTAAGGGGTTATTTAACAAATAAGTATTACTATATTCATGTACATTATTTTTGTATATAATATTGAATATAATTTATAGTCATTTTTGATACATTATAAATAGTTTTTAAAGTACAAATAGTTTTTTAAGTTATTATTTAATTAAGAATTGTATTTTATTAAGTTAATGGATTTTTAATTATGTAATTTTTCACTAAAATATTATTATTATTATTAAATTAATTTTTACAAAATATAAATGATATTATTATTTTATGAATGCAATTATAATTTTCATTAAGGTTTGAAAGCCATTTCTGTCAAAACCCGTGAATTTTCGATAAATGTCATTTTTTATTTTAAAAGTAAAAATTATCGTATTTAGAAAATTATTTAGATAATATAAATATTATTTCTAGAATTAGGATTTCGAAATTATCCAAAGGTTAATTTTTCATAATTTTCTGAGACAGTCAAATTTTTTGGAAAAAATTAAATACCGTTTAAATATATAATGTGTTTTCTGACATCATAATGACCCAATAGTGATGTAATAAAATACTATAATCTTTATGTTCGGACAATATTTGTTTTAACATTAAAATAATGTGATTTTGGGTTTGTTTTACTTACTTTTCAAATCATTAAAGGACCCCTCAAGACTTATTAAACACCATGTCTTTTTAAATTAATTTTCATGGGAGTGTGACTCACCTCCACATAAGAAACCTCATTATTTTCAGAAGTTCGGACCTTGTCCATATAAAATATTTTTTTTCTCTTCCCTTTTCCAAACACCATGGGAAATAACCATCGGATGTTCTGTGGTTTGGATTAATTTAATGTAAGGGGACCCAAACCTAAATAATAAAGAATTCCCTCACCTTTCCTATATAAACACACCCAAGCTTCCACTTAATCCTCAACCAATTCCCTTGAAGATCATCCAACCTCTTACCTACTCTCTCTAGAATCCTCCCAAGGTTCCCCAAGCTCCCAAGAAGCCTCTCACAAGCCTCTCTCTAGCCTTTGGAATCACACATCCAAGTAAGGGTTTTTTCTTCCTTTCTCATTTTTGTCCAATTTTCTTTAAGTTTTTTTTCAAATTTAATTTCAATTATAAATGTTGGGGTACGGTTTCTCACCACCCTAATACTTCCCTATTTATGTTTGAACGATGGGAGACCCTTTCTCTCTCATTAAATGCCTCCCATGTACACCCGTTACTATGAAAAAATTCTGAAAGGAACTTCTCTCTCCTCTTTTACATTCAAGCAATACTTTTGTATCATGAATATAAATTCCATTAAAATTGTTCGTACATGTATCTATATGACCTCCTTACTGTCCATTACATGTAAATATGATTAGGAACCTCTTTATCTCTCATCAACCATTTTTATGAATTCTTATGTCACGCTGTTACGCTTCCGAAATCGCACCGATTTTCTAAGCCATTGTCATTGTGTAGGTAATACCCTGCCCATTTTTACATCAAGGATATTCACATTTATGCACATTTACTTATTGATTGTAAAGTTTCATGTTTTAATTCCAAATTCCTTTATCGTGGAATAAATTATTATGTTTTATGAATCCATGTTTTATGATCCATGTGTCACACATATGCATGACATGAAATGATTAAGAAGGGTGTGCCCTTATAGTGCTCCAATGCATTGGGTAAAGTATAGTATCAAGATACGTCATGTGCAATGAGTGTTGACTCATGCTAATTCAGGTGAAATGAGGGTTTACTCATTCTTTATGTGAAATGAGGACTTACTCATGCTTCATGTGCAATGACCCTTGGCTTATGCTAATTCCATGATAAGTGTTGTGGCCAAATTTCCATGTTTTTATTATCATGAATTATCATGCCTTTATTTTCATGTTTCTTTTATGCTCTATTGATATACCTAATGTATAACATGTATTGTACTCCTCATGTTATTACATGTGTACTCCCTTACTTGGCTTTATTGCTCACCCTTTCCTTATGCATGTCCTCAGGTTATCCCATGCAATGCTAAGTACGAGGGAATGTAGTGGTCATGTAAAGGATGTTTTAAATAAAGATGTTGTATTTCATGTTTTATGTTTTTATGTAATGATACTAATCCCCAAAGACACTAAACCTCTCGATCTTCTTTGTTGTATCTAGTGATGTTCTATGTAATAAATCATGTTTATTTTTGTAATAAAAGCAGGGTTTTCATAGTTGGTATCAAAGGATAGGTTTTGTTATTTTTGGGATTAAGATTAGAAAACACTAGTAAAGCCTTAGAGACAATAATATGTATAATAAATACATCCCTATGTTTTGGTAAGTACTAATTAAGTGGTTTATCAAAAAAATACATCCATGTCTGGATACGAGCAGGTAGAGGCATCTCTAGCACAGATGTATCCTAGGGGTAAAACCCGAAAACACCGCTTTGAGCTAGACTCGAACGGGAACTGGTGCACGACAACAGGCCTTACTGCACTCTTGGTTATGAAACTCCCAGGGGATATGTTTTGATAAATTCAAAAGCTTAGTATGAACCCTTATTAAGGGAATTAAAAAATTCCCCTACGAATATTTGTTAGAAATTAGATCATGAAAATCCTAGATTGAAGCCTATAGACTCATGAGTAAGGAAATAAAAGTTTATTTATAAGTCATCAACTTTTCTCTTTGGATTACCCTTTATGTGTTACCCCTATCTTTCATTTTATTCCAGCCAATGGCGGGTAATAAGAGGACTCGGGCTAACATCCGTTATGAATATTAGTGTGATGACTGTACTAATGAGATGAAAAATCCAATGGGAGCGAGAATCACGAACTTTGTCACGCTTCTCTCTCAGATAACTCAAGTTTTGAATAGAAACACGGGTCAAGAGGAACTTTCAACTCCCCCCCCCCCTAAGAACGAAAAAGTCACTATCTAGAGCTTCATGAGACAAAGGCCTCCTACTTTTAGTGGATCATCTGATCCCACGATCGCTGAACAATGGATCATCTCCATTGAAAAGATCTTCTCCATCCATCAATGTTCCGAACAAGAGAAGGTTCTCCTGTTGGCTTATCGTATGGAGGGTGAAGCTGATCGATGGTGGACGTTGACCAAAAATACAAAGCTTGAGAAGGATATCAAGGCGTTAGAATGGAAGGATTTCCAGAATATGTTTTTCGATAAACATTTTCCACGCAGCCTCTGGCTTAATATGGAAAGGGACATCCTTTCCTTCAAGCAAAAAGATGAAGAATTTGTTGGAGCGTATGAGGAAAACATCACAAGGCTTGCACAATATGCTTTCGGCATTGTCGTTACCCCTGAATGCACGGTTGACCACTTCTTTGGTGGGTTGAAGCCTAGATTGCGGAAATCATTAACGATCCGTGACTTCGATAGCTATGAGGAAATTTTCTGATATGCCCTCAAGGTCAAAATGGATATTGGGGAATCACATGGGTATCATGGGGACAAGAAGTGTTAGGTGGACTTCAATGCTGGTAGTCCGATGGATAAATCCAACGGTGCTAAGAAGATCTAGCACCGCACTTGCCAAAAGTGCGGGAAGAAGCACCTTGGAAATTGCCTTAAGGGGACAAGGAAATGCTTCAGGTGTGGAAGAGAAGGGAAACTAGCTGTTGATTGTTGGCAAGAAAGACCTGCCGCTGTGACAGAGGAGAGGAATGCTCCGTTCGATCCTCAATGCATTTTTCAATGCTACAAATGCAAAGAACCGGGTCATTTTTGAAATCAGTGCCCTAATCCAAGGGTTTTCGGAGACAACCAACAACCTCTAAGGTAGCATGGAAGAGCTTTTTCCATCACTTCTGCCGAAGTGAACCCCGACAACGAAGTGGTGATAGGTACGCTAGTTATTCATTCAAGAATAGAGAACATACTTTTTGATTCAGGTTCTACACATTCTTTTATATCTCAAAAGTTTAGTAGAACAATCCCAGCACAACCATAAATCATGGAAGTAAATATGTATGTGAGTACAGAAAATTGGGCAATCATTGCATCCCATGAATATAAGTCCTCCCCTGTTATAGTCTGTGGATTGAATTTCCCGTCGAACCTCATCATACTCCCTTTGGTGGAATTTGATGCAATTTTTGGCATGGATTGGCTTTCCTTATATAGAGCCAATATAAATTGTCAGGAGAGGGAAATCACACTCCATATGGAGAATCGACCCCCAATTCTTTACAAGTGTCAGGAGGAAGATGAATCTCCTTCAGCTCCATCATCTCAAGAATGGATATTACGGCCCTATGAGCACGTGTATCTGGGTCAGATGATTGGGTCCAAGGAATAAACCATCCTTGAAGAAATGCCTATTGTGAGGGAATTCGCGAAAGTGTTTCCCGAGGAACTGCCCGGTCTTCCTCCGAGAAGAGATGTTGAGTTCTCAATTGAACTTATACCTGGGGTGCTACCAATATCCAAGAATCCATATAGAATGGTTGTTTTTGATCTTGAAGAGATGAAGAAACAACTACAGGAGAACTTGGATAAAGGGTTTATACGCCCAAGTGCTTCACCATGAAGTGCACCAGTCCTCTTTATGAAGAAGCAGGATGGGTCAATGCGGCTTTGCATCGATTATCGTGAACTTAACATAATCATGTTAAAGAACAAGTATCCTCTCCCACAAATTGATGACTTGTTCGATCAGCTATGTGGAGCACAATACTTCTCTAATGTGGACTTGTGGTCAGGATATTATCAGGTACGGGTGAAGATGGAAGATATCCCCAAGACTGCTTTTCGAACAAGATACGGGCACTATGAATTCATAGTAATGCCTTTCAGACTCACTAATGCTCTAACAATCTTCCGGGACATAATTAATAGAGTCTTTAGAGATTAACTCGACAAATTTTTGGTAGTATTTATAGATGATATTCTAATATACTCCAAAACCAAGTAGGATCATGAGGAGCATTTAAGAACTGTACTAGAGACCATGTGAAAGGAGAAGCTCTATGCAAAGTACAGCAAGTATGAGTTCTGGTTGAAGGAGGTCTCATTCTTGGGCCATATCATAACAAGCAATGGGATATATGTGGATCCCTCCAAAATAGATGCAATTGAGGGTTGGATGAGGCCATCATCGGTAAAGGATATCCATAGATTTTTGGGGTTAGCTGGATATTATCGACAATTCATGAGGAATTTCTCAAGATTGTCCAACCCACTTACCAATATAACTCAGAAGGGAGTAATGTTTTCTAGTAGTGATGAATGCGAAGAAGGATTCAAGGAGTTGAAAAGGAGGCTTATCACTGCGCCCATGCTCACATTACCCACATGTGGGGAACTTTTTGTGGTATTCAGTGATGCTTCGAAGAAGGGCTTAGGCTGTGTGCTGATACAGAATGATAAAGTGATATCCTAGGCCTCAAGGAAGTTGAAAATCCATGAGCGAAACTATCCAACGCATGATCTGGAGTTAGCAGTGGTGATCTTTGCCATGAAAATCTGGCGGCATTATCTCTATGGGGATAAATGTGAGATATATACTGACCACAAGAGTCTTAAATATATATTCACACAGAAAGAGCTTAATATTCCCTAGAGAAGATGGATAGAGCTCATCAAGGATTATGAATGTTCAATACATTACCACCTTGGGAAAGCGAAGAAGGTGGTAGATTCCCTAAGTAGAAAGGATCCAGCGATTCTATCAATGATGAGAATTGAGAAGGATCCAATCTTCTTAGACTTGATGAAGATGGACATGGGAATCATAGAGAAGAGGACATCATCAATCCATTCAGAAATGATTCCTCAACCATCTCTTTTGGAAAGGTTAAAGGATGCTCAAAAAGATGATGTGGGAATTCAAGAAAAAGTGGAAGCTATTAAAAAGGGAAAATCCATGGAGTTTAATGTTAATGAATAAGGAATCGTGCGGTTTGGGAAAAGACTATGTGTTCCATCGAGTCCGGAGCTGAAGAAGGAACTTTTGGAAGATGCACATAGTTCAAATTTCTCTATTCACCAAGGGAGCACAAAGATGTATCGAGATCTCCGAGAAAATGTTTTTTAGGATAATATGAAGAAGGAGATCGCTGAATATACATCAAAGGGCCTGGTGTGTCAGCAAATGAAGGCAGAGAGGCAGAAGTCTAAGGGGATGATGCAACCATTGCCCAAACCCGAATGGAAATGGGAATACATCACCATAGACTTTGTCCCCGGACTTCCATGGACATCCAAAGGCAACAATGCAATCTGGGTTGTTGTGGATCGTCTTACAAAGACTGGACACTTCATTGCTATTCGGGAGGATTTCTCTTTGGATCAACTGGCACTGATATATATCAGGGAAGTGGTAAAGTTTCATGGAGTACCACTATCTATTTTTTCTGGCCGAGATCCATGATTCACCTCTATGTTTTGGAAGAGTCATCAACATGCTCTGAATACTGAACTGAACTTCAGTACAGCCTATCATCCTCAAACTGATGGCCAATCCAAGAGGACTATCCAAACACTTGAGGAAATGTTTGAGAGCATGCTCAATGGACTTTAAAGGATGATGGGATCAAGATCATCCCCTGGTTGAGTTCTCTTATAATAACAGTTTCCACTCGAGCATCCAAATGGAACCATATGAAGCCCTGTATGGGAAAAGTTGTAGAACACCGGCATGTTGGGATGAGGTCAGTGAACGTAAGCTGCTTGGACCAGAAATGGTCGAGGAAATGGTGGAGATGGTAAAAACCATTCAGCAGCATATCAAGACAGCTCAGAGTCGACAAAAGAGTTATGAAGATAATCGTCGATGAGACCTTGATTTTAATGTTGGAGACATGGTGCTTCTACACATATCTCTGGGGAAGAAGGTCATGAGGTTTGGAAGGAAACGGATGTTAAGTCCAAGGTATATCGGCCCCTTTGAGATTCTTGATCATGTCGGGGCTGTGGCGTATCGTCTAGCACTTCCACCTTCCATGGACAAAGTACATGATGTCTTTCATGTATCCTTCTTAAGGAAGTACATACCGGACCCTTCACATGTACTCTCTTCTGAGGTGGTACAATTGTAAGATGATCTCTCTTATGAGGAGAAACCAGTGAAGATCTTAGATCATAGAGAAAAAGTCCTACGAAATAAGACAATGCCACTACTACAACCTTCCCCTTTATCAGTGCTAAAAACCAGCATTAACAGCGCTAGAAAAGCGCTGTTAATTCTAGCATAGATAAAGGGGGGGGGGTCCCCTTTATCAGTGCTTCTCGGAGCGCTGATACATGGTCCCTTTATCACCTCTCCTCTAGCACTGTTAAAGGTGTCCTTTATCAGCGCTAAGAAAGCGTTGATAAAGGCCCAAGCGCCTAAACATAAAAAATAGTACCTGCACGCCAGAATACCTGCACAAAGTAGCACATGCACACCTGCACACCATAGCACCCGCACCCAAAATTTTGACTGACAACAGTATATACATTTACTTAACATCATGAATACAAAAAAACGCATTGCTATATACATTTCAATCATTGTTTTACATCGTTAAATTTACAATTATTCAACAACAGTTATAAACATTCATGTTTCATCCTTTGATATCCGTGATCCGCTCTCGATGGTATTTGTTGCCGATCAAAGCATCCGAACTCAAGGGAAAAAATTCACCTATATAAGAAAACAAATATTATGTTAGTAATGCAATAATGAAAGAAATTAAAACAGTAATATGAAAGAATACATTAATATGGAAATGTGAAACTAAAATATTAAATTTTAAACTCAAAAGTTTTCATTTTCATAGCAATGAAAGGGAATAATGTAAAATCAATATTTTTTTGATTGATTTATCTCATTTAATAAATACTGATTCTTTTTCTAATGAAAAGCTTTACCGGTCACACCGTGCATCAGATTGAGGTCTGGTCAATTCGTACACATCACAAATGATTCTTGGATCGTTGTCCTAAAGTATCAAAACAGTCCAAATGTGTTTGCTCGGTTTGGCGTATGTCATTGGTGTTGTTTTTCAAAGTTTATGTCTTTTTCAGACTAATATCAGACAATTTTAGCAATACCGGTCACACCGTTCGCCGGACTGAGGTGCGGTCAATTTGTACACGTCACAAATGACTCGTGGATCGTTGTCCTAAAGTATCAAAACTATCCGAAGGTGTTTGCTCGGTTTGGCGTATGTCATTGGTGTTGTTTTCCAAAGTTTATGTCATTTTCAAATTGATATCAGACAATTTTAGCAATACTGGTCACACCGCGCGTCAGATTGAGGTGTGGTCGATTCATACACGTCAAAAATGACTCGTGGATCATTGTACTAAAGTATCAAAACAATCCGAACACATTTTCTCAGTTTGGCGTATATCATTGGTGTTGTTTTCCAAAGTTTATGTCATTTTCAAACTGATATCAGACAATTTTAGCCATACTGGTCACACCGTGCGTCGGATTGAGGTGCAGTCAATTTGTATATGTCAAAAATGACTCGTGGATCGTTGTCCTAAAGTATCAAAAAAATCCGAACGCGTTTGATGAGGTTGTCGTATGTCATTGGTGTTGTTTTCCAAAGTTTATGTCATTTTCAAACTAATATCAGACAATTTTAGCCATACCGGTCACACCGTGCGTCGGATTGAGGTGCGGTGGATTCGTACACGTCCCAAATGACTCGTGGATCGTTTTCCTAAAGTATCAAAACAATCCGAACGCGTTTTCTCAGTTTGGAGTATGTCATTGGTGTTGTTTTCCAAAGTTTATGTCATTTTCAAACTGATATCAGACAATTTTTGCCATACCGGTCACACCGTGCATCGGATTGAGGTGCGGTTGATTCGTACACGTCAAAAATGACTCGTGGATAGTTTTCCTAAAGTATCAAAACAATCCGAACACGTTTTCTTGGTTTGGAATATGTCATTGGTGTTGTTTTCCAATGTTTATGTCATTTTAAAACAGATATCAGACAATTTTAGCCATACCGGTCACACCGTGCGTCGGATTGAGGTGCGGTGGATTCGTACACGTCACAAATGACTCATGGATCGTTGTCCTAAAGTATCAAAACAATCCGAACGCATTTTCTCAGTTTGGTGTATGTCATTGATGTTGTTTTCCAAAGTTTATCTCAATTTGAAACTGATATCAGACACTTTTAGCCATACCGGTCACACCGTGCGTCATATTGAGGTTCGGTCGATTCGTAGACGTCACAAATGACTCGTGGATCATTGTCCTAAAGTATCAAAACAATCCGAAGGCATTTTCGCGGTTTTCCATGTGTCATTGGTGTTGTTTTCTATAGTTTATGTCATTTTCAAACTGATATTAGACAATTTTAGCTATACTGGTCACACCGTGAGTCGGATTGAGGTGCGGTCGATTCGTACATGTCACAAATGACTCGTGGATCGTTTTCCTAAAGTATCAAAACAATCTGAAGGTGTTTTCTCGGTTTGGCGTATGTCATTGGTGTTGTTTTCCAAAGTTTATGTCATTTTCAAACTGATATCAGATACTTATAGCCATACCGGTCACACCGTGCATCGGATTGAGGTGAGGTCCATTCTTACACGTCACAAATGACTCGTGGATCGTTGTCCTAATGTATCAAAACAATCCGAACACGTTTGCTCGGTTTGGCATATGTCATTGGTGTTGTTTTGCAAAGTTTATCTCAATTTGAAACTTATATCAGACACTTATAGCCATACCGGTCACACCGTGCGTCGGGTTGAGGTGCGGTCGATTCGTACACGTCACAAATGACTCTTGGATCATTTTCCTAAAGTATAAAAACAATCTGAAGGCTTTTTCTCAGCTTGTCATATGTCATTGGTGTTGTTTTCCAAAGTTTATGTCATTTTCAAACTGATATCAGAAAATTTTAGCCATACTGGTCACACCATGCGTCGGATTGAGGTGTGGTCGATTCGTACACATCACAAATGACTCGTGGATCGTTTTCCTAAAGTATCAAAACAATCCGAACACGTTTTCTCGGTTTGGCATATGTCATTGGTGTTTTTTCCAAAGTTTATCTCAATTTGAAACTGATATCAGACACTTTTAGCCATATCGGTCACACCGTGCGTCGGATTGAGGTGCGGTCAATTCGTACAAATCATAAATGACTTTTGGATCGTTTTCCTAAAGTATCAAAATAATCCGAAGGCGTTTGCTCGGTTTGGCGTATGTCATTGGTGTTGTTTTCCAAAGTTTATGTCATTTTCAAATTGATATCAGACAATTTTAGCCATACCGGTCACACCATGCGTCGGATTGAGGTGCGGTCAATTTTTACATGTCACAAATGACTCGTGGATCGTTTTCCTAAAGTATAAAAACAATCCGAAGGGGTTTTCTCGGTTTGGCGTATGTCATTGGTGATGTTTTCCAACGTTTATGTCATTTTCAAACTGATATCAGACAATTTTAGCCATACCGGTCACACCGTGCGTCGGATTGAGTTTCGGTCAATTCGTACACGTCACAAATGACTCATGGATCGTTTTCCTATAGTATCAAAACAATCTGAATGCGTTTGCTCGGTTTGGCGTATGTCATTGGTGTTGTTTTCCAAAGTTTATGTCATTTTCAAACTGATATCAGAAACTTTTAGCCATACCGGTCACACCGTGCATCAGATTGAGGTGTGGTCGATTCGTACACGTCACAATTGACTTGTGGATCGTTTTCCTAAAGTATCAAAACAATCCGAAGGCGTTTTCTTGGTTTGGAGTATGTCATTGGTGTTGTTTTCCAAAGTTTATCTCAATTTGAAACTGATATCAGACACTTTTAGCCATACTGGTCACACCGTGCGTCGGATTGAGGTGAGGTCGATTCTTACATGTCACAAATGACTCGTGGATCGTTGTACTAAAGTATCAAAACAATCCGAAGGCGTTTTCTCGGTTTGACATATGTCATTGGTGTTGTTTTCCAAAGTTTATGTCATTTTCAAATTGATATCAGACAATTTTAGACATATCGGTCACACCGTGCGTCGGATTGAGGTGCTGTCATTTCTTACACAACACAAATTACTCTTGGATAATTTTCCTAAAGTATCAAAACAATCCGAAGGCATTTGCTCAGTTTGTAATATGTCATTGGTGTTGTTTTCCAAAGTTTATGTCATTTTCAAACTGATATCAGACAATTTTAGCCATACTGGTCACACCGTGCGTCGGATTGAGGTACGGTCGATTCGTACACATCAAAAATGAACCTTGGATCATTCTCCTATATTATCAAAACAATCCGAAGGCGTTTGCTCGGTTTGGCGTATGACATTGGTGTTTTTCTCCAAAGTTTATGTTATTTTCAAACTGATATCAGACAGTTTTAGCCATACCGGTCACATCGTGCGTCGGATTGAGGTGCAGTCGATTCGTACACTTCACAAATGACTCGTGGATCGTTTTACTAAAGTATCAAAACAATCCGAAGGCGTTTTCTCAGTTTTCCGTGTGTCATTGGTATTGTTTTCCAAAGATTATGTCATTTTCAAACTAAGTAGTAGGAATTCACTAATCTAAGGATATGAAACATAAGAAAGGGAGATCATAGATTCTCAATAAGTTTAAAGGGAGTTATCAATGACCATATAAAGATAACATAAGTATTAGGAATTTCACCTTCATTGTCCAATTTGTTTACATTCTTCGATCAGGTACGCTGCCCATTCGTTTCTAAAGACATTTATATCATCTTCTGAATAGGAGTTTTTGCGACAGTCATAGTAGTACTTAAAAAATATAAATACACAAAGGATTAATAATTATTTTAAATAAAGTAGTAATTATTTTCAAAAATACCTCTTCAGGGATTCTAGTTTGTCCATGAAATACGATCTCTTTCATAATTTTACAAACATAATAACCGCAGTCCTTGTCATTTGTTTATTTCGGACACTGCAGAAACATCAAGAAAAATAAGTTATTTGTTTTGATATATATTTGGATAGTGAAATATAATTATATATACCCAGATACTTCTCCATTTTTAGATCTTGTGGGCATTGTCGTCCTTACACCCTGGATTCATTCCAGCCTTTAGACGATATTCATACACCACCCTATCATAGAAAAATCCTCATTAAAAGATAATATAAATTATATAACTAGATATTTAGTTCTAAAATGTTGGATCTAGTGTATTACAAATTGACAATCGCCATCATGTGTGGTCGGTTAGTTGGATATCCATGCAGTGAATCCAGAAAATAAATCGTTGGAGTATCCAAATTGACTACAATGAGCATCCAATGTTCCCTAAAAACACAAAAAGAAATAAGTACTTATAGAAATGAAAATATAATTGATATGATTAAAATGTAGAGTTTTACCCTTGCATCATTGGTATTAAAAAGAGCCCGTTAGTCATAATTCTTCTTTGAAACGTTTTGACCAGATTTGACATCAATTTTGCCTGAAAATTAGAATCTATTTCTGTTCGTTGTGTAGAAATGGTGTGAGGACTAACGAGTCCAAATTTGTATTCATGGGAAAATCCCTTAAATTGTTTTTCATATATACTCCTGTGAAAAATATGAGGTGTATTTATACATAATTATCAAAGTATTTCGGCTTCTGTAAAATCAAATCATGAAAACATACCTCATGTATACATTTATAACTGAGGCTCCTAGCCAGTCGTATGTGATGATCTCAGAAACAGCGTCTACACTAACGAAATCCTTTGTTTCCTCTCTGTACATATCTTCTTCACAAACAATTGTATGATTCTTTCCGTCTATCATTTTCGTATCCACATGAGCTTGCAATGATATTAAATGTGGATAGAGAACGGGCGAGGTGACCGCGCTCTCAGTAGATTGTTTTGATCGGTTGGTTGATCCAATCTTGGAGCCACTCTTTCGTTTTAGATTCTCCATTTTATCCTTCTGTAATAACATTCATCGGTTCAGCCATTTTCTAATTTAATGTTAAAGGTTCTTTTTGAAAAATGAACTGGAAATGAATAACTCCTGCTCGACATGTTTTTTACAAGATTCGACGTCCATGCAACGAATGTTCCAATAGCTTTTTCCACCATATAAATGTCGTCATCGTCATTTGGCATGGGTAGCTCGGCGCTCGGCTCATGAGCTACGTTAATCGACACTTTGACATGACCGGTTGGATGTGGTCTGGAGTGTAGCATGTCATTCTGCATATTGAACACCGTAGCCCTCGCTACAAGGCGATGGGTGGGAGTTGACAGATATAAATCACAGTCATTTTCACCCTGCAGAATATCATTAAATGAAAGGTATTAGTGTATATGTGATTCACATATCACAAAAACGAATATTATAACATTGATTACCTCGGTTGAGTCAGGTCTTTGAGGGGAATGGCTCACATCAAAGCTGGTGAGGGGTGGATCTTCTCGCGGGGGTTGTTCTTGAGTTGTTTGTTCTCTTCACCTCTCCTCCATCAAACTCTTCAGCATCTCTCCCTAAGTTTGGATTAGTTCTTCAAGGGTAGGTAATCTATCTCTCATTACAAGCAATTCTTTAGTTTGTTCATCCTATTGTTTTTTTCTTAAAATATGTCTTGGGTGACACCCCAAAACCCACACCTCTAACGCGACCATACTGTTCAGGCTGTTTCAAGGCTGTTGAAAGTATGTCTGCATCCAGTGCGGGTGTTGATGTTTCCTGTGACTATGTCAAATAGAAAATATGCAAAAATAAGTAAGCATCGTTATGTAATAGTGATTTAAAGCAAAACAAGTTTATATTATGTCATACTTACACATGTTTCCCACACTTTTTGTGTGTTTTCATCTATCAGTTTCCCCTCTTTATTAAAACGAGCCTCCTTCCATAGCACATGGAGTTGAATGGAAGTGACTTGAGATTTTGCTTCATCAATCTGCTTATAAATAGAGAAACATGGTTACAGTGTTGTTTTATGTCACATAAAATTATTACAATACTTTTAAAATACATACCAATTGTTTTTCAATTGAAGCATACCCCAACCTTGCTTTACGGTAGGCGTATGCTGGTTTTGCTTCCCGTTCTTTATTTTCAGCACTCAGTTGTTGTTTCATAAATAAAAACCTATCAATCAATGTGATGAATACAATCAACGTTACAAATCGTGTAACCAAACACAGTGTACCTGAAAATTCTTTTCCGCACGATGGGTGCAAAACGCATCCCACGTTCCTTGGGATATCAAGTGTGCATAGAGAGGAGGCGGGTGCGGCTTGATTTTCCCTTTGGCATCTTTTAGATGATTTTTTTTAAAAATGATGCGAAATCCTCTATGAATCCTTCCTGCCAGTCTGAAAACATATTCTTTGTGCGAAACATCTACTATAAATGCACTCTGTAAGAGATGATGAAGGGTTAGTCAATATTTCAATATTTTATTTTATTTTAATAAATTAAATAGATGATATCGTAATGTTACCGTAATCTCTTCCCACATTAGTGTTTTCAACCCGCTGACAACATGGTGCCACGACTCTACATCAATCGACACGCGTTGTCGAGTGACGATTCCAATGTAGCTAATAAACATGGATTTGTTGGGGTTTACATGTTGGCCTATCTTATTCCATCCCACCTCATATTTGATGCCTTTTTCTTTTGCCTTAAGCATTTTTGCTAAAACTATCAAACTATGGCGCACCTGTTTTTTTTTTGTCGCTGGGGTTTCATCGCCTACCATTTCCTCAGTTTCTGCATCATCATTATGTTTCTCCGAAGCGCTAGCTTCAGCACTTACACCAGCTGCAACAGGTTGAAAGACCTGTTGTACGTCAGCAGTGGGACCAGCTGCAACAGGTTGAGAGACCTGTTGTCTCTCAGCAGTGGGACCAGCTGCAATAGGTTGAGAGACCTGTTGTACGTCAGCAGTGGGACCAGCTGCAACAGGTTGGGAGACCTGTTGTATCTCAGCAATGGGACCAGCTGCAACAGGTTGAGAGACGTGTTGTGTCTCAGGATTGGGTGCATCAGTAGGTGAAGAAGTCATTATCTGCAGAACTGGTTTAAAATTTAAGTTAGATCACATAAAAAAAGCAGAGAACAGATAATAACATAATGTAACACAATCTATATTACAATAAAAATCAATAACATGATTATTGAACTCCCTTTTTTTAAAAGGATGAAGGGATTTGAACCCTCTATCAACTATCCATATCCCTTCATTGTGGTCTCCTCTGACATACAAAACGTCGTCTACATTGGGACCACTGCGAAATGATTGAAAAATCCCAATGAAAGGATCATCTTCCGTAGAATTTTTATCTAACCCTTCAGCTGTTTTGGTCGATAACAGAACAATTCACCAGTTTCGGTTTGCGGGATCGGGAACATTAAATACTTGCACTTCCTGTGATGACATTATAAATGGTTCGTCTTTCTCCCCATCCTTACTGAAATCAACTTTCACAAATCCCAAATCATCTATTTTAATAGCACTCCTGTTATCAACCCACTTGCATTGAAATATCGGAACTTGAAATTCCGTATAATCCAACTCCCATATTTGTTTGATGATGCCAAAGTATGACATATTCACATAAATTGGATTTCTGTCCTTAGCACCGGAAACATGCATCGCTTCAGCCACAAGTGTAACCCCACTATTCTATATGGTACTGTCTTCATCATGTTCATTAGTATAAAATGTATAACCATTAACTACATAAGCATTGTAAGATAATGCATACACACTTGGTCCTTCGGCTAGCCATCGAAGTTGTTCGGAAATAGACTTTGGATTTTCATCTGACTTCTTAAAAATATGATCCCGAAACCATCCAATAAACTGTCGATTATGTGTATCTGATATCCATTTTTCAGCCCTTGATGGATTCAATTGCCTAAGAATTTCTTTGTGGATTTCAACATATGGGTCAACGTCCAAACTGTTATGCAAAACATAAAGGTGGGCCTGCTCCTGATCTGTAATATTGATTGTGACAACCTTTCTTCCAGAAATTCCTTCACCCTCTAACTGCCCAGTGTGACGATATTTCGGTAATCCAATGTTTTCCACACCAGACAAGTATTCGGTACAGAATTCAACGGCTTCCTCAACAATATGTCGCTCTGCAATACAACCCTCTGTCCGACTTCGATTTTTTACATACCATTTCAAAATCATCATATATCATTCAATGGGGTACATCCATCTGTAATGTACAGGACCACATAGTCGAATCTATCTCACCAAGTGGACCATCAAATGAACCATCATATCAAAAAATGAAGGCGGGAAGAACATTTCTAATTCACATAATATGACGGCAATTTCTTTTTCCATAGCTGGAAATTTCGCTGGGTCTATAACATTGCTGCATATAGCTTTGAAGAAGAAACACAGTTTCGTTAATGTATGATGGACATTCTTGGGAAAAATGCAACGTAAAGCAATTGGAATGATATTTTTCATCAAAACATGATAGTCATGTGATTTCAGACCTTTTAACTTCAAGTCTCTCATTGACACAAGGTTACTGATATTTTACGAATACCCCTTTGGAACCTTTACGTCATTCAAGAAGTTGCAAAACTGATATCTCTCCTGCCTGGAAAGAGTGTAAGCAGCAGGAGGAAGAAGTGTATGTTTTTCACCCTTTACTGGTGCCAACTCTTCTCGTATTTCCATCCCAACCATGTCCAACCTAGCCTTAATTCCATCTTTTGTTTTGCCAGATGTATTTAGCAACATGCCGATAACACTGTCAAATACATTTTTTTCTACATGCATAACATCAATAAAATGTCTTACATACAGACAATTCCAGTATTGTAATTAAAAAAAATTGATCTCTTTTTCCAACCGATTTTCGTAAGGTTTTTCGAAGCTGGTTTACCAAAAGTAGTGTCCAAATTTTTATCTTTCTCAAACAATTGATCGCCTGTTAGTGGAGACGGTGTTGTACGTTCTTCTGAACATCCATCGAATGATGTCTTCCAAGAACGGTACTTATGTCGTCGCGGTAGAAATCTACGATGTCCTAGAAACATGGTTTTCGATGAATGTTTCAACCTAATTGATTGTGTACCTTATTCGCAAACGGGACAGCCTTGAGTTCCTTTAATGCTATATCCTGACAAATTTCCTTAAGCTGGGAAGTCATTTATCGTCCTATACAACATGACTCTCAAAGTGAAATCTTCCTTTCTGTAAGCATCATACAATGTAACACCTAAATCCCACAATAATTTCAAATCTTCGATCAATGGAGCTAAATAAACATCAATATCATTACCCAGTTGTTTTGGTCCTGATATAAGCATAGATAACATGATATATTTTCGTTTCATGCATAACCACGGTGGTAAGTTATAATTTATCAACATAACCGGCCATGTACTATGACTGCTGCTTTGAAAACCAAAAGGATTTACTTCATCTGTAGATAATGCAAGACGAAGGTTTCTAGACTCGTTTCCAAATTCAGGATACTCATGATAGATTCTCTTCCACTGAGGAGAGTCTGATGGGTGACATAGTATCCCATCTTTAATTCTTGTATCTGCATGCCATGTTAATTGTTCTGCAGTCTCCTCACTTCAATATAGGCATCTAAACCTTGTAATGATTGGAAAGTACCATACAACTTTAGTAGGACTGGATTCATCTTTCTTGTATCGAGAAGCACCACACTTTGGGCATTCTTTAAGTGATTTGTGGTCTTTGAGAAACAGTATACAGTCATTCGGGTAGATGTGTATTCCTTCAGAGATCATACCCATAGAGTGTAGCATTCGTTTGGCATCGTTTGTTCGGCTCGGGAGCTCACTGTATTCTGGGAGCATGTCATTCAAGAGGGGAAGTAGTTTCGTAAAACTGTCATCACTCCACCAGTTATCTGCTTTCAAATTATACAGCTTCAGTACGGCTGACAATGCTGTATATTTAGTGCTACCAGCATACAATGACATCTTTGCACAACTTTTTAACTTCTCAAACAATTTTGGGCAATCACGAAGGTCATCTTTGAAGGTCCTTGTCATTTTCTCAATACGATCTTCATCATCATTCACATTTTTAATCACATCCTCCATACGGTCATCTTCATTGTTCATGTTTGTAATCATATCAGATGATCCATAAAATTCAGTGTCACCCCAGTCACTACCTACATTCGTTGTTTCCCCATGTTTATTCCAACATTTATAACTTTGATCTATTCCTTGACAGATCAAGTGTTCTTCCAACTCATCTAGACTAATTTGTTTTGAATAACAACAGCATAAACACAGACAAAGGATTTGAGAAGAGTCACATGCATGATCTATTGCAAACTGGATAAATTCTTTCACGCCTTCTTCATACTCTTTTGTCAACCGATTGGCATTCATCTATTCGTTATTTATATTCATCCTATTTAAAATCCATAGGATACGTATATAGGTTAAAGGAGAAGGAATATGAGTATAATTTAGATAAAAAACAAGATACTTCAAGGAAATAAAGGAATAAATAAATACCAAAATAAAAAATATATTGGGAACCACTACAATCCCCAAGCCTCACATCATCTAGATCTCTAAAACCCATCAAAGTTACTCCAACTCGATCTGGAAACACTGGGACCCAATTCTACCTGACCTTCAATACATGAGGATTTCTTGGGTACTCGGTAGGGAACCACCAATGTGGTATCATAAATTCTAATTTTTAGTTATATGTGCATGTTTCATGCTCTGAATAAATAAATAATATCTAATAAATAAATAAATAAATCATCATTGATCCACAGGTTTGTAGCCTCGATCATCCATACCAACTTTGGCTAGTGACAAAGTGTATTTGAGAACATTGTGATGACTATACCAACCATAACAATAATCATGAGGTCTTTCACCCTAGTATACAATGATAATTACCGTAGATATAAACTCACCCTGGTGAATATGATAATAACCTGGAAAACCTCCATCCCATTATCACAACTCGAGTAGTATCCATACTAGTATAAAATTGTTCCCAACAACTTAACCCCAGTAGTGCAGGACACTCAACCAAACAGGCCAAATACACAATAAGGACTGAAATCTCTCACCTATCCACTTTTCATAACAAATATAATCACTACTCAAAATCAATGGCATCCCTATTAGTAGTATCATAGACCTCACTACTATGTAATTTTTTCCATTTCAATAAAATACCACCTCAAGGTCATTTTTTTTAACAAAAGTGGTGACATGAATTGGTCACCTAATCCATTCCCCAAAGGACTCAATTAAAAAAAAGAGTATAAGTACAAACACAAGGTGAAAAGAACTTACACCAGTAGGTATTTAGAGAAGTATAAAGCAAAAACACCAAGGAAAATATGGAAAAATATCTAGAAGCAATGAATGATCCAAACAACCTATTATCAACTATTCCATGATCTCCAAAAGGGGTTTTACTATCCATGGGGATAGCACTAATCCATCTGGCTCGAAGGGAATCCAATGACTTCATAAATTTTCTTCTCTATCAACTTGAGTTATGTTATTCATGCTGTTATACAGTTGTTATTTTAAAATGAAGGGCTGAAATGAATCCTGAGAAAGACCTTAATACATTAAAACCAATGTTTAGAAAGGAAAACCATTAAAGGTTTGGATCAATAAGTTGTTAAGAATGAAGACCATCATTGCAACGTCACTATCCAACAGAAGCACATGATGTAGTGAAACACTCATCGCATGAGAGCATCATATTATTTATCAGTGTCTTACATGGTATAGCCTCATAATATTTACATGGTAATTTTCCATACTATAAATAGTCTCAAGAGATGGCTCATGTCCCATTTAAATATATAGGTTTGTTCTGGGTCAGTCTACACATCCAGCCTATCAAAAACCTTACAAAGTTATACCCACCAAAGTAGTCACATCCCAAAGGGGGATGTTCACACACTTTAGGTTCAATTCAATAAGTCCAAGGTCTCTGATGTATCACTAGTTCCATGTGTGGCCTATGGGAACAAATACATAAAAGTCAAAGAATGTATTCCAAGAGGTCTCCGGTTTCCCCCTAACAAGGTCCTCTAAGTCACACTCACTCTAATAACACCCATTAAGGAATTTATAAATCCATAAAGAAATTACTAGGACCACATACCTATTTTATATGATTCTACTATTTTAATTCCAAGTTGAAAACTTTTCCTAGGCTTGCTAAGCCTCGTCCATTTGTCTACCCCAAGATCAACTCATCAATATAGCTCTTTCCTCTCTCTAGAAAAACAAAATTATTAAATTATAACATTTATAATTAATTATCCAAATCAATTTAAACTTGTTATATTCACTAGAAACTCATCTTGTGGACTTTTCTTGTTAGATACAAGACCAAAAATCCATATAAGATCAGAAGTGGGATCTTAGTGCCATCTTAGGAAAAATACCCAACCATCAAAACCAAATCCATAGACAACATTATATAACTTGATCCAATATCCATGAAAACTACAAAAGGAAACACAAATCCTTCATAATGATTGGTGACTTGCAGATACCATCGTGATGCCTCTTATACATGAGGTAGGAAAACACCCCCATCACATCAATATGATACCACTGTGCTCCAGTTGAATCACCCATAAAACCTAATCTCGATAAATCAAAAATCAATAGAAACTAAATATAAAGAATAAAATGGTAATGAAGATGGTGAAATCACTTAGAATTGTTGAATAATTCCACTAAAAAACTCCCATTGTAAAGGGTAATCAAAGAGGAATAAGGGGGTGGGTCGATTGGGCATTGTATAAGAGGGAGGATGAGAAATGGGGGCTTCCCTTATTGGAATTTCAGATGGTTAAAGATGAAAATATAATTTTAATGTTCTACACAATTTTCCAAACCATATATTAATAATGTGGTGGCACTGTACAAGAAAACCCCTTCAAATATTTGGTCAACATAGTTTACCAAACTATGCATTAATTATGTAAATTGGAACTACCTCAGTCTACAAAATTTCACATGTTTTGTATGAAATCATGAAAAAATGGTATGTTAATCCCTAACTAAAATCCACCTCACATGTTTTCCTCTAAGATATCCCATGGTTAAACTTCAATAACCATGAATCTCAACTATGTGATTTAGAAAGAGGACTGAAAACCTCCTCATGATCAAGGTTCTACATTGTTTCTCAAAAAATATGAACACAAAACCATGTTTCATTTGAAAAATCTCCAAAAAACATCATATAAAAATAAAATAAAGCTTGTGAGACTCACTTGAGTACTTGAGGCACCGCTCAAACCGCGGTGGAGGAGGAGGCATCAGAGTAGGCAGAGGAGGAGGAGGAGGAAGCGTCGGTGGAGGAGGAAGATGAGGCAGCGGACTAGGAGGAGGAGGAGGAAGCGCCGGTGGAGGAGGAGGAGGATGAGGTTGCGGTGGAGGAGAAGGAGGAGGAGGATGAGGAGCAGAGGAGGAGGAGGAGGAGGCGGCGGTCGGAGGAGGAGAAGAAGGTGGAGGCGGTGGCCGAAGGAGGAGGCGGCGACCGGAGGAGGAGGAGAAGGAGGAAGCAGCGGCCGGAGGAGGAGGTAGCGGCCGGAGGAGGAGGAGCAGGAGGAGGCGGCGGCCGCGGCGGAGGAGGAGGAGGCGGCGGCAGCGGTGCAGAGGAGGGCTTCCGCGAGAGCTTGACCGGGTGTAGGGAGGAGGAAGAGGACCCGCGGGTTTTTAACAAATCAGTGTGAGCCTTTATTAGCGCTAGTAAAAAGCGCTGATAAAGGATGTATTTATCAGCGCTAAAATGAAAAGAGATGATAAATACAACCTTTATCAGCGCTAAAAAAGCGCTGATAATGGGGAGGACCTTTATCAGCACTTTTCCATTAGCACTGATAAAGGCAGGCGCATGCCTTGCCCAGTTTTATGGTAGTGCCCTCGTCAAGGTGTTGTGGAGAAAACAAAAGTTTGAAGAAGCGACTTGGGAATTAGAGGAAATGATGAAGCTGAGTTACCCACATCTGTTTTAGTGTGGGAAAAAGGAAAATTTCGAGGGGGAAATTTCTTAAGGGGGAATATTGTAACGACCCAAAGACTCATTAATGGAAATCCCTCTTGATCTAATTAAATGTATCTTTATGTTTATATAAAATGTCAACCTCCTTGGTTTTATGTTAAGAATTTTGACCATTGCTAATATAGCCATTGAACAGTGATCACATGATTAGTATAAATATAGGACTTTAACAAATCCAATTTACTCAGACAAAGGAAGCGATGACCTCATCTAGTATAATTTCCCCATATGAAGCCCATTTGTCAGAGCTCAGAAAAGAGGTGGCATCATTGGGCTTCACTCTTGACCAAGCCCAATCTGAGCTTCGTCATGTCAAGCTCGAACGTGACCGTCTATGGGAAAAGTGGAAGTTGATTGAAATTACCACTCGAGCGATGTTAGCTGAGCCACCCCAAGATTCTGTCACCATCGCACACATTACCATTAGGTATTATGCGGCTGTTTTAATGGGTTATGTAACAAAAATGTAGTACTATGTTCATGTACATTATTTTTGTATATAATAATGAATATACTTTCTTTTCATTTTTGATACATTGTAAATAGTTTTTAAAGTAAAAATAGTGTTTTTAGTTATTATTTAATTAAGAATTATATTTTATTAAATTAAGGTATTTTTGAATTAAATAATATTTTAATAAATTATTATTATTAATATTAAATTAATTTTTACTAAATATAAATGATCTTTTTATTTTATGAATGCAATTATAATTTTTATTAAGGTTTGAAAGCCATTTCTGTCAAAACCCGTGAATTTTTGAAAAATGACTGTTTTTATTTTAAAAGTAAAAAATAACATATTTATAAAATTATTTAGATAAAATAAATTTTATTTCTGGAATCAGGACGTCGAAATTATCCAATGGTGAATTTTTCATAATTTTCTGACACAGTCAAATTTTTGGGTAAAAATTAAATACCGTTTAAAAATATAATGTGTATTATGAAATCATAATGGCCCAATAGTGATGTAATAAAATACTATAATCTTTATTTTCGGCCAATGTATGTTTTAAAATTAAAATAATGTGATTTTGGGTTTGTTTGAATTACTTTTCAAAGAATTAATGGACCCCTCAAGACTTATTAAACACCTTGTCTTTTTAAATTAATTTCCATGAGAGTGTGACTCACCTCCACATAAGCAACCTCATAATTTTAAGAAGTTCGGAAGTTGGCCTTATAAAATATTTTTTTCCTCTTCCCTTTTCCAAAAAAAATGGGAAAAACCATGGGATGGTTTTTGGTTTGGATGAATTTAATGTAAGGGGGCCCAAACCTAAATAATGAAGAATTCCCTCACCTTTCCTATATAAACCCTCCCAAGAATCCACTTCATCCCCACTCAATGCCCCTGGAGTTCGTCCAACCTCTGCCCTACACTCTCTAGAATCCTCCCAAGGTTCCCCATGCTCCCAAGAAGCCTCTCACAAGCCTCCCTCTAGCCTTTGGAAGCACACATCCAAGTACGGATTTTCCTTCCTTTCTCATTTTTGTCCAATTTTCTTTAAGTTGTTTGGCCCTTTTAATTTCAATTATAAATGTTGGGGTATGGTTTCACACCTCCCTCATACTTCCCTCTATATGTTTTACATATGGGAGACCCTTTCTCCCTCATTAAATGCCTCCCATTTACACCCGTTACTATGCTGAAATTCCGAAAGGAACTTCTCTCTCCTCTTTAATATTCAAGAAATACTTTTGTATCATGAATCTAAATTCCATTACAATTGTTGGTAAATGTATCTATATGACCACCTTATTTTCCATTACATGTAAATATGATGAGGAACCCCTTTCTCTCTCATCAACCATTTTTATGAATTCTTATGTCACGCTGTTACGCTGCCGAAATCGCACCGATTTTCTAAGCCAATGTCATTGTGTAGTGAATACCTTTCCAATTTCTCCATCAAGGGTATTCAACTTTATGCACATTTACTTATTGATTCTAAAGATTCATGTATGAATTCCACATTCCATTATCATGGAATAAATGATTATGTTTTATGAATCCATGCTTTATGATCCATGTGGCACACTTATGCATGAAATGAAATGTTTAAGAAGGGTGCGCCCTTATAGCGCTTCAATGCATTGGGTAAAGTATAGGATCATGATACATCATGTGAAATGAGTGTTGAATCATTCAAATTCAGGTGCAATGAGGGTTTACTCGTGCTTTATGTGCAATGAGGATTTACTCATGCTCCATGTGCAATGAGCCTTGGCTCATGCTAATTCCATGATAAGTGTTGTTGACACATTTCCATGTTATGATTATCATGCATTATCATGCCTTTATGTTCATGTTTCTTTTATGATCTATTGATATGCCTATTGTCTAAAATGTATTGTACTCCTCATGTTATTCCATGTGTAATCCCTTACTGGGCTTTATAGCTCACCCTTTTCTTATGCATGTCCTCAGGTTCTCCCATGAAATGCTAAGTACGAGGGAATGTAGTGGTCATGTAAAAGAAGTTTTCTATAAAGATATTGTATTTCATGTTTTATGCTTTTATGTAATGATCCTAATCCCCAAATACACTAAACCTATTCATCTTCTTTGTTGTATCAAGTGATGATTTATGTAATAAATCATGTTTAAGTTGGTAATAAAAGCAGGGTTGTCATAGACCTCTCCTTCTGGCCATCCGTTTGAGGGTGAAAGGCGGTGCTTAGGCGTAGCTGCGTCCCCCCAAAGGCCTCCTGAAACCCCCTCCAAAAGCCGGGAAGTAAAGAGAGCATCTCGATCGGAGACGATAGACGATGGCAGACCCTGAAGCCGTACGATCTCTTAAATGTAGAGGCATCCCAATCTCTCCATTGATCCATATTTCAGCTAGGTAAAATGTGGGCCGACTTGGTGAGTCGGTCCATGATCACCCAGATGGAGTCGTGTCCTCTGGATGTACGTGGAAGTCCCATCAAAAAATCCATAGATATCCCATCCCAATTCCACTCTGGGACCTCTAAGGGTTGTACCAAGCCTGCTGGTACGTGGTGCTTCGCCTTCACCTGCTGGCAGGTGAGGCATCATTAAACAAACACCGCCACATCATTCTTCATACCCGGCCACCAGTTCTGTCGTCTGATATCCGGGTACTTCATCGCTACACCTGGATGTACCGCCAATGGGGATATGTGAAACTCCCTCAGCACCTCCTCCTATAACGCAACTAGTACCATGGTACATCCTCTGAAAAGGATGGTGTGCTCTCCTCCTACAGAAAATCCATTAGGTGCATGTCCTGTGGATATCTGTGCACATCACGTCTCACAGTCAATGTCCCCACACTATGCCTCTCTAACCCACTGATGTACTGAAGGAGTGACTGTGAGAGACTGTAGAAAGGCCGCCCCATCTCTATCCATGAAGGATATCTGCAAAGCAGCTAAATGCTCGGTCGCCTCTCCAAGTAGCAGAATGTCTGACCTCCTACTGAGAGAATCAGCTACTACGTTCCACTTCCCAGGAGTATAGACTATCTCAAAGTCATAGTCCTGGAGGAACTCTATCCATCGCAGCTATCGCAGGTTCAGGTTCTTCTATGAGATGATGTAACTGAGACACTGGTGGTCAGAGTAGACTGTAAAGACCTCACCCATCAGATAGTTTCACCACATCTTCAAGGAAAAAACCACTGCTGCTAACTCTAGGGCATTGGTAGCGTAGTTCTGTTCATGCCTCTTCAACTGTCATGAACCATAATCGATCACTACCTACTCCAGCATTAGGACAGACCCGAGTCCGGTCCCTGATAGATCGTAGTAAACTACTAACCATACTCCCTCCTCTGGTATCCTCAAGATGGGTGCACTAATCAAACAGTGTCTCAGCTCTAGGAAGCTCTGCTGACATCTATCTGACCACACCAAGGGTTTCCACTTCTTTGTCAAAGCTGAAAGTGGTGCTATAACTCTGGAGAAGTCTGGAACAAATCTCCGACAGTACCCAGCCAGATCTAGGAAACTCCGCTCCTCTGTCACGCTCCTGGGTGGCTCCCAAGCTAGTACTGCCTCGATCTTCGTAGGATCCACCGCAACTCCTGCCACAGAGATGACGTTCCCTAAGAAGTGGACCTCTCGAATCCAGAACTGACACTTTGAGAGCTTACTATAAAGCTGGTTCTCTCTGAGTGTGTCCAGTACAACCTGCAAGTTGTAGGTGTGATCCTCCTAAGTAGTCGAGTAAATAATTTTTTCGTCGAAGAAGACTACGAAAAATTGATCGAGGTAAGGCTGGAAGATCCTATTCATGAGACACATGAACACTAATGGAGTGTTGGTTATGCCAAAAGGCAAAACAAAGACCACATAGTGGCCATACCGACACCTGAAGGCCGTCTTCTGCACATCCTCGTCTCAAAATATGAGCTGATGATAGCCTGACCTCAGGTCTATCTTCGAGAACCATCGTGCTCCAATGAGCTGATCAAAGAGATAATCTATCCTCGGAAGTGGATACTTGTTCTTCATGGTCACCTGGTTTAGGCGACGATAGTCGACACACAGTCTCAAGCTCCTATCCTCCTTCTTGGAAAACAAAATCAGGGAAGCCCAGGGTGAAACACTGGGTCGAATGAATCCCTTTCCCTGCAAGTGCTCCAGCTGTACCCGCATCTCACAAAGTTCAGCGGGAGCCATTTGATATGCTGGTGTAGATATCAGGGCTGTCCTGGGGTACAGTTCAATATATAAGTCTACCTCTCTGCGAGGAGGTAGTCCTTCAACGTCGTCAGGAAAAACGTCCGCATACTGATCCACCACAACAGGAAAAATCGGACTCCGCACAACAACTGCTCCAAGGATGAGACTAGACAACTGATGGGTGATCGGTTTTCCTCTCCTCTGTGTGAGTCCATCCTACACGGCAAAGGCACCCTTCTCTCACCTAATGGTTAACCTACTCCCATCAGTGCAGACACACCGCTCCTTGAACCTAATACAGTCGATCTGAGCATGGACTATAGATAATCAATCCATGCCCAAGATGACGTTGTAAGGCCTCGACGCCACTACAAGAAGATACTAGCCAAATATCTCACCTCTTAGAGTAAGCTCACACATCCGGCACTAGTGCGTTATCGTCGAGTCATCTCTCGAAAGAGTCTCTAGCCATAAGGATCGAGCCAACGGCTCTATCGGAATATCCGAGCTCTGAAAAAGGGTAGAAGTAATGAATGAATGACTCGCTCCTGTGTCTATAAGAACTACAAAAAGTGTGGAGTAGACAATGATAGTACCTAGAATCA
Source organism: Viscum album (assembly GCA_963277665.1). Classification (NCBI taxonomy): domain Eukaryota; kingdom Viridiplantae; phylum Streptophyta; class Magnoliopsida; order Santalales; family Viscaceae; genus Viscum; species Viscum album. Next base: position 1,608,014,464 of record OY728121.1, read on the forward strand.
TCTTAGGTGCACCGTGGTCGTAGGCCTCCACTTCCTGAAGCTTAGCCTACCTCTACCCTCCAGCTCCCTGTGGTCGGGGTGGACCTCCGGGTGGTGGTGGTGGTAGAGCCCCGAAGCGTCTCCCACCACCTACTGCCCGACCAACTCCTCTGCCTCGTCCTCCTTCTCCCTGTGGACCACCATGGTCAAACCTCTGCCTCTCACTGGGTGGTCCCTCAATAGTCTACCGCTCCTCTGAATGGCTGGTCGGGCAGTCACAAGCCATGTGGCCCTGCCCGTCGCATGCATAGCATTGCCTGTCTCTTGTATGACTGGATCTGCTGCGTGTGCCATGCACCTACAAACTAGTATCCTGAGGTTTCCCACCTGATGGTATAGTCTGCTTGGACCTCGGCGACATCTGTCTACAACCAACTGCAGAAGACTCCACTATGTGTCACCCTCCGGTGGGACTCGTTGTTGTTGTTGGCTCAGCAAGAAATCTCTACACAAGAAGGGATCACTCCAGTACTCCTGCCTGCGTCAGAATAGTGAGGTAGATCATCGAAGCTCTGATCTCATGCCTCATTCCCTGCTCGAAGGTCCATACCTGGAAGAATGGGTCCCATACCATGTCCATGGAGTAGTGCGAGAGATCAGAAAATATTGCCGAGTACTGGGCTATAGTCATGCTGCCCTGCCGCAGCTGTAGTAACTCCTGGATGTGCACCGCATTGAGGGTCACTGGAATGAAATTCGAGCGGAAGAGGCTCTCGAAGCCCTAAAAAGTAATGATGCCCCGTCGTGCACCTGGAATATTAGGCTCTACTATCAACCTGCTGCTGCGTGCAGGAGACTCGCCGCAAGGATCACCATGAGGTCAGCTGGTGTCCCTACTAATCTGAAGACTCGGACAAGATCCTCCAGCCAATCCTCGGCTTCCAGGGGGTCTGTCTCTCTGCGGAACCTGGGCGGCCACTGACGCTGAAACTCGTGCAGCGCACTCAGGTGACGTTCACTCTCACCTGCTCGGGCTTGTGGCTTCGGTGGCTCGGTGGGTAGAGGTACCGCCAGTTCCTCCGCTGTAATGGGTCCCTGCACCGAGGCCTCGTCGCTCGGTGGGCTGCCATCTCAGACAAAGCTTGGAACCCTATCCAGATATCGTCGTGGGGCCATCCTGAAAAGAAACAGGTGTGCCATGGTTAATACAGTATACCTTGCGAGCTGACACAAAGTAAACTTTTGAAACACACATGCAATCAATGTTTTCGTGCACTGAGTTGGAAATCAGATGCCATGGTCCTGGTGTATGGATACGTCGGTCTTCGCACCAACATTGGACTCCCTGGACTTATAACCACACTCAATACCTTTAACAATATTGCTTCACAGGAAGAAATTATCAGAGTCCTATGTTCTACGGTAGAACTTACTCCTTTGATACAAATTTTTCACGACCCTTCCTCGTGCCTCATGCCGTGACTACCCCCAAGCCCGCCTTCCATAGGCCTGGTGCTGCCGAGTAGCACCAAAGGCCTAAATCCCGATATAAGGGAAGACATTACATTTATATAAGAAAACAAACACCACAGAGTATGAAAGTTGAAGTAAACAGTAAGTAAACTGAGTACAAATGTAAGTGCTGGAAAGTAAATGGGCCAGTATACAATCCCAACTACAAGTACAGTACAACCAAGAAAAGAATGTACAACAGCTGAAAAGTAAGTAGCAACCACCAAGTCATCCTCCAGAATTCCCACCTGAAGGGTGGGTACAGATAGTCTTGTCGGCTCCTTAGTTCCGGTCGTCTGCTCTGAGTACGTCCTGCCTGATAGTCCACCTCCGGATACCGTCTAGCTCCACAAGCCTCAACCACGATCAGCGTTGTCCATCATCTGCATCCAACACAACGTAGTGTGGGCATAACCCATGTAGGGTTGAGTATACGACATTAAGTCGGGACCCCGAGACCCCCTAGGGTCTCCCGAAATCCACAAAAGAGAAACCAATGGAAAGATACAAACACGAAGTATCAACCGTCTCTACTTAAGTATATGTCCATACATATACCTAAGTCATCAATTCTAGTTCGGCTCCAACTCACGAGCTCAAGTACAACCCAGTCCAGACAGGAAAGCACAACCCAGTCCACACAGGAATGAAAGACAATCGTATCGAATATAACTATTGAAGGTCAAGACTCATCTCACACAGGTATACTACTCACGAAGAGGGTGGATATGATAGATCTAACCTCTGAATCATCTCCCCTGCTGAACCCATGTAGGATCCAAGTACATAAGTCATCGTTGTCGAACCCACGTAGGATCCTAGTACAGTAACCATCGCTGCCAAACCCACATAGGATACAACTACAGTCGTCATCGCTAACGAACCCATGTAAGATCCATGTATAGTCGTCCTCGCTGCCAAACCCATGTAGGATGCAAGTACAGTCGTCGTCGTCATCACAGTCGCAGCCAACTCTAGGGTTCCCACATACAGCATGCTTGATTCTAAGAGGGTCCACTCCATGAGCCAAGGGGCCGATACATCAAATGTCAATAATACTAGAGTGGATGAATCACAACGTTCCGTCTCGCCATTAGGAACACAATGCGACAGACGGCACGTCAATCAGACGCCCGGTCTAAGAGATATAGGCTTTTCCGTTCCAGGGGCCCGGTTGGTTTTTAAGCTAAAACAACTCGATCGTACTCTAGCTACGTCTGAACCTTGAGTGGAGTAATCCAAAAGAACCATCTCACTAAGAGGAATTCAACATAATTGATGGCACATCATTATGACGTCCGTTCGTTAAGTTATAAGTGTTTCTGCTCTGAGGGCCCGGTTTGTTTCGGGTTCGAACCATACTGGCCGTACCCAAACTTCGCAAAAACCTCGGGTGTAATATACCGAAACGACCATCTCGATCCAAGGACCCTTTCACAACTAAAGGTGTGTCGATCTAAGGTATGTAGCCCAATATATGGACGTTTGAACAAACCTGGTCCGAAAAATAGGGGGTCTGAGCCCGGTTCGACCCGGCCCAATACCCCCTAGGTCGGCCCGAACCGGGGCAACCCGACCCAGGTCCGGGTCTGACCCGACTGGGCGTGGCCCGACCCTGCTGTCACGGCCCGGCCCGCAGCTGGCTCAGCCCAGCCCGTGCAGCCAACGGTCCGGCTCGGAAGTTGGCCGTGGCTCGGCGCTTGCCGAGCGCGGCGCAAAGGGGGGCGCCGCCCCTTGTTTCCGAAACGGCGGACCCGTGGGGTCTGCTCTATGCACTGGTCTGGTGGATGCGACCCCCTTGTTTTCTGGAAAATGGCCAGCCTTTATGGCCAACCGGTTGATCCATCGTGGGACCCTTCACGGTCCCGCCTCCTAGAGACATCGGCGGCCGGTTGAGCCTGGCCGCCCCTGCTGGTCCGTCGTGGCCCGCTCCTGGCCGCAGCCTCCCATGGCTCCTCCGACGCAGTGCGATGGTGTCGCGCACCTCTGCCATGTCCCGCTCCGGCCATGGTCCCTTCGGCCTCACCGGCACGGCGCGACGGTACCGAACACCCCCACCGCGGCCGCTCCGGCAGCGGTCCACTTCGTCCCTGCGCGGTGCAACGACACCGCTCCGCCTTCTCCACAATGATCAACGAAGATCAACAACACTAGGGGAGGAGGATCGGTCATGTTTTTGCGGTCCGATCTCCTCCTGTTATGATGATAACAAGCGGCCAAAATTTAATCAACGAAGGTCAACAAATAAAACATGAACGTAGATAACCCCTACCTCGTAGGAAGTTCACAATTGTCAAGTGTCACGGATGATGGCGTTGTTTCCGTTGTCGTTGATGTCTCCTCCCTTGTCACGAAGGAGGAAGAGTATAACGATACCCAGGCCGCCGAATCAACGTTCTTCGTCAGAGAGTTGGCGTTCTTCGTTGAAGATGAAGTTCATCAAAGGAAACTAGAGCTCTCTCCTCCAATTCTCAACACAACAAGCCAACTAAACAAATAAAATAAGGCTCCTCCTTGTTTAATTAAAACATGCCATGCATTCAAAATTACAAATTCAAATACTTAATTCAATTAATTTATGAGGTTCAATTAATTAAATTAATGTGTGTGGGCATGAATTAATGTGGGAGAGTGGGGAGAGGAGGAGTCACTTAATTAATTACAAGGGTTTAAATGGGGGGTTTAAGGGGTTTAAGGGAATTTGAAGGGATGGAGCTTGTGTGGGACCCACCCCAAATTTATCTTCACATGGGTAGTTAGGATGATAGTGGGTCCCACCCTAACTTACCCATGTTGGGTAAACCACCTTAGAAAAATAAATAAAATTGTACACAATTTTATTCACTTTTTATTTAATGCACATTTTTTAACAACTCCTCCAATGCAAACACATCATTGGTAATGGTCCTCTTAAGCAATTATCGGTGTTGCAGTTCCATCGGTGCCCTCAAATTTCAATTCCGAGCACCAGTTCAAAATATAGAAAATCCCGCTCATTCGTTCACTGAACGTACCTGAGCTAAACTTCAGAAATTGATTCCGGGAACACCGGGCCTCAGAATCTTGTGCCGTTAGAAACTGCGTACTCGTAAAATCCCAAAGAATTTAAGAAAAAATTTTCCTTGAAATTTATGGGTCTTTATAGAATGTATTATTTCATGGACACCTTCACCATTCCCACATGAAATATATTATTTCTTCCTTCATAGTATCCTTTAAGACATCATCCACAAAACATTTATAAGGAAAATGAATATTATCGCAGTGTCTATATATATTGATGTGGAATTTTTCCTCACCTTAATTTCTACTTATTCAAAATATTAATGAAATAATAAGAGTATTTAATTCCTTCTCCAAAACATGTTATTTATGAAAAAAAGTAGTTTCAAGGTCTTTAGCTCGACAAATGTGGAAGACAAAGTTCAGTTTCCTAATACAACTGGAACATCTTGATGAACATAATAACAGTACAACATTAATCAATTTTATAAAGAGAATTTCCCAAGGGTAACATATAATAAAATTAGATGGATCCATAGTAATTCCCATGGAATGGTCACCTATTATGAAGAATTTTATAAAAAAATGAAAACCAAATGGGACCATAACAATTCTCTATGTATCATTACCAATATTTTTGAATACATCTGAAACTCTTTCCATCTTTCGTATTCCATGATTAATAACTATTTATAAGAGAATTCATCAAACATAGACTTTTTATATATTATTATATATTGAAAAAATAGAACCATACTCATCAATAAGCCACATAGTCTTTTCAGTCATCCCCTTTGACTTTTTTCAATACAATTTCCTTTAATTCAATGTCACTTCTCCCCCTTATTGACAATAAATGAAAATAAATAATGTATGGGGTTTCTTATACAATTATTAATATATTCTCTTACACAATTTAGCAAAAATATACGAAATTTCATGTGGGAGAATATTTTATTCCCCCTTTCTATGAGTTTACTCATCAATCTACACTCCCCCACAATGCACATATTTCATCGATACAAGGGAAAAAATATTAATTAGATTACCTATATCTCACACACATATATATATGTAATGAATTTATAGATATTCATAAAATAAATCTTTATATCAACCCCTTTATGTTTTATACCTCTCAATGGGTGAATTAATTTCTATTTTAGTTGGTGTGAATTTCATTAAAGGGTCTTAAAGAAGTCCAAATTTATGATCCACCACTGTGGAACAATTCAAAATTTTTCAGATCTTGAATAACCATTACAACTTGTTATGATACACTTTTTCTCTCATTTATCATTTTGAGAATGAACTTCACCTTTAATCACCAAAAATATAAAAAATACTACACATTAATAATGGAAATAATTGAACACTTATGAGCCTAATAATAAGAGAAATAGGGTTGAGAATTATCTATCAAACCACATACTCCTTTTCATGTTGCTAGAATGTGTATGGTAATCATCATGATGTTTTATCTTTATATTTTACATTAGGATATTTATTCAACATCATGTACTCTTTTATTTCATTTACCATAATCCTATATAGATTATTTATCTTCACATCATCATATAGAGAAATACCTTCCCCTGATTCTTGTTTTTATAAATTTGGAATATTTTTTTGAGAAGTTTAAAGAGTTATGAAATATGTATTATCTTCATGCACCATACATAAAATTTTAATGAAGAAAAATATATTTCAATTATTTAAAACCTCTAATGAAATTAAAATTATTTTCCACACCATACAATCTTTTTACTCTTTTCAATTTCTATAGCTAGTTCTTTACCTTCATACATTTGAATTTATCTTTAAACATGTACATGTTCATTAAAAATGATTTTTTATTCCTTCATATAAAATATATTTTTCATTTTACACATGGAATGTTCAATGTTATTAAGTTAATTTTCATTTGTAACGTATCAAAATATTCTTCTGGAATTTCTTAAATCAATCATATATTATTGTTTCTCTCCTAAATTGATTCTCTTATTGATGTTATCATTATTCAAATAATTTCCATGACTTTTTTGTAGTGGTACAAGGTATGAAAAATTATTCCACTATAGAAGAATATTTTATTTTCTTACGTGAAATTCATTGAATTTAGTATATCATTCTTCTGGGTTGAAGCATTCTTCATTGTTTATTGATTGTGTTCTTCTTTTTGTTGCCCAAGGAAGTATTCTCTTATATTGTTCTTTTATTCTGAATTTTTCTTATCATTATACTATCATCAATATATGTATAATTAATGGTTTTCATACACCATCAATCATAACAAAAATGACCACTTTTGTTGTAACAGTCATATAAGTCTTTCGTATAAAAAATTCTTTCATAGATAGACAGAATCATCTTAATCGTGGTATTCCACTTCAGTTTTCTATGTTTCTTCAATTATTCACATTTACTCTCCTTGAATGTACAAAATATATAATATACCTCTACATACACATTATACCAACATTATATTCTCTAATTCCCAAATTTCTAGAAGCACCAATAGTGGGAAACAAATATCCTTCTATTACGTATAGTACATGTATGTCTAGATTTAAAACTATTATTTTTTGCTTTGTCTTTCCATTATTGGAGAATAATTTTCAGGATTATTTTTATTTATATTTTAAGTATACAAAAATTGTATTATTTTTTATTTTTCATCTATTTTATCTACCGATATCTTCCAATATTTTAGCTTTAAACCTGAAATAGTAGATGAGACTTCTTTGGTATAAATTAAATTAACTGGGTTATGATATACCCTCTTCCATGAGCCTATAAAAGGTGGATCAATAGAAGATTCTGAGTTTTTATTACCTAAAATATTTTTCTAATCAATATTTTTTATAGAAACGTCAGTTTTGAGGTTTCACAGTCTTAATATCATTGGGTTGAATAGTTATTATTCTCACTATCATAGAATGTTTTGACATGTGGCTCCTTAATAGTTCAAAATTCAATATATAGTACAATAAATATCATTCTGATGAAAAAAATTCTCATATTTAACTGATTTCATCATACCATCCCATTCACATTTCATTTTATTTATTAAATCATCGTGTTGTTTTCTACCTTCAATCAAAGAGTTGTTAAGGAATCTGATTCATCCAGCCTTGACCTCCAACTGCACCTCCTTAAAACAGGTAGTATATTTATTCGATTCTTCTATAAAATTGATCTTATGGATATAATCATCATGAAACATGATATTTTTCTCTATTATAATGTCCATCTCCTTGACCTTACTTATTTCTCTCCATGTTGGGAATAACTGGAATTCAAGGAAACATTGAACAATGTTTCAAATTCATGAATTGCTTCATAAAAATATGTTTACTCATAGTTCTATCTAAATAATTCCATTTTAATTCCTCTATTATTAATGAAATATTTTTATTATAACTAGTTAAATATTATCCCTTTACTTTAATGTGGTTTGTGAGAACATTTCACCTTATAAATGTTTTACCAAGTGATTCATCTTGTATATTAATTTCCAAATCAGGTTATGCTATTTTGTCAAAAGTATATTTGAATGAATAAACTATATATGAAATAACATCTTTAGAAAAAATCTCCATTTACATTTCATATTGTGTGTATATGTATTCAATAACTTTGATAGATTCATCTTAATCATACTCACCACAACATGTGATAACAAGAGGAACATAGTCAACTTATTTTCTAGAACATCATTGATACTTCTGTTATATTTTCAGATTTTTATTAACCACTTTTCTTTACCTCATATTCCTATTTTTAGACACACTAAAAATTCCTTTAGGATTTCTTAAATGGGGGTTGATATTAAATTTCCCACTCACGGTGCTTCAAAATTATATTCAATACTATAATTCATATAATCCTTGTAAAAAAATAGGATAAAATATTTTATCCAATAAGTGGAAATCCTATGATATGATACTACATTTAGTGCCCATATTTATCATGTAGGATCATTTATATGGGTTAATTAGTGTACCAAAAATTTTATCAATTTATGCATTCTTTTAAACTATCCCTTATTACCCTTGAACCTAAACCTTAGTTAAGATATATGGATCAATTATTTGATATAAATAATGTCATTCACATGAAATTTATATAATAAATAAAATAAAATCCCTTAAATATTATTAAAAGGTTTTCTAAAAATACCCACTCATTTCCTTGATCAACATGTGGTTGTTTCATGAATTGTCTTATAACTCCAATTTGAAATAGTTATAATCTCATAGAATTGCCATGAAATGTTTCTGACCTACTTAAATAATATTTTTTAGGATATTTTATTCATTAAACTATTTCCATTATACTTCAATTTTTTTCAATACTGGAACTACCAACTACTAAAAAATATTTTATAAACACTCCAGAAAAAATCACCTCTACTGCACTCGATGGATTGGAATCAACTAAATAATATTTTACCTTAACTATATTTCTTTTAATACTTCTTAATCAATAAGATAATATGCACATAAACCCAATAATATTCAATACATTTTAGTTATAACTTCTATTCCAAGTCACAACACTTTTAGAATGATCAACTAACGAATCTAGAAATACACTGTTTGTTGTCTTCAACATCGATAACTCACCTCTTTGGGAAGATACACCTTCTATTAATGATTTTCCCAGACTCAATTACTATGTGGAATTGGTGCACATAAATTAATCATTATAATTATTTGTATGATAATACTTGCACAATTTCAATGAGATTTCTTCTTGAATTATCAACCCAAGTATCTCACATTGGCTTTATGAATGGATATTACATGGTTCTTGAAATGTGGGTTTTATTCTCTTTTTAGTTTACGTGATTCTAAATTTTTTGTTTTCATTATTACAGGTATGTGAATATTTATTTTTATGAACTCATACATTATAGTGCTTCTCGTTGTGTCTTATGCAAGAACGTTGTCAAATTATTGTGAATTCATGGAAGTACTTAATGAAAAAATGAAGGGAAGTAGGATCATATACCTTGTGTTCATTAAAGCCTCCCACATGTGAATAAAAATTCTCTTTGTATAGGATCTAGCATGTCATTCTCAACTAAATTCCTTAAAAAAAATTTAATATCATACTAAATTCATGCATGAATGAATGTTATTTGGGAATTTTCCTTCAATCAAAACAAAAAAGGAAACATGTAAGGGTATCACACACCTTCTAATGGATTAATGGAATAGATTATATAGTAATCCCAATAATTTTTTTTATAACAACAGTGTGTCTATGGATTTACTTCTTGCGGGATGTGTGTAGTTATTTTTCACTCAACCATGAAGGTAATAGTTTTTTGGTTATTAGTTTCTTTGGAAACAATATCTTTTCATCAACAACACAAATAGAAGCATAACTCTTTTCCTCTATGCCTCAACTTTTATTGGAAAATATTTGTATCTGTGCATTTCCTTGTATCTATATATTATATCATTTATATATTTACTCTAAATCTCTAAAACAATTTCATGTCGCATAATTTTTTATTCTCAAATATTACTACATTTATTAAAATGGATTTCCCTCTTATCTAGTGTATTTGTGAGGTTTATAATGGTGGCATCTTTCTATAGTAGCATCTGATCTCTTCATGTGTGTTCATATCTCTAGAATCATATATATTATTTATCGATTTGGTATTGGCATTCTTCAAATTCAAATTCATTTGTATGATGATAATGTTTTGATATATTCTCATGGATGAAATACAATGATTTTATGTATTGGAAACCATCTTTTACTTCTCAAGATCTTAACCGTAAAACAATATCATGTTATATCTGTTCATGGATGGAATTTAATTTTAAATCCCTATCACATAATTCTTCGATGAAAGCCAAGAGTTGATGAAGATCGTGATATATAAAGAATTATCGATATGGGAGATCATATGGTGTGGATTACATGAATCAAACGGTCCATTTTTAATATCTCTTATTAATAGACACTTGAAAAGTACCTGGCTGTGTGGTTTTCCCACATAAAATTATAAAATGGGATTCCCTACACATTATTACCTAATATGTTTTTCTACCTCATTGAGATGGATGTGGGGTATCAGCACCCACACTCTACTATGAAACATAAAATGGGCTTCATTCTGCCAATAATCCATCCAAACCCATGTACGCATTGGGGTGTTCTCTGGACTTTATAGAAGGTCCCATATATATGATGCAGGAAATATAATTCCAATGCCTCATATAGTCGGTCCTATCTACACTATTTCTTGTCATTTTCTTTGAGGCCCCACAATTCTAGAGGTCCAGTGTGGCTATAGCTAGCCAGTGGGTTGGCCCAATGATTTACATTAGTTCATTATGAATGTATTCTATGAATATAATGATAGTATACAACAAAATAATATTTATTTATCCTATATTTCAAATAAAACTTCTCATCTTTACAAAATCATCATGAAAATCATATATGTCTATATTGTTGCATGGACATAAAATAAATCCTCACGTTTAGTCTATTAAATGTTACTATAATTTTTTTATAAATTCTTTCGTAGACACATTCAACTTTTCCTCAAGAAATGTATTATTTTTTATTTAATGGAAACCAATAAGTATTTTTTATCAATTAATTCATCGCGGAAATGAATATTTTCAGAGTGTTTATATATATTCCCCATGCATTTTTCATGAAATTGAATTATAATTCTCAAAATTATTCATGAAATAATAAAAGTATTTGTGACCTAACAAAAACATGTTCTTTATGAAAATAATTATTTTAATAGACTTCACCTATCTAATGTTGAACAAAATTTTCACTATCCTAGTATAATTGTCACATGTATTTGAACTTAATAAGTATTTAATAATCAATAGAGTTATAATACGAATTATCCAAGCATGAAATCCAATGATATTAGTTGAATATATAATATTTCTACAGGAATCATTACCAACCATTGATAATTTCCATACTAAATGGGAATTAATGATTCCATAACAATTTTATAGGAATCATCACCAATATTCTTGAATATATCAAAAACTCATTCCTACTTTCTCCTCCCATGATTAATCACAAATCATAGAGGACACCATCATACATTGAATTTTGATTCTTTCATATATACTGATAAAAAATACAACCATACTCATCCCCTATCCACATTGTATTTTTATATTATAATGAATTTGATACAAACATATTCTATTTATTTGTATGGTATCAATTGATGTAATCTTGTTAAGTAATTTATTTCACTTATTGTTGAAATATTGATGTTTTAAATTTTTTATACAAATAAATAATTATTGACTTATAAATATGTTTTTAAAAGAATTGTATTGATAGTTCACAATATATGGGATTTATAGGACATGGATGTGATGTGTGGGGGGGGGATAGTTATTGATATCCCCTTGATGGATTTAATGTAATCATAAAAGAAAATAGGTGGCCACATTATATAGTTATTTAGATTAAACATACCAATTTATTATGAATAATTTCATGGTTGAGAGGAAGATATAGTAAGATTAATGAAAAATTTGTTTATTAATTGATGAAAAGCACATTAGTGTCTATATTTATGCATTTTCATTATTTATAATTCAGTGGTAATTATCAATATGATTGATATGTTAATATTAGCCACAAAAATACATTGAAATCAATTTTTTTTATTGAATTTTCATGTATTTATATTATACACCCTCCTATATTAATTATTTATTACCTATTTATGATAGATTCTATTGAACTCTTTCACTTTCTCCTAATTTGAGCTCACTCTTTATTTGTTTTCCTTTCCCAAAGATACAAAGAAAAATATTTGAATAATTTTCAAGGATGAAATAATATTTTCATGCTATGTTTTATTTTTCCAATGTAATATGGAAATCATGTATTTATATTGTCACCCCTGAATTTTAAACTTATCAATACTTTGTGGCATGATACCTTGTATAATGGAAATATTTGTATTATAATTTTCACATAAACTAATAAAATAATTAGACAATTATGTCGATGTTTTTACATTGGGTATAAGATTATGGTTTAAAAAAATATTAGAGGTTGTGGTTAAGGTGGATGATTAATCATTATAAGTTTACTAAATTATTTTTTATTAATATGTTGGTTGGTGAAAATAAATAAAATGTCATTACTAAATATTAAGATTAATATGTTATTTTTTGTAGTGGTAATAAGGGTTTTTTCAATAATATGTTAATGGATTTTGGGAGCATATTCGATCAAGGATTAGATAATATTTTCGTTTATAATTTCTTTTGGTTGGAGTAAGGATGATTTTTAAAAATTGTTTTTAGGATTATGGTTTCTATAGATAGAAGTATTAATAAGTACTCTGAGGATCTATATATCATATTGTAAACATTTCCTGTAGATATTATCGTAACATAACATATTTAAAATGAGTGAAAATTTCAAATATGTGGTCTATTTTAACAGTGAAATGTAACAACATAGATATAATTAATAATACAGTATTCTTATGTTTTATTATTATTCATGTCAAGTACTTATATTTAATCTCATCAATGAAAAGTTTATTTTTTAAAAAATTTATTCTATTTTCATATAATGTCACAATATATTTTATATTATCAATTATATAATCAATCATACATTATAAATAATTATTTTTAAATTATGAATTAAAATTTGTTTCATTTAATGTTTAAATAATGTAATATATTTTAACTTGTTATTTTATTTTATTAAAATAATTTGTTTTATAAGTGGAACATTATATTCATCATATAGATTTAAATTGATATTTACTATTATAATTTTTATATTATAATCAATTATGGAATAATATGAAATAAAAATGATTTTTTTTATTTAAAAATAATTTTCTCTTCTTTTAAATTTTTTTATTAAATAATTATTATATTTTATTTAATAAATTATGTTCTTATATTGATATATTATTATTAATAAAATAAATTCCATATATTTATTAACAATTAGAAAATTAGGTCAAAATAATTTTATTTAAAAAATTATAAAACAATTATTATAATTAATAGTTTAAGTGGGGTATAATAAAGTTTTTTGTGAACAAATAATGGTAAAAGTGTATAAATGATATTTTTATTCCAATTTATGTTGTAAAATAAATGATTTTTTAAAATCAATAATCAAATTCAATTTGGTTATAAGTGGGTGATATACTTTAAGTTGTATCCCACTGAAAAATTTACGCATTGAGTTCAAATTTATTTCTACAACACACTATTTTATATGAATTGTGAACTTTTTTAACAAACGATAAATATGGAGAATATGAAAGAATAATTGAGATATAAGACATTTTTTTGTAAAAAAGGTTCAATATCCAAATTCCTATATATTATATGTTGAGTAATATCATTCAATTCCTTATTTAAATTAGTGCTCAAGTTAAAATTGATCTTCACAACCCATTATTAAATATGTACCTACTATAATTCACATGTATTTTTGTTAATGTATGATTTATAATAATTACTTTTATTTACTTATTAAATAATGTTCTATGTGGATATATGATTAAATTTTATTATATAATTATTATAATTTACATTTATTTTCATGATATTGTTATTGTTTTGATATTAATTAATCATTGGGAATTAATTTGTGGGTATTAATTTAATGAATTTTTGTTAACGTTAATAAATATGAATTTATGTCGATCAACAATTTTGTAGATAGTATAACTGAGAGATGGCTTTTAATGTGTATATAAATAGGTCCATCAGAGAATTACTATGATGGCTCACATTACATGGTTTTTAGAATTGTACTTTTCATGTAATTTGTAGGTTAAAATAGATTAACTATGTTTACATGAGTTTTTGGAATTAATAATTGATCATTTTATAGAGATAAAAAAATTTAGTGAATTGACTAGGTAAAATGATTTCATCCCACAGTACTAATTATAATCCAAATAATGATATCTATTGGTTATCAAAAACAGATAGAAAAGGTTAATTGATTCAAATGATAAAAATGGTGGTATTTATGAGATATATTGACATTATAATGTGTAAATTTAAAGATAGATAGAGAATGATTCATTAAATTATTAATCCCTAATGATTATAGTGGAATATATAGGTTGTTAGCTAAGGATTTTAATAAATACAGGACAATTATATAAAAACATGCATAACACACATAGAAATTATCTCATTTTAGATTAATATTCAATACATTAAAAAACTACATACCTCAGGACCATAATAGTTTAGTGTCTTTAGAAACATAGAACACAATATTCTATCTTAGCGAAAGATCTTCAAGGTTTCCCAAAAAGATAGTCCCATTTAGAACTCCAATCTAAAATATGTATTTATAACATTGGAAAATGAAACATAATAAAGGGTTCCCTCATATGCTTAGTATGGATAAATAAAGGAGATATTTAATAATAACAGGAGAATATGGTGATGGGAACCTGAGAATAACATTTTTTGATCATCCCCGGCATATCAATTATCATATACATGAGTCGTGACATAAATAATGACAGCTCATAAGACATTAATCATAAAGGAAATAAGAGAATAATCTTGAAGGAGTAACACAGTAATAATACATGGAATTGTGGAAGATTGAGAGGTATATAAAATCATTCTTTATATGTCAAATACCATTAAAAAACATTTCAAGGAACTTTATGGTGGACAAACCAACTCGGATAGACACACCACTCTCCTTAGTCATAGTGATTTCCTTAATGTGGAATGATTTGACTCCCCAAACAATTTTAGTAATAGCGTATTACTCTAAATACCACCTTAGTTCACAGGGTTCATACCCATGGCCATCTTAGTAGGAAAGGATAAATCTCATGTATATCATAGTAGTCATGATTCACTCCCAAGACCACATTAGTAGTCAATGTTTACTCCAAAGTCAATCTTAAAGGAAAAAACCCTTTACTGAACCTAGCTCATTCACCATTCCATCCATGTCAATCTCATGAGATATAAGTCATTACCCAAAGCATTAGAGGGATATATTGGTCCTACACATCACATAATGAAATCCTCTATATGTGTTACACAATACAATAAAAAATTCATCATATGATGACCCATCATATATATGGGTTTCATAAAAATCATAATAGAACCCATGAATTGAAATGGATATCATAAACATTTCAATATTACATAACCAATAGAAAAGAGATAGGTTTAATAATTATTTCATCATTTAATAACTCATGAAAATGATGGGGTTTCTTAAGCATTAATCAAGTAATAACCATGGGAAGAGAAACAAGATTCATACACAACACCTCATCAAAATAATAATGATTCAATGAAATAATATGAAATTTATCGATGGATAATCACTCTAGTGAGAAATAGGTATCAACAATAGATGTCATCTTAGAAGAAAAATAATATTGAAAAATCATTTAAAAACTTTCTTCAGAAAAAATAGTTTTTCTTTGCAAAAAACATGGAAAATATTTTATTTGAAAATATCCTTTTGAAAAAATATAATGTAATATTTGAAAAATATTTATAAAACTTTTTGAACTTAATTTTTTTAAACCTTTTTATTTGAAAATATCTTTGGAAAAGAATAAGAGAATCTTCAAAATAATTGAAATAAATTTCATTGAAACTATCCATTTAAAAAAGTAAAAATTAATAATTTAAAATCATTTAGAACAATTCTTTATCATTACTTTTTCTGAAACCTTTTCCTTTTAATATTTCATTGAAAACTTATCAAATAATTATTAAAATCATTGAAACTCTATTCCGTGAAAATAACCTTTTAAAACAATATAATGGAATATTAAAAACTTTTAGAAAACATTTTAATAAAACACAAAAATTTAAAATAATTTTCCTAGAAATATATAGATAAATTTAAATTAAGAAAATTAAAAACATTTTTATGAAACATTCTTTTTGAATAAAAATTATTTCAAACAGAAGAGGCAACAAAAGTTTTATTTTATTTTTAAAAAATCTTAATTTTATTGAGTACCAAATAGTGGAAAATTATACCATTACATGAATATATATTTAATAAAAATAGGTGATTAATATTTATTATATTTCTTGTGTGATGGATCATAATATTTCAACAACAGAGGAATAATCCTAACTAGTCCCAATAAATGATGAGATTATTCCAATAAACTCTTACAACCTTGGAACAATTTAATCATAGTACCCATTAAATAAATAAATAAATTGATTCTTAAAATATAATTCAAGTAATTTTATTCATGATAAAAAACTATTAATTTCAATATATACACTTCATAAACTAATATATATTTATCACAAAACAATCATCTCGGAGAAGGAATGTTGAGACAAAATTACCTTAACTATATGATAACATTCAAACGGTAAACCCCCATGAAATAAAGATAAAAAAAATTATATTCAAATAACCATAAATTTTATTAAATGGATCATATAATACATTAAAATTATATATATACAACACACTATAGAAATGAGTGGTGAATTAGGCATAATTCTCGCAGAAATAAAAGTGAGATTGGAAATCCCATTACTACATGAGTAACTTTTGAATCATGATATATGTGGAAAAAATAAAATCAACTGAAAAAATTTAATATCATTAAATAAAATAAATTCTTGATATAACATTTAATAGGTAATTATATTCACCATGAAACAAGAATAAGTGTTGAATATAGCATATATCTCACAGTAATAAAAGTGAGACAAGAAAACCCTTACATTAAGTCTTGATTCTCATCATACATGTTCAAACCCCAAGTAAAATTAATATTAGTTTATTATAAATATATTACAGAACCATATTAAATTATATCATACCATATATGATATTCTATGAATTTTTATTACATTTTAATTAACAATTTCTTGATAAAGTTACGTTTCGAGTAATAAGATCTTTGTATTTTATATATGTTTTGAGTTGTTATTATTTATCATATTACATAGATCATTATATACTTATTTTTATAATTTAAAAACTAATATATATATATATATAATCATTATATAATTATTTATAATAATCTATAATATATATAAATATGAAATTAAATACATTGTTCATGGAGATGGTAGACCGAATGTATGCATGATTATTGTTTCTGTTATCTGGTAAATTAGAAAGAAATAAAGTAAATGACATATATATGTATATATATATATATATATATTATAACTACTCTATAAATATTATTTAATATATATAATAATCATCTTATAGACCCATCTTTAATACATTCCATGTAAAGTGTGAATGAATCAGATCACATTGAGTATGTGGTAGTCCACATGTTTAGAAACTAAGTTATCGCATTCCCACAAAATAGAAATCATGAAGGTATGTGTTATGTAATAATTATTAAATATTTAATAAATCATAAATATAATATATATAATATTACAATAGTAATTAAAAAAATATTTCCAACAGTGATAGGTGGTAATGGAAGAATAAAATACATCTGTTCATGAAGATGCAGTCTTCCAAACACTCGATTAAAGATTGTGCATCCAATTTGATTGAATTTTTTGTGACTATACTAAGTAAACATATAATAACAATATATAATTTTATTTAGTATAATTATGTTATTATATAATCAAGTAATAAGAATAATTTAGGTGGTGGAGAAAAAAATAAAACAAAAGTGATTGATGAAGGTTGTTAACTCTTCATTGGGTAACACCTTTTGGATTGAACCAATGTGCCTCCCTAGTAAGATTTAATCCCAAAGTGAGGCCTCTATGATGAAGGAGGAAGATTTAAGTTCTTATTTTATTATTTTTTAATGATTAAAATGGCTTGATAGGTGTCAATATGTGAGGGGGTGGGTTCCCTTTTATAATGGTGTAGGGTTATGATTGTGGTTTATTTAACATGTAAACACTATAAGGGGGCCTCCAAAACGTCATGTACCTCCAATAGTGTTCCCGTATTAGTAAAAGTTATTATATGGTAGATATATAGTCATAAAATGTATTTCTGACAAGTTTCTATGTTATTTGGATCCTTATGTTAATGTTGAACCACTAAGTAAACTTGTTTTTACCTTAATCGCTATAACCCTAACATCTTTTTCAAGCATTTCTTCATTGGAATGGAGGTGGAGCTTCATGAACCCCCCTTCCCCTTTCTCAGCAATTCCAGTTTTCCCTTTTTGTTCACCACCTTCCCCATTCTGAGCAGTCTTGCCTTTATTATTTCCACCTTTCTTAGCCATCCTAGTTTCCGTAGGTTTTGGCAAGTGTGAATAATCATTGCTTCCCTTTGGTTTTTTCCCCTTGACCACAATACATTTCCCTGACTCTGTATTTCCTTTTTCCCTTTCTTCCTTCTGGGGCGGTGAAGACCATTCCCTTGAATTGATTCCAAACTGTCTACTGATAATTGGCTATCGCTGTCATCACAAGAATCCTCATCCTCTTGATCAAGTGTTGGTCCTTGGACATCCAGACCTTCAATGTGGTTGCCCAACTCAACCACTAGGCCTTCTTTGGAAGGACTCTGTCTAACTCACACCTTCTCCTTTCCTGTTTCAGGGCCTTTCATCTTCCCCTTACCCAAAGTCTGCATATGGGAAGAGAGTTCTATAGTGGAAATATGGGGGGTCCAATGGACCCAATACTCCCACTTAGCCCTGCCTCCCTTGTGCCTGATATGAAATTGCATCAGATGCCTCCTGTAAAAATCCAAAGTCTCAACCTCTACTCTAGTATCATCCCTAGTGACCGCTTCCTTTGCCTCTGATGGACCATTGATTGAGATTTTATAGCCTGGATGTCCAGGGAGCTGTCCCTCATTCCCTCCTAGATCCTCCACTTAGAGGTGTATACCCAGTTCCTGTTTCAAACAATTAAAAATATATGACACCTTTGGAATGTCGCTCGGCCTTTCCTCCTTGCACATGGTATCCAAATGATCTGATGCCCCTTGATTCTCTTCAAAAGAAGCTATATTCAATTGAAATCCAGAAACAACCTCTCCCATCACTGGCTGAAAATCAGTAGCCTTGTTGACTGCCATTGTAACTCCCTTCATAGCAAAGGGAGGCATATTATGGAAACCAACTTTATGATAGCATTTCAAAAATTCATGACCTATTCGACATCAACCAAAATAGAAAGGGATCCAGTTGTCATAGCATACCGATTGATTCCAGCGAAGCTCGCCCTCAATATCGATGATGATAGATTTCAAAGGCCCTTTAGAAAGGTCATCTTCAACACATATCCTAGGAGATACTGGATGACAAATAGACTTGGTATGAGCATCCGAACAGAGGTAGTGGCCTAACACATTACCAATCAATCGGAGGATGGCCGTGTTCTGAAATGGTAGAATTATCCAGAGTGATGTGGTCAGAGGGTCGCGCTTTAGGTGTAAATAGAAGTTCCACCGGAATAGATAAAACATATCTCCCTCCATATATCATGTAGAAAAGGCCCAAGAATAGATTAGGTCTTCTTTTTTTGAGAAATACATCTGAATATGTCTCTCTTATAAAAGGCCAACAATCGCGCGATCCTGTAAATTCAAAGAAGAAAATACATACCGGTCGAACACATCAACCGATGGATGATTCATTCCAAATCGGGAAACCAGAGTGAGATCCAGTAGAGAGGAAGCATCCGTGATCTCCAAATGAGAAATAAAGACCGATATCAGACCATTCATATAGGCTTGCACCTTGGGGCTTATATCAATCGAAGGAAACAGAGGGAGAGAGGACGGATTTGTGAAAGGGGAGAACGAATGGATACGAGAAGGGAGAGAATGCAAGGAGGAATCTGAGACTCCCCTCCCCAGCCTAAGTGGGTCGAGAAGGGTAGGCGACATCACGGCCATGCCCTGCGCCATCAGAGGACAGGGTAACGAGACCGAAACGCAGTTCCACTCACTTCGACCTGATCCTCCCTTAATCGCTATAACTAATTATAATTAATTTAAATAGTGTTTTTAAAAAGAAAACAAATATTATATTACTAAAAAAATAAATTATTCTAATTAAAAATATTGAAAATATTTTCCAAAATTCTAAAAAAATAATTTCCAAAAATTAATTTAGAAATAATCCCGCAGACAGGACGAGGATACATGTTTTAAAGTAAAAATGTCCAAAAGATTCAAATATCTATATATCCAATTCCAGTGTGAAATTAATTGAAATAACATAAATTGAATTTATATATGTATAATTAATCTAAATATACATTAAAATAAATATAATATAGTTTTTAACTACATAAATAAATATGAAAAAATGAATGTTTCAGTTAAAATTCAGTAAATTTTCATTATTCATCCCAAATTAAAAAATCTCATAAAAATACCAAAAACTCACCATAAGATAATTTTGAAATTTTTCATTCAAAATTAAATTATAGAAAATATTGTACATATATGTGTGTAAAAAAATATATTTAAAATTTTCATTCAAATAAAAGGGTGTAAAATTATCTTGTAAAAAAATATACATCTTTTGGTGAAAATTGGTTTTATTCTTATCACCTTTCAACAAAATTAATAAGATGGATATTAAATATATTATTTAATATAATATATATGTATATATATATATATATGTCACACCTTTCATCCTTAAATAAGTTTTTTTCCTTTAATTTCTTCTGCGTCGGGTAGTCCGAGGTTAAGCCCAACTTATATTTTGATGTTTTTATTTAAAAAACGCTTGTAATTGTCTTCAGTGTGTCCAGCACACCGTGGTTAAAGCCGTAAAACCTTTCTTCGGTTGTCGTGCGACCTCGCCCGGTTAACCACATTGCCTTCCTGATGCACGATTAATTAATTAATTATCAAATTTATTGAGTTAAATTGTCAATAAAACATTTAATTTCAAGGATGTTAAAGATGATAATTTTATTATGTTTATTATTATTATCATCATCTTTATGTTAAAATTTTTATGGGCCGTGTGGAGTAACCGCGAATTTTCCCGAATCTTTAAAAAATAATGAAAATAAAATGAAGTTTAAATAATTATTTTAATGATAATGAAAATAGTTATTTTTGATATTATTATTACAATTATCATTATTATTATTATCATGGTTTTAGTTTAAGAATTTTATTATTAAGAATTTTTATTATTATTAGTTTAGGTTTTCCTTTTTATTTTAAATTTATTTTCATTATTTTTTCCTTATTATTTTTTTAGGGTTTGCGGACCCTTCCTTGGTTTGCCGCACCCCTTCCCTGTTTCTCATTTTTGTCCTTTTTTTCATCGAAATCTCTCCCTCTACTCTCCTACATCGCGCCTCACCTCCCATGCGCGTTGTAGCTCACCACGAGCTACCCTCCTCCCATGTCTGGCACCGACTTCCACTAGAACACCCCGTCCCGCCGCTCCGCACCCTCTCCTCTTAGCCCGACTCACTCTGGCTGCGCTCCATCCTCCTCTACAGGTAATCCCCTACAGGATGCTACCTCCCGGTTATCTTCAAACTGGCGTGTCCTTCCTTGGCCAGCCCCGCTGCAATGCCTTCCCCATGCCGCTGCGCCCCCTGCTATAGCCTCCCCGCCCCGTCAAGCCACTTCCATGCTCTCCCTCTCGGCTAGCCCAGTTTTCCGCCCACTTTTTCCCCTGGTCGGCCTCTGTCCGGAGAATTCTAGCCGGATCCCTTCCCCTGCTCGCAGCCTCCAACTAGTTTTCCCCCGGTGCACATGACATCTTAGGAGATGGCCTCTTCCGGTTGATTCCACTTCTTTATCTTTGATTATCTTTGTTTATTGGTTGTCCAATGACTATGAGGTTCTTTTTAAGGTTTAATCTTAATTTTTTTTGGTTTGATTTCATGTTTTAGGGTTAACCATTGGTTGTTTATGGTGCGCCTTAGGTGCGAGTGATGAATTCAGATAATTTTGGAAAATTCACCACCAGAGGTAGGTGGTTCCACTCATAATTATTGTTTTATGAACTTATTTGTGTGTTTAATTAATTCAACGTATTATTTAGTTAGATTGCATGGTGCGGAGTGGTGTTATATTATTCTCTTGATATCTCATATGCATTGATTTGTTATTAATGTCTTTGTGTGATATTAGTGTGATTTCTTGGAAACCCATCCCAAGCTTGTTGATAGTGTTTTATAAATTGTGAAATTTTTAATTAAATGATATTTGTGGTGAAAATCATGTTTTGATAATATTACGCCTCGTGTTTGGTTCTAAAGTGGCATTTTAAATAAAACCAAATATATCGTTAGTGAAAATATTATTGCATCATTTTCTAGAACTTTTGTTAAACTACTCAAACTGTTTCTTTTTTAAATTGGTGTAAGTGGTGTGGATTTAACTCTTGATGTGGGGTTGTGTGTGTTTGGTTACAAAAGAGGGATGGGTTGGTTTTGTGTGTAAATTCATGCTCTGCTCTTCAAAATTTGTTTATTTAAAATCTTAAATGTCTTATTAAATAGTTATTAAGGATACAAGTTGTTTTAATTGATTGTGTAAGAAATGCATATTGAGTTTTGAAATATTTTAGTGTGCATTTTATTTCAAATGGATTTTGTGTGTGAAAATGGTGGTTTTGGTTTGTGTGATGTCTTTCTTGGGTTGATTATGTGATTATGGTATAAAAATAAAACTATGAACTGCTTGAGCACAAATGGGAATCCTGGGTACTAGGTGGGCAGACTAGGAGTAGTGCGCTAGTGATTCTGAAGTGGCTTCGGCCCAGATTCACTTAGCTGGACTGACGACTACAACACTAACTAAACTTTTGGATGATGTTGGAGAACACTAGGTTATAGATGTGTTTCCCTACTAGTGGCTCATGCATGAGAACGTATATTGTTGTGTTTCTGTACCATTTTTCACTGAGACACGAGGTTCTAGGGTCCCACTTCTCGCTAGTATCTTTTGTTCATCTCCCATGTTTTGTGATCTTCTATGCTTTCTTCTCACCATCGGCACATGATGTGATGTTGGTGTTACCAAGAAAAGTGTGTGTGTGTGCGTATGTTTGTGTGTGTGCATTTGTGCGCACGTGTGTGTGTGAGTTAATTTATGTTATTTTCCATTTAGAGACATTTCCCCTAAAAAATGGTATTCATTAAAAAAAGTTAAGCACTTTTTTTATTCTATTAAATTGCAAATGTATTTGTCTTTTAATAATTATGCGTGGAACCTTTTCTCGGTGGCATCCTAATGGGATTTTAGCTCAAACCCTACATACACTTCTGTGTGTATGTAGATTCTGTTTCTTCTGCTTTCCAGGTTGTGACTTCGTGCTCAGTGATGGTGGTTCAGGTTGCAGTTGGTCTTATCATGATGATTGGTGTTGACGTGGCCCCTCTTTTTTTGGGAGGTATGAGCAAGAGTTTTAATTTCCGCTGTCATCTTTTCTTATTAGTTATTGGTTCGAGTGGTAGAATTTAAACCTGTTAATAGTTTAAAGGTGTGTTTGGTTGTTTATTTCTAGATTGAGTTTATTTATCTGGTTAGTTGTTTTTCTGTCTTTTAATTCAGGTAAATCTTTCCCATGTAATGTTTGATACCCAAGAACTTGTTCCAGCCCATGGGGATCGGGAACACCCTTCGGGCCATGTATCTGATCAGGTCGGGTGCCGGGTCATATGGCGACCCAGCCTCGTGCATGAAAATATATATCATTAAAATCATTTATAAAATTTTGTTTAGTTTATTTATTTATTTTAAAATGTTTGATGAAATAAATATAGTTTTCCCGCAAAATATTTCCTATATTTTTAAAAATGATTTCATTTTCATTTCTTGACAACTGGTTGCAAAATAATTTTTGTTATATAGATTTTTACAACATATTTTCATAATTTAATTATTATTATTCAAAAATTCCATTCAATGTAATGGTGAAAATTGTAAAAATATAATAATAATAATATTAATAGTACATTTTAGTATAGTAAAAATACAACTTGCATGCCACACAAGTTATAAGAGGAACTCAAAATTTTGTAAAAAAACGAAAACATAGTTTTTCATGTACCAAAATTTAATATAAGTGATATATGTAGTCAATATTAAAATTTTGTTTCATATAAACAAATCATTACACATTGTTGCATTCAATGCAATCCAGCAATGAAATTTAATTTATTCAAAAAAAATATTTCTAAAAATCATAGAATTTTGCATTCTAACAAATATAAAATGAATTTCACCTTTGAAATCCATCATGGTGATCAATGGATTAATAATTAGAATTACCATTAATAGTAACATGCAATATAAAAATGAAAACTAAAACATCCTTTAAAAATCGAAAGATTAAAATTTCTCTGTTACCCAATGTAACTCTTAACTAGGTTTCTACATAGAATAACATATGTGGGAATATAAGATTAGAAATGGAAGATAAGTTTAAATAATTTTAGAGCTTGATAAAGGTTATTTAACATTAAAATTTTAATGACCAATGTATTGTTAATGGCCTCAAACCCATAAATATATTCTCATTTATAGTAACATCAGTTCACTAGAAAAAAGGTATTATGATAAATAATTTTCAATATCCTTTTACAACAGTTTAGGGATTATTTTAGAGACTAAGAACATAAGGAGATAAACTTACTTGATTTCATTCATTTTCATATGTAGAATCTCACCCTTTGTTTGTTCCTTCCTTGATTTCCACTTCATCTCTTTCTGCATGAAATGAAGTTGAATTTATCATTCCAAATATACTATATACTCATATTGGAAAATGGCATGTTATTTCATCAATCATTTGTAAAAATCATAGAAAAATAGCTACCATAGGTTATCCAATATTCATAAATACACATATGGTGAGAAAATAATTTAATAAGTATAGCATCATCTTATTTTTAACATCAAAAGTACCATAAACTGTTAACCATGTAACCCTTCTAGAAGAGGAAACTATAAGAATTTAGAATAAAGGTAAATAAATTTATCAGAACTAGCTTAACATCTTTCCGAAATATATCCTAAATTTTCTCTTGTTGTCACATATTAAAAATTTTAATACATTCATCATGAATTCTTTTGAAATATGGTAATAACCAGAATTACATATAACCTTACTAAAAACAATAATTCTTCCTTAATCCATTACTAAAGCATAATTTATTTAACATATTCCTTAGGTATGATAATTTTTTAAAATCCATCAGAGATATCATAAAATAAATTTTCAAAAAAACCCCTTAATCACTTCTAAGGCAATCATTATCGTTAAATTAAATTATTCACATCCAATATGTCATTGTCCAAGATAAACACAATTTTCACTGCATCAGGAATGCCTTAAGGGTTTCCTTCCCTTAAACAAAATATCTAATTTCCATTAAAAAACTTTTTTATTTCACCTATACAATTCAACATATCTTTTTATAAACATAATGAAAAACATAAACATAAAATACCAATATATTTCCTGATTCATATAACATAATCATTTAATTAAAAAACATAAATACTTCAATCATATAATTTTATACAAAAATAATTAACTAAACATCATCATATTATTTCTTATTACCCCTTTTCTAAAATATGAAATAGGAATCATGTCTTAACATTTATATAACTCAATTTAATTAATATTATAAACAATACTATTGAAAAATCATATAAAAATAAAATATTTTTCATGGTCTCGTCACCATCTGAAAAAAAAATCATTACTCAAAAAAACTTATTCAGTTCATTCCCGATATATCCTCGGATGAAATTGATTTTCATAATGTCCATTATTTCCACACATAAAACATTATACTATTGATAATAACCTAGAGTGATCAATATTCCCATCAACTAAACTCTTTTGTTTTCCTTATAAATTAATGAATTTGTCGCATTCTTCAAAACAGATAATACAACTTCTCAATAATTTACCAAAATTCTAGGAAATTTTCTATATTTCAATGCATACATAGGCTTATACTTAGAGAAATACATACACATAACCATAGAAATATACCTAGATTTCTCAATAAAGATTTTTCATCCTAGTTTCCAAAGGATAACTAAACCTTTCCTTCAATGCTAACTATAACAGCCCAGAGTTAACGTACAAGGATATTACATTGAGGAATATTCAACACATTAAAAAAGTACATCTCTGGAACTATAATAGTTTAGTGTCTTCAGAAACATGGAACAAAATCGTATAACATTTTAAAATATCTTCAATGTGTTACACAACGATCTTCCCATTTAGTACCTCTACATAAAACCATTCTTCATAAACTGAGGGAATGGAATCATTACAATGGTTCTTCTCATATGCTCAGTAAGGTTAAATAATGGAGATATATAAGAACAAAATGAGAATAAGTGTATGAAGAGATGATAAAAACATTTGATGATCTTACACATCACAAATCCGGAAGCGTATTAATTTTCTATTTATAATACCCCTTTTTAATGGGTTTAGGGAAAAGCATTACATGACCCATAGGCCCAAAATAATATGTCCTTTGTACAGGACCAAGAAGGAACCAATGAACTGCAACCACATAATATTCCCCCCCAGAGAGAATTGATTCATATTTATAATCAATATCCCAACCCTTTTAAGGCTCGAAACTACCACAAACCTATACAAAAATTCATAGTGCCCGGTCCTGATGAAAGATTTGATTCCATGTCATTCAACCGATCTGGTAGCCACGTAGAGATGTGACCTTCACTCTAAATCTTTCATATACCTACACTATGGATGATACCATATTTTTTCCCCACTAAACTATACGATGGAAGATACTGCACCATCATGTGTGATGCTCCCCATGACCTCCTGTCATCATCCCGTCTTAGGTCATCACCTCACCCACCGGTCACAATCCGAATCAAGCCTCCACATTCCTATTTCCACGATAGCACCATCGACATTCATAGCCTACCACTAAAATCTGACCCTATATTCTTCATGCTGACTGGGATCACCTCCTACACATGAGCCTTAGCCCAGTTGGTAAGGACTCTGTAAGTGCATCAGGGAGACCCAGAATCAAATCCAGGCAGAGAAATTTTTTCTGGGGTACTTTAACAATACTGTAGCAGATACTGTAGCGGGAACTGTGCAGTACTGTATTAGGTACTGTAGCGGGAACTGTAATAGGTACTGTTTGGAACTATAGTAGCCAGGAATATGCCCTTGTTTGGGCCTTCGGGTACCGATTTGGTCACCGAGTCCTTTAAGGCTTTTGATCCACCCATGCCTTTGGGATAGTAAGGCCTTCGAGCCAAATCAAGGCCTTCAGGCCAAATCAAGGACTTCGGGCCACCTTAAGTGCCGGTGCAAACCAGACGACCTACAAGGAACAAGCTCTACAAAGAGGATGAGAAAATATTTTTCACCATAACAGAAGCTAAACGGATTGCAAGAATGAGAGGGAATGGCACCTACCATCAGGGCAAGCCTGTGCATGCATGGGAATGCCTAGCCGAACAACCATGTGAATGTGGAGAGCTGATTTCATGAGGAAGATGCTGGGGATGAAGAGTTCCAAGTAGTTAGTCTGGGTTGTATGTAATGTCTGAATCCTACGGGAAAATTAAATCCCCTAAGGCCTACGGGCCATGTAATACATACTCCTACGGGAATTGTAAGGGTTCTACATAACCGCATGGAAGGTGTATTATCAATATCAATAAAACAATGAAGGCCTTCGGGCCATTGGAGGTCTGGGATCACTAGATCATGAACAGTCATCCTCTAACATCTAACACGCCTTCCTTTAGACTGGGAATGCCTCACCGAACAACGACATGACCATCCCCACTATCCATCGATGGTCCACCACCCCCCCTTTGTAATCCACCATAATAAATCCCAAAATTATAGTCCTTCAAAGGATTGAACCATAGTTTAAAGAATATTAAAAGGTATCCATAACCATTACTCTATTACCCTAAATTCATCCAGTTAGTAACTAGTATAGAAATGATCATATACTAGAGTCATGTCACAAATATTGGTAGTTCATTGGAAATGAATAATAATGGAATCAAGATCAAAAGACACTAAAGAATAAAATAGTAATAAGACATGGAATTGTAGAATACACCAAATAAATTAAAATAATTCCCTAAAATTAAATGCTCGTTTATAAAACATATCAGGTCACTTCATTGGGGAAACACAAATTTGCTGGGAGACAACACCATCCCTAACCACAACCCTTCTCTTATATTTGAATGGGTTCAGTATCAAAACAATCATAGCAGTAAATGTTTACTCTCAGAACCATATTAGTAGTCGAGGTTAACTCCCATGACCATATTAGTTATAAAGGTTCTATCCTTATACCATCATAGTATTCATGGATCACACACAAGATCATCATAGTATTCAGGATTCACTTCATAGAGCATCATAATAGACAAAAACCGTAAATGCACTGAATTCACTCCATGTTCCAACCATGTCTATCTCATGGGATATAAATCATTACCCAATTCATTTGATAGAGATATATGTCTCAATCATAAAAAAATGATATAATAATTTAATATCCCAAAATATAATGAAAAATTTATTATATCATGACATATAAAATGATATGGATTCCCTAAATATTATAACAAAATCCCTGATGTTAGATGGTTATCAAAAAACATTTCATCATATCATAATCTGTGAAAAAGAGATAGGTTTTTTAATCATTTCATCATAATATAACCCATGAAAAGAATAGAGTTTCATAATAATAAATCTTGGTATAACCAGTGAATGTGAAAAAACATTGATAAAAATGTCATAAAAACCATAACCATTTAGATAAATAATAATAATGGTATCATTAGATCATAACGCCTATAAGATATAGGTAATATAAATGAATGTCATATTAGATGGAAAATAATTTTGAGAAATATTTTCTTAATATTTATTGGGAAAAATAGGTTTTTTTTTGAAAAAAAACTTTGAAATACATTTCTTTGAAAATAATGTTTTTAAAACCTATAAGGAAATAATTTAAAACACTTCATGGCCATAAAAAAAATTTTAAAAAAAATTCATTAAAAATATACATAAAAGAATCATTGAAATCATTGATGTAATTTTTTAGAAAATAATCTTCTTGAATCATAGAAAATAAGAATTGAATATTATTGGAAATAATTATTAATCTTAAAAAAATTTAAAACCTATTTATTTGAAAATATCTGAAAAAATATATAAAAGTATTTTTTAAAACCTTTTCATTGAAAATAACCTTTAAAAAACTTATTAAAGAATCTTGAAAAAAAATTAAAACATAAAAAACATTTAAAGTCCATTTCATTCAAAATGATCTCAAAAGGAAATTTAATTTTTTTTTTAATTTTTTGAGAAATCTTGGTTTTTTTTGTTAAAATTGATTTCCAATCAAATAGGTAAATAAAGACAGATTTTCCTAAAAAACATTATCAATTACCTTAAGTACCAAATAGTGGAAAAATTATACCATTAATTTAAGATATAATTAATAACCATTGGATAATAAAATAAATTGTAATTATTTAGAGATGGATCATAATATTTTATCAATAAGAAAATAATCATAAACAATCGTGATAAATTATTAGATTGTAGCAAAAACCTCAAATAACCATAGAAAAATTGAATATTAATCATCATGAAATAAAAACCTAAAAAGAAGCTTAAAATATCATTAATTAATTTATATTCATGATATAACATGTAAAATAGAAGTATATCAACCTCATATATGAATATAATTTCATAACAAAACATGTGTCTCAAAGAAGGAATCATGAGACAATATATCCTTGCCGATATGGTAACTTTTGAACATTAAATTCCCATGAAATTGAGATCATAAAATTTATATTTAAATAGACATAAATTTAATTATAATGATAATAGAATACATTCATGTGAATTATAAACATGAAAAAAAATAAACAAGTGTGTAATTTGGATTATTTCTCTCAGAAAAAAAAGCGATACTAGCAAATCCAATTACTACTTGGGTAACTTTTGAATCGTGATATACAATGAAGAATAAAATAAATTCAAAATTTTAATATCATGACATAATTTAAATCCAAGATATAAAATTTCATAGGGAATTATATATACCGCACAATAATAATAAGGGGGGAATATTGGATAAATCTCATAGAAATAAATGCGATATGATAAAACTCTTACCTTAAGTCTTGACTCTATTCATACTAGTTCAAACCACCTGAATACTGAATATGAGTGTATTATACATCTATTATAGAATAATATTAAATTATATTGTACCATATATGATTTTATTAAGACCTTTTATAACCATTTTATTATCAATTTCTTATTAGATTTACATTTTCGTTGATAACCACATTTTTTTGTATATGTTATTAATTGTTATTATTGATCCTTTTACATAGATCATGATTTATTTATTTATAAATAGTAAAACAAGATTAAAATAATATATATATATATATATATATGTATTCATTATACAAGTGTTTGAAATAATCTGTTAAATATAGAAATATGAAATGGAATACCCCATTCCTAGAGACGGTAGGTCGTACGTATGAATGAATGTGGATTACAGTTTCTTTTCTTATTGATAGGAATAGTGAAAATGAAATAAATGTATAAATTTATATATATTATAATTATAGTATAAATATTATGTTATATATATAATATATTTTTACTAATCCCATCCTCAATATAGTCCTTGTAAATTGTGAAAAAATCACATGGATTTGAGGAGGCAATAGTCTACACATCCACAAACTAAGTTATCATATTCCCAAAAAATTGAATTCATAAAGTTATGTGTTATATAATAATTCCATTAGAATAAAGACTTCATAAATATAATATAGATATCATATAAAAATATCAATTCAATCATTGATTCTAACATTTAATGGTGGTAGTGGAATAATGATTGACATCGTCTTGGGAGGTGGTAGTTCACCGTACATATAAGCGATGATTGTGTATCAAATTCTGTGGAAGCATGTGTGAATGTTGGTCATAACCTTATCATAAACCAATATAATTTTATATATCATAATTATCTTAATTTATAAGCATGTAATCTGAATAATTTATGCTGGTTGAGAAAGAAATAAAATTAAAGTGCTTATTTGATGATGATACGTCTTCTTTGGGTAACTCCTTTTGGTTTGAACCATAGGAATTATATGGTCAGATTATTACCCATATTTCTGTATATAGGATGATTTAATGGAATTTTTAAGATTATTTTTTCAGGTCATGTATGATCTAAATTTCATGAGATATGTGAAGAAGTGGGAGGGTTGATTGACCTTTTACAGTGGAGGATGATTGGCATTCTTATAATTATGAAATGGTTAGCACTAATGGGACATCTCCCTTATATCATGCACCTCCAATAATATTTAATTTTATATAAAATGGAATTAATTTTTAAAATATGGAAATACAATGGATTTTGTACATGTGTATAGGTTATTTATTCCCTTAAGATAAATTTTAACCAATAAATTAACTCGTTTTCCTTCATCATTGTAATTAAATTTAAATACATTAAATAAAATTTTATTTTAACAAATTAAGTTCAAATTAGTAGAAATTATAATTTATTTATTAAAAATATTTAATCCATTTTCTCATGTTATAAACATATTATTTTAAGGAATTAACATAGAATTAATCTTATAGACAGAATGAGACAATGTGTTTTTTTTGTAAAAATATTCAAGAGTATGAATTTTTTTATGTCCCTTTTCAATGTGAAATTGATTCAAAATATCTAAATTTTATTAATAGTCATATAATTGATATAAATATAAATTAAAACGTATTTATAATATAATTTCACTATTTATTAAAATTAGAAGAAAATTTATTTTTCAATTAAAATTCTTTATATTCACTATTCATTCAAAAAATGAAACCTCTCAAAAAAATAACTAAGAATTACTCAAAACAAATATTTATTTTATTTTTAATAGATATTAGATTATTTTATAAAATAAAAAGTATTAAAGTGTAAAAATTATATTTAAAATAGTCATATCATTAAAATGTCATAAAATTCCCTTCTGAAAAAATATTTATCTCTATACATAAAATTAGTTTTATACTTATCACAAGTCTAGAAAAAACATAAGATGACTGTCAAATAGTTGATTGAATAAATTAAATATATTTATATATTTAATTAAGATAATTTATCACAAGTGATTTAATTAATTTATTACGGAAAACATGTTTGATTGCATAAATATTGTTTTCCAACAAAAGACATCCTAAATTTTCAGAAGGGTTTTTTTCATTTCAAGTTAATTTGTTGCAAAACAATTCTTATTATATTCATGTGTAACCATATTCTCATAATTTAATTAGTCTTATTCATAACTCACATTCCAATAGATAGGTGACGACTATAATAATATATTAATAATAATACCCATATTACATTGTAGTTTGGTAAAACTAAGTCTGTCAGGTCATGAATGTTATCAACATAACTCTAAATTTTGTGTCACATAGACCATACAAAGTGTTTCATGTACCTCAATATAATCTAAGTGTTGTGTTTAGAAAATTCTTCAATTGGTGTTGCGTAAAAAAAATATTAACTTGGTGTAACATACAGATACAACCATCAACAAAATTTATTTTATTTGAGAAAAATTAATTAATTAATACTCAGGGTGTTAGAAGAAATGATATTCATTATATTATTTTTAGGTACCTCTCATATGTATATGTTGGTGGTTCAATTTGGATAGAGACATAGGAAAATTGCAAAATGATATTGGTAATATTTGGATTGGTACCCTAAAACAAACTTATGTGTACTTTATGATAACATTTTTTCATAGATTTCAATATTAATAAACAATTTTTAACATCATCATTATTATGTTGGGTGACAATGTATGTGATAATTTCAATGAAGAGTTGTGACATTGAATGGTCATAGAAGTTTACTATAATGACAAGAACCAAAAAGTTCCATAGTAATATACTTATATATATGTTCTGTAGCTTTATTATATAATTTGAGGGATACCAATGATACATTCTATCATTGTTAGAGACGCATAATACTTTGATTCACCTTTTCATGGGTTACACCCTTGGAAATACCCTTTATAGAACATTATTAGAATGAGACCCACCAGAAAGGAATCGGCGTTTATATATGTCATTGTATGTATGTATCATCAGACATGTGTATTGATCATTATATCTTAATATTATTATCAATGAGTATTTATTGTCACATACATTTATTTATAGGATAAAACTATGACTACATGTGTTCAATTTGAGGTAGGATACATTGAGTGTGTCACGGGTAATTTTGAAGTAATGAATAATGATAGAATGTTTTTGTATATTATGTGTTTTTTAAAACGTTTATATCTTAGAACCTTTGATAGAAGTTATATATCCTATATAAATCCAAAACCATGGGGTTATATAGGAAATCTCAATTTATAGATATTCAAATAAAGATTTATCAAGTACATAGGTTGATTTAATTAGCATGAAAACTTCTCGATAAGAGATATCATGATGAAGATATTATATTACATTATAGGTGTTTGTATGTGGTATTATTTCATAGTAGAATTTACTTATTTCTACCTGTGTTTCTTGACATGTTTCTAGATGCTAACTGTGTTCTTTAGGCTTCTTCTCCAAATGCCACTAAGAAAGAGGTTTAGAGGTTCACACACTAAGTGTATCTAGAATCTGAGTAAAATAATATTTTATTTATTTATTAATAAGTTGATTAAATAGTATTTCCATACATGGTTTAATAATTATTCTTTTTATATTTCATATATTTCGTCACTAGTTATTCAAGAGAATATTATGTGAGTGAAACATTTAATAATTTTTAAATTTAATTGGGGAGTCCAGACCTAACCCAACCCATTGGGATTGAATTCACATGACCGGTTATGGTCTGGATAGGTCAGGTTATGTGAAAACAAAATCAGGTTGGGTTATATGGGGTTAACCAAAACACGAGTCTAGTCAGGTCTGAGTTTTTCTAAATATATAGCAGACCCAAACCGATGACCTGATAAGTGTATAAGAAAAAATTCCCTAGTCAGTTTCTATACCATCCACCATCAAGCCTCTCCTATCCATTCCATACTTCTCTAATCCTCATTATCCTCCCTTGACCCCTATGATACCTCATGTGTCAGGACTATAAAACCCCACTCCCTCCCTAATTCACCTCCTTTACCTCTCTATTTCTCTTATCCTCCTTCCTCCCCCTTTCTTAACCATCCCTAATGAGAAAACCACAGCCCTATTTATCCCTTATTATTCCCTCATAAGAAAACCCCAATCCATAATCATCTCCCTACATCTCTCTCAACATAGTGAATTCACCCACCCACCCATCCTTTCTCACTTTCCACCTCCCATGACCTTCCCTCACAAGCAATCATGAGAAACCATAATCACCTGATTGGCCCCCTCCTCCTATTTTTGTGTGTGTTCCATCCCATGAATGTATATTTTTTAACATATTTTTTCTTATATTTCCATTAATTTATATTTTTTTGTTGATAACACCAACTATCAATGAAAAACTATTTCTACTTCTTCTATTTGGATATTCGGCATCCAGTGAATCACTTGTGGGTAATAGTGGGAGTATTTTCCATAAAGGTAGCCAGCCAAGCTAGCTATCCAAACATTGATTTAGGTACACCATTTTATTATAATAATTGGATTTATATAGAAACTAAAATCCATATGGGGGCCTACTCCAACTACATATTCAATTAATGATATATTAGTTAGAGATGTTGCAAACTAGTTGAATAAACTTAGGTTAAGTTGTATCCTAAAAATGTAAGAATTCATAATGTTCCAAAAAGTTAACAAATTTCTCAATAACGAGATCATATTCATAAAAAATGGAATGGATTTGTGTAATTTTTATGGTATATATTATTATTTCATATCTGTATAACATATGACTAGTAATTTCAATATGAATTTGACAAGGTTGAATAAAAATATTCACAAAAATCCGAAAAAAATTCAAACCACTAGTGGTCTGAGAATGAAGTGTAAAGATAAGCATGATGGGATAGTCAAAATTTTAGTAACTCATTTTTACCAAGAAAAGTGAAGAGTATCTCTTTCTTATATCATAATATTTGAGGAGTTATCATTTAAATATATTTATAATCATGGTTTTATATAATTTATTGATGTTGTTCAACCTAGATTTCATGTTCCATTTACAAAAAAATGTTTCTAGAGATTGATTGGAGTTATATTTGAATAAGAATATTTAATTATGGTATATGTTTGATATGTTCGCTGAAATGGTATGTCTTACCACTAATTCACATACTTTAATTCATAATTTGAATTATATATTTGTGAATACAAATTTTATTGATGATAATTGGTTCTTAAATAAATAATAATAATCAATTTTTTAATAATTTTGAATCAAGAAGGGGAAATAATTGTACAAGTATTCGAACATAAATTTAAACAATGGGGGGTTGAAAGCATTAATATCATTAATGTGGAAAATTCTAATTCTCATAATAAAATGGTTATTTATTTGGGGATATGGGATAATGATTAGAATCAGTCTATTTTTAACGGATAGTATATTCAAATGATATTTTGTGAACATGTTCAGACCTTATTTTTAGTGATGGGATAAAAGAAATATCAAAATAAATTTCCAGAATTAGAGGTTCCTGTTAGATTGTGAGTTTCCCTTCAAGATTGGCTCTTTCTAAGAGGATTTCTGTGGATTTAAAAATTCCAAGTAAATAGAACCCAATTCTTGATCTTCCAACTACATTGAATTCTTTTTACATTATGTTGGATACTATGGAGATGTGTTATGTAGTATTTGTACACCTTAAAGAGGGTACATTTTTTAAGAGTTCTATTATCTATGAATGTGGGGATCCTAAAACATATGATTAATAGTGTTCTCATGTATTTTGCATGTTTTTAGAAATATTTTTATGAAAGAACTGTTGAATTTTATCGTTCTATTCATGTTTTACGTCATGAATTATTTCATATTCTTTGTGACATATATAGAAAAATCATTAAATGGATGAATGGAAAAGATATTAATATTAGGGAAATGGCTATTTCAATGACGGTGATGTTTGAAATGTATTATGGTATATGATCCAATTTAAAATATATCTTAGTTGTGTAATTTTTTCGTGATCCCCGATATAAATTAGAACATATTAAGTATAGTATTAAAAATATATTTGATGATGGTGAAAAGAATGAGTTGGTCAGTAAATTATAAAATGTTATGAATATGCAATTTGATTTTTACGAATACAAATATCACTTCCTTGTTGATCAATTTGAGTCAGGTTATCAACAATATTCACATATTTATGATGCTAGAAGAGGTATTGAAAATGATGAGGTATGGGAAGATTCATACATATCAAAGAAAATAAAAATACAATTGACACAATAAAGGAATGAATTTTAAAGATAAAAATAGATTGATGATTTTGAGGATGATGTTTTTGGATTTGATATTTTAAAATTATGGAAAGGAATTGGAAAAAAGTATATATTTTTCTCATGACTTTCTAGAGATATTATAGATACTACATTAACTACAGTATCTTCTGAGTCCACATTTCGTATAAGAGGATGAGTCCTCGATCCCTTTTATAGTTTTTTAAATCCCAATACCTTTGGGGAACTAATAATCTACCAAAATTGGTTTAGAATATCTTAAACAATTAACATATTAAAGAAATGAGATGAATACACCATGTAAAATGCAATAATATATTTCAATATACAAAATGTGTTGAATCCATCATGTAAAATGTCTTTCCATTAACACATTTTATAATATAATAATTGATGTAATTCTTGAGCACAGAAGACTAGATTATAGATGAACCCCAAATATAAATTATCACTCTATAAAATTTCTATAATATTTCTTGAAATATAGTAAATGATTCCATTATTGTGTGATACACCATCATTGTCCCATTAAGATAACACATTTAGTGACCATCCTCAATAATATCATCTCCTAACAGATTTCAAAAGTATGAGAACCACTTTATCAAATATTATAGTTCTTATATTCATGTATCCATAAAAATTTTCAAATTTATTTTAATAATTGTATATATTTTATGGATCATTATTTGAGAAATTCGATCAACTAAAACAATTCTATTTTAATTTGTTTTTTTGTTTTTTCATGAAAACAAATAACCTATAACCATGATTTTACTTTATAAGTTTACGACCACTCCTCTATTCTATTTTATAGCCTCATAATTTTTTATTCTAAGTGGTGAGTGAAAATTCAAATGATTT
Source organism: Viscum album (assembly GCA_963277665.1). NCBI lineage: Eukaryota > Viridiplantae > Streptophyta > Magnoliopsida > Santalales > Viscaceae > Viscum > Viscum album. Next base: position 1,608,052,313 of record OY728121.1, read on the forward strand.
AAGTCTTTATTCATCTAGAGTTAATCCTACATGTTTCATTAGATTTAAACTAAACATTCATACTATTGTCACCGCACTAGTTTCAGGATTATATGAATTACATGATATCTAAATGGAAATTATCTTTGAATGATGTGTACCATAGTTTCTTATATATAATTTCATTTAGTATGTTATCTATATGAGGTTGGAAGAAACACCCATAGATGGGGTCAATTAATCTCCATGATTATTTGATTTATCTCAAGTATTGGATATACAACTGCTCATTTCTTGGACTATATACAAAATATGTTAATGTATTAAATAAATTTTTTCCTAGATGTTATAAAAATTTCAGGATATGAAGTGAAATAAATATTAAAGTTTCCTAAATGATTTAGCAGAATTCTGGTAATTTCATAAATTGGACCAATTCACATTTAGGAGATTGGTTGAGGTAAATATGATAGTGATCTACACCAAGGCCACCTACTACCATGTTATACTTCACTTGAACTTTTACTGTGTTTACAGACTGCATTATATTTCATTGTTCATAGTTCCAGACTGATGATATTTTTTGGTGAAGGGAACATGGACATGTCACACACACATATGATTTTCCACTTCAAAACATCAATACATAATGGTGTATTCGAGGCTGAAATATCATTTAGAAAATATAGACACCATGACAAATTCAATATGTGGCCACCACATGATGTTTATTTGTTTTTATAGATGATTTTAGCTATTAAATGGAGAAAAAATTTCATTCCAAATATTTATATCTGGTTATAGTTGATCACGATCATATTAACCTCAACCTATATCATGTTTAGTCTACTATTTTTGGAAATCACTTACTCATTTCTAATTTTCAGTAGGAAATAGGGATTAACCAGGTTTAATAGCCCTGATTACTTGTAGTGTAAGGAAAATAACATGATTGTTCTTAATGGTGTTAATATATATCTTGATGGGATCACATGGACCCTTTTCATGTAGGGAAAGTAGAAGTGATTTTCTAAATGCCTAAATTGTTTCTTAGATTGGCTGTCAATCCCCACATTATTATGAACATTAATTATTTTTTTATATTTTCTTCTTTGTTATGTTTAGTATTGGATTCCACATTTTCTTTTTTTGGTTCTTGGAATTGATTAAGATTTTCTGGTAATATTTAGCTTTCATGAATATCAGTGTTTTTTATATATTTCTTCATTGATCAGCATCATTTTTTGATTTTGGTGCATTGCTACATTTTTTTATTTTTCTAAATTCTATTCTCATATTCATATTGCTATTGGAACCCGCATTTTTAAAGATGAAATAATGAAAATTAATAAACATTAACATGAGTCAACATTTTTGCTACATTACTATATTTTATACTCAAATTCGTAATTATTATGGTTTTTTCTATTAGTCTCTTATTCTAGATTAACATCATTTTTTGCAAAATGTAATAGTAAAAAGGAAAAAATTATTTAAAATGTATACAATGAAATGTATTATTGTTTAGTGATGTATACCAAGATCCCTAAGTATTATTTCATGAAGTTCATTGAAAAAAAATAAGGAAAAAGTTCCAAGAATAGGAGAACCCACTTGTGTTGATTATTGTATTTCCAAGCATTGGATGTCACTAACTTGTTAGTCCAATTACGAGGTTTTAATCTTCCACTGGTATGAATCAATGATACCTTTGATCTTCTGAATTTTATCATAGGTTTCAACCCATATATGTTTATGTAACGCCCTGACCCCAATTACCGAGAGCCAGTGCATTATTTTAATACATTTGCATGATTACTAGGAATCAAGTCATGAAGGACCGATCAGTTTATTCATATTGGAAAATAGATTACATACATAAACTTTACATTTCAATTTCAAACATAAAATACCACATAGATAGTTCTTTGAGACTTCCATTATTCCCTTTATCTTTACCCTACATATCAATCGTAATACATTTCTTGGAATCCTGGGAAAATAAAACATATGAAAGGGGTGAGCTCAGATGGATAGTAAGGGTAAATAATATGAAGGAAGCCATAAACTTTTAAGGAAAGATGTGTGATAAAAATAACAGAATTTTTAAACATAAACATTAAATAATATTTAAAAATAAATCAAGAATTACCATATAAACATGCACATGGACATTCTATTAGTCAAATTGTAACGCCCTAACCCTAGTTACCCAAAGTCGGTGCATTATTACATGACATTAGCATGATCACAAAGGATAAATTCTAGAAAAACCGATTAGTTTAGTAGCCTTGGAATCACTAGATATATTCATAAGTCTTAAATTAGATCATAAAATGAAAACTACAACAACATAGTCTCCATATTCCACACTCATATCCCCTTAGACTATACCTGCAGGTCAGTCATAAAATACTTCTTCACATTTTGAGAAAAATAATACAATGAAAGGGGTTAGGTCAGATGCTCAGTAAGGATAAAAATATTGCGGAAACTTTCATAAATACGCATAAAAATTTAATGCAATGTATAACTAAAACAAAAGACTTTTAAACTTGAACTTCAGCATAATATGGGAAAAATAAAATTAAATAATTCCATTTACTTATTCACATGGATATTCTACTAGTCAAATAATCTCATGCAATATCAATAACCACTTTCATAATGATGGAATGCATAATTCCAGACTATCATAACCACATAATCAAGGCCTTCTTCCAAGAATACAAATAAGATTTTGTCAAGGCCTTGTGCCAAGACACTAGTTTGTCTCATGAGACCTACCGATGCATCGAGGAGCTATAGTGGGCTCCACCCGTCACTTACTAAGCCTAATGCATTCCTCATATGAACAGGTTTAATCCTAACATAAAAATTCATATTAAAACTAGCATACCAAATATCAATACTTTCTATATAAACCATGAATGGTAAAAAAATAACACATCTATAGTCAACCATATCACAAAACCTTCAATACAATAAGGATGTTTTTTATCATAATAAATTAACATCAAATGATCTTAAAATCCATTAAATGATGTTGACATAGATGAAATCAAAACAATTTGAGAGAAATATCTCTTTTTTGAAATAATTTTAAAGTCACATAACTATAAAAGAAAACATTTGCTTTGAAAATATTCTTATATTATTGTAAGGAAAGCTTCAATGATTTTATAATGGCGGAAAATAAATGCACCCACCGTATAAGTTAAAAAAGACATTCATTCCTTAATTTTGTCGAAAAGGTTAAAAATACAATGTTTGAAAAATGATGGAAATAATCATTTATATTCAATTTTTTAAAAAGTCAAAAAACGGTATAAATGAATTTAACCCATATTCTGTAAAATAGATTGAAGTTTTTGAAATACATTTTTTAGAATCATGGATGTGGATGTTAAAAAGGTATCATTAGATAATTACGTATAAACAACCTTGGATAATGAAGATATTGTGAAATAAACCCTTACCTTGTACTTTAACTTGGTTCGGGGTTGGTTTAACTCCTATATAATGGTGAAATAATTGTTACTAAATCATAAAAGAATCATATACATTAATATGATATCATATATGATCTTTTAGCATTGCTTTGTTAATAATATCTTATTATTATTGTTGTTTTGGGATTCTACTGATTCATCTTCCTTTATATGCTTTGTTATGTCAGTCGTGTTTGTTTTGGATTGGTTTTATATTATTCATATCCAGAATGGTATAATCTTCATAAACATTACTTTTAATCATCAAATGAAAATTAGTCTTGAATGGATACGATGGGGAATGAATCTCATCGCGTTCGTGGAGACGGTAGTTCGTACGTACGCCCGAGCGACAATATCATTGTTTTGATATTAAAATTGTATATAATTGGATGGTATATCATATATAAAGAATAATTATAATGTTATATTTATTATTTACTTCAATTACATATCATTATCATACCCATTAAAATAATAATGTTTTGAATAACAATTACACGACGACAGGGAGACGGTAAGCCGTACGTACGCACGTATGGTGAAATGTCATTCAAAGGATGGATAGAATACTGAATATGGTTGTACCATATTAATAATAACAAAAAAACATATAGAAGATACTGAATCTATTATTTTAGAATGGAAATAACAAACAAAGAAGAAGTGGAAGAAGAGAGGATCTTGAAAGAGGGTGGTGAAAACATTATCGCTTCTTCGGTTTCTTCATTTTGATTTGATCAAAACGGATATTTAGGTTGGATTTCTGATCAAACTAAGGCCTATATCTTGAAGTGAGGTAAGTTGAGAGAATATTTGGGTAGGTTTTGGACATGAAAAAAGGATTTTAAGGTATGGATTTGAGAGAAGGGGGAGTGCCCTTTTATAAGAGGGGTGAGGGGCACCTTAGGAAAAACATAAAAAATTATTTTATAATAAATTCATATTCTATTTATAATGGCTCCAATGTTACTTATTTCGATTCTAAGGTGGGGCTGGGTCGAAATACTTTCAACCAATAGATTTTAGACAGGTTTCGGTCACTAAATTAACCTTATCATTTATAGTTAATTCTTAGTTAAATAGTTTAACATTTACCATGTCTCTTTTTATTTTTATATTATATGGTAAATAAACTTACTATATACAAACAATAAAACCCCATGTGGTTCATTAATGATCACCTATCATTATATAAGTCCTTTGGCCAGACCTTAAATTTTTAAGAATAGAATTTCAATTACTAATAAATTTTTTTTAAAAAAACTCTTTATTGTCAAATTTGAAACTATTTGGAATTTTGTTTTTTTTTAATTCATAACAGCAATATTACTTCAAAACTAATTCATTTAATCAACCCTAACATTTCATATTAACATGTAAAATTCGTGTAATTCATTAAAAGTATCACATTATATTTATTTGTGTCTTAATAATTAGAATTATTTTAATATTTTACAAATAAGGTAATTATTGTATCATCATTGTGTCCTAAATAAATTAAAGTATTTAATTTATAAAAAATTATAAATAAAATAGCATTATGTATGAAATATTTTTAGCTTTATAATAAATATTTATAATCGAATTTCTATTATGTATAACCCTATATTAAAAATGTTTTATTTATTAAACATTGATTTTAACTCTTTTAACTCTTCTTTGAATTAAATAATAATAAATGTCCTAATCTAATCCAAGTGAACCAAAGAGATTCATATTTTATTCATAAGGTTGTTTTTGGTCAAATTATTCTAAGTCAATAGAATTTTGAAATGTGTTAGGGTAATAATAATATCATTTTTACCCTTAATTACCATATTTACATTTAGCTGTGGTAAATAAAAGTAAAAAAGTTACTATTCACCAAAAATTATTTTTATCTTATTGAACCATATTTTACTCCTTGATATTAACAGTGTCTCTCGGATTTTCGAAATTCCACTCACAGAACCTGAAAATTCATTTTTTATGTGAATTTGCAAATTCTCTTAGGTGATGGGTAAAAGACGGTGAAAAGTTCAATAATATTTTTATATATCTAAAATTATTATAAACTGACTCTAATGAATTGAATTGAACTGATATAGGTATTATGTATCTATTTTGAATTAAAATAAATTTAAATAAAATAAATAATTATTTAAATAAAAATTCAGTTTTAAACTATAACTCAGTGTTTTTCACTATTCATCAAAAATTTATTATTTTCAGAAAAATACCAAAAATTCACCCGAATCTAATTTCGATATTCCTAAGCCAAAAATGAATTCCACTTTGAAGGATAATATTTATAAATTTAAAAAATTGGGTATTACTATTCATAACGGCTAGTTTGATTGGTTGTGGTGTGTGTTAGAACCCGAAGTTTCATAAAACACATGCTATTGTATTATTCAAAGAGAAGCATACCATGGAAGTTTAGGGTGTTACATTCTCCCCTCTTTCAAATAATTTCTTCCTCAAATTTTCTAGAATATTACTGTATAAAAAGACTTGGGTGGTTCTTCATCATATGTTGCTCGGATTCCCACGTTGCCTCTTCCATATAATGGTTTCTCCATTGAACTTTTACTAGATGAGTCGTCTGGTTTCTCTACACCTGTTCTCTTGTATCAAGAATCTTGACAGGATCTTCGCAATAAGACAGATCGGGTTCCAGTTCTAATTCCTCATAGGTGAGTACATGCGTTGGGTCAGTCAAGTATTTTATCAATTGTGATACGTCAAACACATCGAGAACTTTGGAGAGATTTAGAGGCCTTTCCAAAAGATATGCTACATCCCCAATTCGTTCTAGAATTTTGAAACATCCTATGTACCTAGGACTCAATTTTCCTTTCTTACCGAATCTTATAACTTCCTTCCTTGGAGATACCTTTAAGAAAACATGATCTCCACCCTGAAATTCCAAATCCTTTTTTGGTTATTGGTATAGCTCTTCTGCCTACATTGAGCTTCTTTGAGGCGGTTTTCGATTACCTTCACCTTTTCCATCGTTTCCTCCACCAGTTCTGGGCCTAGTTTTTTTCTTTCACCAACATCATCCCAACAGGTTTGTGTGCGACGTCTCTTTACGTATAATGCTTCATATGGTTCCATCCGAATACTTTAATGGAATCTATTGTTATAGAAAAATTCTACTCTATGTAAATATTGATCCCACATACCCTGAAAGTCAAGTGAGGAAGATCTCAACAGGTCTTTTAAGGTTTGAATAGTCCGTTCTTATTGTCCATCTGTTTGAGGTTGGTAGGCAGTGCTCAAATGAATTTCAGTATCCAAGGCCTTCTGAAGACTCTTCCAGAATCTTGAAGTAAAATCGGTATCACGATCAGAAACAATCAATAGGGGTACTCCAAGAAGCCTCATAACATCATTAATGACCCATATTTCGTCGTTCCTTCTAGGAGTCTTTGGTAGTCCCATGACAAAGTTCATCGTAATATTATCCAATTTCCACTCCAGTATAGGAAGAGGTTGCAGACTCCTCTAGGTGGTTGCTTTCCAGAATTCACTTGTTGACAAACCATACATCTTGACACAAAATCAGTAATCTCCCTCTTCATGTTTCCCCCCCAAAAATGTTCCTTCAAATCTCTATACCTTTTGGTGCTCCCAGGGTCTATATGGAAATTGGAACTATGAGCATCCACCAACAATTCCATATTTAGATAAGGTATATTGGGAACACAAAGTGTCCTCCTAAATTTTAAAATTACATCCTCATAATCAATTTCACTCAATCTCCCATCATTCACAGCTTTAATCTTCTTTTAAAATTCTTCATCATCAGTCTGATAACTCTTTATACTTTCTAGTAAATATGGTTTGGAAACCATTTGAAAAAGCATTGATGTTTCAACTTCCATGGTTATTCCCATATCTATCTTTACTAGATCCATAAAAATAGGATGCCTTTAAACTCTCGTATTTTTCAAAACACCATGATCCTTTCTGCTCAAAGAATATACCACCTTATTTTCCTTCCCTGGGTGGTAGTGTATTGTGCAATCGTAATCCTTGAGTAGTTCAAGTCATCGCCTTTACCTCGTGTTGAGTTCTTTCTGTGAGATAATATACTTCAAACTCTTGTGATCGGTGTATATCTCACATTTTTTACCATAGATATAATGTCTCCATATCTTCAAAGAAAAGATTACAGTAGCTAACTCTAGATCATGAGTAGGATATTTTTGCTCATGAATGTTCAGCTGTCGTGATGCATAAGCATTAACCCTATCATTCTATATAAGGACACAACCATGTCCGTTCTTCGATGCATCACTATAAATAACAATCCCATCATTCCCCTATAGTAGAGCCAATATTAGAGAATTGACTATTATTTTATTCAGTTCATAGAAACATTCTTCACACTCTTTTTTTCCAGAAAAATTTAACCCCTTTACGTGTGAGATTTGTTAATGGGTTATCCAACAGGGCAAAATTCTGGACGAAACGTCGATAATAACCTTCTAAACCAATAAAACTACATACCTCAGTTATACGATTCGGTGCTGGCCACTCTTGGATTGCTCTTGTCTTAGAAGGATCAAGGGAAATTCCATCCTTAGAGACAATATGACCAAGAAAAGAAATTTCCTAAATCCAGAATTCACACTTGTTAAACTTCCCATATAATTCATCTCTTCTCAGAGTCTTCAATATAATGCACAAGTGATTTTCATTATATTCATAGATTTTGGAGTATACCAAGATATCATCAATAAATACCACTAAAAAGTCATCAAGAAATTCCTTGAAAACACTGTTCATTATATCCATGAAAATAGAGGGTGCATTAGTCAGCCCAAAAGGCATTAATTTAAACTCGTAATGCTCGTACCTGGTTCGAAATCCTGTCTTCGGAATGTATTACTTCTTCACACACAATTGATGGTATCCAGATCGAAGGTAAATCTTTGAAAAGTATTGACCTCCATGCAGTTGGTCAAATAGATCATCAATGCGAGGTAGGGGATGCTTGTTCTTTATTGTTATAGCATTGATCTCCCTGTAGTCAATGCACATCCTCATAGATCCATCTTCTTCTTAACAAAAAGAATAGGGGTTTCCCATGGAGAAACACTAGGGAAAATAATTCCCTTATTACTCAATTCCTCTAGTTTTTTCTTTAGTTCCACTAATTCCACAGTGGTCATTCTATAACGGGTCTTCGATATGGGCCTTTATCCAGGAATTAAATCAATGGAAGACTCAATTTCTCGTTCTGGAGGATGTCCAGGTAAATCTTCTGGAAACACATCAACCTATTCTCTCACAATAGGTACATAATATATTTGAACATTCATTTCCCCACCCATAGTCATTTCATTCTCTTCCTCTCTAATAATTGAATTTAGTTGATCTACTGGGGGTGGATTTAGATAATAATTTGGTGGTGACGATTCTAATCTAATGATAAGGTGTTCCATATCATCATCATCAAAAATTTTAACCTCCTTATTCTTACAATAAATCTTATGTCATGGTTAGAAAGCCAATCCATACCGAGGATTATATCAAAATCAAAAATAGGTATGACGATGAGATCAGCAGATAAAGAACATTTATATGCTCTAATGGGAACGAATTAACAAAACATTGTTGTGATGATACTTCCCTTAAAAGTTTTAACTGACAACTCCCTTGTTAAATAAAATTGGAAATATCCAATTTTCTTAGTAAAATTGAAAGATATGAAACAATGCGATGATCCAGAATCAAATAAAGCATTTTCTAAACTTGAGGAAAACTTTAAATTACCTACCACCATATCTTTCGGAGCTTCTACCTCAGCAGTAGTGATAGCATAAGCGTGGCATTAATCCCTTGGCCTTTTCTGAGGTAAGTTCCACTGACTATTAGGAAATTAATTTGCATAATGTCCCATCTCCCTGCAATTGTAGCATTGAACATCGGTAGCTTCTTTATTCCCCTTTCAATCACGAGCTTGGTGGCCTTTTTCACCACACTTGTAACAGACTCCCATTCCTTTTAAGCAAGTATCAGGGTGTTTCTTCCCACATTTACTACAGGATGGATATTAAACTTTTCCCTTCTTCCCCTTATTTCCATTCCCAAAGTGATCAGCAGATCTCTTCTTCTCTTGCTTTTATTTAAAGTCATATGACTTAGAGAATTCCATTTCTATCTTGATAGCACATGAGACAATATCTTCATATGACAAGAAGGATTTTGAGACTAATGCTTGATGGAGAAATGGTTTTAACCCATCAATGAAACGATCTATCTTAATTCTTGTGTTACCTATATAATCTCCAGCATTCCTTTCTAACCTTGAAAAGTTAGTCTCGTACTTTCCGACATTCTCATCCTCCTTTTGCCTCAGGATCAGAAATTGTCATTCTATATCCACTCGATGGTCACGCGGAAAGTATTTTTCTAATAAAATATCTTTAAACACCCTCCATTCCATATTTGATACTTCATCATCTTCCTTTGTGTTTTGAATCAATGACCTCCATTTTTCAGCATCTCCAGTGAGGTGGTAAAATGCCATGACAACTTTTTCCCTTTCGCAACTCCCCAAGGAGTGGAATATTTTTTCTAAGGAATTTATCCATTTCTCAACTACTAGTGGATTTGTACCCCCATTTAATGTTGGTATTTTTTCCTCATTAAGAGATATAAAATTGATCCTCCACACTACGGATCAGGTTGCTCCATACGGGTAAGGTTATTATTTATAACCTGAGTGAGTTGTCTCGGTACGGTGATAGGCTGATCAGCACCAGTTGTTTCACCAGCTCCACTATAATTATCTTCAGTAGGAGGTAATCCCTACATGGAGTGCATGCATTGATGTGGTTTCCATTCCTTCCACTAGGATCCATTTCTAAACAAAGGGATACACTATATTAGTTTATGAATCGCAATACATAAATCCAAACATGTAAAACACATAACATAAATTTAACTATTTATGGATATAATCCATAATCAAAAAAGTGTTTTCTTTGAGGAAGTATATATTCATAATCCCTTAATAATGGTTTGTAAAGAAAATGAGAATTATCCTAAGCATATCACCCGAGAGTGTTGTAACCAAGAGTGCAGCAAGGCTCGTTGTCGTGCACTAGTTCTCATTCGAGTCTAGCTCAAAGTGGTGTTTTTGGGTATTAACCCTAGGTACATATGTGCCAGAGCTTCCTCTACCTGCTCGTATCCAGACATGGATGTATTGCTTAGAAAACTCAAAAAATCTCCACAGTACCAAAATTCTAGGATGTTCTTCTATACTAATCCTCAAAGTCTATCTTAGGGCTATGTGCTCCAATCAGAGTTTATCTAAATCTAGCTTCTAAGGTTTGTACTAAAATTACTCTAATACCAAATGTAATACCCCGACCCAAGTTACCCAAAGTCGGTGCATTATTACATAACATTGGCAAGATCACAAAGTGTCATCTCTCGAAAGACCAATTAGTTTAGTAGCCTTGGAATCACTAGATATATTCAGAAGTCTTACATTACATCATAAAATGAAAACTACAACAACATAGTCTCCATAGTCCACTCTCATATCCCCACATACTATCCCTACAGGTTAGTCATAAAATACTTCTTCACATCCTTGGAAAAATAAAACATCGAAAGGGGTGAGCACAGATACTCAGTAAGGATAACAATATTGAGGAAAATTTCATAAATAAGCAAAAACATTTAAGGCAATGTATAACTAAAAAAAATCCTTTTAAACTCGAACTTCAGAATAATATGGAAAAAATAAAATGAAATAATTCAATTTACTTATTCACATGGATATTATAATAGTCGAATAATCACATGCAATATCAATAACCACTTTCATAATAATGGAATGCATAATGCCAGACTATCATAACCACATAGTCAAGGACTTGTGCCATGATTACAAATAATATTTTATTAGGGCCTTGTGCCAAGACACTAGTTTGTCTCATGAGACCTACCGATGCATCGAGGAGCTATAGTGGGATCCAACCGTCACTTACTAAGTCCAATTCATTCCTCATATGAACAAGTTTAAACAGAACATAAACATTCGTATTAAAACTAGCATATGAAATGTCAATACTTTCTCCATAAACCATTAATGGTATAAAAATAACACATCCATAGTCAAACATATCACAAAACCTTCATTATAATATGGATGTTTTGTATCATAATAAATAAACATCAAATAAGCTTAAAATCCATCAAAGGATGTTGACATAGATGAAATCAATACTATTTCAGAGAAATATCTCTTTTTTGAAATCATTTAAAAGTCACATAATTATAAAAGAAAACATTTAATTTTAAAATATTCTTATAATCTTGTAAAAGAATCTTCGACGATTTTATAACGGCATAAAATAACTACACCCTCCATATATATTAAAAAATACATTCTTTCATTAATTTTGCCGAAAAGGTTAAAAAGACCTTGTTTGGAATAATGTGGAAGGATTCCTTTATAATTTTTTTTTATAAAAAGTCAAACAAGGGTATAAATGACTTTAACCCATATTCTCTGAAATATTTAGTATTTTTTGAAATACATTTTTATGAAACATGGATGTGGACGATAAAGGGGTCCTAGTAGATAATTATGTATAAACAACCTCAGATAATAAAGATATGGTGAAATTAACCCTTACCTTGTACATTTCCTTACTCCACGGTTGGTTTACCTCCTGTATAATGGTGAAATAATTGTTTTTAAATTATACAAGAATCCTATACATTAATATAATATCATATATGATCTTTTAACATTACATTGTTACCAGTATCTTAGTATTATCGTTGTTTCGGGTGTTAACTGATTTGTTTTCCTTTATATGCTTTGGTACGTAAGTCGTGTTTGTTATGGATAGGTAGTATCTTATTCATATATATAATGAGTTAAATTTCTTAAACATTACTTTTAATCATCAAATGAGAATTATTCTTGAATGGATACGATGGGGAATGAATCTCATCGCGTTCGTGGAAACTGTAGTCCATACGTACGCACGAGTGAAAATATCATCCTTTTGATATTAAAATTGTATATAATTGGATGGTATACATATATACATAATCATTATAATGTTATATTTATTTTTTACTTCAATTACCCAACATTATCATACACATCCAAATAATAATGTTTTGAATAACAATTACACCACGACGTGGAGACGGTAAGCCGCACGTACGCATGTATGGTGACATGTCATTCAAATGAAGGATAGAATACTGAATATGGTTGTACCATATTTATAATAATATCAAATTATATAGAAGATACCAGAGTTATTATTTTTGAATGGAAATAACACAGAAAGTAGAAGTGGAAGAAGAAAGGAACTTGAAAGAGGGCGGTGAAAACATTACCTCTTCTTCAGGTTCTTCCTTTTGATTTGATCAAAAGGGATCCATATGTTGTATTACTGATCAAACTAAGGCCACTAGGTTGAAGTGAGGGAATTTTAGAGAATATTTGGCCAGGGTTTGTCCAGGACAAAAGGCTTTGAAGGTGTGAATTTGAGAGAAGGGGGAGTTTTCTTTTAGTAGAGGGTGAGGGGCACCTTAGGAAAAACTTAAAATATTATTTTATAATAAATTCATATTCGGTTTATAATGGATCCAAAGTTACTTATTTCTAAGCTACGGTGGGTATGGGTCGAAATCCTTTCATCAAATATATTTTAGATAGGTTAGGGTCAATAAAGTAACCTTATCTTTTATATTTGACTCTTAGTTAAATAGTTTGACATTTACCGTGTCTCTTTGTATTTTTATATTATATGGTTAATAAACAGACTACATACATCAAAGAGAACCCCAAGTAGTTCATTAATGATAAAATTATCTTTATCTAAGTCCTTTGTCATATCCATAGATTTTTAGGAATAGAATATCAATTACAAATATAATATTTGTTTTAAAAACTCTTTTATTTCAATTTTGACACTATTTGTTATTTTGTTTTCTCTAAATTCATAACAACATTATTACTTCGAATATAATTCATTTAATCAACCCTAACATGAAACATTAACCTATAAACTTCGTGGAATTCATTAAAAGTCTCAAATTATATTAATTTTGGTATTTATAATATCAATTATTTTAATATTTCACTAACAAGGTAATTAATGCATCATCATTGTGTCATAAATAAATTAAATTATTTAATGTCTAAAATTTAAAAATAAAATTCAATTATATAGGAAATCGTTCTATATTTCTAATGAATATTTATAATCTAATTTATCTTATTTATAACCCTATATTAAAAATATTTTAGTTAATAAACATTGATTTTAACTATTTTAACTCTTCTTTGAATTAAATAATAATAAATTTCCGAATCTAATCTAAGTGGACCAAAGAGGTTCATATTTTATTACTAAGGTTGTTTTTGGTCGAATTATAATTAGCCAATATAGTTAAGACATGTGTTAGGTTAATAATAATATCATTTGTACCCTTAATTACATTATTTACATTTAATCGTGATAAATAAAAGTAAAAAGTTACTATTCACCAAAAAAAATTATCCTATTGAACCACATTTTACTCCTTGATATTAATTGTGTCTCTCAGATATTAGAAATTCCACTCATAGAAGTGGTAAAATTACGTTTTCTATGAATTTGCAAATTCTCCTTGGAGATGGGTAAAAGACGAAGAAAAGTTCAATAAAATTTTTATACATCTAAAATTATTATATACTGACTCCAATGAATTGAATTGAACTTATATGGGTATTACATATCTATTTTTACATAATATAAATTTATATAAAATAAGTAATTATTTAAATAAAAATTCGGTTTTAAACTATAACTCAGTGTTTTTCACTATTCCTCAAAAATTGAAAGTTTTTAGAAAAATACAAAAAATTCACCCCAAGCTAATTTCGATATTCCAAATCCACAAATGAAGTCCATTTTGAAAGATAATATTTATAAAATTTCAAAAAGTGGTTATTACTATTCTTAACAGCTAGTTTGATTGGTTGTGGTGTGTTAGAACTCGAAGATGCGTACAACACACGCTACTGTAATATTCATTGAGAAGCGTATCGTGGAAGCTTGGGGTGTTACATGAATAATCACATGTAATAATTAATTTAAAATTAGGGAATGCCTAACGCTGAACATCCTTACCACATAGTCAATGCCTTATTCCAAGACTACAAATAAAAGTTGATTTAAGGCCATGTTCCAAGACACTAGTTTGTCTCCTGAGACCTACTGATGCATCGAGGAGCTATAGTGGGCTCCACTCGTCACTTACTAAGTCCACTGCATTCCTCATATGAAAAGATGAAACATAAAATAATCATTCGTATTAAAACAAGCATATGAAATGTCAATACATTAACCATAATCAATGAATGGTATAAAAATAGAACATCCACAGTCAAACATATCATAAATTATTAAATACAATATGGAATATTTTATTATAATAAGTCAACCTCAATCAAAAATAATATCTAGTAAAGGATGCTGACATAGTTGAAAATGATGAGTAAAACTTTTTGAGAGAAATAACTTTTTTGTAAAATCATTTAAAAGTCACACATTTATAAAGGAAGTAATTTAGTCGAGCTTTTTGAATCAAAGTGTCCCATTCGACTTTGAAACTTTTTAAAAGAATTTTCATTTCAAAACAATCATGTCTATATAAATAAATCCTTAAAATCATTTTGAAAACATGTACATTAATTAAAAATATTTAGAATGATAAATATTGAAAACATATAAAATTATGATCTTGATAATGATTACCATTCACAAATCCATAAAATATTCATTTTGAAATCATTGTTATGAAAAATGGACATCAATGATAAAAATGTCCCATTAAATACATACACATAAACAATCTCGGATAATAATGAGATTGAAGAATTAACCATTACCTCGCACTTTCTTTAGTCGAGGGTAACTTTAACCTCTTGTATGAAGATCTTAGTATGTAATTAAATTATACCAGAACCATATTAATATTTATGATATCATACATGATTCATTTATGACTTTATAAAACCCATTTAATAATAATTTCCATGTTAAATTAACATTTCAGGTAATAATCGCTTTCTTTATCATACGTGTTTTAACTTGTTACTCTTGATTGTATCACTTAGATCAAGATTTATATAATTCCAGAATATAAGACATGATTTATATGTCATATATATTTAGAATATAAATATGTATAATATAAATATATATGAAATTAATAACAATGTTTATGGAGACGGTAGTCCGTACGTACGCATAAACGTTGTTTCTGATTTCATATCTTATTGAATGGAACTAAGTTAATAAGATATATGTAAGTACATACATGCATAAATGTATATATATATATATCTAAAGTATCATAATTATGTCATATATTACATACTTATTAATAATATATATTTTTATAATCATCGTTGAATGGTGAACATGGAAATTAATCTCATCGCGTCGTGGAGATGGTAAACCGTACGTACGCACGAGCGATAATATCATTCTTTTGATTTAAAATCGCATGTAAATAGATGATATATCATATATATAGAATCACTAACATGTTATATTTATTATTTACATCAATTATACAGAATTATTATACCCATCCAAAGAATAATGTATTGAATAACAATTACACCACAACGTGGAAACGGTAAGTCGTACGTACGCACGTATGGTGACATGTCATTCAAAGGATGGGTAGAATAATGAATATGGTCGTACCATAATTATAATAACATCACAGTATATAGAAGATACTGGATTTATTATTTTATAATTGAAACAACAAAGAAAGAGGATGTGGAAGAAGAAAGGAACTTGAAGAGGTGATTAAATATTTACCTCTTCTTTGTGTTATTCCTTTTGATTTGATCAAAATGGATCCTTAGGTTTGAATTATGACTAATAGAAAGCCTCCAGTATTAAGGGAGGATATTTGAGAGGGTATTTGGGTAGATTTTGGCTGAGCCAAATGACTTTGGAGGTGTGAATTTGAGAGAAGGTGGGAGTTCCCTTTTATAAGAGGGGTGAGGGGAACCTAAGGAAAAACATAAAATATTATTTTATAATAAATACATTTTCGGTTTCTAATGGCTCCAGAAAGTATTATTTAAAGTATAAGGTAGTTTTGGGATGAAAAACTCTCAACCAATAGGTTTTAGACAGGTTTAGTTCACAATATTAACCTAAACATGGAGATTTAACTCTTAGTTAAATAGTTAGACATTTACCAAGTCTCTTTGTATTTATATATTATATGGATAGTAAAATTACTATAAACTTCTAAGAGAACCACAAGTGGTTAATTAATGATACACCTATCATTATATATGTCTTTTGTCTGATCCTTATATTTTTAGGAATAAAATATCACTTAATAATATAATAATTTCTTAAAACACTATTATGTCAATTTTGACAGTATTTGGTATTTTGTTTTTTCTAAATTTATAACAACATTATTAATTTGAACGAAATTCATATATCCAACCCTAACATGTCATATTTACCTATAAAATTATTTTAATTCATAAGGTATAAAATTACATTTATTTTAATATTTATAATATCAAATTATTTTAATATTTCATCAATTAGGTAATTACTGCATCATCATTGTGTCATAAATAAATTAAATTATTTCATGTCTAAAAAATATAAATAAAATAATATTATGTAGGAAATATTTTTGGATTTATAATTAATATTTATAGTCTAATTTATCTTATGTATAACCCTATATTAAAATTTTTTTAGTTATTAAACATTGATTTTAACTATTTTAACCCTTCATTGAATTGAATAATAATAAATGTCGTAATCTAATCCAAGTGGACCTAAAGGATAATATTTTATTCCTAAGGTTTTTTTTGGTCGAAATAAACTTATCCAATAGATGTAGGACATTTTTAGGGTAATTATAATATTATTTTTACCCTTAATTACACTTTTTTACTTTTAACTGTGGTAAATAAAAGTCAAAAGTTACTATTCACCAAAAATTATTTTCATCTTATTGAACAAAATTTTACTTACTATGTTTATCTGTGTCTCTCAAAGTTTTTTAATTCAATTCAATGAAGTGGTAAAATTATGTTTTATGCAAATTTGAAAATGCTCCCAAGAGGTGGGTAAAAGACGGTAAAAAGTTCAATAAAATTTTATATTTATAATATTATTACAAAATGACTCCAATGAATTACACCGAACATATATAGGTATTATGTATCTATTTTTTTCTAAAATAAATCTAAATAAATAATTATTTATATAAAAATTTGTTTATAAAAAACAACTCAGTGTTTTTTACTATTCATAAAAAATTGAAATTTTTCAGAAAAATATCAAAAAGTCACCCTAAGCTAATATTGATTTTACTAATTCAAAAATGAAGTCTATTTTACCAAATTCAAAACATAGATGATGCATTTATAAATTTCAAATTAATTTCCATTGTCAAAACCCAAAGGCGTACTTTTTAAGAAACCATAATTATCAAAAGATTGACACTTTTTTATGTCCAATTTCATTGTGAAATTACATAAAATGAAAAGAATTGGATTAACTGGTAAAAATATAATCTATTTATACTTCAAAACATTAAAATTTATAATTTCACACAATAAATTATTTCGATAAAAAAGTTGTTTTCATGTAAAATACTGTATTTTATACTATTCACCCAAATGTGAAATTTATCAGAAAAACACTAAAATTTATTAAAACTAAATTCTTATGTCCCGATTCTATAGAAGAAGTTTATTTTTTCAAATTGAATATATAAAAGTTTCATATATTGGATATAACAAGGGTTCACCATTAAAAAGCGGTAAATGTGCATTTTTTAAAAAAAATATTTTTTTTTTCTGAAAAATGAATTTGTTCTTACATTATATCTAAGAAACTCATAATATGGATTATCAAATTATAAGGATTATATAAACGTCAAAATTCTGTTAATACTATTCATAACCGCTTTTTAATGGTAGTTTGGTAAGTCATGGTGCGCTGGAACTCAGTGTTGCATGTAGTGCAAGTTATAGAATTACTTTTCAGAAATAACCTACCTTGAAATCTTGGGGTGTTACATTCTTCCCTCCTTCAATAAATTGTTTTCTCACAATTTGAAATTTTTCTTCTAAAATAAAAGGTTGAAAATAGAAAATATGTTTGTGGGAAAACCCACATCATAAATTGGGTAAAAAAAGTTTAGTCTTAATATGAGGAAAAGGGAAATGAAAATGTTACCACCAAATTATGATCTCTATTAGGAGAAG
This sequence comes from Viscum album, assembly GCA_963277665.1. Classification (NCBI taxonomy): domain Eukaryota; kingdom Viridiplantae; phylum Streptophyta; class Magnoliopsida; order Santalales; family Viscaceae; genus Viscum; species Viscum album. The sequence goes on from OY728121.1 coordinate 1,608,071,078, forward strand.
ATTAGTGGAAATTAGTGAAACATAATTGGAGGGAAAACGTAAATATTTATGGGTAGTGATTAAGGTCATCATTCACAAATAATTGTATAATTGAGGGCCTCAAAGTCATTAATCTATGATGATTTAAAATATCAACGGTTCAAAAAAAACATAAGGTATTAAGATAACACATTTTTAGTTTTAAGATCCTTTACCTAAAGATTAAGAATTAATTTCTTCATAGAATAAGAGAAGAAAAAAAATATACTTGACAAGTAGAGTTCCATCCTTTAAATAATTTCTTCCACAAACTCATCTTTCACTCTAAAAGATAATAGAACTTAAAAATATTATATTTATCCTATTCCTATAGGGTTCCAAAAAAAGGAATTTATAATTTATCTACCCGAACTTTTAAAAAAACTACATTATTCAATCCAGGACATCATGTGGGCCAGTGGTAGGTGATTCACCCTTATCACCCTTCGGTTGTGGGTTCAAGTCTCGCGGCCTTGCCGGATGCGATGGGTTGCTACCCGACCTAAGGGTTGTCCTTTTTATGGAAATCCAAAAATAATCTCAAAATAGACTTATCCAAAATACTTCTGTCCAAAATCATAGTCCAAAATTTATAAGGAAGGTAATCACAGTAAAGATCCTTTTGGCCATATAATAACATGTGAACACCTCCAACATGTATTCTTTTAAAAAACTGCAACATCCTGAATTACCATAAAACCTTATTAATTACATTCATGCTCCCTTATTCTCTATAGAATACTAGATATAATCTTTTTATCCAAAAATGTTCTAATCTCCAACAATGATGGAATATAGAAACTATTAATCAGTTTAAACATAGTCAAGAATATCCAATATAATGTATCCAAATCTACCATATCTTATTCCAAAATTACAACCTTACTATCAAGACCATATAATCTCAAATTCTAAATGAAATAGTACTGCAGTACAATTCTTATTTATTTCCATAATTCATATAACCAGTACTTTGTTGATATAACACTCAAATGACACAATACATTAATAACATCATAAGAACTCTTAATGATTACTCTTTATCTTGGGTAGTATCATAAATTGATTCTTATCCAATAGAAGCATTTGGGGTATACTCTAATGATTTGTACATTGATTCGCGTACTGTCCCAACTCCTAGCAGATGAAGCATTGTACATTTGAAAATTTTCTCTTACACTTGCAATCACGTACTTGCTGTCCTTTTTCTCCATAATTATAAAAAAATCTCATTCCCTTCAAGAATTTACCAAGTTGATTCTTTCTATAGATATCACATATTGTAAATTACTTCTTTACCCTCCTTCCTTTACCCATGATTCTCTATTCAATCCTTTTCTTCTCTCTCTTCCCTTCAAAGCCATAGGACTCAGAGAATTCTTTACATATCTTATTAACACGTGATACAATTTCTTCATATGTTGAGAATACATTGGAGACTATTTCGCTTCTAAATGTTTTCTTAATACCATGAAATATATGATCCTTCTTACTCTATGGATTATACGTATTACTGGAGTTCTCATTCCATATAATGTGTGCCATTTCTATACAATTTCATAAATTAGATTAGTTTATGAATCGAAATACATAATTCCAAACACGTAAAACACTTAACATAGATTTAATAGTTTATGGATATAATCCATAATCAAAAAAAATGTTTTCCTTGAGGAAGTATATACTCATAAACACTTCATATTGTTTTCTAAAGAAAATGTGAATTATACTAAGCATATCCCCCAGGAGTGACATAACCAAGAGTGCAGCAAGGCCTATTGTCATGCACCAGTTCCTATTCAAGTCCAGCTCAAAGAGGTGTTTTCCGGATTTAACCCTAAGTACATCTGTGCCAGAGCTGCCTCAACCTTCTTGTATCAAGACAGGGATGTATTTCTTGGAAAACTCAAAAACTCTCTACAATACAAAAATTATAGGAAGTTTTTCTATACTAATCCTCAAATTATATCTTAGGGTAATGTGCTCTAATAAGAGATTATCTAAATCTGGTTTCCATGGTTATTGCTAAACTTGGTCTGATAACAATGGTAATGCCCTGACCCCGGTTACCTAGAGCTGGTGCATTATTTTAATACATTGGCATGATTACAAGGAATCAAGTACCAAAGGATCGATCCGTTTAGCAGTCTTGGAAAATATATTACATACATTAAATTTACATTACAATTTCAAACATAAAACACCACATATATAGTTCTTTGAGAACTCAATTATTCACTTTATCTTTACCCTACATATCAATCATACTACACTTCTTGGAATCCTAGGAAAATAAAACATAAGAAACAAGTGAGCTGAGATTCCCATTAAGTGAAAATAATTTAGCGGAAGCTATAAACATTTAAGGCAAGATGTGTGATAAAAAAACAACCATTTTAAACATAAACATGAACATAATATGGGAAAATAAATCATGCATTATCATATAAACATTCTCATGGACATTCTACTAGTCGAATAATCACATTTAATAACAAATTTCATAATGAGGGATTGCCTAACGCCAGACATCATTACCACATAGTCAAGACCTTGTTCTAAGACTACAAATAAAATTTTTGTCAAGGACTTCTTCCAAGATAGTAGTTTGTCTCGTGAGACCTACCAATGCATCAAGGAGTTATAGTGGACTCCACCCGACACTTACTAAGTCCACTGCATTCCTCATATGAAAATCTGAAACATAACATAAACATTCGTATTAAAACTAGCATACGAAATGTCAATACATAAACCATAAACCATGAATGGTATAAAAATATAACATTGACTGTCTAACATATCATAACAAATTCAATTCAATATGGAAGATTTTATTATAATAAATTAACCCCATTTAAAAATAATATCTGGTAAAGGATGATAACATAGTTGAAAATGATGAGTAAAACGTTTTGAGAGAAATATCCTTTTTATAAAATCATTTAAAAGTCACACATTTATAAAGGAATTAATTTAATAGATATTTTTTAATCAAAGTGTCCCATACCAATTTTAATCTTTTGAAAATAATTATCATTTCAAAACATTCATGTCCTTGTAAATAAATCATTAAAATTATTTTCAAAACATGGACATTAATTAAAAATATTTAGAAATATAAATCTTTAAAAAATTTAAAATTATAATCTTTATAAATAGTACCTTTAATAAAACATTAAAATATTCATTTTGAAATCATTGTTATGAAAAATGGTCATGTATGATAAAAATGTCCCATTAAATAGATACACATAAACAATCTTGGATAATAATGGGATTGAGGAATTAACCAGTACCTTGCACATTCCTTTGGTCGAGGGTATGTTTAAACTCTTATATGAAGATAATAGTATGTTATTAAATTATAACAGAACCATATTAATATTTATTATATCATAAATGATTAAATTATGACTTTATACAACCCATTTAACAATAATTTCCATGTTAAATTAATATTTTGTGTAATAATCGCTTTCTTTATCGTATGTGTTTTAACTTGTTACTCTTGATTGTATCAATTAGATAAAGATTTAAATACATCCATAATATAAAACATGATTTATATATCATATATATTTATAATATAATTATGTATAATAGACATATTTATGAAATGAAAAACACTGTTTATGGAGACGGTAGTCCGTACGTACACATAAATGTTGTTTCTGTTTTCATATCTTATTGAACGGAACTAAGTGAATAAGATATATGTAAGTACATACATATATACATGTATGTATATATATATATATCTCCAGTTTCATAATTATGTCATATATTACATGCTTATTAATAATATATATTTTTATAATCATCTTTGAATTTTGAACAATGAAATGAATCTCATCACGTCGTGGAGACGGTAATCAGTACGTACGAATGAGAGATATTATCATTCTTATGATTTACAATAGTATATAAATATATGATATATAATATATAAATAATAATTAACATGTTATATTTATTATTTACATCAATTATACATCATTATTATATCCATCCAAATAATAATGTATTGAATAACAATTACACCACTACGTGGAGACGGTAAGCCAAACATACACACATATGGTGACATGTCATTAAAAAGATGGATACAATAATGAATATGGATGTATAATATTTATAATAACATCACAATATATATAAGATACAGGAATTATTATTTTAGAATGGAAAAACAAAGAAAGGGAAATTGGAAGAAGAAAGGAACTTGAAAGAGGTGATGAAATATTTTCCTCTTCTCCGGTTTCTTCCATTTGATTTAATCAAAAAGGGTCCTTAGGTTGGCTTTATGACTAATGTAAGGCCTCTAGGATGAAGGTAGGATATTTTATATGGTATTTGGGTAGAGTTTGGCCGAGCCAAATGTCTATAGAGATGTGAATTTGAGAGAAGGTGGAGTGACCTTTTATAAGAGGGGTGAGGGGAACCTTAGGAAAAACATAAAATATTATTTTATAATAAATTCATTTTCGGTTTATAATGGCTGAAAAAAGTATTATTTAAAGGATAAGGCAAGAATGGGTCGAAAACCACTCAAAAAATAGGTTTTAGATAGGTTTAGATCACACTATTAACCATAACATTAAGATTTAACTCTTAGTTAAATTGTTTAACATTTACCGAGTCTCTTTGTATTTTTATATTACATGGTTAATAAACATACTATAAACTTCTTAAAGAACCCCAAGTGGTTAATTAATGATACAAATATCATTATATAAGTCTTTTTTCCGAGCCTTATACTTTTAGGAATTTAATATCAATTAATAATATAATTTGTTTTTAAAATGCTTTTATGTCAATTTTGACACTATTTTGTATTTGGTTTTTTCTAAATTCATAAAAGAATTATTACTTCGAAAACAATTCATCTAACCAACTCTAAAATGTCATATTAACCGATAAAATTAGTTTAATTTATAAAAAGTCTCAATTTACATTTACTTGAATATTTATAATATCCATTATTTTAATATTTCATTAATTAGGTAATTATTGCATCATCATTGTGTCATAAATAAATTAAATTATTTATTGTCTAAACAATATAAATAAAATACCATTATGTATGAAATATTTTTATCTTTCTAATTAATACTTATAGTCGAATTTATATTATGTATAACCCTATATTAAATTTTTTTTAGTTATTAAATTTTGATTTTAAATCTTTTAACCCTTTTTTGTATTGAATAATAATAAATGTCTTAATATAATCCAAGATGACATAAAGGATCATATTTTATTCGTATGGTTGGTTTTTTAATAAATAAACTTATCCAATAGAATTAGTATATTTTTAGGGTAATTATAAAATCATTTTTACCCTTAATATCCCTTTTTGCTTTTAACCGTTGTAAATAAAAGTCAAAAGTTACTGTTCACCAAAAAATATTCTCATCTTATTGAACCACATTTTAATTATTGAGGTTAACCGTCTCTCTTGGATTTTTGGAATTCAATTCACAGAAGCGGTAAAATTATGTTTTATGCAAATTTTCAAATGCTCCTAGGAGGTGGGTAAAAGACGGTAAAAAGTTTAATAAAATTATATATATATAATATTATTATAAAATGACTCTAATGAATTTAATCGAACATATAGAGGTATTATTTGTCTATTTTGACCTGAAATAAATTTAAATAAACAATTATTTAAATAAAAATTCGGTTTTAAACAATATGTCAATGAGTTTTACTATTCATTAAAAATTTAATGTTTTCAGAAAAATACCAAAAATTCACCCTAAGATAATTTTGATATTAAAATTTCGAAAATTAAGTCTATTTTACCAAATTAAAAACATATAGGTCTCATTTATTATTTTAATATTAATTTCCATTGTCAAAACCCAAAGGCGTATTTTTTAAGAAACAATAACAATCAAAAGATTGACACTTGTTTATGTCCAATTTCAATGTGAAATTACTAACAATGAATAGAATTGGATTAAATGGTAAAAATATAATCTATTTATACTTCCAAACCATTAAAATTTATAATTTAAAACTATCAATTATTTTGATTAAAAAAGTTGTTTTCTGTTAAAATATAGTATTTTTCACTATTCACCCAAATATGAAAGTTATTAGAAAAACACCAAAAATGTATTGAAACTAAATTCTTATGTCCCGATTCTAAAGAAGAAGTTTATTTGGTAAAATTTAATATATTAAAGTTTCAAATATTTTATTTAACAAGGGCTCACCATTAAAAGGCTTTAAACGTCCATTTTTTGAAATATACAATTTTTTTCTAAAAAAAATAATTAGTTCTTACATTATGTGTAATAAATCATAATATGGATTCTAAAATTATAATTATTATATAAAGTTAAAAATTCAGTTAATAATATTCATAACCGCTTTTGACCGGCTAGTTTGGTAAGTCGTGGTGCACTTGAACTCAGTGTTGCATTTAGTGCATCTTATTGAATTACTTTTTCGAAATGACGTACTATGAAATATTGGGGTGTTAGATTTTAGGCACTAGGGTTTTAAGAAAAAATATTAGGAATTAACATATATATCAAAAAATTTCCCTTAAAAACATTAGAGTGATTTTGGATGCCTTCATTTTTTATGCCATCATGTTTTAAATAATTTTCATTTTTTTATACCTAGGAATTAACATGAATTTCTAGACACATTAGAGTGATTTTAGAAGAATGTTATTTACAAGAATAAATATTAGGAAATTTTTTATGCCTATATTTTTTGATTGTGTACATTAGGTTGGGTTGGGTCTTGGTTTTGATTATCTGGATAGGTCAATTCTGGGTCATGATCAATCTTGTTGTGTCAGATCTAATACATATAACCCACATAACATGACACAAACTGACTAGCCCATCAACGGATTTGGTGGGGTCAATTCCATTGGCTATGCATTACCTAACCTGACCCCCATGGGTTGGGTTCAGCGAATTCACCAGCTCACAAGCCATGTGTCCCAACACGACCTAACCCGATTTTTTTGTTGGATCGGGCTATAAACACCCTATACCCAACCCTACCGATTCTATGGACTCATCTAATTTCTTATTTAGTGAATGAAATATTAATTTATTTATTGGAAAATAATCTGGTGATATTTACTTATTAAATAAATAGTAATTATTTAATGCCTAACAATTATTAAGGATTAATAGAGGAAAAAGATTAATAGTCTGTTGAGATGTAAAATATTTTGAATCTTATTTGAATAGATAGTAGTTAATTTTAATTCATTAGTTAATTTTGTTTCAATAAATATTATTACTTTTATTATTATTATGGACTTGGGGTTCTTCAAAGATTAAAGAGATAAAAGACATCTTTTTCAATTATTTATTACTAACCCCAGTAGGATGTAAAAAAATATATATTATTTTACAATAAATCCAAATCATTTTTTGTGCACAAAGAAATATAGAGAAACCTCATAAAAACCAATAGATATACCTTCTATAAGAACCCTCCCCAAATAATAGAGTAATATTCCTTCACATTCCTCTATCAACTCTAGAGAGATTAATAATAATCCATTGGAAGGGATTCTGATGGTGATGAATTGGTAATGATGCAAGCAATAGGATGTACCATGATAGAACCTAGATATTTATTTGGACAATTATTTTTGGAACATGTGTGGATCAATGAAAGAATGAATATTCCCTAGATTTCTAAAATGAAATGATAGTATGATGAAGATCAGTTGTCAGATCCATCAATATAGAAATAATTATCTCAAGTTATTTCATTAATTTCATAAATTAATTGTAAATAATATTTGATGATATTATTATCTTCTTCTGGAATTTTATTCATCGTCTATTTTTTTAGTTCTTTTTATCACAACGTTTATCATATTGTAAATATTAGATTTTTCATCAATTACAAAAAACAGAAATGATGGGAATGACCTATCATAGTCATATGTTGCGACGGAAACCATCATGTTGTATGTGTGGGGTAACATAATTTTTTATAATTATTTAATATTCATTGATTGATTTACGCATAAGTAATTTGTTCTCAATTCCAGTAAATCATTATTTAATACATGTTATGATACCTTCTTATTAATATTAATTTATCATTAATATAATCAAATTTATTAATTTTATGAATGAAATAAATTTGAATATTTCATTTGATGGTGTTTAGGAATATGGAAAGATAACATAAGATTGCACACAATGTAACCCAGAGGTACATGCCATGTACTATTTTTTAATTCACCCTAACTTAATTATAAATTAATTTAATGTGTATGAATTAATTTCACACCATTTAGTAAATTATACAAATCATGTTTATTTAGCTAGCCCAGTACATGGTGAGATGGAGTACACATCGTGTAACTTTCGTACGTGATGTGTAGTCTGTTAGTCATAGGCAGGTTATGTATCATCATACATGGCCTAGTTAACTAGTGACTATGTAATATGGATATCACCCAATGTGTAGCCTATGCACATGATGTTTACTCTAATGTTTTCTATTCCATGGTTAAATGTTGAGTCCCAAGGAATGTTCCTTTGAAAGATTGTGTGAAAACGTACGTGTTGTGTTATTGTCTTGTACATATCGTGTACTTATACCAAATTATAATAAATTAAAAATTAATTTATTACAATATATAAAAATTATCAAAATTATCTTGATATTGGTCATTAAGTTTATTTAAAACCCCATATGATGGGTTTTAATATATATAAATGTCTATCTCTTTTCTGTATAATGTTCAGAGTCTTTTATCATTTATGAGTCCTATTAGTGTTATTACTTAATGTGCATTGAAGGATAACATGTGATAGAAAAATAATTTAATCTTTGTAATCATTATGTTGATAGTACACATCCTGAAAGTATATGATATGTATGGTATTCCACATGTCTTAAGAGTGAACATTATATCATTACAATAAATGTTAGGTAGTTAGTATTGGTACTCACCATGATTCCTCAAAGGTAGTTATAAGAACCCTGCTACTTATTACACACTTAAACATGATTTATTTCAAAAAAAATTATTTAATAAAAATTAGAGGATCGGGAGCTCTAGTGTATTGTAAAATTAAGAAAATTTCATAACAACGTAAAACAAGAAATACAACATCCTTATTGAAGGATTATTTTACATGACCACAACATTCTGTCGTACAAAGCATTACATGTGATAACCATAGGACATACATAAGAAACGTGTGTGATATAAAGACAATTAGAGGAGTAAAAAAGTCATAACATGAAGAATATAATACATATTATACATTAGGAATATAAATGAATCATAATAGAAACATGAAAATAAAGGCCGGATATAGCATGATTATCTTTACATCGAAATGCGACAGCAACATACAACATGATATTATCATGATCCATGGCTAATTGCACATGGATTAACATGAGTAAAACCTCAATGCACATGAATTATCATGAGTAAAACCTCATTTAACATGAATTAAAATGATTAACCATTTGTTTCACATGGTGTATCATGATACTAAACATTATCGAATGCATTGGAGCGCTATCAGGGACACCATTCATAAACATTCCATTTCATGCATAAGTGTACCACATGGATCATATAACATGGAATAATTCAACAAAATAATATATTCTATGATTAAGTAATTTTGAATACATAAATTTGAGTACCATTCAATAATTATTTGTGCATAATGATGAATACCCTTGATAGGGAAATGGGTATGGTATTCATTACCCCATGATTTTGTCTTGGAAAATCACGGTGCAATTTTTGTAGCATAATGTCGTCATATGGAAATTCATAAGCTAGTTTATGAGACGGAAAGAAGTCTCTAATTATTTATACATGAAATAGAATGTAATGGGATCTTGTATCATAATATCAGAATATATGAAATGGAATTTAGATTCATAATATGATAGAAATACTTGAATGAAAATTTGAAGAGAGAAACCCCTTTCGCAATTTTTCCATGGTAACTGGTGTTCATGGAATTCATTATTGAGAGAGAAAGTGGTATCACATCATTCAAAAATATAGAGATCAGTATCATGGAGGATATAAATCGTAGCCTAACATTTTCAATTGAAAAGAAAACGATATAACAAAATGAAGGCATGTAGATAAAAATGAAAAAGGAAGGAATCCCTTACTAGAGTGTGTGACTCTAAAAGCATGAAGTGGGGATTATTGTGATCATGGGGCACCTTGGGAGTATTATAGATATTATTTGGTAGCATAGGAATGTGTACCAAGGGTTTTTAGTGAAGATAATTTGGATCTTTGATAGTTTTATATAGGAAAGGAGTGGGGAATTATTTATTATTTTGGTTTTGGACACTATAAACTAAAATATTCAAAACCACAAACCATCCCCTGGTTTATGCCCATGGTTACTGAAAAATTGGATTAATATACATTATTTTATATGTTCTTGATCTGAACATATTAAAATATTAGGATTTATTATGTAGAGGTGAGTCATACTCTTAAGGAAATAATTTTAAAAAGTTAAAATTTTTTATATGTCTTGGAGGGTCCACTAAGGCATTATAAAATTATTCAAACAAATCTAAAATCATATAATTCTATAATTCTAATTATAAAACATATATTGGATTAATAAACCATTTATAGTTTTTATTACATTATTATTGGGTAATTATGATGTCATAAAATACATTATATATTTATATGGTATTTAATTTTTATCCAAAACATCGATTATCTCTGAAAATTATGATCAATTAAACATTCGATAATTTAGATTTCCTATTTCCAAAAATAAAAATAATTTTATCTAAATAATTTTCCCAATTTTTGATTTTTTTTTTTAATTTATAACCAACATTTATTGAAAATTGACGGTTTTTGACAAAAAATATTTTTTAATCTATAATAAAAAATTAAAATATAATTCCTAAAAAACATATGATCATTTAAATTTAATAGAATTAATTTAATAATAATATTTTATTAAAATATTATTTAATTCAAAAATCCATTAATTCATCAAAGTATATTTCATAATTGAATTTTAATATTAAACAAATAAATACTATTTGTGATTTGAAAATCATTTATAGAGTAACAATAATAAAATAGAGGTATATTCTTTTTCAATATGAAAATAATACACATAGTAATAATAATATGTTCTTAATACATATCCCATTATTACTTCATCATATTCCATAAGTGTAAAGTTTTCATTGGTGGGGCTTTATTTGGGTCATTCGGTGAACATGGTTTGGGATGTGATCTTGATAAGCTTCAAAATCTCTCATAAATGTTTATAATCATGCATAAGTTGGTAGATCTCGTCTTGGGCTTGGTCTTTGAAAATCCTAGAAATTCTATCTCCCTTGAATGATATGATAAATGGGATTTCAAGGTAACGATCCTACTGGTTAAGGCCATCACATCGTTTTTTTATGCCAAATGGATTTGTTAAACAACGATATTTATACTATTCATGAGGTCACTACTCAACGACTATATTATCAATGGTAATGATACAAAACAGTCAATTAAACCCAATAAAAATTACTGCATGTGTTTTTAAAATCCAAAATAAATTAAAATAAAGGGAATTCTATTCATAAAATATCGAGTCATTACAACATTCCCCCCTTAAAAAGTCTTCCCTAGAAATTTGTATTTCCCACACTAAAATAGATAATGGTAACTCTGCCTCATCACTTCCTCTAGTTCCAACATTGCTTCATCAAATATGTGGTTTCTCTACAATACATTTATGAGGGGGATCGTCTTATTTCATTGATATTTTTCTCTAAGATCTATGATCTTCACTGGATTCTCTTCATATGAGAGGTCATTATTCAATGGTACCACCACTGGATTGAGTACCTGTGAGGGGTCAAGTATGTACTTCCACAAGAGTGATACATGGAATACATCATGTACATGAGACAGGTTTGGTGGGAGTTCTAATCAATAGGAAACTACTCTAATGTTATCAAGGATCTCAAAAGGGCTGATGTACGTTGGGCTAAATTTCCCTTCTTCCAAAATCTCATAACTAAATTCCATGGTGATATGCGGGGGAATACCATGTCTCTAAAATCAAAGTCAAGGTCTTATCGATGATTGTCATCATAGATCTTTTGTCAAATATGAGAAATGTTGATATATTGATTTATTGTCTTAACCTTCTCCACCATTTCATCAAAAATTTCTAGACCTAGAATTTTTCGTTCAACAAATTTAACCCAACATGCCGGTGTTCTTCACCTCTTCCCATAAATGGATTCATAAGGATCCATTAGGATTCTTGAGTGGAAAATGCTGTTGTTAGATATCACAACCAGAGAAAGATGTTGCTCCCATCCCCCTTTGAATTCCATTGATCATGCTCTCAACACGTCCTCAAATGTTTGTATAGTCTTCTCAAATTGGCCATCTTTTTTAGGATTATAAGCCATTCTGAAGTATAGATGAGTATTCAGAGCATGTTTGAGGTTCTTCCAGAACATAGAGGTGAATCATGGATCATGATCAGATACAATCGATAGTGGTATTCCCTGTAGCCTTGCCACTTATCTGATATATATCTGTTCCAGTTCATCCAATGTGAAATCCTATTGAATTTAAATGAAGTGTGCAGTCTCGGTAAGATGATCCACAACAACATAGATAGCATTGTTTCCTTTGTATTTCTTCATAAGTCCAGTGACCAAGTCTATGGTGACATTCTCCTATTTCCATGTTGGTATGGGTAATAGTTTCAATATCCCCTTAGACTTATGCCTCTCAACCTTCACTTTTTGACATACCAGGCACTTTGGTGTATACTCAATTATCTCCTTCTTCATGTAATCGCACCAATATTTTCTTATATATCTTGATACATCATTGTGTTTCCTATGTGAATAGAGAAATTTGAACTATGTGAATTATCCAAAGTTCTTTCTTTAAGTCTATATTTGATGAAACACATAGTCTTGATCGAAATCATAAAATTCATTATTAATTAAAATTTTACTCCAAGGATTTCACTTTTTTGGTAGATTCCACTTTCTTAAGAATTATTACATCATCATTTTGAGCATACTTTAAAATTTCCACAGAGACGGTTGGTAAATCATTATGGAAGGATTGATGATTTTCTCTTATTTATGATTCCCATGTCCATATTCATCGAATCTATGAATATTGGATCCTTTTGAATTCTCACCAATGATAGAATCGTTTGTTTCTTTCTACTCATAGCATCCACCCCCATGTTCACTATCCCATGGTGGTAAAGGATTGAGCAGTCATAGTCATTGATCTGCTATAACCATCTTCGTTAGTGAATTTTCAAGTCTTTTTGTGTGAATATATACATGAGGCTTTTTTATCTATACGTATTTCACACTTCTCCTCTATGAGATAATGCCACAAGATTTTCAACACAAATTGCATGGCTACTAACTCCAGATCATGTGTGGGATAGTTTTTCTCATGAAATTTCAGCTACCTTGAGATGTAGGTAATGAGGATTTAATTTTTCCTCAAATTAAATCAAAGGGATACTCATAAATGTTTTCAATAAGAACATTCCCACAAACATAAACATGTGATAAAACAACTACATAAGTTCTCCCTAGTGATTTAATATTTTTCTAGTGGGGAATTAATGTTCTTAGAAAACATAAGAGATATACTAAATGGAAATGAATAGAAATACATTACAACTTACACTAGTTTGATGTAGTGGTTATATGTAATACCTTCATCATTATCCATCTCAGCATGAGAATTTTCATGCTCCCTTGATCTTTGATTTTTTTGTGATCATTATGCTTCTCAGCCCATAAAATAGAGAATTGTATTGGTTAATGCCTGACTTCTCAAAATTTATGACATTTAATGTTTTAAGATTCCTTAGATGAACTTTGTTTCCACCCATCACATTATCCATTCGTTCAACTCAATTGGATACTTTTTTCCCTTCCATTGCACATATAAAACATCTCATAGTCCCACTGTGACATTTAACTTGGTGCCTCATTCTAGAAATTTTTCACGAAGGAAATTGGATCTTTTTTGCCTTATCACCTTTATCATATGGAATTTCATGAGCTGTTATATTTATCTTCCTTGATGTTTTTGGGAATTCAAAAAAGTACCAAGTAATAATTGTGATTTTGGATATATAGATTGCAATAATCATGATATTCCATACATGAGCTACAATTTGATTTGGAATCCTATTGGTACATTCATCACATTTCCCTTCACATCAATTTTTATCTCAATTCCTCATATTACTTGGCATTTTATAGATTAAATGGAAAATTATGGATGATTTTATAAATTAGTATAACACATAAAGGGAAATCCAATGACCTTAAAGGGATAACTCAAAAATTATATTTATCTCCTTAACATTCAAATTTCAAGGCTTCTATCTACGTTATCCATAATATATTATCCAATGTTTATTCTTGTGGGCCTTTTTTATTGCCTTAATAATGGTTCATACTATGATTATGACATTAACTAAGCATATCCCTTGAGATTGTTGATCCAAGAGTGATACAAGGACCATTTTGTCCACCAGTTCCCATTAAAATCTATCTCAAAGTGGTGTTTCATGGTTTTACCCCGTGATACATTTGTGCCATATCCATCTCTAATTGTTAGTATCCAGAATGGGATGTATTTTCTTAATACACCACTTACTCTATACTCCCCAAAATCATGGGATTATTTTCTTATACTTAGTCTTATATCTATTACTTTCACTATGATTTTGCAATCCTTATCCCTAAGATAACTAAACCGATACTTTGATACCAACTATAACAACTCTACTCTTTATTACAAAATCAAACATGATTTACTACATAAACATTCCTTTAATAAATCTTCGAGGATCTAGTGGTCTACTATCATGAGAAATTAGAAACATTATATAAAATTATCAAACACGAAATACAACATCTTTATTGAAATATTTTATTACATGACCAAAACAATCATTCATTCATATCATTTCATGGGACAATCGGAGGACATACATTTGAAAAGAGTGAGCTATAATGCCATGTAATGGAGTAGATAAGGCATAACATGAAGAATATAATACAATTTAGGAAGGGGTTCTATCTTCATTTAAAGATGAGATATATAGTAATGGGTTCATGAAACATTATATCCCAACATATGAAATGGAATTTAGATGCTTAATATGAGATAAATGCTTGAATGGAATAAGAAGATAGAAATCCCTTATAGAATTTTGTCATGGTAATAGGTTTATATGGAAGGTATTAACGAGATAGAAACTAATATCTCATCATTCAAACCTAGGGATCAAAATAAGGGGTAGGTTAAAAATCATACCCCCAACATTTTTATTTGAAATTAAATGGGTATGAAAACATGAATAAGCCTAGATGAAAATAAAAAAGAAAGGAATCCCTTACATGAGCCTGACTTCAGAAGATTTAATAGAAGGTTCTAGAGAGCATGGGGCCACATGGGAGGATTATAGTGTGTATGTGGTAGATTAGGTATGTCCTCCAAGGATTTTTAGTGAAGAGAAGTTGGAGAATTATTGGTTTTATATAGTAAATGAGTGTGGAATTCTTTATTGGTTAGGTTTTGGACACTACACCCTAAAATATTCAAAACCACAAACTATCCCATGGTTTTTTCCAATATTTGTTTTCTAAAGGGGAGTGGTATAAATTATTTTATTTCTATTAGAGCCTAAAATATTAAAATATTAGGCTTTATAATATGGATATGAGTCACAATCTCAATGAAATCATTTTAAAATGTGAAAATATTTTATAAGTTTGGAGGGTCCACTAAGGCATAATAAAATTAATTAAACAAATCTAAAATCAAATTATCCTCAAGGTAAACATATGTTGTCCGAATAAACCTTTTATATATTTTTATTACACCATTATTGGGTCATATGATTCCATAAAACACATTATGTATTTTTACAATATTTAATTTCTACCCAAAAATTAGATTGTTTTAGGAAAATATTAAAAATTCACCATTGGATAATATTGACATCCTGATTCCAAAAGTAATATTCATTTTTTTAAAAAATTCTAAATATGTTAATTTATACTTTTAAATTGAGAACAAATATTTATTGAAAATTGAATGGTTTTGACAAAATCAGTTTTTAATACTTAATAAAAATTAAAATTGACTTCATAAAAATTATATGATCATTTTATTTTAATAATAGTTATTGAATAATAATATGTTATTAAAATATTATTTAGTTAAAAATCCATTAATTCATCAAAATATAGTACTCAATTGAATTTTAATATTAATGAAAAAATATTATTTGTGATTTAAAAATCATTTACAATGTAAAAATAATAAAATGAAGGTATATTCATTATTATATAAACAAATAATGCATATAATAATAATACTAGGTTCTTGATACATATTTCATTATTAAAGTATCATATTTATTAAGTGTATAGTGGTTGATGGTGGGGATTTCTTGGGGTCGTTCGGTGAACATGGTTTGGGTCGTTATCTTGATGAGCTTGAAATTCTCCCGTAAACAATTTCTATCATGAATATTTTGTTGGATCACATCTTATGCTTGACCTATGTAAAAACCCAAAAATGTAATTTCACTAGAAATATCCATAAAAGGGATTCATGGGGAATGATCCTACAAGTCGAGGCCATCACTCCTTTTGTCTGTTCCAAATAGATTTATAAAAACCCTATATTTATACTAGTCATGCGGTCGTTGTTCAATGACTAGATCATTAATTGTAATGATACATAACATTCATTTAAACCCAATAATAAAAACAATAATTCTTGTTTTTTCAATATCCACAATACATTAAATGAAAGGAAATTTTATTCATAAATTATTGAGTCATTACAGAACTTTTATGAACATGGTTATTTTTAAATAAATTTATTTAATTATCATAAATTTATGAGGGATGGCAATATAATGGAAATTTAGATGGGAATACAGATTAAATAATTGATTAATTAGATAATATAATTAACTAATTCGAGTGTGATTTATCTTAAATAAGAACAATTACAAATGATTGATAATTTTTATAAATGTGTAATTGTTTCCATGCATATAGATGATCATGATATTGAACCAGACCTTTTAATATGACTGATCTCTTTTAAATTAATATTATTTTAAATTTTTGGAAATTGTTTCCTCTCTACTCATATTATGTAAGGGAATTTCTGCCCATGGTTTCTTTTATATAAACCACTTCCCCTCACCTATGTGAGTGTAAAATCATATGTAATGGATGGTGCTTCAATGCTACTAGAGGCGGTTCGAGTTTGGAGAAGCGGCAAGACCAATCCAATATATATACTTAGGTGGATATGTGGAGAACTCTAACATGAACCTCAATTGTTTAGATTTGTTTTTTCCCTAGGTCTATGGATTTTTTATCATCTGATATATAGAAACCCATGTTTAAAATTTCATTATCATACCACATTGTTATTATATTTATTTGAAATTGCATTTTCATTTCATTATAATTTTTTTGTCACAATTACCAGAATTAATGAATTAATAATCTTGCAATATAGAAATAAAATTAACTGTCATATGCATAAATATTATCTGTCATGATGTTTATTTCATTAGTATATACACTTAATATTAAAAATCAAGTAATAAAGATAAATATTGGAATTTTATGCATAAATGAAAAACTACACCCTTTTTAAAAATTATGCATGTATATCCATCAACTACTTTAGTAAAAATTTATCCTTAGTTCAATTTTTATAACCATCCAATGTTGGTGTGATTTTAATTATCGAGGAATATTAACATGAATATTTTGGTTTACATAACATAGATCACATCCAAGGTTGACTTGCAATGTATGAATTAATGTAAATAAGAGGCAAGGGTTGAGGAAATCCAATTTAAGGTTTTTAGTAATTGAGAGTCCATTCCTCAAAATAAGTTATTGTGAGTTAATGTGGTGGGAATTATGAATGCCTATCTAAAACCCTTCAAATTTCTCAAATAGGAAAAGTTTGGGTAATGATATGGGAAATATGTATCCTTTTAACTAGAGTTTCACATAAACAAAATATTTTGAATCCCATATTAGGGATATTGGGTTTCTATAAAATATTTTTAGATTAATAAATAAAATATTTACTTTTTACAAAAAAATTAGAAATATTAATAATCATCTGCTCATCATATTTGTAGAAAAAAATGACTTCAAAAATATCAATGTTATCTAGAATATGGAATGATAAAATTATCAATGGTACAAATTTCCAAGAGTGGAATAAGTTATTTCATTTTATCCTATGCCATGAAATGAAATAATATTTTCTCGAAGAATCAATTCCTAATGTGCCTAATTATAATGGCACTGAGGAAGTATTTTATCTCTATGTATTTTTTAATTATTATATTGATTTTCAATGTTTCTTTCTATCATCCATGACCCTTGAGTTTTTAAGAAACATGAGGACATGTATTTCTATAACATAATGTATCACCTTCAGGATCTCTATCAGTAGAAGGAGGGACAAGAGAGATATGAGTTCTCAAATTATTCTTTTACAATTAATCATGGAGTTTTCTTTGCTCTCTAAGCCTCATGTAGTCATGATTATTGGATATGATGAATGATTATATATATTGTGGATTAATTTACTAGATTTTTTTTTCACAAATATAATACATTCCTTGCTACCCAACACCTTCTCTAGTTTTATTGTAAATTATATAATGAATGTATCTTTAGAAACTTATAACATTGATATTATATGTGGATAAGGACATTGGGCATGACAAACATGTGGTCCTTATAGTGACTATGAAAATAAAGAACAAGGAAATGGGGTAAAAGAATCATAATAATTTTAATTCTCTCAAGTAATATCTTTCCAGGAAGAAGAACATCCAGAGGAAGGGAAAGGAAAACGGGAATTTTTGTCTATCATGTGGTAAGAAATACCAATGGTGGAAGAACTACACCCAAAAGAAAGTGGAAGTGAAATGTGTTTTTTAGTGTAATATTTCAATATCGACACATTGGTTATTAGAAATTCATTGTGGGGCTCACAACCTTGTCCAAATGCTGGAATAATTTTGATTATGAAACATTTCAAAATGAGAGATGGATTTCTGAGATGAAAATGGTGTATGAATGGCTTCTCTAGATATAATTGATTACAACCATTTATTTCAAACGTGAATGATATTGGTTTTAAGGGATTTTTATTATGTACCTAATGTTACCAAAAATATAACATCTATATCATTCCATGTTGCGGATGGTTTTATTTTAACATTTCAAAATAAATGATTTTTAATTTATAAAGATGTCATATTTTTTGGTATAGTTCATTTAAATAAAGTTATTTATGTATTAAATTATGAAGTCCAAGTATTGGAAATTGATAATGAATCATATTCACAAGACTCATATAAAAACCATCTATGAAATCACAATCTTTGTCATGTAAATGAGATTCATTTTACACAGCTCTATCAATGTTGTTATTTAGACTCTTCTAAGACAAAACAACTAAAAATATGTCATGGTTTTTTTCAAGTAGAAATGTCTAAACCAATATTATGTGGGAAAAGTGAATGGGACACATATTTTTTAGGAATCTTACACACTAATGTGTGTAGACCAAATCCATTAAAAGATAGAGGAAGGAATTCTTACTTCATAACATTTACTATTTAATTGAGTAGATGTGGAAATATCTACTTGATGAGGTATAAGTCTTGATCCTATAAGAAAATTCAAAAAATTCAAGGATAGTGTTGAGAATAAACAAGGAATGAACATAAAAAATCATAAAAAATGTTGTTATTATAAATATCATAAATATTACATTACCAAAATTTTATGGGATTTTCAAATTCAATTTCAACTAGCTCAACCATACACACCGTAGAATAATACAGTTAGGGATAGGAGGAACCATACCATGTTAGACATGGTAACATTAATGATAAGTCATATAGATCATAAATTATCCTTATGAGTATCAGAATTACAAAATGCAATATATACATTTAATTTATTACCAACTAGGGTAGAAAATGGAATTCCCTTCAATTTATGGTGTGAAAGAAACTCATTTTTTAGCTTACACGTGTATGAGGTACTGAGGTGTTTGTTAATACATTATTAGGAATCAAAATAGAACCATGTGGAAAGTGTAAAATTATATGTTATCCAAATGATGGAAAGGGATACTACTTATTAATCCCCTCAAACAAGAAATTTATTTTTTTTGAGACAATAAAACTTTTTGAAGAGGTACCACATCCTCAAAGAGGATAATGGGAGAACGATTTTATTCACTAAATTTGATTCTCAAGATACACAAGATTTGGTATATAAATAGATTCCATAGGTCCCCATGGAAATTTTTTTCTTGAAACAAAACTACTACAAAGGAGACCTAGAGATGTATGGTAACATGAGATATATGGTTCTCAAGTCACCGAAGATGGTGACTCATTATTGGTTTGAAATGATTAACCTATCTCATAAAAAGATGTAGTATGAAGCTCAATAGAATAAATCTTGAAATAAACCATCAATTTTGAAATTTATTCTATGTATCATATCCATTTTTGGTTTCTGGTTGATGCACTAGTTGATGTAAATATTGTTTAGTGAAAATGGTTATTCAAGAGAAAATTGGACATGGACGGGAAATTAATTAGAAGCTACACTACTGGATAAAGGATTTCAACAACTTCAATGAATTTTCTATGATGAAACCTTTTAACTAGTTTCAAAGTTTAAATCCATCATAATTATAATTTAAGTATAATCTTACCAATACAATGAAATTTGTCTTATGGACGTCAAAGTTTCATTTAATAGTGGGAACCTTTTTAAATATGTCTATATGACCCAACCAAAAATTTTTGTCACTCCAGGTGATTATATAAATATTTTATTGTGGTAGATATAAATATATGTATTAAATTAATCATCAATGTAATGGAACATTCAATTCAAGAAATATATAAAAGAATTTAGATTCATTTTTATTGAATGTGAGCCATGTGTTTAAGTGAGGTTTTGAGGAAATTTAGTCACTATCCACACAGTATATATTGATGAAATATTACTTATTGGAAAATAATTTCTAGTCTTGAAGTCTATTAAGGATGGGTTAAACAAGTGTTTATCTAATAATGACTGAGGTGAAGCATCTCATGTTCTGGGGATCAAGATCATATATGATATATCCAATATACTGCATGAAAAAAGTAAAATTTAATTCAATGAGCAGATTATAAAGAGATTTTGTATGGAAAAATGAAGAGGGGATTAGTTCTAGAGTTAAATTGTAAATATCATTCAATGAAAATATTTTCACGGAAACAACATGAAACATAATGAAATAGTAAGATCACATTCACTTAAACAGTAGTATAAATCAATAATTCCATGTCATTAAAAAGACATAATGCTTCCTATGAATTGAGAATGTTATGTAGATATCAAGAAGATATAGGAGAATATCATTTTTCTATTATTAAGTTCATCCTTATGTATCGGAGAAGAACTAAGGATATGTTCCTAGGCTATGGAGGAGATGAGTTGCTAATCATTGGTGGTTATAATAATGAATGTTTGTAGATCGATATGACTGATAAAAAGTTGTAGTGCGGATATTTTTTCCTTCCAAATAGAGGATTAATCGGTTGGAAGAGTTTAATAAAGCATGCTTTCTTGGATTCTACTATAGAGTCTGAGTATAAATCATCTTTTGATGTAGCCATGGAAGCTGTTTGGATGAGAAAATTTTTTCAATAGAATGATGTGATTCCTATCAGTAATGGACATGTCAAATTGTATTGTGAAAATAATACACTAATGGATCTCGGAAAAGAGTTAGGGTAACACAAAAAAATAATGCACATAATTCATACGTATCAAATATTGAGTTAGTTTTCTTAGTGGGGTGAATTTTTTGTATGTTGTACTTCCATGGAATAAAACATTGGATATCTCTTAAAAAAAGTTCTATATTAGAAGAATCATTAGTGTTATGTGAGAGCTAGTAGAATAAAGGTTATTAAAAGTTGGATCTAGTGAAAGTGGGAGTTTTTTGGAGTTAGTTCCATAGAACCAACTTATTTTTATAATATCTTGACATGTATTCATAGTTATGAATTTTAAAAAACTTTTTATCAGATCATGATTGTTCATATACATGAAATAGTATGTGATAATGTCCTAAAAGTAGTTGTGGCATTGAAGGGTCATAGTATTTACCTGATGTGATGAGATCCCAAAATTTCTATGAAATTATTCATAAATAAATGTTCTATTTCTGGGTGATATCATTTGAGGGACCAAAATGATGCAAGATATCAGGGGTGTAAAATCATAGTTCTCAGAGGCACCATCTCATTGTATATGCCATTTGAAATATCTAGTGTATTATGTTATGAGAATGGGTCCGACAAGTAGGAAATACACATTTATATATTTCATTGTATGTTCTTATATTTTTTACATGTGTATTGCTCCTTATAATTTATTATTATTATATATGAGTATTATAAGATACAAAATTTGATGTATTGATGCAAATTGTGATTACATATGTCGATGACATGGTAGGATATATTGGGTGTTTCATGAGTAGAACTGAATTAATTAATATTTAAATAAATGAGATATAACTTATATTATTTAACATATAATTATATCTCAAAACCTTTTATGGATATGATATAGCCTAAATAAAGCCACATCCATGGTGTTTTATTTGCAAGTTCGACTTCCGTAAATTCAGTGACACAATCATCAGACACATAGGTTGATGGCACTAGTACACAACCTACTTCCTTAGGGATATCATGATTAACTGAATATATTACAAAATAGGAGTATGCATGTGGTATTTGGTGTTTTTGGGAATTTACATCATTGATTATGGGTGTCTTGGCATGTTTATAGACATTAACCGTGGACTTTAGGCAAATTTACCTAATGCCACTGAGAAAGAGTCCTATAGGGTCACACAATAATTATATATAGAAACTCAATAAAAAAATATATTATTTATTTATTTTCTAACATGTTTCATAAAAAAAATCCCACATGTGGTTTTACAATTACCCATTTTTTCAGGATCACATATATTTCTTCATCAGTTATTCGAGATAATATTATGTGAGAGGAATGTTTAATAAATGGTTATTTCATATTTAGTGAATATAATGTTTATTTAATTTTTAGTGAATATGGTAGTGATATTTATTTATTAACAAAATTGTAATTATTGAAGGCCCGATTAATATAATGGGGGAATTGAAAACCGAGTTAAATAGTCCAATGAGAAATAATATATGTTGAATATTATATCAATAAAAATAATTATTTTTGATTTTTGATTTTATTGGCTATGAATAAATAATAATAGTAATAACATAATAATTATTATTATTAAGGGATTGGGGTTCTATAGGGATCAAATAAATAATTATGGTATCTTCTTAAATTATTTATTTCTGAGCCGAATGATATTAAATCCTAATTATATTAGTTTTCTGGAGACCCAATTTATTTTTTTGTGAAAAAAATATGGATAATCAACTCAACGCTTTAGAGATATCCCCTCTCTAAGAATTATCCTATGAATATAGAGTTACCATCAAACACCTTCCACTCTCGAGTCTAGAGAGATTACGAATAATCCTTTGAATGATATTCTTAGGGTGATCAAATGATAGAAATAAAAAATTTATGATCATTCAGGATAGAACCTGTAGATTCCTATAGTGACATTTTGAGATTTTTGGAAAGAATGTTGAACACCAATAAAGTTAATCTAGACTTGATTCCTACTACACAAAGATAGTGCGACATAGATCCATTGTCACAACCATCAATGAAGAAAGAATTCTCAAAATTAAATTATATAATTTCTTAAATTAATTATAAATAATATTTGATGATCATCCGCTATGGTTGATATTTTTTATATATTTTCTATTTTCATTGACTCAATTCTATTTATCATGGAATTTGTCTTCTTGTAATGCTCTGATTGATCATCGATCATGAAAAACAATAATGATGTGAATGACTGGTGACACACTTCCTTTGGACCCATAACCATCTCGTAAATTTTCATGTTATTAAGGTATGTAATATATGTTATTCTATTTATTTTATTTGAATTGTAAAATGTATTTTTAGTGTGGGATATTCCAAAAAAAAATTATCAATGATATTTCAATGAAGTATGTAATAGATATTTTTTAACAATACTTTTCATGGGGAATTATAAAACAATAAAGTGGTTATTCTTAAGACCGAAACATCCCCACATATAACTCTACTCCTTCTACACATTATAAACATAGAGTTACACGGATTCATTCAGTGTGACATAGGGGACATGAAGCTCACTAGGTGTTCTTTACTATTGTACAGGGAGTCGCAGAAGGTTTTTTCGATAGAGAATTTTTTATACCAAATATTTATTAAATATGGGTTTTGAATTGTTTTCCATGTATTTATAATGTAAAATAATTTAAGTGATATGAATTTGGTAATTTGTTTTAAAAGGAGAACCAATTTGGTAATTTTTATGATTTTTGAAAATTGTATTTTGGTTAGTGGATTTGATGCATTATGTGGGATATCTTAATTAATTTATTATTTCATTATTTATTATAATCAATTATAGATTTTCTTATTTGTTTCGTTGTGATAAATCATGTAGTTGGTTTAAATATAAAAATATAATTAACTAAATTTATGATAATACCATAATGTGTGAATTATTTTTTAAACAAAAAAATATATTATTTAATTTCTATGATTGGATTGATTCATTCAACCACATGAAATTATTTGACATCACATGATTATACTCTTTTATGATTCATCTCATATTAACTTTTCATAAAAGGGTATTTTCAATGTTTTTTGGGAAATTAGGGAATTTCTAGTGATTTTTATGAAACCATGGAATTTAAAATGACTTCTTGGAAGACTAAGATATTCAATTATCTCAGAGGGATATAATTAATTTCCTATTACATTAAAAAATATGGTGTTTTAATGGAATTAAAAAATGGAATATTTTTAATGATTTGAGAAAGTTGAGAGATCTTATACTGAAATGAAAAAATTGAAAAGATTTAAAAAATTAGTATTTTTTGGATATAAAATGTTTTAAAATTTGGTTTAAAATCAATGATTGACTTATTGTATTTAATTTGAATGAAATTATGATTTGTGAGAAAATTATTATAATTATTGGTTTTTTATATCTTAATCTTAAAATTGAGTTAGTATATCGATTTTTTAAGGGAAAATGTTCTAATTTAAAATTTTAATTAGAATTTAATTTATCGGAATTGGCTATTATGTAGATATTTATTAGAGTTTTGGAGATATTATATTGATTTCATAGTCATCCCATGTATATATACCGAACTAAACAAGTATAAATTATTAGAATAGAAATATGTAATGAAAAGGTCTCATAAATTTTTAATAGATAGTAATAAATCCACTATGTAGGCATTATATATAGAGGTGGATTATGTTCCTATAATATCAGTAACTTCTGTTCTATTTGGTCCTAATGCATTATTGTTATTTGGATATAAATATTGTAAAACTTATTTTGTATCCATTAAAAATTTCAATGGTTTATAATGAATTATTATTGAATATCACATTTATTATTATACTGTATGATGTATGTATTGAGGGTGAAAAATCATCACAATTTTAATTTATCCCATTTATCTAGTTCCCAATGTTGGGTGATCAGGGGAATGTGCTTGTGGGTATGTGATGATAAGGCTCAATAATCTGGATTCAGTTCCCTATGAAAGGCTGTTACATCTAGAATGTTGTAGAACTCAAAAAATGATATAGAACATGTTAGAATAATATATACATAAAAATTGTTTTTAAGTTAATATATGAATTCCAATTAGATAGATTTTGAACAACACATTTGAACATCTTTTTAATTATAAATTTAAATTCAAATGAATGTTTAAAATATGTTACTATATGTATACCAAGAAAGCTATAGAAGATTTAAAAAACATAGGAAATCTGTTGGATAAAAATATATGCTTAAAATATCAAATAAATATTTTTTATAAATATTAATTAATTCATATTTCAACATAATTATAAAAATTATTATGAAATAAAGACATAATTATTTAAAAACACGGGGAATGTAATTTTTTTGGATTATCTATTATTTCATGGTAATTATTGGAGAATACATATTTTTGGATGGATTTGGAGAAAATATTTTTGACTAAAAAATTATGGTGATTTTATTTTATTTTGTTATAAAACAAAAAAATAATATAAATTTCCAAATAAACATGTGTTGTAAAACTCAATGCTTGGGTGATATATGAAAAATTCAGAAAGAAAATATTACTTGTAGTTTAATGTTAAGGTTAGTAGATAAGAGTTTATTGGATTTTATTTAGATATATTTTATATTTATATTAAGTGATTTTAATATAATTATTAAATTCATAATGTTTATAATATAAGGAAATTATCTAAATTTTAATATACTGTTAACTTTGTATTTTCATGTCATATGAAAAGATTAATACGGTGGATTTATTTCAGTCAAAATGAATATTATATGAAATTTGTGGTTTTAATCAATAATTGTAATAGGTAATTATATAAATGTAGAAACAGTAATTTCATAATTTTATAGATATTTTTAAACAAAAATTACAAGATTAAACCCAAAAAATCTCTATAAATAGAGGAGTATCCCTCTCTCTGCACAAGTAATTCATTATAGGAATGGATTTATTTTATTTTTTAACTACTTATTCTCAATATTTTCTCCATTATTATTCCCAAAATATTTTCTATGTAATTTTAGAACATAACGACTCATATAAAGTACTTGTTTATGGAATATCAATAAATTTAAGGGATACCATTTTCTGTACTCCCCTATTTTAAAATTTAAATATAATCACTGGTATTTACTCAATTGAATTTATATTTACATAAATTATCACCTAATTTAACTAATCTTGGGTAAAATTTTGAGAATGATGTTATGTGATGCATTTTTCATGATTTATATTCATGATTGAAATTTCATTAATGTGATTCAATGAATTTATGAATTTTTAGTTCCTTGGTGTCATACAATAACTAAATGTTTATGATACCATAGTGTGGATCAGTGTTAACTTATGTATGACTCCTTAGAATGAAACTGGATAAAATATTTATGATGCCTTTTGTTTATACTTCTAAATATATTTATTATTCCTTGATGATAAGACCAGGTAGCATGAAATCCAAATTAAAAACATACTTGGGTAAATATATTGAATTATTATACTTTTAAAAGGTAATTTCTTATATACCTTATTGGATGTTCAATTCATTTCATATATCTGAATCTGATTTAATTGTTACAAATTTCTCATGATGATTATCTATGTCCTATGACAACATCATAATTCTTATATCATATGATGTTTTATCGTTTCATATATACCATAATTGTTGGTGATATTTCACATTTATGTGGTCATATCATACTGTAACCCATATTTTATGTACTATTCTTGATCGATTCAAAACCTTTTTTTTCAAAACCCTAAATAAAATTTATAGTCACATTCTACACATTCAAATATATTTTATAGGGTTTAAGGATGTGTAATAATGATTATGGAGTCAATATTAAATTTATTGTTTTTGGTCCTGAAAAATCCAAGAGAAAAGAACACATCTCGTGGATGTAATGGATGTTTAAAGAGGGTGTAAAAGAATTGTTTGTGTTATGTATTATTAAGTACTATGTGTCATAGTCATATAAAACACAAAAACCAATGTTTGGAAGAATGTGATTTTTATAATTTTTTTAGAATAAAATTTAATTATGAGATATTTATAAAGGTAGTCCATCATAGAAATAAAGTCACAATCGGGCATACCACTAAGTGAAATCTCTAAACCAACCTCTAAATGATCAGTGTTTTGTGACCAGCACTACGGTTTCCACACATATATGTGAGGAATTACATCTATACCTAATATATATTCAAATAAAAGTAAAAAAACTAGTATATTATATAGTATAAAACCTCCAATCAAAATTGTTAGGAATTAGAATCCATAAAAACCATGAAACACCTACAAGAAATATACCTATAAGAATAATAGTATAAGAAATTAAATTATTAAATATGGATTATAGTACCACACGTCACCATGAAATAATAGAAACCCCATTACCCACAATCTAGCTTCCTCTCAAGCACCTCCAATCTAATCTAGGTAACCTGTATAGACAAAAGGAGGAAATATGTAGGTTCACATGAATGGGTGATCAATAATATAGAGTATAGTCATCCCATTTATTTGAATAACCAATGAAAATATAGTAATAGAGTACTCATAATACCATAAACTGATATGTTCCAGAATGTTCAATAGTGTGTTACTCATATAAGAAAAATTACTTTTCTTCCAAAATATCCTTTCATCGCATATCATGGTCTATATTTTCATTTTAGATGTTCACATATTATTACATTGCATTATATAGGGATAAAAAATTCTATTATTAACTACACTATACAACTATTTTACTTTTCATATCATGGCCTCTAGGGAGGTATAATATTAACACCCAATCTTTAAACCCCACTAAGCTACTACACTATTCTACTTTACCACCCTCGAATACTCAAAGAGGGGTAATTTAATAGTATATTTTCATATATATACTCTACTGAACCATGATATCACTCCTTGTTTCATAAATTGTCCCCCTAATGATCCAAACCTAATACACTATCATGGTAGTCTAGAGAACTAACTTGATAACCATGTTGTACTAAATTCGTAGCCAATAATCAATGTACATCATAAAAATAATTGTGGGAGATACTCTATCTGATATCTAATCTACTTATAAAACATGGTTGTGGGTAGGAAATTATAAAAATCCCATGAATAATTATATACCCCACCCCCCACATTATTAAAGTGGGCGGTGTGTATTGGGGGGAACATATCACTAAAATCATACAAATAGTATTTGTTATGTTTAAAGACAAAATTATATATTATCCATGCACCCTTTCTAGAGTAGTGGGTAGATGAAGCTTAATAATAAAACGTTTCCTTCTATATGCACATCAATATAGTATGTTGATACTATCGTTAGCCACTAAATCAGAGAATCATATTCATAAAAAAAATCAATGTTTTATTTGATAAAATGTGATACAAAACACCTAAGTATTATAATAAAACGATATTATACTTTCCCCGTATCATATGTAGACCTATCATATTTCAACTATGACATGATAAAACATATATTCACTAATATATCATTCCAAAAAAATCTATTATATTATTCATCAATCATCAATCCCAATATTTTCTATAGTTTAATTCATCACATGTATGTATCATCCTCATGAGGGTTACCTTACATTAATAAAGAAGTTATTATTACAGTATCATTCTCGTATTTTAATTAAATAATTTTATGATAATTTTAAAATTAAAATTTTATAAATCTTCTATTTATATATGTATCATCATCAAAGTTCACCAAAGTCAAGATAGGTTTTTGGAACCACTGAAGGAGTACCCACTATGAATTCTGAACCATGGAACATTAATTTTAATCTGTAATGATAAAAAAAAATCACAAAATATAGCTTCAATTTATTTTCAAGATTTTATAATCTATTTACCAATTGATCATGGTTTTTTAGAAGACTCCAGTGGAATTTTTGAGGCCAAAATCATCCTTACTATATACCCTAATTCCTAGTTGGTCTCTAAACAATCTTGACCACCATGTGGAACCCCCCCCCCCTCCCCCCACACACACACTACAATAGGCTATGATGGAAATCAAAACATATATATGTGTGTGTTTTGGAAATCCAATCATTTAATTGGTTGGAAAAAATAATTTTTCATAGCTCTAATTGAATCCTCCACTACATGGATGATGTGGAATATATAATGTCACCTGATTAATATAACTGGAAACTGTGATCGTGGGATTACACCATGATCACATGGATGGCGTGGTTTTGTGGAAATCTATTAGATATATTTTGTTAGATGATCTCGGTTGTTTTTTTTCTTAGTGTGTCACCCTTGTTATAGTTTGAATAGAGATACAATATCAGGTCATTTTGATTAGAAGGTTGAGCACGTCATATGAATACTTTTCCAATACCTAGACTAGGTATTTGTGGCTTGTTTATATATATTTAATGTATAATGTTATTGTTTTTTTTATTTTTAACACATGACCCATCACCAACAATCTTATTTGCCACTCACAAATATTTCAAGTGTGATAAATTTTTTCAAATTCATAATAATTTACAATGTATCTACATCATATTGAGAGGATTGTGTGGACATTAATTTTGTCTTACTATTTAATCATTCAATAAGGGTTAATAATATAGAGAGAATTGGAATACCTAGAAAAATATCTCTAACATAACATTAATACCATTCATTATACTAATATGAAATCAATATCATTATGATTTTTTCCTCAAGATCAATGTTATGATATATGTTATTGATGATAATTGAATACAGATTAATATAATTATTGACATTATAAAATTAGTAATAAAAAATTATCTCTATGATTACACATGAAATGAAATTATTATTTTTATAATATTTATATCTATAAAACAATAATAAACATGGTTTAACCTATGTAAACATTGAGTTATAAATTAAGTATTTGTGAAATCAAAATAATGATATAAATTTTCTATATGTTAAACTTATCTCTTGGTCTATTCAATATTTTTTAATTAGATTTTGTCCAATCAAGA
Source organism: Viscum album (assembly GCA_963277665.1). Classification (NCBI taxonomy): domain Eukaryota; kingdom Viridiplantae; phylum Streptophyta; class Magnoliopsida; order Santalales; family Viscaceae; genus Viscum; species Viscum album. The sequence goes on from OY728121.1 coordinate 1,608,101,992, forward strand.
TTCATTATTCCCATTTTTATTAACATAATAACATACCTAATTTTTATGGAATGAATAATTATAGAATATATAGATCCTAGAAATAGATATTCTGAGGCCAAATATTTCTAATATGATGGAATATAACATCAATAAACTATAAATCTTACTACATGATTCCACAATTCTCTATAGAAGATTCTTAAATAATCATATTTGTTTCCAATAAATATGGGAGATTGGTTTTATTTTTTTCCACATCATCTATTTTTGGATTTATAGGAACACTCCTTCGTAAAAATGAGTTTCTGGATAATAATAATAATATTATATGAAATCGAACACAAATAAAATTCCACAAATATTCTCTCTAACTATGAAAATTATCAAAAACCCGTGAAAAAAACTCCACACTCAGAATTTGATAATATAATCAATTAAAATTTTTTAAACCATAAAAATTTGTAAATTGACCATTTTATACTTTTTAATGATTAATTATTAAATCCAAAAATTCCTCAAAAAAGTTAAACTATTCCTCTAGGTAAATTTACTCATTAATGTTCAATATAAGATATTACATCCTCCCCATATTAAAAAACTTCATCCTTGAAAATAAATATATATATATATATATAATTGTATATATATTTGTTACATAATCAAAGTGATTAGTGTTCCAATCTGGAATCGATTCCTCCCATTCCTAGGTGCTCCCCTCTACTCTATTATGCCTCCACCCACCATGTATTGAGAGATTTTCCTATACTATAACATAAAATTGAAGTAATATTGATTATCTAATAGGTTCTCCATAAAAAATGTAACAACATCTAATTCCAATCCACCCTAATCCATTACATATGATGGGTTATGAGGACATCTTTATAGCTCTGAGACATAGACAACATTACACATGTGAAAAATTAAGTGTTAAATCCATGTGATTGGACACATCTATGAATAAATTCAAAATCTCAAAGGAATCTATAAACCTCATATATAGATTAGTACTCTTTCCCTTCTTCCATTTTCATTAATATGGTTAATTCACTTAGAAAACATTTTTTAACAGCTGGGATTCTACTAGCCACCACATATGATCAGTTTATGACTTCAATCAACTATATGATATCCTCATACACTATTAATTAACTATATTTATATTTTCATTCTATAAATCATCATGTGATCTGAAATAGAAACATCTCTGGACTATTTAGATCAAAATTGTGATGTAAAATTTAACACTTACAGGGCTTTAAATAGTAAAATGAAAATTATATTGTGTAAGATATTATTATAAATCATCTCCACTATTGTAAAATACACGAACAATAAACCTCTAAAATCTAATACACATTCCCAATAATATCCTCTAATGTTATCAATTTATACTATATAGGTTTTTTCTTTATAAGGACGGAAAATTTATACGTGGATATAAAATCAAAATAACATCATGTTGTAGCTCAGGTCATAGAGTTAATGTAAATTTTCACTCCCAATTAAATACTATTGATTGGATGACCAAATATCACTTCAGTTCTCATAGATATACAACCTATCTAAAGTATCACCTTGATTTTACTCTCAAATGGGCATAAAATATGTATGTTTTATTAGTTTTTACATAATTATCCATATAGAATCAATTATTTTTCCATATATGAAAGACGGATAAAAAATTACATTTATATAATGTTCCACATCAATAGTTCTATACTACGTAGAAGAATAAAACCAGTAAGAACATGGTATTTCCCCCTTAACCTGTGGAAAGTGAGGCACGAAAATATAAATTATACTACTCCCTGATAGATTTCCCATGAAATATAGTTAACCTTCAGTAATACTTCCTTCCCAAGAACCTATAGAATAAATAACATTCCCAAGAATACAATTTGGTGCTACCATGATTCAGTACTACCCTCTATATCCTCTACATATATTATGATATCACAAAAAATATACATGAATTTAACAAACTATACATCCCCAACATTATTAACAAGTTTCATGGTCACATCCAACTAAAATTAACAGCATCACATATTGATGTATCTTATATCTAAATGTAATTTCACTAACTACAAAAGGGATTTTCAACCATCATAGCCCTCATTCACAACCAGATGATAATATATTATACTCATATCATCTAACATAAATTAAATTTTCTTTTTAGCATCTGATATCTAAAAAACATAGTTTTGGTGTAATTACAACCAATGAAATTGTCATGAAATCATGTCTCAATAGGTTAAAATAGATCACATGTTCTTATGGTTATTGAATACTAAAAATATTTCTATAATTTGATAGTGCCTCCATGGAATTGAACTAAAATCCACCACTAACATCTCTGATTGATGTATGGAATAATTTTGTTCATGGTTCCACAAGTATATTGAATTAAAATACACAAATTCATGTTCTTTCATTAATACACAACTCTCAGACTGATCCAGATCATAAAAATGATCTTCATATAGTTTACCCCCAACTCAAAATCAATGGACAAGTCAAATAACTGACTCATACTTCTAAAGGATGAAGATTTTGTGTCACTCATTTATGTAAATTAAATTTCTTCTCATCATTTTCAATACTAATAAGAGTGATTTTATACATGATAAATTTGGGATGAATCAATGATAATAAACAAATAAACCCAAGAAAATTCATACCATAAATAATCATTGATGTGGATCCTAAGACAATATTTCATCCACTTTCACTAATTCAATCAATATTCATTCCTCTGAAAGGAAATGACCTTATAAAGGGAGATTTTAAATCAATGATTGTTATTTTGAAAATTTACTAGAAAGATAATTCTACTAGAACATATTTAAAAAAATTATCATGTGGTTTTCAAGGTCAACCTTAAAAAAAATTAAACAAATTATTCATTAGTGGAAGTGACTGAATCTATCTAAATAAAGCTGGAATACATGATTCATGAAACCTATGAACATTATTAGGGAATCCATCACTCTAAAAGGAATATTAATAGATTCATAATGAAAATATCTATATTGAAAAATGTAATTCAAGATATATGCATTTCACACCTATAGTAGATGAAATCTATACCTAAGATTGAGGTTTTAGAAAAATCAAGATCCTCTCTTCTAGACAAATAAATCATAAATATGGTGTAATTGGTATTTTTCATAATGGTCAACTAGTTCAATCATTGATAATAAATGTAATGTCACATTCTCCCATCACCATTCTTCATAAATATGATAGGGGATCCCCATTATAAAATACTAGGGAGTATGAATCCTATCAAGTGAAAATAGTATTCGTGTGCCCTTTTCTCATGTAGATCTACATGTGTCATCTAATATAGTGTAATTGAAATGTTCAATACTCCTAGTACATGTTTGATTCCTATCCTTGGTGGTAGACTAACTACCCACTCAGGGAAGAAATTGGTGCACAATATCACCACCACTAAAAGAAATCATAAATAAATATCTATTTGGAATAAGGAGAGACTTTCCAAATGAGTGGTGATATTCTACCTCCCCTGATGCCTCATGTCAAAAAATTTATTTATCTTGTTTATATATATACATTACTCTACTAGTACTAGTTTAAGTGACAGTAAATTGAAAAAAAATCCATTAAAAGTTGAAAATATACATGCTAATAAATTAAAGGGACAAGATTTTATGACATAATCCCTAGGATTATAAGAATCCCAATCATCTAATCCCATCCAATAACCAACATGAAATATATACATCTATTGTCAAGATATAACTCACAATTGTTATGTTGAATTGAGGAAAATGCAAGTTTATCCTAGTCATGGAATGTCCAAATTCTATTTTGAGACACAAAGTATTAAAATAATTAGTGTAACTTCTATCTATCAATATATAAGATATATTATATAAAATTCCGAATGAATATTTGACCACAAATTACCCAATTTTCCCCTCTACGTCAATTTCATCTACTGCAATGAACTAACTCATGTCTACCTAACCTCGAGATTTTAGTACCTTTCCAAAACTTTCTAAACATTTTGGTATACTTCGGCCATAATACTAACCTCCCAATGTAAAATTTGTATAATTTTCAGTATAAGGTTTACTTGGTCCTCCATATAATTATTTTTCCGGACCCTGGATATGTTTCTCACCTCCGGTTCCCACTATCTAATATAAGGGACAGAGCTCATGATCTTACCAAGAAGGTCCATCCATTTAATTTATCTTATATTTTACAATAAATATTACATATTAACATATCTTAAAATATCCAAATCCACCACAGGTGAAGTAAAATTGAAAATTTATTATTTTTCTATCTGATGGATGAGAAATAACTACACCCAATGCCTAAGATGGGGTAGGGTAGGGTAAATAATATGACTAAAAACATCATTTAATTACATATCCTATATCCCCAAAATAAGATTTACCATAGAAATAATTTTAGAATGATTATTGTCCATGTATATAGGAAGAAACCATATGTTTTTTGATCTAATGTCATCTTACTCTCTAAAGTAGTCACTCAATTGCTACCAATTTCTTGAAATAATCAGTGTTTTTTGTATAGGAACAATACTCCAATATGACTGTACATATATAATTATAGGAATAAATTAAAGTGAATAAATCTAATTCACTCATTATCTATCCAGGAAAGATAATATTGAAACAATTTTATAAATTTGGAAGAAAACTCTTGATTTGTGGAATCTTTCTATCGATCCATTAAAGCTTTAGCTACCTCCTAATCTATAATGTCACTGATAGATATTATTAGTGGAATTCATTATGATACTCCTCCCATAAATAAGTTGTATAATCATGATTTATGAATGAAATAACATACCACTATATATCCACCTCTCAAATAATGTTGGTATCGAGGATTACATGCTACTACATTCGTGAACATCATAGGAAAAAACTATCCTCGAGCTCCACCAATCTACCCTCATTTACACAGTAACATTATGATATTTTAAAAAACATCACTGATAAAATTAATTAGAATTATGTGATAGATTTAATTATAATAAATTCATATTTTAACTTCTGTAATATGAAACACCATGTTTATATTGTGTTGCACGCAACGTTGAGTCTCTTTTATACAGTGTGTTTCATGTAAGAAAGAGTTTTATGGAACAAAAATATAATACTAATATTTAATATCATAGTTATCACCAAAAAAAATTAATTGTTGTAATTAACGATGTTAAAAAATATATGAGAATTTAATTTACAAATTTTTATAAAATGAATTCTTTCCATGTAATAATAAGAGAAAATAAAATCCTATTTAATATAAACGATAAGTTTTTTTGGAAAATTTTTTTTATGACCTTGATTATATTTTATGAAAATAATTTAAATTAATTACTATTGGATAAATATTTTGATGATATTTATATTTTTTATATTCAATAACATTTTTTTCAATTCATAAAATAATTTTTAAAGGAATAAAATAATAATATATATAATTTTAATCATAAAATAATTTTTTTCTAAAAGGTAGTATTTCCTCCTTTTAATGGATGACTTGTTTTAAAAATAAATTTTGAATATTTTATAAATATTATATGAAAATTTAATCTTATTTTTTTAATATAATTATATAAAAATTTACTTTGGGATAATTCTTTGTATTTTTTATAGAACATCCATATACTCATTAATAGTGAATGACAACAAATTTTAACCGAAAACTACATTGGTATCTAATTTATTTATATAGTTATATTATATATTAAAATTATTTTATTGTATCAATAAGACATCAATAAATCCAATTTATTTAATTTAAATCAATTTCACATTGAAATTGGATATCAAAACATTTCAATGTTTTGAGCTTTTTATTTAAGATACACACTATTATATCTCATCTCCGGTATCAATTTAATATCAAATTCAACCACTTATGTGATTTGTATTTTGAAAAATATGTTAAATTTTTTTAGTCATAATAATATTTTTATCCTAATATGTTCAAATTAATTTTTTATCAGAAATATAATTGAAATTAATTGAAATTAATTATCTTCTTTATGGTTAAATTGGTGGTTTTCACATTACATGCGTTTGTGTTAAAACTAATCATTAACACACATTTAATTTTTAATTAATTAATTTTAAATAATACTTATAATCATTAAATATATATTATCTAACAAATATCTATTTAATTATGGTCTTAACAGTCAAATTACCAACATAAATAAAAATATTGAAGTTTCCTTAGTGAAAAATATAATGATAAAATTGAGTAAATTTTAATAATAAGGACCAAAATGATAAAAATATTATATTTTTTTTGTTTTGTAAGTTTGGATCAACCATATATTCTATAAACTTCCTTATTATTCAATTTTTTATTCACATGTGGTAATAAAGATCTCCCAATAGTGTTTACCTTTTTTATTTTCGAGAATGCCACTCCTTATCTATTATAAAATGGCACTCTCTCTCCCCACTTATTCACACTTATCAAGCATTCTGGATGATCTAAAACGTGAAAAACTCAACTAGAAACATCCCTCATATCATTATAGAATCCCGACTTGGGTATAAAAACACCAGGATTCCCTTTAGTGAAAACCTATAGAGCTGCCCAAAGAACAGGTAACATTCTTCAACCCAAACTTTGGATTAATTTATTTTATCCAACCCATAATTTATATTTTTATAATTGTTATCTAATAAATTAAGTATCCTAAATATACTGATATATTTTTATATTTAGTTTAATACAAAAAAACAGAAACACATCCATCAAATGGGATATGCAATTGTCATTTGTGTATACGGTGGATTACTACCTCGTAAACTGATGTCATTCGTTCTTCCATTACAATATTTAAAGGTTATTTATAATGATTTATTTGTTGCCTATAAATTATATTTAACATATTAATAACATAATATTACATATTTAGTCATTGTATCATGCAAACCCTTTTTAAATTTCATACTGTAGTGGTACGATAATGTTGCTCGTGTGTACGGTGGACTACCACTTCACGAAGTGATGTGAATCATTTTTCACGGACATGTCATATATATGGTAATAAGGATAAATATAATGAAAATATATGATATATATGACACAATTTTTATATTAATAATATATTTATTTTTCTGAAAATATTACATATCATTTTCATTATTACCTTTTCACACACCGAAAAAGTGATAACATTGTTCATGGATGGGTGGACTGCCACCTCCTCAAAGTGATGTGACTATTTTTACAATGAAATAATTATATATAATAATAATATTTGTTTAAATAATATGGTACTTATAAAAAGTTATCATCCTATTAATATAATTGTTACCTTCTTTCCATAGAGATCATTGAAAAAAGGGAACGTTAGTCAGGCGTACAGACAGCCTATCGTCTCCATGATTGTAATGTTGGATACTTTTCTATTACCATCGCTCATGATTGTTTTAAAAAGTATAATTGATCTAAATAATAATAATAATAAATTCATGATGTTTATTCTTTATATTTTTATATAATGTGTCACGACCCGTCCTCGGGGCCCGTGCTGTGACTACCCCAAGCCCGCCTTCCATAGGCCAGGGGCTGGCGACTAGCACCAAGGCGTAATTCCCGGTAAAAAGGGAAGGCATTTCCTTTGTAAAGTAAAAAAACACCACAGAGCAAGCAAGTAGTAGAAGTAAAATACTAGTAAACACTGAGTACAACAGTAAGTGCGGAATGTAAGTGGGCCGGTATACAAACCCAACTGAAAGTAAAGTACAACTGGAAGGGAAAATAACAACTGAAAAGTAAAGCCTCAATGTCAATCTATCCATTGGAAATCCCACCTGAAAGGTGGGTATAGATAGCCTGCACTACTCCTCGGGTCCATCCGACCGCTCCGAGTATGTCCCACCCAGTGGTCCACCTCCAGGTACCGTCCTGCTTCGCAAGCCTCAACCATGATCAGTGTTGTCCGTCGTCTTTAACCAACACAACGTAGTGCGGGCATAGCCCGTGTAGGGGTGAGTATAAGCTACTCAGTAGGGACCCCGAGACCCCTGAAGGTCTCCCAGAATCCACAAAGGAAAGATACAATCATGATGTAACATTCGACACTTCTTAGGTATATGCCCATACATATACCTAAGTCATCAATTCTTGTTCGGCTCCAACATTCGAGCCCAAGTACAACCCAGTCCACACAAGAAAGAAAAATGTAAATCCACACAAGATAGCACAACAAAATCCACAAAGGAATGAAAAACAGGGTTTCAGCTCACACAGGTATACTTCTTCATATGACGATAAAGATGACCAGATGTTGCCACTAATTCATCTAAGCCATCGGACCCACAAAGGATCGATAGGTACTAACCACCGCAATGACCCACAAAGGATCTGACCCACACAGGATCGATAGGTAACTAACCCCCGCAATGACCCACAAAGGATCTGATCCACAAAGTATCGATAGGTAACTAACCCCTGTAATGACCCACAAAGGATCTGACCCACAAAGGATCGATAGGTAACTAACCCCCGCAAAGACCCACACAGGATCGGACCCACACAAGATCTGTAGCTGCTGGCCCACACAGGACCGCTGAGCGCTGACCCACACAGGATGAGACCCACATTGGATCGGTAGCACTGACCCAAAAAGGATCGCTGAGTGTTGTAGTCGTCGCCGTCGAATCCACTAAGGATCTCTGCACAGTCGTCGTCGAATCCACTGTGGATCTCTGTACTGTCGTCGTCGTCGTAGTCGCAGCCAACTCTAGGGTTCCCGCACATAGCAAGCTCGTTCGGGAGGGTCCGCTCCACGAGCTGAGAGGCTGATACATCAACTGACACATAGTCCAGAGTTGATGTATCCAAATGTTCTCTATCGTCAATAGGAACTCAACGTCGTAGACGGCGCGTCAATCGAACGCCTGGTCTGAGAGTTATTGGATTTTTCGTTCCAGGGGCCTGGTTGGTTTTTAAGGCAAAACCAACCCGACCGTACTCCACATACGTCCAAACCTCAGGCGGAGTAAGCCAAAATATCTGTCTCACTTAGTGGGATTCAACCAAGGCGACGACATGTCAATCGGACGTCCGAAGCTCGAGATATTAGCGTTTCCGCTCCGAGGGCCCGATTGGTTTCGTGTACGAACCAACCCGGCCGAACCCAAAGTATTCCAAAACCTTGAGTGCGATATACCAAAACGACCGCCTCGATCCAAGGATCGCATCGCTTTTGACGATGCGTCGTTCGGAGGCCTGAAGCTCAAGTTATTAGAAAACGACCGAAAAGGTCCGAAAACGGGGGGGGGGTCTGGGCCCGGACCGACCCGTCCGAACACCCCTGGGACGGCCCGAACCGGGTCGACCCGACCCAGGTACGGGTCAGACCCGGCCGGCGCGGCACGGCCCGGCGGTCTGGCCGAGCGGCTCGGCCGGCGCGCTTGTGCTGGCCAGGCGCCACGCAAAGCTGCCACGGCCCCCGCGCGTGGGCCGCTCCGTCACACCAAGACGCGGCTTGAGCCGCGTCCCTCCTCCGCGGTCCCGCGTGGCCACGGGACCGGCCAACGCCACCGCGGATTCAGCCGCGGTGGGTCTTCCCGGCGGCGCGCCGGGGGCCGCCGCTTCCTGGAAGCCGGCTGCTACCGGTCGCCGCCTCCAGACGCCGGCGCCGCCTTTCCGGCGTGGCGCACCGGCGGGGGTTTCCGCGGACTACCGGACGCGCTCCGGTGGTCCGATTTGCGCGCGGTTTGCACCTACGGCTCTCCCGGGATCCGAGCTCTGCTGAAAAGGCTTCCAATCTCCATTCTGATCCTATTTTGTAAACGCAATTAATCCACGCATCAACGAAAAACTATGGAGGGTTGTCGGGTCGTGTTTGTTTGGCCCGCACCCTCCGCGTTAGGTGATAACAATTGGGAATAATATTCAACACATGAAAAACAAATCAAGACGAAATTTTAATAAATTAAAATTGTACTTTGATCTGGGTTCTTTGTTTTAGAAGGAACAACCATGGGAATAAATATTATTCTCAAATAAACCCCCTACCTCGTAGCTGTCGTCGGACGACAGTTCTTCGTAGAATTTACCGTCGCGGAAGAAGAGGATCGTCGCATCGCGGAAGGGCGTCGCATCGTCACGGAAGGGCATTGCGTTGATGATCTCCGAGGGTTAAAGAAAACACACGGATTTAGTTTCATGAAATAAATCCATGTTGAGGATAAAATCCACAAAGGAATTTAAAATATTTGAAATCTCCTACCTCAAGCAGTTGATGATTGGAGATTGTTGCGGGGAAGAATGTCATGAAAGAAGTGTCGTGAAAGGAGAATCATCAGCGTCGCGGAACACGGCGTCGCATCATCGATCTCCGAGGGTTCGGCTTTCTTCGCGTTCTTCGCGTTCTTCGCGTTCTTCGTGAAGGAGGTTAAAGGTACAGATTTTCCAAATCCTCTCAACAATCAACTCGTCAAAAAAAAAGGTGTTGGTCTTATTTTATTATTATGCCAACAGTTTGAAAACATGTTAAGAAACGAACCATTAATTCGGTGAATTAATGGTAACGACTTAACTGTTCATTTAATAGGAGGGTTTAAGAGTTTTAGAAAACGCCCCAGTTGACTTTCATTAATGAGGAGTTTTCACGGGTGCGTTACTTAGAGGAAATGAAACGGTGGGGCTCATGCGGGCCCCACCTCACAAATATCCTACCAAGAGGGTAGTATATTTTTGATTTCACCTTATCTGCTTCAACTTAGCTCAAGTGGCTTTAAGTGGCTTTTATGTGGCTTTAAGTGGCTTTTATGTGGCTTTAAGTGAAATAAAAATAAATTTGTCGCACCACTTTATTTTATTTCTAAACATAACCCCAAAAATTAAAAAAACCACACCCGAGCAAACACAACTCCAGAAGAGGAGTTTCTAAGAAAATATTGGCGATGCGATTCCATCGGTGCCCTCGAAATTTGATTCCGAGTACCGGTTCAAAAGTTAGAAAACCCGCTCGTTCGTTCACTGAATGTACCCGAGCCAAACTTCAGAAAATGATTCCGGGCACACCGGGCCTCAAAATCAGGTGCCGTCAGAAACTCTGTTCTTGAAAAATCCAATGAAAATTAAGAAAAAAGTTTCCTTGAATTTTACAGGTCTATACATCACTCCCACCTCAAGGATTTACGTCCCCGTAAAGATACATTATATACTAGGAAAACAAAAGTGGGTACTGAGGACGCATCTGAGCCTCCTGCTCCCAAGTGCTCTCCTGGAGGTTCTCGTGCTGCCATCTGACACACACAAGAGGAGTCGACCTTCCACACAGGACCCGCTCCTGTCGATCTTCGATCTCCACCGGGACCTCTGCAAAAGTCTCCCCAACATCAACGCCCTGCTCCCTATGGAAAATGATATGTGTCGGGTTGTGCACGTATCTCCTCAGCTGAGATACGTGGAAGACGTCTTGCACCCAGTGCAACTGAGGTGGTAGATCCAGGCGATATGACACCTGGCCAATCCTGCTGTGGACCTGGAATGGTCCGATGAAGCATGGAGACAACTTCCCACCTCTGCCAAATCTCTGTAATCCACGTCGAGGTGAGACACGCAAGAAGACATGGTCGCCATCCTCGAAATCTAGTGGCCTCTACCTCCTGTCAGCATAAGACTTCTGCCGGCTCTGAGCTGTCCTCATCCGCTCCTGGATGACCTGGACCTTCTCTGTCGTGGCTTGGACCATCTCTGGTCCCATAAGTGCTGACTCCCCAGGGTCTGTCCAGCACAAAGGATATCTGCAAGTTCGTCTGTACAATGCCTTGTACGATGCCATCCCGATGGTGGAGTGGTAGCTGTTGTTGTACACAAACTCCACCAAGGGTAGGTGGTTCTCCCAGCTGCGTCCAAAGTCTAGGACACATGCGCGGAGCATGTCCTCGAGATTCTGAATGGTCCTCTCTATCTGACCATCCTTCTGAGGGTGAAAGGCAGTGCTCAGACATAGCTGCATCCCGAACACCTCCTGCAACCCCTTCAAAATCCGAGAAGTAAAGGGAGAATCTCGATCAGAGAAGATAGATGATGGAACACCATGAAGTCGTACAATCTCCTGAACATAGAGACGCCCCAAGCTCTCCACTGAGCCCAGCTCTCTGTTGGGTAAGAAGTGAGCCGACATGGTGAGTCAGTCGACAATCACCCAGATGGAGTCGTGACCTCTGGAAGTGTGTGGAAGTCCAGTCAAGAAGTCCATAGATATCCCGTCCCACTTCCACTTCGGGACCTCTAAAGGCAGTACCAAGCCTGCTGGTACCTGATGCTCTGCCTTCACCTGCTGGTAGGTGAGGCATCGTGAAACGAACTCTGCCAAAGCCTTCTTCATGCCTGGCCACCAGTGCTGTCGTCTGAGATCCTGGTAAATCTTCGCCACTCCAGGATGTACCGCCAAAGGAGAAGTGTGAAACTCTCTTAGAACCTCCAATCGTAAAGCAACTGGTACCATGGTACGTCCTATGAAAAGTACTTCGTGCTCTGCCCCAAATGAGAAACCATCAGGTGCCTGTCCTGGGGATATCTGCGCACACCGCGTCTCACAGTCAGCGTCCCCACGCCGTGCCTCTCTGACCCACTGCAGTAGTGGAGGGGTGACTATGAAAGACTGAATGAAGGTTGCTCCATCCCTATCCATGAAGGATATCTGCATAGCGGCTAGTTGCTATGTCACCTCCTCAAGTAGTTGAATGCTCGTCCTCCTACTGAGAGCATCGGCTACTACATTCCCATTCCCATGAGTATAGACTATCTCAAAGTCATAGTCCTAGAGGAACTCGAGCCATTTCCTCTATCTCAGGTTCAGGTCCTTCTGAGAGAAGATGTACCTGAGACTCTGATGGTCAGAAAAGACTGTAAAGCACTCTCCCATCAGATAGTGTCACCATGTCTTCATAGCGAAGACCACTGCTGCTAACACCAGGTCATGGGTAGCGTAGTTCTTCTCATGCGGCCTCAACTGACGTGATCCATAGTCGATCACTGCCCACTCCTGCATCAAGACACATCCGAGTCTGTTCCCTGATGCATCACAATAGACTACGTACCCTACTCCCTCAACAGGCAACCTCAAGATAGGTGCGCCGATCAATCTCTGTCTCAGCTCCTGGAAGCTTTGCTGATATCTGTCTGACCACACAAAGGGTTTCCCCTTCTTTGTCAAAGCTGAGAGTGGTGCCGCAACTCTGGAGAAGTCTGGCACAAATCTACGATTTTACCCAGCTAGTCCCAAGAAACTACGCACCTCCGTCACGCTTCTGGGTGGCTCCCAAGCTAGCACTGCCTCGATCTTCGTAGGATCCAATGCAACTCCCGCCTCAGAGATGACGTGTCCCAAGAAGCAGACCTCACGTATCCAGAACTGACACTTCGAGAACTTTCCATAAAGCTGGTGCTCTCAGAGTGTGTCTAGTACAACCCGTAAGTGGTAGACGTGCTCCTCCTTAGTCGTCGAGTATATCAAAATGTCGTCGATGAATACTATGAAAAATCGATCGAGGTATAGCTGAATGATCCTGTTCATGAGGCCCATGAACACTGCTGGAGAATTGGTTATGCCGAATGGCATAACCAAGAACTCATAGTGGCCATACCGACATCTGAAGGTCGTCTTCTGCACGTCCTTGTCCCAAACTCTGAGCTGATGATAGCATGACCTGAGGTCTATCTTTGAGAACCACCATGCTCCCATGAGATGATCGAAGAGGTCATCAATCCTCGGTAGTGGATACTTGTTACTCACCGTCACCTGGTTCAGGTGACGATAGTCGACACAAAGTCGCAAACTCCCATCCACCTTCTTGGCAAACAATATTGGGGAAGCCCAGGGTGAAACACTGGGTCGGATGAATCCCTTTCCTTGCAAGTCCTCCAACTATACCCGTATCTCTTGAAGCTCAGCTGGGGCCATCTGATACACTGGATTCGATATTGGGGTTGCCCCGGGGTACAAGTCAATATAAAAGTCTACCTCTCTGCGAGGAGGTAGCCCTAGAATCGTCGGGAAGGACGTCCGCATACTGATCCACCACTACAGGAAAACTAAGATTCCGCAGGTCAACTGTACCTAGGATGAGGCTAGCCAACTGATTAGTGATGGGATGTCATCTCCTCTGCAGAAGTCCATCCTGTGCTGCGAAGGCTCCCTTCTCGCCGGTGAAGGTGAACATGCTCCCGTCGGTGCATACACATCGCACCTTGCACCTAAAACAGTCAATCTGAGCATGGACTGTAGATAACCAATCAATGCCCAAGATGACATCGTAAGGCCTTGACGCCGCTACAAGAAGATCCCAGCCGAAGCTCTCGCCTCCTAGAGTAATCTCACACTGCCAGCACCAGTGCGTAATCGTCGAGTCCACTCCCGTAGGAGTCTCTAGCCGTAAGGATCGAGCCAACGGCTCTGTCGGAATCTCCGAGCTCTGAACAAGGGCAACGGCTATGAAAGTGTGACTCGCTCCTGTGTATATAAGAAATGCAGCAAGGGTGGAATAGACACAGATCATACCTCAAATCATCTCTGTCGCACCGTGGTCATAGGCCTCCGCTGCCTAGAGCTATGCATGTCTCTGCCCGCCAGCTTCCTATGGTCAGGTTGGAGCTCCTGGTGGTGGTGGTGGTAGAGCCTCAAAGTGTCACCCACCACCTGCTGCTCGGCTAGCTCCTCTGCCTCGTCCGTCTCCTCCCTGCTAACCACCACGGTCAACCCTCTGCCTCTGCCTGGGTGGCCCCTAAACTGTCTGCTGCTCCTCAGAACGGTGGGTCGGGCAGTCACGATCCATGTGGCCCTACCCGCCGCATGTGTAGCACTGTCTGCCTCTCTAAAGATAGACTTCATGATGTGTGCCACGCACTACTGAGCCAGTGTCCTGAGGTAGTCTGTGTGAGGTTCTGGTCTTCCTGGGCCCCTGAGTCATACATCGACTGCCTACCGCAGAAGACTCTGCCACATGCCGCCCCGCGGTAGGTCTTGCTGCTGATGAAGGCTCAACAAGGAAGCTCTCGATCAAAAGGGCTCGCTCTAGTACTCCTGCCTAAGTCAGAATGCTGAGGGAGATCAGCGATGCCCTAATCCCATGTCTCAAACCCTTCTCAAAGGTCCGGGCCTAGAATAATGGGTCCCATACCATGTCGGTCGAGTAGCGAGAAAGATCGGTAAATCTCGACGAGTACTGGGCGGCCGTCAAGCTGCCATGCCACAGCTGAAGAAGCATCTAGATGCACACCGCACGGAGGGTGGCCGGGACGAACTCTGAGTGAAAGAGTCTCTCAAAGTATGTCCAGATAAGGGATTCCTCATCGTGCACCTGGAGAATCAAGCTCCACCATCGGCCCTCTACCGCGTGTAGTAGGCTCGCTGCGAGGATCACCATGAGGTCTGCTGGTGTCCTCACTAACCAAAAAACTCGTACAACTGCCTCCAGCCAGTCCTCGGCTGCCTGGGGGTCTGTCTCCCCGCGGAACCTGGGCAGTCTCTGGCGCTGGAACTCATGTCGTGCACTAAGGCGACGTGCATCATCAACGGCTGGGGATGGAAGCATCGGTGGCTCGACGGGTAGAGGTACCGCCGGTGCCTCAGCTGTCAAAGGGCTCTACACCGAGGCCTCGTCGCTCGGTGGGCTGTCGTCACACTCAACTCTTGGAACCCTAGCTGGCTGCCATCGTGGGGCCATCCTGAAAAGGAAACAGATGCGCCATGGTCCGAACAGTATACCTGGTGAGCTAACACAAAGTAATCACAAAGAAAACTTGAAACACACAAGCAATCAATGTTTGCGTTCATTAAGTCGGAAATCAGAAGTCAGGGTCCTGGTGTACGGATACGTCGGTCGCCGCACCAACACTGGACTCCCTGGACTGATAACCACACCCAATACGCTAAACACTATTGCTTCACATAGAAAAAGATCAGAGTCTGCGGTAGAAACGAACTCCTCTGATACCAATTTGTCACGACCCGTCCTCGGGGCCCGTGCCGTCACGACCTCAAGCTCGTCTTCCATAGGCCAGGGGCTGGCGACTAGCAGCAAGGCGTAATTCCCAGTAAAAAGGGAAGGCATTGCCTTTGTAAAGTAAACAAACACCACAGATCAAGAAAGCAGTAGAAGTAAAATACTAGTAAAAACTGAGTACAACAGCAAGTGCAGAAAGTAAGTGGGTCAGTATACAAACCCAACTGAAAGTAAAGTACAACTGGAAGGGAAAACAGTAACTGAAAAGTAAAGATGCAATGCCGAGCTGTCCACTGAAATCCCACCTGAAGGGTGGGTACAGATAGCCTCCACTGCTCCTCGGGTCCAGCCGACCACTCCGAGTACGTCCCACCCAGTGGTCCACCTCTAGGTACTTTCCTGCTCCGCAAGCCTCAACCACGATCAGCGTTGTTCATCATCTGCAACCAACACAACATAGTGCGGGCATAGCCCGTGCTAGGGTGAGTATAAGCTACTCAGTAGGGACCCCGAGACCCCCGAAGGTCTCCCAGAATCCACCAAGGATAATCCAAAAAGGAAAGATACAATCACGAAGTAACATTCGACACTGCTTAGGTATATGCCCATACATATACCTAAGTCATCAATTCTTCTTCGGCTCCAACATCCGAGCCCAAGTACATCCCAGTCCACACAGGAAATCAAAATGTAAATCCACACAGGATAGCACAACACAATCCACAAAGGAAAGAAAAACAGGGTTTCATCTCACACAGGTATACTTCTTCATATGACGATAAAGATGACCAGATGTTGCCACTGATTCATCTAAGTCGTCGGACCCACAAATAATCGATAGGTACTAACCCCCGCAATGACCCACAAAGGATCTGACCCACACAGGATCAATAGATAACTAACCCCCGCAATGTCACACAAAGGATCTGACCCACAAAGGATCGATAGGTAACTAACCCCCGCAATGACCCACAAGGGATCTAACCCACAAAGGATCGATAGGTAACTAACCCCCACAAAGACCCACATAGGATCGGACCCACATAGGATCTGTAGGCGCTAGCCCACACAGGACCACTGAGCGCTGAACCACACAGGATCAGACTCACACAGGATCGGTAGCACTGACCCACAAAGGATCGATGTGTGCTATAGTCGTCGTCGTCGAATCCACTGAGGATATCTACACAGTCGTCGTCGAATCCACTGAGGATCTCTGTATTGTCGTCGTCGTCGTAGTCGCAGCCCGCTCTAGGGTTCCCGCACACAGCAAGCTCGTTCGAGAGGGTCCGCTCCACGAGCCGAGAGGCTGATACATAAACTGACACATATTTCAGAGTTGATGTATCCAAAAGTTCCTTATCGTCAATAGGAACTCAACGTCGCAGACGGCGCGTCAATCGGATGCCTGGTCTGAAAGTTATTGGCTTTTTCGTTCCAGGAGCCCGGTTGGTTTTTAAGGCAAAACCAACCCGACCGTACTCCACCTGCATCCAAACCTCGGGTGGAGTAATCCAAAAGATCCTTCTCACTTAGAGGGATTCAACAAAGGAAATGGCACGTCAATCGGACGTCCGAAGCTCAAGATATGAGCGTTTCCGCTCCGAGGTTCCGGTTGGTTTCATGTACGAACCAACCCGGCCGAACCCAAAATATTCCAAAACCGTGAGTGCGATATACCGAAACGACTGTCTCGATCCAAGGATCGCATCTCCGCTAACGACGCATCGTTCGGAGGCACGAAGCTCATGTTATATGAAAAATACCAGAAAGGTCCGAAAACATGGGGGTCGGGGCCCGGACCGACCTGGCCGGCGCGGCCCGGCCCGGCGGTCCGGCCAGGCGCCGCGCAAGGTTGTCGCGACTCCTGCACGGGGGCCGCTCCATGACACCAGGACGCGGCTTGAGCCGCGTCCCTCCTCTGCAGTCCCGCGCGGCCGCGGGACCGGCCAGCGCCGCTGCGGCTTCAGCCACGACGGGTCTTCCCGGCGGCACACCGGTGGGGGTTTCTGCGGACCACCGGACGCGCTCCGGTGGTCCGATTTGCACGCGGTTTACAACTATGGCTCTCCTGGGATACGAGCTCTGATGCGAAGGCTTCCAATCGCCATTCCGATCCCATTTCGTAAACGTCGTTAATCCACGCATCAACGAAAAACTACGAAGGGTTGTCGGGCCGTGTTTGTTTGGCCCGCACCCTCCGTGTTAGGTGATAACAATTGGGAATAATATTCAACACATGAAAAACAAATCAAGGCACAATTTTAATAAATTAAAATTGAACTTTGATCAGGGTTCTTTTTTTAGAAGGAACGACCATGGGAATAAATATTATTCTCAAATAAACCCCCTACATCATAGTTGTCATCGGACGAGAGTTCTTTGCGGAATTGACCGTCACGGAAGAAGAGGATCATCGCATCGCGGAAGGGCGTCACGTCGTCGCGGAAGGGCGTCACGTCAACGATCTATGAGGGTTCAAGAAAACACACCGATTCAATTTCACGAATTAAATCCATGTTGAGGATAAAATACACAAATGAATTTAAAAGGTTTGCAATCTCCTACCTCAAGAAGTTGATGATCGGAGATTGTTGCGGGGAAGAATGTCACAGAAGAAGCGTCGTGAAAGCAGAATCGTCGACGTCGCGGAACACGACGTCGTGTCGTCAATCTCCGAGGGTTCTGAATTCTTCACTTTCTTCGTGTTCTTCGCGTTCTTCGCGAAGGATGATGAAGGTACATATTCTCCAAATCCTCTCAACAATCAACCCGTCAAAAAAAGAAATAGTGTTGGTCTTATTTAATTATTATGCCAACAGTTTGAAAACATGTTAAGAAACGAACCATTAATTCGGTGAATCAATGGTAAAGACCTAACTGTTCATTTAATTTGAGCGTTTAAGAGTTTTGGAAAATGCCCCAGTTGACTTTCATTAATGAGGAGTTTTCGTTGGTGCATTACTTAGAGGAAAAGAAACGGTGGGGCTCGTGCGGGCCCCACCTCACAAATATCCTACCAAGAGGGTAGGACTTTTTTGATTTCACCCTATCTGCTTCAACTTAGCTCAAGTGGCTTTAAGTGTCTTTTAAGTGGCTTTAAGTGAAATAAAAATAATGTTGTCGCACCACTTTATTTTATTTCTTAACTTAACACCAGAATTTTAAAAAACCACACCCGAGCAAACCAACTCCGGAAGAGTCGTTTCTAAGAAAATATTGGCGCTGTGATTCCATCGGTGCCCTCAGAATTTGATTCCGAGCACCGGTTCAAAAGTTAGAAAAACCCACTCGTTCGTTCACTGAACGTACCCGAGCCAAACTTCGGAAAATGATTTCGGGAACACCGGGCCTCGGAATCAGGTCCCTTCAGAAACTGCGTTCTTGTAAAAATCCAAAGAAAATTAAGAATAAAATTTCCTTGAATTTTACGAGTATTTACATAATTTTCACATTGAAGACTATAAACGTACCTTAGTCATTTCGGACAAATTAGCAGAAAATCATCATAACATCTCACATAAACCTAACAGATTATGTAATGGTCTATAAAAAGATAATAAGTGAAATAAAAGTAAAAATGAAATTGAAAAATATTCTAAAAAAAATAAAAAATTCAAAATAACATTATTATTCAAGAAATTTAAGAATAATCATGATGATTCTGACAAAAGGTAAGGGTTTCTATCTCAAAATATCATTATTTTATTTTTTTCAAATTTTACAATCCATGTATTGATGGGTATGAGTTATTTTATGATTTTCTAATTAAACATCATTATTTCATATTACCCTTATGCATTGATATGATCAGTGAATATATTTATTTGTTAATTTTTATGTATACCCTTACTGAGCATTTGATTGCACCCTTCTTATGTTTCATTTTCTTGGACATTAAAGAATGTTGTTAAAGGATTCATTTATATAAGGTATATATTGTGGATGATGATTGTGCATTAATATGAAAAATAAATTTAGATTTATGTTGGATAAATAGTCATTTAATGTCATGTGAATTGTTTATGTTTGTGTTTTTTCTAATTCTCAAAAACTAGAAACCTAAAAGGTAATCTAGAATGTATGTGATCCATGTTTTCCATTTTATATAGTATGATTTAGATGAAAATTTTTGGTCTCACTTATTAGCATAAAATCCTCAAATGTAATGTTATGGAATTCAGCATAGGATCTAGGAGTGTAGGATATGGGATATTATAGTTTCTATGAAAGGGAGACTCAGGTAACATTGGAGGTTTGTATATTTTCATTAGAAATCCTATTAAGAGTTATTGATTCCATTATATGATAATAATATTAAGGGTAATAATATGTTCAATGTTTTAGACCCCCCCCCCATTTGTGGTTTTTCCATGGTTAAAATTTAATGGTTATCAATGAAATTTTAGGAGATGTTTTATTGGGTTGAAGTATATTTAAATCACCAGTTTAATGTGATGTACTCATGTACATTAGTGGAAATAAGTTCTAAGTTGTTGGTAACCTTTAGGTTTTATATGATCTTTTATATTGAGGTAGTTATGGCAACATAAGTATTATTGTTTAGATAACTATATGATTAAAAAGTGATTTAATTACTAAGTGACTATTGTTAATTCAAAAGAAGATATCCACCATTTGATCTTAAAACTTATGTTTCTTTATTTATATTTTTAAGGGATTTTTTATTTATTTTATTTTTGGGATGTTAATTTCAGTAATGGAATTTTAAAAATACATTGATAACCAAGACAAATTTCAATGGTGAAATTATTTTTAATCGTGTAGGACGTAACATCCCATGATTATTAGAAATATATTCTTTCAAATTAATTCAAATTATATAATAGTTTTCATTATACTTAATTTAAAGCTTAGCATTCATTTTATGAAACACCATGTTTATCTGGAGTGGAATGCAACATAGAGTCTCTTTGATATGGTGTGTTACACACAATACTGAGTTTTATGAAATAATAATATAATATAAATATTTAATATGATAGTTATCACATACCCATTGGAATTGTAGGAATGAATTAGATTAAAAAAATATGGGAATATAATTTAATCATATTTGGAAAATGAAAATTTTCTAATTAATTAGAAATGAAAATTAATACTAATTGAATTTTAAAGAACATTGTTTTTGAATATTTATGTTATGACCATTGTGGTGTTTTATAAAAACAAAATAAATTACTCACAATTTTGGAAATATATTTATGAAATTTATTTCTTATATATTCTGTCAAATAATTTTCAATTAAAAAATTTTTTTATATAGGAAAATAATATGAATAAATCAAAATTCAATTTCAAAAATTTATATTTATATAAAATATAGTCTTTCTTAATTTTAATGGTAAAACAAATTTAAAACAAAATTTTCACACTTTTATAAATTTTATTTGAAAAAATATACTTATGTTTTGAAATCTTAAAATCAAATTTACTTTTGAGAAATTTTTGGTTTTTCTAAGAACTTTCATAATTTGATTAATAATGAATGTCATCGAATTTTAATTGAAAACTACATTTTCATCTAATTTATTTATATTTTTAAATTATATTTTTAATTTATAAATAAATTCATTTCCGGGAATTTTTTCATTTTAACATTGGAATTGGATATATAACAATTTGTAATTTTTTAACATTTTACATTAAAAACCCGTTGTTATATCCCGTCTACATGATAAATTTTAAATTATATTCTTCCACTAATGTGATTTGAATTTCAAAAACTGGATTCCATATTTTAAATAAAAATATTATTAAAATTCAAATAAGTAAGAAAAATTTTTATGACAAAAATTATTTTTGAAATTGGTAAAAATTTATTAACGTGATTATGGTTAAAATGGGGTTTTGCATATTACATTTGTTTGTATTAAAGTTAATTTAAAAAAACTATAATTTTATTTAATAATTTTTTAAAATATATATGTAACAATTATGTATAAATTATCCAATAAAAATATTTTTAATTATATTCTTATAAAATTAATTACCTAGGTCAATAAAATGATACTTGTTACCTTAGTAAAAACTATAAATATAAAATTGAGTAAACATGAAGACTGTAGAAAAAATGATAAAAATTATTTAATTTCAGTGTGATGTATGTTTTTCTCAACCAAATATTACCTTATATCCATTATTTTTTAATTTTTTAATCAAATTAGCTAATGGAGTCCTCCCAATAGTGTTTACATTTTTGTATTTTCCAGAATGTCACTCCTCCCCCATGGTAAAATGACACTCACTCCCCCAAAATCATCACGTCTCACTCCATTTGGATCATTATTAACCTACATAAATCAACTCCAAAAATCCCTTCACTAATCATATAATAATTTCTCTTGGAAAAATGATTTCCAATGATATTGTTTGGTACAAACCCAAAGGAGTAACCTTAAGAACATGTAACATTCTTCAATGAGAAATTTTTATATTCTCTCCCCCCATTAATTAATTTTTAAATCTTGTTATATAATAACATATTTATCATAAATATATTTGGGTTTTTTATGTTTAGGATCCTACCTACACCCACCATAACATCTGTAAAATTTGATATACAATCATCGTTCTTGTGTAGGGAGGGCAGTCTTTTCATGAACCAATGTCATTTATTCATCCATTACCACCTTTCAAGGCTGGGAATAATGATGCATTTATAGTTTGTACTAGATATTTAACATATTTATAACATAATAACACATATTTATAAATAATATCACATAAAACAATTTTACATTTCATATCATAGGAGATACGATAACTTCAATTATCAGTACGGTGGATTACAGCCTCATAAGGCGATGTGAGGCGTTTTTCAATAAACGTTACATTATAGGTAATAAGGGTAAATATAATGAATATATATGATATAGATGAAATAATTTTTATATTTATCACATAATTTCCTTTCTGGAAAAATTATATATTACTGAATTTATTATCTTTTCGAAAATTAAAAAGACATAACATCATTCGTGGATGGGTGGACTACCGCCTCCTCAAAGCGATGTGGTTCAATTTACATCCAAATAATTCAATATATAATTATATATTATTAAAAAATATGTTACTTATGATATAATTATCATTATGGAAATATATATTTTTTTACCTTATTTCCACAATGATCTTTGAAAAATGGGAATGTTACTAAAGCGTTTGTACGACCTACCATCTCCATGATTATAAAATTGGTCATTTTTAATTTCCATCATTAATGATTGGTTTTAAAATTATAATTGATGTATATACATTAATATAATATAATTATTAATATTTTTGATATGTTTATTGAATTTCCACCTTGACCATAGTAAACTAACCTAAATCATTTTTGGAAAATAAACTGAAAATTGTCAAAAACTCAGAGAAAAATTAATTAAATTAGTATTGGTATATAACATGTTAATAAGTGAAATACATGTAATAGTAATCATGTAAAAGGATCTCATTAAATTAAATAATTAACATAACTTTATTATTCAGTCTGATAATGAACAAGCATGGTGAATTGGACTCACGGTAAGGATTTCTATCTCAAAACAACATTCTTTAAGACACTTGTTATTTTATGATCCTAATTCATTATTAATGGTGTATATACTAAAAATATAATATTTTCCACTATGTAATATTCTAATTCATGTTAATTGAACATAAACATCAATATATCTCTTTCTCTTTTATGTGATTTTTTTAATATGTTTCTTGAATTGTTAAGGTTTGGCATCTTAGTCTTTTTATTTGTGAGATAAATGTCATATTCTCAACTACCTTTTTTTGGGTGGTGTATCTAAGAATCCTTATATTATATTATATCATGAATTATTTTATTTTTATGGTATTCAAATATTTCATTTGTTGATTATTACTCTTGGAGATTCTGATTCGGATGTTACCACAATTGTAAGGAGATTTCTATTCTCAATTTTTTTTCCAGACTTATATCATATTCACCACATATTTTTGTTTTGTGTTTTATATACCGGAGATGAATGTATTTGATTATTCTTATCCTTAAATTTATTTTCTTTTATCAATCCAATAAAGGATCTATCATTCATGGAATTTAATATAACGACCCGGATATTTATAGAATATAACATTTTCATATTAATTAATATTTTCGAATTGAATATTAATTTTACTTTAAGGGGATTCTTTTTTCGATATCTTACTCAACACAGAACAATGGGTCTCCTGGAAATCTTACATTGCACACAACATTGAGTTATACAGAGAAATAATAAAATAATAACATTATTTTAAATAGTAGTTAATACCTAGCGGTTTTATGGGAAGGAGTGAAAAGAACTAACCATATTATGTTTAAAAATATTTGTTAAATGTTTTTATATTTATTGAATAAAATTTAGAGGCTTAAAATATGAATGAATCCAATTTTAAGTATCAATACTCTAATATTCTTTAAATGGTCAATTTACCGTCTATTGATTGTGAACCCATTTTGAATCGAGTTTTTCTCACTATTATATGCTCTATTTACCAAAATAAATTTCTTATTTAAAATAGTGACTTAAAAATTTACTTGGGATGAAATTGTTGTATTTTTATTGATAAAGTTAATTTTTAATGAATAACGAATAATACTACATTTTAAGTTAACACTACCTTTTCATTTGGTTTATTTATATTGCTAGATTATCTTTCTAAATGGTTTTAAATTTTAATTGGATTATATTTTTACCATTTAATCTAATGTTGTTCATTGGAATTAATTTCAATTTAAAATTGGACCAAAATACAAGTCAATTTTTTTTTTCTAGTTTTAACTTCTTAAAAACACACTTTCTAGTTTTCACAACAGGAATTAATTTTAAATTAAATAAATAAAGTTATATGTGTTTAATTTGGTAAAATATAAATAATTTTTGAATTCATAATATCAAAATAATCATAGGGTGAATATTTGGTATTTTTCTGAAAACATTCAATTTTTTATAAATAGTGAAAAATACAGCATAATAGTTAAAAACTAGCTTTTTCATTTAAATATAATTTTCCCAATACTATTAATTGAATTTCAAAAATATTTCATTTGTGGTTGTAATTAGTAAGGAAAATGTGGTTCAATATGATGAAAATAATTTTTGGGGAATAATATCTTTTGAATTTTATTTACCACGGTTAAAGGTAAATATGGTAATTATTGGTAAAAATAATAGTATAATAATATAAAATTACCTTTATACTTATCATATCCTTATTTTATAACTCATGGCCAACCCATAAAATCCATGGGTAAGACATTTTGCCTTTAAAAAGCCACATGGGAATGATAATGACACTAATAACCTTTTATTTAATGTAAAGATAAAAATATCATAAACATGAATCTTTTTACTAAACCAATTGTAACATGGGGTTATGAAATTTATATATGTGAATATAAATATTAATTAGAAAGAGAAAATGATTTCCTACATCATGGTATTTTATTAAAAAATTTTAGAGGTAATATAAATGAAATTAAATATGACTCAATGATGATGTAATGATTACCTCATTAATTATTCTTTTAAATAAATGAGATTATAAATAATAAAATAAATATATTTTGATACTTTTTATGAAATCCACTAATTTTGGAGATTCATATGACCTGTTATATTTGAATTAATGATGGTTTTAGTCACGACCCATCCTCGGGGCCCGTGCCATGACTACCCTAAGCCGGCCTTCCATAGGCCTGGGGCTGGCGACTAGCACCAAGGCGTAAATCTCGGTTAAAAGGGAAGGCATTGCCTTTGTAAAGTAAACAATCACCACAGAGTAAGCAAGCGGAATAAGAAAACACTAAGTAAAAACTGAGTAAAACTGTAAGTGCGGAAAGTAAGTGGGCCAGTATACAAACCCAAACTGAAAGTAAAGTACAACTCGAAAGGGAAAACAACAACTGAAAAGTAAAAGCCGCTACGCCGACCTGTCCACTGGAAATCCCACCTGAAGGGTGGGTACAGATAGCTCCACTAATCCTCGGGCCCCGCTATCTGCTCTGAGTGTGTCCCGCCCAGTGGTCCACCTCCAGGTACCGTCCTGCTCTGCAAGCCTCAACCACGATCAACGATGTCCGTCGTCTGCAACCAACACAACGTAGTGCGGGCATAGCCCGTGCAGGGGTGAGTATAAGCTACTCAATAGGGACCCCGAGACCCCCAAAGGTCTCCCAAAATCCACAAAGGATAAACCCCAAAGGAAACATACAATCACGAAGTAACAACCGACACTGCTTATGTATATGCCCATACATACATCTAAGTCATCAATTCCAGTACGCTCTAACCTCCGAGCCCAAGTACAACCCAGTCCACAAAGGAAAGTATACGTATTCCACACAGGAAAACAAAACGTAATCAACACAGGATAGCACAACACAATCCACATAGGAAAGCAAACAGGTTTCATTTCACATAGGTATACTTCTTCGTAAGACGATAGAGATGATCACTGATCCATCTAAGTCGTCGGACCCACAAAGGATCGAAAGGTACTAACCCCCGCAAAGACCCACACAGGATCGGACCCACACATGATCGGTAGCACTGATCCACATAGGATCGCTGAGTGCTGTAGTTGTCGCCGTCGAATCCACTGAGGATCTCTATACAGTCGTCGTCGTCAGAGTAGCAGTCGCAGCCAGCTTTAGGTTTCCCGCACACAGCAAGCTCATTCGGGAGGGTCCGCTCAACGAGCCAAGAGACTGATACATCAAATGAAACATAGTCCAGAGTTGATGTATCCAAAAGTTCTGTATCGTCAACAAGAACTCAACGTCGCAGATGGCGCCTTAATCAGACGTCCGGTCTGAGAGTTATTGGCTTTTTCGTCCTAGAGGCCCGGTTGGTTTTTAAGGCAAAACCAACCCAACCGTACTCCACCTGCGTCCAATACTCGGGAGGTGTATGCCAAAAGATCCGTCTCACTAAGAGGAACATAACAAAGTCGACGACACGTCAATCGGACGTCCGTAGCTCAAGATATGAGTGTTTCCGCTCCGAGGGCCCGGATGGTTTCGTGTACGAACCAACCCAGCCAAAATAAAAGTATTCTGAAACCTTGAGTGCGATGTGTTGAAATGACCGTCTCGTTCTAAGGATCGTGTCACCGCTAACAGTGCGTCAATCGGAGGTCTGTAACCCGAGTTATGGGCAATTGAACCCAATCAGTCCGAAAACGGGGGTTTCGGGCCCGGACCGACCCGGCCTGAGACCCCCCGATCGGCCCGAACCGGGTCGACCCGCCCCGGTCCGGGTCGGCCTGGCCCGACGTGGCCCGGCCCGGTGCGGCCCGGCCTGGCAGACCGGCCAGGCGCCGGTTCGGCTGGGCACAACGCGCCCATCCCGCTGCCAGCTCGGCCTTCGGCCGAGCTGTTGGAAAAAGTGGGGCACCTGCCCCCCTTGAGTAATGGCGCTCCCCCCCCATTTATGGGGGACCATTTGAAGCCGGCCGGGGGAATTTAATTCCCCCGGCTCTGCCCCTTTCTGGCCGGCCCGACCTGGCCGGCCGGCTCCTTCTCAACGGGACTGGCGGAGGCCGGTCCCCTTCCAGTTCCGACACCGGCGGCCCGATCCGGCCGCCGGTCACATTGCTCTGCCGTGGCCCGGAACCGGCCGCGACCCTTGTCGTCCGGCGCGGTGCGACGGCACCGCGGCCCCTCTCCGACCGTGGCGCCTTCGATTTTCTTCGACACGGCGCGACAGTGTCGCATTCTTAAACTTCTTTCCATGGCGCGGCGGGACGGCGCCGCGCATTTCCTTCCGCATGAATCCGTGTGGTGCGATGGCACCACATTCTCTTATACCAACCACAAGGCTCCAACACGAAAAAAATAAGGAGGAGGGTCGGCCGTGTTTGTGCGGTCCGACCCCCTCACGTTATTTGATAACAAATGGTTTAAATCCACAAAGTTCGTCAAGTTGGTATTCACGAACAAATAAAATAAATAAAACCCCTACCTCGGTTCCGGAACAGTGTTCGTCAACGAGTCGCGGAAGACGAGCATCGCGGAGGTCGGGCATGGCAGAAAATGAACGTTGACGTCGCGAAGAGAGGATTTGAAGTCTTTGACGGAGATTTCTTTGCGGAAAACCGTCGCAGAAGAGACGACGCGGAAGAAGAACGTCATGTCGCGGATACGGCATTGCGGAAGAACTGTGTTCTTAGGTGGAGAAGTTCTTCGTTGAAGAACGGTGTTCTTCGCGTTCTTCATCGAGGTTGAAGAAGAAGAAGAATTCACGCTTCCCAATCCTCTCAGGGTGGTAAAAACTCTAACAATAATAAAATAAGACCAAGTCTTAATTTATTAACACAATCTAACCATTTGAATTTCAAGAGTTTGACATTAAGTAACTCACTTTATTAATTATAACAAGTTGTCAAAAATTAATTAATGTGAGTTAATGGGGAGTTAGGAAAGTGAGGGGTTAAGAGGGGTTAGGGAGTTTAAGGAATTTGAATAGGTGGGGGGTTCGTGCGGGCCCCACCCTTTCAAATATCCACACATGGGAAGTTGGGTGGATGTGGGTCCACCACCAACTTCCCATGGGAGAAGTTAACCACATGACATGAAATAGAATTGATTCAACAATTTTATTTACTTTTTTAATTAAACCCCAAAAAAAATTTCTTCTTCGCCCGCACAAACGCAACTACAGTAAAGGTTCCCTTAAGTGATTACCGGCGTTGTGAGTTCATCGGTGCCATCAGATTTCAATTCCGAGCACCGGTTCAAAAGATAGGAAAACCTGCTCGTTCGTTCACTGAGCATACCCGAGCCAAACTTCAGAAATTGATTACGGGAACTCTGGGCCTCGGAATCAAGTGCCATCAGAAACCGCTTTCTTGTAAAATCCCATAGAAAATTAAGAAAAAATTTCCTTTGAATTTTACGGGTCTTTACATTTCTCCCACATCAGGGCTTTATGTCCCCGTAAAGATACATCAAAACTAGGGAAACAAATGAGGGTACTGAGCATGCATCTGAGCCTCCCTCTCCCAAGTGCTCTCCTAGAGGTTCCCTTACTGCCATCTGATGCGCACTAGAGGAATCGACCGTCCACGTAGGACACAATCCTGTCGATCCTCGATCTCCACCGGGACCTCCGTAAAAGTCGCCCCATTGTCAAAGTCAAGCTCCCCATGGTCAATGATGTGCGCCGGGTCGTGCACGTATCTCCTCAACTAAGATACGTGGAAGACGTCGTGCACCCGGTGCAACTGAGGTGGTAGGGCCAGACGATAAGCCACCTCGCCAATCCTGCTGAGGACCTGGAATGGTCCGATGAAGCGCGAAGATAACTTGCCGCCCCAGCCAAATCTTCGTAATCCACGTCGAGGTGAGACACACAAGAAGATGTGGTCACCATCCTCGAACTCTAGTGGTCTCCGCCTCCTGTCAGTGTAAGACTTCTGCCGGCTCTGAGCTGTCCTCATCCGCTCCTGGATGACCTGGACCTTCTCTGTCGTGGTCTGGACCATCTCTGGTCCCGCAAGTGCTGACTCCCCAGGGTCTGTCCAGCACAAAGGAGATCTACAAGGTCGGTCATACAACGCCTCGTACGGTGCCATCCTGATGGTGAAGTGGTAGATTTTGTTGTACGCAAACTCCACCAAGGGTAGGAGGTCCTCCCAGCTACGACTAAAGTCAAGAACACATGCGCGGAGCATGTCCTCGAGAGTCTGAATGGTCCTCTCCATCTGACCATCTGTCTGAGGGTGAAAGGCTATGCTCAGACGTAGCTGCGTCCCGAACGCCTCCTTCAATCCCTTCCATAGCCGGGAAGTAAAGCGAGCATCTCGATCGAAGACGATAGAAGATGGAACACCATGAAGCCGTACAATCTCCTGAACGTAAATTCGTCCCAAGCTCTCCACTGAGCCCTGATCTCTGATGGGTAACAAGTGAGCCGACTTGGTGAGTCAGTTGACAATCACCCAGATGGAGTTGTGACCTTTTGATTTGCGTGGAAGTCCAGTCACGAAGTCCATAGATATCCCGTCCCACTTCCACTCCGGAACCTCCAAGGGTTGTACAAAACCTGCTGGTACCTGGTGCTCAGCCTCTACCTGCTGGTAGGTGAGGCATCGAGAAACGAACTCTGCCACAGCCTTCTTCATGCCCGGCCACCAGTGCTGTCGCCTGAGATCCTGGTAAATCTTCACCACTCCAGGATATATCGCAAAAGGAGATTTGTGAAACTTTCTGTAACACCCCGAGCCCCCATGATACGCTTCTCATTCAATAATGCAATGACTTGCATTGTACGCAACTTCGAGTTCTAAAACACCGCGACTAATAAAAGTAGCCGTTATGAATAGTAATAACCACCTTTTAAAATTATAGAAATTTTATATTTCAAAATGGACTTCATTTTTGGATTCGGAATATCGAAATTAGCCTATGTTGAATTTTTGGTATTTTTCTAATAACATCTAATTTTTGATTAATAGTGAATAATACTTAAAAACAACTTTTTTAATAAAAATAATCTATAGTGGTAAATTATACTATTTAGTTGTTTTAAAGTATAATTAGAATATATTTTTACCATTTTATCCAATGGTGGTCATTAGAATTAATTTAACATTGAAATTGGACATAAACAATTGCCAATCTTTTGATATAAATTGTTTCTTAAAAACACGCTATTTGTTGTGACAGCGGGAATTAATTATAAAATTAATTAATGCAACTTATATGTTTAGAATTTCTTAAAATAGACATCATTTTTGAATTCGGAATATCAATTATAGCTTAGGGTGAAATTTTGGCATTGTTCTGAAAAACTTCAATTTTTGATGAATAGTGAAACCACTAAGTGGTAGTTAAATAACTGATTTTTCGTTTAAATGAAATATTACCACTTCTGTGATTTGATTTTCAAAAATCCGACATACATGGTTGTCATTAAGAAGTAAAATTTGGTTCAATGGGATTAAAATAATTTTTTGGTGAATAGTAACTTTTAAGTTCTTAATCGCGATTAGAGGTAATTAGTGTAGTTTAATGTACAAATAACGTCTTAATAATATGAGATGAGCATGACACTTGTCCTACTCCTATTGGATGAGTCATGGCCGACCAATACAACCCATGTGTCAACTTGGGGACCCCATGGAGCCACTTTAGTTGGAAAATGACATAAATATATATTTATTTAATGTTAAAATTAAATTGAAACAAACATGAGTTATTTTACTAAAACAGTTTTTAAGTGGGGTTACACAAGTCCAAATTTTGACTATAAATATTCATTAGAAAGCTAAAACGATTTCCTAAATCATAGTAGTTGTTTTATAATTTTTAGACATTAAATAAATTAAATTATTTATGACATCATTATGATGCAGCGATGACCTCATTATTTAACGATTTTAATAAAATGGGAAGATAATGCACAATCCAAGGCTTACACTTGTCCAAAGCCAATTGGATGAGGAGATTTAGAACCCTTATCACCTTATCCTCGAATTATATAAGTGTGGGACCTTTAGAATCCGAAAAGAATTGTGTAATAATGTAACATTTCAATCTTTCCAAAAGAGCCCCTACTCTCCTCTTATAAAAGGCCCCCACCTCTCCCACCTCATTTACACTTTCAAGCCATTTGGATCGGCCAACCTCGGCCCAAATACTCTCCCAACTTCCCCCTATTACTCCTAGAAGCCTCACGTTGGGCAGAACGCTTCTCAAGGAAGCCTTTGGCTCAAATCAAAAAGAGTTACCCGATTTTGAGGTAATGTCTTCTCTAATGTTGTTTTGTTTTATTTTTCTTCTTCAACCCCCTAAACTCTTTTTATTAATTTCTTTTGTAACAACACCAGTATCCTCAATATACTAGGATGTTTTTATAAGAAGTACTTGATCTACACTTACACACACCTACATCTAATGGTTAAAGAACATACACTTTCTGTGGATGGCGAATTTCTGCCTCACGAAACGATGATTGTTCAACACTCATATAACACCTTCAAAGGTGGCCATTAAGATGTCACTATATTTATATATGATATAAAATATGTTTATGTTTTACTTATGCTTCTTTATTTCTCATTTATGGCATACTTTATGATTTCCATTATGGGTAAAATGCGATAATTTCATTTTAGGAAGTGCGGACTACCGCCCCCTCAAAGTGATTTGAATCGTTAATGCCATATGTGGGATGTATAAAGGATGGAGTAAATGATATTATACACTATATTATACTGGAATTATATTATAAATTTATATCATTATGATTTTTTTCCATTAAATATGAAATTGAAATGAAAGTAGCGTTCATGCGTACGTACGGCTTACCGTCTCCATGAACGGTGCATTTCATTTCTTACCTCTAAATGTTACGTAATATTATAAATGAATGTATATACTGGATATATAAGATATATATGACATCTAAATCATGAATATAATTCTGGAGATAATGGATATTCTACCACATAAACAACTTGTAATTATAAGAAGTTTATTATTGACTAAAGTACCAAAGATCGACAAAACGACCGTTATTAACTTAAATAATTACATAATGTTCATAAAATTGTAATAAGTGATATAAAAAGGATAATGACATTAAAAATGGCTCTTAATAAGGTATATATTAACTCTAGTTTATTATTCAGGAGGTTAAAGAACGGTTGAGTCAAGTCGGACACGAGGTAAGGGAACTTCTTAACCCAACTTCCATTCTTTGGGTTAATCTCCTACTTTCAAATTATGTCATGATATTATTATGTCTTATTTTGTATTTTTACTTTATTTATGTGTAACTATAGTGAATACACATAATAGATCTATTTTATTTTAAAAATGATCTTTTTAAGGACTTCATCTCAATCCCCTTTCATTGAGGCATATTTGGTTTTATACACAACTTTCTTTTATACGGTGTATAAACCCCTTTGAATTTTATATTTATTCAAAAGGAATCTTTTTTATACGAAGCGTTTTGCTAAACGACAAAAGGGAATGTTTTTCTTTCCATACTTATGCGGCGACAATGACTTCTCCGCCGCCGTGACCATTATTTGAGTTTCGGGTTCCTCTACAAGCCATCTTTTTTTTAATGAAAAATAAATACAAAGTTTTAACTTTCTTTTACTTTGGTATTGAAAATGGTTTTGAAAGCGTTTGTATTATAACAATGTGTTCTATTGATATCTTGTGATTGAAATGTGGAAATGTTATGTTTCCTTTATGAATGTTTTATGTGATACGATTATGTTATGGTTTATGATATGTTTAAACCTATTCATATGAGGAATGTATTGGACTTAATAAGTGACGGGTGGAGCCCGCAATAGCTCCTCGATGCATCGGTAGGTCTAATGAGACAACTAGACGTGGAATTGGCCGAGGCCCTTTCCCAATTTGATTTATGGTTTTGGCCGAGGCCTTAATCATTTTAGACGTCTTGGCCGAGGCCTTGACAAAGTGTTTCAGAATGTCTGGCATTATACATTCCCTCATTATGAAAGTGGTTTTTGATATTGCATGTGATTATTCGACCAGTAGAATATCCATGTGAAGAAGTGAATGGAATTATCTCATTTTACTTTTGTCATATTATGTTGATGTTCATGTTTAAAAAGCTTTTGTTTTAGTTATACATTGCCTTAAATGTTGATGTTTATTTATGAAAGCTTCCGCAATGTTGTTATCCTTACTGAGCATCTGAGCTCACCCCTTTCAATGTTTTAATATTTTCCAGGATGTGAAGAAGTATTATATGAATGACATGTAGGGATAGTTAGAAGAGGATATGAGTTTGGACTATGAAGACTTTGTTATTAGTTTTTCACTTTATGATGTAATGTAACGTTTACGAATGTATCTAGTGTTTCCAAGGCTACTAAACTAATCGGTCTTTCGAGACTTGATCTTTTTTGATCATGACAATGTTACGAAGTAATGCACCGACTCTGGGTAGCTGGGGTCGGGGCATTACAGTTGGTATCAGAGGCAGTTTAGTACGAACCTTGGAAGCTAGATTTAGATAAACTCTGATTAGAGCACATAGCCCAAAGATAGACTTTTAGGAATAGTATAGAAGAACTTCCTAGAATTTTGTTATTGTAGAGATGTTGTGAGTTTTCCGAGCAATACATCCCTGTCTGGATACGAGCAGGTAGAGGCGGCTCTGGCACAGATGTACCTAGGGGTAAAACCCGAAAACACCGCCTTGAGCTAGACTCAAACGGGAACTAGTGCACGACAACGGGCCTTGCTGCACTCTTGGTTACGACACTCTCGGGGGATATGCTTAGGATAATTCTCATTTTATTTACAAACCACTATGAAGGGTTATGAGTATATACTTCTTCAAAGAAAACATTTCTTTTTATGATTATGGATTATATCGATAAATAGTTCAATTTATGTAAAGTGTTTTACAAGTATGGAATTATGTATTTTAATTCATAAACTAATCTAGTTTATGCCATTGTTTAGAAATGACGCCTAGTGGAAGGAATGGAAACCGTATCAATGCACGCACTCCGTGTAGGGATTGCCCTCCTGCTCAAGATAATTATTGTGGATCTGGAGATACAACTGGTGCTGATCAGCTTATTACCATACTGGGAAAACTCACGCAGGTTATGAATAATAACCTTACACGTATGGAGAACCCTGATCCGCAACGTGGAGGATCAATGTTAGACCGCTTCATGAGGCAACAACCACCAACCTTCAATGGGAGTACAAATCCTATAGTAGCTGAGCAATGGATAAATTCCTTAGAGAAAATATTCCATGCCTTGGGGAGTAGTGAAAGGGAGAAGGTTGTCATGGCAGTTTACCGCCTCACTGGAGATGCCGATCAGTGGTGGTCGCTGATTCAAAACAAAAAGGAAGATGATGACGTATCGAATATGGAATGGAGGGAGTTCAAAGAGCTTTTCTTAGAAAAATACTTTCCTCGTGACCATCGAGCAGATATGGAAAGGCAATTTCTGAGTTTGAGGCAGAAAGAGGATGAGAATGTCGCAAAGTATGAGGCTAACATTACAAGGTTAGCGAGGCATGCTGCCGATTATATACGTAACCCAAGGAGTAAGATTGATCGTTTCTTTGATGGGTTAAAACCATTTCTCCGTCGAGCTTTAGTATCACAATCCTTCTCATCATACGAAGATATTGTCTCGTGTGCTATCAAGGGAGAAAAGGAATTCTCTAAGTCTTATGAAAAAAAAGTAAAGAAAGAGAAGAAGAGAACGGTGGAACAAGAGACAGATAAAGGGAAAAAGGGAAAGAAGGATTTTCCATTATGTGATAATTGTGGGAAGAATCACCCTGGTACTTGCCTAAAAGGAATGAGAGTTTGTTATAAATGTGGAGAAAAGGGTCACCAGGCTCGTGATTGCAAGGGAAAGAATGAGGCTGTCAAAGTTTAATGCTACAATTGTAGAGAAATGGGTCATTATGCAAATGAATGTCCTAAGCGTCAAGGAAAATTACCTCAGAAAAGGCCAAGGGATCAAGGCCAATCTTATGCTGTGACTACAGTTGAAGCAGAATAATTATTGTATTTGTGTTTTTGGACTCAAGAACTAGATTATGGTTATAAGAATAATGTGATATATATAAGGATTATACTGCAGTACATGTTGTTTTCATTAAGGATTTAATATGATTAAGGTAATCATATTTTTAGTATGTGAAAATAAGAGAAACTTTTCTTTGTTTGGGGAATCTGATGTTAAAATTGATTTTGGAATTTAGAGACCTTTTAGAGAAAGTCTGGACGGAGGTATTTTGGATAACTATTAAGGTTGGAATGGATTAAGTTGAACCATGGATAGTATTGTTTAAGGTTAAATCATTTCTGAAGATTATTTTTGGAATATTATAATACTATAGTTTTAGGAAAAGGACAACCTGCAGGGTGGGGCATAACCCGTCGCGTCGGACAAAGCTGCAGGAATCGAACCCACAATCATAGTGTGACATGCCTTTATTTCCTACCACTAGCCTACTGGAAGTCCCCAGTTATTACAAAATAATTTTACTAATCTAAATGGTATGTGTTAACATTTGTAACCTTATACAATTAGGATAAGTATAATATTTTTGAGTTCTATTATCTTTTTGAGTGAAAGATGAGTTGAAGGTTGAAACTCTAATTGTCAAGCATAAAAATATATATACCTATCTCTTATTCAATGAATAAATTAATTCTTAAACTTTAGTAAAGGGATATTAAAACAAAAAAATGTGTTATCCTAATACCTTATGTCTTGTTGAACTGATGATATTTTAAATCAACATAGATTGAAGGCTTTGAGGCCCTCAATTTGACAGTTGATTGTGATTGATGACCTCAATCACTCCCTACAAATATTTATGTTTTTCCTCCAATTATATGTCTCTAATTTCCACCAATGTTCTCCTTATCGAGATCATAATTTGGTGGTGACTTTCTTATTTCCATTTCCCTCTTATTAAGGCTAAATTTTATTAATCTTATTTCCGATGCGGGTTTTCCACAAAGGTATTTTCTCTTTTCAACCTTTTATTTTCAAAGAAAAAAATTTCAAATTGCGGGGACACAATTTATTGAAGGAGGGGAGAATGTAACATCCCAAGCTTCCATGATACGCTTCTCATTCAATAATGCAATGACTTGCATTGTACGCAACTTCGAGTTCTAAAACACAGCGACTAATAAAAGTAGCCGTTATGAATAGTAATAACCACTTTTTAAAATTATAGAAATTTTATATTTCAAAATGGACTTCATTTTTGGATTCATAATATCGAAATTAGCCTATGTTGAATTTTTGGTATTTTTCTAAGAACTTCTAATTTCTTATGAATAGTGAAAAATACTTAAAAACAACTTTTTAAATCAAAATAATCTATAGTGGTAAATTATACTATTTAGTGGTTTTAAAGTATAATTAGAATATATTTTTACCATTTTATCCAATGGTGGTCATTCGAATTAATTTAACATTGAAATTGGACATAAACAATTGCCAATCTTTTGATATAAATTGTTTCTTAAAAACACGCTATTTGTTGTGACAGCGGGAATTAATTATAAAATTAATTAATGCAACTTATATGTTTGGAATTTTGTAAAATATACATCATTTTTGAATTCGGAATATCAATTATAGCTTAGGGTGAAATTTTGGCATTGTTCTGAAAAACTTCAATTTTTGATGAATAGTGAAACCACTAAGTGGTAGTTAAATAACTGATTTTTCGTTTAAATGAAATATTACCACTTCTGTTATTTGATTTTCAAAAATCCGACATACATGGTTGTCATTAAGATGTAAAATGTGGTTCAATGGGATTAAAATAATTTTTTGGTGAATAGTAACTTTTAAGTTCTTAATCGCGATTAGAGGTAATTAGTGTAGTTTAAGGTACAAATAATGTCTTAATAATATGAGATGAGCATGACACTTGTCCTACTCCTATTAGATGAGTCATGGCCGACCAATAAAACCCATGGGTCAACTTGGGGACCCCATGGAGCCACTTTAGTTGGAAAATGACATAAATATATATTTATTTAATGTTAAAATTAAATTGACACAAACATGAGTTATTTTACTAAAACAGTTTTTAAGTGGGGTTACACAAGTCCAAAATTTGACTATAAATATTCATTAGAAATCTAAAAAGATTTCCTACATCATAGTTTTTTTTATAATTTTTAGACATTAAATAAATTAAATTATTTATGACATCGTTATGATGCAGCGATGACCTCATTATTTAACGATTTTAATAAAATGGGAAGATAATGAAAAATTCAAGGCTTACACTTGTCCAAAGCCAATTGGATGAGGCGATTTCGAACCCTTATCACCTTATCCTCTAATTATATAGTTGTGGGACCTTTAGAATCCGAAAAGCATTGTGTAATAATGTAACATTTCAATCTTTCCCAAAGAGCCCCTCCTCTCCTCTTATAAAAGGCCCCCACCTCTCCCACCTCATTTACAATTTCAAGCCATTTGGCTTGGCCAACCTCTGCCCAAATACTCTCCAAACTTCCCCCTCTTACTCCTAGATGCCTCACTTTGGGAAGAACTCTTCTCAAGGAAGCCTTTGGCTCAAATCAAAAAGAGTTACCCGATTTTGAGGTAATGTCTTCTCTAATGTTGTTTTGTTTTATTTTTCTTCTTCAACCCCCTAAACTCTTTTTATTAATTTCTTTTATAACAACACCAGTATCCTCAATATACTAGGATGTTTTTATAAGAAGTATTCGAGCTACACTTACACACACCTACATCTAATGGTTAAAGAACATACAGTTTCTGTGGATGGTGAATTTCTGCCTCACGAAACGATGATTGTTCAACACTCATATAACACCTTCAAAGGTGGCCATTAAGATGTCACTATATTTATATATGATATAGAATATGTTTATGTTTTACTTATGCTTCTTTATTTCTCATTTATGGCATAATTTATGATTTCCATTATGGGTAAAATGCGATAATTTCATTTTAGGAAGTGCGGACTACCGCCCCCTCAAAGTGATTTGAATCGTTAATGTCATATGTGGGATGTATAAAGGATGGAGTAAATGATATTATACACTATATTATACTGGAATTATATTATACATTTATATCATTATGATTTCGTTCCATTAAATATGAAATTGAAATGAAAGTAGCGTTCATGCGTACGTACGGCTTACTGTCTCCATGAACGGTGCATTTCATTTCTTACCTCTAAATGTTACGTAATATTATAAATGAATGTATATACTGGATATATAAGATATATATGACATCTAAATAATGAATATAATTCTGGAGATAATGGATATTCTACCACATAAACAACTTGTAATTATAATAAGTTTATTATTGACTCAAGTACCAAAGATCGATAAAACGACCGTTATTAACTTAAATAATTACATAATGTTCATAACATTGTAATAAGTGATATAAAAAGGATAATGAAATTAAAAATGGCTCTTAATAAGGTATATATTAACTCTAGTTTATTATTCAGGAGGTTAAAGAACGGTTGAGTCAAGTCGGACACGTGGTAAGGGAACTTCTTAACCCAACTTCCATTCTTTGGGTTAATCTCCTACTTTCAAATTATGTCATGATATTATTATGTGTTATTTTGTATTTTTACTTTCTTTATGTGTAACTATAGTGAATAAACATAATAGATCTATTTTATTTTAAAAATGATCTTTTTAAGGACTTCGTCTCAATCCCCTTTAATTGAGGCATATTGGGTTTTATACACAACTTTCTTTTATACGGTGTATAAACCCCTTTGACTTTTATATTTATTCAAAAGGAATCTTTTTTATACGAAGCGTTTTTCTAAACAACAAAAGGGAATGTTTTTCTTTCCATACTTATGCGGCGACAATGACTTCTCCGCCGCCGTGACCATTATTTGAGTTTCGGCTTCCTCTACAAGCCATCCTTTTTTTAATGAAAAATAAATACAAAGTTTTAACTTTCTTTTACTTTGGTATTGAAAATGGTTTTGAAAGATTTTGTATTATAACAATGTGTTGTATTGATATCCTGTGATTGAAATGTGGAAATGTTATGTTTCTTTTATGAATGTTTTATGTGATACGATTATGTTATGGTTTATGATATGTTTAAACCTATTCATATGAGGAATGTATTGGACTTAATAAGTGACGGCTGGAGCCCGCAATAGCTCCTCGATGCATCGGTAGGTCTCATGAGACAACTAGACGTGGAATTGGATGAGGCCCTTTCCCAATTTGATTTATGGTTTTGGCCGAGGCCTTAATCATTTTAGACGTCTTGGCTGAGGCCTTGACAAAGTGTTTCAGAATGTCTGGCATTATACATTCCCTCATTATGAAAGTGGTTTTTGATATTGCATGTGATTATTCGACCAGTAGAATATCCATGTGAAGAAGTGAATGGAATTATCTCATTTTACTTTTGTCATATTATGTTGATGTTCATGTTTAAAAGGCTTTTGTTTTAGTTATGCATTGCCTTAAATGTTGATGTTTATTTATGAAAGATTCCGCAATATTGTTATCCTTACTGAGCATCTGAGCTCACCCCTTTCAATGTTTTAATATTTTCCAGGATGTGAAGAAGTATTATATGAATGACCTGCAGGGATAGTCAGAAGAGGATATGAGTTTGGACTATGAAGACTTTGTTATTAGTTTTTTACTTTATGATGTAATGTAACGTTTACGAATGTATCTAGTGTTTCCAAGGATTCTAAACTAATCGGTCTTTCGAGACTTGATCTTTTGTGATCATGCCAATGTTACGAAGTAATGCACCGACTCTAGGTAGCTGGGGTCGGGGCGTTACACTTTCTCAGCACCTCCTCCCATAAAGCGACTGGTACCATGGTACGTCCTCTGAAAAGGATGTCATGCTCTGATCCAACGGAGAAACCATCAGGTTCCGGTCCTGAGGATATCTGTGCACGCCACGTCTCACAGTCAGCGTCCCCACGCCGTGAATCTCTAACCTACTGTAGTAGTGAAGGAGTGACTGTGAGAGACTAAAGGAAGGCTGCTCTGTCTCTATCCACGAAGGATATCTGCAAAGCGGCTTGCTGATCTGTCACCTCCTCATGTAGCTGAATGCCCATCCTCCTGCTGAGGGCATCGGCTACCACGTTCCCCTTCCTAGGAGTATATACTATCTCAAAGTCATAGTCGTGAAGGAACTCAAGCCATCTCCATTGTCTCAGGTTCAGGTCCTTCTACGAGAAGATGTACCTGAGACTCTGATGGTCAGAAAAGACTGTAAAGCGCTCGCCCATCAGATAGTGTCGCCACGTCTTCAGGTCGAAGACCACTGCTGCTAACTCCAGGTCATGGGTAGCGTAGTTCTGCTCATGCGGCCTCAACTGACGTGATCCATTGGCGATAACTGCCCGCTCCTGCATCAGAACACATCTGAGTCCAGTCCCTGATGCATCGCAGTAGACTACGTACCCTACTCCCTCCTCAGGCAACCTCAAGATAGGTGCGCTGGTCAATCTCTGTCTCAGCTCCTGGAAGCTCTGCTGACATCTGTCTGACCACATGAAGGTTTTCCCCTTTTTTTCAAAGCTTAGAGTGGTGCTGCAACTCTGGAGAAGTCTGGAACGAATCTCCGGTAGTATTCAGCCAGTCCCAAAAAAATCCGCACCTCTGTCACGCTCTTGGGTGGCTCCCAAGATAACACTGCCTCGATCTTCGCATGATCCACTGCAACTCCCTCCTCAGAGATGACGTGTCCTAATAAGTGGACCTCACGTATCCAGAACTAGCACTTTGAGAGCTTACCATAAAGCTGGTGCTCTTAGAGTGTGTCTAGTACAACCCGTAAGTGGTAGGCGTGCTCCTCCACAGTCGTCGAGTAAATCAAAATGTCGTCGATGAAGACCATGACAAATCGATCGAGGTATGGTTGAAAGATCATGTTCATGAGGGCCATGAACACTGCTGGAGCATTGGTTACGCCGAATGGCATAACCAAGAACTCATAGTGGCCATACCGACATCTGAAGGCCGTCTTCTGCACGTCCTCGTCTCGAACTCTGAGCTGATGATAGCCTGACCTGAGGTCTATCTTCGAGAACCACCGTGCTCCCTTGAGCTGATCGAAGAGGTCATCAATCCTCGATAGTGTATACTTGTTCCTCACTGTCACCTGGTTCAGGCGACGATAGTCGACACACAGTCTCAAGCTCTCGTCCGCCTTCTTGGCGAACAAAATCGGGGAAGCCCAGGGTGAAACACTGGGTCAGATGAACCCCTTGCACTGTAAGTCCTCCAACTGTACCCGTAGCTCTCGAATCTCGGCGGGGGCCATATGATATGATGGAGTCGATATTGGGGCTGTTCCAGGGTACATGTCAATATAAAATTCTACCTCTCTACGAGGAGGTAGCCCTGGAACGTCGTTGGGGAAGACGTCTGCAAACTGATCCACCACTGCAGGAAAACCATGACTTCGCACGTCAACTGCTCCTAGGATGAGGCTAGCCAACTGATGAGTGATGGGTTGTCCTCTCCTCTGCGAGAGTCCATCCAATGCTGCAAAGGCTCCCTTCTCGCTGGTGAAGGTGAACCTTCTCTCGTCGGTGCGTACACATCGCACCTTTCGCCTAAAACAGTCAATCTATGCATGGACCGTAGATAACCAATCCATGCCGAAGATACCGTCGTAAGTCCTCGACGCTGCTACAAGAAGATCCCAGTCGAAGATCTCGCCTCCTAGAGTAATCTCATACTGCTGGAACCAGTGCGTAATCATCGAGTGGGCTCTCGTAGGAGTCTCTAGCCGTAAGGATCGAGCCAACGGCTCTGTCGGAATCTCCGAGCTCTGAACAAGGGCAGCGGCTATGAAATAGTGACTCGCTCTTGTGTATATAAGTACTGCAGCAAGGGTGGAATAGACATAGATAGTACCTCGAATCATCTCGGGCACGCCGTGGTCGTAGGCCTCTGCTGCCTTGAGTTGGGCCTATCTCTGCCCACCAGCTCCCTGTGGTCGGGGTGGACCTCCTGGTGGTGGTGGTGGTAGATCCTCAAAGCGTCGCCCACCACATGCTGCTTGGCCATCTCCTCTGCCTTGTCCGGCTCCTCCCTGTGGACCGCCACGGTCGACCCTCTGCCTCTGCCTCGGTGGTACCTCAACCGTCTGTTGCTCCTCAGCACGGTGGGTCGGGCAGTCATGAGCCATGTGGCCCTGCCCGCCGCACGAGTAGCACTGTCTGCCTCTTGAAAGAATGACTCCGCACTGTGTGCCCCGCACTGCTGAGCCAGTTTCCTGAGGTCGTATGCCTGAGGGTCTGGTCTACCTGGACCCATGAGTCATCCGTCGACTGCCTACTGCAGAAGACCCTACTACGTGCCGCCCTGCGGTGGGTCTCGGCGCTGGTGTAGACTCATCAAGAAAGCTCTCGATCAAAAGGGCCCGCTCCAGTACTCCTGTCTGAGTCGGAATGCTGAGGGAGATCAGCGATGCCCTGATCTCGTGTATCAATCCTTGCTGAAAGGTCTGGGCCCGGAAGAATGGGTCCCGTACCATGTCGGTCGAGTAGCGCGAGAGATCGGTAAATCTCGCCGAGTACTGAGCGACCATCATGCTACCCTGTCGCAGCTGAAGAAGCTCCTGAATGCGCATCGCACAGAGGGTGGATGGGATGAACTCTGAGCGGAAGAGGCTTGCAAAGTCTTTCCAGAGTAGAGATGCCTCATCGTGCACCTGGAGCATCAAGCTCCACCATCGGCCCGCTGCTGCGTGCAGTAGGCTCGCAGCGAGGATCACCATGAGGTCTGCTGGTGTCCTCACTAGCCTGAAAACTCATACGACTGCCTCCAACCAGTCCTCTGCTGCCTGGGGGTCCATCTCCCTGTGGAACCTGGGCGGTTGTTGGTGCTGGAACTCATGCAGTGCACTAAGGCGATGTGCATCCTCAACGGCTGGTGCTGGAAGCATCGACGACTCGGCGGGTAGAGATACCGCCGGTGCCACTGCTGATAAAGGGCCCTGCACCGAGGCCTCGTCGCTCGGTGGGTTGTAATCACACTCGACTCTCGGAACCCTTACTGGCTGCCATCGTGGGGCCATCCTGAAAAGAAAACAGGTGCGTCATGGTCAGAACAGTATACCTGGTGAGCTGATACAAAGTAATCACAAAGAAAACTTGAAACACACATGCAATCAATGTTTTCGTGCATTAAGTCGGAAATCAGAATTCAGGGTCCTGGTGTACGGATACGTCGGCCGCCGCACCAACACTGGACTCCCTAGACTGATAACCACACTCAATATAGTAAACACTATTGATTCACATAGAAATGATCAGAGTCCGCTGTAGAACCGCACTCCTCTGATACCAATTTGTCACGACCCGTCCTCCGGGCCCGTGCCATGACTACCCCAAACCCGCCTTCCATTGGCCAGGAGCTGGCGACTAGCACCAAGGTGTAAATCCCGGAAAATGGAAGGCATTTACTTTGTAATGTAAACAAGAACCACAGAGTAAGAAAGATGAAAAAGTAAACACTAAGTAAAAACTGAGTACAACTGTTAGTGCAGA
This sequence comes from Viscum album, assembly GCA_963277665.1. Lineage (NCBI taxonomy): Eukaryota > Viridiplantae > Streptophyta > Magnoliopsida > Santalales > Viscaceae > Viscum > Viscum album. Next base: position 1,608,146,086 of record OY728121.1, read on the forward strand.
AAGTAAGTGGGCCCGTATACAAACCCAAACTGAAAGTAAAGTACAACTCGAAAAGGAAAACAGCAACTGAAAAGTAAAAGACGCTACGCCGAGCTGTCCACTGGAAATCCCACCTAAATGGTGGGTACAGATAGCTCCACTGCTCCTCGGGCCCCGCCGTCTACTCCGAGTGCGTCCCGCCCAGTGGTCCACCTCCAGTTACCGTCCTGCTCTGCAAGCCTCAACCACGATCAACGATGTCCATCGTCTGCAACAAACACAACGTAGTGCGGGCATAGCCCATGTAGGGGTGAGTATAAGCTACTCTGTAGGGACCCCGAGACCCCCAAAGGTCTCCTAAAATCCAAAAAGGATAAACCACAAAGGAAAGATACAATCACAAAGTAACAACCGACACTGCTTAGGTATATGCCCATACATATACCTAAGTCATCAATTCAAGTACGCTCCAACCTCCGAGCCCAAGTACAACCCAGTCCACACAAGAAAGTATACGTATTCCACACAGGAAAGCAAGACGTAATCCACACAGGATAGCACAACACAATCCACACAGGAAAGCAAACAGTTTTCAGCTCACACAGGTATACTTCTTCGTAAGACGATAGAGATGATCACTGATCCATCTAAGTCGTCAGACCCACAAAGGATCGAGAGGTACTGACCCCCGCAAAGACCCACACAAGATCGGACCCACACAGGATCTGTAGGCACTGGCTCACACAGAACCGCTGAGCGCTGACCCACACAGGATCGGACCCACATAGGATCGGTAGCACTGATCCACATAGGATCGCTGAGAGATGTAGTCGTCGCCGTCGAATCCACTGAGGATATCTGTACAGTCGTCATCATCACAGTAGCAGTCACAGCCAGCTCTAGGGTTCCCACATACAGCAAGCTCATTTGGGAGGGTCCGCTCCACGAGCCGAGAGGCTGATACATCAACTGATACATAGTCCAGAGTTGATGAATCCAAAAGTTCTGTATCATCAACAGGAACTCAACGTCGCAGACGGCGCGTCAATCGGACGCCCGGTCTGAGAGTTATTGACTTTTTCGTCCCAGGTGCCCGGTTGGTTTTTAAGGAAAAACCAACCCGACCATACTCCACCTGCGTCCAAACCTCGGTCGGTGTATGCCAAAAGATCTGTCTCACTATGAGGAACATATCAAAGTCGACGGCATGTCAATCGGACGTCCGTACCTCAAGATATGAGTGTTTCCGCTCCGAGGTCCTGTTTGGTTTTGTGTACGAACCAACCCGGCCGAAAAAAAAGTATTCCGAAACCTTGAGTGCGATATGTCGAAACGACCGTCTCGTTCTAAGGATCGGCTCGCCGCTGACAGCGCGTCGATCGGAGGTCTGTAGCCCGATTTATGGGCAATTGAACCCAATCAGTCCGAAAACGGGGGTTTTGGTCCCGGACCGACCCGGCCCGAGACCCCCCGGTCAGCCCGAACCGGGTCGACCCGCCCCGGTCCGGGTCTGCCCGGCCCGACGCGGCCCGGCCCTGCGCGGCCCGGCCTAGCAGAATGGCCAGGCGCCGGTTCGTCTGGGCACAGCGCGCCCAGCGCACTGCCACCTCGGCCTTCGGTCGAGCTGTTGGAAAAAGGGGGGCACCTGCCCCCCTTGAGTAATCGCCCCCCCCCCCCCATTTATGGGGGGCCATTTGAAGCCGGTCGGGGGAATTTAATTCCCCCGGCTCCTCCCCTTTACGGTAGGCCCAACCTGGCCGGCCGACTCCTTCTCAACGGGACCGACGATGGCCGGTCCCCATCCCGTTCCGACACCGGCGGCCCGGTCTGGCCGCCGGTCACCTTGCTCCGCCGCGGCCCGGATCCGGCCGCGGCCCTTGTCGTCTAGCGCGGTGCGACGGCACCGCGCCCCTCCGCCGCCGCCACACTCCGGCTGCGGCGCCTTCGATTTTCTTCGACGTGGCGCGATGGCGTCGCGTTCTTAAACTTCTTTCCATGGCACGGTGCGACGGTGCCGCGCATTTCCTTCCACATGAATCCGTGTGGTGCGACGACACCACATTCTCCCGTACCAACCACAAGGAACCAACACAAAAAAAAATAAGGAGGAGGGTTGGTCGTTTTTGTGCGGTCCGACCCCCTCACGTTATTAGATAACAAATGGTTTAAATCCACAAAGTTCGTCAAGTTGGTATTCACGAACAAATAAAACAAATAAAACCCCTACCTCTGTTCCGGAACGGTGTTCGTCAACGAGTCGTGGAAGATGAGCGTCACGAAGGTCAGGCGTCGCGGAAAATGAATGTCGACATCGCGAAGCAAGGATTCGAAGTTGTTGACGGAGATTTCTTCGTGGAAAACCATCGCGGAAGAGACGACGCGGAAGAAGAACTTCGCGTCATGGATACGGCGTCGTGGAAGAACCGTGTTCTTCGGTGGAGAAGTTCTTTGTTGAAGAACGGTGTTCTTCGCGTTCTTCGTCGAGGTTGAAGAAGAAGAAGACTTCACACTTCCCAATCCACTCAGGGTGGAAAAAAATCTAACAATAATAAAATAAGACCAAGTCTTAATTTATTAACACAATCTATCCTTTTGAATTTCAAGAGTTTGAAATTAAGTAACTCACTTTATTAATTATAAAAAGTTGTCAAAAATTAATTAAAGTGAGTTAATGGGGAGTTAGGAAAGTGAGGGGTTAAGAGGGGTTAGGGAGTTTAAGGAATTTGAAAAGGTGGGGGGTTCGTGTGGGCCCCACCCTTTCAAATATCCACACATGGGAAGTTGGGTGGATGTGGGCCCACCACCAACTTCCCATGGGAGAATTTAACCACAAGACATGAAATAAAATTGATTCAACAATTTTATTTACTTTTTTAATTAAACCCCCAAAAAAATTAACTTCTTCTCCCGCACAAACACAACTAGAGTAAAGGTTCCCTTAAGCGATTACCGGCGTTGCGAGTTCATCGGTGCCATCAGATTTCAATTCCGAGCACCAGTTCAAATGATAGGAAAACCCGCTCGTTCGTTCACTGAACGTACTCGAGCCAAACTTCGGAAATTGATTCCGGGCACTCCGGGCCTCGGACTCAAGTGCCGTCAGAAACCACGTTCTTGTAAAATCCCAAAGAAAATTAAGAAAAAATTTCCCTTGAATTTTACAGGTCTTTACAGTTTTGCAATATAATTAAGTTGTTATGGATTTTGTAATAATCATTACATTAATTATATAAAAAATGACATTAATGAGTTTTTAAAATCAATCAATATTTTATTAAATGATAAAACAGTCCTAAAAATATAATATTTGCCCAAATGACATATATGATGTTAAAACTAAAATTAATGATCCATTTTGTGTTTCTTGGAGTTTTATAGTAAATATATTAACCATATAGTATGAATATTAAAGAAGACATGGTAAAAGTTAAATAAGTTAACAAAGGGTTCAGAAAAAAATATAAAGATAAAAAAATAACCAATACTTTTACAATTATAATTGGATAATTTTATTTCTACATATATTAATTTTATATTCTTATTTATTTTTTTTTGGAACTTTTGAAAATGAAAATCATTTTATAATAAAATAATGATTTCAAACTTTCAGAAAGAGCCCTTCTTCCCTCTAAAAAAAGACCATCCCCTCTAACGCTTTACTCACACCTCTCAAACTCATTGGATTATCCAAACTCTACCCCACTAATATACCATAATCCCTATCCTCCACCTATAATCCTTTTCATATGTATATGAAAATTCAACGGATCCCTTAGGCTCAAATCAAAAGAAGTTACCCGATTTAAATGTAACATCTTCTCTACTGTTCTTTACTTTTTTACTAATTATTCACTCCAAATTCTATTGTTTTTATTTTTTTACATAAATACAGTAGAATAATATATATAATATTATGTTTTTAGGATAATTACTTGAACTACACTTACACACACCTCCATCTAATGGATATGAAATTACTATTTCTGTGGACGACGAACAACTACCTCATGAAGTGATGATACTTCAATTATCTCATACCACCTCTCATGGTGGACAATATGATAGAACAATATTTATATGTGAAATATATTATATTTATATTTTATATATTATTTTATATTTTTCATTTATATCATACCATTATGGTTTCCATAATAGGTAAATATGATAATTTCATTTGAGAAAATGCAGACTACCGCCCCTCAAAGTGATATGACTCATACATACCATACATGGAACATATAAATGATGGTGTTAATGAACGTATGTAACATGTATGAAATATTATATTATACTATAATAATAATAAACCTATTTATCATTTAGTTTTAATTCCTTAAAAAATGAAAAAGAATGAAATGAAAGTAGCGTTTAAACGTACGTACGACTTACCATCTCCATGAATGGTGCATTTCATTTTCATATATCCAAATGATATAGACCATTATAAATACATATATACTGGATATATATGATATATATGAAATATAAATCAGGTATATAATTCTGGAGATAATGGAATTTTGACCACATGGAAAAATTTTAATTATAACAAGTAGAATTTTGACTCAAGTTCTGAAAATCAACAAAATGTTCGATATGAACTCAAAAAATTAATTAATTTTTATATAAAGGTAATAAGTTATATTAAAGAAATAATAAACATGAAAATTGTTCTTAATGATGTACAAATTAACTTATGTTTATTATTCAGGAATAACAAGGAAAATACAAGACATGTCGGACTGGAGGTATGGGGTTTTCATCTCACGTTTTATTCCCATGAGATTCATGCTATATTTTCCGCTAGATTATTTTTTGGGTGTATTTACTTCCAATGATTCTATTATTTGTGTAATATAATTTAATTTATGGGTATTTACATCTTCATTTTATGATCATTATTTCATGGGGGTGTATGTTCCATAAGTTACCAAATCGGGAAGGGAACTTCTTATCACAATTTCCATTATTTGGATTACTCTTATAATTATTTGTTATGCAATGATATGATTCTGTGAGAAATAAAATTTTTATTATATCTTATATTTATGATTTCTTTATGTTTATTTATATTTAATACACATAATTGATCTATTTAATTTATAAAATCATTTTTGTAAGGGATCATTTCACCCTCCTCTTTTAGTCAAAGAATTATATTATGTTATGACTTTAATTTCATTTTTTCATATGTGGGGTTATATTATTCAATATCCTTACTAACGTAAATTTTATGTCCATGTGATGAGATACCGTATTTTCTCTCATTATCTCATTCTCTAAATATTTATGTGACGTCGTTAAGATGTTACATTTTCCTAAGGGAACTTCTAAACCAAATTTCCATTCTTTGGGTTAAAATTTTTCTTCTAGATTATGTCACACTATGTTTATGTTTGGAATCACTATTTATTTATATTGTAATTTTCGTGTCCCTTTGTCTGTATATACTATTTATACAGATAATATCCCCATTGAAAAAGTATTACATCATTCATACACAATTTATAAGGGAATTCGTCCCAATCTCTTTTCATTGAGGCATATTTTGATGTATACACAACTTTCTTTTATTCGGTGTATAAACCCTTTGGAAATTTAATTACATTAAAAGGGAATATTTTTCTACTTAAAATTCTACTAAATGAAAAAGGGAATTTTTTATTTTTATTATATGCGATGACAATGGCCTTTCCACCACTGCAAGCATTATTTCATATTGGGATTCCTTAGCAAGCCTAAATGTTTATTAATGGAAAATAAATACCATATACTCCTTTTATGTATTTGGGTATTGAAAATGGTTTTGAGAAGACACTGATTATTTCAATATCTTTAAATAATATATTGTGATTGAAATGTAGAAATGTTATCCTTCCTTTATACTTATTTTATGTGTAATGAATATATTGTGGTTCTTGGGCATTGTTTATGTATATAGGTGGTTCTATGATAAAACTAGGGTTGGTGAGCTTGATATTGCTCTCTAATGCATTGAGTAACATGAACCAAGTAAATGATAAGGTTTCTATTAAGTGGTTTAGGTAATATACAATGATGGGTATTCCAAATGTAACTCCCTATATAGATGTGAAAGATACAATGTAAGTATGATATGTATGCCACAAGTTACTTTTATGATTTATGATTTCTGTGTGTTATTCATAAATTTTATGATTTCATAAGCTATGTTAAAGAGCTTATGTTTTGTATTCATTGACTAACTAATGTTTTATTTCTTTATTTTGTAATATTTACTGAGCTTTTTAAGCACATACCATGTTTTTGAAATGTTTTTCACAGTGTATAAGGTAAGGTAAGAGAAATGAATAATAAAGAATATTTCTATCATGAACAGAATTCCTGTTTTATTTTTTATGATTTTTTATTTTATGTATATAATGGATACTATGTAGAAGTGTCTACTTTGTAATATTTGAGATTTAATGTAATTGTTTTGTCCAAATTATCTACAACCCTAAACCTAAAAAGATCCTCGATGTGAATTATTTACTTAATACGAAATTATGTAATGTTTAAGGTTGGGGCCTTATAGTTTGTATCAGAGGTTAGATTAGATAACTTTAGAGTTAGGGTGTTATTTATGCATAAGTTTCAAAACCTAATGGTTAAAATATTAGAAATAGTAATATTTATTTAAGAGGTGATAAATAGTTATTACAGTTTGGGATTAAAAATGGAAATCATTAGATAACCTTTGAGGATAAAATATGTTGTGGTTATTTTTGAGGATTCAACACATTTTTTGGAATGTTATAAAATTATATAATTTTTTAAAAAGGACAACACACAGACCATGTGACATCCCGTCGCATGGTACGAACCTGTGCGAATCGAACCCACTTCCAAAGTGTGACTGAGTTTTGTCGCCTACCCCTGGTCTACATGAAGTCCCTAGTTAGTATGAAAAATTCTTTTTTACTTAAATGATTTAATAGATACAGAATAAGTTGATTTTGGGAATTTATGATTTATCAAATTTATATCTATATTATAGGAAAATAATTTGGTGATTATGTGATAAAGGTTATTTTGGAAGACATTCTCTATTTTTGGGAAACATTATATGCCTAAGGATAATAGAATTCTATGGGATTTCATTTGAGGAGTAACGATGGGATTTAATTTTGGATGAATCTATGTTTTTATTGTGGACTTATAGAAATTTGAGTTTGTTATGGAAATGAAGAACCTATATTTTAGAATATGTGATTAGGATAATTACACTTCAGTATGAGAATTTAAGAGTGGTCGATGATATTTCAAGATAAATGTTAAGATTTAATATGGAAGAATATGTGATCAAATCCTTATAGATTTTGGGTCTCAAACTTAGTATAAATTTTTTTGAACAATTATAAGCACAATTGTTTATTGAATGGTATTTTATGAACAATGGGTATTTTTGTTCAATTTTGTAGAATATGAGTGGTATTTATTTTTATAAAGGGGTATCATTTTTGGGGATTATCTAAACATAAACTAACCATTTTTGTTTTGGTTAATTTCTAAAGACAATGGAAATAAATAGTTCATCTTTTCTAGATTTTCTAATTCTCTAGATGTTGATTCTAGCCCTTTTGATGTGACCAAGTCATCTAGAATACTAATCATTTGGAGAAAATATGAGTTTGTGGTAGAAATTTAGTAAAGGATGAATGTATAGATGACAAGTATGTATGATTTGGATGTTCTTAGTCAAGATCATAAAAAATACATAAAATTTATGAAAAGGAAATTAAAAAAAACGTTGTCCGTTTAATATTCCTAATGGGGAATCAAAGTCAATTTAACCTATCACATGTTTTTTATTTTATGGTGGTTAATTTTATCCTGATCATGATTTCTATCACTCTCCATCAGAACATGACACATAGTTTCTCCTCCATATCCATGTTTTTTATGGAATCCTAGTATGTGTTATCTCGGGTGACCTTTGTACTTCTCTTTCTTTCTTTTAAATTGATATTTTTATTGACTCTTTTTCTGATGTGGGACATTCAATGATGTTTCCAAGCCTAATTTTAAAATTACGAGGACCTAAATTTCAAAAGGTTGAAAGAGGTAACGACCCATGTATTTATAGAATATGAAATTTGTATATTTATTAATATATTTGAATTAAATATTAACTTTACTATAAAGGGGATTCTATGTATAATAGAAAACTCAACTTGGAAAAAATAGTTTCATTCAAATTTTATGTTGCACTCAACTTTTTGTTATATCGAGAAATAATATAACAATATTATTATTTTAAATGGTAGTTAAATCCTAGCCATTTTATTGGCGGGAATGAACAGAACTAACCATATTATTATTAAACATATTTTTAAATGTTTTTACATTTATCTAATAAATTTTAGAGGCTTAAAATAATAATGAATCAAATTTAAAGCATGAATACTCTAATATTCATTAAAACATTGATTCACCGCTTTTTGATGGAGAACCCATTTTAAATATAGTTTTTTTCACTCTTATATGTTCTATTTGAAAAAATAAATTATTATTTAGTATCAAGTCATCAAAATTTACTTTAGATGATATTTTGGTATTTTATTGATATAGTTCAGTTGTTAATGAGTAGTGAAAAATACTTCATTTTAAGTCAAAACTGTATTTTCATCTGATTTATTTATATTGTTATATTATATTTGTAAATGGATTAAAAATTTAATTAGATTATATTTTTACCATTTATTCCAATGATGGCCATTGGATGAAATTTCACATTTAAATTGTACATAAATAAATGTCCATCTTTTGGTAGTTTTAATTCATAAAAACACGCTTTATGGTTTTCACAACGAAAATTAATTTTAAATTTAATAATTCAATTTCTATGTTTTGAACTTGGTAAAATAGATATAATTTTTGAATTTATAATATCAAAATACTCATAGGGTGAATTTTTTGTATTTTTCGGAAAAAATTTAATTTTTTATGAATAGTGAAAAATAATGAATAGTACTTAAAAATAGACATTTTCATTTAAAAATAATTTTACCGCTTCTGTGAATTGAATTTAAAAAATTTGACATACATGTTTGTCATCAGTAAGTAAAATTTTGTTCAATATGATGAAGATAAGTTTTTGTGTATAGTATCTTTTGAATTTTATTTATCACGGTTAAAGATAAATAATGTAATTCAAGGTAAAAATAAAATTATAATAATATAAAATTGTCGTAAAACTTGTCCTAACCTTATTGGACATGTCATGGGCGACCAAGAAAATCCTTGGGAATGACTTTTAGAAATCTACTTGGGTACGATAATGACATTTAAAACTTTTTATTTAAAGTAAAAATAAAAATATCATAAACATGAATCTTTTTACTAAAATAATTTTAATGTGGTGTTATATAATTACTATATTAGACAATAAATATTAAATATAAAGATTAAAATATTTCCTATATAATTTTATTTTATTTATAATTTTTATTAATCTTATAAATAAATTTTTTTATGACACAATAATGATGTAATGATTACCTCATTAATGGATGTTTTAAATAATTGAGATTATAAACATTAAAATAAATTTATTTTGAAACTTTTTATGCCATCCACAAATTTTAGAGATGACTATGCCTTTTTATATTTGAAATAATTATGGGTTTTCTAAATAATTACATTGGTTTGGATTTTTTGAAAATGTCATGTTATGAATAGTATAACAATTGACATAAACGAGTTTTTAAATAAATCAATATTTTATTAAATGATAAAATAGTCCTAAAATATAATATTCATAAAAATTACATATATGATGTTAAAAATGTCATTAATGTTCCATTTTGGGTCCCTTATAATTTTTTATTAAATATATTAACCATATATTGTGAATATACAAGAAGACAATGTAAAAGATAAATAAGTTAACAAATGGTTAAATAAAAATATAAGGAATAAAAAATATCCATAACTTGTCAAATTATTATTTAATTATTTTATTTCTAATTATACTAATCTTATATTATAATTTAATGAGTTATTCATCTTTTGAAACTAAAAATCATTTTACAATAAAATAATGATTTCAATCTTTCTTAAAGAGCCCATCCTCCCACTTATAAAAGAGAATCACATCAAACACTTTAAAAAAACCATTGAAGCCACTTGTCTCATCCAACCTCTTCCAAAATAATCCTCCAAAACCACTCTCATCCACCTACAATCCTTTTCCATCAAATAAGGAAATTCAAGAGAGCCCTTAGGCTCTAATCAAAAGAAGTTACCCAATTTAAAGGTGACATCTTCTCTCATTTTCCTTCCATTTATTCTTATTATTCACTCCCTATTCTATTCATTTTCTTTTATGAACTAACAAAAAACTATCCTCAATATAATAGTATTTTTTTTATGATAAGTAATATAACTACACATACACACACCTACATCTAATCGACATGAATATATTGTTTCTGTGGATGACGAACAACTGCCTCACGAAACAATGATTGTTCAATTATCTCCTATAGCCTTTCATGGTGGCCATTATGATGAAACATTATTTATATGTGATATATATTATATTGATATTGTCTCTATGATTCTGTATTTTTCATTTATATAATACCTTTATTATTGCCATAATGCGTAAATATAAAAATTCAATTTGAGGAAGCGGGGACTTCCGCCCCTCAAAGTGATATGACTCGTTCACACCATACATGGAACGAATAATGTATGGTGTCAATGAATATATTTAATTCATATAAAATATTATATTATAATTTAATAATCATATATTTATGTATCATTTTGTTTTCATTCCATTAAAAATAAAAAAAATTAAATGAAAGTTGCATTCATGTGTGCGTACGGCTTACCTTCTCCATGAACAGTGCATTTCATTTTCCTATATTAAATTGAAATGGACTATTATAAGTACATATATTCTAGATATATATTATATATATAATATGTAAAGCTTGAATATAATTCTTAAAATAATGGAATGTTTACCACATGGTCAATTTTTAGTTATAAAAAGTTTATTTTTTACTCAAGTTATGAACATCAACAAAATATCCGATATGAACTCAAATAAATATCTAATTGTTATAGAAATGTAATAAGTGATATTAAAATAATAATAAAAATGAAAAGGGTTATTAAGAAAGTATAAATTAACTTAATTTTATTATTTAGGAAGAATAAGGAACATGCAAGACATGTCAGACTTGAAATAAGCAGTTTTCATATAACAATTTATTCCCGTGGGATTTATGCTATATTTTACAATAGTTAATTTTTTAGGTTTATTTAATGCACATGATTGTATTATTTGTGTAATATACTTTTATTTATGGGTATTTACATCTTCATTGTATGATCTTTCTTTCACGGGGTCATAAGTCACCAAATCGATAACGAACCTTCCTAACCCAATTTCCATTCTTTGGTTAAATCTTCTAATTCATTGTTATATCATGCTATGATAGTGTAAAAAATAAATTTTGTTCTCATATATTTAATTTATAATTTAGTTATGTGTACTTATAGTGAATACAACTAATCAATCTATTTTATTTACAAAATGATTTTTGAATGTGATCCTTTAACACCCCTCTATTAGTCAAAGCCTTATTTTATGTTATATCATTTAATTTACATATTCATATATTGTGATATATTCTTATATTTTATTATTGTAGTAAATTTTATCTCCAAGTGATTAGATACCCTTTTTCTCTCATCAACTCATTTTATGAATTTTTATGTGACGCCGTTAGGCTATCAAATTTTCATAAGGGAACTTCTTAACCCAATTTCCATTATTTGGGTTAATATTCTACATCTTGAGTATGTCATGATATTATTATGTTTTGAAGAACTATTTAATTATTTATGTTGTAATTTCCACTTCCCATAGTATGTGTATACTGTTTATACACATAATCTCCCAATTGATAAATTGTTACGTCATTCATACTAACATTGTATGGGACTTCGTCTCAATCTTTTTTCATTGAGGCATATTTTGATTTATAAACGACTTTCTTTTATATGGTGTATAAACCCCTTTGTATTTTAATTAAATTCAATATAAAAATTTATCTACATAGCATTTAACTAAACAAAAAAATGAATGTTTATTTTTAATGTACATAGACAATGACCATTCTATCGTTGCAAACATTATTTCAAATTTGGATTCCTAAACAAGACGAAATGTTTTTAAAATAAAAAAATAACCATATACTCTTTTAATATATTTTGGTATTGAAAATGGATTTTAGAAGACAATGATTATTTCAATATCTTGAAATGATATATTGTGATTGAAATGTGGAACTATTATCTTTCCTTTATTCTTGTTTTTTGTGTAAAGAATATGTTATGGTTCTTAAGAATTGTTTATGTATACAAGTGGTTCCATTATAAATATAGGGTAGGTTAGTTTGATATAGCTCTTTAATACATTGGGTAATGTGATGGATGTGAACATCAATGTTTCCCTAAATAGATTTATGGAATATACTATGATGGGTATTCCAAACATAACTCCCTATGTATCTGTGAAATATAAAATGTAAGTATGATATGTATGCCACAAGTTACCTTTATGATTTATGATTTATGATTTTTGTGTGTTATTCATAAATCTAATGATTTAATAAGGTAATTTAAAGAGCTTATGTTTTTTATGTATTAACAGACTAATGTTTTCTTTCTTTATTTTATTACCCATATTGATATTTTTATTGTCATCCCATGTTTTTGATATGTTTTTTCAATGGGAATAAGGCAGGGTAATAGCAAGGAAGAATTCAAGAATATTTATATCATGAAAATAAATCTCGTTTTCTTTTAAGAGTTTTTATTTTACAAAAAACAATTGATACTGAGTAGAAGTTTCTACTTTCTAATATTTGATATGTAATTTTATAGTTATGGCATAATTATCTAAAACTATGAACCTAAAAAGATCTTCAATGTGAATTATTAAATTAATTCAAGATTGTTTAATGTTTAGGGATCATGACTTATATTTACAGCTTCAATGTTACCAAATCTGTAATAGATATTTTTCACAAATTTCATTCTTTGATACATTTGTTATGATAGACACCTATCTTATTTTATGATGTGTGTATACTTATCCTTTGAAATGATATATCATTAATCAGTATGTTATCATGATGTTTAATGTTTCATTTAATGTTATTCATTCATGGGGATTATCATTCAATTGTTTCAAAGTGGTCTGTGACACATTAGAATGGTTAAAGATTACATTTCTCATTAATGTTTTTATTGACATTTTAAGGTATTTACATTAATTAAAGTCAAAAAAATCATGTTGTTACTTATTCTAAAATGGGTATATCTTGAAATAATACTATCCTAATTTGTTCTCAATATGTATTAAGGTGGTTTCAAATAGAATATTATGAAACTGAGTTCTTTTCAATGGGTTACATGTGTTCCAAAGAGATCATTATGAAACCCATTTTTTTCATGGGTTAATCATGTTTCGAAGAGATTATTATAGAACCAATTTCTTTTAAATAGTTTAATCTTATTATTAAATGGTTTATAGTTTATTACAATACATTTAAAATTAAATTCAATAAATTATATGTGATTATTTTGAAATTGTACTTGAACATTTGATTAGGGATTCCATAGTAAACCATTGATCGGTGCTTCTGTGATAAATTGGTGATGGGTGGGTCCGTGATAAATAAATGATGATTGGTTACATGACAAACCAAATTTGGTTGAGTCTATTATATCACAATATTACATTTCATATTGAAGATTACTATATGAATATTCCATCTATAATTGTAATTGTAATGGTGAAGTGAATATGATTTATCAAGTGGATACATGTTTTCATTATGATTTATATGGGTTTATAATGTTTCTAATGATTTTATTTGATATCACTTGGATCATGATTATTGATTCTTATGAATATAACATTTTCTATTTTTTTCCTATTTGATGATCCACGTATTTATGAGTGTGAGTTCTTTCATTATTAGCTCATGTACTTTGATTACGTCATTATACCCTTATGAAATCTTATGCTCATTGATGTCATTTAATTGAAAATGCATATGTTAACCATTAATAAGAATATAATCCCAACATTATTATGTTTTTCCCAGGAATATAAACAATGACGTTGAATAATTTATGTCTATAAGGTGTTTCATTAAATTTATGATGATGTATTAATGTGAAAAATAAAAGCTGTGTTAAGTTTTAAGAATGCTTATTTAATGTCATGTCAATTATTTATGATGGAGTTTTTCCTAACTCTATATAACTATAAATTTAAATGTTCCTCTATAACTTAAATGAAAACATATTCTTTTTGATTTTTTAAGGTTTAGATGAAAAATTTGGGTCATAGTTATCTACAATAACACAAAAAATATAATGTTATGGAATTTTGTACATGATCCATGAGTGGAGGGTTTTGGATATTATATACCATATTAAAGTCCCCACACTAGAATATCAGAACATATACCTCTGAAATTTAGTAATTAATTTATCCCATTCTCCCCCATCATCTACTAACATACCAACTCTTAGAATTTCACATTCTTGCATTGGATGTAACTTATCACCACCCCCTACTGTGAGTCCTCTAATGCTCAAGGTATCTCAATATTCCCCAACATTGCTTGATTTTAAGCCTCATATTCATCCTCATAATCCTTAGGGATGGAAGTCAATATAAATGGTGGTATAATGGAAAATATATGATGAAAAGTTATAAAATTCCATCAATTACAAGATCATGTTCAATAATGAGTAATCTACTGTGTTTTCAAGAAAATTCATATCTCAAAATTTGATCATGAAAATAAGTCAACAATATGATTTTATATAATGAATTTCTATAACCTATATAAACCCATGAATTACATGATAAACGATTTTATCCATTAGTAATTAATAATTGTACTCCTCACCAGCATGTTATTTACCACATCCATTGTTAAGTATACTACTGTAGTTGGATGAATATACTTTCCATTAATTTTAATTGTTAAGGTCCTAACAACTATGTAACATCCCAAGTAAATAAAAAATAATACATTTTAATAATTATTAATTTTTGTGAATTAAATATTAATTTTAATTCAATGGGGTTTCTATGTTCGATGGTGTACCCGATATGGAACAATAGGTTTCTTTGAAATATTCCGTTGCACACAAGGCTCCGTCATACAAAAAAACATTAAAATAATATTATAATTTAAAATGGAAGTTAACGCCTGGCTTTTGTAATGGGTGGATTGAACAGAACCACCTAAAAAATTATTATACATGTTTTTTAAATGATTTTACATTTATCCAATAAATGATAGAGACTTAAAATGGGAATTAGTATAAATTTAAGCATAACTACTCTAATATTCTTTAAAAGTTTGATTTACCGCCTTTTAATGGAGAACCCTCTTTAATTATAATTTTGGTCACTTTTATATGATTTATTTTACAAAATTAAATTATTCTTTAGAATCAGGGCATCAAAATTTATATTTGGTAAATTTTTTGGTATTTTTCTGATAAAATCCATTTTTAATGAATAGTGAAAAATAAATTATTTTAATTCAAAACTGCCTTTTAATCTAATTTATTTGCATGTTTAGATTAAATTTTTAATTGGTTTTAAGATATAATTAGATTAAATTTTTACCATTTCATCTAATTTGTGTCATTGGAAATAATTTCACTTTGAAATTGTACATAAACAACTGTCAATCTTTTGATTGTTATTATTTTTAAAAACACGCTTTTTTTACAACGGGAATTAATTTTAAATTATTTAATGAAACATCTATCCGTTGAATTTGGTAAAAGAGACATATATTTTTAATTCGGAAAATCAAATATATCTTAGGCTGAATTTATTTTATTTTGCTGAAGAACATCATTTTTTGATGAATAGAAAAAACACTAAATAGTTGTTAAAAAGAAAATTTTTTATTTATATGAAATTTTACAACTTCTGTGATTTTAATTTCAAAAATCCAAAATACATGGTTGTTATTTTTAAGTAAAATGTGGTTCAATAAGATGGAAATATTTCTTTAGTGAATAGTAACTTTTGACTTTTATTTACCACAGTTAAAGGTAAATAGGGTCATTAATGGTAAAACAATATTATAATAATATAAAATTAACTTAACATTTGTCCTAACATTATTGTATGAGTTATGGCCAACCAATAAAATCCTTGGGTGAGACTTTTGGCCATTTAAAGCCACATGGGTAAGATAATGATATTAATAACTTTTTATTTAAAGTAAAAAACAAAAATATCATAACCATGTATTGTTTTCCTAAAAAAATTAATGTAGGGTTATATAATTGAAATATTTCACTATATATATTCATTATATTTCTAAAAAAATTTCGTAAATTATGGAAATTTTTATAATATTAAGAAATTAAATAAAATAAATTATTTATGACACAATAATGATTTAGTGTTTACCTCATTAATAATTGACTTAAAAAAATAAGATTATGAAGATTAAATAAATAACCAAAACCTATCCAATTCTTAATGGAAGATTTTATTTAGACCATGAGTCATCATATCTTAGAATTTAATAAGTTTTTAAATTTTAGAAACTGAAAATCATTATATAATAAAATAATATTTTCACACTTTCCTAAGGAGCCCCTACACAATTATAAAAAGCCATCATCTCCAACCCATTACTCACACCTCTCAAGCACCATGGCTTGCCCAAAATCTGCACAAATATGATCTCAAGATCCCTCTCTTACTCTTAGTTGTCTTACCTTATTCAGAAGGGACCTCAAGAAACCCTTTTGGTTCAAACCAATGGGGTTACCCGATTTAAATGTAATGTCTTATGTTAAGTTATTTTGTTTAATTTTACTTTTTCAACACCCTTAACTCTTTTTATTCCTTTATTTTATAACAACAATAGTATCCTTAATATTATAGGTTGTTTTTATGAGAAGTATTATAACTAAACTTACACGCACTTCCATCTAATGGGTAATAACATATTTTTTTGTGGATGACAATCAAACGCCTCACGAAATGATGAATGTTCAATATTCTCCAACCACCTCTTATTGTATCCACTATAAGGGCACAATATTTATATATGATATATATTATTTTTAGTTTTTCTCTATTCTTCTGAAATTTTTATTTATAAAAATACATTTTTGCTTTCCAATATGCCTATATAAGATAATTTCATTTGAGGAAATGTAGACTACCACACACTCAAGGTGATATGACTCATTCATGAAATACATGTAACGTCTAAAGTATAGAGTTAATGAAATTATGTAAAATATATATCATATTATATTTTACTATAATTATAATATACCTATCTATAATTATGTTTTCATTCCATTAAATATGAATGAAAAATGAAAATAGCAATAATGCGTACGTATGTCTTATTATTTCCATGAACTATGCATTTCATTTCATACGTCCAAATGTTATGTACTATTTTAAATAAATGTATATAATGGATATATATGATATATATGATATATAAATCATGAATATCGTTCTTGATATAATGAACTTTTGACAACATGAACAACTTTAAATTTTAAGAAGTCCATTTCTAACTCAAGTACCAAATATCTACAAAACGACCACTATTAACTTAAATGTTTACATAATGTTTATAACATGGTAATAAGTTATATAAAAGTAATAATAAATGTGAAAATGCTTTTTATGAAAGTATAAATTACCTTTTGTTTATTATTCATAAGATTAAAGAATGAACGAGTCAATTCGGACACGATGTAAGGGGTTTCTTATCTCACTTTTAATTTTGTGAGATTTCCATTGTTCGCTACTTATTTATTGCATGTGGTGTATTGTGTACTGCCATTTGATATATATTATCGTGATTATATTTAATTTCATGTATTTATGTGATTCATTTGGTGGTTATTAACTTTTGGTCATATGAATCAATTCATTACAATGTTGTAAGGGTTTTCATCTCATTTTTTATTCTCGTGAGATTCAAGCTATATTTTCCACTATATCCTATTGTGTGGTGTATGTACTTACCATGATTGTATAATTTGTATAATATAATTTAATTTAAGTGTATTTACATCTTCATTGTATGATTCTAATTTCATGGGGTGTATGTTTTGTAAGTTACCAAATCGGTAAGTGAACCTTTCACCCTCCTCGTTTTGAAAGAGTTCTTTTTGTTATGTACTTTAATTTAAAATTTTTTATGTTTGGATATGTTCTACTATATCCTTGTTGTTTTACATTTTATTTCCATGTGATGAGAGACCCTTTTCTCTCACATCAACTCATTTTCTTAATTTTAATGCCATGCTGCTTGGTTGTCGAATTTCGGTAAGAGAACTTTTTAACCCAATTTACATTCCTTGTGTTAATATTCTAATTCATAATTATGTCATTCTATGATTATGGGTGAAATCGCTGTTTATTTATTTATGTTGTAATTTTCAGTCCCCTTTGTGTGGATATACTTTTGATACACATAATCATTCCATTGATAAATTCTCAATTCATCGATATGAACTAGATAGGAGTAATTTTAACTCAATTTCCATTCATTGAGTTTAACATCCATGTCATTGGAATTGTTTTCACAAAAACAAAATATATGGGAATATTATATTGTTGATTTACACTGAATATCCAATCATATTGAGTGTATTTATTTTTTGTCACACATTATTATGTAATTTATTTATCCGTAATCTAAGGATACCGTTTTTATAAGGGATTTCGTCCCAATTTACATTCCATTGAGACTTCATTGTTTTTATGCACCATCGACTCTTATATGGTGTATATACTATCCCTTGGCATACTATATCATTAATACTTTTATTCTCATGATATAATAATGTTCTAATTACATTTTATTCCTCATTTATTTGTTTTCAAGGGTCTCTCATTTTGATAAAAACCCTTTAACTAAAATATCAGTTCAAATGTTTTAAAATTGTATTCTTCTTAATATTTCTCATTATTTTCCATGTTTCTATAATGGTTTTTTTATTTATTTATATGTAAATAACTATTTTCAAATGATGTTTCATTTAAAAGTTTCAATGTTTAATGAGACACTATGATTCAAAATTATTTATATTAAATGTTTTAAACGGTTTTTCAAAATGGTTTGATAAAGGGTTAGTTATGTAAATATATTGAGATAATATATTTTGATAGAAATTTGGAAATATTTTCTTTCCCTTATGATTGTTTTATATGTTATGACTACGTTATAGTTCTTCATCATTTTTTATGAATACGGGTGGTTTCGTGATAAAACTAGAGTTGGTGAGCCCCAGATAGATCTCCAATGAAATGGTTAATGTGACGGAGGTAAACTCGAATGTTTCTCCTAAGAGATTTAGGTAATATACTGTGATGGGTATTCTAAATGTAACTCGCTACATAGCTGTGACAGCTACAATGTATGTATGCTATGGATGCCACAAGTTACCTTTATGATTTGTGTATACTATGTAAATCTTATGATTTCATGAGGAATGTTTAGTAGCCTATGTCATGTATATATTGATGAACTAATGTTTTATTTCTTTGTTTTATAACCATTACTGAGCTTTTTTATGATGATCCTAAGTTTTGAAATGTTTTTCACTAGACTTAAAGATGAATAGTATCGCAGATGGGATCAAGAAAAATTCATGCTGTGTAAAACATGGGACTAGACATGACACTTTTCTTCAAGAGTTTTTATTTTACAAAAAAATGGAAACAAAGTAGAAGTTTCTCCCTTGTAATTTTTGAGATGTAATATAATAGTTATTTCCTAATTCTCTAAAACTCTAAACCTAAAAAGATCTTCAATGTGAATTATTCATTTAATTCATGATTTTGTAATGTTTAAGGTCGGGTGTTTATAGTTGGTATCAAAGGTCAGTTTAGAAAACATTTGGGATTAGGAGTTTTCATTAAACACATGGTTAGTCTCTATGTCTATTATTTCAGTTAAATCTTGGTGTAAAAAAATTTAGATCAAGGAAGGTCATTTACAAATGGAAGGAGGAGGATCTCAAACGACATTCCAATCTCTTCCTGATGACATGCTTGTAATAATTATTGTAAAGTCATGTTCAGATGGTTGTGAAACATTTTCAAGCATACAACTCACTTGTAAGAAGTTGTTTTAGATTTCAAACACCTCCCCCATTCCTCGATATCATTGTAGATCATGGGTTGTATTTAATCAAATAGTATTTTCTCAATATTCTCATATTTTAATGAAAGGTAAATATTATCAAGGAATTTTCAAATATTCTACATTATCACAAGATTTTGAAGCATATTGTGATTTTTGAAAAAGGTTATGAAGAAAGAGCCCCTTAAAAAACCTATTTATATCTTCTTTTACAATATATCCTATCATCACATACTTATTGTATTTTAAAAAACCATTGATTTAATTTTTCAACTCAAATTCGGTCTAACGGTTGTATAAAAATCATGTTTTATCAGATTTTTTGAAATTATATGTCATACATGATTATTTTTCGAAACTGTTTTTTTGCAAACACCCATTTGAACCAAGTTGTACAAGGTGTAATTGGATGAAGGAACAAAATGATTTTGAAGAATCTATAAATCATTATTTCAATGCCTGGACCTTCTACCTATGTGAATAAGATGATGATGAAACCATATGGACACCATGATCAAGGTATGATGTTATTTCTATTGGGAGTAGTTTTATTTTATCATATGGAGGTGACAAAAATTACAATATATAATATGTTGAGGTCTTAATGTATTGGGAAGAAAATGAAAGTTATAAGAAAACCTTTTTGGTTAAAATATGTTAAGGTTATTTTTGTGTTTTTTTTAAAATGACAATATATATGATTGGTGACAACCCATCGCGTCCAGAAAGGCCATAGGAAGCAATCCCACAACTGAAGGGAGACAAGGGTGCATCGCCTACCATTTTCCTACATGAAGTACATGGTTTGTATGAATTATTATTTTAAGTTAAATGATTTTTTATATCACGAATGAGTTTATTTTTGGAAATTATGTTTTATCAAATGGATATCCATAATATAGGAAAATGATTTAGTGATAAAGTGATATAGGTTATTTTAGAAGATGTTTGCTCTTTTGGAAACATTATATGATTAAGAGATAAAGAATACTTTGGGATCACATTTCTGGAGTAATGGTTGAAATTTTATTTTGGAAGAATCTGTGTTTTTATTGTATAGATATGAAGATTTAGTTTATTTATGTAAATGATTAACCTATCCTGGAGAATACGTGATTAAGATAATTACTTTTTAGTACAAAGAATTAAGAGTAACTCATGTTATTTAGATATAACTGTTATTATTTATCTTGGAAGACAATGTGATTAAATCCTTATCAGATTTCGGTTTCAATCTTATTTTGGATTACATTGAATAATTTTATAGACAGTTGTTTATTGAATGGTCTTTGTTGAACTTTGGGTATTGTTTCACAAATTTTTGATATTAAGAGTAGTTTTTATTTTTGTAAAAGATTATATTTTTGGGGGATTGTCTTATCTTGTACAAATCATTTTTGGTTTTTTTATATTACTATAGACATGGGAAAAATATACTTCATATTTTTTGGATTATGTGATTCTATAGAAGTTGATTATAGATCTTTCAATGTGAAAAAGTCATCTTGAATACTCATCAATTAGAGAAAATGTGAGTTTGTGGTAGAAATCTAGTAAAGGATGAATGTATTCATGAAATGTAAGTATGTTTCCATATGATATTATTCAATCTCTTAAATAAATTCATCAACTTTATGAAAAGTAACTTAAAAGAAAAACATTGGTTTTTCACTTTTCCTACTAGGTAATCAAATACCGTTTAACCCATAACATGTTTTTAATTTTCTCATGGTTAACATTCTCCTAATCATGTTTTCTACCACATTCCATCAAACCTTAATGGTTTTTTTCTCTTATATATCCATCTTTTCCTACATGGAATCCTAGTATGGTCTATCTCGAGTGACATTCGTATTTCACTTTCTTTATTTTAAAATGATATTTTTATAGACTATTTTTCTAATGTGGGAATTTTAGTGATGTTTCGAAGCCCATTTTTAAAATTACGAGGATGCAATTTCTAAAAGGTGGGAAGGATGTAACATCCCAAGTAAATAAAGAATTATAAATTTTCATAATTATTAATATTTTTGAATTAAGTATTAATTTTTAAAGGGTTTTCTATGTTTTTTGGCATACCCGATACGCAACAACGGGTTTCTTTGAAATCATATGTTGCACACAAGGCTGGGTCATACAAAAAATAGTAATATAATATTATTATTTAAAATAGTAGTTAATGCCTAGCCATTGTAATATAGTGAATGAACAAAACTAACTAAAATTTGATTATACATGTTTTTTGAATGTTTTAACACTTATACAATAAATTTTATTGGCTTAAAGTGTGAATTAATCTAATTTTAAGCATAAATACTCTAATATTCTTTAAAATGTCGATTTACTGCCTTTTAATGGAGAACCATATTTAAATATAGTTTTGGTCACTTTTATATGTCATATTTGATAAAATAAAATTCTAATTTTGAATTGGGACATCAAAATTTAATTTGGTTAATTTTTTGGTATTTTTCTTATAAAATTCATTTTTTAATGAATAGTGGAAAATACTGTATTTTAATTCAAAAATGCCTTTTAATATAATTTATTTATATAGATAGATTATTTTTTTAATTGTTTATAAGGTGTAATTAGATTATATTTTTACCATTTAATCCAATTTTGGTCATTGTCGGTAATTTCACTTTGAAATTGGACATAAACAAGTGAAAATCTTTTTATAGTTATTATTTCTTAAAAAATGATATTTTGTTTTGACAATGAGAATTAACATTAAATTATTTAATGAAACTTCTATATATTGAATTGGGTAAAATGGGCATCATTTTTTAATTCTTAATATCCAATATATCTTTGGCTGAATGTTTTTTATTTTTATGGAAAACATCAATTTTTGATGAACAATAAAAACACTAAGTAGTAGTTAAAAAAGATTACATTTTTATTTAAATGAAAATTTACCACATATGTGAATTGAATTTCTAAAATATGACATAGATTTATATTATTATTAAGTAAAATGTGGTTCAATAAGATAAAAATATTTTTTGGTGAATATTATCTTTTGACTTTTATTTGCCACGGTTAAAGGTAAATAGGATAATTCAAGGTAAAAACAATAGTATAATAATATAAAATTACCTTAACACATGTAATAACCTTATTTAATGATTAAAGTCCAACCAAGACAATCATAGTTTGATACTTTTGGTCTTTGAAATCCACTTGCGTAAAATAATGATATTAATAACTTTTTATTTGAAGTGAAAATAAAAATATCATAACCATGTTTTGTTTTTATAAATAAATTTTAATGTGGGGTTATAAAATTGATATATTTGAATATAAATATTACTTAGAAATTTAAAATTATTTCCTAATTTATGTTATTTTTTTATAATATTTATACATCAAATAAATTAAATTATTTATGACACAATAATGCTGCAGTGTTTACCTCATTAATAAATGACTTAAATAAATAATATTATAATGATTAAAATAATATCCAAAACCTATCTACTTATTATTGGATGGTCTTATTTCGACCATGAGTAATCGTATCTTCTTCTTTAATAAGTTTTGGACCTTTAGAAACCGAAAATCATTATATAACAAAATAATACTTTCACACATTCCTAAATAGCTCCCCCTCCCCCTTATAAAAATCCCTCATCTCTATCCCATTACTCACACCTCTCAAGACCCTTGGATCATCCAAACGCTGTCCAAATATGCTCTCAGGATCCCTATTTTTCTCCTAGAAGCATTATCTTAGGAAGAAGGCCCTTCAAGAAACCCTTTTAGTTCAAATCAAAGGGAGTTACCTGATTTAAAGGTAACGGCTTCTCTTAAGTTCTTTTGTTTTATTTTACATCTCCAACACCCTAAAATACTTGTATTACTTTATTTTATTACAAAAAAACTATCCCCAATATACTAGGTTGTTTTTATGAGATTTATTCTAACTACACTTATACACACCTCCATCTAATTGGTAAATAACATATTGTTTTTGTGGATGGAAAACAAATGCCCCACGAAACTATGATTGTTCAATCTTCTACTACCACATATTTTGGTGGACAATATGATGGAAATTTATTTATATATTTTTTTTATTTTTTTATGCTTTCTCAAGGATTCTGTAATTTTTATTTACTAACATAACATTATGCTTTCTCATATTTGAATATATGATAATTTCTTTTGAGGAAGTGCGGACTACCGCCCCCTCAAGGTGATATGATTCATTCATGACATACATGGAACGCATAAAGGATGGTGTCAATGAAATTATCTTAAATATATATCATATTATATTATACTACAATTATAATATAATTATGTTTCATTATGTTTTCATTCGATTAAATATGAAATAGAAATGAAAGTAGCGTTCATGCATACGTACGGCTTACCGTCTCTATGAACGGTGCATTTAATTTCTCACCTCCAAATGTTATGTACTATTATAAATACATGTATATAGTAGATATATATGAGATATATGATATCTAAATCATGAATAATAATCTGTATATAATTAACTTTTGACCACATTAACAGCTTGTAATTTTAACAGGTCCATTTTGGACTCAAGTACCAAATATCGACAAAACAACCACTATTAACTTAAATGATTAAATAATGTTTATAAACTCATAATAAGTGATATAAAAGGAATAATAAATATGAAAACAGTTCTTAATAATGTATAAAATAACTTTGTTTTATTATTTTAGAGATTAAAGAAAGAACATGTCAAGTCGGATACGATGTAAGGGGTTTCTTATCTCACTTTTAATTCCATGAGATTTCCATTGTATGAGACTTATTTATTTCATGAGGTGTTTTTTGTTTTTCCATATGATATATGTTATAATGATTCTATTTATATTCATGGTATTCTATGATTCATTTTATTTTTATTAACTTTTGTTCATACGACTCGATTGATTACAATGTGGTAAGGGGTTTTCATCTCACTTTTTATTCTCATGAGAGTCATGCTATATTTGCCACTATTTCCTTTTTTGTGGTGTATTTACTGCCCATGATTGTATTATTTTTATAATATACATTAATTAATGGTTTTTTACATCTTCATTGTATATACCTTCTTTCATGGGGTGTATATTTCGTAAGTTAGCAAATCGGTTGGGAAGCTTTTCACCCTCCTCATTTTAAAATACTTCTTTTTGTTGAGGCTTTTAATTTACATCATTATATGTTAGGATATGATCTTCTATATCCCTATTTCTATACATTTTATTTCCATGTGATGAGAGACCATTTTCTCTCTCATCATATCATTTTCTGAATTTTACTATGATGTCGTTAGGCTGTTGAATTTCTATAAGAGAACTTTTTAACCTAATTTCCATTCCTTGGGTTAATCGTCTAATTATTAATTATTTCATGCTATGATTAGGTGTGGTATTACTGTTTATTTATTTATATTTAATTTTCACTCCCATTGGGTGGACCCAAAATGGAATGAAATACATGACCGAATCAGACTACCCACCTACCACATTGTAGGTTTTCAGTTGTGTCATCCCATATTGGTCAGGCCATTGGGGGAATCTTTCCACCCCTGTATTTCCCAGTTAGGTTTATGGATTCCACTAGGGAAAACATTTCTTGGGCTGGTAACCTCCATAAGTGTTATACCCCATTACTTAATGCTTGTATCAAATGTTTCCAACCCCCCATAGAGAACCACCAGACACAATAGTGGTTAGACTCCCCAATACACCCCATCGACCATGATAGCTGGTGACCACCTAAAATTATCCACCAATAGAGTTGAAAACTATCCTCCACTCCGTAACCTACAATATGTGATCTTATCCATCCTTTCTGTCATGATGACCTAATCCAACCTATATTGGATGACCCTTGATCACCAACCATATGAGAAAGTAATATATATAGAGAGATAAAATAGAGTATATAATAATGTATAATTATTTGACCATAATTTTCAACATTATTCACTGAGAAATTAGTATTCAAAATTAAAATAAAACAACATTAGGTTTAAACACTACTACCTAAAATTTCATGGAATCAGATTTAGGGATTCTTTAATGAGGATCTGATAATCACAACATGAGAGAGTTAAAATAGATAAATAGTTTCCCAAAATAATTCATGAATAATGTGTTACAATCCATAAAATTGCATAAAGATAATACAATGAACAATGAAACATAACCAGTAATATGTACCACAAAATGGGGTACTCATTGGTGATGTATGTGAGTGCATCATATTTCACCGTTGATCCCAAGAAGTAGATCATTGATCCATCCCTATATATCCCCGTTTTTAGATCTAATGTCATTGGGTAAAAAAATATATCCATATGAATTTTGATTTTGGGTTTTTAGTATAATCCTAATGTCAAGGCTTCAAATTAAATGTAACATGAATTAACTAATAAATTATTACTATAATTTACCTTTCTATTGAAATAATTTTTCTACAATGACCAATCCCATAGGTTATTAAATGTTAGTGGATGTTATTAATCCCAGAAGGTAAAATCCACTTTCCAGAGGCATCCATAATCTCATTTTTCCCATAAGAGAAACATTTTAGTATATATTATCAATTCTTGAAAAAATATAAATGTACAGAATAAAAATAATTTATTTTCCTATAATATATTATTATTAAGAAACTGAAATTCTCAAAACGCCACTCTAGATACACTCTACAGTAAACATCATACCCTATAATTAAGAAAACCATTAGAAAATAACTATGTGGGCTATACTAGAGTACATTTACTATTTCACCAATTGTGGGGTTCTTGAATACTAATTCTCAAAATTGATCCATGTTCTGTTTGGTTAGAACTTGAGTCACTTCCTATTTGATACCTTGTGTTCCTTTCATCACTAAATATTATATATCAAGTGATTATAACATGTAACACCACTAGTTCAACCTTTACGAAAACTATCCCACTATCACACACACTATGCCTTTGGATGTTAGAGCTCTAAAAATTATCATTATACCACTTTCCAAGAGGAGAAAAACAAATTTTATATCCAAAATCGTATGATCCATCTTATACTAAAGAATGAAAATAATGAGAACACCCATATTCTCTATATGATTATTTCTAAGACTCTTTACCCAAAATCTTCTATCATCCAAAGTTCATTATTATAAAAAGGATATAAAAAACAAAAGCCATTGACATTCATCAAGGAATTTGTCATTACCATGGTTAAAACAAGAAATAGAAACATTATACTGACCATTAAGAGATTTTTTGATAATTTTGGCAATAGATATATCCATTCATACTACTCTACATGTAAAAAACATTACTAGATTCTACATGTAGTTTAGAAAAGGGGCCAAGATGAAACCTTTTTATGACACACATCATTTTATCCAACTTTTCCATCTAATAAAGAAACTAGAACTAATTTCCATAGAATTTTATATGAGAGTAACACGAGACTTCCAAAAATGCATCACTACAAAAATCTACAATAATCAGCCATCCAAATCAAATTTTTAAATAAAATGACACCCACTTTTGAATATATCCTATTTTTTATCATTTCCATTTTAGGAATGATACCAAAGGGAACATCTGAAACAAAAATAACCTCATAAAAATGCAAAAAAATATATTATTACCTATTGAGTCGACCATTATTTCACAATAAAAAGAAAGTGGTCCTGACCATTTAGATAAGAATACTGTCTCTATTATAAACTGAAACATAAGACCTTCTTGGGCATGAAAAATCCACAACAAAAAGAAAAATTCTTATCCTACATCACATAGGAAGAGATTTTATATATTTGGAAAAAAAATATAGATCAATAAGACTTACCACACTAAGTGATGTGAAATATAAGGGAGTTCAAAATTTAGGATATAAATCCTCACAATTAATATAAAGCAAAAATGTTGAATAATCCTCTAGGGAATATGAGATAAGTGTTCCCCACCATTAAGAAAACCCTTTAGGTCATTATTAGGATAACATCTGGTTACATGGGACCCCTAATTCAATGTCCTCATGACACAACTATAGCACTATGATTTCATCAACTACCATGGAATCATCAAAATGAAGAACAATGCAACCTCGTAAATCTCAATCCCATACTATTTGTTTTTAATGTTCAGATGTAACTCCATCGGAATTTCAAATTAAATATCCAAAAAACCCTTACATTCCCCTCCATAAATCATATTGATGGAGGATTCATTATACATAGTACATAAATTTTACATAGGTTATCTAAACCCTATAAAAAATCAATGGACAGTTATCTCACGAATGAATGAAAATGAATATGTTGTTCTCGGAGTATGGGAAAACTATGTGTCTTAGTTATAAATATTTTATATATTCTACCACAATAAATGGAAGTAAATTAATCATCCACACATGTCGTGAAAAAATCCATTCATACAATCTGATGTGTTGTTGAATATATCTCTTTAATGGAGGGCTTTGATCGCCACTCTATAGGGAATCTTAATAAAATATATATCTATAAAAATCTATAATCTAATGATATTTTTAACCTCTACCATATAGTATAACAGACCCTAAATAGAGGAGATGAATTCCACTCTTAACAAAATTAGTTGATTCATAGTGATATTTTTCCATCATCAATATCGTCTGATAGCTATAACTATCATCACCTTTTGTGTTACAAGAACTACCAAATGGATGATATTGTGGGATTGGATAATTGAATCTTCGAACCTAGACAACTATTTAACTACCAATATTTCATCCAATCCACTCTCTATTATTCAAATATGATCAATGAGAAAATATCCTGAATTAGAAGTGAAACATTAAATGTTGGGATCCTGGTGTTTTCATTGGGAAAACATCCATACAAGCATCCACAAATTCTGGAAACATATATAACATGGTGTACAATAATAAGAAAATCCAAACATTATAATAGATTGATTTATGGCCAAAACTTCACCTATAATGGCCCCACTTGTCTGAACTAAAATTACCTCTCTCTAAAAAAAATAATCTCTATATTTAGTCAATCAAATAACTACTCCAAATAATTTACTTTTAGTTTTGATAAATGAAATGTCTTAAGAGTTCATTGGTAACCCTAAAAAATGATGACACCCCAAAAAGTCGAAAAAACCCATGACATAGACCTACCAAATCCTCACTAGATTGAGAATCCATTAGGGTTGTCCCAATATATAAAAGATGAATATATTATATCTAATTAATGGTGATAATAGATGTAAACCTCATCTTTGATACCAATAAATAGTTTTAAATCCAAAACATTCTCCCTATCATATGGGGGGAGTTAAAAATATGGGAAAGTGATAACATTTTGTGAGTTATACCACTTAATTTTATCTTCATTTATTTTCTATGGGTATCTCCAATGTCACGGTGTTTCCCATTTTTCCACACTCATATTAAAATTGTGACACTTTCACATGATAATTTCATCCTTTTTATCCTTTCCAAAGTTTTGTTTAATTTCCATTCAACATAAAATTGTGGATTATTTTAAGAGACAATCCTCCCTTCTTCAGTCCCTATAAGGCATCCTCTATACTTATAGGGCCCAAGTAAAGTGGTTGATCAATGATTGTTTTCCAATGATAACTATCTAGAATCCATGGTTCCCATTATTATCAGATATGAATATTTCTTGAGAGAGATTCTTTTCCCTAATATTCTACTTAACATCAGTTTGGGATGATTATAATATTCATTACATTTTCATGTCATCCTTTTCATCAAAACCATTTATTCCCTGGAATCTATAACATATTTTATCTTCCTAATTTAATGTACAAAATATTATACCCACAAATCCTCTTCATATTTATATTTAATCTTAGAGGAACTAAATTCTTCTCTACCATGTACAAGGGTGGCTTCAATGAGAGAACACAAATTTAGATTTCTAATTTCCTTGCATGACTCAGAAGCCTAAAAATGATTCATTTTCATTCAAGAACCTATGTATTTCTAACAATCCTTATCATTAGAGATTGTCATGACCTCTCCTAGGTCCAAAATTGATTCTATGGAACATCCCCTATACATCTAACAAAGATATAATTTACATTAAAACACAAATTTTAAAATTATATTATCAATTTTTAGATGATTTAAATACCAATTGATCAATACCACTAACCTCAGCTAATATTCGGAGATCTCTTAGCATTATTGATGATAATATAGACCTCCCATGACTAAAAAATTTCTTATGATGAACATGATTTCCTTCAAAATCAAAACTACCTCAATATATAACAGTACAAATGAATCTACACTATTATTGAAGATATCTAGAGCATCTTAATGATGATGTTGTATGGTTTCATTTATAAAATATACAGGTCTCCCCAAAAACAATTCCATTAAAATTTATAAGCTTGAATACCAGACATATGTGAGTGAGCATGGGATCATTATAAATATAAGTCATTATCCCCATGGGTTTAGATATGGGACTCATATTGAATAACTAACTATTAAAATAATGCTGAAATAATAAATGAATGGCCCACTCTGGAGACTATAAGTATAAGTTATCCTGTTGAGAAGCAATAATCTTAACATAGATCGTGTTGGAAATCTATTAGTAATAAACATTTTTAACTTATATTTCGTTATATCACATACCTATATAAAACTAATTGTAGACATGAACACCTAGGGGTGGTAGTGGGGAACATAGATAAAAAAAATCATTCTTCTCTATCTCCTCCTCCATGTGCACCATTAAATCCTCTACAAAAAAATCCTCCCTGAGGATCACCCCAATAACTACTAGGGGGTCCATGATACCACAAAAACCACAAATATGGATTACCATCCACTTCTTGGTATCTTTATTATACACATCCAGTTAGGATGTCATGTTCAAGATAAACATGAACTCAACATGAATGAATAATCATTTTCCATAACTCACCAAATCCTCTACCAAACTCCTTTGTTTTTAATCATTTGTATAGGAAACAAAAATGGGTGTTCCTCAATTTTGTTACCATAAAACCAATCACTAACCAACCTTCAAAACTGTATCTATTACTAGATATATTCCACCATAATACAATACCTACTGATTAGATGTTGTTTGAGTAAAGGAAGATTCACAAACAAATGTATTTATCAAAACCTAGATTACCTCAGGGTTAGATGCCGATATGAACCCCGAAGGTATCTGTAGATATAAATCAAAAAATTTAATCATCATATGTTCATCCCGATCATGTATCATGATAATTAATAGTTGAATAATAGTTGAAAAACATTTTTTAGCACTATGACTTATAGGGTTTCCAATAAAAAATGGTTGGTGATACTACTTCTTGTGTGTTGTGTGGAATTAACCCATATTCATACCATTGGAAAAAATAATTTTCACATATATGTTCATCTATTAGAGTGTCAATCACTAGTTTGATAATTTCATGACCCAACCTTATAATCATATCTTTCTATCTATGTGGTGGCATCATACACTATCAAAATACGGACCATAGTAAATAATGAAAATATGGGGAGATTATTTAAGAATGAGTAGACAATAAATGACACAATAATATATTATTTATATAAACATGTCTTTTCATTTAACTGGTGCCTCAGTGTTGCATGTCAATAAGTAGGTTATCAGAGCTCTCATGTGTAGATCCACTGCTCACTATTCCATAATTAGGTTCCCTAGACTAAACTCCATACATAATCCCCCTTTTACATCATTTCCATAATTTCCCAATCCAATATCACATAAAACCTAACTCTATTGTATTTCCTTTGGTAAAAACCTATTTGATACCACTATAACATGTCCCAATACACGAGGAGACCTTATGACTGAAGGTATGCTGAGCAAGCCACCCGAATCCAACATCTAATGGAAGAACGGTTTGAGGATATATCCAAGTATTAATATTACACATAATGGGATGCACTACCAAAATTCACCTATATGCATTTCATACCATGAGAAATGTAGATGGAAAACTATCATTACTTATTTTTTTATTTTTTATTGATAATTATACATTAGTAATATTTTCAAAACTCACAAAAGAACTTATAATGTCATTAACAAGGGTAAAAATGGATGTATGTAAATAAAAATAAGTATGTTTGTGTAATAGAAACCACAAAATAACAACATATATTACACAATTACATGTGTTGGGTAGTGAACTATGTATCTTCTATTCTATGGGAGCCTACACATAAACAAATTACAACACTATACTGACTTATATTCCACGGATTTCATGATTTTACATCAAGGAAATTTCTGTGTGGAGAAATTTATGTTATATTGAGGTGTTAGGAAATCAGAAAGAAAAATCAATAAATCCATAAATCATGGGAGATATTTTATGCTAGTCACCATAAAAGTATCTTGATCAGATATAAGGCATTCCAGTAAAAGGTGAAAAAGTGGTATGGTGAATTTCAATCATGATTTGATGTTATGTGTCAAAGGTACTGTAAGGGAAGTGTGGAGTGGCACTGTGGGGAGGAGATCAAACATATGGGGTAACAGAGTAGAGATTTCGTGTGGTGTCACCCGGATGTATTATTTCAAAATTTTGATGTTTCATCTGATGAGATTAAATCAATCTAGTGAGATTTAAATGATGCTTCAAAAAATAGGAGTCATCCATGATGAAATACAAGTGACCACACAATATAATATGCAAGAAAATTTTTGTGAGTGGTATATGAGGAAAACAATTTTGAAAAATAGACTACACCACAATGGTGATAAAACAATTTTTGACGTCACCAGTTTTTTAGGGTACTTGAACGTTTCCATATTTTCCACATTATTTTCAAGATGGAGTCGAATTATTACAGACTAGAAAAACATTTTTTGTTATGGAGGCTTAATTTTTGTTAGATTAGAAGAATGTGAGTTCTCTAAGTCAATAAAAACATACACCATGGAGTAATAGAATACACCAGAAACTATTCTATGTTTAATAAGGTATGGAGTAATGCACAATTATTTATAGGACAATTACATGGGAGTTATTTAGTTAAATTTTCTTAATGTAGTGTATAATCATACCATTTCATAGTATTGGAGACCAAACTTCAAAAAATGACTGAGATTTTGAATACTACAAAAGTTTAAAATTTTGTATAATGTTTGTATTTTTCTATTTTTATCTCTTTTAAAAATTATGTTGGATTGATATCATGTTATCTAATATCATCTTCATCTTTTTTATATAACAACCAAACACACATGTACAGGAGGGACACTAACATACAGGGATCATCTATAAATGTTGGTGGACTAATACTTAGTGGGATTCAGAACTCACTAAGATCACACTACTCACTAAAATCATCTCGAATGTACTAATAAGAAGTCTATTACCCTAAAACTATTATTATAATACACCCTCAATATGTTTCATGGATTCTCACAAATTTTTTCTCCAACTCAATTACAATGAAAACCCTGGGAGAAATAAAATGAAGCTCATTACCCATGGTACTTTTAAAGTATTTTATGTGCTACCTATGTATTTTATTCATCCCATAGTTGTACAACATATGATGATGGAGAATATTTATTCTCCTCCACATTAACTAGATGAAATAATATTTTTCATTCTATGAATAACTGTACAAAACTATACACTTCCCCTAATATATTATTTTTTGTGAACTAAAGTGAAGTGGTCTCTTCGTCTTTAATATAATATAAACAACACAGGTTTATCCAACCATCAAGAAACATTATTTTCATCATAATATGGGTATTAGTGTATATTCATTGACACTCACATATTTTCTTATTAGAATATTATATATTCTATGCAACAGTTTTTTTCAATTTTATGAAATATATATATATATATATATTAATATTGAGTAGCGTGGAATATTCATTATTCCCCTTTAGTTCATATCTATTTTAACTAAACCATGAAAATAACTAATTATATTTAATATGTTTTTTAGTAATTCATATCATCCTTTATCTTTAGTTGATGTCTTCATCCAGATCCACAATTATGAGTCTCATCTTCAATTAATTAGATTACCTAAAATACCACATCAATAAATTGTATCAATATTTGTCTGAGACCATGGTTTTACAATTTAATCTAGGGATCATCCTTTGAACCCTATATCACAATTTATTCATTATATTTTTTCATTAATGATATATAAGTATTTATGAACATATAATTCATGTGACATCGATGACTGTTCCCTGCCCAAATTATGTGGAAATAGCAAAGTTATAATGATATCGTAAGGCTATTAATATCTCATGAAATCAATGTAATACACTCCCAGTAGAAGGCTTATCATGTTATAAAGTTTTATGAATTATATAAAGGAATACACTAAAAAATCCAAAGTCATACAATGTATAATGACTTTAGAATAAATCAAAACTAAAACTCAACCAATACACCCATCAATATTCACTCCAATATTGTTTATTCACATTTCACACTCCCCAGTCAATTTATTATTTCATTGAGGTATACCTCTAAATTATTTGAAAAGGTCACCATGGATACATCATGACATAACGAATATTCACTATTTCACCCATGAAACATTCTCAATAAAAACACTCATTGAATGTTCACTTTGGTACATTCTTCACAATTATGATTTCTTATAACTTCCTAACCCTTACAAAAATCCAAAATAATCATCACTTGATATCCTAATAAACATTATAAAATTACGTAAATAGAGATAATTATCATAATTCATTGTGTAATATTTAATATTACCTTAACACATGATCCATGTTACCTTAATTCATATGCTATTATACAGTTAAATACAACTAAAATTTGGAGATAGAACTATTCAAGAATCCTATTTGATATTTTATTTATAAAGAATAAAATTACATAACCAAATAATATATCAATTACATATACACATCATAATAAACATACAAATTATCCATACGTGGTGTCTTATAAATTTACATTGCATATTTTGTTTCACCTTGATCTTTATGTATATGGGTAAACTGCATGACTTTCCTTTACAAAGTTCCTCATGAATACACCTATATCATAAATTTATCATAAATCAAAACATTATTGATTAAGTAGGTTTACCTTTACATAGTAGTGTTTTAACAATATATGTCTATGATCATTTCATAGTTACCCTTACATTTTCAGTGTGACTTCATGAAAATCTTTATCTAGAGACACAATCACATTTACAGAGACAATGCATTACCATTACATAATCAATGTTTTTTTCGAATTTATTATTCAAAATTTCTATATTATTTATGGACTTATTCAACAATCCTACATGTAATAATCATGATAAATATTATCATTATATGTATACCTCTTCTATGAACCCTTCATTTTTATCATAAATTTTTTTTCTTCCTTTACTCTAATAATTGAGACTTCATCGTGTGTGTTAAAATATCAGATATTCTATTTCCTTCCAGGAATAATTGTCTTTTCATCTTTGGGAGCTTCCTTATTAACGGAAAAAAAATATTTATATTCAATAAAAAACATCCATAACATCTAGTGTAAAGAACCGAATTTTTATGTAATATTTTTAATAAAATGGGAATATTAAGAGACAGTGAAAACTGACAGCGTGTGATTCCAAGGATCGGTGTGCCTGGAATGAAATTATGAACTTTTTTTTGGGTATGTTCAGTAAACGTGCGAGCGAGTTTTTGTAACTTTTGAACCATCTCTTGGAATTGAAATCTGAGGGTACCATTGAACTCACAATGCTGATATTCTCTTAAAGATACCTTCACCAAGACTGAAGTAGGTTGAGGGTGGAAATTAGTATTTAGACTTTTCATGGGAGAAAATAAAATAAACATGCTACATTTTATTTTTGAAATTTAAACCTCTAATTTGACACCTGAAGGTGGGGACCACACAAGGGTGGTCAGAAATTTAATGCCCAGTTACAGAAAATGTGTAACCACATTCCACCTTAATTAATAGGATTCATTAATTCCGAATTAATGAATCAACTTTAAACTCTTGGATTTCTCCAGATTAACTGTTCCATATTAATTTAATTTATGTAAAAACATTAATTAAATTATTTCTTAAGATTATATAATTTGGCACCTCACCTATGTGGGAAAAGGGGATTAGCAATGGAGTGGAGAGATTTGGAGAGTTGGAAAGTCCTTTCTCCAAGAACGAAGATCCTCCAATAAAGAACAACTTCTAGAATCAAAGAACGAGGAACCGACCTTGGAGCATTTTGCGGGGGTGACGAACACCGACGTCAAAATTCAACCACTCCATCTTCTTCCTCGCGACACCTCCATCAGAAAATCGTGGTAAGAGTTGTTTTTTATATATGATTTAATTTATTTATCGATTCTTTATATTCTAGTTTCACAGCGAATATTTCAAAACTAACACAACCATCATCCTGCACATATTCCTTGCCTCTTATCTTTTGATTATTTGCGCGTTCTTTGTGCGTTCTTCAATGCCAAATAATTAATGATGTTGGAAATGGAATATTTTGGTGAGCGCGACATATGGGCGTGGATCCCTCGACCCAAGGATCATGAATATGCGATCATTTTATTTTTAGGTAAAAGAATGTAGATGTAGTGATCCACGGAAGAGGAGGAGGGACGACACACCGGCTGGCCGCATAAAGGTAGGGAAGCATGTGTTCGCATCGCCGGATGAGCAAGACACCACGACCCTTTGGCCGCAGAAGAGGCCGAAGACTAGCTGGCACCTGGCCAGCCATAGTGGAGCAGCGGCGGACGACCGCGCCTCTAGGAGGAGGACCGGATGGAACACCGGTCAGCTATTGTGGGACGGCGGGACTTGATTGGGTCCTGAAGGTATCATGGCAGCGCCTATGGCGTTGCCCTTTGGTAATCTGAACGGAAGGGGGTCCACTCCCCCTTCGGTTCCATCTCGGGTAGACCGTGCCAATGGGCCGCGTCATCGATCCATGCGACCGGGCCGCACCACCAGGCCTCACCACCGGGAAGCACCTACGGGCCGCGCCACGCCCAGGCCGGGCCATGCCCAGCGGGTTGGGCTGGGCCACCTTCTATGCGGGTCGATCCGGACCACGGCCTAGCGCGCCGGGCCGCCAAGGCCCAAGCCATCCGGGCATGACTCGGGTTGGGCCAGGTCATCCCAAACCGGGTCGGGTCGGCCAAGACCGTGTCAGGTCGGGTCAGTCTGATTGGGTCAGATCGGGCCTGGGCCCCACCAGACCTAGTTTCGCCATTTTGGTCATAACTTCAGAACCGTGCATCCATTTGAAGAACCGTCTACGGCACCAGAATCCATGGATCAAGAAATAATTTTTATTATACTCAACATGTGGTTTGGTCAAGGTTGGAGTATTGCTGGGTTGTATTGGATTCTGAATCCAATCAGACCCTCTAAGAGGAAACGCTAATAACTTACAAAAGAGGCGTCTGATTGACACACCGTCTATTGAGTTGGGTCCCTTATGATGTGAAAGACCTTCTAAATACTTTTATATGGAACTTTGGGTGGGTTGTGAAATGATCGATGTCTTGGGGTGAAGTTATCCCAAGCGCGCTACATACGAAACCCTGCGACTGGCTGAGACATGACGACTACTGACCGTTTCTACTCAGAGTGACTCGACATGCCCAATGGGGAGTGCCTCTGTGGGACGTGGAAGACCCACAGTGGGGAGCACCTCTAAAAGATGCAGAAAACCAATGGTACTCGATAGGTGTATTACCTCAGTAGGCCATGAGGGGGAGTGCCTCTGTGTGACATGGGAGACCCACAGTGGGGAGTGCCTCTGTGTGACAGAACAGACACATGATAATCGATAGTAGGAGTTCCCAACAAGTCCAAGGGTAGTTTGAAATGCCACTGTGTGACACGGTAGGCCCATTGTACTCTATAGAGGGGGAGTTCTCTACCATCCGAGTTGTTCAACGTTGTGAATAGGGATGTTACTTGTTGTTATCCCTATAGAATCTTGTTGCTGGATATCAGATTTCATAACGATCCTATGTGGGTCAGCATCATAATCCTATTTCTCAGAGTTTTATACCTGGTTTGTTCTATGTCTTATATATTAATTGTGTACCTTTTTGGTACTTCATCATTGTGGTGATACCTTTGTGGTACTCCTGCCTTAGAGGTATTACATATGTGGTATTCATCCCGCCTTCATGAGGTGGGTATATTATGATAACATATTTATATGTTTGGGCATACACCTATGTAAGGTTTACTATTTTTATATGTTTTTTGGTTTATCCTTTTGTGTATTTTTTAGACCTTCGGTGGTCTCAGGGTCTATACTATGTGTTGTTATACTCACCGATGCACGGGCTGCACCTGCACCTTGTTGTGCCTGGTGCAGACGATGGTCATTGCTGACTTAGCACGAGGGTACCAAGACTGGAGACTACACATAGGTTGACCTTTGAGGAGGTGATCCACATAGATGATCATCTGAGAGTTGTACCTACCCTTTAGGTTGGATCCTTGGTGTGTCTTCACAGGAGCTATACTCAGATTTTCTTTTACATTCCAATTTTTCTTGTACATTCCAGTTTTTCATGTATTCTGGACCCTTTACTTTATGTACACATCCTATTTACTATATAGTTTATGTTGTTCTTGTATCTGGCTATGTTCTTGGTTTGTGTGAGTTTACAATTTATAAAGGAAATGCCTTTCCATTTTAGGGAATATGCCTTTTGGTGCTTTTTGCCATCCCTAGCCTATGGAAGGCGGGCTTGGGGTAGTCACGACATGTGCCCTAGGGTACGGTTCATGAAACATTATTGTCAGAGGAGTTTGTCTCACCCAAAGAACTAGGACTCTGATCTTTTATGTGAATAAATAATGTTAATTGCTATGAGTGCGGTTTCCAGTTTGGGGAGTCCAGTGTTGGTGCGGCGGACGACGTATCCATACACCATGACTCTGACATCTGATTTCTGACTTAGTTGATAAAACACTGATTACGTTTGTGTTTTTGAAAAGAATTCATTGTGATCTCTTTGAGTTAGCTCACCAGGATTAATCTTAATGACCATGGCACACCTGTTTCTTTTCAGGATGCCTCCACACCACCAGCTTTCCAGGATTCCAGTTAGAGTACATGATGACAGACCACCGAGCAATCAGGCTTTGGTGTTTGGCCCCTTACATCATTTTTACCATTGTGTGGTGTACCAACAACACCACTACCCATTGGGCAGCCGATGCCATCAGCCCTAGCGGTAGAGGGAGTACGCTGCATGACCACATTTCACGAGTTCTAGTGTAACATCCCAGATAAATAAAGAATAATAATCTATTCATATTTATTAATATTTGTGAATTAAATATTAATTTTACATTAAATGTGATGATATGTTCGATAGCGTACCCAATATGCAACAACGGGTTTCTTTAAAATCGTACGTTGCACACTATTAATATAATATTATTATTTTAAATGGCAGTTAACTCCAAGCCGTTTTATTGGAGGGAATGAACAAAACTAACTAAAATATTATTATACATGTTTGTTAAATGTATTTAAATTTATCTAATAAAATTTAGAGGCCTAAAATGTGAATGAATCTAATTTTAAGTATAATTTACATTAAAAGGCTGATTTACCGCCTTTTAATGGAGAAACCTCTTTAAATATAATTTTGGTCACTCTAATACATTCTATTTGACCAAATAAAATCCTTCCTTAGAATTAGGAAATCAAAATTTACTTTGTTTAAATTTTGGAATTTTTCTGATAAAGTTCATTTTTAATGAATAATGTGAATATTTTATTTTAATTCCAGACT
This sequence comes from Viscum album, assembly GCA_963277665.1. NCBI lineage: Eukaryota > Viridiplantae > Streptophyta > Magnoliopsida > Santalales > Viscaceae > Viscum > Viscum album. Next base: position 1,608,186,105 of record OY728121.1, read on the forward strand.
ATGTTTTAATATAATTTATTTATCTGGTAAGATTATATATTTAATTGGTTTTAAAGTGAAATTAAAATATATTTTTACCATTTAATCCAATGCTGGTCATTGGAATTAATTTCACTTTGAAATTGGAAATAAAGAAGTATCAATCTTTGGACAGTTATTATTTCATAAAAACACACTATTTGTTTTGGTAACAGGAATTAATTTTTAAATTAATTAATGACACTAATATGTTTTGAATTTTTAAAAATATACATAATTTTGGAATTCATAATATCAAATATATCTTAGGCAGAATTTTTGGTATTTTCGGAAAAACGTCAATTTTTAATGAATAGTGACACCACATAGTGGTAGTGAAAAAAACTGACCTTTTCATTTAAATGAAATTTTACCACTTCTTTGAATTGAATTTCAAAAATCCGACATACATGGTTGCAATAAATAATTAAAATGTGGTTCATTAAGATGAAAATAAATTTTGGTTAATAGTAACTTTTGACATTTTTTACCGCGGTTAATGGTAAATAGGGTAATTCAAGGTAAAAAGAATGTCATAATAATTTAAAATTACCTTAACACTTGTCTTAACCTTATTTTTTGAGTCATGGCCGACCATGGGAATCTTTGGGTCAATTTTGGGACCCCATGGAGCAACTTAAAAATGATAATGACATTTTAGATTAATTAAGTAAATGTAATGGAAAAAATGACATAAACAAAAATCGTATAGTAAATTTATTTTTATATGGTGTTATATAAATAATATTTTTTCCTGTAAATATTAATTAGAAAGATAAAATGATTTCCTACATCATGGTATTTTATTAATAATTTTTAGACATCATATAATTTAATTTATTCAAGACATAATAATGATGAAGTATTTACCTCATTAATAAATGATTTAAATAAATAAGATTATAATGATTAAAATATTATCCAAAACATGTACAATTATGATATTATGATTTTCTTTCAAATATAAGTCATCTTATCTTCGACCTTAATGATTTTTGGACCTTTAGAAACTGAATATAATTATATAATAACATAATATTTTCACACTTTCCTAAAGATCCCCTCCTATCACTTATAAAAGGGGAGCAATTCTAACCAATTCCTCACACCTATCAAGCCATTTTTATCATCAAAACTCTACCCAATTAAGCTCCCTACATCTCTATCCTATACCTATAAGCCTTAACATAGGCATAAGGAACTTCAAGAAGTCCTTTGTTTCAAACCAAAGGGAGTTACCCAAATTAAAGGTAATGGTTTCTCTTAAATTGGTTTTTGTTATTTTACTTATCCAACCCCTAAAATCTTTTTATTACTTTATTTTGTAACAAAATCAGTATCCTATATATACTAGTATGTTGTTATGAGATGTATTCTAACTAGACTAACACACACCTCCATCTAATGGGTGAAGAACATAATGTTTCTGTGGATGGAAAACTAACACATCACGAGACGATGATTGTTCAATTACCTCTTACCGCCTCTCATGGTTTCCATTATGATGGAACTGTATTTATATATGATATATATATTATTTTAATTATTTAATTATGCTTATGTACTTACCATTTATATCACACCTTTTGGTTTCCATAGTGGATAATTATGATAATCTCATTTGAGGAAGTGCGGACTACCGCCCCCTCAAAGTGATGTGACTCGTCAATGCCTTATGTGGGATGTATAAATGATAGAGTTAAGGATATTATATATGATATTATACTGTAATTATAGTATTCCTATGTATCATTATTTTTATTTATATTAAAATAAGAAATAGAAATGAAAGTAGCGTTCATGCATACGTACGGCTTACCAACTCCCTGAACGGTGCATTTCATTTCTTACCTCCAAATGTTATGTACTATTATAACTACATGTATATACTGGATATATATGATATATATGATATCCAAACCATTAATATCATTATGGATATAATGAACCACTGACCACGTGAACAACTTGTGATTATAAGAAGTCCATTTTTTACTCAAGTACCAAATATCGACAAAATGGATGTTATTAACTTAAATGATCACATAATGTTTATGACATGCTAATAAGTGATATAAAAGGAATAATAAACTTTAAAACGGTTCTTAAAATAGTAGAAATTAACATTAGTTTATTATTCAAGAGATTGAATAACGATCGAGTAAAGTTGGACACGAGGTAAGGGATTTTTTATCTCACTTTTAATTCCGTGAGATTTCCATTGTTCTCCATTTATTCATTGCATGTGGTGTATTGTGTACTTCAATTTTATATATATTATCATTTATATCATTAAATTCATGGTATTTTGTGATCCATTTTGGGGTTATTAACTTTTTTTCGTACAATTCATTTGATTACAAAGTGGTATAGGGTTTCGTCTCAATTTTTATTCCCATGAGATTCATGCAATATTTGCCACTATTTCCTATTGTGTGTTTTATGTAATTCCCATGATTGTAAAATTTATGTAATATAATTTAATTTATGATTATTTAAATCTTCATTGTATGATCCTTCTTTCATGTGGCGTATGTTTTGTAAATTACCAAATCGGTAAGGGATCCATTCGCCCTCCTCTTTATAAAATACTTCTTTTTGTTATGTATTTTAATTTACATCTTATTATGTTGGGATATGTTCTTCTATATCATTATTTATTTAAAAATTATATCCAAGTGATGAGATTACCTTTTTTATCTCATCAACTCCTTTACTTAATTTTAAAGTGACACCGTTAGGCTGTCAAATTTTTACAAGGGAACCTCTTAACCCAATTTCAATTATTTGGTTTCAACTTGTACCTTTTGAATATGTCATCATATGAATATGTGTGAATGAAATCTGATTGTTTTACACATTAATTTCATGTATATTGGGTGTATTTATATTTTTCAAACATAATTATGTGATTGATTTAACTTAATTTACAGATTCCATCTTTATAAGGGATTTTATCTCAATTTATATTTCCATTGAGACTTCATTTTTTTTATACACCAATTCACTCTTATATGGTGTATATACATTCCCTTGAAATATTATATCATGAATCCCTTTATTCTCATGGTATTTTAATGTTCTGATTAAAATTTATTCTTCAATTATTTGTATTCAAGCGTCTCTCTTTTTGTTAAAAACTCTATAACTAAAATATCATTTTAAATGTTTTAAAGATTTGTTCTTCTAAATATTTATCATTAATTTCCATGTTTTCAAAATGGGTTTTATGATTTATTTATATTGACATTAATGTTTTCAAATGATAATTCATTTAAAAGCTTCAAAGAGGTATGAGACACTTTGATCCAAAAATCACTTTTTAAATGGTTTTGAAAATGATTTGATAAAACATTGTTTATTTCAATATCTTGATTTATTATATTAAAATGTGGAAATTTTATCTTTCCTTTATACATGTGTCATATGTTATGATTATGTTATGGTTATTGGGCATTGGTAATGTATATGGGTGGTTCCGTGATAAACCTTGGGTGGGTGAGCCCGAGATAGCTCTCCAATGAATTGGGTAACGTGACAGAGGTAAACGTGATGTTTCTCCTAAGAGATTTAGGTAATATACTATGATCGGTATTCCAAGTGTAACTCCATACATAGCTGTGATAGCTAAAATGTAAGTTTAATATGGGTGACATAAGTAAAATTTATGATTTATTATCTGTGTGTGTTATTCATAAATCTTATGATTTCGTAAGGTATGTTATGATTGAAAAATATAGTTTCATTGATTTGTATTTATTGATGGGATAATGTTTTCCTTCGTTATTTTATAACCCTTACTGAGGTTTTTATGCTCATCCCACGTTTTTTTGAATTTTTTCCCACAGGACATAAAGATGAATAGGGTCAAAGATGGGATCAGGGAAAAGTCATGTTGTCTATAATATGTAACTAGACATGTTTCTTTTTAAGAGTTTTTATTTTATGAAAAAAATAGATACATAGTAGTAGTGTTTACAAGTAATATTCAAGTTGTTATCTTATATTTATGGCCTAATTCTCTAAAAATATAAACATGAAAAGATCCTCAATGTGAATTATTCATTTAATTAAATATTATGTAATTTTTAATATCGAGTCCTTATAGTTGGTATCTGAGTTCGGTTTAGATAACTTTAGAGGTTAGGGTACAATTTAAGCATAAGTGAAATTACCATAATGGTTATGATTTTAGAAAGAGTCATAGTTATTTTTATAAATTGAATGAGTTTAAGATAACATGAATAAGTATATATTAGTGTTTACCCTCCTCATAAGATATTATATGATGATTTTATTGATATACACACACTGACCTTTTTGGTCTTAGTAAATGGTTGGATCTAACAGGGACTAAAATAACAGTTGATGTGAAGAAAACTATGACAATTTTCTGAATGAGAAGCTGAATGATATGGGAGCTACAATGAGAACTCTTGGGGTTATTCTCAACCAACTATCTGGAGTCATTACTGACCACCTGAACCTTAGTGATATTTATAAGACAACATATATGCGATAAACAAATCCCTATGGATATTTAGGTAATAATCATAAAGGTAAGTATGTTAAAAAAACCTATGTGTCAAATATGTGGGAAGAAACACATAAGAAAATTTTTCAAAGGGAAAGAAAGATACTATAGATGTGGAAATGAAGGTCATAAAGCAAGAACCTTCCATGGAAAAAAAGAAGCATCTAGATGACTCTAGGAAAGGGAAAAAAGTTATTTTTGAAGGATCAATTGAATGTTTTAAATGTGGTGAGCATGGTCATTATGAAAACACATGTCCTATGAAGAAGGTTCAGGAATGGGATCACCAGGATATTAAAAATATGTGTTTACCAATACCTAATTCCATTCCGATTGAGGATGAAGAAACTGAAAATGACCAATGAAAGGTATGGATTATTTCATAACATCTGTTTTCCTATTATTGAAATATTAGGATATGATTTGTGATTTTTTTTGTTGTAAATAATTATTTCAGAATAAGTTTGAAAGGAATGGTTAATGGATCAAGAATAATGTTGAATGAGGAAAAATTCAACATATAAGGGATTCAAGAGTCATGCATGAATTTAGGATGGTGAAATTCTTAAAAGTATTAAGGCTCTTCTGATGATAGGATTACATTAGAAGACTTTTTATTGTATGTGTAACCCTGATGTTTGTTATATGAAAATTTTATTCAAAGAATAATTATCTTCTCTTTTGTGGATATAGTTATAAAGAACCATTTGGGTTTATATGATCCTTGAATTTGATGCAATTACAGGTTAATACATTTTGGGATGCAAAAAGAATGTTATTAGATAACATTTGTGGTCAAAATATGTTATGGTTATTTTTGATGAATTTATCTGCTTTTGGAAATGTTATAAAATTATGTAGTTTTTGAAAAGGGACAACACGCAAACCGTGTGACAACCCATCACGTCGGACGAAGCTGTGGGAGTCGAACCCACAACCAAAGTGTGACTGGTATTTATCGCCTACCACTGGACTATGTGAAGTTCCTGGTTAGAATGACTAATTATTTTTAGTTTGACGATTTTATGAATCAAGAATAAGTTGATTTTGGGTTATCTATGGAAATGATTAACCTATAATGGAGGATATGTGATTAGGTTAATTACTTTTTAGTATGAGACTTTAAAAGTAACTGATGTTATTTGGAGATAAATGTAAATATTTACCTTGGAAGACTATGTGATTAAATCCTTCAGAGATTTGGGTTTCAATCTTATTTTGGATTACTTTGAAGAATTTTAAGGATAACTGTTTATTGAATGGTCTTTGTTGATCTTTGGGTTTTGTTAGACAAATTTTGGAGATTAAGAGTAGTTTTTTATTTATGTAAAAGTTTATCCTTTTGGGGGATTATCTGATCTTGTACTAAATGTGTTGGTGTTAGTTAATATCTAAAGACAAGGGAAATATATAGTTCATATTTTGTGGATTATTTGATTCTCTCGATATTGATTATAGCACTTTTATTGTAAACATGTCATTCTTAATACTCATCGTATGGAGGAAATATGAGTTTGTGATAGAAATCTAGTAAAGGAAGAAAGTCTACATAAAAATTAATTGTGTTTCCTTATGTTTTTAGTTAAGATCATAAATAGATTACTCAATGAAAAGTAACATAAAACAAAAACTTTTTCTGTTAACTTTTCCTACTAGGGAATCATGAACCGTTGAACCCATCACATGTTTGTCATTTTCTGGTGGTTAACTTTCTCTTAATCATGTTTTATATCACTCTCCATCAGAACGTGACCGTTTGTTCTCTCATTCATATCCATGTTTTCATGGAATCCTAGTATCTGTTGTCTTGGGAAACCATTGTACATCTCTTCCTTTATTTTAAAGTTATAGTTTTATTGAATCTTTTCCGATGTGGGACTTTTAATTAAGTTTCCAAGACCAATTTTAGAATTGAGAGGACACAATTCCCAAAAGGGGGGAAGGATGTAACATCCCAGATAAATAGAGAATAATACACTTTTCATATTTATTAATATTTGTGAACTAAATGTTAATTTTACACTAACGGAGATGCTATGTTCGATATCGTACCCAATACGCAACAACGGGTTTCATTGAAATCTTACATTGCACACTAATAATATAATATTATTATTTTAAATGGATGTTAACTCCTAGTCATTGTATTAGCGGGAATGAAAAAAACTTACTACAATATGATTATACATGTTTGTTAAATGTATTTACATTTATCTAATAAAAGTTAGAGGCTTAAAATGTGAATGAATCTAATTTTAAGTATTATTTACATTAAAAGGCCGATTTACTGCCTTTTAATGGAGAAACCTCTTTAAATATAATTTTTGTCACACTAATACATTATATTTGACCAAATAAAATTCATCTTTAGAATGGGGACATCAAAATTTAATTTCTGTAATTTTTTTGAATTTTTCTGATAATGTTCATTTTTTAATGAATAGTGTAAATATTATATTTTAATTCAAAACTATGTTTTAATATAATTTATTTATATGGTTATATTATCTTTTTAATTGGATTTAAAGTGAAATTAAAATATATTTTTACCATTTCATAAAATTTTGGTAATTGTAGTTAATTTCACTTTGAAATTAGAAATAAACAAGTAGTAATCTTTTGATAGTTATTGTTTCTTAAAAACACGCTATTTGTTTTGATAACGGGAATTAATTTTAAAATTAATTAATTCCACTTCTATGTTTTTAATTTGGAAAAATAGACATCATTTTTTAATTCATATTATCAAATATATATCAGGCTGAATTTTTGATATTTTTCTGAAAAACTTCAATTTTTGATGAATAGTGAAACCACATAGTGGTAGTTAAAAAAACTGACTATTTCATTTAAATGAAATTTTACCACTTCTGTGAATTGAATTTCAAAAATCCGACATAGATGTTTGTTTTCAAGAAGTAAAATGTGGTTCATTAAGATGAAAATAATTTTTTGTGAATAGTAAAGTTTGATTTTTTTTTACCGCGGTTAAAGGTAAATAGGGTAATTCAAGGTAAAAAAGAATATTATAATAATTTAAAATTACATTAACACTTGTCCTAACCTTATTTGTTGAGTCATGGCCGACCATGTTCATCTTTAGGTCGCTTATGGGACCCCATGGAGCCACTTATAAATGATAATGACACTTTAGATTAATTAATTTTAAGTAAAGGCAAAAATGACATAAAATAATCGTTTAGTAAATCAATTTTTATATACTGTTATATAAGGAATGTTTTTTCCTATAAAAATTCATTGGAAAGATAATAATATTTCCTACATCATGATTTTTTTAATAATTTTTAGACATCATATAATTTAAATTATTTATGACACAATAAGCATATAGTATTTACTTCATTAATAAATGATTTAAATAAATAAGATTGTAATGATTAAAATATAATCCCAAAAATGTCCAATTCTGTTTGGATGATTTTATTTCTAATATAATTCATATTATCTTTGACCTCAATTATTTTTGGAACTTTATAAAACCTAAACCATTATATAATAAAATAATATTTTCACACTTTCCTAAAGAGCCCCTCCTCTCCCATATAAAAGGAGACCACTTCTAACCAATTCCTCAAACCTCTAAAGCCATTTTTGTCGTCCAAACTCAGCCCCATTAAAATCCCTACATCCCTCTCCTCTACCTAGAAGCCATAACTTAGGTATAAGGCACTTCAATAAGTCCTTTGGTTCAAACCAATGTGAGTTACCCAAATTAAAGGTAACGATTTCTCTTAAAAATATTTCTGTTATTTTACTTCTACATCCCCTAAAATATTATTATTCCTTTATTTTGTAACCAAACAAGTATCCTAAATATACTAGTATGTTGTTATGAGAATTATTCTAACTACACTTAAACACACCTCCTTATAATGGGACAAGAACATAATGTTTCCGTGGATGGAAAACTAACGCCTCACGAGACGATGATTGTTCAATTACCTATTACCATCCCTCATGGTTTACATTATGATGGAACTGTATTTATATATGATATATATATTATTTTTATGATTTCATTATGCTTTTATACTTTCCATTTATAGCACACCTTTTGGTTTCCATAGTGGGTAAATAGGATAATCTCATTTGAGGAAGTGCGGACTACCGCCCCCACAATGTGATGTGACTCGTTAATGCCTTATGTGGGATGTATAAAGGATGGAGTTAATGATATTTTATATTATATTATACTTTAATTATAATATACTTATTTATCATTATTTTTTAATTCCATTAAAATAATAAATAAAAATGAAAGTAGCGTTCATGCGTACATACGGCTTACCGTCTCCCTAAATGGTGCATTTCATTTCTTACCTCTAAATGTTATTCACTATTATAAATACATGAATATAATGGATATATATGATATATATGATATCCAAATCCAGAACATCATTTTTTATATAATGAACCACTGACCACATGAACAACATTTGATTATAAGAAGTCCATTTTTGACTCAAGTACCAAATATCGACAAAATGGACGTTATTAACTTAAATTATTACATAATGTTTATCACATGGTAATAAGTGATATAAAAAGAATAATAAACTTGAAAAAGGTTATTAAGAATGTAAAAATTAACTTTAGTTTATTATTCAGGAGATTAATGAACGATCGAGTCAAGTTGGACACGAGGTAAGGGATTTTCTTATCTCACTTTTAATTCCGTGAGATTTCTATTGTTCACCACTTATTAATTGAATGTGGTGTATTGTGTACTTCAATTTGATATATATTATCATGATTCTCATTATAACCATGATATTATGTGAGTCATTTTGCGGTTATTAACTTTTGATCATACGACTCAGTTGATTACAACGTGGTAAATGGTTTCGTCTCACTTTTTATTCCCAGGAGATTCATGCTATATTTGCCACTATTTCCTTTTGTGTGCTGTATGTACTGACCATGATTGTACTCTTTATGTAATATAATTTCATTTATGAGTATTTACATATTCATTTTATGATCCTTCTTTCATGTGGTGTTTGTTTTGTAAATTACCAAATCGGTTTGAGAACCATTCACACTCCTCTTTATAAAAGACTTCTTTTTTATGTATTTTAATATAAATATTAATATGTTGGGATATGTTCTTATATATCCTTATTGATGTAAACTTTATATCCAAGTGAATAGATTCACTTTTTTATCTCATCAACTCATTTTCTGAATTATAAAGTGACGTTGTTAGGCTGTCGAATGTTTACAAGGGAACCTCTTAACCCATTTTCAATTCTTCCGGTTCAACTTGTACTTCTTGAATATGTCATCCTATTAATATGTGTGAATGACCTATGATTTTTTTACACTAAATATCCACTTATATTGGGTTTATTTATATTTTTCACACATAATTATGTGATTGATTTATCCTTAATTTAAGGATACCATCTTTATAAGGGATTTTAAATCAATTTACATTTCCATTGAGACTTCATTGTTGTTATGAAAACATTCACTCTTATATGGTGTATATACTATCCTTTGAAATATTATATCTTAAATCCCTTTACTCTCATGATATTATAATGTTCTGATTAAAATTTATTCTTCAATTATTTGTATTCAAGGGTCTCTCTTTTTGTTAAAGATTCTTTAACTAAAATATCATTTTAAATGTTTTAAATATTTATTCTTCTAAATATTTCTCATTAATGTCAATGTTATAAAAATGGGTTTTAGTATTTATTTATATGGACATTAATGATTTCAAATAAAAAACCATTTAAAAGCTTCAATTTGGTATGAGACAATTTGATTCAAAAATCTCTTCTTAAATGGTTTTGAAAATGATTTGATAAACCATTGTTTATTTCAATATCATTATTTGATATATTGGAATGTGGAAATGTTATCTTTCCTTTATACATGTGTCATATGTTATGATAATGTTAGGTTTATTGGGCATTTTTTATGTATACGGGTGGTTCCGTGATAAACCCAGGGCGGGTGAGCCCGAGATAGCACTCCAATGCATTGTGTAACATGATGGAGGTATGTGTGATATATCTCCTAATAGATTTAGGGAATATATTGTGATGGGTATTCAAAGTGTAACTCCCTACGTAGTTGTGATAGCTATAATGTAAGTTTGATATGGGTTCCATAAGTAACCTTTATGATTTATGATTTCTGTGTGTTATTCATAAATCTTTTGACTTCATAAGGTATGTTATGATTGAAAAGTATATTTTCATTGATTTGTATTTATTGATGGGATAATGTTTTCCTTCATTATTTTATAACCCATACTGAGCTTTTTATGCTCATCCCCTATTTTTTTTAAATGTTTTCCACAGGACTTAAAGATGAATAGGGTCAAGGATGGGATCAAGGAAAAGTCATGTTGTCTAAAATATGGAGCTAGACAAGTTTTTTAAGAGTTTTTATTTTATGAAAAAATGGATACTGAGTAGTAGTGTCTACTTGTAATATTCAAGTTGTAATGTAATAGTTATGGCCTAATTCTATAAAACTCTAAACCTGAAAAGATCCTCAATGTGAACTATTCATTAAATTCAATATTATGTAAAGTTTAAGTCGGGGTCCTTATATCCAGTGCCAGGGGCCACAACGGTTCTCGGTCGAGACAGATCCATAGGCGGCTAAGGACTGGCTGGGGGCCATGCTTAGAGTTTTATGACTTGTAGGGACACTAGCTGATCTCATAGTAATCCTTGTTTCTAGTCTACTTCGGGCAGTAGTGAGAATATGGTGGAGGATGATGCTCCAGGTTCACTATGAGGAGACTCTCATCTAGGTGGAATTTGAGATCATTTTTATGAGAGGGTTCGTCCAAACAACCTTACGCTTAGTGTGTATATAGGAGTTTCTCCACTTGAAGGAGGGTTGCATGGTCGTGGAAAAATATTTAGTGAGGTTCACTGACCTCTCATGCTACTCCACTAATATGGTGTTGGACCATTTCATCAGGGCCCGGAACATCGAGCAGGGGCTTAGACGGGAGATTAGAGCTTCAATTGATTCTCTCAACATCCCGATACAGTTTGGGGTGTTAGAGGAAGCACTATTAGTGGAGAGATTTCTTTCTAAGCAGTCACCTGTAGTGTGACCCACCACTGGACGACACATAGTAGAGTCATCAGCAGTTGGTAGTAGATAGATGACGTAGAGGTCCAAGAGGACCAGACCTATAGGTGGATGACCGCATGACACAGGGTCAGAGGTGCGGGGCTCTCGAGAGAGAGTTGGACAAGCGAGGATCATACAGTGTTACTCATGCGGCAGGCAGGGACACATGGCTCGCAACTGCCCGACCCGCCGTACATACGACCAATAGATGGTCGATAGACCGCCTGGGTAGAGGCGAAGATTAGATCTAGGAGGTCCATAGGTAGGAGGCAGACATGGCAGAGGAGAAGGCTATGTAGCAGGTAGTGGGTGGCGATTTGAGGTTCTACCACCACCACCACCAGGAGGTCCACCCTGACCATAGGGAGCACGTGGACAGGGACGAGCTCAGCTCCAGGAAGCTAAGGCCAATGACAATGTCATTCCAAAGATGTTACGAAGTATGATCTATATCTACTCCACCCAAGCTATAGTACATATAGACACATGTTCTCGTCACTCATTTATTACCATGACCCATGTTCGGAGCTCGGAGATTCTAGTGCAGCCTTTTGCTCGATCCTTATGGCTAGAGAGTCTTACGGGAGAAAATTCAATGATTATGAACTTGTTCCAAAAGTGTGAGTTTACTCTAGGATGCAAGAACTTAAATGGGATCTTCTAGTAGCAGTGTTGAGGCCTTACGAAATCATCTTTGGAATGGACTGGTTATCCATAGTCCAAGCTCAGATTGACTGTATTAGGTGCAATCTGTGATGTGTCTGCATTGATGGGACTGAGTTTTCCTTCAACGGAATGAAGGGAACCTTTGTAGAATAGGCTGGACTTTCCCAGACGAGGGTGCAGCTGATCACACATCAGTTGGCTAGACTTATATTCAGAGTGGTTCATGTTGAGAGTCCGAGCTATCCTATAGTGGTGGACCAGTATGATGATGTTTTACTTAAGGATGTTTCGGGTCTACCTACTCAAAGAGAGGTGGAATTTTACATTGGATTTTACCATAGGACCACACTGATATCTACACTAGCATATCATATGTCTCATACGAAGCATCAAGAGCGGTGGGTATAGATTGAGGACATGCAGAGCAAGGGGTTCATTATGTCCAGTTTTTCTCATTGTGCAGCCCCGATTTTGTTCGCCAAGAAGGTGGATGGGAGTTTGAGACTCTGTGTGGACTATCGGAGCCTGAACCAGGTGACCGTGAAGATCAAGTACCCACTACCAAGGATTGAAGATCTCTTTAATGATCTAAAGGGAGCACGATGGATTTCGAAGATAGACATCAGATCAGGCTATCACTAGCTCGTGGTAAAAGATGAGAATGTAATGAAGATGACCTTTCGATGTCGGTATAGCCACTATGTGTTCATGGTTATACCATTAGGTGTGACCAATGCCCCAATAGTGTTCATGGAACTCATGAAAAGGATATTCTAGCCATACCTCAATCACATTGTGGTATTCTTCATCAACGGCGTCCTAATATATTCAGCGATGGAGGAGGAGCATGCCTATCATCTGTAGATATTTCTGGGCACACTCTGAGAGCAGTGGATTTATGGTAAGCTTTTAAAGTGCAGTTCTGGATACGAGAGGTCCACATTCGAGGACACGTTATCTCAGAGGATAGTGTTGTAGCAGATCCAGTGATGATTGTGGTTGTGTTTTCTTGGGATCGACCCGTTAGTTTGATGGAGGTGAAGTGTTTTCTAGGATTGGTTGGTTACTATTGGAGGTTTGGGCCCGACATTTCAAGAGTTTTGACACCCTTATCATCATTAACGAAGAATGGGAAATACTTAGTATGGTCAGAGAGATGCCATCAGTTTTTTCAGGAGCTGAGGAAAAGACTGACATGTAACCCCATCCTAAGGCTACCAGAGGGGGGGCATTTGGTATGTAGTCTACACTGACACATCAGGGACTGACCAAGGATGTGTCCCCATGTAAGAGTGATTAGTGATCGTGTATGGTTCTCGATATCAGAGACATCATGAGAAGAACTATTCTACCCTTGAGAAGGAGCTAGCAGTAGTGGTCTTCTCCTTGAAGATGTGGTGACATTACTTGATGGTCGGATATTTTACAGTCTACTATGATCACAAGAGACTCAGGTACATCTTCACTCAGAAGGAACTGAACCTGAGACAATGGCATTGTCTTCAGTTCCTCCAGGATTATGACTTTGAGATAGTCTATACTCTTATGAAGTGGAATGTAGTAGAAGATGCACTCAGTAAGAGATCTGGTATACTATTTCTAAGTGATGTGACATAACATCTAGCCGCTTTGTAGTTATCATATGTGGATCAAGATGGAGCTACTTATCTTGAGTCTCTGACAGTTACTCCCCCACTCTTTCAGCGAGTTAGGGAGGCACAACTTGGGGATGCTGACTGCGAGGAACAATGTGCTCAGATGTCCACAAGACTAGAACCTGATGGATTTTATGAAGGTGGGGAGCACGTCATCCTCATCAAAGGGTGTAATATGGTACCGATGGCGCTACGGGAGGAAGTGTTGAGGGAGTTACATAAATCCCCTCTAGCGGTACATCTAGGAGTGGTGAAGATGTTCCTGGACCTTTAGTTTCAGCATTGTTTGCTGGGAATGTAGAATGTTGTAGCAGAGTGTGTCTCTCAATGCCTCACTTGTTAGCAATTGAAGGAAGAGCATCATGTTCAACCAGGCTCAGTTCAGCCACTAGAGGTACTAGAGTGGATGTGGGTTGGAATTTCCATGAACTTTGTGACAGGACTTCCATGCACATCCAGGAGTCATGATTCTATCTGGGTGATCGTTGACCGACTCACCAAGTTGGCCCACTTCATAACTATGAGAGAGATGAGATCAATAGTGAGCATTGGACACCTCTACGTACAAGAGATTATACGACTTCATGGAGTGCCATATATGATTGTCTCCGATCATGATGCACATTTTACTTCTCGGCTATGGAAGGGGTTGAAAGAGGTGTTTGGGACACAGCTTCGGTTAAGCACTACCTTCCGTCCTCAGACGGATGGTTAGATAGAGCGGACCATTTAGACCCTCTAGGACATGCTATGTTCTTGTGTCCTTGATTTTGGCCACAGTTGGGAGGATCACATACTTTTGGTGGAGTTCTCATACAACAATAGCTATCACTCAACAATAGGTATGGCACCATTCGAGGCATTGTATGGGCAACCTTGTAGATCGCCACTGTGCTGGACTGTCCCATGGGAGTCAGTACATGTGGGACTAGAGGTTGTATGTGCTACCATGGAGAAGGTTCTGATCACCGAGGAGGGGATGAAGACTGCAAAGAGCAGGAAAATGTCCTATGTTGACAAGAGACGGAGACCTTTGGGTTTGAAGATGCTGACCATGAATTTCTATGGGTCTCACCTCGACGAGGTTTGCAGAGGATTGGATAGGGCGGAAAGTTATCTATGATGTTCATCAGACCCTTTCAGGTCCTCATGTGAGTTGGGGAGATGGCATACCACTGAGCTCTTTTACCTCAGTGGCATTGGTTGCATGATGTTTTCCATGTATCCCTATTAAGAAGACACGTAGACGATCCTTTTCACATCATTGATTGGGTAAATATGTACATCAATGATGGGGTGACATTTTTTGAGGTTCCAATTGAGATTGAGGATTTATAGGAGTGATTCCTTTGTTGGCAGTCGATAACTCTAGTGCACGTTCGTTGGCAACATGGTAACCTGCATGAGAAAAATTGGGAGCATAAGGCTCAGATTCATGCTAAGAAACCACACATGTTTCCATAGTTTGTGTTGTGTCCTTCAAAGACACAAATCCCTGAGGCAAGGATAATGTAAAGACCAATATTTTTGAACGTATTTTTTTAATTATATGGGAATATGACAAGTCTGTAATAATTGATGGTGCGTGATTCCGAGGCCCGATGTGCCTGAAATGAATTTCTGAACTTTTTTTTTCGGATACGTTCAGTAAAAGTGCGTTCGAGATTTTGTAGCTTCTGAACTCGTGCTCAGAAATGAAATTTGTGGGTACTGTTAAACATGAAAAACTGATATTCAGTTAAAGAGACCTTCACCTCAACCGCAGTAGGTTGATGATGGAAATATGTTTCTGGACTTTTTGGTGGGAGAAATTAAAATAAACATTCTTTGTTTTATTTTTGAAATTTATACCTACCATTTGAATCATAAAGGTGGGGACAAAACGAGGGTGGTTGGGCATTTAATTCTGGGCATTAAATACCCTATTACACAAAATGTGTAACCACATTCCACCATAATTAATAGGATTCAATAATTCAGAATTAATTAATCAACATTAAAATCTTCACATTCTCCAAATTAAATGTGCCAACATAATTTAATTAATTTGAAAACTCTAGTTAAATTATTTCTTAAGAGTATATAATTTGGCACCTCACCTCTCACGGGAAAAGGGGATTGGGAAAGGAGGGGATAACATTGGAGAGTTGGAAGGATATTTGTACAATAAAGGAGATCCTCTAATGAAGAATGACTTTCAGAATCGAAGAATGAGGAACGAAACTTGTAGCATCTTGTGGGGGTGAAGAATGTCGAAGTCAATCATCGACAACTTCATCTTCTTCCTCAAGACACCTCCATCAGAAAATCAAGGTAGGGGTAGTTTTTCTATAAGATTGAATTTATTTATCGATTCTTCATATTCTAGTTTCACAATGAAGATGGCCATACTAACACATCCATCATCCCGCGCATATACCTTGCCTCTTATATTTTTATTCTCCATGCATTGTTTTTTCATTTTCAACGCAAAATATTTAATGACAATTGAAAGACAATATTTTTTTGAGAACGACATATGGGCGTGGGGACCTCGACTTAAGGATCACAAATATGCGATCATTTTATTTTTGGGGCTAAGAACAGAGATGTAGTGATCCGCGAAAGAGGAGGAGGGCTGAAACACCATCCAGCGACATTAAAGTTGGGTGGTGCACGTCCACATCGCCAGATGAGCAGGAGACCGTGGCAGCTTGAACGTGGAGGAGGCCAAAGAGCGGTAGGCCGTGGTGCAGCACCAACGCACGACCCCACAATTGGGAGGAAGATCTGCCAACCGCTGCGGGAAGGCATGACACACTCGGGTCTCATGAGTGACATGGAATCTCATATGGAGCTTCCCTTTGGTAATCTGTATAGAAGGGAGTCCACTCCCCCTTCGGGGCCAACTCGGGTGGACCGCGCCAAAGGGCCGCACCACCGGGTCATGCCACCGAGCCGCGCCAGTAGGATGGGCCACACCCATATAGCTAGGTCGGGCTGCACCCTATGTAGGTCAGGCTAGACCATAGCCCACTGGGCCAGACCCAGGTCAGTCTGACTGGGTCAGACCAGACGCGGGCCCAGCAGGACCAAGTTTCACATTTTTTGTCTTAAATTTAGAATCGGGCACCCTTTTGATGAACAGTGAATGGAACCGGAATACTTGGATTGAGACGGTCCCTTTGGTATACTACACATGGGTTTTGGATAAGGTTTGAGTACAACTGGGTTAGATCAGACCCTGAATCCAACAAGGACTTCAGAGGAGAAACACTAATAAATTACAGACCATGCCTCCGATTGACGCGTCGTCTGTTGTGTTGGGTACCTTATGACATTAAAGACAATTGGGAAACTTCTTAGTGTAAAATTCATGTAGTTGGGGTATGATCGAGGTCTTGGGGATCTCTTCTCCCACGAAAGCTATGTACGGAACCCTACGACTGGCTGAGACTTCACGATTGGTGACGGTTTTCACTCAGAGTGACTCGACATTCCCTGTAGGAAGTGCCTCTATGTGATGACCCACACCCACAAAGGGGAGCGCCTCTGTGTGATGCGGCAGACCCATGGTACTTGATAGGAGGAGTAACATACCAGGCCATAAGGGGGAGCACCTATGTGTGACGCGACAGACCCACAGTGGGGATCACCTCTGTGGGACGTAGTAGACCCACGATACTCGATCGGAGGAGTGCCATATGAGTCCAATGTCAGTGGGATGTTCTTCTATGTGATACGGAAGACCACTGTAATCTATAGAGGAGGAGTTCTCTAGCTACCGAGGTGTTTAATGTTGTGACTTGGGATGTTACTTTTAATTATCCCTAGCGAATATTGTGGCTTGATATCAGATTTTATAGTGATCATGTGTTTGTCAGCATCATAATCATGTTTCTCATGGTTCTATACCTTTTGTGAGATGAGTCTTATGTCTTCATGGTGTACCTGTGTGGTACTTTATCATTGTGGTGATACCTGTGTGGTACTCCAACCTTCGTGGTATTACATGTGTGGTATTCTTCTCTCCTACATGAGGTGGGTATATTCTGATAACATAGGTATATGTATTCGCATATACCTAATTTGGGTTTACTATGGTTTCTATGTTTTTTGGTTTATCCTTTTGTGGATTTGTGAGACCTTCAGGGGTATCGGGGTCCCTACTGAGTATTTTTATACTCACCCCAGCACGGGCTACACCTGCACCTTGTTGTGTCCGGTGCAGACAATGGGCAACGCTGACCGAGGACGAGGGTACCTAGACTGAAGACCGCTTAGAGGTAGATCTTTGACAAGGTAATCTGCAGAGATGATCGTTAGATATTTGTACCTACCTTTAGGTAGGATTCTGGGTGGGTGTTCATAGGAGATTTAATCAGTTTTTCTTCTACGTTCTAGTTTTCCTCTACTTTCCAGTTGGGCTTGAAATCTGACCCCTTTACATTCTATACAGACCCTATTTACTAAATACATTACTTTGTGCTTGTATATGGCTTTGTACATGGTTTGTGTGAGTTTATAGTTTATAAAGACTCCACCATACCATTTAGGGAATATGCCTTTCGGTTCTTGTCGTCATCCCCTTCCCTATAGAAGGCGGGCTTGAGGTAGTCACGGCATGGGCCCTAGGGGATGGGTCGTGACCTCTAGATTATCCCTAAAAGTCATTCATAATGTAAGTATCCACATCTCAGGAAAGTATAAAACATAATAAAGTGGTGATATCGGATGATTATTATGGTTAAATAATATATCAAAAGTAATTATAAATATAAACACTAGTCATGATGAGCAACTAAAAACACATTCCTTTAAAATATACTTGATCATTATATGGTAAAAGTTAAAGATGAATAAATAATTACATAAAACATAACCATTGATATACTACTAGTAAAATCATCATTTCGAATATCAAATACTAGTTTCATAATGGGGGAGTTCATAATGTCGGATATCATAATCATACTACAATGGCCTCGGTCAAGCCACTATACATAATGGGTAAAAAACTATAGTAGTTGATCTCTTGAGACCTACTGATGCATCGAGGGTTGTAGCAGGCCCCACCAATAAATTAATTACACCAATTAATTCCAAATATGAAAAGTTATATACATAGAATTCATATACATTCATATTTAACCTTACATATTTAATGTAAATACCTCCCCCCAATGGTTAAACATTAACACTAATCGTTCGACGTAATAAGCTGAATGGTATCAAGATAACACATCCAAAGTCAAACAAATCATAAACCATTAAATAAAATATATCAAATGATATCATAAAATATTATTTCTAATGAAACAAAATAATCAAAAAGTGTTTTTAAATAGATGAAAAAACACTTATAAAATCACATAGATATTCTTAAGAAAAATACTCTTTTACTTTGCCAAGAAGAGTTATTTTGAAAAAATCCTTGTATAAAACTAGATGGAAATTAATATGGTTTTTTAATAATAAAATTAGTGAAATTATAAGAATAATGTCCTCTTAAATGATATTTAATAATGCAATTGAAAATTGTTATGAATTTAGAAGTTCTCTTGAATCAATCTTGTTAATCGGAAATATTTTTTTTGGTTGATCCTTTTAGAAAATGTAAATACCTATAAATGAGAGAAGGATTCTATTTGGTACACATTTATAAACCCATAACTAAGAATTTATGAGGAGTATATAAGAATTGTAAATAATTTCATTTAGGTAATTAGAGATTAAGTGTAACCTAAATGAAAATGGAGGTTCGAATAGAAAAATCGAACCTATGTCAAAATGTGTTATGCACATGGCCATAATTTCCTTGATAATAAAATTAAATGAATTATTTAATTAATTAATAAAATTATATATATATATTATTTTATTTTTATTTTTTCAATTTATCACCTTTTTAATGAGTTATAATATACAAGATTATCGCTCGGGAGTGTTCATTTCACAATCGGTATACTTGTACATGAGTATGATAATTCATGTGGAATGGATATAATTTTCTATAATTGAATATATATGATAATAATGAAAATAAATTATATTAAATTATTATATAATTCATTTGTTTATATGGTATGAGGATGAGATATTAGATAATACATTTGTTACAGTTGTTTAGATTATTATGGTAGTATTTCGATTGTCACAAAAAAGTTTTGTTGTATGAATTTTTATTATGAAAATATAATGGTTTCATAATCATTAAATAATATATAATAAATATTTTATAATTTTCTCAGCCATAAAAATAGTTTTAGGACCATCCATGATGAATAAATTTATGAACAAACGGTTTTCATCCATGAAGGTTGTACATCGGCACCTCTAGGTCGTTGAATTTTTTTTTAAATAAAAGAGAGAGATATAATAGATTGAGAAAGTATTTTCCATTAAAATGATACCTCTATAGTATATAGATGATATGGGTGTTATAATGATCATTTTTATTGAGGATGTGAGTATAATATAATAAATTAAAATAAATTGAAAATGAAATTAATAGAATAAGGAATATGGTTTACATCTTGAAATATCCTCCTTAAGATCCTCCTTAAGGGAATGGGTTGTTGTATTTTTGAAAGAACAAGAGCACTTGGATGTGGGGAAAGAATATGGAATAGTATTTGGGCTGCAATTTGAAATTATTTAAGGATTGGATGTGTGAGGAGAATACGTATTTTGGGGTGGTTATTATAGTGGAGGAGAGGGGTGATTGTTTTGAATATTCTATTCATTAATTTATTATTTTTATTAAGATAAGAAATATCATTGATTCATGATACCAAATATACTAATAAGTTCATGAGAGTTCTAAAAAAGTGTTCTTACGTCATCCATACATCACCTATTACTCAATAAATCATGTATGTTTCATTTATCATCAATTATCATATTTTACTATTCACTAAATTTTGATGTAATTTAGAAAAATACCAAAAACGAAAAATAACCATTTTTTGTTCTGTAGAGTTAAAAAATGGATGCCATTTTATCAAAATAATTTTATAGATATGGGAAATTAAATTTTCTAAAAAAATCATGATTTACATTAAAATTATAGATTAGATATTTAAAACTGATTTTATAATACTTTAAAAAGTAAACAGTGGTCTCGTAAAATTATCCTCAAATAATTGATCAAAGAAAATTATTTATGAATAGTTTAATAGAAATATTATTTTATTTTAAATCAATTTATTAATGTATATTTTAATTATATATTAATTATTCAAAAATAATACGACACTTAATTATAATATTTTAAAATATTCACTCTCATATATAAGGTGCATATATTTTATTTATAATTACATGGGTGAGTTTACTATTCATAAGTGTAATATTATTATTCATATGGGTACATAACTATTCATAAGGTTCAAGTAACTATTCACCAAAAATGCATGTTTATCCTATCAGAATCTAAATATCTTACTGATCGCCACTATGTATGTCAATTTTTTGAAATTCCAAACACAGAAGTGGGAAAATCATATCTATCATCTTGTTTATAACTAACTCCTATAAATAACCTAGTGTTTTTTCCACAAATGCACAATGTTTCATTCATTCTTTATTAAATTTATTTTTAAGTCTATGGGGTGTTACATTCATCCCTCTTACAATAAATTAATCCATGAAATTTGTAAAATGATACCTCCAAAAAATGATTTTGGTAGTTATTTATCATAGGTTCCTTAGGCTACAACATTTCCTCATCAATTTTCTTATTTTTACAATGTACCATTACAATCTAAGTCATCTGATCCATCATCACCTATTATTTAGTGTCTAGAATCCGGATAGGCTCTTCAAAGTAAGATAAGTTAGGTTACAATTATATATCTACATAAGCGAGTACATGTGTTGGGTCTAGTGTTTATGTTCTCAACAATGATACATGGAACACATTGTGTACCTTATAAAGGCCAGAAGGCATTAACAAACAATTAGACACAACTCCAATTCTCTCTAGATTTTCAAAATTTCTTATCCACTTATGGATTAGTTTCCACTTCATCCCACATCTTATAACACCCTTCCACGGAGATGCATTCATTAAAATTTTATATTCTAGTTGAAATTATAAATCCTTCCTTCGATTATCAGCATATCACTTTTTATTTCATTGAGCTACATTGATATGGGTTTGAATAGTTTTAACCTTACAGTTGTTTCCTCCACATGATATGGACCCACAATCATCCTTTCACAAACTTCATCCAAACATGTTTTTGTATGACACCACATTCTATACAATTTTTTATAAGGTTCAACTTCAATACTATTATAGAATCTATTATTGTAGAAAAATCCACTAAATAGTTATAGTGATACCTCATACACAAAATGTCGAGCCATCATTAACACAAAATGTCCTCTAATGTTTGGATCGTCCATTATGACTACCCGTCAGTTTGAGGGTGATAAGATGTAATCAAATGAATCTTATTGTCAAAAGATTTCTGTAGAATATTCAATAATTTTTATATAAACCATGGATCATGATCATACAAAATAGAGATAGGAACTCCATGAGGTTTAAAAAAATCATTAATATAGAGTCATGCAATGCGATCTTGTGGAAAATCTTCCTTCATATCTAGTAAATTTTCATATTTGGTATGTCGATCCAGAATTATCCATATTGGATAATACATTCATGGTGTATGGGGTAATTCTATGATAAAATCCCTAGAAATTTCATCCTAATTCAATGTAGTAATAGAAAAATGATTTTTGAATCCTTAATATGTTTACTTTCATCCTTCATATGTTGAAAAAATAAACATCTTGATACATAATCCAAATTTTTTTCCTTCATGTTGTCCCAAAAGAAATGTTCCTTAAAGACTTTATACATCTTTCAACTACTACAGTGTGTAGAGAAATTCATCCTATGAGAATCATCCAATAAATCCCTTTTTAGATCAGGGTTAGAAGGAACACATAACCTCCTTCAAAATATTAAAATTCCATCCTCACACAAGAGGTCTACTAACATCCCATCATTCAAAACATTAATGTTCTATCTTAGATTCTAATCATCAGACTGAGAACATTTAAATCATTCTAATAAAGATGGTTAGGAAACTAATTGAAAAAGTAGTGATATTTCACTTTATTTGAAAATTCCAATATCCATCCTAGCTAGATCCATGTGCATATGATACGTATCAATTCTAAACTTGTTTATAACTCCCTGGTCTATCCTAATAAATGCATCATCTACCTTATCGTCCATTCATAGATGGTAGTGTATGGAAAAATTATAATCTTCGAGTAATTCAATCCATCACCTTTTCCACATGTTGAATTTTTTCTGATTCAATCTAGATTTCAAGACATTTTGATCTGTATATATCTCACATATTTATCCATAGAGATAGTGTATCCATATATTCATTGAAAATACTTAAAATTCTATCTCAAGATCACGAGTTTGATAGTTTCTTTAATCAATGTTTAGATACCTTTATTCATTTTCAATAACACTATCATTCTTCCTGAGGTTATAGTCAATTTTTTTCTTCGATGCATCTCTATAGATCCCAAATCCACTATTTCTTGATGTTAGTGTTAGGATAAGAGCATTCACTAATCTCCTTTTCAATTACTCAAAACATTATTCACATTATTTTGTCTATATGAACATAACCCTTTATGAGTATGCTTGTTTTACGTGTTAGCTAATCGGGTGATGCTCTTAACGAAAAAACAATAATAACATACTAAACCTATAAAACGACATACATCCATTAGGTATATTGGTGTAGGGCATTCTTGAATAATGATTTCCATCACTGGATCAACTACGATTCCAATCATAGGGCCAATATGTCCATTAAAGAAATCTATTTGACTTTATAATGCACACTTTATAAACATACCATATAAATTTTTTCTTCTAATCTTTGTTAAAAATAATGTTCAAATATTCTAACGATGTCCATACCTTTTAGACTAAACAAATATGTCATCAATAAATACCACCAAAAAGGCATAAATATTTTCCTTGAAAAATAAATTCATTATATCCATAAAAATAGAGGGTTCATTAGTGCTCCCAAAAAGCATTACAATAAACTTGTAATTTAGAAACCTAGTTCAAATTGATGTCTTTGGAATATATTTTTTCCTCACAAGAAACTGATGATATCTAGATCAAAGTTCCATCTTTAGAAAATATTGGTCTCTATAAAGTTGATCCACTAATTCATTAATCTGATGAAGAGGATACTTGTAATTTATCATAATAACATTGACATCCCTTTAGTCAATTCACGGTCCCATAGATCCATATTTATTCTTACCAAAGAAACAGGAGCTCCTCATAAAGAATCAAAAGGGAATATAATTAATTTATAACTCAATTCATCTAGTTATTTCTTTAGTTATACTAATTCCACAATGGAAAATTTATAAGGTCTCTTTGATATAGGAATTGAACCATGACTTAAATAAATTGAAAACTAAATTTCCCTCTTCGAATGTTTTCTGGGTAAATCCTCTAGAAACACATCAATATATTCTTAAACAATACGTATATCATAACTTTTTTGATTTCATTCCTCACCCTTAGATATTTTTTTCCCTTCCCCCGTAATAATTGAATTCAGTATAGATACTAGGGGTGTACTATATAATAATCATATGACATGGTATCTAATATAAAGATATGGGATTCTACATCATTCTCAACAATTTTAACTTCTGTATTCATGAAATATATTTTTACATCATAACCTGAAATCCAATTCATACCATGGATTATATCAAATTAAATTATGGGTTTGATGAAGAGGTCAGAAACTAAAGCTTTATTATGATTTATAATGGGGACTAATCGAAACATCTTCATTTCAAGGACACTTCCCTTAGATGTTTTGACTGAAAAATACTTTATTAGATCAAATTGGATTTTTCTAATTTTCTTGGAAAACCTATAAGATATGAAAAAATACGATGATACAGAATTAAATAAGTCATTGGTTATGTTTTATTAAATTATTAATATACCTTTCATGACATAATTTTGAATTTCAACATCCGGAGTTTTGAGCTCATAGTCTTGGCCCTATTTGGGGAATGTTTCCTTTACACTTAGGACTGTCGTTGAAATATTTTCACTTCTCTTTTGATTTGTAGAATTAGCATTAGTATCTTATTTATTTCCCACATAATTATGGTCTTGGTGGCCTTTTCCAACAAACTTATAACAAACACCCATAGCCTTATGGAATATTCCAGGGTGTTTCTTCCCACATTTATCACATGATAGGTAATAAAATCTTCTCTTCTTCCCCATTTCCTTGTTTTCATTTTCTAGAGTGTTAATTTTTCCTCTTATTATCTTTCATTCCATTAAATTCATAATACATATAGAATTTTTTTTTTCTTGATATCACATGATACTATATATTCGTATGAAGAGAAAATTTGGGATATTAATTCCCTTATGATGAATGGTTTAAAACCATTAAATAATAAATACATATTTATCCTTTGATTTTGTATGTAGTTTGAAAAATTCTGTTCCACCCTTGTGATCTTATCTTCATACATTGAAAATTTTTCATCCCCATTTTGCATCGGAATTAGAAACTACCTTTCCATATTTTCTGACTGTTTGCTGGGGAAGTATTTTTCTATGAATATTTCCTTAAAATCCATCCATTAAATATTACCAATATATTCCTCCACTTTTTCATTTATAATTAATGAAAACCATGGATCATCATCTCTCGATAGGAAATAAACAACCATGACAACCTTCACTTTATTATTACATCGCATGGTGAGAAATATCATCTCTAAGGAACATATCCACTACTCTACTAATATTAGATTTATAGACCAATTAAATGATAGAGGTTGTTGTAAAATAATTCAATCCAAAACTGCCTTGCCAAATTGTGGTCAGGATGCTCCATACAGGTACAATTATTATTCATAACATGAGTTAGTTGTCCCAATATTGTTATAAGTTTCACATCCAATTATCACCTATAGAACCAACATAATTATCTTGAATAATAGGGAAAAACATTCATGTGATGTATGCATTCATACAATTTCCATTCCTTCCACCATGTTCCATTTCTGAATAATATAATACACTATATTAGGTTAAGAATCATAATGTGTAATCTCAACTACCAAAATAAAAACATGAATAAAAATACTATGCATACCTAATCTCATTATCAATAAAATGGTTTCCATTAGGACATATTTAAATTTAAATTCATCATAATGGTTTGTAATGAAAATGTGAATTATCCTAATAATATCCCCCACGAGTTTCAAACTAGGTGCACAGTAAGGCTTGTTGTCATCTACCAAGTTACCCTATGTTAGTCCCAAAACACCTTGTTGGATTTGTTACTCATTGGAACATCTATGTCAGAACCACATCCACTTGTAGTATCCAGAATGGGATGTATTTATATTAATACTTTAATAATATTTTCCATACTAAAATTTTATGATGTTTTTGAATGATCATCCTCAATGTATACCTAATGTTATTGTTCCATAATATATGTTTTATAAATATATTTTCTATGTTTTATAGTAGGATTCATCTGACACCGACTATAGAGACCCTGATCCCATTTGCCTAGACTAGGTGCCTCACTTCATTAAATTGGTATGATTACAAAGAATAGAATCTTGATGGACTAAATAGATTAGTATCATTGTAAAAAGAGACACATACAGAAGTTCAATATTACAACCTTAAAGGAATAACAACATATAAATTCCATTTTAAAAAGAGACAACTTATAGATTATCACTCAATGTCTTTCATAATATACATCTCCACATCATGTGGAAATATTAAACATAATAAAGGGGTGTTCTTAGATTCTATGTAATGGTAAATAATATAGTAGATGTAATCACAAACAAAAGTACAAGGCATTGTCAGAAATAAAAAATAGAACCCTTTAAAATATACTTGAGAAAAATATGGTAAAGATGAAATCCAAATAAAAAAGTCCATAAAACATAACTGTGAATATTCTAATAGTCTTATAGTCTCATGGAATATAAATAACTAGTTTCTTAATGAGGTAATGCATAATTTCAGACATCATAATCATTTTGTTAAGGCCTTATCCAAGACACCAACATAATTGGAATAAACCGAATCTAGTTTGTCTAGTGAGACCTATTGATGCCTCGGGGGGGGGGTCTATTGCGAGCCCCACCTATCACATAATATGTACAATTAATTACTCATATGAATGGGGATAAGATTAAACAACATATACATTCATATTGAAACGAACTTATGAAATTTATATAACTTTCCCAGCTCATTAAATAGAAACACTAATTGTTGAAAGTAATAAGGTGAATGGTATCAATAGCACTTACACAGTCAAAATAATCATAAAAAATTACTTAACATTTGGTATATGATATTACAAAATATTAATCACAAATAAAAATAATAATTTACAAGAGTTTTAAAATAGATGAAAATAATCTTATAAAATCATAGATTAATTCTTGGGAGAAATACTCTTTTACTTTGAAAAGAAGAGTTCTTTTGGAAAAATATTTGTACAAAACAAGAAGTGTACTAAAAAAATTACATAATTAAATGATTTAAATTATAAGAATAATTGTATCCTGATAAATATTATAGAGTGAAATTTTAAAATATGTATGAATTTGAGATGTTCCCTTGAATCAGGATTGTTTATCGAGTATAATATTTTCAAAGATCTTTAAAAACATGTTACTCCCTATAATGGAAAGAAAGATTCTGTTTATAAAAAATATAGAAAAATAAAAAATAAATTTTGAGGTGTACATAAGAATAATTAATAATTTAATTGAGTTATGTATAGAATAAGAATATCTAAAAAGAAAATGGAATTCAGGTAGAAAACAATTACCTTATTTCTGAACGTGTTCGACTCTTGATCTTATCATCCTATATAATCAAATTAAGTCCATTAATTAAATAATTATGAAAAATATATATGAATATATATATTTAATTTTTTATAATATTATTATGTTAATTTATGCCATGTTTTATGAGTTATAATATATAAGATTATTACTCATGGTCTTTCATTTCCCAACATTTCACGATTTGTATACTTATATATAAGTATGGAAGTTCATGAGGAATGGATATAATTTTATATAATTTAATTTATATTATACTAATAAACATACATAATATTATATGGTTTTATAATTCATTTGGTTATATGTCATTACAATGAGTTTTTAGATAAATCATAAATAATAGTGTTTTAGATTATTATAGTGGTATTTATATCATCGCAATCTTGTTTTTTCATATGAAATAATATTATATATATATATATACTGATTCTAGAATCATTAAATAAGATAAATTAAATTTTTTAAATTTTTTCCAAAATAAAAATTGTTTTATGACCTACCATGAAGAAGGAAGGTTCATCGTCCACGAAAGATATACATCGACACCTCCACGATGATGATTTAGTTTTGAAAATAAAATAGAGAGAGAGAGAGAGATGGTAGTTCAAGGATAGATACTCCATTAAAATTATAGCATTCTAGTATATATAAGATATTAGTGATATAATGATCATTCAGACATAGTAGGTGATGCAAATGTAATAAAATAAAATAAATGGATAATGAAATTTAAATAAAATAGAAGCGGGTTTACCTCTTCAAATATCCTCCATGAGAACCTCGCTAAAGGAAGGGGTTTTGGAATTTTGGGAAGACCAAAATCTCATATACATGGGCAGACACTAAGGAAGATTATTTTGTAAGAACTATGAACATCTACAAGACTAATAGGGCTAAGTATAAAAGGGAGTGAAGGGTGGTGTTTACAATGGAAGAGATGGATGATCGTTTTAATATCTTAGTAATTATTTTATTGTTTCCATAAGACAAGAAATAGTGTTTATTATTGTGACCAAAAATATAAATAAGTGTAGTTGAATTAGAACCAAGTGTTCTTACATCATCCATACAACACCTATGACGCAATAAATCACGTATTTAGCATTTATCATTAATTATCATATATTAAAATTCCTTAAAAAATCATGTATTTTAGAAAAATCCTTAAAATTCAACATCACAATTTTATTATGTGTAGAAATAAAAAATAGAAAACATTTTATAAAAAAGATATAAATTTGAGGAATTTTTTTTTAAAAAAAATAATTATTTATTTGAAAATTATAGATTTTATAATTTAAAACTATTTTTATGTCCTTTTCCAAAATTATCTGATGTCCCATAAAATTATCCTAAAATAATTAAAAAACAAAATATTTATTTTGAAATATATTTAAATAAAATAAATTTTGTTTTTAATCAATTATTTAATTTTAAATTGTATTTAAATATTTATTACTCAAAAAAATACCAGCACTTAATTTTTAATTTTTAAAATATTCACTCTCATTTAAAAGGTTCATAGATTTTATTTATACTTAAATTGGCGAGGTTACTATTCATAATGGTTATATTAATTTTTATATGGGTAAATTACTATTCATGAGTGTTAATTTACAATTCACTAAAATTTTAGTTGATCCTATCAGTCTCATAATATCTTAGTGATTGCAACTGTGGATGTCCATTTTTTGAAATAAAAAATGCAAAAGTGACAAAATTATTTCTCACTACTACACTATAAATAAATCATATAAAAAAATGTTTTTGTTTTTTATAGACGCAATGTTTTAGGCTTATATATAATATTTATTTGTAAATCCTTATGGTGTTATATTCATCCCATGAAATTATAGATGCATCAAGGGGCATATATTTAACTATCCCTATCACTTATTGTGCATATCCAAAACATACCCCATATATTGAAAATTTTATTTAACTAATAGACAGTCTTCTTTATCTAATATTCAAATTGATTAAAGGATATTTATTTTTAAATAGTTCCCCAATAAATCATATAACATTCAATGTGAACACCATATGTATAAATGATATATGGTTTACGAAATAATCATATTCATCAAATAATAATATGTGTATTAAATTAAATATGAATTCCAAAGAATAATTATTAGAAGAAAGTGATTGTTTCAATAGAATATTAATAAAAAACAAAAGTGGGATTTCAAAGATAAATTTCACCACATAGAAATTTTAAAACCGAACACCATTTATGAGATAATTCAAATTGAATCATATAATACAATGAAATATGAGTTAATCATGATATTAAATGAAAGAGGTTTATAATATACAACATAATAAATAAATATGTACTGATAATGGTGTATGGCTCATTGTTGAAAAAGTGAGACAAGAGTCCCTTACCTTGAGTCTGGGATGTAAGGTATATCATTATCTTCCGGAATAACACACTTATTTTAATTATTTAATTTCATGAGAAACATTTCATTATAATTATTACTTTTAATTAACTTATTACAATATTTTTTATAAATATATAAAAATTAAATTTATGTTGGCTGTTTTGAATAAATTTGGTTCATCTATCAAAAAATATTTTTAGTGGGTCAATTATGGTCAAAGGGGTCATTAAATAAACAACATAAAAAAATCATCATAAAATAATTATAAATTTTTTAAATCAATTATTATTTTTATACCAATCATGATTGGTGTTTATGAAAAATGAACCACCATTGGAATTATAAAGAAGGTAGACCATACGTACACATGAGTAACAATCCAATTTTTCGATGATATTTATGGAAAAGAAGGTATGTAAAGTTTTATCTATAAATAATGATAATTATATCATAATTAATATGTTATTTTATCATATATACGTACATATATAATTCAATTTATATAAAAATAATCTCATTACATTGAAGAGGCGATAGTCTATAGGCCCATGAATGATGTTATCACCTTTTTTCTGTGAAAAGAGTAAAAATGGAAATGATATATTATTTTTAAGTAATGTTATTTATGGCATGAATATAATATATAATTAATTTATTTAATATATTTTTAATTAAAACCATCAATAATAAATTTCTTTTTAATGTGTGAATGTATCACATCGCTTTGAGGAGGGGGTTATCCACATGTCCAAAAATGATGTTATTATATTTACATAAAATAGAGAGAATGATGGTATGAGTTATATAAAAATTTATTAAATATTAATAAAAAATAATATCATCTATATATTTTAAAAATTTATTTTCCAACAAAATTCCCAACCATGATAGGTGGTAATGGAAAAATAAACAGCATTGTTTTGCTATTTGGTAGTCAACTTTACACACAAACAGTAATTTTGTTACCCATTTGATATATGTGTGTTTAGGTTTATGTTGAAAAATTTAAAAAAACATCTCTTTATATTGAGAATATTAATTTTATATTACAATTAAGGAATAATAACAATTTAATGGATTGTGAAAGAAAGAATACAAAAGTGAGCTTTTAAGATTGTTACATTTTTTGGGTAACTCATTTTAGTTTTCATCAATTTACTTACTTGTATTTATTTATCCCCAAAGTTATGCATCATGAATTAGGGGAGGGATTTTGTATGTTTATTTGGATATGTTTTTGATATTCCAAAGCGGTATTGGAGGTGTGAGGAAGGGGAAGAGTGAATTCTTTTTTATAGTGGAGGGGAAATTGAATCCTTGTAAATATAAAAATTTAAACAATATTGGGAGTTCTCCCTTACCTAATGTACCAAAAAATTGAAAAATAGTTTATTAAAAGGAATTTTTGTTTATGAAAAACTTTCACTATAAAAAATATGTGTATTTTATAAATAATTTTCCATAACTTCTATGCTTCCCTGCTGTTACCCTTTGAGTTTTTATTAAGGTAACTAGTTTTCTAACCTATTTTATTTTACCAATAAGACAAAATTATGGTGATATTTGTTAAAAAGTAGAGAAAAATTTAATTATAAATATGTTATATAAATTAAAAAATAAAAAAAATCATGTGTGTGGGAAATTAATTCTAAAACAAACTAATGTAACATGCAAAAACACTAACCAAAACCATGGTAACAATGTTGTTTACTACTTCAGGGTCAATATGTTCATTATAAAAGATAAATTGGTACATTAATTTAATATATTTCATATTTATTAACATTTAAACAATAATTGTAAAAATATATGGTTTTTAGTAATTTTAATTCTTTTAATGAAATATAATTTATTCAAAAATAAAAT
Organism: Viscum album; assembly: GCA_963277665.1. Classification (NCBI taxonomy): domain Eukaryota; kingdom Viridiplantae; phylum Streptophyta; class Magnoliopsida; order Santalales; family Viscaceae; genus Viscum; species Viscum album. Next base: position 1,608,218,291 of record OY728121.1, read on the forward strand.
TAATGCCAATTTTGACATTATTTCCTCAATTTAAGTTAATGATATCAAAAAAGTGATGGAATTATAATATATTGAATTCAAAATTAAATAAAATGTATAATTATTCAAAAAATATATTTAAACAAAATAATTCACTCAATTTTATTATTTTTTGTATCATTTATTTTATTTAATAATTATCTCAATAATTACTTCATTGGTGTTTATTAAGTGTTTAAAGAAATTATATAAACTCTAATAATTAATGATAAATTATCAAGATAAAAAATAATTCAATTTTAAAAATAATATTTATAACTGACACTATTCATCTTCATGTATATTCCAAAAATGTATAGGAATTAAAATCCAGGAATGTATTTTTTTTGCCTTTTTCGTTACATAACTTATTAAATGGGTCAATTTAATGAAAATATGTTTCAATAACTCATAAAAATTGAATATAGGAGTGAAATGTTTGAAATATGGGCATTAAAATTATTTTTTACAAATGTATAAGACATTATTTTGCTTTTGATTAAAGTTTAACCAATAAGTAAATTTTTATTTAACTTTCTCGATGTAATTAATTTTATTTACATTCAATGATAATTTTTTCAATTCTTAGATGTGGAAGAATTAAAATTAAACCTAATCACACAGATGTGGCGAGAAAGCAGGTGTTTAATTTGAAAATGATAAAATGTTCAATCTGTTTTCATATCTAAATTTAATATAAAAAAGATCCTAATGACCTAAATTTCCTTAATTAATTATAATTGATATATTTGGACTTCAAAACTAATTGAATATATATTTTAACAATAATTATTCTTTAAATGATAAGCTAGTTTTCAACTAAAATATAGTATTTTTCAATATTCAGGAAAAAATAAATCTTCTTAGGAAAATACCAAAAAATCACACTGTGATATTTTTTACTATCTTAATTGTAATTTGATTATTATCTTGAAAAGTAACATTTATAAAATTGTAAAAAAAAATTTAAAAATGTGCACCATTAAAATTCCTTAAAACTTAGTCTTCTATGTAATGCAAACTAACTTGGTATTGTTTTTAGATCAATCTTACCACGGTGTTGTATATAAATATTTCTGTAAAAAATTATAATTATTCTAAAAGTAATATATTTCAATGTCATGGGGTGTATTATTTTCCCAGAAATAAATAAATTATGTCCTCACAATGTAATCATTTCCTTGGTATTCAATGGTTTGATATTTTAAAATAAACTATTTTTGAAACAATCACATCCTAAATTGGGTTAAGAACACATATTCCTATTAATTTTGTAATGTAAAATGAAAATGTCACCACAAAACTATGATTTCAAATAGGATAATTTTTGTGAAATATTTTTAGGGTATAAAAATTTAACTATCATGTTCAAGAGGAGAGTGATCGAGATCATATTCATGAGAATGTTATTGATCACAAAGATATAAATCTGATCAGTGAAAAAGGTTATTTATATCCTTACATTTTTTTAAATATGAATACATTTTTGTGAATACCTTTTTCATATAGTTTAGAAATCTTTTCACAGTATAGGTATATAAGTAAATATATGATTCTATTTCATAAAAAAATATGATCCTTTTGTTATGAATTGACCTATTTCAACATCATTTCATATAAAAGGGTGCATCGTATAATGAATTAATAGATTTTCCTCTAAACCCTAATCAAAATATAAACCTATAAAATTTAAAAAATAATTAACATTAAGAAGATTCCATGTATTGTTATCCAAAAATATTCAATTAGTTCAAAGGTAATTAGTACTATCTAGTTTACTTTATCCATAGAAATAATTTCATTATCAATGAATCATTATCTCGGAATTCGAAACATATTAATGGATATATTTCCCGTATCCATTTATTTTACCGAAATTTTAACATTCTACTAAATTACATTAATTGGTACCATTAAACATATTATCTCAAATCCTTAGTGAAATATTACTTCAAAGCAATCCTTATATAGTTCAGAGTTCTCCTGACTAGAACCATAGTCAAATAGAATAATTCTTAAATCTAAACACAAGAATTTTTATAAAATATTTTCCTATATTGAAGTATAAAAAGTTGTACCATGATCCATTATCCTCTTTTGGGGTATATTCCATTGGAACCCGTTATATTGATTTTTTTCGTGTCCCATCTCCTAGTGGTTAAATCATTTTACATTGGAAACCTTTTTGTTATCCTTAAAATCAAAAATTGGATGCCCATTCTCTAAACAATTGTACCAAACTACCATCACTTTTAATCACTTCCCTGGGTAAATATTTCCATAATTATTACATGTGTTAAAATAATTCCTTCCCTTCTTCCCTATATCTATATTTCTCCTTGCAATCCTCTTATTCTTGAACTTCCCTCTCCATCCATAATAATTAGTTAATTATTTCCTTATATATTTAGAACATGATATTTTTTTTCTCATATGAAAATATTGAATGTAAGAGTAGTTCCCTTCTAATGGTTGGTTTATGACCATAACAGGAAGGATTATTCTCAATGTTAGGATCATATTTATTGGTGAGGTTCAAATTCCTTCTATAAGATTCCAATTCTAAATGATTTCATAGACTCGATTAGATCATATCATGTATAATACCATATCTAGTGAAATATAATACATATTTTTAAAACAATTAGTGCCTAATTAATCACTTAATCATAACTATGGTTTCTTTAGAATTCACTTCTACACTTATTTTTAATTTATAACATAGGGTTATGTTCCCCAATATACGTTTTACTAAATCTAATATCCATGTTTCATATTAAATGTTCATTTATAGCATTAGTAATTCCCTCACCCCAAAATCCCAGATCCATTTCTATAATTTATTAAATTTGAATGATTATAAGGAATCAAACCACAAATGACCAAAAAATTTAGCTGTTTTTAAAAACTAAATTATATATATGTAACCTATTTTAAAATTTGGTATAATAGAAAATAAATATAAGATATAAAATAAAATGCTCATCATCCTTGAAACTCATCCCATGAATTAATCTTCATACCCTAGGGAAAGGAAAAAAAATAAGGGTGAGATCAAATTCTCAGAAATTGGAATATAGATCTGATGCTATCATGAATTAATAGTAAATAATAAATAAGTAAATAATAAAATATGATTAAATTATTTTATATGAATAATCAATTGACCATAAAACAAGAACATGGATATTATAACTAATCAAATAATCAAATTGAAAAATAATAATAAAGTAATGAATAAGGTTGGATGTCTTTAAAGTCATGATATATCATTGATATAGTCACTCTGAAGAAATATCCTAAAGACATTTTAATTATTTGGGTAGAAATCGATTTTATTTTTGTTAAGATCTATCCTCCGGACAATTAAAAACACCCTAGAAACAAAAAATAAGAGGCATTCTCTAACTAATTTTGTATCATTACACTATCGATCCATCAAGGGGAATACATTAACTGGTCCCCATCTATTTTATTTCATATATAAAACATTCCTAATGTCTTGATAATTAAATTTAATTAACAAACAATGTGCCTTATCAGATATCCATATTGAGTAAAGGATACAGATTTATGCAAATTTCCCAAATAAAACATATAAAATTCAATGTGAACAACATATTTAAAAATGGTATACTATTTTGGAAATAATTATATCCAATATAAAGGAATATTTATATTAGAAAATATAATTTACAATGAAATTTTTTTACAATAAAATGATTGTATCAAGGGAAAGATAACAATCTCAAATAAAAGTGAGATTTCAATGATAACATTTTCGACATGGAAATTTTCAAATCAAATATCTTCAATGAAATAATTCAAATTGAAAATTATATCACCATGAAATATGTGTTAATAATTACATTAATCAATAATGGGTTAGAATATACAACATAAAAATTAAATAATTCTTGTAAATGTTTTATCCCACATACAAGAAAAAGTGAGACAAGAATACCTTACCTTAAGACTGACTTGTCACGTATTTATTTATCTACTTAAATAATAATAATTTTCTAATTATTTACATTCATGATAACCATTTTAAATTTTATTATCACTTTTAGTTCTCTTATTATAATTATTTAAAAAACATAAATATTTAATTTTACGTCCAGTGATTTGACTAAAATCGGTTCATCTATGAGAAACTTCTTTGGTAGGTCAACAATAGTCAAATGGGTCACTATATAAACATATAAATAATAATAATAAGGTAAGGGATCCTCTCTCCCACTTTTTTTCAAGAATATCCCATATGATGTGGCATTTTATTTTTAATTCCTAATGATAGGGTATGTTATCTAACCTCTCCCATACTTCCCTTGTGACATATAAATAATGTAATACTCCGTTATCTCTCATTAATCCCTCGCAACAACCCTCGTTACCATGACAAAATGTTTGTAAGGGGTCTCTCATCTCACATTTAATTTTGTGAGATTTTCATTGTTCGCCACATATTTCATATATGTGGTATATGTGTATTGCCATTTGATATATAATAACATCATTCTATTTTTATTCATGTTATTAAATGATTCATTTGTGGTTTCTTAAGTTCTATTCATATGATTCGACCTACTACATTGTGGTAAGAGACATTGTCTCAAATACTATTTTGTTGTGACTAACGTTTTATTGTGAACCTGTATACTCTACGCTATATAGATATTGAAAAGGCATATTTATCTTGTATTGAATAAATTTATAATTATTGATTGGGACATGAAGTGGTGTGTGGGGAATACTATAGCCCCTCGATTCATCGGTAGGTCTCATGGGACAAATTAGTTGGCGACAAACCCTTCGAGTTTGTTTCCAAAAATCAGATGAGTTTCTACTCATAAAACTAAACTATTTTTATGGTATTATGGATTTTTTTGCATGATACATGAAGTCCAAATAATATTCATTTTCTTTATTCATTATTCGTTATTACAATCTATGATGTTTTCACTTTGAAAAAAATATGGATGCAGTTATAATTCTTAGTTTATTAATGGCATGAGTTTTTATCTATTCACCATGCTATATTGATTATGTCGGATTGATTATGGTTAACTTATTATTTTATTCAGGCTTCTACTATTTTTATACCTTATTGAGTATTTGAGCTCATCCCTATCATTGTTTACTTTCCAAAGGTGAAAAATAGGAGGCCTTTTGTTGAGTTCTTATGGATGCAGTTTTTAGTTTTCGTTATGTATTGTATTTTTTAAACTTGTCCAATGTAATTTTAGTGACATCTATGTATCTAGATTCTTCAAGACTACTAATTTGATCATTCCTTCAGGGTTTTCATACCTTATACCTATGTCAATATAACAAGTGTTGCACCGACTCTAGTCTAGAGGTTTCAGGTTATTATAGTTGGTATCATAGGATGTTTAGTAGCAAACATAGAAACTAGATTAGAAAACATAGATTAGGAACAAAGCCCTAAGTTACTATTTGAGGATGAATGTACAAGAATGTCCTATAATTTTGGTAAGGAAGAGATTATGTGAATATTTTTATAAAATACATCCTTGCCTAGATACGAGCAGGTAGAGGTGGCTCTGGAACATATATTCATTAGAGTGAAAGCTCCAACAAGGAGTTTTGGGCTTCACCCGGGGTATCCTAGTAGACGATAATGGGCCTTGTTTCACTCTTGGTTGCGACACTCCTAGAGGATATGCTTAGGATAATTCATGTTTTCGTTAAAATCCATTATGAAGGATTGAAAGATAAATTATTCCTCAATGAAACCATTTTTCTGATTATGTGATTAGAAATGCGTAGGATATTAATTTATGAAAATTATATTGTTAAGATATGATTATACATTACGAATCATACCCTAATCTGGTGTGTGACATTATTTAGAAATGGAAACTAATGGAAGAAGGGGAATAAATACTCACGGGCAAGGTAGGGATCTCCCCACTGATCTTGTCAACACAGTCAATGTTGTAGTAGATCAGATCTGGACCATATTGGGACAACATACTTAGGTTATAATGAATAACCATTCCACACCGGTGTTGGATTGTTTCATGTGGAAGAAGCCTCCATCATTCTGCGGGACTACTAATCCAGTGGTAGCTGAGCAATGGATCAAGTCCCATTAAAAGATATTTAGGGAATTAAGAAGCAAAGAAAATGAAATGGTAGTACCGACAGTATATTGTCTCAAGGGAGACGCTGATCAATGGTCATCCTTGATTTATAATACCATGTAAGAAGAATAAGTAGAAGATATGGAATGGAGGACTTTTAAGGAAATATTATTTGAAAATTATTTCCCTCTTGAGCAATGAACTGAAATGAAGAATAAATAACTTGGCTTAATGAAAAGGGAAGAAGAAAGTGTTGTAGAGTGTGAGTCTACCTTCACAAGGCTAACCAGGTATGTTATAGATTACGTACGTGACTTGGCATAACAATTGATAATTTATTTCAAGGTCTTAAGCTATGTCTTCTATGTTTACTAGGTTCTCAAACATTTTCATCATGTGATGAAATTGTATCAAGTGACATCAAAATAGAGAAGGTATTTTCAAGATCAAATTTGTTCAAGGGAAACCAAGATAAAAATTTGTATGCTGATAACAATGGGAAATTTGAAGTGCCAAAAAAGATTAAGGGAATGAAGAAATTCCCATTATGTGAGAATTGTGGAAAGAGTCATCTCCTGAAATTCATAAAAGTCATGGGAGTCTGCAATGAGTGTGGATAAAAGGGTCATCTATCTCATGAATTCAAGGGGAATAAACCTTCTGAATATGTTCAATGCTACAACTATAGAGATAAGGGACACTGTGCAAATGAGTGTCCAAAGAACCTAGGAAATATACCTCAGAAAAATCCAATAGAGCAAGAGAGAGCTTATGCGATTACCACCATAGATGTTGAAGTTCCTATTGATGTGTTCGAAGGTACTTTAATTGTCTCCTCAAACATAACCAACAGTTTATTTGATTTTGTATCATTGCATTCGTTTATATCATCCCATTTTTTCATTAATATTAGATAGGTCTAATTTGATTTAAAAAATGATTTATCAGTCAAAACTCCTTGGGGATGCATCATTGCAACAAAGGCATGTTGAATTTTCCCCCTCATAACACAAAAACGTGCATTAGATTCTAACCTTTTTTCATAGCAATGACTGATCTTGATATAATTCTCATTATGAATTGGCTATTAAATTACGATGAGAGGATATATTGCAAGAAAAATGAAGTTAAAATTTCTGAAAATGGTGTAGAATCTCTTATCTTTAGAGAAGGGACCTCTCCATATGATTCTTATATATACCCACACCTAGTATCTCTGTTAAATGCAATTCTTAGAGAGGAAGAGAACCTAATATCAATAGGGGGAAGAAAATATTCAAATTGATGATGTTCACATTGTGCAAGAATACATTGATGTATTTCCAGAGGATTTATGTGGTAATCCCCCAGAGCAAGAAGTTGAGTTCTATATTGATATAATTCCTAGATCAAGACCGATATCAATGACTCTCTATAGAATGGCCACGATTGAATTAGTGGACCTAAAGAAACATTAAGAGGAATTGAATGAAAAGGGTTTTATTTGACCTAGTGTTTCTCCATAGGGAGCCCATGTCCGCTTTGTCAAGAATAAAGATAGATCTATGAGGCTATAAATTGATTACATGGAAATCAATGTTACTATGATAAAGAATAAGTATCATCAGCCCGGGATTGATGATTTATTTGATCAACTTCATGGAGCTCAGTACATTCTGAAGATCGACCTACGATCCAGATATCATCAACCATGTGTGAAGAAGGAAGATATTCCTAAGACAATATTTCAAACCATGTGTGGGCATCACAAGATTATAGTGATGCCTTTTGTAATGACAAATTCACCCTCAGTTTTCATGGATTTAGTTAATAGAGTTTTCAAGGAATATATTTATATCAGTGTTGTGGTATTCATCGATGATATCATGGAATACTCAAAAAGAAATAAACACAATTAGAATCACTTGAAAATAATGTTAAAAACACTTAGAAGAAACAAATTATATGGGAAGTTTCGCAGGTGAGAATTCTGGCTATAATCAATTTCATTCTTAGTTCATATTATCTCTAAGGACGGAATCCTAGTTTATCCTGCAAAGAAAAAGGTTATCCAAGAATGGCCTATTCCAACAAACATAACTGAGGTATGCAGTTTTGTTGGATTATCATGTTACTATTAGCGTTTCGTTGAGGATTTTTATCGAATGGATAATGCGCTAACCAAGATCACATGTAAAGGAGTTATGTTTGTGGGGACAAATGAATGTATAGAATTATTTGAGGAATTGAAAATAAGGTTGGTAAATTCTCTAATTTTGAAACTTCCATCTGGAAGTGATGGATTTTTAATATACAGCAATCCATCAAAGAATGGACGGGGTTGCATCCTTATGGAAAACGATAGAGGTATTTCTTATGCATCAAGATAGTTAAAGACTAATGAGAAAATTTATCCAACTCATGATCTTGAGTTAGAATCCATAATCTTTTCTATGAAAATATGAAGACATTATATGTATGGAAAAAGATATGATATTTATATGGACCACAAGAGTTTGAAATAGATTTTCATATATAATGAACTCATTATGAGGAAAAGGAGATTGCTCGAGTTACTCACAACTTAAAATTTATCAATACACTACCACCCTAGGAAGGTAAATAATTTTTCTGATGCATTAAGCATGAAAGATCATTGACTTCTATCTCAAATGAGGATTGAGAGAGATCCTATATTCATGGATCTACTAAAGCTAGATATGGGAATTTTTAAGTAAGGGGAAACATTTTTCCACTTTCAAATGATTTCTAAACCATATTTACTATAGAAGATAAAAAGATATCAATCTAATGATGAGATTCTGTAGTAGAAAATTAATGCTATCAAGGATTGGAGATTGGCAGACTTCGTGTATGAGGAAGGAGTTCTGAAATTTGGGAAGACGTTATCTCTTCCATCATTACTTGAGATAAAAAGGGAACTATTAGATGACGATCATGGATTTAATTTATCTATACACCTAGGTAGCACAATGATTTATATTGATCGGAAGGAACATTTTTTGTGGGATAACATGAACTAGGAAATTTCTGATTATGTGTCAAGGTGTCTAGTTTTTCAACAAGTGAAGGCTGAAATACAACGTCCAAAGGATGGATGCAACCTCAACCTATTCCTAAGTGGAAGTGGGATAACATTAAGATGTATTTTTTCAATAAACTACCAGGGAAACTAAGAAGTAATCATGCAATATGGTTAATTGTTGATTGTCTCAAAAAATCAGCACATTTCCTTCCAATAAGAGAGGATTTTCCACTTGAGCACCTGGAAATGCTTTAAATTAATGAAGTTATAAGATTTAATGGTGCACCTCTATCGATTGTGTATGATTGATATTATCAATTTACATCATAAATTTAGAAAATTATCAAGAAGGAATTGAATACTAAGCTTCTTATGAGTACTTCCAATCACCCATAAACTGACAGACAGTCTAAAAGGACAATTCAAACTCTGGAAGAAATGTTGAGATCATGATATATGGACTTTCATGGTATATTGGATCATTACATGCCTTTGGTGTAATTTTTATACAATAGTATTTTCCATTCTAGTATTCAAATGGATTAATATGAAGCATTATATGGAAAGAGATGTCGAACTCCATCTTGTTGGGATGAAGTTGGTAATAGAAAACATATAGGTCCGTAACTTATTAAAGAGTCCATGGAATAGGTGAAGAAAATACAAGCCCATATAAAAGCAGCCCAAATTAGGTAGAAGAGTTATGATGAAAACCAAAGAAAGGATTTGGAATTCCAAGTGTGAGATCATGTCTTTCTGAAAGTATCTATATTGAAGGGTGTCATATGGTTTGGTGAGAAGGGGAAACTGGGCCCCAAGTACATTGGACCATTTGAAATTCTCCAAAGAATCACAGCTATAACATACCTTTTAGCAATGCTGCCAAGTCTCTAAAATGTTAATGATGTGTTCCATGTATCATTGTTGAAGAAATAAATGCCAAACCCAACACATGTACTCATATATGAATAAATAGAACGTGAACCTAATTTATCATGATGTGAAGAGCCTATCTGGATTATGCACACAAGGGAGCATGTATTAAAAAATAAGACCACTTTTCTAGTAAAGGATCACTGGAAAAACTAGAATATAATGGAAGAAACAGGGGAACCTGAGGATGCTATGAAGAAGAACCACCAAAATCTTTTTTTTGGGCTTTATAAATGAAAACTTTCAAGGGTGAAATTTCCAAAGGAATAATGTTGGACCCTAACCATTTTATGGTATTTTCTCTTAAATACATTCTAGTTATAGCCTATATTTCATGAATAATTGAGAATTTAGGGAATTAAACATGGTTACTTATAAGAGATAGCCATAAACTAGCCATAAAACTTATATTTTTCAGCTCTGTGATTTGAATTTTTAAAATCAAACAAAGGTAGTTGTGATCAAAATGATAATTAGAGTCTGCTAGAATTAACTTCATTTTTGGTGAATAGTAACCTTCCATTATGAATAGTAACCTACCCTTATGAATAGTAACATACACTTATTAATAGTAATATTACTCTTATGAATGGTATCCATGCCCTTGAATGTATAAATGAATTTAGACACCATAAAATTGAAGATGAATATTTTAAGTGTTTATATTTTTCGATTAAATAATTATATTAATCAAATATTTAATTAATCATATTTTGAAAATTATTTATGAAAAATGGACTTCATTTTTGGATTCTACATGTCAAAAAATGGTTAGGGTGGATTTTTGGTATTTTTCTGAAATACTTAAATTTTTAATGAATAGTAAAATGCGATAATTTAAAATAAATGCTAAATAAGGAATTTATTGAGTCATTGATGACGATAGGCTGATGTAAGCCCAATTGGTTCGAATCCACATGCATATACTACTGTTCCTGGTCATGTAATACTCACTATTTTTTGTCTTGAGAGGAAATAAGAAATTGATGATTATAATATTAAGAAAACTCCTCTCCCCTCCACTATATAAACCACCCCTTACCCCCTCTTCCTCCCACACCACTCAAGCTTCACGACATGACTAAATTCTTCCAAATAATCTCCCCATGCCCTCTACTCCCGTTCAAGACCTTATGGTCTCACCAATAGGCCAAAATCAATGGCCTTAAGGAGATTCTCAAGGAGAAGTACTCAAGAGGTGAACCTTCATTCTCTTTTCTTTAAATTTCATTTACAAAGTTCCATTCTTTTGTTCTCCCTTATCAACTATGCTCATCAAAATTACATGATAATCCCAGTACCATACATGTACTGGATATTTATTTTTATAATGGAATATTTCATCACAATATCTCATTTTCCCTCCATTAATACAATAAACACAAACACCGTCCGAGATGTGTAAATTTATCACACTCAAGGAAGATTGGGTTTCAATTTGCATTACTATCTTCAATACTAGTCATGAAACCATTTCAATGCTTTAACCAGGTCATAATATATGTATCTTATCTTGATTAAGGTTCTGTAATATTTACACATTCATAATATGGAATGATGATAAAATAGAAGTTTATTGTGCAAAAACCCACCAAACCAAATCCAAGCGTTTATTTTTAACTCATCAAATGAGTCATCCCCATGATATATAACCAGAATCATTATCAGATAATTTATTTCACATTAATTTCACTAATAATTTATATTAACCATTCTAGAGGTTTAACCACATTTCAAATGAACTTTCATTCATTAATACAAGTAAACAAATCATGAAACCAAGTATGAAAATGATTCCAAAACAATAAAATTGAATTTCATAAACCCATAAAAAAGGACATTAATGAACTTAATAATTTTACACCATATCAATAACATGTTTACAAGGTTCTATAAATATTAATTAATTAAGCTAAATTATATTTTCTTGGTCGTTAAGAACAAATAAGATCACCTTCGAGCGTAAGGTAAGGGATCCTCTCTCTCACTTTTGTTCAAGAATCTACCCAATGTTGTGCCCATTTATTTTTAATTCCTAATTTTGGGGTATGTTATCACACCTCCACATACTTTCCTTGTGACATATAAATATTGTAATACCCCTTTACCTCTCATTAATCTCACGGAATAACACTCTTTACCATGCCGAAATGTTTTTATGTTGTCTATCATCCCACTTTTAATTCTGTGAGATTTTCATTGTTCGCCACTTATTTCTTGTATGTGGTATACGTGTTCTTCAATTTGATATATAATAACATGATTATATTTATATTAATGTTATTCAATGAATCAATTTAGGGTTATTATGTTCTGGTCATATGATTCGACCAGTTACATTGTGGTAAGAGACATTGTCTCAACTACTATTTTGTTGTGACTAACTTTGTATTGGGCACCTAATAATCCTCATGTGGTGTTACGGCTACCCATTTGTGATAAATTTTAATTTGAAATTAAATTTATATTAACTATCCATAATCTCATATCATGGATATGTTTTTTGTCTAAACTGTATTGCATTTTACATTAGGTGTTTATTGGGAATGTTATTTAATTATGGAAATATTGATGAATCTATATACTCTAATCTATACAGATATTGAAAAGGAATATTGATCTTGTATTGAATATATGTATAAATAATGATTTGGACATGAAGTGGTATGTGGGGCCCTCTATATCCCCTCTATGCATCCGTAGGTCTCATTAGACAAATCAGTTTGTGACAAAAACTTTGAGTTTGTTTCCAAAAATCAGGCTGGTTTCTACCTATAGAACTAAACCGTTTTTACGGTATTATGGTTTCACGTGACTGATACATGAAATCCAAATAAAAATCATTTTATTTATTCATTATCAGTTATTACTATCCATGAGGTTTTCACTATGACAAAATCTATGGATGCAGTTTCATGCTTAGTTTATTAATGGCGTGATTTTTTCATATATTCATCATGCCATATTGGTTATGTCATATTGATTATTATTTACTTATTATTTTATTCATAATTCTTCTATTTTTAACCCTTACTGGTAATTTGATCTCAACCCTTTCATAGTTTACTTTCAACAACTAACAAATAGGAGATCATGTATTCAGTTCTTATGGATACAGTTTTTAGTTTTCGTAATGTATTGTATTTTGTAAACATTTCCAATGTAATTTTTTTAGCATCTATCGATCTAGTTTCCTCAAAACTACTAAACTGATCATTCCTTTGGGATTTTCATTCCTTCTAACCATGCCAATATAAAAATTAGTGCACCATCTCTAGTCTATATGGGTTGGGGCATTATATTTTACATAATGTGTTTTTAATTTTTTTATTACATTTCTAAACCCATAATAAATCTATCAAAATATTTATTATATTTTGGTTTCTAATATCAGTTATTTGTGTACATGACTCACTTCCACATCCCCAATGATATTATTTTAAAACATTTATTTCATAAAATTTTAAAATATTTAATTATAAACCTATTTGGAATAATCCTTCGAAAAACTGATGGGAATGATTTTGGTTTTGATTATTTTATTATATAATGTCCAAACAAATGTTTATAAATTTATATAGAAATAACCTATATTTTTTTATAAATACGCCACCCAAATCCCTCTATACTCCACTAAAACCCATTTAGAATGAATTTATTAACCATACATATCTCTAAATCCCCCATACGGTGTTCCCAATATCTAATGATGTTACTCTCAAGCTTTAGATTTTTCATCTCAATGTATGGGGATTCCCCCATTCTCATATTTATTAAAGAAATTTCATTTTATTGGGCCTTTTTTATTTATAATTTATTTGGTTTAAAACTATTTTATAATCTATATAATAAAATTTTTTATGATTCAATAGAGAATAAATTCCACCTTTAACATTAATTAAACCCTTCCATGAATCTTTATTTACTTCGGTTTTTCTACATAAATTATTTAGTTATTTTTCCTAGATAGAAATTTGGGTTGTAAATACCCACCCAAATTTAAACTCAATGGAGTTAAAATAAATATAAATATACATCAATGATGGGGTAATTACATGTATAAAACCCTAACTGCTTAATCATGGAATTGAAACTGATTAAAGGAATTCTTATGTTTCCCGATATATGTGTCCAACTAATGTACGTACTTGATATGAATGTGATTTCTAGGACCCTAATTTTATATCCCACCAATGTATTATGATTTTATCTATGTCATGAGATACCAAATATTGTCAAAAATATTTTATAAAACTATCACTATATAATGATCACCCATCAGTTAATAGCTTCTTATTTTTATGAAGTCATGTTATATTTTTCTTACACATTCATAAGATTCCCTATTATTATCATATTATATTATTATTGTATGTTTATTTTTACCATTATCACCCCATTTATGTAACCATATTATGAATATTTTCTATTATTTATTAGTTTCATCATGTTATTGTTTGATGATTCATTTATTAGTATTTATATATCACCCATTTCTTATGTACATCCACTGGTTATCCCTGTGTCATTTTAGCAGAGTGATGGAATTTTAAAATCATGTTAAGGACACATAAATAATGTTATTATATCCTTGTTTCAATCTATCATTTTATGTAATAATAACCCAAATCAAAAAGTCCTTTCAATCTGAGAAGATTTTATTATATGTTCTTTTATAAAATAAATCTGGAATTAAGGTTTGTAAATGATTTGAGTTGTCCCAGTTTGTATCATGGGATGGTTTAGTCATTTTTTTTGTGGATTTGGATTAGAAAAATTTATTAGAAGAATTAGGGACAATAATAATCATAGGAAAACTAAGCTAAATTTACGTAATGTACATAGAAATTGGTTTCTATGAAAAAAATTCCATAGATTGATACTACATGTGGATGTGGCCCGGAAACAATTTAATTTAGGGTTAAAACACAAAAAATTGGGGATTGGATATCAAAAAAATCATTAACAAATGAAAAATTGTGGCCTTGATGCTCAAATAGTTTAACAATCTTTAGGGATATTATTTCTTAAATTCACAAGATCCTTATGATCCATCTTGAAGAGAAAAAATTCACATAACATTTTATGTTAGGAAATAGACCATTGATAACAAAGATTAAACCCTAGAAATGAATAAGTAATATAATGTGTTTAATTTATGTTTTACCATGTAAATGTTAATATTTTCTATTTTATATTATTATTAGATTTGAATTCTCATTAGTAATTTGTCATTGAATTTTTCCAATGTTTAGATTTTAGTGGATCTATGTCAATAACGTATGTGATGGAAAGCATAAGGACATCCAAAATTATATTTTCAACCCAATGGGACAAGGATTCGTGAAATTAAAGGAACAAATTTCTAAATTAAATCTGGTTTTGAATATAAAAATTAATTAGTAGGACAACCCACATCCTAGTGTTAAGTATAACGTTGAATTAAAGAGAATTATGCAACAAATGCCTCCGCCTTGTCGTGGATATTCATATCCTTCAACCAAGGAACATTGGATAGACTCCATTGAAATGATATTATCCATAATTCAATGTCCTATGTAATAATAATTCATAACATATATATTTCCTTGGATATAGAAGCTGATCTATGGTGATTTTGATCAATAATGAGAAGTCTAAGAATGATATTTACGTGATGGAGTGGAAGGAAAATATTTCCCTGGCCTCATGAAATAGGATGATAAATCATTAGGGTGTAAAATTTGGATATCATATGGCTTTCACAATACACCACTACCATTTTTATCGAAACAAAATTTAAATTTGACTCATTCATCAGTGGGGTAATGATATGACTAAAACATGAGTTGGAATTTATCAAATTTAAAATAATTGATTAAATTTTCTAATTCTCTATCTAATAAAAAATGAATATCAATAAATCATATAGGTACAATGGATATTGTGTTTCGAAGTGGAAAATATTGATTAATTCTAGGGGTGATGGTGAAATATCATACTGGAAATAAATTCCAGTTTTTCAATTGTCTAAAGTGAGGGAATAATTATCATAAAAATATCATAATTGGGATATAAAACATCTATTGGTGTGGGATATATGGGAATTTAGCTGGTGAATATCAATGATAGAAACCCACCCATTTGATGGGATAAAAGAATGGTCCATTGGACCATTATCATTTTACACAATTTTCCAAATAAATTAAAAATAATACTATGAAAATAAATAAAATAGGTTAATGGTTGTTGATGATAACTAATGAAAAAAACATCCATTTCCTAAATAGTTAGGGAAATCCAATACTATAAAAAATGATGAGGAAGTCCTAACAAATATATAGTGATATGTACGTTATTTATTCATTGATGAATAAAAAACATACTTTTTGATTTGGGATTAATGATTCATATCATATCACATCTGTTTAGTAGAACTATCCAATACACAAAGAAAATATGGATGTTAGGATATTAGTGAAAAAGGAATGTGAGAAAATTATTTCATCCTAAACATAAAACTCTCCCCTTTATATATTTTTCGATGAAATCCCCAACAAACTTTGTGATACTTCAGTATAATGATATTAAATTCTATTTATGTATTGTATTTCCTTATATAGGACCATTAAAAATTTCTAGGAGATAGAAATCACCCTTAGTTTCATGAATCTCCCTCCAACTTTATTCTACTTCAAGGGGGATGATGAATCTATTATGGAATCAAAATTTCAGTCCAAGATATGATTTCTTTATGATAAATAATTTTAATCTCAGATTATTGACACTAAAGAAATGGTTTTTCACAATTAAATACTCATTTTTGTGGAATATGATGATTTTTCCCAAATAATATATTAGTCTTCCTCCAAATTGTGCAGTCATGTTCTTAAATGAGATTATACTTTTAAGATTTACAATATCATAAACTCTTTGTAAATGGTAATTATTGAAGTTGAATATATGAAGTATAAAATATAAGATAATTTTTATAAAGGTTTTCTATGTTGATGTGCCTCACCACGTGCTACACCAGTTCTCTTCATAAATAATAATGATGTTTCAATGAGCATCTTATTTGATTATTATAAGATCAATCAAAAAATTATTAACACAAATTACTTTTTTGTATGGATTGATGATTTTTTCAATCATCTACTTCAATCCCTATAATATTTGTGACATCAGTCACAGTCTTATCATGTAAATTGAAAAAAAAGATATCCCCAAAAATTAATTTTCTACAACATATATTCATAACAATATTATAATGATTCCATTTATACTCACTAATTGTCTAGCTATCATCAATGGATTAATTAATTGAGACTCTAAAGATTCTATAAATAAATATATAGATGAATTTATAGATCATATCATTATTTAATCCAAAACAAGGGAGGACAATGAAGAGAATTTGAATCCTATATTGATGACCTACAAATCATAAAGTTAAATGTGATGTAAAATACATGTTAGTTTCAGGTGTAGAATGTCACATTCTTGGAGAATGTTGTTACTAAAAAAGGGCTATCTATTGATAATTAAAAAACTCTATCAATTGGAGGGAAACCCAGAACAAATTCATTAATTAACATCAATAGATACCTTGGATTAGCTGGGTAGTTTCAGTGATTTTTTGTAAACTTATAATTATTATAAATCCCACTAACTAGGATATATATAAAGAGTTAAAGGATATATATAAATAGTTAAAGGATAGTCTAATCACTACATCTATACTCACAATACCCACTAGTGTAGGGGAATTTTTATCTATATTGATGCATCCAAAAATGGATTGGGTTTATTAATTATAAAAAATATAAAATTGATAGTATATTCCTACAACCAATTAAATATTCTTGTGGAGAAATACTCAGTACATGATCTTGAATTTCCTATAGTGTTATTCATGTTTTTTTTAATTATCTCTATAGGGAGAATTATTACATTTATATGGATAAAATAATATAAGTATATATTCACATAAAAGGAGTTCAATACGAGATAACGAAGGTTATTAGAGCTGAACATGAATTATGATTATTCAATCCATTACCATCTCAATATGATGATCGAAGTGGCACATGCTCTACATAGAAAAGACCCAACAACACTATACAAGATGAGGATTGAAAGGGATCTAATATTACTCAATGTTAAATGGATGGAAAGAGAAATAATTTGAGAGACTTCAAGTTACCATTAAAAATAAATTCTCAACCATCTATTCCTATGTGGATTATGGATGCCCAAAAATATGATGGAGGGATATAAAAAAGGTAGTGAATATTCTAGAGTTTACCTCTGCATAATATGGACTTATATGGGTTGAGACCTTGATTTGTTTCCTATATAAACTAGTGATGAAGATGGAAATTATGGATGATTCTCAAAGATAATCTTTGTCTATTAATCCTTAATGTACTAGTATGTATATAAATTTGAATAAAAAAATCACTTGGATAACATGAATTGGGATATTGTAGATTTATTTCTTTATTCATGGTATTTTAACAAGACATGTATAAATGATAAAAGTTTAAGGGTGTGATGCATCAATTTTCATTACTAGTATTGAAATGGGAAATATAAAACATTAAATTTATCCAAGAAATCTGTAGGACATATGCAAGTAAATACACCCTCACAGTGGAAGTCAATCAATTTCAAAATTCATCACATATTATTGATACCATGGAAACATTCTCTCATGACTAGCTTAACATGATATACATAAGGGATTTGGTAGTACTCCATAGTTTGAAACTTCCCATTGAATCTACTTTATTTTGGAGGATTAGCTTGATATTCAAGAGAATCCTTCAGAAAATAATAGATATATTTGTGAGTTTCATAACTTATTGCCACCCCCAGATGGATGTTCACTTTGTGTGAACAATTAAAACTCTTGGGGATTTAATGATATCATTTTCAATGTATATCCTATTATGATTTGATAAACACAATCTTCTAGTTGAATTATCATATAAAATTGGTTTTTGTTCTAGTATTCAAATGTATCCTTGTGAATATTTATATGGGGAGAGGTGTGAGACTCAATAATGTTTTGATAAAGTTAGAGTAAGTAATATTATGGGACTTGATCATATACAAGAGTCAATAGATAATGTTCAAATCCTTTAATATCATATAAAATATTAGCAAATTTGAATTATATTAAATGTAAACAATCATCCACAAATCCTAGAGGTTGAGGAAGGATAAAAAGTGTCATTTAGTATATCAACATGGATTAATTTTACGAGTTTATGGATGAAGGGAAGAATAGTCCAAGATACATAGACCCCGTTGAGATCATGAACACATCTTATCTACTGGTTATCAACTATCATTCCCATGATACATATCTCAAGTAAATAATGTGTTACTTGTATCCCTAATAATGAATTTTAGACCTAACACATCACATGTAATGAATACATAGGTAGTACCCATGTAGAATGATATTTCATATAAAGAGTTTCTCATTAAGATTATACATTTTATAGACAACATTCTACAAAACAAGACTAGTCAGCTGGTAAAAGTGTTGTGGTGAAAACAAATGTTTTACGAAGAATCATGGGTACTAGAATAGGTGATGAATGAAAATAACCCTCATCAATTTTAGTGTATAAAATGAAATTTGAATGGATAATTGTAAAATGGGGTGAATACTATAATTTAATAAACTTTTATAAATGAAATGGACTTTTTGAATGAATAAATACCATATAATGTAACATAGTTATATATAAAACATGTAGTACTTCAGATGTTTTAGACAATTATGAAATTGATATGGTCAAATTTATAAGTATATTAATAATATTATCCATTAATAAATTATCCATGGTATAGTGACTATTATTATTAATATATATTATGGGTTATGATAAAGTATAACTAAAACTGATGAATGAATTGATGGGTTCAACTAGTAGGATAATACCCTATGAAGTCTATTTATGACAGATTTTGAGGGAGATATCATTACTAGGATTCATCCTCGATGAATGACAATATTAAGTTCAACAAATAATGATTTATCAAAAACAAATTTTCAGAGAAATTGAAAATTATCAAGATCATTTCCCAAAACATGTTCATGAAACCACCCCATAAAAGAACCATCATCCCACACCATACCATTAAGGTTCATTCCACTTTAAAAAGGGATCATATTTCATGACCCTAATAATATGAATTTATATATTTTATAATTATTAAAAAAAGTATAATGTTTATCCATTTTATATCATTACTCTATATATAAATATGATTAAAAAATTGTTTTTATAAATTGTTTTTTTGATATGAAGATGTTGAAATTTTATTTTTATAAAATATGTTGTTTTTATTAAAATAAACTTTGAGATAAATTGAATAATTTTGGAAATAAATTTTATTAAAATAAATTAATCTAATTAAATAATTTTTATTTACATATTACTAATAATAAAATATAGTGAATAACATGTTAAATTTTATAAGGGTCAAAAAAATTTCAAAGAAAACAAATTTAGTATTATCTTGTAAATCAATATTTCCATTGAATGTTTCAAACAAAAAAATAGAGAATTAATTTTAAAAATTAAAATTATTCTTTGAATAAACATGTATTAAATATATAATGGTGAAATTTTCATAATTTTCTTTGAATTTTGGAATTTATTTATAACAATTAGATACAGAATAAATATATGGTTTTTATTATGACTTCATAATAACTAAAAAGAGTTGTAATAAATTATATAAAAAAAAGAATACATGAACTAATATATATTTCCCCAATAAAATAATCTATTTTTAACATTATTTTATTACATTTGAAAACCCTTAGTGAATCTTCTGTAACCTATTATATATTATACGGCTCTAAAATCAATTCATTATGAAAATGTGTCACTTCTACATCACCAATTGTATTATTTAAATATGATAGTATCATGGGAATATAAAATATTCTAAACCATCCCCATTGGGTGAAAAACATGGGAATATAAATGGGATTTTAGGGGTTTTTTATTATTTAATTATATTGAGTCCAATACCTATTTTTTGAAATTAATAATAATTTCCCCTCAATTTTTTCAATAAATAACAACCAAATATCAAAGTCATCTTCACTCAAATTAAATATATATTATAATTTAATCAAACAAAATCATTTAAAATATCTCCCACAATGTTCACATTTTTTAAAGAATCTCCTCCCAATCTTTTAAAAGTGTCATGTCCGGGTTAGTGGATTCTCTAATCCTCCTCATTTTTAAGAATTTTTTTTATTATTCCTTCTGATATCATCATTTGTGATGATGGGAGGTGTTTTTAAACATTAATATAAAACTAATTAGAATTTAAAATTATTTATAGGTAACCTTTAGAACTCTTTAATTCCTTATATTAATCAGTTTGAAAACCAGTTATGTAGTTGAAATTATCCTGGGATTTTTTTATGAAAAATTGTAATGTAGTGAATACCCACACAATTTATGCTCATGTGAATTCACGTCAATATAACTATCCTTAAATTATTTGAATTCACATTTATAAAATAGGAAATATTTAATAATGGGATTAAAATTGATTGAAGGAATTATAATGTTTTATGATCCATGTGGCACACTAATTCATATACATGATATGAATGTGACGGGTGAGATTGGAATTATAAATCCATTACATGAATTGGGGAAAATATTTATCTCATGACATACCTATTTTTGGGATAAATAATATAATAATAAGAAAAATATGATATTATTTAATGGTGATGATCCTTTCATTATGCTTCTGATTCCATATTATTTGGTTTTACCACATTACTTTTTTACATAAAGTTGTCATATTATATCATTATTTGATGATTGTGTTAATGATTCTCACCCATTTTTTGTCACTATGATATGCCTCCAGAATAATATGTATTAAATTCATCATGTTATTCCTAGATGAATATTTTTATGGGATCTGTATTTCACACATTTCTTATGTTTTCTCCTAGGTTATCCCATTCAGTTTTGTAAGAATAGTGGATCTTTAAGACAATTTTATCGTGCTTTAAATAGTTTTGATGTATCCACATTACAAGTCTATGTTATGAACCTAATTAAAATAATACAGTAGGCCTTCAATCCTTTTTTATTTCATTATGTTTTTCATTATTAATATATTGATAATTATGGCTTATAAATGTTATGTGTTGTAATTAAATAATATCAGCAAGGAGAATAAGATGACGAGGTAATGAATTTCCATTTCCCAAAACATAATAGAGGAAAATGAAAATTCAATGGAAATAATACAAATGTTTCATTATGATGTGGTAATATAGGTAATATAGAAACAATGCATCCCATGAAATTTCAATAGGTTCATGACGATAAGGATCTTATGAAGATTCCATTTATTGGTGAAAAAAGAATCAGAAAAATGTAATATAAATTCCTCAAGAGGAAGAACCTATTATATCATGACTTTGAATGCCAGTATGTGATAGTAGTGGAGTTAGTTGAATGTTAAAACCATGATAATTTTTACATTAAATAAATTTCATTCCATATTTAATTAATTATTATATTTTATTGATATAATTTTAGTAAAGTAATTTATGTACTATCTTAAACAAATATCATTTTAAAACCAAACTATTTTTCATGAATTATATCATTTTATAAAAAAATTCAACTGATATGTTTTATATATTTTATATAAAAAATTATTTTCATTTCTGATATCATTATACCAAATTTATCATAGTGTAAAGTTTTGATACTTTTCTTAATATATTGATTGTTAATTGAATATTTAAATTTTTTATTTTCTGTAATACATGAATTTATTTTAATAAAATAATTTAATTTAAAAACATCCTTAAATTTTTTATCTGGTTTTAATAAAAAAATATATTCCTTTTGTTTAATATAATATGATTAATTCCATATTAGTTAATTTTATATATTGTTTCTGTATAAATTCATTTTAAGGCGTAAGGAATCATTTTTTCTAGAAAAACTATTTTTCTACATTTTCAAATAATAAATTAGAAATAACATTTTAATACAAAAAATTTTTAATATAAAAATACTTATATCATATTTGGAATCATGAGTTTTAAATTTACTAGTGAGGATAATTTAATTTTTTATTATTTGTAATATTGACCTATGTGAAAATGTTATCACAATCGTAAAAGGGTAAAACATGTTAATTAACATTAATTCTATTTGATAAGGTTAAAAACACTAATCGTAAATTTTTTTGGACAAGAATATTTAGACACATATCTCATTATATTAAATAGAAATTTTATTTAGTTCCCCTTTTTTGGGTTTCATAGTTTATATTATTTTTAAACATTTTATAATTACCAGTGTTTCAATCACCTCACTTATAAATTTTCACCACTCTACTCTCATATTGAAATAATTTGTGTATTTTTCTCTAATAATAACATCACAATTTAATTCCCATCATTCCTTCTTATGACATGGTGGTCCAAGTCTCACAAAAGTATGAAACTAAGAATGATTAATGTTTAATAAAATTGTGGTTTTCAAAGAAGAGTTATAACTCTTAACTGAGTGTTTTTTCATGTTTATTTCTTTATCTTCATCTGTAAAATATTATATGAGAATTATTATTTAATAAAATAATTATATTCCTTTAGATAATTTTTTTTGTTTATAAAATTACCCAATATTATATCCTTTTCCATCCAAGGGGAAATGATTACTTTTCTCAAGTGTACATGTGGACTACCATCTCTATAAAGTGATCAGTTCCATTTTACACCACTGGATCCTATGGATAGTTAAAAATTTTGGTAAAATGAATACTTATTATTCTTAGAAAATATTTAATATATTCTAAAAAATAATATATACATGTTTTAAATTCCACTATGTAGAAAAATGAGAACATCATTAATGTATACATACATATTAATGTATCTATGAAAATTTGAGGTTCATTTTTCGATGGAAACCATAAATGGATGGTTATAAAAATGTTTTTGAATTTATAAAAATTCTTATTTTTAGAGGTTTAATATTTTTTTAGGATTTAAAAATTATCCCTTTAGTTATGGTCAATTTCCAAATTTTATTTTCATGTTATGAATTGAAAAACCCCAAAATGACCAATGTGAACATAAAAATTTCAGCAACAATATGAGTCATGGTAATATATTATTAAATTATATTAAAATGAAAATAAAATGGAAATTTTTTCTATCAATGTATAAAACTAATAATATTATATTATGCATGAGTTATAGAATGTACATAGTTATATTTTATGTAAGGTATGAGTTTTTTCTTCACATATTTTTTTAATGTAATCCTTTAAATATATTTCATCTATATCCATATTATTTTAAATCAGTTAATAATGATATTATTTTTTCCTAAATGGAAAATAAATTACTACTTCAACTATTATTTACATTATATATAGCGGATTAAAAAGCTATCTTTTCAATGTTCCCCATTTTGATTATTTTTTACTTTTTAAAACTGTGTAAGAATTTTTTTTAAATGTATATGGTTTTACGGAGGATTACTATAATCATAGTCAAAATAAATTCCCATGACTAAAATATATGTTAATATATTTTTTTGATGAATATCACATTCCCACTCTTCTGTGAATTTTTTATTTTTAATTGGTTTTTAAATGAAAGGGATATTTATCCTCAATTTTGTGAAAAAATGGAAACTGCTTTTGAATATGGGTTCAAAATAATTTATAAGTGTTTTATGATAATAATGTAAATTTTTTCATGGTATGGTAATTGAGAATTATATATAATGAAGAGATATCCCTATATAGATCATGGTGGGGAGATGCTGATATAGCTATCTAATGAATTAGTTAATGATTAGTAGTAAAATATTATGAATGAGGGATATAACAAGGTAGGTTTCTGCAATGGAATCAACTAGGCCTCAGTTATTACTTACATGAGATAAGATAAAGTGAGAATATTTAAGGAATATGAATATCCAAGATACTAAGAACATAATTATTATGGTTCTTTATTTAAGTCTAATGATATCATTGTGAACGAGAATATTATAAAATTTTAAATATGAATTGTTTAATTTTCAATGAATTTGGTCATGAGTTATAATATACCTCATGTTGACATTATGATTTTATATTATTCTAATGGGTTCTAATATATTTCATTTAGGGGAGGTTTATTTTTCCATATGGATATATTTTGTTACTGTTCTAGGAGTATTATTGTGGATGAGATAAAAAATTTCAAGGGATTCTATAATTTTCTCTAGATTAAAATTTTTCCATTAATTTTATATACATTAACGAGTGTTTTTTAATTCTATGTATTATGATGTTTTTATAGAATATAAGGATGTGTAAAAACAATATAAATCCCAATTATTATTCTTTTGAATCATCTAAAGTGAAATAGTAAATTCTTGAATTAAATCAGGGTGTAATCCTAATTTTTTTTTTGAAAAAATACATAGTGTGTGGAAAAGTCCACTTAGGTATGTAATGTTTTTTTTAAATAATCTATAAATCAATATATAAAAGTTATTGGAAATTTAATGAAGATATATTATTATTATAAGTCATGAAATTATATGTTATTTATGATCTAGTGATTCGTATTGAATAATTTATATAATTCGGTGAAGAAGTTCTTGAAACTATTGTGGATAAGATTCATGTGTAAGAATGGGATCATGAATATTCTAGAATCAAAAGAAAATATGATCCCTATGAATAAATTGAGATAGACATTGATTGAAAATTAATTTTTTATTATCAGAAACATTTATGAAAAAATGTGTGATTCCATTAGTCATGTACAAAAGGAAATAACCAAATCATTGGAAAATAGTTTCATCCCACCCAATTTAGACTCCCTAAATAATTCCCACAAGGGAGAATTTACCTGGGTGTCTAGTTCTTCCATTATAATATCTTAAATTCTAAACACCAATTGGTCACAAGATTGGATGTACTCTTAGGTGGTGATCTTCCCCTGTTTGAATCCCCTTATTAAAATCAAGTCTTGTTTATCAATCTAGTCAGACTTCTCCCCATTGGGAGTTTCCCTTACTACCATTATCATCATTCTTTCAGCATCCTCTTCAGAAGAATTAATTTTCAAAATAGTTCCAACAAGTACCTCTTCATAATCTATAAGAATTTATAATTGTTGATCAGGAAACCCATGAGACTCCCACTGCAAGAAATCTAACCTATCGCTGGTCATCTTCTTGTCCTTTTACATTTTCATAGATAGGGTATCCATTGGATGTAGTAAATTTGAGTAGTCCTTCCCCTCATTACGGTTACCCCCCCTTCTATTACTTCTCCTAAAGATTGGGTACTGCCTCCCCTGATTCTCATTCTCAAAATCACCTATATATTGGCTTGAATCTACATCAATAGACACATTCTTAGGGACCTACTTATTATCCATAGAAGAGATAATAAATTCATTTTTAGACTCTAGGACTGGATTATAATTCTCTAAGAGATCAATCCGGTTTCCAAGAACAAGACTTCACACATCTTTAAGACCTATCTAGAGAAAGTCCTTTCCCCATGAACCTTGTTTCAAATCATTTAAAAATGTTGGAATACTCTTTGTAGGTTCCCTTTGAGCCTCTTCCTAGCCCCTAACACTTCTATCCTTCACTAGGAGCACCACATCATCCTAGGAACCACCTAAAGATGTATTGGGGTATCCCTCCCCCATCCTTTTTTTGTTCCAAATTAACACTAACATATAAATCCACCTCCATACACATTTACATTAGGGGAGTTTTGATGTCGGGATGGTTATCACCCAACTACTCTGTTAAAAGACTAAATATTTCTACCACCAGGGGGTTAACATTCCCTAAAAAACCATGGAAATCCTTAGTTTAATTCAGGTAACTGTCAACACTCACTAGCCCTTGAATAGATGGACCCTCAAATTTATTTTTCTCATGATTTCCACAATCATCATTGCTCACACCCTTCTGAAATACATGATTTATTTACCCATGCCTAGAGTTCTCCATCATGTGACCAATACTCTTTCAAGAACGGAAAAAGTGGAACCACGATTTCTAGAAAACAGGTTCTCTATAATGTAACTCTTCACCTAAAGTGATCCAAAAAAAGTTAAAAGGTTACCTTGAAGCATGAACATCCACACACATTAGAGGGTCAATAGGGTAACAAAGAACATTGGTCTGGCTTTCATAATAGAGGTATCTAACCAGAATATATCCAATCATTTTAATAATAGTTGTGTTTTGAAACAGTAAAGGGGGATTTGAAAAACATACCCAAATAACCAATGAAGGTGAGTCTCACTTCATATGAAAATCATTAGACCATTTGTACATGTAGAAACGTGATTCATTTCAGTTTCAGGGAGCCCTCAACCATTACCTAATCAGTTCATCAACCAAAGATAATCAGATCCTAATATTCATGATTTCCAAAAAACCAACTCTTTCCCTCAATTTAAAATCCCATGAACTGAACACAAATCTATCCAACAGTTCTATTGAAGAACTACTCTTTGAAAATCAACCGATTAAATTTAGACAATGGAGAGCCAAAATGTCATTAAACTCCCTAAACAAAATCAGTAGATCATGGATCCCATCAAAAATATCTATCAACTTAGGGATCCGGAAGCATTGAGGGAGTGGTGGATGATGATCAGAATTGGAGGACAGGAAGAAAAAATATTGTGCTCTTATAAAGGATGGTATTGGTCCCTCCCCCACATGGGTAGGTACATGATCAGAGGCCATAGTTTTTATGGATTGGGAGCTAAAATTGCCAATTGTGGTAGCCCTTGACTATGCTAACATTATATGGAATAAAGAAAAAAAAATATAATTATTTATTTCAATACATAAATATTGACACACAAGAACAATATGAATATTATTTATAATTGAATATAATTACTGAATAAAATAAATATAGTAATATAGGAATATCAAATAAAAAAGTTAAACTAAGGGACAAAATTTAATAACATGACTTCATAATTGATGAAGGAAATTATTTTAACAATTAAAAGTAAAAATAATCAATAAACATGAAGGTGAATGCATTAGATTTTTCTTCATGTGTGATGGCTCTAAAAGATATCTTATTACTAGTATGACATTAGGATATTCATCTGCACTATACATCATGAATTATTAAAGTGTGATCACAGAATAATTGGTTGATATTCCTCAATTGTAGTGAATTAAAGACAAGGTAAAATTAACTATGAGACTTGATAATGGGAAGAAAAAAGTCACGATTGATATTAGTACTCCAGAATTAACATTGATGACTATGTTTGACAAGCATAAAACACAATTGGAACAAATGGATACTACTTATGTAGTATAGCAAAAAATTTAATATCTCAAATTTAAATATAATATTGTTGTAATATAGGGAATACCCAATTAATATTATTGTTTGTAAAAGGATATGTTATAAAGAGATAACAACAAAATAATTCCAGAATTTTTCTTTAAATCTATTAGGATTTTATGGATTATATTGTCTAGTGTGAACTATATGGTAAAAACAAAATGCATTTATCATAAATGGTATGAAAGATAATAAAAAAGAATACATGGATGAAAAAAATAAAGAGTTAGATATATCATTATTCAATCCAAAAATAAGTAACAGGTTTTCATAGTTATGGGATGAGGTAGAAATTATGAAACTATAGGTGGAATAGCATTTCCCACCATCAAAAGAAGAAACTAAACTCACATGGGCTAAGAAACATTTTTAATTCATACTTCCCAACTCTCAAGGATTTTTTAACAATGATTGGGAATTCACATTCAAAATGTTATCTATGAGGATCAAAAATATAATTCCCCAGATGCGTATCGAAATACCTGATCTAGGGGTATCTCGTTCTGGGTGGTTCTACAAGGATATATCTTATCAATTAATTATTTATCTAATACAAATATTAAAAGGGGGGTTGATGGGAGTTTATATATCTCTACGGATCTATAATCTCCCCATGAAAGGATAGATCTATTCTGATTTTCCATGCATGGATGGATTTTGAAATCAAAAGGGGGAAAATTTGGCCCTATTCTGATTTTAAATTACGAATATCTCACTTTTGGGGATTTGGGAACATGATGATACTCATTATCAGTAATAGTTATTTCCACATCATCCATCGAATAAAATAAGAATTATATTATTTTCAAGGATTTGGAAAGGTACACTTGAATACCTGAATAATAAGGGTTTCATATTGGGATATAAATTTCAATTCATTCTCTGAAAGGAACAGCTTGGCTCAGATCTGGATCAAAATCCATGGGTTTGGATGGGTATACTGGCATCAACTAATTATGAATGATATTCTTTCATGCATTTGGATTGTTCCCAAAATTGATCAGATCACACTAAGTAGTGAACTAGGGAAGTATTATAGGATTAAAGTAAAGGACAATATGAATTTTATGCTTTCATATGTCATTAGATTAATTGTCAATGATCAAAAAATTTTGGTTAAAGTTGAGTATGAATATATTAGCCTATTATGGGCGGTCTGTAAAATGATTGGACATTATTTTTACAATTGCAGGATTGTTCAAAAATAGGTGAAACCTACCTCTGATCTATCTTATTACATAAAAGTGACCAAAAATAAGAATGTTAAGGCATGGGGCATGGATAAAGGGTAATCCTAAAAAAATATAGAGGAAAATAAATTGGTGAGGAAAAAAATTCCTCCATCAATTCCTAAATCATCAATATATTGTGTCAATCTAGCATATGATGAAGAACAAGAGATTGAAGAGGATATGTTGGAATCAACATTTTACCCAAACATTTTAAATGATATCACAAACATCACATTTGTTGTCTCTGAAAATATCTCAGTTGATTTCTACTCTGATACCCATAATACTATGAATAAGGATAATGCCATTGTGAACATATAGAATATTGATCCTAAGGATGATACCTACATGGTGAAACCTGTGATTGTCACTTTGGCCTCTCAGGAGGCAATCTGAAACTCTTGTATCTTCATTGAAAACACAATCTACATAGAATAAAAGCAATTTCACTCCTAAAAACATGTTTTTATATCATATACCGAAGTACCTATGCACAAATATACATCCATGGACCTCACTGATAAATGTGAACATCTCAGAATAATGTAGAATAGCTCCAATAGTGATTCTCCTACATTTTTCAATACTAGTAACTCAAATAATGCATGTCATGGGAACTATACTATGAACATGAACAACACATAATCCATTGTCAACACTCAAGGGAATGGGTCTATTGAAAATAAAATCCTTCAACAACTGTTGGTCAAAGCATGAAAAATCCATTGACACATCTTGTCCATGTGGAAAGAAAAATCCCCCCCCCAATTCGGATAAGAATGAATATATTCTTCTTGAACTGTAAGGTGGGGGGGAAATAATGATGCTACCACCTCACTTCATAGATCCATCCAGGTTAAAAAACCCAAATTCATGGGAATTATTGAACCTAAAAATGATACTCTCTAAGATATTATGGCCTATAAAATAAGGATACACACTGGTAGGTACAAATAATATCTTTGGTAATATTTGTAAAAACCCGTAAATTTCAATGAAAGTTTTTTTCTTAATTTCTTTGAAATTTTACGAGTCCGCAGTTTCTAACGGCGCCTGATTTCGAGGCTCGTTGTGCCCGAAATCAAATTCTGAAGTTTTTTCCGGGAAGCTTTAGTAAATGTATGTGCTGGTTTTTATATCTTTTGAACTAGTGATCGGAATTGAAATCTGAGAAAACCGATGAACTCACAGCGCTGGTATTCGCTTAAGGGGACCTTTACTATAGTTGCGTTTTATACAGGATAGATGTTAAAATTTGGGGATTCATAAGAAATTAAATAAAATTGTTGTATTACCCAATTTTTTATTTTAAGTGGGGGTTATCTTCTCCCGAAGAGGAGTTGGAGGTGGGGCCCACACCCCACATAATCTCCCTTGGTAGGATACAACTAACGGTGGGGCCCACACGAGATTAGACTCTTCAACTCCCCTTGAACTCCCCCCTTAATCGTCTTTAACTTTTGAACTTCCATCTTGATGTGCCAACACTCCCTTTAAATAATGGTGGAGCCTCTCCACCTCCCTCCCATTAATTGTGCCAACACAATTAATTAAAGCCTTCTTTAATTAATTTTTGGTGTCAACAATTCATTTGAATTGTTTTCAATTGCATGGAAATTTTATTATCTTGATGAGACTTTTTATTATATTTTCCTGGGAAAAAATTCTGTGGTGGATGTTTTGGAGAATTAGGGAGAGAGCATTCATCTCCGATGAAGGACACGAAGAACTTCTCCAACGACACTTCCTCTTTAGACGCACCCTGACGTCAACTAAATCGACGTCAGTCATCCGCGACGCCTGACTTCTGTGACAACATCTTCCGCAGTTTGTCGACGTGAAACATACCTTGAAACAAGGTAGGGAGTTAAGATCAATTTTAATTGAAAAAATTGTATCTCGTTCTTTTTTGAATACCTTGGTTCGTAAATGGACAAATGTTATCATCTAATACGGAGGGCGCGGGCCGAACCAACAGGACCAGGCGCTCTTCCATAACTTGTTGGTTTATTTGGAAACAGAGGCAGAGCCGGAAGGGTGAGGTACAGTCGCATCGCGCCGTAGGAAGAGGCCACGACTATGAGGTGGTAGAAAATGAAGGAGGCAGTGGTGGAGATCACGTTCCATCGCAACGGCTGCGTGGAGGAAACTAGGGCCTACGTTGTGGGCCGCTCGGAAGAAGTGAACCGGCCAGCCATAGCCGGCCAGGCTAGAGGTATGCGGCACCTCCTTGGTGTCGTGCTGCGGGAAGACGCGACCCGCTGTGCAGGACGATTGCTGGACGAGGCGAACGGATACAGCCGGCTGGGCAGGAGACTGCGGTGCCCTATTGGTGTCGTGTTGTGGAGGAGACACGGCCCGCTTCCACGGGCTGCTCGGCGGACGAACCGGTCGGCCGCTTGCCGGCCGGGCTGAGGGGAACTGCGGCGCTGTGTGGTGCCGCGTGCAGACAAACCGCGGCCTGCAACCACGGGCTGCTCGCGCCGGACAAACCGGTCGGCTTCGGCCAGCCGGGCAGTAGGGAGGGGTGGCACCGCTCAGCACCGTCGGGTGAGCTGGACCAGCCCGCAACCCAGGGTCGGGTCCGTGGGTGGGCCGCACCCTACCGGGCCAGGACGACCCCCTAATCTAGTCAGACCTTCCCGGCCAGGTCTCTAGGTGGGCCACACTCCACCGGGCTGGGCCGACCCCCAGCCGGGTTGGACTCGCCAAACTGGGACGGGCCGACCCTCCAGCCCACTGGGTTTGATGGGCCAGGCCCGTTTCACTTAAACGCGAATATCTCCTAGACTGTGCGTCCATTTGATGCACCATCTAAGACACTAGAATCCTCTCAATGAGGCAGTTCTTTTGAAATAATCTAAGTGAATTTTAGGAAACATTGGAAAATGGTCGGGTTTGGAACGAGCATAATTCCAACCGGGCCCCTGGAAAGGAAAACCCAATAACTCTCAGATCGGGCGTCTGATTGACGTGCCCTCTGTTGCAATGGGTTCCTTTTGATGAGACAGAACATCAGGGTACATCAACTCTGGAAT
Source organism: Viscum album (assembly GCA_963277665.1). NCBI lineage: Eukaryota > Viridiplantae > Streptophyta > Magnoliopsida > Santalales > Viscaceae > Viscum > Viscum album. The sequence goes on from OY728121.1 coordinate 1,608,251,058, forward strand.
TTGTGATAGTTGATGTAACAACCCCTTTGCTCAAGGAGTAGACCCTCCCGGAATCGAGCGTGCTGTGTGCTGGAACTCTAGAGTTTGTTGCGACTTCGACGACTACTGTATTGGGATCCTACGTGGGTTCGGCATCGAAGAATACTATATTGGGATCCTACGTGGGTTCGGAAGTGACGACAATTGTATTTGGATCCTACATGGGTTCGACAGTTACAACTATTGTACGTGGATCTTACCTGGGTTTGATAGTGACGACTTCTGTACTTGGATCCTACGTGGGATTGACAGCTTAGATGAATCAGTGACTACAATTGATCATCTATATTTCTATACGAAAGATTTATATATGTGTGAGATGAGTCATGTCTTTTAATCATTATCATCATGGTTTTTTACTTTACTTCTTTTGTGGACTGTGTTGTGTTGGGATCGTGAATTGGAGCCGGACTGTGACTCGTAATTTTGGTATTTGTATGGACATATACCTAAGTAGGGTTGGTTGATACTCTGTGGTTGTATCTGTCTTCTTTTTCTTATCCTTAGTGAATATTGAGAGACCTCGCGGTTCTTGGGGTCCCAAATGAGTATTGTTATACTCACCCCTTCACGGGCTATGCCCGCACCTCGTTGTGTTGGATGCAGATGACAGACAACGCTGATAGAGGCCGAGAGTTCCACGACTGGACGGTACCCGGAGGTGGACCTTGCGATGAGTCGGCACATGGTGGATTCTAACGGACGTGGTGCTGAGGTGGCCATCTATACATATCCTTCAGGTAGAAATCTATGGAGGATGATTCAGGAGCTGCACTTTACTTTCAGCTGTTTCTCCCTTTACTTGTACTTTTTGTTCAGATGGGTTTGTATACTGGCACATATAATTTCTAGACAACTCTTTTGTATTCAGTTTTACATAGTATTTACTTACTATTGTGTACTCTGTTGTGTTTTTTTAATTTCATAAAGACTATGCCTTCCCAGCTTAGGGATTCATGCCTTTGGTGCTAGTCGCGAGCCCCTAGTCTATGGAAGACGGTTTTGGGGTAGTCACGGCATGGGCTCCGAGGATGGGTCGTGTCAAATTGGAATCAGAGGAGTCGGTACTGCCGTAGAACTGATGACTCTGATCATTCTTTTATGTGAAGAAATATTGTTAAGAGTATTGAGTGTGGTTTTCAGCCCAACGAGTCTAGGGTTGGTGCGGCGGCCAACATATACATACACCAGGACCCTGGACTCTTATTTCCAACATAGTGCATGAAAATACTAATTACGTGTGTGTTTTATTTTTGATTACTTTGTGTCATCTCACCTAGTATAATGTTTTGACCATGGCGCACCTGTTTCTTTTCAGGATGGCCCCACGAAGGCATCCGTCTAAGGTTACAAGTTACGTAAGAGATGGTAGCCCACCAGGCAATGAGGCCTTGGTGCAGTGCCCCATCATAGAGGAGCCACCATCGGTACCACCACCCCCTGGGGCACCGATACCACCAGCCCCAGCAGTAGAGATTGCACTCCACTTGAGTATGTTTCACAAGTTCCAGCGACAGAGGCCTCCCAGGTTCCGTAGAGAGACAGACCCATAGCAACTGAGGATTGGCTAGAGGATGTCGTGAGAGTTTTCAGATTTGTAGGGACAACACCTGACCTTATAGTGATCCTTGACGTGATTCTCTTGCATGCAGAAGCATGCAGATGGTGGAGCCTCATGCTCTAGGTGCATGATGAGGCCTCTTTACTTTGGACAGACTTAGAGAGTCAATGTTTCTTGGACCCATTCTTCAGGGCCCATACCTTCGAGCAGGGACTCGGGCACAAGATTAGGGCTTCGACGATTCGCCTCAGTATCCCGACACAGGCGAGGGTGCTGGAGCGATCCCTTCTAGTAGAGAGTTTTCTCATAGAGAAGTCACCAGCGGCGAGACCCACCACAGGACAACTCGTAGTAGAGTCTTATGCAGCCGGTAGTAGATAGTTGACATAGAGGTCCAAGTAGACCAGGCCATCAGGTGGGCGAACTCAGGATACTGGTTCAGATGTGCAGGTCACACGAAACAGAGCCTTCCATTTGGGGGGTAGGTAATGTAATTCATGCGGCAGGCATGGTCACATGGATCAAGACAGAATGACCTTCCATGCGGACGAGCAGTAGACAGTAGTGGGACCTCCTAGGAAGAGTCATAGGTTCGACCATGGTGGATCGCCAGGAGCAGGCAGACGTGGCAGAGGAGCTGGCCAAGCAGCGGGTGGTGGACGACGTTTCGAGGGATTACCACTACCACCACTAGGAGGTCCACCGCGACAAAAGGGAGCTGGTGGAAAGAGGCAGGTGCAGCTCCACGCAGTCAAGGCCTACAACCACGGCGCACATGAGATGATTTGAGGTACTATATGTGTCTACTCTATCATCTCTATAGTACTTAGAGGTACAGGTGGGAGTCATTATTTTATTGTCGCTTCCGTTTTTCGGAGCACAGAGATTATGACGGAGCCATTGGCCCGATCCTTATGGTTAGAGACTCTTATGGGATCAGACTCGATGATTACGCACTGGTTTCGATAGTGTGAGCTTACTCTAGTAGGCGAGAGCTTCGGCTCAGATCTTCTTGTAGCAGCGTCGAGGCCTTACGACGTCATCATGGGTATGGACTGGTTATCCATAGTTCATGCTCATATTGACTGTATTAGGCGCAAAGTGCGATGTATCCACATGGATGAGACCAGGTTCACCTTCACTCGTGAAAATTGAGCCTTTCCAGTGTAGGATGGACTTACGTAGAGGAGGGGGAAGCCAATCACACATGAGTTGGCTAGTCTCATCCTTGGAGCGGTTGATGTGTGGAGTCCGAGGTTTCCTGTTGTGGTGGATCAGTATGCAGAGGTTCTTCCTGAAAACGTTCTAGGACTACCTCCTCGCAGAGAGGTAGACCTATATATTGATTTGTACCCTGGGACAGTGCTGATATTTACTCCAGCATATTGGATGACTCCCGCCGAGCTTCGTGAGCTACGGGTATAGCTAGAGGACTTGCGGGGGAAGGGATTTATCCGAAACAGTGTTTCACCCAGGGCATCACCAATTTTGTTCACCTAGAAGGCGGATGGGAGCATACCACTGTGTGTCAATTACGGTCACTTGAATCAGGTTACTGTGAAGAACAAGTACCCACTGCTGAGGATTGACGACCTCTTTGATCATCTCAAGGGAGCATGATGGTTCTCAAAGATATACCTCAGATCAGGCTATCACCAGCTCAGAGTTAGAGACGCGGATGTGAAAAAGATAGCCTTCTGGTGTCGGTATGGCCACTATGAGTTCTTTATTATGCCCTTTGGCATAACCAACTCTCCAACAGTGTTCATGAGTCTCATGAACCAGATATTCCCGCCTTATCTCGGTCGATTTGTTGTAGTCTTCATCGACGAGATACTGATTTATTGAACTACTCGGGAGGAGTACGCCTACCATTTGCGGGTAGTACAGGACACACTCCGAGAGAACCAGATTTATGGTAAGCTCTTGAAGTTCCATTTCTGGATTTGATAGGATCACTTATTAGGACATGTTATCTCAGAGGCTGGAGTTGCGGTGGATCCAGTGAAGATTGAGGCAGAGCTTGCTTGGGAGCCACTGAGGAGTGTGACAGAGGTACATAGTTTCCTAGGTATGACTGGATACTATCGTAGATTTGTTCCAAACTTCTCCAGAGCTGCAACACTTCTTTCAGCTTTGAGGAAGAATGGGAAACACTTCCTGTGGTCAGAGAGATGCCAGTAGAGTTTTCAGAAGCTGAGGTCGAGATTGACTAGTGCACCCATCATGAGGCTACCAGAGGAGGTCATAGGCTATGTAGTTTACTTCCACGCATCAGGGACCGGCCTCAGGTGTGTCCTGTTGCAGGAGCGAGTGGTGATCGCGTATGGTTCATTGAATTTGAGACAACACGAGAAAAAATACGCTACCAATGACATAGAATTAGCAGTAGTGGTCTTCGCCAAGAAGATGTGGTGGTATTATCTGATGGGTGAGCATTTTACAGATTACTCTAACCACTAGAGTATCAGTTACATCTTCTCACAGAAGGACATGAACCTGAGACAGAGGCGATGGATCGAGTTCCTCCAGGACTATGACTTCATGATAGTCTATACTCGTGGGAAGGGGAACTTTGTAGCTGATGATCTTAGAAATAGATCGGGCATTCAGCTGCTAGGAGAGGTGATAGAGCAGTTGGCCGCATTGTATATATCCTTTGTAGATAGAGATGGAGCTGCCTTTCTACAGTCTCTCCCAGTCACTCCTCCACTCCTTCCACGAGTCACTACATGCTCAGATATCCTTAGGGAAGGCACCTAAAGGGTTTTCTGATGGTGGGGATCATGTCATCCTCTTCAGGGGATGTACCATGGTACCAGTTGCATTATAGGAGGAGTTGTTGAGGGAGTTCCACACTTCCCCTCTAAAAGTTCATCATGGAGTTGCGAAGATGTATCAGGAACTCAGATGATTGCACTAGTGGCCAAGTATGAAGAAAGCAGTATCAGGGTTTGTCTCACGATGCCTCACTTGTCCGCAAGTGAAGGTAGAGCATCAGGTACCATTAGGATTGGAACAACCCTTAGAGGTCCCAGAGTGGATGTGGGATGGGATATCCATGGATTTCATGACGAGACATCCACATGCATCCAGAGGACACGACTCTATCTAGGTGATCGTAGAACGACTCACCTAGTTGGCCCACTTCCTACCGATCATAGAAAAGGGATCAGTAGAGAGCTTGGGACACCTCTACATTCAGGAGATCATATGGCTTCATGGTGTACCATCGACTATCGTCTCTGATCGAGATGATGGTTTCACTTCCCAGCTATGGAATGGGTTACAGGAAGCTTTTGGGATGCATCATCGCTTGAGCATCGCCTTCCATCCTTAGACGGATGGTCAGAATCCTAGGACAATTCTGAATGTTGGGGACATTCATCGTGCATGTGTCCTTGACATTGGTCACCGCTGGGAGGATCACTTACCCTTGGTGGAGTTTGCATACAACAACAACTACCACTCCACTATAGGGATGTCACCATACGAGGCACTGTATTACCGACCTTACAGATCACCTCTGTGCTCGACTGACCCATGGGAGTCAGCAATTGTAGGACCAGAGATTGTGGAGGCTACAATGGAGAAGGTGCAGATCATCCATGAGGAGATGAATACTACATAGAGAAGACATAATTCCTATGCTGAGAGGAGACGGAGACCACTGGTGTTCGAGGACGGTGACCACGTCTTCCTACGGGTGTCACCTCGACGAGGTCTATGAAGATTTGGTAGATGAGGCATGTCATATCCGCATATCGTCAGACCGTTCTAGGTCCTCAGCATAGTAGGTGAGGTGGATTACCACCTTGACCTTCCCCCTCAGTTGAACTGGGTGCACGACGTCTTCCACATATCTCAGTTAAGAAAATACGTGTATGACCCATCCCACATCATCGACCACATGGAGCTGGACATCGATGATGGGGAGACTTTCATGGAGGTCCCAGTGGAGGTAGAGGATCGACAGGAGAAGGTCCTACGTGGATGGTCGATTCCTCTGGTGCGCATTCGCTGGCAGCACGAGAACCTCCAGGAGAGCACACCGGAGCGGGAGGCTCAGATGCGCGATCATTACCCTCATTTGTTTCCGTAGTGTGTTTTGTATCTTTATGGGGATGTAAATCCTTGAGGTGGGGTAATGAAAGTCCCGGAAATTTCAAGGAAATTTTTTTCTTAATTTCGTTGGAATTTTATGAGTCCGTAGTTTCTGACGACGCCTGATTCCTAGGCCCGGTGTGCCCAGAATCAATTTCTGAAGTTTTGTTCAGGTACATTCAACAAATGTACTTGTGGGTTTTTCTATCTTTTGAACTAGTGCTTGGAATTGAAATCTGAGGACACCGATGAACTCGTAGTGCCGGTATTCTCTTAAGAGAACCTTTAAAGTAGTTGCGTTTTATACAGGATGGAAGTTATAATATGGGGATTCATAATAAATTAAATAAAACTGTAGTGTTACATAATTTTATTTTTATGTGGTGTTTATCTTCTTCAAATAGGAGTTTTAGGTGGGGCCCACACCCCACATAAACTCCCTTGGGAGGATATAACTAAGGGTGGGTCCCACATGAGATTATACTCTTCTACTCCCCTTGAAACCCCCCCTTAATCCTCTTTAACTTTTGAACTTCCCTATTGATGTGCCAACTATCCCTTTAATTAAAGGTCGAGCCTCTCCACCTCCCTCTCATTAATTGTGCCAACACAATTAATTAAAGTCATTTTTAATTAATTTGTGGTGTCAGAAATTCATTTGAATTGTTTTGAATTGAATGGAAATGTTATTATCTTAGGGAGCAATTTTATTATATTTTTTGTTCAAATATTCTGTCGTGGAACTTTTGGAGAATTAGGGAGAGAGAATTCATCTCCGACGAAGAATGCAAAGAACTTCTCCAACGACGCTTCCTCTTCAGACGAACCCCGACGTCAACGAAATCGACATCCCTCTTCCGCGATGCCCGAATTCTGCTAAACCGTCTTCCGCGGTTCGTTGATGTGAAACGTACCTTGAAATGAGGTTGGGAGTTATGATCAATTTTAATTGAATAAAATTGTATCTCGTTCTTCGTTGACTACCATGGATCATCAATGGCCAAATGTTATCATCTAATATGGAGGGCGCGGGCCAAACCAACACGGCCCGACGCTCCTCTGTTGCTTGTTGGGTTTTTTGGAAATGGAGGTAGAGCTGGAAGGGTGCGGTGCTGTCGCAACTCGCCGGAGAAAGAGGCCATGACCATGATACGGAGGTGAATGAAGGAGGATATGGTGGAGGACTGGCGCTGTCGTACCAGCCGCTTAGAGGAAACTGTGGCCCGCAGTGCGGGCCGCTCGGACGAAGCGACCCGGTCGGCCGTAGCCGGCCTGGCTGGAGGACCGCGGTGCATCCATGGTGTAGTGTTGTGGGAAGATGCATCCCGCTATGCGGGCCACTTGCTGGATGAGTCAGACGGCTACGGCCAGTCGGGCAGGAGATCGCAGCGCCCTCTTGGCTCTGCGCTGCGGAAGAGATGTGGCCCGCTACCGCGGGCCGCTCGGCGGAAGAACCGGCCTACCGCCTGTCAACCAGGCTAAGGGAAACCACGACACCGCTTGTCGCTGCGTGCAGATGAACCACGACCCGAAACCTCAGGCCACTCGCAACTATGAAACCGGCTGGGCAGCAGGGAAGGGCGGCGTCGCTCCGCGCCGCCGGGCGAGCTGGACCGGCCCGCAACCCTGGGTCGGGTCCGCGGGTGGGCCGCACCCCATTGGGATGGGCCGACCCCCTAATCGGGTCAGACCCTCCAGGCCGAGTCCCTAGGAGGGCCGGGCTCCACCGGGCCGAGCCACCCCCAACCAGGTCGGACCCGCCAAACAGGGTCGGGCACGTTTCGCTTAAACGCAAATATCTTCTTGACCGCACATCCATATGACGCGCCATCTGCTGCACTGGGATCCTCTCAATGAGGCGGTCCATTTTTGATACTCTAATTTATCTTTGGACAAATTTGGAAAACGGCCGGGTTTGGAATGAGCATAATTCCAACCGTGCCCCTGGAATGGAAAAGATAATAACTCTCAGACCGGGCGTCCGATTGAAGTGACATCTATCACGTTGGGTTCCATTTGATGAGATGGAACATTAGGGTACATCAACTCTGTAATTCATCATAGATGATGTAACAAACCCTTTGCTTGAAGAGCAGACCCTCCAGGAATCGAGCGTGCTTAGTGCGGGAACCCTAGAGCTTGCTGCGACTACGACGACTACTGTACTGGGATCCTACGTTGGTTCGACAGCGACGACTACTGTACAGGGATCCTATGTGGGTTCGTCAGTGATTACTACTGTACTTGGATCCTACATAGGTTCTATAGTGATGACTACTATACTTGTATCCTATGTGGGTTCGACAGTGGCGACTTCTGTACTTGGATCCTATGTGGGTTCGACAGCTTAGATGAATAAGTGACTACAACTGATCATCTATATTGCTATATGAAAGATGCATATCTGTGTGAGCTGAGTCATGTATTTCAATCATTATCATCATGGTGTTTGACTTTACTTATTGTGTGGACTGAGTTGTGCTTGGGCTCATGAGTTGGAGTCAGACTGTGACTGGTAACTTAGGTTTATGTATGGGCATATATCTAAGTAGGGTTAGTTGATACACTATGTTTGTATCTTTTTTATTTTTCTTATCCTTCATGGATATTGAGAGACCTAACGGGGATCGGGGTCCCTATTGAGTATCATTATACTCACCCCTACACGGGCTATTCCCGCACCTCGTTGTATTGGATGCAGATGAAAGACAGCGCTGATTGAGGCCGAGAGCGCCACGACTGGACGGTACCCAGAGGTGGACCTTGTGACGAGTCAGTACATGGTGGAGAATGATGGACATAGTGTTGAGGTGGCCATATGTACCTACCCTTTAGGTACAAATCTCCGGAGGATGATTCAGGAGCAGTACTTAACATTCATCTATTTGTCCCTTTACTTGTACTTGTTGTTCAGTTAGGTTTGTATACTGGCCCGTATACTTTCCAGTACACTCTTTTGTATTCAGTTTTACTTATTATTTACTTCTTGTTGCGTACTCTATTGTGTTTTTTTACTTTCATAAAGGCAATGCCTTCCCAACTTAGGGATTCACGCCTTTGGTGCTAGTCGCCAGCCCTTGGCCTATGGAAGACAAGCTTGGGGTAGTAACGACACGAGCCCTGAGGACGGGTCGTGACAATATTGACACCATATGGGTCATTGATTATAATTCAATAATTGGTTCCTATGTTTTCAATATTTATGTATAAATGATCACATGTGAGGATGATAATAATAATTTTCACTTATTTTTTTCCTTTGATTATGCTATGAGTAATTACCAGGAAATAAGAATTATTTAGAATAACATTTAGCTCTATAGCTTAGGAATACAGGGCCCATCGATTATTCTTGGTGACATTAACGACATGTTACATCTTAGTGAAAGAATAAGAGATTTTCATCCCACTCTACCATCAATGGAATTCATATCCTACATTGGTGTCAGTAATTTAAATAAAATTAATCTTTTTTGATTAAAGTACACTAGTTATCGAAGTAACACAATTGAAATGGTTTCTAGTAAACTTAATTATTCCTTCTCTAATGAAAAAACGGACTCAATAATTGGCATACTATTTAAATCAAAACCTCTCCTTATATTATCTTAGATCATCACACTATTATTTTAGCATAATTAATAGGAAATCCAAGCAATGGTTTCTATTAGAATTTGATAATTCCTGGTCCTCTAAACCTGAATTTAGCAAGCTGGTTTTGACTTTATGGGGTTCTAACCATAGAGTAAGTGATGCATATTAATGAATCATGAGGTTAAATAATTTAAAGTAAAATATTAATAGCTGGTCCGAAGATAACTATAAAAATATAGAGAAGAAAATTGATTCCATGGAGGCCCAGATCAATCAAATCAAATATGAGACCACTTTTTTTAGATTTTGAGACGAGCCTGAAGTAATAGATTTTCCTCACTTCCTAGCGGAATTCACTACTCTCCATGAGAGAAAAACATAAAAAATATACTTATAAAGTTAAATGGTAAAAGGGTGGTGATAGAAACTAGTAATACAAAAATTCTCTCCAATTAACGAGGAAACATTATAGACCTCCCACGATATAAATAGGTGTTGATAGAGTGCTTGATATTGAGGAGCCACTTGCAGAGAACATTTTATCTTATATTGATCATCTTTTTAATGGACCAGATCTCAACAAAGACCTCCAGGATGACATCATACCAAACATGGCCTATGATGAGAATAATAATAGTATCAGTAGTATAACATTTGACTTTGATATTGAAGGTACAGTTTTTAGCTTGAAACATGATAGTGCTCTGGGACCAGATGTCAATAATAATGCCTTCATTTAAACAGACTACTATGTACTTCTTCTAAATGATTTCATCCTTATTAGATCCTTCCTCTACACAAGTCTTTTACCCCATGGACTCAGAACACAATTCATTTCCCTTATTCCCATGGTAGGAACCTCTGCTATGATTTATCAGCTCAGACTCATTTCTCTCATCAACACCTACTATAAAATTAATTCAAAACTCTTTCTTAACAGAATCACCGCAATTTTAGATAAAATTATCTCATGGAACTATTTTGGTTTTTTAAAAGGTAGGAATATACACGATTGTATTAGTATGGCCTCAAAATGTGTCACCCTCCAAATCAAATATATTATAGGTGGATGTATTGATCTTAAGTTGGAAATTAAGAAGGATTTTCAAACCAAGGGTTGAAGGTTCATTATTAAATTGATCCATGGATTTCGAATCACTGGAATATTTGTGAATTTGGTTAAAACCCCTTTTTAGAATGCTCATATGTATCTTCTTATCAACGTCACTCCAAAGGAATATTTTAACCACTCAAATGGTTTCAAGAATGGTGAACCTATCTCTAGCATCCTCTTCTCCATTGTAGAGGATTACTTGAGTATACTTCTCACCTGTATGATGGATCAGGGAAAACACAAACCTAACAATGCTTCATGGAACATGGTTTTCCCTAATCATCTTTTGTTTATTGATGAGATGATTATTTTAATGGAAGGTAATAAAATATACATGAGAATCATAATGTTGGACCTCTATCATAATGAATACATCTCAAGGAAGACTATCAATTAGAACAAATCCATTATTTATTTGGGAAGAACCATCCCAATAGTTAGAAGATCTCAATTAATTCATGACCTGGGAGTAAATGAAGGATAATTACCTATTCAATATCTTGGATTTCCTATTTTTTTCATGTCCTAATGATATTTAGTTTTTCAAAATTGTGGATCAAATCCAAGAGCATATCTCTTCATGGAAAGGGACGTATATCTCTTTGGTATGAAGAATCTATTTGGCCAATCACACCATTATTGTGAAACATGTTCATTCCTCCAAAATATATAAATGACCTACTTCTTTTCTAACTAATATTTACATTTTCATCAATATTTTTTTTCTGGAGTGGTAGAATTCTGTAAAGGAAATTATTTACTATTACTTGGAGATAAGGTTGAAAACCCCTTTATAATTGTGTCCTTGGATTAAAAAACATCATGATAATCAATGTGCCTCTTCATCCTAGTACACTTGGTATCTTATCTATAGTAATTCGATGGATCTAAGTATTCTTAGAGACAAATTCATGGACAATGTAAAAAATTGGCCTCAATTATTTTTTGGCATCTTATACAGGTCCATCCATCAAATATTCTTGTCCTAATATTGTGCCTCACTAAAGATGAATTTCTTGTAGGGAGTACCTTACGAATTATATAATTCACAATTGGAAGAGCTCCACTATCATATCTAAAGTTGACATAAACATGTTCTTATTGACAAAAATATCTTTATTTAGGACTTCTTGGATCTATCTAGAAAAAAGATGTCTAGTAACTATATAGATCCCCTTAACAACTATGAGTTTTCAGATACCAAAGATAGTCTTATTTGGGAAGATGCTCAGAAAGGAACTCATGATTCCAAAAATTATTTCAATTCTAATTTTGAGTCTGATAATGAATTTTCATTTCTGATACATTATGACAAGGCCTTGTTGGGGACCTCTAGGATGACCCTGATTTTCTTACTTTCCCACCAAAAATTACCTACCGATGACTGCTTATAATCTCATGGGATTGTCTTATGATCGGATGAATGTTTTTCAACCAGAATTGGGAGTACATCACATAAATTTTACTATCATGTTATATTATCTATAATATATGAAATTCATTGCAAGATATTTTTGAAATCTATATTGTAGAGAGATATGGAATAGAATCTAAGCTTTAATGTTGTACAATCGTTTAATCCCGTCCACAACTAAAAAAAGATTTTTTTATCCACTATAATAGAACTTTCACATGTTATTTGGTCTATATGAAATGCTATCATGCATGTTCAATATCATTTTCACTGATATATGTCCCTCATTTTCTTCATTACAGCTTCAAGGAAGCTATCACGCTCCTACCAGATCACTACATCAATACAGTATATTAATTCATTGTTCTCTAGAAAATTGGTATCCCCGGAAAATATAAAAAACAAAATGGTCTCTTTGAAGATTATTTCAAGGTTCCCTTACATGGTTGGAACAAAATAAATCTAGACATGGCCATAAATGGTAATCAAGGACCTACAGAATGTGGAGATATCATTAAAGACCTCAGTGGTAATGTCGATGGTTGTCTTTTCATCATGTGTGATATATCATATTATCTAAAAGAAAAAAAATTTATCGTTATTGATGATGTTCACTTTGATCGCCACAAAGGCATGGATAACATTTGGTTTGAATGAAAATCTAATACAATGGTACAAGAAATTCGGAATTGTGTGATATATCTATCTCAGAATCACACTACTAGATGGATTGAAGGTATCACATTCCTATTAAGTCGCAATTTCATCACCCCTCTTGTTTATTAGGAATCTAACATCATGGATAATAGAATTTATAAAAAATGAATCAGTATAGAGCTTACATAGTTATATGATCTTCCACCTAACCTGGTCCCTTATTTTGAGATGTATTGTAATAAAATCACCTCTTTTCATCTTATAAAATATTTTGTTGTATTAATAAATTATCTTAGCCCTTTGGACAAGATACCCCCTAATAAAAATTATAAGAATTAAATATGGCATGGATGGATTTTTCCCTCTTATAAATAATTAAAGTCTAAAGATAATTTATTTAAGAAAAGAAAACAATTTTTGGAATGTTCTTAGGTTCTATGAATATTTTTTTTGATGGTATCAGTCGAAACATTATTTGTGAGATCCGAATATGTGACATTGGAAAAGAAGTAACATTCATAATAAAAGTTAGATATGAATCAATTATATTTCAATGATGGCCTAACAATAGAAACTATTTTCTCCTTTATGGGCTATATTATAGTAGTGTGTTATCTAAAGATGAATATATCAAAAATAAAGAACACAAATTTTGGCCAATTGAGTACAATATATTAGAAAAATTGGTTAAAAATTAAGGGGAATGAGATGTTCCTGAACATAAAACTAAATTCACTCACCAATTTGACACTTTCCAAAAATGGAATATCATTCAAATTTCTACAAGATTAATAAGGGGAAATCATCATGGTTTCCCATGACATCTCATATTGATACCTATGGGATAATAAAATATAAATCCTTGGATTAAAAAAGGAAATATGTATTTTTCATTTATTATTTTTGAAGGATAGAATGGATAAGGGTTATTCCCCACAAATATTATGTATTTAATTGTATTAAAAGATACCAAATAGAAGATGATACGATATTTGGTTTGAAAATTCAAAAATATTACACCAATAATAATGTGGAATTCACTCAAAATAAGGTAGAGAAATTATATAAGGACATGGGACTTAATGTCTTGTTTTTTGTAGTGAGGACTACTATATAAAGTGGATTTCTTGACAGGGGAAGAAAATATAAAAATACATGTATCAGACTATGTTTTTTCGAAAAGAAAATACTAGACACATATTTGGAGTAAGCTAATATCATCAATATATACATATCTAACATGGATTTAAACAATCCAAATAAAGACAAGACCCAATATGAAATATGGTAAAAGAAGAATATAATGTTGATGTAATATTGAGTATTTAGAAGTATGTCTTTTATTCTAGAAAATGTGAAAACTAGGAATTCTCATGGTCATAGTGAAAATGGAATTTTTCGTGTATATCTATCCACGATAAAATATTACAAGTGTTACCAAAATATGAATTGGAAAATTATTGAATAAAATATGTGATAATTATGGACAATGGGTAGGTTTTTTAATATATTGAGTAGAATTCATAATATTATGAGTTAAATTCACAAAAAAAAACGAAAAATGTTTTTTAAAATAAATACTGGAATATGTGTGGGGATTTGGGGGATGAAATGAGGTTGTAAAAATATAAGATAAATACATTCATAATTATGAAATTATATCTGGTTTATATTCAATAACATGGAAAATCTACCATATGCAAATTAGTGATAAAAACATGATCGGTGACCATATAACCACAGTTCAAAATCAAATAATGGGGGATGTAAAATAAAATTTATTTATCAAAATAAAAAAAATCCATTGAGAGGATACTAGATATGAAAGGTGTATTAAGGCTTTGAATGGAATGATTGACTATAATGCAATGAAATAAACTTGGGAATTTTTTCCATGGATAAAGAATAAAAATTTTATTTAAACAAAGAGGGTATTTTCAAATAAATCCCAGGAAGAGTAAATGGTGATTTAAAAAAAGAAAGATCAAGTATTCAATCATAATTAAAAAAATATAATGAATTGATGTAGATGAATATTTTTGACCCTTGTAATGAATGGAAACTATCAAAATATTTATGGTTATTTAATTTTAAATAAGAATTATGGTGTATTAAATGAATGAAAAATTAAAGATTCTAAATAAAGTACTTGAGGATAAATTTTACAATAAAAATATTAATGGGTTTATCACAGATAATTGTTTGAATAAAGTGATCTGATTGAAAAAGAAATTTTATAGACATAAACAAGTACCAATGGATTGGTATTCTCAGAAAGAACAATATCTATCTAAGATTTCTTTCAAAATATAAGTATTTGATTATAACCTATACATCATGATGGGAAAAATCAAATATTATTGGTTCTTATCAATGCAGATGAGATAAGTTTTTTTGGGAAAAGATGAAAACAATGTAAGTATTTTTAAATGTTTATGAGGTGAGAATTTGAGATATCTATGATTAGAGAAATGAAATATTTTTCTTATCATATAGATTATTTAATAAAATAATTAAACTTATTCTACAAAATAATTATTCCATGGAAGCTTTCAAGAGGTTTCATATCGATTATTGAGATTCAATTACTACTCTAGTGGCTGTAAAAGTGAAATTAGTAATGAATGAAGATTTAAAGGACGTTAATATGAAGGAATGTTGATAGATTATTGGGAATTATCTATAAATGACAACCACATGATTTATTACATTTTTTTTTCAAATTTTATGAAAATTAGTACCATGAATTACCATTGAATGTCAAATTCTCTCTCAACAGAATATATTTCAATATTTCAATCATATAGTTGATTAATTGATACTATATACAAAGAATCAATACCTAATGATATTGAGATATACTGACTTTTATTTCGAATGTTCATTTGATGACTAATTCAACATTAGTTTGTGGTTTTTATATTATATGTTGTCTAATTTAAAGACATAGTAAAAAAGTAGATAATTTCCTTACACGCTATAGATGCTTAATATATAACCATTATTAAAGATTTTAGTCATCTTTATAAGACTAAACAAAAACCTAACCACATTGAAGCCAGCATTAAATCCACTATATCCATCCAGCGAGATTAGTTACATAGTTTTAATCTGATAAAAATCACATCAATCATTCAAGGAGAAAGAACATTGAGATATATTGCAACTCTATTAATGATAAGGATGCCAAAAAATCATGACATTAGTGTATGTTCCCAAAAAACACAAGATTATAGTTATTGTGACAAGGTCACTACACAAGATGAATTTCAAAAAGAATTGGTTGACACTTGGGGTCTAAATAAATCCATATCTGAATATGGTTTCAATATGGAAACCCCAAATCCCCAGATGTATATTATTTTATATACATGTTTTATTATTTCTATATTACTTTGGATTTTTAAATATCTATGTTTTTTTTTGTTTTGATAAATGTTCACATAGGGTTCATTGAAAAATAGAAGGAATAATGTTATATATACAGGTATGGGATAGTTTAATGGACTATTTAATTCTATTTGAAAAATGGGAACAATTTTTTTCTAGAATGAACGTGGTTCTAGAATGATTAAACTAGGGGAGATGTTTATATTAAATATTATTTAAGTGAATTGATATTATACAAGTTTTATCTTATGGATTTTTTAAATAAATTATATTTTCCCATAGTTATAATTTCCCACAATGGAATAGAGTGTTTGATTTGTGAATCACTGATACTATCTTTAATGGAATGATGTTCAGATAGTCATATAGGTGATATTTAATTCCTTTTAAAACATCCAAATCAAATGAAAAACAGATTTTTTTCAGGAATTTAAAAAATTAATAGGGAAATTATTGTAAAAAATACCTTTAGTGGGATTTTATGTTGTTATTGTAGAATATTATGTTATAGGGATGTCCAAAAATTTCCCAAAGGAATATCCAAAGTTTTGTAGAGATTTTTAATGGATTTGAACTTGCTAGAGGTAAGATTTTCAACGTGATAGAAACCATGGAATGACACTCATGGTTTTTTCATAGGTGGAGTTGGGTGGAGAATGATTCCTCTACAATTGATAGTGTGTCTAAATCATAAATATGACCACGGAACAAAAAAAATTAGTTCTAGATGTTTTTCAATTCATAGAAATCTCTCCATGTATGAGTTTTTTGTACAACAGCGGTGTTTAGAATTTAAAAAGAAAAATATAAAGTACCCTATTTATAGGGACACCAGATCTACATACTAATTTAGAGGTTTATTATGATGCTCAATGGTAATCGTGACCAATGATTTTATGATATATGGAATGGTCTATCTATAATTTAGTGATGTGTATGTGAGGAAGATCTGGGGAAGTACACAAACGTATTTTGTGGAAGAGATCCAATATGCATTGTGGCATAATGACACAACATGTTGTGTGTCCATAAAGTATTTGATTGAATTGTTGACTCCACATTGATGGTAGTGAATGTGATCTCTATGGAGAAACTGTATGATTTTGTAATATGGAAAATACTGACTATATCAATATATCTAGCACAAAACCATAGAATTTATAAGTTCATATTGATGAGGTGTTTTTGATACACACAATATAGAAGGTCCAAACACACTATATAGGTGTTCATATAATTCATGGTGTAGAAATAGATTTTAAGGCTCTTGGGAAATGGAAAATTTCCCCCTGATATACATTTCAGAGTATGCGTTTTATCAATGTAGGGTAAGATTCAAAAATATTAGTGGAAAAGTGGTATTATAAGATTGTAGGTACATGCACAAAAAATTGATAGACCATGTTATATCATGATTTAATTGTAATAAGGTATGGATTACTATGTCAGGATTTTTTGGAAAATTACCATGGAGTTATTCTGAAAAAGAAATGAATCTATGTGTTTTGTAACACACAGTATTATTAACTAAGTAACATCATATTTGAAAGAATGTGTGACACAAAACAAAGATTTTAGAAGAGAATGTGACACCATGATACACTATAATATATTTCCTTTTAAATAAATTCAATCACTTCAACAGCATGAAATTCATGCAATGCTGTGTTTGAACAAAAATGATACTCTATTAAATTATAATTATTTTAACGTGACAAATATAATCTAGACATCATGTGGGACAGTATAAATAGTAAAAAATAATTTATAAATATAATGGGGATTTAATATTAAAAAATAAATTCAATTATTTTCTATTTATTATACCGAAAATAAGAATAATTTAAATTTTGTTTTTAAAATTGTTTATTTTTTTTAAAAGGAGTTTCAGTCATGTTTTGAAAACATAATAAAAATTTAAATTTTTCTGATTTTATAAAATATTTTATGAAAACTATTCTTCATTTTTGAAGTATAAATGTCAAAAGTATCCTTCTGTCAAGTTGTGGAAATATTCTGAAATTATTTTGGCAAATATTGAAAAATACAATTTTTTTAAAAACAACATGGATATTTAAATTATTTATAATGATGATTTATATTTTCCTTAGGGATTTAAGTGAAATAAGTTAAATTATATTAAATAATTACTAATTTAGGAGATTTTAATAAATTTCAACTGGATTTCTGATAATAAAAAAATTAACATTTTAATGTTTTTTTATCAGAAAACCTATTTTTTCAATGTGAATGTTGGATTAATTTTAAATTAAAATTCTGCACTAATGTGATTTGAATTTAAAACTTTTCTTAAATATTTGGAATCATAATAAATAAAATTATTTTATAAGGATAAATTCATTTTTTATAATAATAAATATAACGAATAGTAAATTAATTTACACCGTAATGGTTAAAATTCGGTTTTCCATGTTATATGCACCCGTGATAAAATTAATTAACCACAAAAAAGAATTTTTATTTGAAAAATTTGTTTTAATTTTTAGAATAAGTGGGTAAAATTACCAAATATGATTCACGTTATTTTTAGATTAATAAATCTATTAACTAGGTTAAAAACACTAGTTAGCTTTGTGAAAACTAAAATGTTAAAATTTGGAAAAATTAAAGGATAAATAATATAAAATTAAAAACTTGTGTTTTCCTAGTGTGTATTTCTGAATCAAGCATATCTTCTATACTCTCTATTATTTAATGACTTTGTAACAATTTTTTTGAGAGATTCTTCCCATTACTAAATTGTATTGGGTATTTAAAAAATGCCACTCCTCCTTAATAATAAATTGGAAATCAATCCTATCACATCTTCGTATCCTCTCAGTACATTTGTCTTAATAAAACCCTACCAAAATATAGGCAACCCCATTTTTTCAGAAACCATTCATTACATGGTATAATATTGGATAATAAAATGGATTTTTCAATGTTAAGTGTCATAGATATAATAAAATATTGCATGAAAAACATAATAATTAAGTAGGATTCTAATCCACATGATAGAATTATTCATATATTCATCCTATGATAGATTAACTACATTTAATTTCTTGGGGAAATACATTAATGAAATGGTTGATCATAAATCCAATCAAGGTAATTAACAAACAAAATACTTGGAATGGGAGAAAAAGGCATGTCAATAAGGCATGATCATATAAACAAGAGACATATATAAATATGAATAAAATGAATCATAACATGGAAATTTGGATAAAACAAAAAAATGGACATTCATTGGCATATCATGAAGGTTTTTCACTAGGGTGTCCTAAATCCTAACTAACATGGTGGTTCACTAAGGTATCATAAAACATGTTATCTCAATAGATTAATTCATTACCCAATTCAATAGATAACATTATGGGATCACCCATCATATTTCATAATTTATGTGATCCACATGAGTCATAATAAATAATTTTATCAATAACATGAGGATAATAGATAAATAGTTTTATTTAAAAAGATTATTTACATAAGTTCTTAAGGAATTGAAAATTATATCATTTTAATACATAAATATTGAACATTTTTTTCATGCATGTAAATATAAAAATTAATAAATTATATTCAATTCAATGTGAATTCCCATGGTTAAGGAAATGTTTTGGGTATTCACCAGATAAGAATATTTTGAGAAAAAGATACAAAAAATAGTGAAATGTTTTCGATAGAAAAATTAAATACAAAATCAACTAATGGGGGAGAATAATGATAAAAAATGTGCATATACCGTAGGAAAAAAGAATTTTTTGAATTATAAGAAATATCAAAACTCTATTAATTGAATATTCTTTTATATTTATAATACTCCAAAATATGAAAAGAAGAGAATTATAATACCTTGAATATTTTAGTCCCAGAACATGAGTGTGGAAACCTAACACCTTAATAGAACCTCGGAGGAGCTCTTTGGGAGGGAAAATGAGAGAATGAATTATTTATGATTTTGGAGTAGATACGATTGACTAATGGGTTGTATTTGTACTTATATAGGGGTGTATTTAAAAGGATTAAATATTTATTATTTTACTATAAAATCAATCCACTTGTCATATAAATAAATTTCTACCATATTTTTGGACTAATTATGAGTGGAAGAGTGTTTTGGTAAAATTCAAGGCCTTCAAAAACTGAAACATACCTTCCATCCATCGTAATAAATGTACAAAATTCAAAAAATATATTTTATTTCAAAAATTCTAATTTTTTTTAAAAAAATTATAATTTTATTAATTAAAATTTATATTTATAATTATTTTATATAATTATATAATTATATTTCTATAAAAATATTTCCTACATTTTTTTACCATTTTGAAGTAATAATGATGTCTAAAAATAATAGTGTATGTAAGGTATCAATTTTTACATTTTTACAAAATATTTAACATTATTATAAAATTACTCAAAATAACTCAATGCTAACTCATACATGACTAGTAAAAATGTTAAATTTATTTCATAAAAAAATTAATGATTAATCAGTATTTAACATTAAAAAATTCAATATTTTAATGAAATTATTCCATTTAAAAGAAAAATAAACATTCTCACCACTATAAGAATTACATAGGGATTCATTAAATTATATTATCACATAAAATCATTTTATAAAATTATTTTAGGAGATAAGTTATTATTTAAAACATTCACATAAAACATATTTTATTATAATAATATACTTCAATTGTGATTCTATAATTAAATAGCCTCAATGATATTTTAAATAAATCTACACAACAAACAATAATAACAAACAAATTCTTTATTAACTAACCGGATTACTATTTATAAATTGTATTAGTATAAAACCATAAATACTGATGATAATGTTTCCCTATAAGTACACCATCATAATTACATATCATCATTCACATTGAATCAATCTGGTTCTAAATCATTTCAGGAATAGTGAATATTTTATTATTAACTTTCAATTCCACTATTATAGTAATTTTAATGTGTAGAATGATTTTATGGGATTTAAGGGGACCATATTTTCATATTGTAATTTATTTATCCTTTATATTTCAACCAATTTTAATTTTTGGTATGATATTGTTTGTTGTTTCAAAATGTATGTAATGATCTAATATATTTAAATAATTGGTTTTTGGTTTCTATTATGTGTTTTATTTTAGAATATATGATTATAATAGTTCATATCAACCAATTACGTTCATTGGCCTTATGAAATATAATATTCTTTTTATATTCTTATAATATAATAAAATTCTATTTGGATGTAGGTGATCCATTAATAATATAAGATCATTTTTAGGTCATTTCTTTCGTCCCACTTTAATGAAAATTCTACCAAAAAATTAATTTTTCACAAAAAGGTTAAAATAATAGGTGGGACTTTTCTTTACGAGATTCCTCTAGTTCCCAAGTATATTTTTCAATTTCTATTTTCTCCACATGACCAACAAAATAAACATATTAATGTTCTTTAGAACTTTATTTTATATCTCAAAGATGTGGAATAGTTCATATTTATATCACATGATAGAATCCAAATGTACACCATTATTATCAACTTTATGTTATAGATTGAACATATAAATTCATAGTAGGGATCCATGGATTACATCATCAAAAGAGGAATGACATGGCAGTTGTGATAATTAGTAGAAAACTTCTCCAACATGAACCAAAATCACAAGTAGTTCAATGTAACTTAGAATCAGTTTCCCTGTTTTTTTCAAATATCATAACTCTTTTCCATGTGGATATCTTGAAGAATTCAAGATCCCAAACATGAAATTCCATGTCCTTCCTTCATTTTCTAACATAATTTTTTTATAATTTATTTAGGAATGATATGTTTCAAAATAACTCAAATATTTTATGATGTTTACTCTACAATGTCTTGTCTATACAGTTTACTATTCCAAAATTCATCCCATAATGTAAGAATTTGACATTTTTTTCCTCATAGAACATCTATAGTTTCAATTTAAATGAATGAATAATAACTGATGTTATAAGATAATTTAAAAAGTAGAAGGTGTTTGTAATAACTCCCTTCAAAATAAAGTGATATGGGATATAACATAGCCTTTAATGTTTAAATAATTATCGTGGACATCCCATCAGTTTGTGGATGGTAGGCCGTGTTTAGGATTACTTCAGTATTCGTGGACTTCTGAAGGCTCCTAGGGAATTTTGAAGTGAACATTTGATATCAATCAGAAGCAATCGATAGAGGCTCTCTAAGGAGTCCCACTACTTATTGATTGTAAAGGTGAAATAGCCATTCTTAAGGTAAATGATTTCTATTTTCAATAAAATGGGAAGAAATTGTCAATCAATTTATGATTAACCATATATAATTTTTATCTTTTTGCCTTTGGATAGCCATTGACAATTTTCATTGTGTTATTATTCCATATAAAAAAATTATTCGTAATGACTATAATACCCCTTTAGGAATTTATCGATCTTCCATTACTTGATGACACACCAAGAACCATGCTTGTAATATTATATCTTCAATTTCATATTATAACACCAATATTGATCATGAATGTCACTATAAATTTTAGTGAAAACAATGTATATAGTGCATGAAAATCTATGAGCTCTGTCTCTCATATCCTTTGTTATCTATGGAATACATGAGTCATATAGGCTTTCAAAAAAATTTAGTACAACATTTTTTATCATTATGTATTTCCATAATCTTTACATTTTATCATAATCTATCTTATTTTTCATCAATGGATCATCTAATTGAGATTTTTTGACCCCATCTAGAAATTACTATTGATAAATCATTAGATAATGGATTGATAATATCCCTTCTCATCTGATTGCCATGTCCAAACATACTCTTTCCTTGATGAATGGATCTCGTTCAATCCTTATCATTGTAAGAAAAGTAGGAACTTTCTTACCTGATGAATATGTCACTTTTTTAACACTCCCATGTAGATAATGAATTATACAATAATAGTATATATAAACCTCTAATATTATCCATTGTCTCCTGTTCATTTAAATATATGTGAATATATACATAAAGCATTGGTGTCCTCTATATATATCATTGATTTACTCATATAGATTGTGTCTCCAAATATTCATAGAACAAATGACTATAGATAATCCCTGGTCATTAGTATGATAATTACATTATAGAGTATTTAACTGTTGAAATGAATGTGAAATTGCATTTTAATTTAGTATGATAACACATCCATACCACTTTAATTATGTATCCCGAAAAATGAAAAATACATCCCCATTAGAGTGTAATGTTGAAAATGAGAACTAACCAGCCTCCTCTTCACTTCTTAAGAAACATTATTCACACAATTTCATGCAAATAAAATTAAATACTTTTGTAGTTAACATTGATTGTGGATTATAATGTTGTGAAATGTTTTTCAAAAAAAAATAGATAATCCTGGTAGATACTGAAAACATTGAATATCAGATACAATTATTGGATCTGGCCTTGACCCTATAGTCTTTTTCTTATCGAGATCCTCTGAAATTTCTTCATTGGTTATGATGTGTCTTAAGAATTCAACTTGTTGTAAACAAAATTCATATTTTATTAATTTAACAAACAACTTCACCTTTCTCAATGTTCATAAGTTGACTCTTAGATGATCTTCAAGCTCTGAAAACATTGGGAATAAGTTTGAACATCATCAATAAAGACTACCATGAAATGATCAACATTTTCCTTCAATATTATTTTCATGAAATCCATAAATATATCCGGAGCATTAGTAAAACCAAAGGGAATACAAAAAAACTAAAAATTCCAATTTATTTTTAATGATAAAATCATTATGATATCTATATTATTCAACCTCAAATGATTTTACCTTGTTCAAAGATCAATATTTAAAAAAATGAGATCCATAAATCTCATTGAACAAATAATCAATCACTAGAAGAGGATACTATTTGTAAATTATGATTTTATTTTGTTCTATATATTCAATTAATTTTTTTACTGACCAATCAATCATTGCTATAATGAGAATAATATATCCCCTTGGAGACAGACATGGAAAAAAACTATTTCCCTAAATCATTCTTATGTTTCTTCTTTAATACATCGTTCCCCATGCATGACATTCAATATGGGGTGGTTCTTAGAAAGACTCGAGATGTGAAATCACACCTTTGAAGATGATAAGAGGGTTTCCCATCAAGAATACTAAAGTCCCCTTTCCTCGATAGTTGATCTTGGATTTATAAATTTTCAATTAATCATTCCGAACTATAATGTTAAACTCCACCGTCAGATTGATCGCCATGTTTATAGAGAGATTTAACTCAACAATGATAATGTATGTTTTGGGCACAACAGATGCATCTTATATGAAATGACCAACTCACCTATTTTTAATTACCAATGATTAATATGAGTTTTAAAAAATAATATATATATCTATATAGGGATAAGTGAAATTGAATCCTAGAATATATAAATTAGAAAAATTATAGAACCAATGTATGAGATCATGTCATACTATTTATAATTGTTTAATGTAATTAATGAATTTCCATGAAAGAAATTATTTCATCATTGATGTATCATAGATTACAACTATGATGCACCATTGATTCATTATAGGAATCATGATCATATTACATGAATTAGTTATTCAACCATATTCATTAATACTATGATCTTTACTATAGGAATCTCTGGTTTCTAGAACGATAGATCCTAATGATTTAATTGTTTTACATTGATCCAATAGATACCCACTTCATGGAAGGGTTCTAATCAAACAATCTTTAGATGATAGTGGTGGTGGAGGTAGATCAACCTCCATTATGGTGAGCATTCTTGGATCGGGATATCTCTAGGTATTTGAGGGAATTCTCTCAGAATCTTGTTTTTCACAACACAAACAAATAGTTTCTATAAATAAATTACTATAATCTGTTTTATATACTAATATGGTTATAAAATTACAATTTCACAAGAATCCTTTAATATTTACCCAATCCCTATAGAAACTCCTGTCTAATATAATAATAGTATTATTATTTATTGAAATGTTCTAAACTAAATAATTAAATAAAATATTATTTATTTAAATAAGATTATATATATTTTATTTCATATAAGACCATTAAATTCAGTCTTCAATTCCGCCACAATTTTTATCAGGACATGAATAATGAATAATTATTTAACAATTAAATTTCAATACATTATTCAAAAATAAGTATATAAGTATTATATTCATCTGTGAGAAAATAAATAATTATCATATATTTTTCTCACACAATATTACCATCAATTGTTTGTTATAGAATAATGGGATTAAGATAAGATGAATAATTATTAAACCACATGTTTGAATATTATTTATTCGACTAGTAAAATAAAAATATATTATTCTTATGAAATTCTAGATACATTAGTTTGTGACCCTCTGGGCCTCTATCTCCATGGTATTAAGTGAATGAGCATAAATTCCATGGTTGGAATCAATAAACACTCCATGTAATTCATAGATAAAGATGTAAATGCTACAATGATATAATACCACATAAGAACACATACAATGTAAGCTAATATTTTTATCATAATATACATAGTCATGAAGAGTGCATGATGGTGCCATCAAGCTATGTGCTCAATGTATTTTTCATTGGTATTTTTGAAATAGAAATTGAATATAAGACCCCATGGAAACAAATTTATTTAGTCTATATAATTTCCATTAAAGGACATGATATATCAACATCCACTAGAGAACGGAATGAGAAAATCCATTCTCGCATTATTCATTAATGAAATATTACCCAAGGAATACCCAATGTATCCCATGACACCAAGAACATATACTATCAATGATTTCACCAATCTATCAACTTTAGTGGATTTTAATACTTATTAATAATAATCATAATAGATAAGCATCAATAAAAACATATGAAAATATGAACATGAAAGGACAGATATAAATATGGATTTCATACTAGAGAGTCTCATTCTCATAAAATCCTACGTTGGATATTACTTTGGGTGTACACCATGATAAGGATATTAAACAACTTATGAGTCTCCACCCCAAATAGAATATATCATTAATGTACTCAAAATTATTTCCACTGGATATATATCATATATTAATGAATAACATCATGGTACATTTGGGATATCAACATAGCAGGGAACAATTATGACATTTCAGTGTGGCAGCTACAGTTAAGACATAATCACATAGTTTGTTACATAGAAGAACGAACAAGATATGATAAGAGTTTCTTAATATTCAGAATAATGAATAAAGTTTATCATAATGTACATAGGAGTTGATTATTGGGAACCAAATCATATATATGCACTTACACTAGATCCAAATTGATCAACATTTTTTCATCTAATTATCACATGATGCTAATTATTTTTTTCAAATAGGTCATTAGTCAAGGAGTCTACAACCATTTCTTCTATGGGGACTCTAAAAAAACATCTCCCAAATGAGAAAAATATATCAAGAGGATATAATTCTAGATTATATGATTATCCAATTGGTGTTACCTTGTCTCTTTTTCTACATCCACAGTTGCAATATTGTCATAATACATAGTGATAGGGTCATTACTACTTGGTAGCACATGAATCTATTGAAGAGAGTTTCATTTCCATAAAGCTGCCTTTGATGAATCAAAAGATTATATCAACTCAAAATATACTATATAATCCACAATAATCTGATACATTGAACAATTCAAGATCATATCACCACTATTGAGACAAAAAAAATATCATGACTACACCCTCATATAATTATGATCTATTTGAAATGTATCATTACTATAACACCAAAGGACTATCTCTCCATATCCTTTATACACTAGGATCATATCATTTTTTATCCTTCTATAATTATGTATACCCTGAACTACGGACCAATGTTGTTCTTCGGGATCAGCTTGATATCTATCTACCATGGTCAATACAGAGAAAACATCATGAATAATACATAACATGGTATATATGATTGATAATAAAACTTATTTATGTGGGATATTACTCATTATAATAATTACCAGTTGTGTTTGAGGGAACATTTTCAAAGAAATATGTATACCATGTGGCTCTAAAACCATCCATCTCTAGTATTATTCCATACTTAAACTCTTTCTTATCTGGATTATGTATCTACTTTTATATAGTCCAGAAATCCTCCTTGATCAGTAATGTATGATCTGGATTCATATAATATAGGATGATTGATATATGTCCTTCTTGGAGAGATAATTTTTTAACTAGTCCTTAAGAGACTTTAGAGCTGGTATGTCATTTAAAATATGTAATTTTCCATTGAAATATACTACTAGGATAACATTATCATTCACACAAAACCCCTTATAGACACATGGATAACGTCATTTATTAAGGAATAATAAATTATTTTATAGCTTGATATAATAAAATTTTCCATGACATAGATTTTTACATTAATCCATGAATTGATCATTGTAACATCCTTATCTTCTGGCATAACCTAGAATCAAAATATATAATGATTATGTCATATTCAAATGACATTAAAGGTTCCCATTAAGGAAATATCTTTTTGAAATTTATATTAAAAATTTAATAATCATGGTAATATTCTTTATAAAGTATAATTCTGATGGACATAAATACTGAAAATTCTGAAATGGATTCATCATAGTCAATTCCATAACGTTGTTCAAACCCTTTATCAACTAGCCTATCATTTTATCTATTTACCTTACATTCCATACCCAGTTTTCTCCTAAATATCCACCTTCACACTACATGATTTAAATCAAGAGTAACATTACCTAAAAACCCAAAAAAGTTATTATACATGGATTATATTATATAATTCATCAGTTCTATCCATCTTAGAGGTTTTGAGCTATCTACTACCTTTTTGTAGGAGAGAGGCTGATCATTTTCATCCAATAACGAGTCACCATATTTGGTGGCAAGAAAACTATATCTCTTTTCATATATTACGTATCTAATGATCTTATGTCTTACTCTTGTTTTAATAACTACTTTTATGGGGACCTATGGAATCTCTTCCTATCCCATATCTTGTGTATCATGAGCATCAACTTCATTAATGTAAATATATCTCCCACTATAATTTTTTAGGACGTTATCACGCTAAAGAAATATGTTTTTTATGGAAACAATTACTTTATTATTTTATTTTTTTATATGTAGTATCAATTTTTTCTATAAGACACTACATAAAGATACATTTTTTATAGCGACCCTACTTTTTCTTACATTATAAATATATAATTTTTATTCTAAAAAACATAATTGAGGTACAAATAAAGGGTCAAAAGGTTTATTTTATGGTTAAAATTAAGTTTATAAAAACATTTACATAATAAAACATAAATATTTATTTAAATATTTCTTCGTTATGCTTCTAAAATCTCACATTCTCTATAGAACATAGAATCACCTCACGATATACATCACTGAAAATGGTTAGTTAAAATCCCAGAATGGGGATTAATATGGGAAATGAATCAATAAAACATGGGTGATCATTATCTTCAATATATTAACATAATTATAGTATAATCAACAACATAATTTGGCATACATGTGATAAATTCATGTAATTGGGAAAAACAAAAAAATAAAAATATTTTCATAGTGGTCAAGTAACACAAAAAGTTGTGAACAATGGTAGCATCATGTTTACACATAACACATGTGTATTATCATAAAATCATTACAATGAAATATTATATCATCAACTTCACACATATTAAAAATTATATCTGGTGATAAATCACCTTTTCCAATACCTCGGAGGGATATATATTTCTTGGCCCACACATATCATCATAATATTTATAAAATAATGCATGAGACATAGAATGTATTACAATAATAACAATGAAATATCCTATGTAATGTAATGAGTTTAATAATGATTTCAAAAATCATTATTTCTTTATTAAAATTGGGGTTTCCCTATATAAAGGGTCCAAAATTGTATAGAATTCCTAATTCTTGAGTGAAGAAGAAACAACTCATGGGGAATAAAAAATGAGTTTTTGTAAAGAAGTGTTCTTTCAGAAAATATTATTATTTTTAATAAAATTAAGTATGGGAATTGTATATCTCAGAAAAGAAAATATAATAATAATGAAATTATTTTTATGGAATATTATATGTGTATTCATAAAAAAATATTTCATAAAAGAGGGATTAAGAAATGAAAAGGAGTTGGGTTCAAGAATACCCATAACATTATGCCCACTTCATTTCATCCGTTATGCACCTCTTAAATAATAATCATATATAATTTAAAACATTGTTATAGAATTAATTCATTGTATTTTTCACTAGTATTTATCAATTATATTCATTTTATTATATTTTTTAGCATCCTTTTTTATAGTTTTATCATTTTTATATCATTTTTTACATAAAACATCCATGTTTTTCCACAATTTCAAAACAATGTTTAATATAATTTAATAAATAGTATAAATAATTCCATAATAATTTATAAATATAATTAAATTTTTATATATTAAATATATTTTATAATATCCATCAATGATGATGTTTATATAGAAATTTATCAGTATGTTGTTAAGTGACCTATGAAGGTACATTATTGGGAGTGCGTGAATCTTTTTTTTAATTATATTTTTTATTATTATTCAACCAAAATACAGGACCGGATCATAGGATCAGGGATGTCAAAAGAAATTTAGACCTAGGGAATCCCCTTGAACAAAAATATTACATATCTGGGGTAAACATCCCACATTCTTGAACACCCTTTGGGGATCCTCCGGACAACTCTCTATTGAAATATCATCCACCGAAAAGTTAACTTCTCTTGGAATATGTCGTATAGGGCATCACGTTG
This sequence comes from Viscum album, assembly GCA_963277665.1. NCBI lineage: Eukaryota > Viridiplantae > Streptophyta > Magnoliopsida > Santalales > Viscaceae > Viscum > Viscum album. The sequence continues at coordinate 1,608,280,832 of OY728121.1, forward strand.
AATAATAATCTTAAATATCTGAAGATTGAGGTATATATATAGTAAATATGATATTTATATTAAGTTAACATCATTAAAATAATGTTATAATATTGAATAATTAATATTATATAGTTTGGTTGTGAAATGGGTGGTTACAAAATAATGATTAGATTAGGAATAAATAAATGGAAAAAAGCTGATCGATACTTACTTAACCCTCTGTGTAAAATCTCTTATACACCACTAAAAATAACTTGATGTTTGGGGTTGGTTTACTCCATAACATCCGAAGGAATAATGGTTCGTGAAAGGGAGGATTTTTAAGATGTTAGTATTTAGAATATAGTGGATGAGTAGTTTTTCAAGGGGAGGGAGATGAGTCATTTATACTTCAAGAGAGGAGTATTTTTGGAAAAAAATATTCAATAAGATATCTTATGAATGGTAAAACCAGTAATAGTAAAAAAAATTAAAATATAATTTATATATAAATATAAAATAATGTGTTAAATATAGTAATTATCAATTATAAATTTATTTTTTTGTTTATTAAAAAGGAAAGTGGAAAAAAGAGAAATTGTTATTTTAAGGAATAACTTTTGAATTTTGGATTTGGAATGTTCTTTTTTAGTTTATAAATTATGATTATTGTACTTTAATGACATATATATGAAATAAAATATATCATGTCCCTACTCCAAGTTTTATAAATTATTATTTCATTACTACAACATGAATTATTTAATTGAAGATGTACTAGTTATTTGACGAACAATATTTTTACTATTAACTCAAAAATTTAAGTATTACAAAAAAATTAAAAATAATAACTCTTGGATAATTTTTACATGATGATTTCCAAAATGATATTCATTATATCAAACAAAATTTCTTATATATGTCATTTTAATTTTTAATATTATTTTTTGTTATTTAAAAAATACATTAAAATAGTATTTGTTAAAAATGTATTCATATATTCATTGATTTTTTAATCGTAATAATTTTTTTATTTATATTATTTATTCGTGATAAATATTATTCATATCACAATTTACTATTTTAATGTAAAATTACTATTCCAATGGCCATATTACTATTTCCAAAGGATATGTTTATATTCTCAATGGCTCGGTTACTATTTTAATAGTCCAATTAGTATTACAATGGTTAAATTACCTCCTATAAATAAAATTAAATTCCATCAGTCATTATACAACTCAATTACTATCAGGGTTATATATTTCCATATTTCAATAATTTTGATCATTTTACTAATATTTGTTTTATTCTTTTTACATTTAGTAGTGGTGATGATGATTCTAGAAGATTGAGGACATCTATATTTTAATATTTTAGCGTCAAGAATATATAATTTTTGTCGAATTCTAATGTTTGGAATTTTAGTTCATTTAAAATTTGATTAATGTAATACTATTTATAAATGAAATTATTTTTTATCAGTTTCATTATATTTATAATACTAAAATTATGTTATAACAAACATTTATTTCAATATTCAAATACCCATTATAAACATTGGGTTGTTACATTATCCCCCTAGAAATTTCAACCCTGAAATGTTATATTAATTTACCAGTTGGTAATTGGTGATAGTACTTGTTTTTCATTATTTCCATTAGTTCCCTTGTCACATAATTTGACTTAATTCCCACACAACACTTTGACAAGGTGCGTCTTCATGGTGTATAGAAATTTGTCTCCATGTTCTATGATCTTCACCATATTATCTTCATATGAGTGGGAATTCTATAGTTATAACACCTCTAGATTTAGTACATGTGATGGATTAGGAATGTACAAATTCAGGAATGATATGTGTAAAACATTTAGAACACGAGTCATACATGGTGGAAGGGCAAGTTGATAGGTCACCGTACCTATGTGATCAAGGATATCAGAGTGTAAAATTTATTTATAAAATATTCCTTCTATTTACAGATAACATGAATATCTTTTATAGTGATATTAAAAGGAAATAATTGTCTACAACATTAAACTCTATGTCCCTTTTATTGTTGACTACATAAATCATTTGTTGACTATAAAAAGCAATTATATATTGTTTTATGTATTAAACCGTATCTATTATCTCTTGAAAAATATATGTTCCATATAGATTTCTTTCCCCAACATCATCGTAGAAAGAAAGAGTTATTCAGGGATTCCCATACAGAGCTTTATATGGAGCCAAATGAATGATCGAGTAAAATATATAGTTATATGAGAGATTATCCAACGAGAGATTTTAATCCCATATCCCTTTGAATTCCATTGAAAAAGATCATATCATGAAATCATGAATCTAAATAGTCCATTCATACTTCCATCAATTTTGGGGTGACATGCCATGCTAAAATTTAATTCATCACTCAAATCATGTTGAAGACTTCCCCAAACTTTAGATGGGATCATGGGATCGTGGTAATAGATGATCAAAAGTGGATCCCCATATAGACTCACCAATCACATCATTTATATCATCATATTTTATTTGAGTGATGTATATTTCTGAATCTCCAAAATGTTTTATTTATTGGTGATCTGACCCACCACAACCAATCGAGCATTATTTCCTTTGGATGAAATTGGGAGACTAGTGAAAAAGACCATATTGACATTATTCAATTTCCAAATTGTTTTATGAAAGGGTTTCAAAATATATTTGGTGTTTTTTTCTCTCAATTATCGTTCTACCATACCAAACACCTTAAAATATACTCTAGAATCTCCATCACCATGTTTTCAAACCAAAAATGTACTTGAAGATCATGATACATCATGGTACTTCTATGTTGTATATTGAAATTTGATTTTTGTGAGTTATTAAATAGATCATTTACCTTAGGTGATGAAGGCTTAAAAAGTCTCATTCAAAACTAAATCACTCTGTCATCATCAACTCTGAACTCATATAGCTTACCTTAAATTACTTTGATCACCTTCATTTGTATCTCTAAATCATCATGTTTTGGCTCCGTGATCTTTTCTTGTATATATATTTATGAAATTTTTTGTGAAGTATAGGATTTATTCCCTACTGTTATGATTTCATGATCCATACATTTCATATCCACATTAATGTAGTCGTTACCAATCCATGTCATGGATAGAGTATCAAGTTCGTTTATTCTAATATAATCAACAACATTGTTCTCCTTTCAATAATTTTAGTGAAAAGAGAAATCATAGTATTTGATCATATCTAACCATATTTTTTGACACATGTTGAAATCCTTCTATGTGAATATAAACTTTTGACACTTCTGCTCTGTATATTTATCATAGTTTTCACCATAGAGGATATTCCACTAAATGCATAGAGAAAACATCATATTTTCTAGCTCTAGAACAAGAACCATGTAGTTATTCTTAGGGATATTCAACTATCATGAGGCATAAAATCTAACAATATCATTTTTAATGAGTACATAATAAAATCCTTTATATTAATCATCACTGTATATAAAAAAACCTTCCCCTCTTGATGGGAGTGTGATTTCAGGAGTAGTGATTAGCCTCATTTTGACCTCATTAAATCATTCTTCATATTATTCAGTCCCAAAAAAATAAGTCCTTTCCACGATAACCAGGTTAGTGGGATAACTTATCATGGAATTTTTTAACAAAACAGTATTATTACACATATAATAGAAGAAAAATATTGATTATTTTTAACACTAGTGGGTCAAGGAAATTCCTAAAATACATTTGACTTTAATGGGTCCACTAAAATTCCTTCACTTTTGATGATGTTGCCTGGGAATGTGACTTTTTTCCTAAAAACTATCACTTTCTGAAGTTAGTTTACATTTTTTCATTCAATAATGTATCCTAAAAGACTCTTATTTTCAATTCATATTCCATATTTCTCTTAGAGTAAATTAGAATATCATTGATAAAAACGACTAATTTTTTTTTCAATATAGTCTCTATGGAATCTATTCATGAAATCCATGAATATTTTAGGGGAATTAGTATGTCTGAAGGGAATCACTATAACTCAATGTTCTCATACCATGTTTAAAGAGTATTCCAATAAATATCACCCTTATTTACTATTATTTTATGATATACATAATGATGAAGCACCATTGAGAATAATTTATCTCCTCACAGTAGATTGAACAAGTCATCAATCTTTGTAAGGGAAGACTAGTTCATTTTGATGTTATTTTTGAGATCTTGGTACTCGATTCACAACCACATTGATCCGTGTTTTTTCATTGAAATTTAATATTTTACAACCCATGATGATTCAATACTGGGTTTGTACCATTTGTTCACACAATATTTCTAATTATTCTATAACACTTGTAGTTTGATTAGGGATATCATATTTGGGAGTTTTTATATAGGAGTGAAACCATGAAGAATTTATATTGAGAAATATACCTCACAACCTGGGGAAAGTGTAGGAAAATCTCCATGAAATATATCATTTTATTCCCTCACAATGGGTATTTGTTCCTGGTTGATACCGTACTTTTACTGGACCATTTAGGAAAGGTATTCTTCATAACATGGTATCATCATGCACAACATTTTGGTACATTCAAAAAGGTAATCCTGATCATTCATTCATTTGTAGAGGATCATGGGATAGATAACAATTTAAAAATAGATTTCCTTTTCCAAATAGTTAATGTGTGATCTATATAATGAGTTCCAATACTTTCCATTTATTGTTTGGAATTACACCATGGGAAGTATTATTAGTTTCTCCCAAAACATATTCCCATAGATTATTACAGGGGAGGAGTCAAACAAATGGGTTGAAAATAATTAACCAATATGGATTTTTTTAAAGATAACTCTTCTTCATGGAATCATTGTTTTGATTCAAACATTATTGAAAACATGATTTATATAAAATAATTCACTCAACATGAATCAAATAAATAATTTTTCATTCTTGATAAAATATTAATAGTAACTTTTATTACCTCATTTTCATGTTCCACTTCAACAGTAGTGATAGAAGAAGATGATTTATGCTCCATTGTCATTGGTGGTTACATATGCGAATTACCCTCAATGACATGTGGTCTGGTACACTGGCTTGTATAGTTCCATTGCTCCAAACAATTAATGATTTGATGAATGGGTGGTACATTTGGAGGTTCATTCCATTACACTATCATATTGGACATATTCTTCATGTATCTTCAAAATTTATTAGTTTTTTGACCTTCTCTTCTACATGTTAATAATAAACATGTCCATTTGAGGCAATTCCCAGGATGTTTATTACAATATTTTTGACATGTTGGTAGTATTTCCACTTTTTCCCCTCACCCACTATCTTAAAGACATATTATTATCTTTTTCTCTCTATAACCATTTGACAATTATCTAAAATATGTTTCTACAATGAGATAGAATCAAGAATCTATTTCATAACTCAAAAATTCATTGATATCTAGGGCATTTCAAAGGTGTGTTTCTAAACCACTAAAGAATATTTCCTTTTTCTATTATCATTTATAATAAATACAATGGAATATCTTGAAACCCCTTTAATTTTTACATTGAAATCCATGATAGATTCACCTTCTGTTTAATTTTGATTTATTTATTATATATACATATTTTTTTAAATATTTAGAGGGAAATATATTTTTAGAAATATTTTCATTATTTCATTCCACACTATATCTTACATTTCATACTCCATCATTATGTATTTTATCAACACCCACCACTGATCAAATTGTCCTATCATAACCCGCCCTTGAAGGGACTGTGTTGTGACCACACCAAGCCCACCTCAGATATGTTAGGGGATAGAAACTCGCATCGATTAAGAATATCCTAGAAATGGGAGAAATTTTCCTAAGTACATGTAACAATAAACACATCTCCAAGATCAAAATACTAAAAAGTAAAAACATTGTGTAAACAATGAATACATATATGAAGTTACCAACCATAGAGTATGATAGTAGGAAAACGATAATGTAAATATATCCAAAATACAATCCCGCCCCAAATAAATAGCCATCCATATGAATTCACATTTTCCTAAAGCTCCTCTATAGACAACCAAACCATAAAATTAGAATTATGAAAGCTATCAGACGTGTTAGGAGCACCACTCTCCCATATGATCCCATTAAGAAACACCTAGTCCCCATTGACCTAGGACACTGTCATAGAATCAATCCACTCCACGTGACAAGACATGTGTAGTAAAATATCATTTGTGGGTGAATAAAATAATATTTAGTAGGACACCTCGAAACCACAAAAGAATCAATACTAATATAAATACATGAATTATACCACCAAGGTAAGACATGATGTACATCACAAAGGAAACAAAAGAAGTAAATCACAATGGAAAAACATGAACTACACCATAAAGAAAACACCTGATGTATAGTCAATACGGTCAAATCACAATGGTATAATTCTAAATCACAAAGAAAAGTATTTCCTATTTTAATTCATAGATCTTTGAGTCTCCATGACACTATATGTGTCCATGACACACAGGGCGTTGATGGCTCATGGAGGATCGATGGTGCGTGGAGAGTCATTGGTTCTCGGGGTGGAGATCGCACCTGGGGTGTCAATTTAGAATGAGAATCGATGGCACATGGTGAATTTATGGGTCATTCATCCCCCAATTCATGTAGACACCTAGATCACAAAGTCACCAACATTCGAAGGAGATTTATCATAGCACACTTGACCTAGGAGAAAATATTCCTTTATTTATTAGTATGTATTCCAATTGTAACACCCCAAGATTACATGGTACGTTTCCCTTTGAATAATGTAATAGTTGCGTTGTACGCAACTTCGAGATTCTAACACATTGCGACCAATCAAATTACCAGTTTTGAATAGTAATATCCAATTTTTAAAATTTTATCAATTTTATCATTCAAAATGGACTTCATTTTTGGGTTCATAATATCAAAATTATCTTAGTGTGAATTTTTGATATTTATTTGAAAGCATTCAGTTTTTGATGAATAGTGAAAAATAATAAATTTTAATTAACAACAACATTTTAAATCAAACTAATTTATAGTGATAAATTATACTATTGAGTGGTTTTATGTATAATTAGATTATATTTTTATCATTTATTCTATTGTTGGTCATTGGATGTAATTTCACATTTAAACTAGACATTAGCAGGTGTCAATCTTTTGATAGTTATTATTTATTAAAAACACGATTTTTTGTTTTGACAACGGAAATTAATTTTAAATTAATTTATTCCACTTATGTGTATTCAATTTAGAAATATGGATTCCAAAATTTAGAATCAGGAGTTACAAATTGTGTATTTAGGTAACTTTTTTTTATACATTTTGAATAATTATTTGGGTAAATATTTTATTTACCGTGGTTAAAAGGTAAATCCAGTAAATAAGGGTAAAAACTAATATTATAATAATATTAAATTACCCTAACACATGTCCTAACCCTATTGAATGGTACATTTCTGACCATTGGAATCCTTGGGTCTATTTTGGGACCCCATGGAGCCACATGTATGTGATAATGACACTTTATATTAATAAAGTAGAAGTAAATACAAAAATGACATAAGCATACATCTTTTAGTAAAACAATTTTTACATAGGGTTATCTATGTTATATCTTCTACTATACCAATTAATTTGAAAGATAAAATTATTACCTACATAATTTTACTTTATTTATAATTTTATACATTGAATAATTAAATTTATTTATGACACAATGATGATCCAGTATTTTCCTTATTAATGAAAGAATCAAATAAATGGTATTATAGATGTTAAAATAAATATAATATGAAAGTTTGGATGCCATACACGATTTTTTTAGGATAGCGTGACATGTTATGATTAATTAAATGAATTTTTTTCGAAGTAATAATGTTGTTAATTATTTAACAAAAACAAAAAAGCAAATAGTGTCAAAAATGACATAAAAGATTTTTTTAAAAAAATATTATATTATTAATTGATATTCTATTCCTAAAAATCTATGGTTCAAGAAAATGTCTTAAATAATATTATATATGTCATATATGAACCACTACGTGTTCACATGGATGTTTATTGTATGTTTATTAACCATATAATATAAAAATATAAAGAGACATGGTAAATGTCGAACTAATTAACTACGATTTAAATATAGAAGATAAGGTTAATATATTTATACAAACCTATCTAAAACCTATTGTATAAGTGTTTTTAGGCCCATACCCACCTTTTCCTATAAATAAATCATTTTGGAGCCATTAGAAAACTAATATTATTTTATTATAAAATAATATTTCAATCTTTCCCAAAGGTGACCCTCACCCCTCTTATAAAAAGAATCTTTCCATTCTCTCATATTCCCACCTTCAAATCAATTTGTCTCGTCCAAACCCTACCCAAATATCCTCTAATCTATCCTCCCTTCATCCTAGAGGCCTTCCTTTGGCCATAAATCTAACCTGACAATCCCTTTTGATCAAATCAAATGGAAGAACCCGAAGAAGAGGTAAATATTTCATCACATCTTTCAAGATCCTTTCTTCTTCCACTTCCTCATTCTTTGTTGTTTCTATTATAAAAAAACTCTAGTATCATAAATATACAGCAATGTTATTATAAATATGGTATAGCCATATTCATTATTATATCATTCCTTTGAATGACATGTCACCAAACGTGCGTACTTATGGCTTACCGTCTCCATGTCTTGGTGTAGATTGTTATTCAAACACTCCATCATTTGGATGGGAATAATAATGAGTATAAATGATGAAAATAATAAATATATCAAGAAAAAGGTTCTGTAAATATAATATTCCATCCAATTATATACTATTTTACTATCAAAAGAATGATATTGTCTCTTGTGCGTACATACGGATTATCGTCACCCCAAACGCGATGATATTCATTCCCCATCGTATCCATGCAAGATTAATTATCCTTTGATGATTAAAAATAATGTTTAAAGACTTAATATAATTCTAAATATGAATAAGATACATCATATACAAAATAAATAATACTTACATAATAAATCTTATAAAGGAAAATGAATTAGTTAACACATGAAACGATGATACTACTGGAATATCATTATCAAAGAAATATTATAAGGTGATATATGATATCATATTAATGTATCTGGTTCTTGAATAATTTAATAACAATTATTTCACCCATATACAAGAGTTTAACCTACCCTAGACCAAGGAAAAGAACAAGGTAAGGGTTAATTTCAAAATCTCTTTACTATACGAGGTTGTTTATACTTAATTATCTACTAGGATGTTGTTATCATCCACATCCATGATTCTAAAAAATGTAATTCAAAACTTTTTTCTATTTACTATATAATGGGTTTATGTCATTTATACCTTTATTTGACCATATATGTTCTGAATGGAATCTTTTCATCATTTTCCAAACATGGTACTTTATGACCTTTTTGAGAAAATTAAAGTAAGAATGTATTTTTTAACATATACGGCATGTGAGGCCATTATTTGACGTTATAACATCATCAAAGCATCACTTACAATCTTATAATAATATTTACAAAATAGATGTTTTATTTTATAATTATATGAATTTTAAATGATTTCAAAATAGAAAGGGATATTTCTCTAAAAATGGTTTTGATTTCATCTATGTCAAAATCTGTTGATGGATTTTAATATTTTTTGAACTAGATTTATTATGATACAAAACTTTAATATTATATTGAAGGATTTGTGATATGTTTGACTATGTATGTGTTATTTTTACACCATTAATGGTTTGTGGATAAAGTATTCACATTTCTTATGGTATTTTTAATAAAAATGTATATGTTATATTTATACCTCTTCATGTGAGGAATGCATTGGTCATAGTATGTGACGAGTGGAGCCTGCTATATCTCCTCAATGCATCGGTAGGTCTCATCAGAAAAACTAGTGTCTTGGCAGAAGGCCATGACAAAATCTTATTTATATTCTTCACACAATGCCTTGACTATGTGGTTATGAAGTCTAGCATTATACATTCCATCATTATGATAGTGGCTATTGATATTGCACATGATTATTCAACTAGTATAATATAAATATGAATAGGAAAATGGAATTATTTGATTTTAAATCTTCCATATTATATTGAATCTAAAGTTTAAATGGCTATTGTTTTAGTCTTTTACATTGCATTAAATTCTTATGCTTATTTATGAAAGATTCCGCTATACTGTTATCATTACTGATCATCTGATCTCACCCCTTTCTATGTTATATTTTTTCCCAAATGCGAAAAGTATTTTATGACTGACCATCATGGATAGTCTATGGGGATATTAGTGTGGTCTATGGAAATAATGTTGTTTTAGTTTTCTATTTAATAATGTAATGTAAAACTTATGAATGTATCTAGTATTTCCAAGGCTACTAAACTAATCGGTCTTTCAGGACATGATTTCCTTGTATCATTCCAATGTTATGTAATAATGAACCAACTCTGGGTAACTGGGGTCTGGGCATTATAGTTGGTATCAGAGGAAGTTCAGTACAAACCATGGAATCTAGATTTAGATATTCTTTTATTAGATCACATTACCCAAAGATAAACAATAGGATTAGTATAGAATAACTTCTTAGAATTTTGGTATTGTATAGATTTTGTGATTATTCCAAGAAATACATTCCTATTTGGATACGATCAAGTAGAGGAGTCTCTGGAACAGATATACCTAGTGGTAAAACCTGATAACACCACTTTGAGATAGACTTGAACGTGAAGTAGTGCACGATAATGGGCCTTGCTGCACTCTTGGTTACGAAACTCCCGGGGGATATGCTTAGGAAAATTTTAATTTTCATTACAAATCATTATGAAGGGTTTATGAGTATATAAAACATCAAAGAAAGTATTATTTTAATTATGGATTATATCCATAAACTATTTAGTTTATGTTAAGTGTTTAAATGTTTGGAATTATGTATTTTGATTCATAAACTAATATAGTTTATTCCATTTTTTAGAAGTGGAACCTAGTGGAAGGAATGGAAATTGTATCAACACACGTAATCCATGTAGGGATTTCCCTCCTACTCAAGATAATTATAATGGAGCTAGTGAAGAAACTGGTACTGGTCAGCTTATCACCATACTGGGACATCTCACTCGGGTTATGAATAATTACTGCACCCGTATGGAGCTCCCTGATCCACAGTGTGGAGGATCAATGTTAGATCTCTTCATGAGAAAAAACCACCAACATTAAATTGGAGTACAAATCCATTAGTGGCTGAGAAATGGATAAATTCCATAAGGAAAATATTTCACTCCTTATGAAGTAGTGAAAGGGAAAAAGTTGTCAGGGCAGTTTACCGCCTCATTGGAGATGCTGATCAATGGTGGTCATTGATTCAAAATACAAACAAAGGTGATGAAGTATCAAATATTGAATGGAGGGAGTCTAAAAATATTTTATTAGAAAAATACTTTCCTCATGACCATCGAGCAGATATAGAAAGATCATTTATGAGTCTGAGGCAAAAGGTGGATGAGAATGTCGCAAAGTATGAAGCTAACTTATCAAGGATAGAGAGGCATGCTTCAGATTATATACATAACCCAATAATTAAGATTGAGCATTTCTTTTGTAGGTTAGAACCATTTCTCCATCGAGCATTAGTCTCACAATCATTCTCGTCGTACGAAGATATTGTCTCATGTGCCATCAAGACAGAAATGGAATTCTCTAACACTTATGACTTTAAAGAAAAGGTAAAGAATAAGAGATCTGTTGAACACTCTCGAAATGGAAATAAGGGGAAGAAGGGAAAAGTTGAATATCCATCCTACAGTAAATGGGGGAAGAAACACCTTGGTACTTGTCTGAAGGGAATGCGAGTCTGTTACAAGTGTGGTGAAAAAGGTCACTAGGCTCATGATTTCAAGGGGAAAAAGAGGATATCAATATTGAATGCTAAAATTCTAGATAAAGAAGGAATTATGAACATTAATTTCCTAAGCGCCAAGAGAGCATACCTCAGAAAAGGCCAAGTGATCAAGGCAAAGATTATGCAATCACTACTACTGAGGTTGAAGCTCCTAAATACATGTTGGCATGTAATTTACTATTTTCCTCAAGTTTATAAAATGCTTTATTTCATTCTGGATCATCGCATTGTTTCATATTTTCCCAGTTTGCTAAAAAAATTAGATATTTCCAATTTGATATAACAAGCAAGTGGTCAGTAAAAAATCCTAAGGGAAGTATCATTGCAACAATGTTTTGTGAATCTATCCCCATTAGGGCATATAAATTTTCTTTATCAGCTGATCTCATCATCATACCCAAGATTTAACCTAATATAATCCTCGGTATGGATTGGATTTCGAACCATGGTGAAAAAATTTATTGTAAGAAGAAGGAGGTTACTATTTTTTAGGACCATGATAATGAACACCTAATCATTAGAGCAGAATCATCACCACCTAATTCTTTTCCAGATCCACCCACAGTAGCTCAACTAAATTCAATTATTTGGTTGGAAGAGAATGAAATAACTATGCAAGAGGAAAAGAATGATTAAATAGTGGATGTACCTATTGTGAAAGAGTATGTGGATGTATTTCTAGAGTATTTACCTAGACATCCTCTAGAACTAGAAATTGAGTTTTCCAATGATTTAATTCCTAGTTCAAAGCCCCATATCGAAGACCCCTTATAGAATGGACATTGTGGAACTAGTGAAACTAAATAAAAAACTATAGTAATTGAGTAATACGGGATTTATTCTACCTAGTGTTTCTCCTTGGGGAGACCATGTCCTTTTTGTTATGAAAAAAGATGGATCTATGAGGTTGTGCATTGAATATAGGGAGATCAATGCTATAACAATAAATAACAAGTATCCACTACCTCACATTGATGATTTATTTGACCAAATTCATGGAGGTCAATATTTTTCAAAGATTGGCCTTCGATCTGGATACCATCAGTTTTGCGTGAATAAGGAAGTCATTCTAAAGAAAGAATTTTGAACTAGGTTGGGTATTACGACTTTAAAATAATGCCTTTTTGATTGACTAATGCACCCTATGTCTTCATGGATCTATTGAATAGGGTTTTCATGGAATATCATGATGACTTTTTAGTGGTGTTTATTGATGATATATTACTATACTCCAAAAGTAACGAAGATCATGAAAAACAATTGCGCATTATCCTGAAGACTCATAGAAGAAATGAATTATATGGGATGTTTAGCAAGTGTGAATTCTGGAATCAAGATATTTCTTTTCTTTGCCATATTTTCCCTAAGGATGGAATATCTATTGATCCTTCAAAGACCAAGGAGATCCAAGAATATCTTGGAACAATGAGTATAACTGAGGTACGCGGTTTTATTTGGTTAGTAGGTTATTATCGGTATTTCTTCCAGAATTTTTCCCGATTGGCTAACCCATTAACCAAGCTCACATGTAAAGGTATTAAATTTGTTTAGAAAAAAGAGTTTGAAGAATGATTTAAATAAATGATGATAATATTAGTCAATTCCCCTATATTGACACTTCCATTGGGGAATGATGGGTTTGTTATTTATAGTGATGCTTCAAAGAAATGACATGGTTGTGTTCTTTTGCAGAATGACAGGGTTATTTCCTACGCATCAAGACAGAAAAAAATTCATGAGAAAAACTATCCTACTCATGATCTTGAGTTAGTAGCTTTAATCGTAGATTTGAAGATATGGAGACATTATCTCTCTAGAAAAAAATGTTAGATTTATACTGATCAAAAGATTTTGAAGTATATTTTCTCACAAAAATAACTCAACATGTGGAAAAGGTGATGGCTTGAACTTCTCAAGGATTATGATTTTAATAAAAATTACCTCCCGGTGAAGGAAAATAAGGTGGTAGATGCTTTGAGTAGAAAGAATAATTGAGTTTTGATCAAGATGAGAGTTGAAAAGAAACTTATATACATGGATCTAGTAGAGATTGATATAGGAATAACCATGGAAGGTGAAACATCAATGCTTTCTCTAATGGTTTCCAAACCATCTTTCCTAGAAAGGATAAAAAGTTCTCAGGATGATGATGAGGAGTTTCAAAAGAAGATTACAGTTGTGAATAACAGGAGATTGAGTGAATTCATATATGAAGATGGAATTATGAAATTTGGGAAGAAACTTTGTGTTCACGATATAAATGATCTTAAAAGAGAATTGTTGGATGATTCTCATAGCACCAATTTCACTATACACCCAGGGAGCACCAAAAGGTATAGAGATTTGAAGGAACATTTTTGGTGGGATAACATGAAGGGAGACTGCTGATTTTGTGTCAAGATGTTTGGTTTGTCAACAAGTGAAAGCTGGAAGGCAACATCCATATGGAGTCATGAATCCTCTTCCCATACCTGAGTGGAAATGGGATAATATTACGATGGACTTTGTCATGGGACTACCAAAGAATCCTAGATGGAACGATGAAATATGGGTCATTATTGATCATCTTACCAAGTTAGAACATTTTCTTAGTATGAGAGAATATTTACCACTTGATCATTTAGAAGGACTATATATTAATGACGTTGTAAGACTTCATGGAGTACCCCAATAGATTGATTCTGATCGTGATCCCTGTTTTACATCAATATTCGGGATAAGTCTTCATAAATACCTAGTTACTGAACTTCGTTTGAGCACTGCCTACCACCCTCAAACTGATGGACAAATAGAACAAACTATTCAAACCTTAGAAGACATTTTCAGATCTTGCTCACTTGTCCTTCAAGGTATGTGGGATTAATATTTACCTATGGTAGAATTTTCCTATATCAATAGCTTCCATTCATGTATTTAGATGGCACCATATGAAGTGTTATATGGAAAGAGATGTCACACACTAACCTACTAGGATGATGTTGGTGAAGGAAAACTCATAGGCCCAGAACATGAAGAGGAAATGATGGAAAATATGAAGGTAATCCAAACCCACATTAAAGTAGCACAATGTAGGCAGAAAATCTATCTTGATAACCGAAGGAAGGATTTTGAATTTCATGTAGGAGATCATGTTTTCATGAAGGTATCTCTATTGAAGGGAATTATACGATTCGGTAAGAAGGGTAAATAGAGTCCCAGTTATATTGGTCCTTTCGAAATTCTAGAATGAATTGGGGCTGTAGCTTACCGTTTTTCAATGCTGCCAAGTCTCTCCAAAGTTCATGATGTGTTCCACATATCACTATTGAGAAAATAAATGCCTAACCCAACGTATATACTTACCAATGTGTAATTATAACTAGAACCCAATATGTCTTATTGCGAAGATCCTATCATGTTTCATGATATAAGAGAACAAGTGTTGAGAAACCAGACGACTCGTCTGGTAAAAGTTCTATGGAGAAACATTAAGATTGAAGAGGCAACGTGGGAACCCGAGGAACATATGATGGAGAACCACCTGAATCTTTTTATGTAGTAATATTATATAAATTTCGAGGACAAAATTATTTTAAGGAGGGGATAATGTAACACCCCATGCTTCCACGGTACATTTCACTTTGAATAATTCAACATCTTGCGTTGTACGTAACTTTGAGATTCTAACACATTGTGACCAATCAAATTAGCCATTAAGAATAGTAAAACCCACTTTTTAAAATGTTATCAATTTTATCTTTCAAAATGGATTTCATTTCTGGGTTTGGAATATCAAAATTAGCATAGGGTGAACTTTTGGTATTTTTTTGAAAACAATCAGTTTTTGTTGAATAGTGAAAATACTAAATTTTATTTAAAAACATATTTTTTAATAAAAATAATTTATAGTGGAAAATTATAATATTGGGTGGGTTTTAAGTATAATTAGATTATATTTTTACCATTTAATCCAATGTTGGTCATTGGACGAAATTTCACATTTAAACTGGAAAAAAGAAAGTGTCAATCTTCTGATAGTTATTATTTCTTAAAAACAAACTTTTTATTTTGACAACAAGAATTTTTTTAAATTAATTTCTGCCACTTTTGTGTTTCAAATTTCGAAAAATGGATTCTAAATTTAGAATCATGAGGTCCAAATTGTGTAAATTGGTAACTGTTATTTTTAGACATTTTGAATAATTACTTCGGTAAATATTTTATTTACCATGGTTAATGGGAAAATCTGCTAAATAAGGGTAAAAAAATAATATTAAAATAATATTAAATTTCCATAACACATGGATTAACCCAACTTTCTGATACATTTCTGACCATTGGAATCCTTGGGTTGATTTTGGGACTCCATAGAGTCACTAGTAATTGATAATAACACTTTATATTAATTAAGTTAAAGTAAATATGAAAATGACAGAAACATATATCTTTTAGTAAAATAAATTTTACATCGGGTTATATATGTTATCTCTAAAAATATAAATATTCATTAGAATTTTAAAATTATTTCCTATATAATGGTAATTTATTTATAATTTTTAGACATTTAATAATTTAATTTATTTAAGACACAATGATGATGCTGTATTTTCCTTATTAATTAAAGAATCAAATAAATGGTATTATAGATGTTAAAATAAATTTAATAAAAAAATTTAACCATCCAAGAATTTTCTAGGATAACATGACATGTGAGAATTTATTAAATGTATTTTTTTCGAAGTAAGGATTCTGTAGGGAATTTAGCAAAAAAAAATTAAAATAGTGAGAAAATTGACAGAAAAGAGTTTTTAAAACAAATATTATATTATTAATTGATATTATATTCTTAAAAATAATAAGGTACATCCAAAGGTCTTAAATAATTGTATACATGTCATTTAATTAACCACTTGAGGTTCTCATTGAAGTTTATAGTATGTTTATTATCCATATAATATAAAAACAAAAATATACATGGTAAATATCAAACTAATTAACTAAGCGTTAAATCTAGAAGATAAGGTTAATATAGTGACCCAAACCTACCTAAAACCTAATGTTTGATTGGTTTTAGACCCATAACCACCTTATCCTTTAAATAAATTTTTTTGGATCCATTATAAATAGAAAATTATTTTATTATAAAATAATATTTCAATCTTTTCCTAAGATGCCCCTCACCCCTCTTATAAAAGGGAACTTCCCATTATCTCAAATTCACACCATGAATGAAATTTGGATCGGCCAACCTCATCCCAAATATCCTATGAAATTTCCTTCCTTCATCCTAGATTCCATCCTTTAGTTATAAATCCTACCTATCAAGACCTTTTGATCAAATCAAAAGGAATAACCCATCGAAGAGGTAAATATTTCATCACCTCTTTCAAGTTCCTTTCTTCTTCCACTTCTTCATTCTTTGTTGTTTCCATTATAAAATAATAAATCATGTTTCTTCTATATACTTTTGTGTTATTATAAATATGATACAACCAAATTCATTATTCAATCCATCTTTTGAATGACATGTAACCATACGTGCGTATGTACGGCTTACCGTCTCCACGTCATGGTGTTGTTGTTTATTCAAACACTTAATCATTTGGACTTTTATAATAATGAGTATAAATGATTAAAATAATAAATATAACATGACAATTATTATGTATATATGATATTCCATCCAATTATATATTATTTTAACATCAAAAAATGATATTTTTTCTCGTGCGTACATACGGAATATCGTCTCCATGAACACGGTGTGATTCATTCCCCATAGTATCCATTCAAAAATAATTTTCATTTGATGATTAAAAATAATTTTACTAAACTTAATATCATTCTGAATATGAATAATATACATCATATCCACAACAAACATTAGTTATATAACAAATTATATAAAGGTAAACGAATCAGTTAACACCCGAAACGATGATACTACTAAAATATCGTTAAAAAAGAAATATTATAAGATCATGTATGATATCATATTAATGTATATAGTTCATGTATAATTTCATAACAATGATTTAACCATTATAAAATATTTTAACCAACCCTCAACCAAGGAAAAGTACAAGGTAAGGGTTAATTTAACAATCTATTCATTATCTGTGGTTCTTTATACGTAATTATCTACAGGGAGCTCATTATCATCCACATCTTTTCTTGTTAAAAATGTATTTCAAAACATTTTTAATATTTACTAGACAATGGGTTAAAGTCATTTATACCATTATTTGACCTTATATGTTATAAAAGGAATATATCCGCTGTCTTCCAAACAAGGTACATTATGACCATATCGACAAAATTAAGGTAAGAATGTTTTTTAACTTATACAGTGGGTGCAGATATTATCCACCATTATAACATCATCAAATATTCCCTTATAATATTATAATAATATTTCCAAAATAAATGTTTTATTTTATAATTATATGAATTTTAAATGATTTCAAAATAGAAATTGATATTTCTCTAAAAAAGGTTTTGATTTCATCTATGTCAACATCCTTTGATGGATTTTAATATTATTTGATATTGATTTATTATGATACAAACCTTCCATTTTGTATTGACGGTTTTGTGATATGTTTGACTGTGGATTTGTTATTTTTACACCAATAATGGTTTATATATGAATTATTGATATTCCATATGATAGTTTTAATATGAATGTATATGTTATGTTTATACCTTTTCATATGAGGAATGCATTGGACTTAGTATGTGACGGGTGGATCCCGCTATAGCTCCTCGATGCATCGGTAGGTATAATGAGAAAATCTAGTGTCTTGGCACAATTCCATGACAAAATCTTATTTGTAGTCTTGGAAAAAGGCCTTGACTACATGCTTATGAGGTCTGGTATTATGCATTTCATCATTATGAATGTGGCTATTGATATTCCATGTTATTATTCAACTAGAATATCCATGTGAATTAGTAAATGGAATTATTTGATTTTATCTTGGCCATATCATGATGAAGTTGAAGTTTAAATGGATTTTGTTTTAGTCTAACACATTTCCTTAAATGTTTATTCTTTTTTATGAATGTTTCCTCTATATTGTTATCCTTACTGAGCATCTGAGATCACCCATTTCTATGTTTTATTTTTCCCAAGATGAAAATAGGTATTTTATAACTGACCTGTAGGGGTAGTCTGAGGGGATATGGGTTTGGTCTATGTAACCAATGTTGTTATAATTTTTCATTTTATAATTTAATGTAAAACATATGAATTTATCAAGTATTTCCAAGGCTACTAAAGTGATCAGTCTTTCAGGAAATAATTTCCTTATATCATGCCAATGTTATGTAATAATACACTGACTCAGGGTAACTGGGGTTTGGGTGTTACACCAACACTGAAAAAACATGACATATAGTATCCCAAATGAAACTTATCATTGCAAGGGTCCCAACACTGTAAATAGATCATCAAATAGAGACAAAAGTTGAATGAAATGGACAATTTAGTAAAAAGGGTTTTGTCTATCCTGGATCTAACCTGAAATGACCAATTCTGCCAACCTAACCCAACCCAGAAGGTCTGGACTGGACAAAATGAGAAATAAATTATGGTGATGGACCAAATAGGCCTGGCCCAATTTACCACTAGACTGGTGCCCTCTTGGCCGCTCAAGCATCCTAGTTCTACTCAGTCAGACATGGCCCACCCATGCCACATTGCTCTAGTCCACATATTCTTCTGACTACATGGCCAACCGGCTCCCCTAGTCAACATGGAAATGGACTACATTTCACATAGACAGACCACCATATCCTACAAGTACTGCATCCTTTCCACCACCACAATTGGGTCACGTCCTTGTTGCTGCCACTGTAGCCCCCAGCTGCATCCTCTAGTCCCTACCCATGGATTCCAACACCACAGGCCTTACATGGTCCAATTGCACCACCTTTGTGGTCTAGCCATGACCACCTACTCCTGCGGTCGCCACCTGAGAAACTAGCATCCACCACTGCACCCACACATAGCTGCCACAACATGCCACCGGGCACCGTCGTGCACTGTTGATGGCCCTGGTTCCGTGGGTATCCCCCATTTCTCTAGAGTTTGGTTTGTTCAAAAAAATACAAATATATGATCCTTGTGTCTCTATATCTAATTCTTGGTTCTTGATCCAGCTTTCCATCAAATAGGGGGTTCGATCATGCTTAAAACCATCTGATAACATCGATTTGGGAGCCGTAATGTTCATATTGTGAATAACATGTAGAACAGGGGGGATTCACATAAAAAGGGTATAGCGTCATTATCCAAGATTTCATGTACAGTGATCTAAATCCAAGGAATTTTTTGTTAGAAAAAGATTAAATCAAATCTTGATAACCCATAACATATTCCCTCTCGCTACATACGACCAAACCGTGGGTTAATTTTTTCATGTATTAGTCTGTGTTCGTTGTAGAAATCAAGAATAAGAAAAGTGTAAATCATAACATGATCAACTTCCTATCCCATTTTTGGATCATTAGTTGATGATGAATTGGGTTTTGTGTCATTTTAGATCTTTGATATGATGGTGTTAGTAATCATTCATCAGAGAGGTTTAAATTTCATTGCCTTGAGGTATTTATAGGGTTATGGTTATAACCCCTGATTCATCAAAATTGGCCTTAATTAAAATGAAACCAACACAATGTCAATTAAAATTATTTTGTTAAAATATTATAAATGATTGTTATGTCCAATTTTTTATTTTCATATTAAACTTTTGATGGTTGGTTTTAGGCCCCACTTAAGGTAAATCCGCTAGTTTAAACACAGTAGTTCCCTTAGATTTATGATTCAGGCACCCATTTATAATTTATTCCTATTTAAAGAAGAAAGTATCCACACACTTTATTATAAATGTAACATTTTCACCTTATCATTATGGGAACACCAAGCCTCAGAATATCACCATGTCTTATCTCCATGTCTTATAATTTTCCCAATTAATTTATAAAAATAAGTCTAAAGAAAATATGATTCATTACATTCTCCCCAGTTTAGGGCTTTACATCCCTAAAAACCAAAACAATGGCTAATCCATAAAATGATGAGGGCCTTGAGCACAAATCTAAGTATACCACTCCCATGTGTGCTCTTGGATATTCTCATGCTACCACCAATCACACACATGATGAATTGACCACACATAAAGGATCTACTCATGTTGATACTCAATCTCCATTGCATACTCCACAATAGTCTCCCCATCGTCAATTTCTAGATCACCCAATTAATGACGTGTGAAAAATCATGCATGTGCATCCCCATCTATGACACATAGATGACATCCTGAACCTACTGAAACTCCTAAGGTCGAGCTAGGTGCCTCACCACCTCACCAAACTTACTCAAAAATTGAAAGGGGACGCTATACCTTTTAGATAACATGGTGCCCTGGAAAAGTCTCTACAATCCTCATTGAGATGAGACCCTATGGAACACAAGGTCTCCCTTATCTAACTCCAAAGGCCTCTATCAACTATCATTGTATGATTTCTTCCAGCTATATGTATGCCTCATCTACTACGAGACGATTTGAACCTTCTTGGTGGTAGCCCGTACGAACTCTGGACCCAAGAGTGATAACTCTACAGGGTCTTTCTAGAATAGTTGTGACCATCATGTTCACTCATACAAGGCCTAAAATAGTGTCATACCAATGGTGGAGTCATATCATGTTGTTATACTCATCTTCCACCATTGTTAAGTGGTCTTCAAAACTATGGATGAATTCTATAATGAAAGCATGTAGCTTTCACTCTAGAACCCAGATGGTCTTATCTATCTGGCCATCCAACTGGGGATGAAATTCCATGCTCATGTGAAACTGAGTCCCAAAGACCTCCTATAATCCCTTCAATAACCAGGATGCAAAACAAGCATCACGATTTGGTGTTATCATTTATGTGACACCACAGAGTTGATCTATC
The DNA here is from genome assembly GCA_963277665.1 of Viscum album. Classification (NCBI taxonomy): domain Eukaryota; kingdom Viridiplantae; phylum Streptophyta; class Magnoliopsida; order Santalales; family Viscaceae; genus Viscum; species Viscum album. The sequence goes on from OY728121.1 coordinate 1,608,302,706, forward strand.
TCATGTGTATGGAGGGATCCCAAACTCTATACTAAACACTTCTCACAAATCAGAAGAAAGTGGCCCGACATGGTAAGTCAGTCAACAATAACCCATATGGTATTGTACCCCCTGAACATGCATGGTAACCTTTTTCCAAATTAAATCGATATCCCATTAAACTTCCATATATCACCTCAAGTGGTTGGGTTTTCCCATTGGAACCTAGTGCTTATTCTTAACTTTATGGAAGGAGAGTCATCTAGAAATTAGTTCTGCCCCTTCCTTTCTCATCCTTGGACACAAGAATTGACATTGGAGGTGCTGATACATCTTTTCCACTCCTAGATGCACCCTAAAATGGTATGTATGGAAATAAATCATGACATCCTCTCACTATATTACAATAACTATTGTGTTCCCTCTAAATAGAATGACATGCTCCTGAACTATATAATATACATTAGTGGAATTATCTATTAGCATCTGAGTATGTAAAGTCTAATAGTTTTTGTCTCTGAGATTCGGTTCCCTAACTCACTGTAATAGTGGAGGGGCGATGACCATTGGCTGGAGGTAAGATACTCCATCAACATCCACAAAGGATAACTGTAATGGGAAAAACTTCTCTAAAACCTCATTAAAAAACCGCATGATGGATCTCCTGCTTAGAGATTCTACCACTATGTTTTTCTTTCTAGTGGAATAGAATATATCAAACTAAGAGTCATGGAAGAACCCCACCCATAATATATTTCTGTAGTTCTGATTCTTATATGTGATGTTATACATGAGACTCCTGTGGTCATAATAGACTATAAACCTCTCACCCATCAAGTAGTGTCACCACATCTTTAATGGGAATACTACCACTACAATCTCAAGATCATGAGACAAATAGTTCTGTCCAAGATACCATAGCTAGTGTGAACCATAGGCAATCACCGATTTCCCAAGAATCCTGACACAACAAATCCCAGTCCCTAATCCATTATAGAACACCACGTCCTGAACACCCTCCTCTAGTAATCTCAACATGGGGGTGCACGTCAATATCTTCCACAGAACCTAACTGCACTAATCACACTTCTATGTCCACAGAAAATGATACCTATTCCATGTTAAGGTCATTAAGGGTGATTTTACACTAGAAATGTTGGGTACAACCTCCGATAGTATCCATAAGAACATAAGAATCTATTCACCACGGTACCACTTCTGGGTGTCTCCCATGAAATCACCTCTTCAATCTTTACCAGTCCTACTAAAACTCCTGCCTCTTAAATTAAGTGTCCCAAAATGTATGCCTCCTGAATCCAGAACTGACACTTTGAGAGCTTCCCATAATTTTGGTTCTCCTGAAGTGTTTCTAGGACCATTCTTAAGTGTATCAAGTGCTCATCTTCATATTCCGAGTCCAATAGGACATCATCAATGAAGTCCATGAGAACTGGTCTAAATAAGGATAGAAGATTTTATTCATGAGTCTCATGAACTCTGATAGGGATTCGTTCCATCAAAATAGAATAAAAAATTACTCATAGTGGTTGTACTAACATCGGAATGTTGTATTTGGTACATTCTCATCCTTGTATATGAAGATGATGTTATTTGGATCTGAGGTTTATATTCCAGAACCATCTCTATAACTTCAGTTGATCGAAGAGGTCATCAATCCTCAACAGTGGGTACTTATTCTTCATGTTATCCTAGTTGAGGCACCATATGAGCCCACATATCCTCAATTACCCATATTACTTATTGGAAAACAAAACTAGGTCCTCCCAAGGTGATACACTAGGTCTCACAAATCCCTTCCTATGCAAGTCCTTCAGGTTTTACCCTCAAATCATGATGCTCTATAGGGGCCATCTGATATTTAGGTGTAGATATAATTATCTTCCCAAGGTATAGATCATTTTAGAAATCCAACTCTATGTGAGGGGGTAATCTAGAAAATCTTCTGGAAAGATATCCCTGTACTCTTCCACCACTATAGGGAATTGAGGAATCATCTAATCCACTTCTTCTGGGGTCATGTTGGATAATTCGTGTGTGATTTTCCACAACATCCTATGTGGGAGTCCATCCAGCACATATTGAGTTTCCTTTTTTCATAAATAGGTGACTCTATTCCCATATCCAAGTACGCACCACACTCTGTGCTTAAAAAACACAATTTGGGCATGAACTACGGATTACTAGTCAATTTCAAGAATTACATCATAAGGGCTCGACGCTGCCACAAAGAGGTACGACCAAAACTCTCACCCCTTGGAGTAAGTAAAATAGTTATAACCAATGTGTTATCATACAAATTCCCCATGTATGTGACTCTGTCAATTTGGATAGAGTCAATGGTTCAACTGGAATTTCTGAGACACAAATAAGGGTCATGGAAAGAAAAGTGTAATTGGAACCTCTGTCTATCAAAAAAAATATAGGGTGGAAAATAAATAGTTTGTTCAAATAATCGTATTTGGAGGACAGGGGTCAGAAGCCTCCAGTGCCTGAAATTGGCCTCATCTATATCCACCAGCTCTATAAGCCCGTGGTGGACCACCTCAGGGGGGTTGAACCTCAAACCTATTCCCAACTCGTACTACGCATCTAACTCCTCTTCCATATCATACACCAAGAAGACTTACCTATTACTTATTTGGACTATACCTCAAGGGTCCCTCGACCATCTACTAATCATTAGTATGGCGAGTTAGGAAATATCTATCCATATGTCCTCGAATGCTGCATGAGTAAAAAACATGAATTTTAGTTGACTCACTCTTCTCTGGTAGCCTAGTAACACTGATCCTATATCCCGAGGCCATCCCCTATAGTTCTTGACCTTTCTTGGATCCCATGATTTATTTTTGGCTACCCACTTCCAAGGCTCATCTACATGGTTCGTTCTTGTAGCTCCCACTATAGGAACCTACTCCTTCCAAAAGGTATCCACGAACAAGGATTGTTCCAGTACCCCACAATATGTTGGGATGCTAAGGGAAATAACGGATGCCTTGATCTCTAACTATAGAACCTGATAGAATGTCAAGTCCCAAAAGAATGGGTCTTGCACCATATCTATGGAGTAGATATATAGATCCTTCAATATCACTGAGTGCTCTGCTACTATCTGACTTCCCTGATTTAGATGCAGTAGCTCTTGTATACAAACATAGCATAACATCATAAGAATTAACTCTTCCCTAAAGATATTATCAATGAATTTCCATGTGAGGGTTGTCTCATAATTTATTTGGATCAATAATATTCATCGTCTCCCCACAGATCCTTAGTAAAGATTCGTGGCTAGGACTGTCATCTTGTCAAGTGGCTTCCACACTAGGTGGAAGAAATTAATAATCACCTCTATCCAAACCTAATATTCTTTGGGGTCAGGATCACCCCAAATCCTGGGAGGTGGGTGCCTTTGGAACTCACACAATGCACATTGCCTGCATGAATCCTATACTAATAGCACTTCTAGTAACTCCTACTATCGGAGTGGTGGTACCACTAGAACACCACCCAAGGGAGATATCTTTGGTACTGGTCCATGTATTGATTCCTAATCACTAAGAATATTATCCATGGGATCATGCATCAAAATTCTAGCTAGTCGTCTGCATGGGGAAATCCAAAAATAGATCAAAATTCACTACAGTTAATACAGTATACTTGGTGAGCCGACACTGGCTCAAGAAGGACATGATAAAACATTGTATCCTATATGATGCATGCACCATTTATTTTACCAACAAATATTGTTTTCATCTATTCAGTCAAAAAGACGAATTCATAGTCCTGGTGTATGGATATGTTGTCCACCTCACCAAAACTAGAGTCCATGGACTGACAACTGAACTCAAAATAGTTAACATTATTTCCTCAAACCAATCTCACAGACTCGTGGATCTTTAGGTGGAACTAAACCCCTATGTTACCACTCTATCATGACCCATCACAAAAGGGCCCATTCCGTAACTACCCAAAGCCCTCCTCTGATAGGGAAGGGGTTGGAGACTAGAACTGATTAGGAATATTCCCCAAATAGAACGAATTTTGGAAAGTACATGTACACACACACTCATCTTCAAGGAAAAAATGATGAAAAGTAAAAACACTAAGTAAATAATTCATGTATACACTAAGATACCAACAACATATTATGAAATTAGGAAAATTGGAAGGTAAATAGGGATAGGATAGAATCCCACCCAAAATAAAGAGTCTCCTATGTAAATTCCCATGTTTCTGAAGCTCATCCATAGAATACCCTACATGAAGGGTAGTAGTATGGTAGCTTTCTAAAACCGTAGGAACACCACACATCTGTCTGATCACATTCAGAATCCCATAGTACTTTTCTACCTAGGACCCCATCAATGCATCGATATCTTGAACATGACAAGATACATGTGGGAAATGTTTGTGATGGGGTGAGTAAAACAATACTCAGTAGGACACCTGAAAACCAAAAAGGAAACAACACTATAAAAAATACATGAAGTATACCACAAAGGAAACAGACAAGTTAAATCACAGAGGACACACAATAATTATACCAGAAAAGGAACATGTGATGTAAACCATAATGGAAACACCCAAATTTTTGTAAATATAGTCAGCTTTCACATGTATAAGTCTAATGAATGAAGATAGATATTTCCAGTTGTAGTTCATAGATCTCCACGTTTCCATGAAAATAAACATTTCGATGTAGCATAGAGTGTAAATGGTTCATGGATCATAGATGATTCATGGAGAATCAAAGGTTCCAAGAATTGTGATAGAACTCGTGGTGACAATGGTGCATGGAGTTTCGATGGTGCATAGCGAATCAATGGTGCATGAAGCATTGATGGGTCATGCCTCCCCCAAGTCACATAGTCACCATGATCACATAGTCATCAATATCACATAGTCACCACAATCAAATATTCTCCATGATCACACGGTCACCAATATCACATAGTCACAGACAACCACATGATTCTACTCATTGCACATTCGTTCCGGGAGCACATAATTTTCATGATATTAGCCCATATTATAAATTTCTAACAAACTCAAAAAGATTATATAAAATGTATTGTACCATCTTAAGGGTCCCAAAACTGCAAATAGATCGTCAAATGGACACATGGTTTGAATGATATGGATAATTTAGTAAAAAGGTTCTAACCCAATTTGGGTGTGACCCGAACCGGCCCGATCGGTCTGGGTCAGACAAATCAGGTCTGGCTATTAGGCCACTAGGCCACCAATTCAGTATGGTTCTCCAACACTGGATACGTAGAATAGTCCAGTTATGCTATTCCAGAAATGACTCACCCTTGCCACATCCCTATTTTCCATGTGGTTTCCCAACCACATGGCCATTCAACTCCCCAGTCAATGTCATGCAAGACCGTGTTTCACATGGCACGAACACATCATCAACCAAGACTTGCATCTTTGTTGATGTCGCGGAATCCCTTTTGTGCCATGACCCATTCCACACACATCTTCTCTAGGCTGGGTCTTTTCCATCACCACCTTATTCCATATCCCCTATTGATAACATGTTTCTTCCACAGTCATGATCCCTACGCGGTCGACCACGCTTCATGTGCGGTCCAGCGGCATTCTCCCACAGATTCCACAGGGGTGACAATTTTCCTTTTTCTCAACCACAATCCACCACCAATGTGCAACGGTAACCCTAATTCAGTGGGGAGACACCATTTATCTGGTGCTCCATTTATTAAAAACTATCCATATATGAAATCTATGGGTCATAATATCCACTAATTTGTTCTTCATCTAGTTTTACATCACTGTGGGTGTCCGATCATGCTCTAAAACACCCAGCAACTTCGAGCCATGAAATGTAATGTTCCAATAGAAAAAAATGGTATAACAGTGGGATAAATTCACATTGAAAAGGGATAATGTTTTTGGAAAATCATCCAAGGCCAATGATCTGAATCTGGGGAATTTTGGTAAGAGACAGTTTAGATATAATCCATTTATCCCAAAAACAATATTCCCTACTTCAACAAATGGTCAAACCACATGCTAATATGTTCACGTACTAGTATTTGTTCGTGGTAGAAATGAAGAATATGAAAAGTGTAAATTGAAAAGAGATCATTATCCTACCTCAAAGGTTGGATTAGTCATTGAAGAAGAATGGGGTTCTCTAGTGTCATCAATCTTCGATCCACCAGCTTTCAACATCATTCATCAGTGTTTTTTACATCTCCACACCTCAAAGGAATTCTCATGGTTACGGAGATAACCCTAGATTCGTAACAATGGGCCTTAATTTAATAAAACCCAAATAAAAGTCAAATAAAATATTTTTATTAAAATATTTTAATGATGTTTGCATTAAATATTTAACGTTCATATTTGACACATGCCGATTGATATTAGGCCCCGCCTAAGGTAAAACTGATGCCCTAAATGAAACAACACCCTCTTATTTATAATCGAGGATTCCATTTAAATGTTTTTCATATTTAAACAATAAATTTTCTACATTCTTTATTAAAAAAAATAACATTTTTCAACACATCTCTCAAGGAGCACTGGGCCATGGAATATCATGTTGTCTCAGTGACTGGTCAATGATATTTACAAACTAATTAATAAAAAAAACTGGATAAAATTTGAGTAATTACATGTCAACACAAATGAGGGATGACCATAGTCAGATTTTCATTAATTGAACAATAGAGAAGAATAATGATCTTATCCATTGAGTTGAATCACTGTTCCACTACTAGTGGGTTGGAAAATCCATTGAATGGTTGTGTTCATTTTCATATAGAGGACTCAATGGTTGGTTTCCAGTTCTTGGTTGAGGATGGGTGTTCCATGTTGTCATGGTCATTTTTCATATCCTATAATATCTGGGTATGTGTCACCTTTTGGTTTTTAACTCCACCTCCGATTGAATTGGGGATGTTGTTCAGAAAATCGTTACATTGCCCCTCACAAGGTTTTTGGGAAATGATTCTCCTAGTTCCACCAAATTCTAAAATAGGAAAATTATTAACAAAATGTTAGTCAAATAATAAGATAAAATTTATTAGTTTATATTATTAACATTAAATTCATATCTTACCCGATCTTATGATTATCATTGTATAAAAAAATTCCTCTAGTGTGTTTTACCTTTACATATGTTAATACCTTTGATTTTCCCTCTAGTATACTAACCCTAATTTTAAAATTAACAAATATGTTCTCTGATACCCACTCTAGTGACCCTACTTCTTCTTACATTACTATTAAAAAAAATTAATGTAAAAAAAAGAAAATAGATACAAATCTAGGGTCAAAAGGTTATGTTTCTTCCAAATATTAAGATCAGACATAACATGTACATAATATAAAATTAAAATTTATTTAAATCCTTCATCTTTATCCGTATAAAATCTCATATTCCCCTTAGGATAGGTAATAACTTGATGACATACTTTAGTGAATGGGGTGAGCTAAAATCATAGTAAGTGGATGAATAAGTAACATGTATAAATATAACACTATTGAGAATAATAAATATCATCCAACCATGAGCATATGATCACAAAAACTTAATGAGATTAACATGTGACAATGTCATGGAATGTGAAAATGTATAAAAAAGATATATCAGGTCATAGTGGTCAAGCACCACATATAGTTTTGAAAAAATCATGATTCATGTTCACTGATAATATATGTGAATGATCATAACATCATTGTTGTGACAATTATTTAATAATTTCCACTCATATTAAAAACTACATTGTGAGATAAACTACAATAACAAATTCATTGGAGGGAAATAAAAATGTTGGCTCACTCGACACATCATAATATTTTCATAATCATGCATTCCACATAGAACATATTAAAATAATAATCATGAAAAACCTATGGAAGAGAATGGGTTTCAATAATATTTTATAAATCACGATTTCATGATTAAATTTTTTTGATCCAAATAAAAAATAAAAAATTAATATTTGTTATAATAATCATCAAGCATGAATGAAGAAGAAACAAGTCAAGATGAGTCAAAGATCTGTTTTGTAAAGAGGTGTTATTTTGGAAAATGATTGTATTTCTCATAAAATAAAGTAGAAAACACATATATCCCAAAAAGGGAATTGGATGAATAATGAAATCATATTTAAGGACCATTAATGGAGTATTCATTCAAACTATGTCCTGATAGTAGGAGAACCCAATGAAAATATATTGGCTTTGAGAACCCTTACTTTTATTCCTACATTATTTCTTTACTTTAAACACTCCTAAATGAAAAATAAATATATCAAACCATTGATCCATAAGTAAATTATTTTATTATATATATATATTTATTAATTATAGTCATTGGATTGTGTTTCTTATTTTCATTATTTATTGGGTAGCAATTTTGATATCATGTTTTAGTTATGAATTTTTAGGTTTTTCATGTTTTTCATACTTTTCTCAATTTAATTTAAATATTATTAAAATTAATTATATAATTATATAACATTTATAATTATATTTTTAAATGTTATATATTTTTTATAATATCCATAAATGATGATTTTAATATGAAAATGTCTCTATAAAAGGCTAACAACACATTGAGGGATCATTGTCAGGTGAGCGGGAATGAGATGATTGAAATTTATATAAATAGAAAATATTATACTTAGAGTATGTTAACATAATTTTAATAATTATAAAATTTTGAATAATTAAAATTATATTGTTTTTATGTGAATGGGGTGGTTAAAAATAAGAACGAGAAGAATAATATGAAATAAAAATAAGACGAACGGATCGATTCTTATTTAATACTCAGTGTAGCTTTTCTTGTACGCCACCACAAATCTCTTGATTTTTGGAGCTTTTTTACATAAAAAAATAAAAAGGTATTAAAAGTAGATTGAAAGGGTTAATTATGGTAGAGGTTATTCTTTGAAATGTCTTGTATTAGTGGATTTACAATGGGAGTGAGAGGGGTTATTTTTATTTGATGAGAAGAGTTTTTTTAGAATAAAATATTAAATCTAAGGAAAAACATGTAGTGGAGAATATTTGAAAATATAAATCATATATCAATATAATATAGTGGGTATAATAAATAAATCGTTTTTATAATTTTAATTCATTATTTTATTATTTTTTAATGTGGAAAAAATAGATATTTTTATTTTAAGGATTCACTTTTAGAAGTAGGTTTTTGAATGTTTTTTAGTTTTGGAAATTATTTTTATTGTAATTTAGTATTTAATTTTTGAAATAAAAGATAACATGGAAAAAAATAATGTTATATAAAGTATTTTCTAAAAATTACATCACAAATGATGTATTTTTAGATATAGTGGTTATGTGGAAAACAGCTTTTGTACAATTCACTCGAAAATTAATTTATTTCTAAGAAATTCCAAAACATTCACCCATGGAAAAGTGAAATGTTATGATTTAATAAATGATATTATGTTTATCATAATAAATTTCAAGAATATTAAATTCTAATATCTAATATAAAAAAAATAATTTTTACCAAGTACATTAAAATATAATATATTAAAAAATTTCTTATAATTTTTTTGTGTTTTCTAATAATAATATTTATTTTTGGAATTAACATATTTAATCATGAAAAATATTATTCATTTTAATTTTTCTTTGTTTTAGGTTAATTTACTATTCCAACAATCGTGTTACAGTTCGTAATCGTTATGTTACTATTCCCAATGATCTGGTTACTATTCCAATGGTCACATTACTATTACACTGGCCACATTACCTCTTCAAATTAATATACATCACTTAATGAATTATACTTATAAAATCCAATAATGGTTATAAATATTAATTTTAAATAATGTTTATTATTAACTTATATATTGTTTCTTCACTATATTATTGGGAATGGGGGAGATGAATCTAGTAGTCTACGTAGATCCATATTTTCCCATTTCTACTTTTCTATTTCACATTTTTGTTCGATAGTAATGTTTGTAATTTTAATTTGTTTCATTTATTGATAAATGTAATATTATTTATCAATGAAATAGTTTTTTTTTCAGTTTCTAAATGTTTATAATATTATGTTGTATGTTATAATAGATAATTCATTCAAGAGAAAAATACCATTTATTAAAATTAGGTTGTTACATTGTGACTCTGGGTGCTGGTTTGTTTACTAACATGGCCATACCAAATTCCTCCCTTCCTCACACATGTGTATGTGAGAAAACATGTTTTTTTCCGCTCCCAAGCATGATGGTAATTCTGTTTTCTACTCTACAAAGTGCACAGTTTAGTGTGTATTCAACAATAGGTAATGAATATCCCAATGTTGATAATAGATTATTATCATGACTCATTACTGACCTTACCATGTATGAAAATGTAAGGTTTATCCTTCGCTAACTCCATTTCACTTTGGTGTCTATGGTGGAGTAGTTGAGAAAGAATCCCAAACTCTTATAGAATGATGATAAATTCTGAATTACGACATCTGCACCATGACCTTATTTAAGCTTCATTATCTTCATGGAATGTTCATTCTATACACAAATCATTAATTCATTTAATTTTTGAAGGAACACAGACATATACCTCACCAAGTAGACATATTCATTTCTTCTCATGTTATTTGTAAAGTTGTGTGGTATGAAAACCCACCTCTACATTTTATTGTATGTAGTCCAAAAACATCAGTGTGTACGTGTCCTAGAAGCTTAGTGTCCCTTTCACCCTTTCCACTATATGGTGTCTTGGTCATTTTTTCCTTATAATCATTCATGAAATATTTCATGTGGATTAAATCACTTGAGTATAAATAAGCAGGGGAATAGATTGTCCATATACTACTCTTTTACATGACAAAGATGGTTATTCCATAGTAGGGTGTTTTAAGTGTTTTGTGAATATGATTTCTTATCTATTTACCATAATTGGTTTTCATAATTTAATACATAAATACCATTATTAAAATACATCATACCTAAAATATTTTGACCTTATAAATGTTACACATTTTATTTAAAATTTATAAAATAAACCAATCTGTATGTAGGTAGGATATGTAAATTATATTCTTAGTAACAAATGGTACATAATCAAAATCTTCTTAAACTAACATATTTACAATTAAAAATGAAATGTGGTTGTCTCCAATGGATAGATTATCCTGACTCACGCCATTAGTAAATCGCAATTAAACCACTCATCTTGAAATATTAAAAAATCAACTTGGTTCCAACATTTGGATAAAAATTTGTGTACCAAAAGGAAAATAAAATTTCTAATTTGTAGAAATTGAATAATTACACTCAATAGATAACACATATTTGGGTTCTACTTGGTTCTGGTAGATTTAATCTTCTAGTGTCCATGCTTGACCCATGTAAAACGTAATTCCTTCTTTTCCTTAACATACATATGGGTCTTCCACTTATTATATTGATGGTTCTATGGATCATTAGACTTTCAATATTTATTGGTATCCTTATCATTTTTCATGAATTTTTAACAAGGACCGTAAGTTTCTCATACACAGTTTCATTATCCCCTTAGTGAAACCGAGTAATAGGATCCAAAATAATCTTTTCATTATTGATCATGTTATAATTAACAATAATACTACAGAAGGTATTCCTTAGTGAGGAATATATGATATATCTTCTCAACTCATCTTTTAATTTAATCCATAGGACTTATAATCATTCAATGCTTCCAGTCATCTTGACTAAATGAGGCCTACCAAGCATAGGGTCTCCTAGACTAGTTGTAAACAGAGCATTGTAGACCTCATATCTCTCTTATCATCCTTATCTTGATAGATATCCCAAAGGTGATACACCATGCTATATAGATCCATGTATTAATGTTACTTCTGAAGCTCATTAGTTATGGATGATAGCATGAAACACTAAACAACATCTAGAATCATTCAAATGTTACTGATAGAGAGAAAAATCCTCCTCATTAGCCTAATTAAAAATAGAATATAGAATACGTTCTTCCAATACATACAATATCCTTCCATGTAAGAGGATTATGTCTAACCATATTTTCCAGTCTTTAATAATTGTGTTTGTGATAAGGTTATGCCCTTTATATATGGATCATGACGATATGCCTTATGTCAATTTTAATATTTCCTCTATAAGTAGGATGAGTAGTGTTTTGGAACATTATTTGATATACTTTTGAAAAATAAATTATTATTATATTTATTAATATCCCACTATTTTATGAAAAAAAAATCCCTCATCGTTGGTATAGAAATATTCTTCTACATCTAAAATCATGTGGATTGGATCCATTTTCCACATCTAATCACAAAACATTCAATTGTTAATGAAATTTGATGCATCGTAGGTAGTCATTCCAAATTCCAAACAAATTAACTAATAGTTCCTCGATCAATTGAGTGGACTCCCCAATCCAGAAATCCATAAATTGGATTTTCTAAAACATTGAGTCTTAGTTACACCATGTCATGCTTGGTAGTCAATCCAGGATGTGAACTATTTTAATTCAATACAAAAATTTATGTTACAATTCCCTCATAATTTCTAGAACAACAACATGGGTTGGTAAATAAATTTTAACTATCTTTAGATTTTAATTGAATTATTGGAAGGTTATACTGAAATAATATATATAATTGAGGGGTTATGTTTTAATAATTTAATTTCAAATTATTATATTTATTAAATTTTTTTATTTAGTAGATTAACTTAAGTGATTAACTATGTATTATATAGTGTTTATAGATAATCCCTTTAATTTAATTTCTATATTTTATGATTGATAATTCCTTAATGTTGTCTTGAAAAAATAACAATAATGAAATAAGAATGGAAGTTAACGTAAAATGGATAATTAAATGTCATGATTATGAAATTTAATAGTTTGTTACTTTATCTGGTGAATGTTATACTAAATGTGGACCAAGGGGAATAAACCTTGAAAATTTTATTGTTTATATTGTATCTTTACACCTAGCCACCTATGTATCTCCATTAATTTTTCCCTCATATTCAAACTCGATCTATCTCCACTAACATGGCAGGTCCGTCGATTATATATTGATTTAATCACATTTAGGTGAGGGGACCATTTTATTGGTTATGGGGTTAAAATGTATGTAACCATGTACAAGCTAGACCTTACAACATGAGAGGAGAGATGACACACATCCCAACAACATAATTTAATAAAAAATTAAATGAAACAAATCACATTCATTTTTATGGTATATGATCATGATTATCTACATAAATGTAATGAATTATGTATTAATAAATGTGATTAAAATATTGTAACAATTATTATTTAGGATAAATAATTATAGGATAATATAATTATCTCATTTAATTAATCCATTATTTTCTCTTTAATTATAAACTGAATATTCTTGATAATATCATTCATAATTATTTTAAAATAATTAAATAATATTTTTTAAAATTATCTTTTTATAAAAATGATCCTTGGATGAAAAATGGTAAGTTCCCATTCAAACTACAAAAAATTGTTATACACATATACTATTTAATCATTTGTAATATGGAATACACAACATATCTTATAATTTCATAGATTTTAGTATCTACATAATGACCACATGCAACACATGGTATTTACGTAGATTGTTATGATTCATCATGATTAGAGAAATAATAGTAATACAAATTATTCATGATATGTAGATACATTCATTTCTCAAAAAATAATTACACATTTATATATATAAATATTTCGCATGGAATTTAATATCAACATAATGATCACACCGAACCCATGTTGATATTTTCTACATATTGTAATAAATTAATTTTTAATTATTTATAATTTGATAAAAAGTTCCGGGAATGTATATTGTAGTTGACACGTCATGTATTATTCTCACTATCTATTCCATAAATATTCCAATGGACTTAGTATGTAACCATTCCATGAAAAAATTAGAGTAAATGACATAAAAATGTACTACACATTGTGTGGTCTCTGACTTACATGGGAACCAATCATGTAGGTCATGTAAGAAGATACATGGCTCGTCTATGAATAAAGGTCTATATGTATTATAAAGATGTTCCACAATGTGTACATTAGACATTCAAGTTCTATTCATTCTTGATTAACATGTTGTTTGTAATTAAATTCTCTATATGAAATCAATTCACACAAATTGAATTAGTTCCATATAAATTGTTTGTTTCTTTAACACTAGTACATCGCATATACCATCGGTTTATAGGGTGTGTACACTTTTATTTTACTACCTAACTTCATGGTTCCTCCTATTGAGATCATCAAATTTTTTTAGTATATAATAATAATTGTTTTTATTATATTAATGAGAAAAAAAGTTGAATGAATTATATCTCACAATATGAAATAAATGAACCATTACAATGGAATTGAAAACTAAATACATATGCACAAATTAATCAAAAATATTTAAATAACTAAAACAATTCTGAGACTACTCTTATATGCCTATAAGATTTTATCCATAGTGGAAAACTTAGATATAGAATTCCCAACTCATAATTTTTTTATGACCGACAGTTAATACAATATTTAAAAAATGATAAACACCATGATCAAGGATATTGATTCAAAAAATTTATAAAATAGATAATCACCTGAACCAAATCACAATATAATCACACATTATATATAATTATATTATGTCATTAAAAAATTACTAGGAGAGGTATTATCTAATCATTAAAGGATATGAAAACATATCTACATCATATCATTCTTTCATTGTTTGAATCGAGAATATATTACCACTAATGGTGATCTAATGGTGTTCCATCAACCTCCAAATGACACTGTTGGAATCTCTAGCTGTTAAAACTATAGATCCTAACATGTGTTTCATTTTCCTTTGATTTCATAGAGATCCTCTTCAAGGAAGGGTTCTCTTAGATCACTCATGACAAGAGATCATTGTTGGATGGGGGATTCTTTCCATTATTTACAGGATTATTAGAGAGGGATACCTCTAGGGAATTTAGAGGGTTATCTCCAGATCGCTTTTTTCATAAAACAAATGAATTAGATCGAATAATAAAATAATATAATTGGGTTTATATACCTCTAGGGATAGAAAATAAAAGTTACCTAATAATCAATTACTATTTCCCAAATCTATATGGAACCCCATGTCTATAATAATAATATTACTCTTATTTCAGGATATGTAGTATACACATGGATTAAATTTAATATTATTTATTCAAATAATATTTAAAATATTTAACATACCACCAAACCATGAAATTCATTTTTCAAATACTCCACAATATTTATTAGGCCTTGAATAATTACTATTTATTTAATTAATAAATATATATTTCATTATTCACAAATAATTAAATAATAGTATATTCATTATGTAGAAAATAAATATTTTTTGAATATTCATCTCACATAATATTTTCATTAATAAATTTTGATAGAATATATGTGATAAAATAAAAATTAATAATTATTACACCAAGTGGAGAAATGATATTTATTCAATCTGTAAAATAATAATATACTATTTAATTGAGATACTGGATAAACTTTTTGTGTGACCCTATAGGCTTATTTTCTAATGGAATTAGGTGAAGTATTTTAATATCCATGTTTAAAATCTATAAACATTCCACGAAACCCATACAGAATGAAGTTAATTCCACAATGACATAATATCGCATGTGATCACATAACATTTAAAATAACACCTTTTATCGTGATATCAATAATTAATATGGTTTCATGCTTGTTCCATTAACCAATGTAATAACCCTGACTCTAGTACCCCATATTTGGTTATTATTTAATAACAATAGAATATATAAAAGTTGTCTCAAATATATGTATGGATATTTATAGTAATCATAAGTAACTAGATACATATAACGTTCCATTATTACAATAGAAATTATACATATAACAAAACAAAGGAAAATAATCTTCTTCCTTGATATTTACTCGATGATTTCATCTTCATCACCATGGGATGGAAAAAACTAAAAGGGTGAGATCAAATTCTCAGCAAGGATTACATGAATCTATAATAAGTTAAACAAATTTATAATGATATAATTATTATGGAAAGGTAAATAATTTGAAAACACATTCCATAAAAATACTAAGAATAAAACTGCACCCATATATTATTTTATAGTGAAAATCTTGTAGACATTGATTACTAGATACTGAATGATGAAAATGATTAATTATTGGATGTCATGTCTTTGGGACATGAACTAATACCTTCTAGATCATTCATAATATGATTTATTTATGTGGGTATAAACCCATCAAATGTCCTCTTAGAAACAAATGTTAAGGGTTTGTCAATAACTATTTTATATAATGAGAGATATTGATGAATCAAGGGTTTATATATTGTCACGACCCACCAATCATTGCATTTGAAAATAATTATTCACTCATCGATTTAATTGATGAAAAATATCCCTTATCAAAACATTCATATTGAGTAGAAGAAACAAATTCATTAATATTTCCCTAGTTAAAATAACATTTCAAAAAAACCATATGTAAAAATGGTATTTAGATATGATAATAATCATATACATGATAAAAGAATACATATATTTAATGAAATATTCCGTGAACGATTATCAGAAATAAAAAGGGGAAGTCGGTCACCCCATTTCATTGAGGATATGTGTTAAGATATATGTGTCGAAGCTACCTATTGTTTTCTTTTAGGTGGTCATTGCTGGAGATTTCCAGCATAAGAAATTTGTTATCATCAAATTGGGGCATGATTTATGTTATATATGAATTCTTTTAGGCCATAAAATTGAGATTTTTGAGGAGTGGGAGGTCATTTATGAAGGAATCATGATTGGGAAAGAAGAATTCAGAATAGGTCACTACTAGGATGTTTGTGGGTAAAATCAAACCTCTAAATAGTGACTGGAATTTCCCCTCTATGGGTCAGGTCGATGCTAATCCCATCTCGGATTCTAGAAATATGAACTCCTTGGATGAAGTTTCGGAGAGGCTGATGAAAACTAGTCCCCTAATTTCTGTTATGAAAGCTAGAGATTCATTGTGGAAGATCCTATTGACCACCACTTTTCCAATCAAAACCATAGATGTTCAACATGAGCTGTAGGGGGTAACCCATTGGTAGCTGATGTCTTCAGGTAGATGAACAAGTATATGGGTGATCCCATGAAATCTACATCTTCTCTTATGGTTACAATAATCATGTAAGGGTTCCAAGTAGTAAACAATAGATATAAAATGAATCTTAAGGATGCATCCTATGTGGATTCAACACATTTAATTCATGGTCTTATAGGAAGAAAGGAGTCCCTAGAATCTAAGAGGACTACAGTGGAACCATTTACAGTATAGAGATCATGTTTGGGAAGGGGTTATGATGTTTTAAAGTTAGCAAACCATTTTGAGATCATTGATGTTAGGTTGGACTAGGTTGATGAATATGCACAGCTTGATCACCCAAATGAGTACTAGAGAGATCATGGTGATGTATCCAACAATGAACAATCTGGTAAATTTTCATTATATATTAAAGATGATATTAAAGGATAAGATATTATTAATCAAAGGAGTGGGAAGGGTCAGAATGGCACTAAGAAGGGTCGTATGTATTAATCATATTTTTGTATTCTAATGGAGACAAGATCAATCAATCAGATGAATAGTATGGAGAAGATAGTTAATCCTCGAGATATCCATTCTTGGAGGAGTCTTATGTCTTTGTAGAACTTCCCACCGAAGAAACCCCTAACAATTCCCAATAAGATATTCTATAATTTATTATGCATTCAGATGGAGAAATATTGGACGACTGTCTGATGATTAATCCCACCGAATTGGATACAGATGAAATGATGGGAATACTGCTATTTTTGGACACTAATACTCAACAAGTTGAGAAGATTATAAATCTAGACCACATTTCGATAAGACGATTCAATGTGAGGAAAAACAAACAGGTCAAATATTTGAACGCACGAGACTACATGGTGTATATTTTTTAACATATCCAAATGGATGGCACTATTAAATTTGAACCTTCTATTTTCTGGAAATTGATTAGGAAGAAAGATTCCAACTAGCTTAAAATATCCTTCAAAATTCTGTTTTTTCTTTTATCTTCTAACTTGTTTTGATTATTTGGGTTCTCACATTACCCTTAAAAGTGTGTTCTAACAAAAAGGTAATTTTGAGTAGAGGGGCGTTTTTTGATTATTTTATTCACTAATCTATTATTTTGGATCGGTAATAACAAATGTTATTATTATTGTGAAAATATAGAGTAATTATTTCATATGACGTCTAAAAAAACGGTTCTTAAATAATCCATACATGATAAATTATTCAATAATTCATGAATTTAGCTAATACATTAAATTACCATATTTCACTATTCATTAAAAATTCATCTACTTTAGAAAATTCACAAAAAAACACCCTACCCATTTTTCAATGTATAGATTTTAAAAATGGGTTCCATTTTTCAAAAAAAATTTCTATATATCATAAATTTAATTTTTAATTAACATCATCATTTAATTGTAAAATACAAATTGTAAAATTATCAAAAAATTTGATACATTGAAAAATTAATTAAATTATTGGAATAATATCTTAAAATAATATGATAAAAAGATATTAATTTATGAATAAATTATATGAAAATAAATTTTTTCTTAAATAGTAATATTAATTATAAAATTATAAATAAAAATTTTGGTTTTTAAAATCACCAACACTTAGTTGTTCATTTTTCAAAACAATCATTTACTAATTCCATGATATTAACATATCATATTTTACATTATAAGGTACCTAATTTTATTTCAACATTCATAGAAATGGTTATTATTCTAATGGTCACATTACTATTCCAAACATTCACATTACTATTCCAATAGTTGTTTTTATAATTAATAGTATATCAATGTTTATTTAAGATTGGTGTTTTATTAACCATGAGATATCATGTAAACTGAACTTATTTAATAATATATATACCATAAATATTAGGGTGTTATATTATAACCTATTGAAATTTATCCCACAAAAATTTTCATAAATATTTCCTTCTAGAAATTTGAGGTTGTTTTTCATTGTATCACCCCCTAGTTCCCAGATTTATTTTCAATTTTACGGTTTCTATGTTGAAATTTTACTAGTCTAGTCATTTGATTTACCAATACCACCTCCCTAGGGTCAGAAATCTAAATTGGCTCTTTATATTAGGAAAAATTAGTTTCCAAATGTATTATTTCATAGGTTAGTACATGAATTGTGATTGTGTGAAATTCTTTAACAATAATATGTGTAACTCATCATGAAATTTATAGAGACATTAATGAATTTACCAATGGTAAGATATAGACTCAATACATTACAAAATATTAAATGGTTTGATGTACCCTGAGCTCATTTTCTCTTAATAACTAAACCTTATGACACCCTTCCATAGAGATACATTAAAAAATTAATGATCTACCACTTGAAATTCACAATCATTTCTCTGGGTTCAACATAACTATTTTATCTAAATTGGTCTAATTTAATATCTACCTGAATAATATTTTTCTTTTTCCCCTTATATATGTTTTAGAGCCATATGTTTTCTCTCATCATCTTCATCCCAACCTATTGGAGTACGACATCACATTCCCTATAATTCTTTATATGGTTCCATTTGAATACTCGAAAGGAAATTATTATAACAAGTAAAATTTAAAAAAGGAAAATAATGATCCCAAATACCATGAATTTTATGTGATCATGATACAAACTTTTTTTTAAACTTTGAATAGTATTTTTAGAGTGCCCGTCGGTTTAAGGGTGAATATTCGAAATCAAATTAATCTTGGTATCCAAATCCTTCTTAGGAATCTTCTAGAATATTAATTAAAAACACACATCTTGATCATAAACAGTGGATAGAGGTTCCCCATGAAGTCATACAAGATTATTAATATAAGTATTTATAATAGATCAATATTTATATATTCTCTTATAGTAAGAAAATGTGTTTATTTTGTATGGCGATCACCAATAACCCAGATCGCATCACACTTTTTTGGGGGTCTTTTGTAATCCAATGATGAAGTCAATAGTATTTTTATCCAACTTTGATATAGGAATTGGTAGAGGTTTCATGAATATTTTTTGATGTTTTCTCTTAGCCTTCACTTTTTAATAAACAATTAATCTTGAAATATAATCATCAATTTACCACTTCATATTCTAAAAAAAATATTAATTTAGAAATATATACATCAGGGTATTTCTATGGTGTATAGATGAATTTTAGCAATGATTATCATCTAATAGTTCCCCTTATTATCTCATCTACTCATAGAACACTTAACCTATTTCAAAACTTCAGAATTCTAAACTCATATAAAAATTCTTCCAATTTTCCATCCCTAATGGTTATTATTTTCATTTTAAAATAACCATCATAATATTGAGAATATTTTATCTTCTCTAGTAGTGATGTTTTACCAATAATTTGAACGAATTTTTATGTTTCCCCTTCTATAAAAAATCACATGCCAATCATTACTAAATACCTGAATACAAGATCATTCTCATTCCTCATTTGGGTAAAAAATCATTGATCATTGATTTTTAATTAATCTGTAGCCATATTTTTATTTCCTGGATGTTAGTTTATAGAGAAATCAAAATCTTTGAGTGAATTGAGCATTCATATTTTCCTCAGGTTGAGTTCTTTTTGGGTAAAGATGTATTTTGAGGTAATTTGAACTTTATATTTCTTGCAACATTCACTTTAGAAATAGTGTCTCTATATATTAAGAGAAATTATTAAAGACGCTAAATCAAGATCATGAGTTGGATTTTTTTTCATGAATCTTTTAAATCGTTGATGCATATTCAATAAAATTATAATTTTGTGTAAGGACACAACCCATTCCTTTCTTCAACGAATTATGGTATATTAAAAACCATATATTCTTAATTGTATATTAAAAAATTGGACAATTGAATAATATTTTCATCAGTTCATGAAAATATTATTCACATTCTTTTTCCATATGAACATAACATCCTTATGTGTGATCTCAGTTAATGGTTTAGCCAATAATGAAAAATTCTAAATGAAACAATGAAAATAACATGCTAAATTAATGAAACTACATAAATCTATCATGTTTGTTGGTGTATTCCAAAATTGGATTGCCTTTTTCTTCATATGATCAACTGGTATTCTATCCTTATATACAATATAGCAGAGAAAATAAATCTCATGAATCTATATTTCACACTTCCTTAATTTACAGTGGAGTCTTTCCTTTGGAGTTTCATTATAACAATCCTTAAGTGATTCTCATGATCATAATAACTTTTTGAATACCAAATAATATGATCAGTGAATACCAATAAAATCCTCATGTTAATCCTTGAACACTATGATCATTAGATCCATGAAAATAGAGGGTTAATTAGTATATCCTAATGTATTAAATGTTAACTCATAATGCCCATACCTCATCTGAATAGAAGTTTTCATAATATATTCCTTGTTTACTCAAAATTTATCATACCAAGAATGAAGGAATTGTTTGAAAATTGTTGAATCGATGATGCTAGTAAAATAGTGAATCAAGGTAAGGAATATTATACATTTTTTAATATAATATAATTGATTTATCTATAGTGAATTAGTAGACACAAGGATCCAAATTTCATATTGACAAAGAGAACATGGGTTCCCCATAGAGGAACACAAGGGTTAATAAATATATTATTACTCAAATCCTATAGTTATATTTCAAATCCACTAATTAAATAGTGTCCATTCTATATGGGGTCTTTGATATTATCCCTAAATCATGGAATAAATCAATGGTAAACACAAATTCACACTCTGGGGGGAGGGGGGTTCATGGAAATTCTTTATTAAATAAGTCAATGTATACCTATATGATTAAAAGATCATTAGTTTTATGATTACATCCCATACCTTGATGTTTTTCTCTCCATCCTTGTGAATTTAATCGATTTGAGATACTTGGGGTGGATATAGATAAGAATCACATGATTAATTTTACCCTAAAGATATGGGATTATAAATATTCCAAAAAATGGTAATTTCTTTCATATTTAAATATATTTTCACATCCTAAATTGAAATATAGTCCATAAACAAGATTATATAAAATTCAACCATATGAATGATGATAATATTAAAAACTATATCCATGTTATGTGTCATATAGGGGAATGACTGAAAGTTTTGTATTGTAATGAGACATCCCTTCAGTGTATTGACTAAAAAATCCCATATTAAATCATTAGTGAAATGTATTATCTTAATTGATAATTGTGTAGATATAAAATAGAGTGAATATGTAGAATCAAATAAAGAAATTGATAAATTTTAAGATAGAATTAATGCACCCTCCCCCACATCATTAGGTATGCCTACTTCAGCTGTGGTGATTGCATAAGCTTTCACATCTCCCTTTTTCCAATTATGTGGTAAATTACCTTGACACATTGGACATTGATATTAATATTTCCCTGTTTCATTATAGTTGAATCATTTATTTTCATTGACTTGTTTCTTCCCCTAGCATTCATTAATGCGATGACCATTTTCTCGAAACATATTACAAACTCCCATTCCTTTCACAAATTTCACAGGATGATTCCTTCAACAATTTTGGCATAATGGATATTGCTTCATTTCCCATTCATTTTCTTAACACTTATAAAACCCCTTCTGTATTTTTTTGATCATAATACTATTCCAAAATATGATGATAATGATTGAGATGGTAATTCCATTTGAAAACATTGATTAATACATTAAAAGAAATTATCAACCTTTTTTCTTATTGCATGTTTATAATTAGTAGAATACATTACGTGTCTTGAGAAGGTAGCTTAATACTCTTAAATTATATATTCTTCCTCTTCCATCAATATAATAAATATTCACTTCAATTTAGTTCATTTCTCGGGAGGAAAATATCTATCGAACAATGTTTCCTTAATTTATTCCCACTACATGTGTTATATGTTATCTTCTTCTGTAGTATTCAAGATCAATGAAAACCATTTATCAGCATCTCCCTTGAAAAAATAAACTACAAGTACTGAAATTTCATTTATATTTCATCCCAATTTCCAGAAGATCTTTTCAAGGGACTTAATCCACTACTAATCTAACCCTGGATTAATCGTCCCACTATATGATAGTGAATTATACCATGTGAAACGATCCAACATAGGTGTAATATCATTGTTTTTCATAACCTGAGTATGATGTCCTATTATGACCATGATATTCTTAGATCCTATAATAAATTTTTTTAAATGCCCAGTGGTGAAATTCAAACCTTCTTCATGGGTAACGATTCCATTTTTTTCATATTGCCATGATAACAAAATAATGGAACATAATATGTTATCTCACAATAACCATGACAATTGTGCCAAAAATTCACTATAATGAATTATCATAATTTTCATGTTTATTTATCATATTATTCACAAGGGTTCTACTAAACTTACTCATAAACCAACAAAATCATCCCTAACCCCAATAGCCCAGAGTCAACGGTAATTTCATTACAATGGGAAATATAAAATTGATCGCATAAGCAAAGATTGCCCTGTTTCATAGTCATGTATAAGTATATACATACACATTTTATATATTACATTGGTAATTAAATATAAAACATAACAAAGGAAAATAAATGGCTTCCATATCAATTATTCCAAAAATACAATCATAAGACTTATGTGTTATCATTATAGCAATTTACTGTTAAGTCCATTCAACGGAACAATTACTCTTAAGACATTACCAGAATCTCTAATATAAAGAAGAACAATCATAATTTGGTTAAGAGTTTATTAAAATTAAATAAAATGAGTAAATTTTATCATAAATTATACATAAGTTGGTTTTAGGGAACCTACTAAAATAACAAATTAATATGTCCCAATATATCCATGATAGTTGAATAATTCATCTTGGAGTTTTAATATATAAATATCAAACTAGAAGTTTGGGTTTTATTACGGTGTTCATTGAAAATATAGGGGAAATAAAATAATTAATGAAACCATAATAAAGAAATTCACTTTCTATATTTTCCTATTAGATGGTTGTATCATCCAAAAAATAATTTGGAGCCTTTAATTTAACTATAATAATTGTGAAAGAATAAAATTTATTTATTGGAATTTTTGGGGATGATGGTGGTTTCCATCTATTATATTTATATTTTGACATTGGTTATATAAATTAACAAGTTCACCACATAAGAAGAATTAAAAAATAGGGTGTGGATGAACCATCTTCAATTTTTCATTGGCATTTAGATGTTGAGGCTTTAAATAACATTGATAGTTTCGATCTATATTTACTTCTCTTCCACAATTTTATAACATATCACTTCCTTTCAAATTATTCCCAAAATGTATCTTCCCTCGGTTTCTATATAGGGGAAGTTGTAATTTTTTTAATATAGATTATTACCAAAAAAATATTTATTATCTATATTTTTATAGTATAATCCATGAGTCTACTATGAAACTATAAACTCAATTTCAACATCGAGATCACACTGTACTATTGATTCATAATCCCAATCTCTAAAACTTCCAAATTCTAATATAGATGATGTCTAAGTACATCATATAATCGATATGTATTCCCTTCAGAATTGAGGGAAAATCATGATGTATAAAGAAGAAACCTTTTAATGTTCATCTCACAATTCACCACCGATTAATTTTCAATTTGTTTCATCTCGAGGAATTGACTCTATATTTTGGTCTAGATGGTGTGAGGAAAATACATGATGATTTTTTTATTTCACCACATCCAGTGGGATCCACTATATCCTTTTTCTTCATGTTGTTGATTAGTTCCCACCACAGATCAGCTTCTCCATTGAGGAAATACACTACAAACATAACCATATCATTATCAGAATAATGGTGTATAGAGTAGATCTTTTCTATATTATTTAACCATTGATCCATGGATAGATTATCAAAGGATCGACTAAAAATAGGTTTCTGTTGAAGCATGAAGGATTCAATACTCATTTATTCCATCCATGTTGATGTAGAACATTGTATATGGTTTTGGTTATTTTTATGACCTATATTAACTTAATCAACATCATCATAATGTTTTCAACTCTATCTCCCAAACATTGCGAATTTCATCATTACATTGTAGGTTTCATCTGTTGTTTTTCATAGTCTTGCTATTTCCGTCAATTATTTTTCTAGGAGGAGGAAATCAATTACAGAATGTTTTAGTATTGGATGTAAAATTATAAAATAAATAAAGGAAATGTTAATTATAAAATTTTATAATTTCGTTATTTTGGAATTATATCAATAAATATTAATAATTTTTTAATATTTATTTATATCCTTCCTAATTTATTGTGAAAGCATGTGTTTAACCAATGAATATATCCCATGAGTGACAATTGAAGTGTACAAAAATGACCATTTTCATTCACTAAAAAATGATCAAGACTTATACAATGTGTTTTTAGTGTTTTTAAACCTAGGTACATTCATTCCAAATCCATTTTCACATTCTCTATGTGTACTTTGATATATATTATTGGAAACCAAAAAAATTATACTTCGCCAAAATACTATGAATTTTTCCTATATTTAGTCATGTCCCTTATGTTTTTACTTTTTTTTCTAATAATAATTTCCAGAACAACTAATCCTCCCTTTGATACAATCTATTACATCCCCCAATTGTTTAATAAGCCATTCAATAAATGTTACAATAATTTACAATACATTGGATACATTGAGTTTTAGTTTATTAGAAATAATAACATATTAAATGAAAAAGGGAAAATTTATCAATGCTTATAATTCACTTAGAATAATTATTTATAGGTTCTTACTATGATACTTTTATATAATCTCATATCCTAGGGATATACATTAATGAAAGGTGTGATCATAAATTCCAGTATGTGAATAATCCTAGAAAATACATAGCTTGTGAGAAAGAGGAGTATCAATAAGGCATGACCATATGATCATGAGACATGTAATAATAGAGAAAAACTTATTAATAAGAAGGAAATTTGGATAAAACATAAAAAATACTAATTCATAAACATACCACCATAGTTTATCAAAAGGGTTTTGTAGAACAATATTACCATTAACGCTCACCAATTTTTCATAAAACATGTTATGTATCAAGATTTATTTTTTGCCTAATTAATTGTAGAATTATTGTGATGAACCCTTCATATGTACTAATTCATGAGATCCACATTTATTATGAAAAATAATTTCATTAATAAACTAATGAGAATAGAGAATGAGTTTCATATAAAAACATTGATTTCATTAGGGAATAATGTCTCGAAAGTTACAAAATGTTCACCCATAAAAAGGGAATTCTAGTCTAATACATGTAAATAATAAATTAAATAAATAATTTTTAAATCATGGTTAATTAACATGAGTATGGACGTAGTTTATGTATTCAATACATATGAATAAATCATGAAAGAAAATTATTCTAGAAAATGTTTTAGTAGAATAATGGTATTCAATATTGATTAAAGGGAGAGAACAATGAGATGTAACATAGGTATCACATTAATTGAAAAATTTATAGTATACCAAAGATAAAAATTACACTATATAAAGGAATCATGTACATATAGATGACTCAAAAAAGTGTAGTAATTGAATTATAATGGGAGAAGAGAATAATTCTATTACCTTGAATATTTTCTTCCCCAAAAATGAGGGTCGAATATTCAATTATTTCGGGAATTATTGAGGGACTATTTTGGAAGTAAAATGACCATAAAATATTGTATTAAGAATTTGTTGTGGAGTTTAATTGTTAATATGTGGTATTTATACTTGGGTTTGGCTGGGGTTCAAAAGATTAAATATATGTTATTTTTCTATATAATCTATCCACTAGTAAGATAAATACATTCCCAAAATTTTATCGACTTCTAAAGAGAGATTATGTATTTTTTTCATTTAATTCCATCAAATAATGAACCATTCCTCCCATCCATTCCTATAAATGTGTAGAGTCTAATAAATGATTTTATTCCAAAACCCCAATTTTTTGTTTAAAAAATATATATTTCTAAATTAAAAATGTAATTTATAAATTTATTTTTATATTTATAAAATTCAATTTTTACTGATAGAAATTTCAAATAATATTTTAAATCCTGATAAAATATTAATTAGTTAATAAAATCATAGTTCTTATAAACTGGTAGTTTTTTCTTTTTCTCTAAAAATATATATCTTTCTGAAAATTCCCAAAAAATTACCGTTAGCTAAATTTCAAATTATAATTGATCAAAAGAAATATATTTTATTAATTATTTCCCTATGTTTTATAATTAAAACATTTATGTTAGTTATTATTTTAATGAAAATAAAACATTTTATTGAAAATTGATATTTTGGTCATATAAAAATTACTTAGGGATTTATTAAAATAAAATATAATTTAAAAATTATTTTATATTAATATTTAATTAAATAAATTTTTAACTAAATATTTAACATAAAAAATATGTTAATCGAATAAAGTAATTCAATTTTTTTAAATCATTTAAAAATCATGAAGACCATTTAAATTCATCTATGTAACAAACAATAATAATGTCCAATTGTTTTATTGTCCAATGGTCATAATATTTATCAATTTTATTATCTGGAAAACCTAAAGGGTGATGATCATATGTCCTTATAAATACACCAACATACATAGTCTTCACCATTCATTTCAATTCATTGAAAACTATAAGTCATTTCAAAAATAATGAATATTTTATTATAAACAATTTTTACCTTTATTATAGTGATTTTATGGGTGCAATGATTCTTGGAGACCAAAGAGGTCGAATTTTTTAAATTTCACATTATTTATATTCTATTTTTTCTCATTATAATATTTTTATAATGATATGTTTGGTTTTATAATGAATATATAATTATTAGAAAAAAATGATATAATGTATTTTAGGTTTCTCGTATGTTTTTACTCTTACTATTCCTAATTTAACTTGTTCATATCAACACATTATTTTCGATATTCTTATGAAATTTACATCCTTCTACATAACTTTATGGTAACAACATGATATTTAGAGGAAATAGATCTATTATGAAAGGAATAAAACATTCCAAGTTATTGTAAAAAATCCCTCCCCATAATCATTACCCATATTCTAGAGCTTATCAAATTGCCAAAAGGCCCACCCTAAGATCCTTATGATGAAATATAAATGTGTTTTATCTAGGAGAATGTAATTTAGTTCCAAACCTCATTTTTTCATTCTATGTTTACAATATTAAATTATTCCTTACCACTTTGAATATCATAACACCATTATCTCCCACATACATATTTGTAATTATGATGATGGAATAATTTCTATCCATCTCTTCTCCGGTCATATGGAAAACAAAATCATCAATCATGTGTCTCGAGGACTACCACCTTGTTAAGTAATGTATATCATTTTCCATAAAAACAAGTAATGGTTAGATATAATGATATATTTAATGTATATATATATATTAATAATATAATTATACTTCTATAGTTGTAATATCACATATACCATCTTTCATTAAATTCTATTTAAAATTATGACAACGTTTCTCCTGTGGCTACATATGAAATTCTATTTATTATATCACATTACATGGAATGTAATAAGGAAAATTTTATAGAAGATATGTGCTATATATGACATGATATTAGTTAAATAAAATTAATATATCATACTATTCATTAACCTTTTCACCCTTTAGTTGAATGATATTGTCGCTCGTGGCTACGTATGACATACTTCCTCTATGAAGAGATGTGATTCATTTTACATGTCCAATTTTGAAGAATTGTTATAATGTTTTATCTAAGGGGTAAAATATTTATAACATTAATATAATTCTAGTGATTATTTATCTATATCATATGAAAAATAATCATAACTTTAATCACAAAACATGAATGAGAAAATTGGACATTAACTCATGAATCATTGAAAACATTGAATTAGTATTAACAAAAAGGTGATGAAATGTTATAACCTAATCATATATGGTATGATATATATTTTTATGGTTCTATAATATATTAATAACGAACCAATGTTTGTTATATAAGAATTTTTGACACATATGAAAGGATTCAAACATGAGGTTAGGGATTCTCATCTAACTTTTTCTTATATAATACCCAAGATATATTCACCACTAATTTCATTTGTTTGTTTTATATAATTACCATTTGATATTTTATACCCTGAATAAAATTACCTTTATCATATTTAATGATTAATTTGAGGATTATTTATTTTATGGGTTTAATTATTTAAAATATACTATAGAGGTAAGGGTTTACATAACAATGTCATCATTATTTGAGATTATTTATTTTTAAGTATTCATTGGGGGTTACTATATGGTATTCCAATCATAAGAATAATATATTCATTTCCTCTATTTTTCATGTTATTTTAAATTAATATAACCATTTATTCACACATTTTTACTTAAAATGATTGAGATATGTTTTTTTAACCTGACATCATTTCAATCATTGTTCAAAAATCCTTTTTTGCAAAATCACATGTATTATTTTATTTAAAAAAATCTGTCCAAATTCACAAATGTTTTTTATTAAAGGCATTTTTACCCATATTTAAATATGGAATTTTTTTTTGAATTGAATCTAGATGATATTTCATAGAACATTCCCATTTGGAATGTACCAATAATGTGTGAGGAATTTTTTTATGTGTACGTCATGAATAGAATTTTCTATCACAATGACCACTCAATATTTAAAACGAAACATTATACATTTCAATGGTTATTTTCAAAGCAATGTTTTTTCTAATTATTTTTTGAACATTAATAATTCGAAAAATATATATTTAATGTGAAAAGAATATTTTCCTCAAAATAGATATTAATGACATTCGTATGGTGTGTCTATTCATTAGTGATATCAAAACATTATTATGCTTATAGTATCAATAGGATATTTTGTATAGATATTATTATGATTCAATATTTGGATGGTCCATGAATAATATTATTATGGATGTAAAAAATTTTATCATTTAGTAAATTACACTACTTGGATTCTACTTTTGATTTTTTGAATGTGGTAAGTATTAAAACTATTTATGTCATTTTTCCATATGAGTATTTATTTTGATTATGTTTCACCTGTTTCTTAAAATGAATTAATTGGAATTAGTTAGTGATGGGTTTGGATCAGTTATAGATAGCCCCCCAATGCAATGAAATACCCCATGAGACAAATTAGTTGGATAAATTAGATGAGTGTTTAATCCCATTTTTAATCTATGTTGTGAATGATCATAACTATTTACTTTAGATTTCTAATATTATAAATTACAATATTATTATATTTTTTATTAATTTCTATGTAATTATATTATTATATATAATACCCATTAATATGTCTCAATCTAATGTGATTATTTATATGTATTAATTTGATCATCCTTTATTCTTTCTATATTACCCACATGTTATTGTTTCAATTGGATTTTTTTGTTATTTACACTTCTATATTGACTATTATTATTTACACATGACATTATCCACTATTTTATTACTTTATAGAGAATCCAAGATCGCCCATTTGTTATGTTTTATTTTCCCCATGATATCCATATGTGTTTTATGATTGATATATATATGGATATGCTAATGGGAATAATATAACTCTCAATGAAAAAAATTATTTATACTTGATGTTATGAACATTATGTGAAATTAAATTATGTATCTAGTGTTAAAATACAATAAAAATATTCATCATAAGAGGATTTGATAACATCTATCTAGTTGTAGTGTAAAAAAAGTCACCAGATCTAGGCTAATGGAGACAGGTTCATTATAATAGGTATCAATGGTTTTTTAGTAGAAACCAGTGGCATTATATAAAGAAAAAATAGATTATAGAATATAATTGTATGATATATGTTGAGGATTCGTATAGAAGAAAATATTAATGTTTTGGTAAGTATTATATTTTCTGGTTTTCATTGAAATAAATCCATATCTAGATACTATAGGTGGATAGGGTTCTATTATAGTTATATATAGTTGCAATAAATCTGAAAAAAAGTGTGTTGGGGATGACTTGAGAATTAACAAGTATATTTTAATGAGCCTTACAAAAAACCTGGTTTGACACTCTCATGCAATATTCTTCAGTTAATAAAATTTTTATTTAAATAATAGAATTAATGATTTGGAATTATTTTTATGATTTGAAATCATTCCTAAAGATACATTTTTTTAATAATGCGATTATCCAAGAATACTGTTTTTCAATTTATAATAATTATTTCATTGGCCATGGAATTATAAATAATTTTTCATAATGTTATGATAATACCTAGTTTATTAAATTGATTATAAATGTAAATTAATGGATGTAATTAGATCTGTATAAATTCACATAATCAAAAAGAGTAAGAGTCATCATATCCTTGATGGGAATAATCAAATAATTCAAAGGTAACATGTATTCTAAACATTCTCATCATATAAGGACATAGTAACATGTGTTATTGTTCAGAAATAATCCCTCAGAGAATCCTTTTAGTGTTTTTGGGGTGATTAGGTTTGGTAATGAAGCCAAATGACCATGAATGGGATGGTTTATGTTGTTGAAGTAGGTTTTTATGGTAGAATAGTTTCCTAGTGAATTCCCAAAATTTGTGCATTAATACTTAGAGATTATTATTTTTCCAAAGGATTATTTTATAAAAAGAATAATGAAAATCATCATTTACAGACCAAAAAACATAGTTTGTAGACAACAAAGGATCCATGCAGAATGACAAAGGAAATCAGTAACTGTAGAATTTCCGCATAATAGTGGTATAGATACCATGAAGGGAACTACATGAACCCCGACTAAAAAAAGGTTCATGGAAGGGTTGACTCTATGGGAGGATTTTAGTTTTCAATGTGGATTATTTCTGGGTTTGAGAGGCATTGATTTCAGGATATTCAAAAGATTTTTTTGTGGAAGAGATCAGCCACTATAGTGGAAGAAAGGCTCTATGTGGACTACATATAACAGTCTGTGGAAAAGAAAATACCGAATTAAATATTTGAGTAAAATGTATTAGAATATTTAGAGGATTTATTGTAACACCCCAGGTAAATAAAGAGTATGACATTTTCACATCTATCCATATTTTTGAATAAAATATTAATATATCTTTAAAGGGGACGCTATGCTCGATGGTGTACCCAACACGCAACAATGAGTTTCTTGGGAATCTTACGTTGCACTCTAATAATAAAATAATATTATTTTAAATGGTAGTTAATGCCTAGCTGTTGTAATGGTGGGAATGAACATAACTAACTACAAAATTATTATATATGTTGGTCAAATATTTTTACTCTTTATAATAAATGTTAGAGGGTTAAAAATTCGAATGAATCCAATTTTAAGCATAGACAGTATAATATTCTTTAAAAGGTCGATTAAGCGCCTTTTGATGGAGAACCTCTTTTAAATCCACTTTTTGAAAATTTTATGTGTTATATTTGAAAAAATAAAATTCTTCTTTAGAATCGGCACATCAAAATTTACTTTGTGTAAATTTTTGGTATTTTTTCTGATAAAGTTCATATTTTTTTTTAATGAATAGTGAAAAACGTTGTATTTTAATTCAAAACCTCTTCTTAATCTAATTTATTTATA
Organism: Viscum album; assembly: GCA_963277665.1. Taxonomy (NCBI): domain Eukaryota; kingdom Viridiplantae; phylum Streptophyta; class Magnoliopsida; order Santalales; family Viscaceae; genus Viscum; species Viscum album. Next base: position 1,608,335,518 of record OY728121.1, read on the forward strand.
TGACTGAATTATCTTTATAATTGGTTCTAAAGTGTAAATAGAATATATTTTTACCATTTAATCCAATGGTGGTCATTGTATTTAATACCACTTTAAGGTTGGACATAAACGTGTGTCAATCTTTTGAAAGATATTGTTTCTTAAAAACACGCTATTTGTTTTAACAGTGGGGTTTAATTATAAAATTAATTAATGCATATTTTATGTTATGAATTAGGTAAAATAGACATCATTTTTGAGTTCGGAATATCAAGTATAGCTTAGGGTGAATTTTTGGTATTTTTCTGAAAAACTTCAATTTTTTTGATGAATAGTGAAACCACAAAGTGGTGGTTACAAAATTTGAATTTTCGTTTAAATGGGACATTACCACTTCTGTGATTTTAATTTCAAAAATACAATTTATGTTATTTTAATTGTTAAGTAAAATGTGGATCAATGAGATGAAAATAATTTTTGATGAAAAGTAACTTTTCAGTTTTATTAATCGCGATTAAAGGTAATTAGTGTGATTTAAGGTAAAAATGATATTATAATAAAATGAAAATATCATGAAACATGTCCTAACCCTATTTTTTGAGTAATGTACGACCAAGAAAACACATGGGTCGATTTTTGGTACCCCATGGAACCACTTGGGTTTGATAATGACATTTATGCCTTTTATTTAAAGTAAAAATAAAAATGTCACAAACATAATTTGTTTTTACTAAAACTATTTTTACATGTGGTTATACAAGTCAGAATTTTGACTATAAATAGTAATTGGAATGATAAAAATATTTCCTACATCATAGTATTTTTTTATAATTTTTAGACATTAATTATATTAAATGCTTTATGACATCATGATGATGTAGTGATGACCTCATTATTTAACGATTCAAATAAAATGGAAAGATAATGAAAAATATAGGACCTACACATGTAAAAAACCATTTGGATGGGTGGATTTTGAACCCTTATCACCTTATCCTCGAAACACATCAATTTGGGACCATTAAAATCCGAAACTGTTTGAAAATAAAGTATCATTTTATACTTTACCAAGAGTGCCCCTCCTCTCCTCTTATAAAAGGACCCCACCTATATGACCTTACCCACACCACTCAAGCCTTTGGTTCGGCCAATATCTGATCCTTTTGTCTCTCAAAATCCCTCTCCTCATCCTAGAAGCCTTATCTTAGGCAGAATCTCTTCAAGAAACCCTTTTGGTTCAAACGAAAGGGAGTTACCCGATTTTAAGGTAACGTCTTCACTTGTGATCGTTTGTTTTATTTTGCTTCTCCAACCCCCTAAACTCTTTTAATTCATTCCTTTTGTAACAACTACAGTATCTTCAATATACTAGGATGTTTTTATAATAATTATTCTAGCAACACTTACACACACCATCATCTAATGGTTAAAGAACATACTGTTTTTCTGGATGTTGAATTTCTGCCTCACAAAACGATGATTGTTCAACAATCATATAACACCTTCAAAGGTGGACATTACGATGTCACTATGTTTATATATGATATATAATAATTTTATGTTTTACTTAAGCTTCTGTATTTTTCATTTGTGGCATAACTTTATGGCTTCCATTATGGGTATACGTGATATCTTCATTTTAGGAAGTGCGGACTACCGCCCCCTCAAAGTGATTTGATTCGTTAATGCCATATGTGGGATGTATAAAGGATAGATTTAAAGTTATTATATATGATGTTATACTGGAATTATAATATAACTTTATATCATTATTGTTTTATTTCCATTAAAGTGTGATAAAGAAATGAAAGTAGCGTTAATGCGTACGTACGGCTTACCGTCTCCATGAACGGTGCATTTCATTTCTTATAATCAAATGTAATGTACTATTATAAGTACATATAATGGATATATATGATGTATGATAAATCTAAAGGATGAATATAATTCTGGAATTAAAAATATACACATCTCTCATTTAGTTTTAATTCCATTAATATGACATAGAAATGAAAGTAGCGTTCATGCGTACGTACGGCTTACCGTCTCCATAAACGGTGCATTTCATTTCTTACCTCTAAATGATTATGTAATATTATAAATACTTGTATATTCTGGATATATATGATATATATGATATCCAAATCAGGAATGTCATTCTGGATATAAATAACCTTTGACCACATGAACAATATGTAATTGTAAGAAGTCCACTTTTGACTTAAGAACCAAATATCGACAAAACAAACATTATTATCTTAAATGATTAAATAATGTTTATAACATGTCAATAATTGATATAAAAGGAATAATGGACTTTAAAAAGGTTCTTAAGCTAGTAGAAATTAACTCAAGTTTATTATTCAGGACGTTAAAGAATGATCGAGTCATGTCGGACCCGAGGTAAGGATCCTACTCCTCTCTTCCTTTTTAAGTACACTCTTTTATGTCATTCCTTTTAAGGATCATCTTTCTTGTTATTGGGATGTTATTTTATATTAATCTTACTATAATTTTTATGTTCATATGATGAGATACCCTATTCTCTCTCATCAATCCATTTTGGACGTTTTAAGTGGCGCCGTTAGGCTGATGAATTTTGGTAAGAGATCCAACCTCTCTCTTTCTTTTTAAGTACTCTCATTTAAGTCATTTCTTTTAAGCGCATCTTTAATATGTTTGGGGATGTTATTTTAATTCCTAGAACTTTAATTTTTATGTTCATAATATTGGAGACCCTATTTGATCTCATAAATCCATTCTTGGAAGTTTTAAGTGGCGTCGTTAGGCTGTCGAGTTTTCATAAGGGATTTTTCATCTCACTTTTATTCTCGTGACATTTATGCTACATTTGACACATTTTCCTTTGAGTGGTGTATGTACTACCATTTATATTATTAATATTGTAATATACTTTCATTTATGAGTATTTAAATCAATGTTGTATTGTCTTTCTTTCACGGGGTGTATGTTTCGAAAGTTACCCAAGTCAGTAAGGGAACCTTTCACCCTCCACATTTTAAAAGACTTATTTTGTTATGTCTTTTAATTCACATACTATTATGTTGGGATATGTTCTTATATATCCTTATTGATTTAAATTTTATTTCCATGTGATGAGGTACCCTTCTTATCTATCATCAACTCATTTTCTGAATTTTGTAGTGATGTCATTAGGTTGTCAAATTTTTGCAAGGGAACTTCTTAACCCAAATTTGATTCTATGGGATAAACTTATACTCCTTGAATATGTCATTCTACGAATATGTGTGAATAACCTATGATTATTTTACACTTAATATCCACTTATATTTGGTGTATTCGTATTTCACACATAATTATGTAATTGATTTATCCTTAAACCAAGGATACTGTCTTTGTAAGGGACTTCGTCTCAATCTCCTTTCATTGAGGCATATTTCCTTTTATACAGAACTTTCTTTTATACGGTGTATAAACCCCTTTGACTTTTACTTTTATACAAAAGGAATCTTTTTCTACAAATCATTTTACTAAACGAAAAAAAGGAATGTTTCTTTTAACGTACGCGGTGAAAACGACCTTTTCCGCCACCACGAGTATTATTGGATCTTTGGCTTCCTCAACAAGCCGTAATGTTTTTAAAATAAAATAAATACCATATAATATTTTATGTATTTTGGTATTGAAAATGGTTTTGATAAATGATTCTATTATGTAAATATATTTAAATGATATATTGTGATTGAAATGTGGAAATGTTATCATTCATTTATATTGTTTTTATGTGTTATAATTTTATAATGGTACTTGGACATATTACGGGTGGTTACATGATAAACCATACGACGGGTGGTGCCGTGAATACCAGGACGGATGGTTACGTTATAACCTCCAATGCATTGGGTATGGAAGTCGGCCGTATGTCTATTCTATTAAGTATGTATGGAAGTTGGCCGTATGGCTATTCCATTAAGTGATATGTGTGGAAGTCGACCGTATGGTTATTCCACATAAGAATGTTTATGTCCAAAGTTACCTTTATATGTTATGTGTTCTTTATATGGGTTTTATGATAATCTTTTGATTACAAAAGGGTAAGTAATGATATTTTTTTTAGTGAAGAGTTTTTACTACTTCATAAAGGTGAAGGTATTACTTTGATAAAGTATACATGGTTTACTTGTTGTTTTAAGAACTAACAGTTTTCATTATTTGTGTATCCCTTACTAAGCTTTTTATGCTCACCCCATGTGTTTTCGAAATGTTTTTTTTCACATGACTTAATGTGTAATTGGGTCAAATATGGGATCAAGGGAATGTCATGATACCTAAAACATGGAACTAGACATGTTTCTTTTTATGAGTTTTTATTTTATGGAAACTTAGTAGAAGTTTCTACTTTATAATCTTTTGAGATGTAATAGTTATGATCTAATTCTCTAAAACTCTAAACCTGAAAAGATCCTCAATGTAAATTATTCATTTAATTCAATATTGAGTATGGTTTAAGGCCGTGGACTTATATTTGGTATCAAAGGTCAGTTTAGATAACTTTAGAGGTTAGGGTATTCTTTAATCATAAGTGAAATGACCATAATGGTTAGGATTTCATAAACAGTCATAGTTTTAGATAAAGTGAATTAGTAAGTATATCTTAGTGTTTATCATCCTCTTCAGTACTTGATGGTTTTGTTGATATACTCACACTGACCTTTTTGGTTTTAGTAAATGGATGGATCTAGCATGCACCAATTTAACGGTGGATGTGAAGGAAACTATGACAGTTTTCTGAGTAAGAAATGAATGATATGGGAGCTACAATGAGAACTCCTGTGTTTATCCTCAACTAACTATCCGGAGTCATGATTTACCACCTAAAACTTGGTGATTTCTATAAGTAATCATATATGCGAGAAACAAATCTCTACGGAACTACAGGTAATAATCATAAAGGTATGTGTGTTCAAAAACCTATGTTTCATAGATGTTAAATGAAAAACCTAGGAAAATGTTTCAAAGGGACAAAAATATGCTATATATGTGGAAATAAAGGTCCTAAAGCAAGAACCTTCCATGGAAAAAGGAAGCATCTAGTTGACTTGAGGAAAGGGAAAGAAGTTCTTTCTGAGGGATCAATTGAATGTTTTAAATGTGGTGTGCATGGTCATTATGAAAACACGTGTCCTATGAAGAAGTTTCGTGAACGGGATCACAAAGATCATACAAATACTCATTTACCAATACCTAATTCCATTCCGATTGAGGATGAAGAAACTGGCAATAACCAATCAAAGGTATGGATTATTTCTTAACTTTTGTTTTCTATTTTGGAATCACAGGATATGATTCATGATTTTGTTTGTAGGAAAGAAGTATTTTAGAATAAGTTGGAAAGTAATGGTTAATGGATCATGAAGAATATTTAATGAGTAAGAAGTCAACATATAAGCGCTTTAAGAGTTATGGTTAAATTATTAAGAGTATTAAGTGTCTTTTGATGATGGGGTACATTAGAAGACATTTTATAGTATGTGTAACACTGATGTTTGATATATGAAAATTTTATTCAAAGAATAGTAATCTGTTCTTTTATGGACATAGTTACAAAGAACCATTTGGGTTTATATGATCCTTACTTTCGAGGTAATTATGGGTTACTATATGTAATGATGGAAAGTGAAAGTCATGAGATAAAATTGAGGTTAAATTACATTACGGTTATTTTTGAAGATTTTATCTCTTTATTGGGGAATGTTTTAAGAATTCTGTATTTTTGGAAAAAGGACAACACGCAGACCATGTGACAACCCGTCGCGTCAAACAAGGCTGTGGGAATCGAACCCACAACCAAACTGCAATGGGTATTTATCACCGACCACTGGACTACGTGAAGTCCCTGGTTAGTTTGACTAATTATTTTTAGTTAAATGATTTTATGAATTAAGAGTATGTTGATTTTGGGATATCTATGGAAATTTATTAACCTATCATGGAGTATATGTGATTAGGTTAATTACTTTTCAATACGAGACTTTAGGAGCAACTGATGTTTTTTGGAGATAAATGTTACGATTTAACTTGGAAGACTATGTGACTAAATCCTTCAAATATTTGGGATTCAATCTTAGTTTGGTTTACTTTGAGGAATTTTATGGACAAATTGTTTATCGAATGGTCCACGTTGAACTTTGGGTTTTGTTGGACAGATTTTGGAGATTAAGAATAGATTTTCTTTTTATAAAGGCTTATCCTTTTCTAGATTATCTGATCTTGTACTATCCTTTTTGGTTTTGGTTTTGGTTAGAGTCTAAAGACATGGGAAGTGTATAGTTCTCTTTTTTAGATTATGTGATTCTCAAGAAATTGATTATAGTACTCTTAATGAGAACAAGTCTTCCTAAATACCCATCTTTTGGAGAAAATATGACTTTGATTAAGGAATCTATTAAAAGTTGAAAGTCTACATGACAAGTAAGTATGTTTAATTATGATTTAGTTAAGCTCAAAAATAAATTCCTCCATGAAAAGTAACTTAAAACAAAAATGTTTTCTGTTAACTTTTCCTACGGGGGAATCGAATACCGTTTAACCCATCACATGTTTGTGATTTTCTTTTGGTTAACTTTCTCCTAGACATGTTTACTATCACTCTCCATCAGAACATGACCCTTTGTTTTTACCTCTATGTCCATATTTTCATACTTGGAATCCTAGTATGGGTTAACTCGAGTGACCTTTGTACTTTCCTTTCTTTCTTTTAATGTGATAGTTTAATTTACTCCTTTTCCGATGTGGGGATTTCAATGAAGTATCCACGCCCAATTTTAAAATTGTGAGGACGCAATTCCCAAAAGGGGTGAAGGATGTAACACCCCAGTTAAATAGAGAGTATGACAGTTTCACATTTATCCATATTTGTGAATAAAATATTAATATAACTTTAAAGGGGACGCTATGATCGATGGCGTACCCAACACGCAACAACGAGTTTCTTGGGAATCTTAAGTTGCACTCTAATAATAAAATAATATTATTATAAATGGTAGTTAATGCCTAGCCATTGTAATGGTGGGAATGAACAGAACTAACTACAAAATTATTATATTTGTTGGTCAAATATTTTTACTCTTTACAATAAATGTTAGAGGATTAAAAATGCAAATGAATCCAATTTTAAGCGTAGACAGTCTAATATTCTTTAAAAAGTAGATTAACCGCCTTTTGATGGCAAACCTCTTTTAAATCCACTTTTTGGGAATTTTATGTGTTATATTTGAAAAAATAAAATTCTTCTTTATAATTGGCACATCAAAATTTACTTTGTGTAAATTTTTGGTATTTTTTCTGATAAAGTTCACATTTTTTAATGAATAGTGAAAAATGTTGTATTTTAATTCAAAACCTCTTTTTAATCTAATTTATTTATATGACAAGATTATGTTTCTAATTTGTTTTAAAGTTTAAATAGAATATATTTTTACCATTTAATCCAATGGTGGTTATTTTATTTAATACCACTTTAAGGTTGGACATAAACGAGTGTCAATCTTTTGAAAGATATTATTTCTTAAAAACACGCTATTTGTTTTAACAGCGGGGTTTAATTATAAAATTAATTAATGAAAATTATATTTTTTGAATTTGGTAAAATAGACATCATTTTTTAATTCGGAAAATCAAATATAGTTTAGGGTGATTTTTTGATATTTTTCTGAAAAACTTCAATTTTTTTGATGAATAGTGAAACCACAAAGTGGTGGTTACAAAATTTGAATTTTCATTTAAATGGGACTTTACCACTTCTATGATTTGAATTTCAAAAAACAAATTTAAATTATTTTAATTGTTAAGTAAAATGTGGTTCAATGGGATGAAAATAATTTTTGATGAAAAGTAACTTTTATGTTTTATTAATCGCAATTAAAGGTAATTAGTGTGATTTAAGTTAAAAATGATTTTATAACAAAATTGAAATATCTTGACACATGTCCCAACCCTATTGGATGAGTTATGTCTGACCAAGAAAACCCATGGGTCGATTTTTGGTACCCCCTGGAGCCACATGGGTTTGATAATGACATTTATGCCTTTTATTTAATGTTAAAATAAAAATGTCACAAACATGATTTGTTTTTACTAAAACTATTTTTACATGTGGTTATACAAGTCAAAATTTTAACTATAAATAGTAATTGGAAATCTAAAAAGATTTCCTACATCATAGTATTTTTTTTGTAATTTTTAGACATTAAATAAATTATATTTTTTATGACATCATGATGATGTAGCGATGACCTCCTTATTTAACGATTTAAATAAAATGGAAAGATAATGCAGAATATAGGAACTACACATGTCAAAAACCTATTTTATGGGTGGATTTAGAACCCTTATCACCTTTTCCTCGAAACACATCAATGTGGGACCATTAAAATCCGAAAACCATTTGAAAATAAAGTAACATTTTATACTTTACCAAGAGTGCCCCTCCTCTCCTCTTATAAAAGGCCCCCACCTCTACCAACTTACCCACACCTCTCAAGCCTTTGGTTCGGCCAATATCTGATAATTTTTTCTCTCCACCTCCCTCTCCTAATCCTAGAAGCCTTAACTTAGGATTTAAGCTCTTCAAGAAACCCTATTGGTTCAAACGGAAGGGAGTTACCTGATTTTAAGTTAACGTCTTCACTTGTGCTCTTTTGTTTTATTTTTCTTCTCCAACCCCCTAAACTATTTTAATTCATTCCTTTTGTAACAACTCCAGTGTCTTAAATATACTAGTATTTAGTTATAATAAGGATTCGAGTTACACTTACACACACCATCATCTAATGGTTAAAGAACTTACTGTTTCTGTGGATGGTGAATTTCTGCCTCACGAAACGATGATTGATCAACACTCATATAAAACCTTCAAATGTGGCCATTAAGATTTCACTATGTTTATATATGATATATAATATTTTTATGTTTTACTTAAGATTTTGTATTTTTCATTTGTGGCATACCTTTATGGCTTCCATTATGGGTATACGCGATATCATCATTTTAGGAAGTGCGGACTACCGCCCCCTAAAAGTGATTTGATTCGTTAATGCCATATATGGGACGTATAAAGGATGGATTTAGATTTATTATATATGATTTTATACTGGAATTATAATATAACTTTATATCATTATTGTTTTCTTTCCATTAAAGTATGAGATAGAAATGAAAGTAGTGTTCATGCGTATGTACGGCTTACCGTCTCAATTAACGGTGCATTTCATTTCTTATCCTCAAATGTAATGTACTATTATAAGTACATATAATGGATATATATGATGTATGATACATCTAATGGGTGAATATAATTCTGGAATTAAAAATATACACATCTATCATTTAGTTTTAATTCCATTAATATGACATAGAAATGAAAGTAGCGTTCATTCGTACGTACGACTTACCTTCTCCATGAACGGTGCATTTCATTTCTTACCTCTAAATGATTATGTAATATTATAAATACATGTATATTCTGGATATATATGATATATATGATATCCAAATCAGTAAGGTCATTCTGGATATAATGAACCTTTGACCACATGAACAACATGTAATTGTAAGAAGTCCACTTTTGACTTAAGAACCAAATATTGACAAAACAAACATTATTAACTTAGATGATTACATAATGTTTATAACATATCAATAATTGATATAAAAGGAAAAATGAACTTTAAAAAGTTTCTTAAGCAAGTAGAAATTAACTCATGTTTATTATTCAGGACGTTAAAGAACAATCGAGTCAAGTCGGACACGACCTAAGGGATCCTACTCCTCTCTTTCTTTTTAAGTACGCTCTTTTATGTCATTCCTTTTAAAGATCATATTTCTTGTTATTGGGATGTTATTTTATATTACTCTTACTTTAATTTTTATGTTCATATGATGAGAGATCATATTCTCTCTCATCAATCCATTTTGGAAGTATTGAGTGGCGCCGTTAGGCTGCCGAATTTTCGTATGTAATTTCTTTTAAGAGCATGTTTATTATGTTTGGGGATGTTATTTTATATTCCTCATACTTTAATTTTTATGTTCATATTATGGGATACCCTATTTTATCCCATAAATCCATTCATGGAAGTTTTAAGTGGATTCATTAGGCTGCCAAGTTTTCGTAAGGGATTTTTCATCTCACTTTTATTCTCGTGACATTTATGCTACATTTGCCACAATTTCCTTTTAGTGGTGTATGTACTGCCCATTATTTTACTAATTGTGTAATATAATTTCATTTATGAGTATTTACATCAATGTTGTATTGTCTTTATTTCACAGGGTCTATGTTTCGAAATTTACCCAAGTCGGTAAGGGAACCTTTCACCATCCTCTTTTTAAAAGACATATTTTGTTATGTCTTTTAATTCACATACTATTATGTTGGGATATGTTCTTCTATATCCTTATTGAGTTAAATTTTATTTCCATGTTATTAGATACCCTTTTTATCTCTCATCAACTCATTTTCTAAATTTTTTAGTGACGCCATTAGGCTGTCAAATTTTTGCAAGTGAACTTCTTTACCCAAATTTGATTCTATGGGATAAACTTATACTCCTTGAATATGTCGTTCTATGAATATGTGTGAATAAACTCTGATTATTTTACACTTAATATCCACTTATATTTGGTGTATTCGTTTGTCGCACATAATTATGCAATTGATTTATCCGTAAACCAAGGATACCATCTTTGTAATGGACTTCGTCTCAATATCCTTTCATTGAGGCATATTTCATTTTATACACAACTTTCTTTTATACGGATTATAAACCCCTTTGACTTTTACTTTTATACAAAAGGAATCTTTTTCTACAAAACGTTTTACTAAACGAAAAAAAGGAATGTTTCTTTTAATGTATGCGGTGACAACGACCTTTTCTGCCGCCGCGAGTATTATTTGATCTTTGGCTTCCTCAACAAGCCGTAATGTTTTTAAAATAAAATAAATACCATATACTCTTTTATGTATTTTGGTATTGAAAATGGTTTTGATAAATGATTCTATTATGTCAATATATTTATATGGTATATTGTGATTGAAATGTGGAAATGTTATCATTCCTTTATATTGGTTTTATGTGTTATAATTTTATAATGGAACTTGGACATATTACGGGTGGTTACGTGATAAACCATATGACGGGTGGTGCCGTGAATACCAGGACTGGTTGTTACGTTATAACATCCAATTCATTGGGTATAGAAGTCAGCCATATGGCTATTCCATTATGTATGTATGGAAGTTGGCCGTATGGCTATTCCATTAAGTGATATGTGTGGAAGTCGACCGTATGGTTATTCCACTTAATAATGTTTATGTCCTAAGTTACATTTATATGTTATGTGTTCTTTATATGGGTTTTATGATAATATTTTGATTAAAAAATGGTATGTAATGATATTTTATTCAGTGAAGAGTTTTTACTACTTCATAAAGGTGAAGATATTACTTTGATAAAGTATACATGGTTTACTTGTTGTTTTAAGAACTAATAGTTTTCATTCTTTGTGTATCCCTTACTGAGCTTTTTATGCTCACCCCCAAGTATTTTTGAAATGATTTTTTCATAGGACTTAATGTGGAATTGGGTCAAAGATTGGATCAAGGGAATGTCATGCTATCTAAAACATGGAACTAGACATGTTTCTTTTTAAGTGTTTTTATTTTATGGAAACGTAGTAGAAGTTTCTACTTTGTAATCTTTTGAGATGTAATAGTTATTATCTAATTCTCTAGAACTGTAAACCTGAAAAGATCCTCAATGTGACTTATTCATTTAATTCAATATTAAGTAAGGTTTAAGGCCGAGGCCTTATATTTATTTTCTTATATAAGGATTTATAATCCAATAATTACTCAGGGTGATTATAATTATAAGACATATTCACTTCAGGAAGAATTCAGAGAAGTCCAAAGAAGTTCATGAGTGATGATACCATAAAGGAGAAGTGGTTCGTGAAGGAGGATTCTGCAAAGGATAAGAGGATTTCAAGGGAGTATTCTTGGGACAGAGAAGAGTTATATGTAGATAGTACATAGAAAGGGTTTTTTCAGGCACTATAGCACTAAAAGAAAAAGTATCTGCATAGTTGAGGTAGTCTATGGGGAATTTACCACCAATGAAAAAGGGAATTTCTAAGGAATAATTGGTTGTCTATGAAGAACTCCCACTATGTGGTGAAAATTAGTTCATGGATAAAGAAATTAATTTTGATAAGGAACCAAAATAGTACATTAAAATAATTTTCACAAACTAAAAGTTCAAAAAATTATATTTCTTCTATGGGTGAAAAAGGGACTTCAATATAGCATCTACCTGCAGTTAAGGATGTATATATTCATAAAAATAAAGGGAACTACAAGTCTATTAATAGTGAGTGTATCCTTTATGAGTGTAGCGAGAAAAGGAAGAGAAATATAGTGATCCTTTCCACCAGTAGTGATCTAGTGAATGAAACACTGGGAGTGACCATTGGAAAATTGTAAGCTAACCCGAATCCTTCTAAAGGAAGTGAGAATGGTAATATAAGTGAAAATAGATCTGAGGGGTTGTTATTTTAATTTTTCATACCTTGACTCAACCCCATCCCTATCATGGTATTTAACTAAATTGGGATAATAGTGATCAAGATTGGGAAATAATTTTCAATGTATTAAAGCTTTGAAAGGAAGTAAGGTAAGAAAAGTAATGAAATGAAAAAAAAATTATATGTAGATGAATGGAATGAAGGGGTTTCCCACATGTGATAATTTTGGAAAGAAAATCCATGGTAATTTTTTGAAGGGAATAGGAGTTTACAAAATGTTTATATCAAAAGTCAATGTGGAACACAAACAAATTGATAATAACTAGTCCTTTTATTTATAGTTATAAAATTGTAATGATATGGGGAACCACGAAAAGGAATTCCCCAAGAATCAAGGGAATATACATTAGATGAAGCTAAAGGATCATGGAAAATCTTATGTCATTACTAAAGATGAAGTTGAATAAATAATGTTATTTTTTGGGTTCATGATTTATTTTATAGGAGTATTTTATCTATAATATTCTACAAATATGAATCATAAAACATATAAGGATTGAAATGTATTATTTTTTCTATAAGGATTAGAATACATATGTTGATTGGTACTAATGATTAGAAATGTGATATAGTGTAATGTTGATATTTTGGGAAAACAGATGTCTAATAAATGATAATAGTAAATATATTCCCATTATTTTTCTAATAATGACAAATATATGACTATGGGATAGTATTTGTGACCATAAAATTGGATAAGTGATTTAATGGTTTATATTGTCTTTACTAGAGTTCACTAACTACAACTTTTAGAAGCATACTTGTTTTTACAAAGTATTTATGGTTATCATGGTAGTAAAATATTTGGGTAGTGACATTAATAGCTACATAATGATATTTGGTGAAAATAATTTTATGTAGATTTTTTAAATTTAGTGAATTCCCTTAAAAAATATGGACATTTAATTTTGACCATCATATTTTTGAATTGTATAAAGTTAAATATTTATGGAATTTATTAGGTTCAAATTTTGGTTTAATTGGACAAATGAAGGTAATAGTTTTGGTCGTGGATTATATATAGAGATAGAAAGAAGGTTTATTAATTAATTTATTCAGATAACAATGTATTTGATTTTATTTCAAGTGTATCATATAGAAATTTTATGATTGGATATTCATTTCTTGGGGTAATTGATGATGTAAAAATTTAACTAAGCACATTAAAAGGATGAAATGGTTATTATAATACTAAAATATTTCATGTAAATATATTATCTTATGATCTCTATCAAGATAGTATAATACATCCACAACTCCATGAAAAGAACATTGAATGAAAATGTTTTCCAGGATCCGTAATTTTCAATGAATCAAATGTCCTTTTAACTCATCCAATAATTATTTCTTTTTTGTCATTAAATTTATGATAACATATATGTTAAATCAATAAATGATCTATATCACATTATATCTATCCCCGTTCATTAATATTTTTCTCCATTTCCATATCTTCACATTCTAGAAAAGTTCTTCTCCTAGGAAACCAATTATGTGTTATTACACATGAACGTCATAATTTAATTCCTTTCATATCAATGGAATGTTTTATTAAACCTATTTTTTATTATGGTGTTTGAAGAATTTTATTTTCATTTTTCAACCCTTTGACTACCATGATATTGTTTAAATTGTGAGGATGTATCATAATTAATGGGGGTAGATTGTAACACCCCATGATTTTAGAAGAGAAAAACAATATTTTAAAGTCTATATGAAACACATTACAAAGAATAAAAGATAATGTAACACCCCAAGACTATACTATATTTCTTTAGAAATAATTTCAATGAATTCTATAAAATAAAATGAATGCAACACTAGGTTTGAACAAAACACGGTACTCTTAAAATATTATTATTTAAACATGAGAAATATAAAAAAGAAATTAAGTTGACATGTATGAATAGTAGTGATGAAATTATGAGAATTATTGGTTTTACTCGTGTATTAAATATATTAAATTTATATATATTGATTAGAGGTCAAATTAGAATAATTATAAATAAAAATAGATGTTTTATGAAAATTTTTAGTTTTTCTAAAACGTGTTTGTCATTCAATACACAAATAATTTAATTTTTTACATGTTTTAGAAAATGTATTTAAATAAATATATTCTATAAATATAATTTTTTACATTATCCATGGGTTAATGTTTGAGAATTTTATGAAGAGATTTAATATTTTTATGAATAGTGAAAACAATGATTTCTATTGAAATTTACCATTTAATTTTAATTATTTAAGAAGTTAAATTTTATTTTAAATACATTTTAAGTAGGAATTTATGAAAATATATTAAATAATGAATATTCCAGGTAATTGGAAGCAATTTAATATTGAATTCTGATATTAAATCATTTTAATGATTTGAAATTTATTCTTCAAAAAACCCATTGTTTAATGAACATAAATGTTAAATTTATATATTATTCTACAAATTATTTGAGTTGATTTTTGTAAAATGGATTAAATATTTGGGATAGGAAAAATAAATATTATTTAAAAATATATTTAATTTTCCAAAAAAATAGTAAAAATAATAAGAAATTTATTAACACGGTTAAGGTTAGATCAATGTTTTGTGCTTTAAATAAATCTGTGTTTAAATAAATTTTCATAAAAATTTAATTTTGGATTGATAAATTGGATTTAATATTTATTAGCATTGGGTATAAGTCATCAAATAAGTATAATTTTATTTTAGAATTAATGGATAAATTACCAAGGATAAAAACTCCAGTAACCGTTGTGAAAACTAAAATGGTAAATTGATGTATACTTTAATTTTTAGGAGTAAACATTTAAAAACATGTATTTTTTTAATGTTTTTGATGTATTATATCGTTACTGAAATAAATAATTTATAAATTATCAAGGAAAATATTATGAGATTGATTTCTTATTATTGAATAGTTTTGGGTATTGGAAAAATCCCAATCCGCCTCAATTATAAAAGGGAACTCACCCCCTAACTTCTTCAGATATATCATTCCTTTTAGATCTAAAAACATGGAAAACCCCTATAAAAAATAATTATAAACATTATATAGATTTTGGGATTACTAGGATAATGACCCAATGGTCATTAAGATGATATCTAAAGGATGTATCTCTATGAGAATTTAATTTCCTATACTAAGTTAATTTTTTTCATTCTTCTTTTATAACTATAAATTACGTATTACCACGTAAAATATAATAATACATGTATCGACCATATAATGAGATGTTATTATCTTTATAGAACAATATTTATCCATCTCCCCTTCTATTAAATGTGAAATGAAATCATCAATTGTGTGTACGGCAGACTACCACCACACGAACATATGTAACTCATTTTCCATCATCAATTCTCACAATAACATATATTGATGTATTTAATGAGTATATATTATTTGTTATATAATTGTATTTAGGTATTTATGGTGTCACATATTCATTATTACTTTCCATTCCATTTAAAATATGACAATATTGCTCGTGTCTATTTTAGACTATCCCCTTCTGAATTGATGTGTGTATTCTTTCAGTTATGATTTACAAGGAATGAAATAAGGAAAATTTTAATGAATATATATGATATATATTCCATGATAAAAATTCTGGTAAATTAATATTTCCTAAAAATCCTTAATCTTTTTCCATGTAAGGGAATGATATCATCAACTGTATGTACGTATGACCCTTCAACTCCATGAAGTGATGTGATTCATTTTCTGCCAACAATTTCCAAGAATTGGTATAAAGATGTATATAATAAAAAATATTTATAATATTATAATAATTCCATTTTTGATGGAATAATATCCTATCTACATGAACCTGGACATTCATGAGAAAGTATTCATAAGAAAACAAGGCAATTAACATCAAAAAGAAGAAAAAACGGAAATAGTATTAACAAAGTGGAGGTAAAATATTAAAATATGATAATATTTGGTTTGATATATATGATTATTCTTATTTAATAGATGTATAATAGAATTATATTTATTATATAGGAGGTTCAACCACATGATAAGAGACTCGGCCAAGAGTTAAGCATTTCTCATCTCACTTTTACTTCAATGAGAATATGACATATTCCACACATATTTATTTTGAGTGGAATATATAATTACGCTATGATATTTTATATTATGAATATATTTATACTCAGGGTATTTAATGTCTCATTTTATGATTATTTATTTTATTTGGCTTACTATTTAGAAGATTGCAATGTAGTAAGGGTGTATATCTGAATCACATCATTATTCAGGGCCATTTATATTTATGTATCCTTTTGGAAAAATATTTCTTATTTTTATCTAGAAAAGAATATATTTTCATCTACTATGGTTACTCATGAATTTTTCATGAAATAGTATAATGTTTCCACTCTCTGGTAAAAAATTGTTTGAGAAAATATATTTGAAAAATTCCAACTTCATTTCTCTCATTGGTTGAAAATAATTTTTTTTTATAAACCATGTTTTCAAAAACATTTTTAACATTTTAAAAAAGAATTATTAATGAATTTTGTATCCATTTTTATCATTATATCATCTTTTTTAATGTAATATTTATGTAATTTTCCAAAAAAAATTATGTCTTCCTTTTATGAAAAAATTATAATGGAATCGTTGACTTAACATGTATGATATAAATAGAATATTATGCCAACACAAAAACATGAATTTTTAATTGAAACATTATATTTTTAAAGTATTATTTTAAAAAAATTCAAATTATTTTGAAAACCATTCTTATTAAAAGTATATTTTTTTCAAATCGAATATGTTGTTTTCCTCATAATTGTTTTTAATGACATTCTTATAATGTTATTATTCATCAACAACATAATACCATTATTGAATATGTGATCCACTAGTGATTAGTTATTTGGAAGTCATTCTTATCCATTTTAGGGATGGGTTATGATTACTTTGACTGAGGATGTTAATTATTTTTACCATTCACCATATTACTCTAGATGGTTTATGAAAATTTATTTGATTGTGGTGTTTGTTAACATTTTGTATGTTAGTTTCCAAAATGAATGTTTATAATGATTATGTTTCACCCATTTAATATTAGTAACTAATTATAATTAGTATTCTATTTGTGGTGACGGATAATATATTCACCCTTAATGGATTGACATTTCCCACGAGGTATAACAGTTTCCTAAATTAAATATTTTTTACCCACTGTTTCAAAGTTTCTTCTGAAAGTTATTTCAAGTATGTTTTATATGTCCATAATTTTTAATTCCCACTTCATGAGATCAGTTATTAAAATTGATGTTTTAAATTGATTATTTATAATATCAATGGATAATTTAATAGTTCATGTGATTATTTAATTATATTTATTTAATAATACTTTATACCATAAATATTAATCACATTCTATTGTTTAAATTTTATGTGCTTTTATTATTTTACTTAGAATATTTATTATGATTATTTATTCAGGTTATCTCCCACATTTTTATTACCCTTACTAATAATCAAAGATCACACTTTTTTATTTTTCATAGTATACTAGGAAGTTTTTTATTATTAATATAAAGGAATATTATAAAGGGAATAATGGCGTTATGAAAGAAAATAATCTTTGAACATTATGTTTTTCATTGTATGTGAAGCTTCTGTTTTAATCATGTTTACCATGAAAAAAATCAATTTGACCCTTTGAGATGTGAGTCATTTTATATAGTAAAAATGTAATAAAGTAATCATCAACTCTAGGCTAATGGAATAGAGTTCATTATATATTGTATCATACCACACCATAGTAACAAAAAGAAATAGTGAAAGTAACTGATATAGTGATGTCCATGAATGAATAATGGTTATATCTCTATAAATAGTTTGTTTCCTGGATCCAAAGAAAATTTATTTATAAATTAAAGGTTTTTTTATAACTATTGATCAAAGAGGATTTATTTATTTCAAGAGGAACTTATTGATTAAATTGAATTTAATATGAAACCTAGAATGATCTAAAAATTATATAGGAATGATTTTTTATCCCAAAACATAGATTAATGTGATATGATAAAGAAATTATTAGAAAAAATACACAATACTCCAAGAGAAGAGAGATACTTGGATCATTTAACTATATATTTTTATCTCAAATGGAACATAAAACTGGAAATGTATTTTTTTAGGTATGCTAAAAAAAATTATGTATGAATAATAAGGGGTTCCGAAAGTCAATCATTCTATAATTTCAGGATACTATAAAATGGTGAGTCACCATTTATGATGTATTTCATCATCATACATTTGAAGAGAGTAAGATTATAAAAAAAAGTAGGGAACATTTATTTGGTAGGAAAAATAGTGAGTCATTGAAATAGTTTTTTATGGATAGTTAATCATGAGGGTCACATTTATTTTTATATTTTGTAAACACAGTTGAAGTTGTGTACAAAGAGTCGCATGTTCAATTGTACACTACCGATTAAAATCACCATAGATTATCCTAATTATAGTGAACTAAATAAATTTTCTTATCTAAAATTTTCTTTTTTCATCACTACTTTGTTATAGAGAGGTTTATAAGAGAATTTTTCTATTAATGAAATAAAAATGTAATGATAAATGTATAATAATTTATTTAGTATAGGTATAGGGATTTATAGGCTACCAAAACAAACACACAACTAGGAAACCAATGTGGTCAAGCCTCAACCAACACTACAATGAATGATAACAACCTATGAGATAATTTTATTAAAATTAAAGGACTAAAGGACAAGTGACCATAAAATATAGGTTTCATGATGAAAAAAAATAATTTAAGGCAGAATACATGGCTTCCCCCTTTAACACCCCAAGATTTCATAGCGTGTTATTTCTTCAAAATAATTCAATAACTTGCACTACAGGCAAGACCGTGTTCAAGCACACCATGACTTACCAAACAAGCTGTTAAAAAGAGGTTATGAATAGTATTAACTACATTTTAAACTTTATATAATCCTTATAATTTTAGAATCCATATTATGAGTTTCTTAGACATAATGTAAGAACAAATTCATTTTCAGTATTGCACTTTTACCAACTTTTAATAGTGAACCCTTTTTAAATCTAATACTTTAAACTTTTATATATTCAATTTGACTAAATAAATTTACTTTTTAGAATGGGGACATCAACAATTTACTATGAAACATCCCAAGCTTCCATGGTACGATTTCCCTTGAATAATATAGTAGTGTGTGTTGTACGCAACTTCGAGTTCTAACACACACCACAACCAATCAATCTAACCGTTATGAATAGTAATACATAATTTTTGAAATTTTATTAATTTTATCTCTCAAAATGGACTTCATTTTTGTATTCCGAGTAACGAATTTAGACTAAGGTGAAATTTTGGAACTTTTCGGATAAAATTTATATTTTGATGAATAGTGAAAATTACTAAATTTAAATTAAAAAAAACATTTTTAATCGAAATAATTTATATTGATAAATTATAAATTTGAGTGGTTATAAAGTATATTTAGAATATATTTTTACCATTTAATACAATTTTGGTCATTGTACATAATTTCACAATTAAACCGGACATAAACAAGTGTCAATCTTTTGATAGTTATTATATCTTAAAAACACGCTATTTGTTTTGACGACGGAAGTTAATTTTTAAATTAATTAATGCAACTGATATGTTTTTAATTTGATAAAATAGACATCATTTTTGAATATATAATATCAAATATAGCTTAGCCCTAATTTTTGGTATTTTTTGGAAACTTTCACTTTTTGAAGAATAGTGAAACCACTAAGTGATAGTTAAAAAATGAATTTTTTATAAAACCTAATTTTACCGCTTCTGTGAGTGGAATTTCGAAAATCTGAAAGACACGGTTAATATCATGGAGTAAAATGTGGTTCAATGAGATTAAAATAATTTTTGGTGAATAGTAACTTTTTACTTTTATTTACCACGGTTAAAAGTGAATAGGGTAATTAAGGGGAAAAATGATATAATATTACCCTAACACATGTCCTAATTCTATTGGACAAGTGTACCTTGACCAAAAACAACCTTATGAGTAAATTATTATCATTTATGTCCACTTGTATTAGATTAGGACATTTATTGTCATTTAATTTAAAGAAGAGTTAAAAGAGTTAAAATCAATGTTTATTTACTAAAACATTTTTAATATAGGGTTATATATAAGATAAATTCGATTGTAAATATTCATTAGAAAGCTAAAAATATTTCATACATAATGGTATTTTATTTATAATTTTTAGTCATTAAATAATTTAATTTATTTCTGACACAATGGTGATGCAGTAATTACCTAATTAATGAAAAATTAGAATAATTGATATTATAAATACCCAAATAAATGAAATTTGAGACTTTTTATAAATACCAATAATTTTATAGGTTAATATGACATTTTAGTATTGATTTAATTAACGTTTTTTTGAAGTAATAATTATGTTATCATTTTTACAAAAATCAGTTATTGAATAGTGTCAAAATTGACATAAAAGAGTTTTTAAAACAAATATTATATTATTAATTGATATTAAATTCCTTAAAATCTAAGGTACGTCCAAGAGACTTATATCATGATAGTTTTATCATTAATGGAACACATGGGGGTCTCATGGATGTATATAGTAAGTTTATTAACCATATAATATAAAAATACAAAGAGATATTAAAAAAGTGAAACTAATTAACTAAGAGTTAATACTTAAAGATAAGGTTAATATAATAACCCAAACCTGTCTAAATTCTATTGGTTGAGTGGTTTTAGACTCATCCCCACCTTAAAAGTTAAATAATCTAATTTGGAGCCATTATAAACCGAATATTAATTTATTATAAAATAATATTTCTAGTTTTTCCAATGGTGCCCCTCACCCCTCTTATAAAAGGGAACTCCCCCTTCTCATTAATTCACACCTTCAAAGCCTTTTGGTTCTGCCAACCCCTACGAAAATACTCTATGAACTTCCCTAACTACATCCTAGAGGCCTTAGTTTGATCATAAATCCAACATAAGGATCCCTTTTGATCAAATCAAAAGGAAGAACCCGAAGAAGAGGTAATGTTTTCACCAACCTTTTTCAAATTCATTTCTTCTTCAACTTCTTCTTTCATTGTTATTATCATTCTAAAATATTTAATCCAATATATACTAGATAATATAATATTATTATAAATATGGTACAACCTTATTCATTATTCTATCAATCCTTTGAATGACATGTCACCATACGTGCGTACGTACGGTTTTCCGTCTCCACGTCGTGGTGTAATTGTTATTCAATATAATATTATTTGGATGTGTATAATAATGGTGTTTAATTCATGTAAATAATAAATATAACATGATAATTATTCTGTATATAATATATCCCATCCAATTAAATATTATTTTTATATCAAAAGAATGATATTGTCTCTCGTGCATACGTACGGACTACCGTCTCCACGAACACGATGATATTCCTTCTCCATCGTATCCATTCAATTATAATTGTCATTTGATGATTTTAAAATAATGTTTATGGACTTGATATCAATATTGATATGAATAATATACAACCTATCCTTGAAAAACATGTCTTACGTAACAAAACATATAAAAGAAAACGAGTAAGTTAACACCCGAAACAACGATAATACTAAGATATTATTAACAAAACAATGTTAAAAGATCATATATGATAACATAATAATGTATATGATTATTATATAATTTAATAACAATTATTTCACCATTATACAGGATGTTAAACTACACCCAACCAAGGAAAAGTACAAGGTAAGGGTTATTTCACAATCTCTTCATTATCCAAGGTTGTTTATACATAATTATCTACTGGGACCTCTTTATCATCCAAATCAATGTTTCTTGAAAGTGTATTTCAAATAATTCTTACTATTTTACAGAATATGGTTTAAAGTCATTTATACCCTTTTCATACTTTTTATAAGAAGTTTATAATGTAATATTTCTGTCGTTTTCCAAACAATGTCCTTTTTAACCATTTCGACAGAATTATGTTAAGAATGTTTTTTTAACTTATATGGGGAGTGTGGCTATTTTAAACCATTATAAAATTATCAAAGAATACCTTACAATATTATAAGGATATTTTCAAAGTAAATGTTTTCTTTTATAATTATGTGACTTTTAAATGATTTCTAAATGAATATTTTAAGAATTTCTGAAAGGTACTCTTTATCAAAATCAGAATTTTAAAATGTTTTAAAGATTTGTCTTTCTAAATATTTTAATTAATTTCCATGTTTTCAAAATGATTTTAAGGATTTTATTTATATGTACATGAAAGTTTTGAAATGATATTTATTTTCAAATTTTTCAAAGTTGTATGGGACACTTTGATTTAAAAATCTATTTTAAATTACTTCCTTAGTAAATGTGTTACTTTTAAATGATTTCAAAAAAAGAGATATTTCTCTCAAATAGTTTTGATTTCATCTATGTCAACATCCTTTGATGTATTTTAAGTTTATTTGATGTTGATTTATAATGATACAAAACTTCCATATTGTTTTGATGTTTTTGTGATGTGTTTGACTATGGATGTGTTATTCTTATACCATTTGTGGTTTATGGATGAAGTATTTGCATTTCATATGCTAGTTTTAATACGAATGTTTATGTTATTTTTGAACCTTTTCATATGGGATTGCATTGGACTTAATATGTGATTGGTGGAGCCCGCTATAGATCATCGATGCATCGGTAGGTCTCATGAGACAAACTAGTGTCTTGGCACAAGGCCTTGACAAAATCATATTTGTAGTCTTGGCACGAGGCCTTGTCTATGTGGTTATGATATTCTGGCATTATGCATTCCATCATTATAAAAGTGGTTATTGATATTGCATGTGATTATTCGATTAGTAGAATATCCATGTGAATAAGAAAATGGAATTATTTCATTTTATTTTTTCCATACTATGTTGAAGCTGAAGTTTAAAAGGATTTTTTTAGTTATACATTGCCTTAAATGTTTATTCATATTTATGAATGTTTCCGCTATATTTTTATCCTTACTGGGCATTTGAGCTCACCCATTTTCTATATTTTATTTTTCCCAGGATGTGAAGAAGTAAATTATGAATGACCTGTAGGGATAGTATGAGGGGATAAGAGTGTGGACTATGGAGACTATGTTTCTGTATTTTTCATTTCCATGATGTAATGTAAAACATTATGAATATATCTAGTGTATCAAAGGCTACTAAACTAATAGGTCTTTCGGGACTTGATCTTTCTTGTGATCATGCCAATGTTATGTAATAATGCACCGACTTTGGGTAACTGGGGTCGGGGCATTATAGTTGGTATCAGAGGAAGATTAGTACAAACCTTGGAAGATAGATTTAGATAAAATATGATTAGGGAAAATAGATCTAATATGGACTTTGAGGATTAGTATAGAAGAAATTCCTATAATTTTGGTATTGTAGAAATTTTGTGAGTTTTCTGAGCAATACATCCCTATCTGGATACGAGCTGGTAGAGGCGGCTCTGGCACAGATGTACCTAGGGGTAAATCCCGAAAACACCGCTTTGAGCTAGACTCGAACGGGAACTAGTGCACGACAATGGGCCTTACTGTACTATCGGTTACGACACTCCTGGGGGATATGCTTAGGATAATTCAGATTTTCTTTACAAACCATTATAAAGGGTTTATGAGTATATACTTCCTCAAAGAAGACATTTTTATGATTATGGATTATATCCATAACCTATTTAATTTATGTTATGTGTTTTTCAAGTTTGGGATTAGGTTTTGTTATTCATAAACTAATCTGGTGTATTTCATTTGAGTGTTGTATCAACAATGTACTTGTTATAATAATTATGGAGTATATAAGGATTGTACTGCAGTACTATTTCATTAAGGACTTGAGATTGTGTGGAACAATGAAAAGTGACTCAATAGCAGGTTAATGTTTTGGAAAATATATGGTTGAGAGAAAGATAAACCATAATATGGTTCTGATACCGAGGTAGTGATTTTATAATAATACATGATTGATTTGGATAAATTATATTGGATATTCTTGACTACCTTGAAAAAGATTAATGATTTGTATATTCCATCATTGTTGGGGTTTACAACATTTTTGGATTGAAGGAGTATATCTATTATTCATTAAGGAATAAGGGATCATGAATGTAATCAATAAGGTTTTATGGTAATTAAGGATGTTGCAGTGTTTTAAAAGAATACATGATGAAGGTGCTCATATGTTATTACGCGGAAAAAAGGATCTTCATTGTGTTTACCTTCCTTATAAATTTTGGACTTAATTATTTTGGATAGTTCTGGTTTGGTCTATTTTGGATTTCCATATAAAGGATAACACGGAGGTCGGGCGGTAACCCGTCGTGTCCGGCAAGGTCATGAGACTTGAACCCACACCCGAAGGGAGACAAGGGTGTATCACCCACCACTGACCCATGTGATGTCCTGGATTGAATAATGTCGTTTTTTAATTTTTCTTCAAGATGATTTATAAATTCAATTTTCTAACCCTATAAGAATAGGATAAATAGAATATTATTTTGAAGTTTTATTATCTTTTAGAGTTAATGATGAGTTTGTGGTAGAACATAGTTAAAGGATGAGACTCTACTTGTCAAGTATATATATTTTTCTTCTCTTATTCAATGAAGAAATTAGTTCTTATACTTTTTTGAAGGGATCTTAAAACAAAAAAAAATGTGTTATCCGAATACCATATGTTCTGCTGAACCGATGGTATTTTAAATCATCATAGATTGATGAATTTAAGGCCCTCAATTTTACACTTGTTTGTGATTGATGACCTCAATCACTACCTATAAATATTTATGTTTTTCCTCCAATTATATATCTCTAATTTTCACCAATGTTCTCGGAATAGATATCATAATTTGGTGGTGACCCTTACATTTCTCTTTTCCCCTTATTAAAACTAAATTTTATAAACCCAATTTTCGATGTGGGTTTTCCCACAATGATATTTTCTATATTCAACCTTTTATTTTCGAATAACAATTTCAAATTTCAAGGACACAATTTATTGAAGGAGGGGAGAATGTAACACCCCAAGATTGCATGTAACGCCCCGACCCCAGTTACCCAGAGTCGGTGCATTATTACATAAAATTGGCATGATCACAAGAAAGATCAAATCTCGAAAGACCGATTAGTTTAGTATCCTTGGAAACACTAGGTATATTCATAAGTCTTACATTGCATCATAAAAATGAAAACTACAACAACATATTTTCTTCATAGTTCACACTCATATCCCCACATACTATCCCTGAAGGTCATTCATAAATTACTTCTTCACATCCTGGGAAAAATAAAACATTGAAAGGGGTGAGCTCAAATGCCCAGTAAGGATAACAATATATAGGAAACATTCATAAATAAGAATTAACATTTAAGGCAGTGTATAACTAAAACAAAATCCTTTTAAACATGAACTTAAAAATAGTATGGAAAAAATGAAATAATACCATTTACTTATTCACATGGATATTATAAGAATAGAAAAATCACATGCAATATCAATAACCACTTTCATAATGATGGAATGCATAATGTCAGACTATTATAACCACATAGCCAATGCCTCATGCCAAGACTACAAATAAGATTTTGTCAAGGCCTTGTGCCAAGACACTAGTTTTTCTCATGAGACTTACCGATGCATCGAGGAGCTATAGCGGGCTCCACTCGTCACTTACTAAGTCCAATGAATTCCTCATATGAAAATTTTGAAACATAACATAAACATTCGTATTAAAACTAGCATACGAAATTTCAATACTTATCCACAAACAATGAATGGTGTAAAAATAGCACATCCACAGTCAATCATAAGTCATTCGATACAATATGGGAGATTGTATTGTATCAAATTAACCTCAATCAAGAATAATTATGGATATTGACATAGATGAAAATAATCATCAAAACTATTTGAGATAAATATCCCCCTTTTTCTTGAAATCATTTAAAAGTCAGACTATTTGTCAATATGACATTTAAAAATATATTTTTGAATCAAAGTGTCCCATACCACTTTGAAACTATTAAAAGGAGTTTTAATTTTAAAACATTAATTTCCATATAAATAAATCCTTAAAACCATTTTTAAAACATGGACATTAATGAGCAAGATTTAGAAGAATAAGTCATTAAAACATTTAAAAATGATATTTTAGTTAGAGTTTCTAACCAAAAAAGAGACACTTGAATACAAATAATGGAGGTAATCAAAAAAATTTAATATCATGAGAATAAAGGGATTCATGATATACTATTTCAAAGTACATTATATACACCATATAAAAGTGATTTGGTGTATAACAACAAAGAAGTCTCAATGGAATGTAAATTGGGATGAAATCTGTCATAAAGGTCGTATCCTCAGGTTAAGGATAAATCAAAGACATAATTTTGTGTGAAAAATATAAATACACTAAATATGATTGTATATTCAGTGTAAAACAATCATAGGACATTCACACATATTCTTGTAAAAACAATACCAATTGAATAGGATATTTAACTCACAAAAATAGAGATTGAGTTAAAAATTACCCTTATCAAGTTCATACCGATCACTTGAGAATTTATCAATGGAGTGATTATGTGTATCAAAAGTATATCCACATAAAGGGGAGTGGAAATTATGACATAAGAAAATTAATATTTATTCCACACATAATCTTGGAGTAAAATAATCAATGAACTACGCGTAAAGCCGAATGAGTGGAAATTAAAATTTCAAATTCCCTTATCGATTTGGTAACTTATGAAACATGCACCCATGAAAGAAGGATCATACAATGATGATGTAAATACCCATAAATTAAAGTATATTACACAATGAATACAATCATGGGAAGTACACACACCACATGTAATAAATAAGTGGTGATCAATGGCAATCTCACTGAATTAAAAGTTAGATAAGAAACCACATACCTTGTACTTTTCCTTGGTTGGGGTAGGTTAAACTCCTTTATAATTGTGAAATAATTGTTATTAAAATATACAAGAATCATATACATTAATATGATATCATATATGATCTTTTAACATTGATTTGTTAATAATATCTTAGTATTATCATTGTTTCGGGTGTTAACGTACTCATTTTATTTTATATTTTTTGTTACGTAATCTGTGTTTGTCATGTATAGGTTGTATATTAATCATATCCAGAATGAAATCAAGTCTTTATTTACTATTATTAATCATAAAATGATAATTATACTTGAATGGATACGATGGAGAATGAATCTCATCGCGTTCGTGGATACGGTAGTCCGTACGTACGCACGGGCGACAATATCATTCTTTTGATATTAAAATAATATATAATTGGATGGTATATCATATATACATAATAATTATCATGTTATATTTATTATTAACATGAATTACCCATAATTATGATACCCATCAAAATAATAATTTATTGAATGACAATTACACCACGATGTGGAGATAGTATGTCGTACGTACGCACGTATGGTGACATGTCATTCAAAGGATGGATAGAATACTGAATATGGTTGTACTATATTTATAATAATATAACAGTATATAGTAGATAATGGATTCATTAATTTATACTGGGAATCACAACGAAAGTAGAATTTGAAGAAGAAAATAATTTGAAAAAGGGTGGTAAAAACATTACCTCTTCTTCGGGTTCTTCCTTTTGATTTGATCAAAAGGGATCCTTAGGTTGGATTTCAGATCAAACTAACTCCACTAGGTTGTAGTGAGGGAATCTCATAAAGTATTTGGTCAGGGGGTGGCCGATCCAAAAGGCTTTGAAGGTGTGAAGTAATGAGAAGGGGGAGTGCCCTTTTATAAGATGGGCGAGGGCACCTTTGGAAAAGCTAAAAATATTATTTTATAATAAATTCATATTCGGTTTCTAATGCCTAAAAAGTAGATTATTTAAAGGTTAAGGCAGGGAAATATTGAGAACCACTCAACCAATAGAATTTAGACAGGTTTGGGTAATTATATTAACCTTATATTTAAGTATTAACTCTTAGTTAATTAGTTTCACTTTTACAATGTCTCTTTGTATTTTTATATTATATGGTTAATAAACATACTATATACATCCAAGAGACCCTCAAGTGGTCCATTAATAATACACCTATCATGATACAAGTATCTTAGCTGAACCTTAGATTTTTAGGAATTTAATATCAATTAATAATATAATATTTATTTTAAAAACTCTTTTATGTCAATTTTGACATTATTCAATAATTGATTTTTGTAAAACTCATAACAGAATTATTACTTAGAAAGAAGTTAATTAAATCATTCATAACATGTACTATTAACCTATAAAATTATTGTAATTCATAAAAAGTATCAAATTATATTTATTTGGGTATCTACAATATCAATCATTTTAAATTTTCACTATTATAGTAATTACTGCATCACCATTGTGTCATAAACAAATTAAAATATCTAATGTCTAAAATTTATAAATAAAATACCATTATGTAGGAAATAGTTTTATATTTCTAATGAATAATTATATTCGAAACTCCAACATATATAACCCTATGTAAAAATTGTTTTTCTAAAAGATATATGCTTGTGTCATTTTTGTATTCATTTTAACTTAATTAAAGTTAAGTTTCCCTATCACTTACAAGTGGCACCATGGGGTACCAAAATCGACCCAAATATACCCATGGTCGGAAAAGTATCATCCAATAAGGTTAGGACACATTTTTGGGTAATTTTGTATTATTATAATATTATTTTTTAACCCTTATTTAACGGATTTACCCTTTTAACCATGGTAAATAAAATATTTACCGAAGTAATTATTCAAAATGTCTAAAAATAAATGTTACCCATTTACAAAATTTGAAATTTTTTACTCCAAATATGGAATCCATTTTTCCAAATTCCAAACACAGAAGTGGAAGAAATTAATTTAAAAATAATTCTCATTATCAAAACAAAAAAGCTTGTTTTTAAGAGATAATAACTATCAAAAGATTGGCACTTGTTTATGTCTACATTAATTGTGAAATTATGTCCAATGAAAAAAATTGAATTAAATGGAAAAAATATATTCTAAATATACTTTAAAACAACTCAAATTTATAATTTTTCAATATTAATTATTTCGATTAAAAAATTTGTTTTTAATTAAAATCTAGTAATTTTCACTATTCATCAAAATATGAAAGTTATCCGAAAAGTACCAAAATTTCACCCTAAGCTAATTTTGATATTCTGAATCCATAAATGTGTCCATTTTGAGAGATAGAATTTATAGAATTTCAAAAAGTTGGTATTACTATTCATAACGGCTAGTTTGATTGGTTGTGGTGTGTTAGAATCTCAAAGTTGCGTACAATGCACGCCATTGCATTATTCAAAGGGAAACGTACCGTGGAAACATGGGATGTTTCATTGTAAATTTTTGACATCCCCATTATAAAAAGTAAATTTATTTAGTCAAATTGAATATATAAAAGTTTAAAATATTGGATTTAAAAAGGGTTCACTATTAAAAGTTTGTAAAAGTGCAATACTGAAAATGAATTGGTTCTTACATTATGTCTAAGAAACTCATAATATGGATTCTAAAATTATAAGTATTATATAATGTTTAAAATTTAGTTAATACTTTTCATAACCTCTTGAATGGCTTGTTTAGTAAGTCATGGTGCGCTTGAACTCGGTGTTGCGTGTAGTGCATGTTTTTGAATTATATTGAAGAAATAACACACTATGAAATCTTGGGGTGTTACATTCTCCCCTCCTTCAATAAATTGCATCCTCGCAATTTTAAATTGTTCTTCAAAAATAAAAGGTTGAATATAGAAAATATCTTTGTGGGAAAACCCACATCGGAAATTGGGTTAATAATAATTAGTCTTAATAAGAGGAAAAGTGAATTGAAAGGGTCACCACCAAATTATGATCTCTATTCGGAGAACATTGGTGGAAATTAGAGACATATAATTGGAGGAAAAACATAAATATTTATAGGTAGTGATTGAGGTCATCAATCAAAAATAAGTGTAAAACTGAGGGCCTTAAATTCATCAATCTATGATGATTTAAAATACCATCGGTTCAGCAAAACATATGGTACTTGGATAACACATTTTTGTGTTTTAATATCCCTTCGCTACAGTATAAGAATTAATTTCTTCATTGAATAAGAGAATAAGAAAAATATATACTTGATAAGTAGAGTCTCATCCTTTAACTAAGTTATACCACAAACTCATCTTTCACTCTAAAAGATAATAGAACTTAAAAATAATATTCTATTTATCCTATTTGTATAGGGTTGAAAAATGATTTCATAATTCATCTATAAGAACCATAAAAATGACATTATTCAATCCAGGACATCATGTGGGTAAGTGGTAGGTGATACACCCTTGTCTCCCTTCGGTTGTGGGTTCAAGTCTCACGGCCTTGCCGGACGTGACGGGTTGTCGCCCGACCTCTGGGTTGTCCTTTTATGGAAATCCAAAATAATCCAAACTAGAACTATCCAAAATACTTCACTCTAAAATTTATAAGGAAGGTAAACACAATGAAGATCCTTTTTCCGCGTAATAACATGTGAAAACCTTCATCATGTAATCTTTTAAAACACTACAACATATTGAATTACAATAAAACCATATTGATTACATTAATGATCCCTTATTCCTTAAAGAATAATATATATACTAGTTCAATCCAAAAATGTTGTAAACCCAAACAATAATAGAATATAAAAATCATTAATCAGTTTTAAGGTAGTCAAGAATATCCAATATAATTTATCCAAATCAATCATGTATTATTCTAAAATCACTACCTTAGTATCAGAACTATATTATGGTTTATCTTTCTCTCAACCATATATTTTCCAAAAATTTAACATGTTATTGAGTCACTTTTCTTTGTTCCAAACAATCTCAAGTCCATAATAAAATAGTATTGCAGTATAATACTTATATACTCCATAATTATTATAACAAGTACATTGTTGATACAACACGCAAATGACATAATCATCATAAGAACTCTAATCATTCCTCTTTATCTGTTGTAGTATCATAACTTGATTATTATCCAATAGAATCATTTGCGACATAGTCTGATGACTGGGACATATGTTTGCGTAGTGTCCAAACTCCTTGAAAATGAATAATTGTACATTTGAAACCATTTTTTTACCCTTGTAGTCACGTACTTTGTGCCCTTTTCATCCAAACTTATAACAAACTCCCATTCCTTTCAGGCAAGTTCCAGGGTGTTTCTACCCACATTTATCACATATGGGAAAATTATTCTTTTCCCTCTTCCCTTTATCCATCTTTCCCTCTTCCATCCATTTCATCTCTTTCATCCCTTCAAAGCCATTGGACTCAGTAAAATCTTTACTTATCTTATCAACACATGATATTATTTCTTCATATGATGATAATACATGGGAGACTATTTCTCTTATAAATTCTGGCTTAAGACCATGAAAGATATGATCCTTCTTTCTCTTTGGATCATGTGCATTGCTGGAGTTCTCATTCCTTCTACTGGGCACCATTTCTAAAAAATGGCATACACTAGATTAGTTTATGAATAACAATACCTAATCCCAAACTTGTAAAACACATAACAGAAATTAAATAGTTTATGGACATAATCCATAATCATAAAAATGTCTCCTTTGAGGATGTATATACTCATAAACTCTTCATAATGGTTTGTAAATAAAATGAGAATTATCCTAAGCATATCCCCCGGGTGTTTCGTAACCAAGAGTGCAGCAAGGACTGTTGCCGTGCACCGGTTACCATTTGAGTCTAGCTCGAAGCGGTGTTTTCGGGTTTTACCCCTAAGTACATCTGTGCCAGAGCCGCCTCTACCTGCTCGTATCCAGACAGGGATGTATTTCTTAGAAAACTCACAAAATCTCTAAAATACCAAAATTATAGGAAGTTCTTATATTATAATTCTCAAAGTTCATCTTAGGTCTATGTGCTCTAATCAGAGTTTATCTAAATCTAGCTTCCAATGTTTATACTAAACTTCCTTTGAGACAAACTGTAATGCCCCGACCCCAGTTACCCAAATTTGGTGCATTATTACATAACATTGGCATGATCAGAAGAAAGATCAAGTCACGAAAGACCGATTAGTTTAGTAGTCTTGGAAACACTAGGTATATTCATAATTCTTACATTACATCATTAAAATGAAAACTACAACAACATATTTTCTTCATAGTCCACACTCATATCCCCACATACTACCCATGCAGGTCATTCATAAATTACTTTTTCACATCCTGGAAAAAATAAAACATTGAAAGGGTTGAGCTCAAATTCCCAATAAGGATAAAAATAGAGCGGAAACTTTCATAAATAAGAATAGACATTTAAGGCAATGTATAACTAAAACAAAAGCCTTTTAAACATGAACTTCAACATAGTATGGAAAAAATGAAATAATTCCATTTACTTATTCACATGGATATTCTAGTAATCGAATAATCACATGCAATATCAATAACCACATTCATAATGATGGAATGCATAATGCCAGACTATCATAACCACATAGCCAAGGCCTCATGCCAAGACTACAAATAAGATTTTTTCAAGGCCTTGTGCCAAGACACTAGTATGTCTCATGAGACCTACTGATGCATCGATGAGCTATAGTGGGATCCACCCATCACATACTAAGTCCAATTCATTCCTCATATGAAAAGTTTGAAACATAACATAAACATCCACATTAAAACTAGCATATGAAATGTCAATACTTATCCACAAACCATGAATGGTATAATGATAGCACATCCACAGTCAAACATAACTCATTCGATACAATAAGGGAGATTGTATTGTATAATATTATCCTCAATATAGAATAATGAAAGATATTGACATAGATGAAA
Organism: Viscum album; assembly: GCA_963277665.1. NCBI lineage: Eukaryota > Viridiplantae > Streptophyta > Magnoliopsida > Santalales > Viscaceae > Viscum > Viscum album. The sequence continues at coordinate 1,608,369,124 of OY728121.1, forward strand.
ATAATCATCAAAACTATTTGAGAGAAATATCCCCCTTTTTCTTGAAATCATTTAAAAGTCACACTATTTGTCAAGAAGCCATTTAAAAATAGATTTTTGAATCAAAGTGTCCCATACCACTTTGAAACTTTTAAAAGGATTTTTTATTTTAAAACATTAATGTCCATATAAATAAATCCTTAAAACCATTTTTATAACATGGACATTAATGAGAAATATTTAGAACAATAAGTCTTTAAAACATTTTAAAAAGGTATTTTAGTTAGAGTTTATTACCAAAAGAGAGATAGTTGAATACAAATAATTGAGGTAATAAAAACATTGTAATATCATGAGAATAAAGGGATTCATGATATACTATGTCAAAGTACATTATATACACCATATAAAATTGATTTGGTGTATAACAACAAATAAGTCTCAATGGAATGTAAATTGAGATGAAATCTCTCATAAAGGCAGTATCCTTAGGTTAAGGATAAATAAAAGACATAATTATGTTTGAAAAATATAAATACAATAAATATGATTGGATATTCAGTGTAAAACAATAATAGGAAATTCACACATATTCTTGTAAAAACAACACCAATTGAATTGGATATTTAACTCAAAACAATAGAGATTGAGTTAAAAATTACTCTTATCAAGTTCATACCGATCACTTGAGAATTTATCAATGGAGTGACTATGTGTATAAAAAGTATATCCATAGAAAGGGGAGTGGAAATTATGACATAAGAAAATGAATAGTGATTACACACAAAATCTAGGAGTAAAATAATCAATGAAGTATGCGTAATGTCGAATGAGTGGAAATTAAAATTTCAAATTCCCTTATCAATTTGGTAACTTATGAAACATGCACCCATGAAAGAAGTATCATAAAATGATGATGTAAATACCCATAAATTAATTTATATTACACAATGATTACAATCATGGGAAGTACACACACCACATGAAATAAATAAGTGGTGAACAGTGGAAATCTCACTGAATTAAAAGTGAGATAAGAAACCCCCTACCTTGTACTTTTCCTTGGTTGGGGTAGGTTAAAATTCTGTATAATGGTGAAATAATTTTTATTAAATTATACAAGAATAATATACATTAATATTATATCATATATTATCTTTTAACATTGATTTGTTAATAATATCTTAGTATTATCGTTGTTTCAGGTGTTAACTTACTCGTTTTGTTTTATATGTTTTGTTACGTAAGATGTTATTGTCATGGATAGGTTGTATCATAATAATATCCAGAATGATATTAAGTCCTTATATACTATTATTAATCATCAAATGTGAATTATACTTGAATGGATACTATGGAGAATGAATCTCATCGCGTTCGTGGGGACGGTAGTCCGTACGTATGCACGAGCGACAATATCATTCTTTTGATGTTAAAATAATATATAATTGGATGGTATATCATATAGAAGGAATAATTATCATGTTATATTTATTATTTACATGAATTACATATCATTATTATACACATCCAAATAATAATTTATTGAATGACAATTATACAACAACGTGGAGACGGTAAGCCGTACGTATGCACATATGGTGACATGTCATTCAAATGATGGATAGAACACTGAATATGGTTGTACTATATTTATAATAATATTATAGTATATAGGAGATACTGGATACATTAATTTAGAATTATAATAACAATGAAAGAAGATGTTAAAGAAGAAAATAATTTGAAAAAGGGTGGTAAAAACATTACCTCTTCTTCGGGTTCTTCCTTTTGATTTGATCAAAAGGGCTCCATAGGTTGGATTTCTGATCAAACTAAGGCCTTTAGGTTGTATTTAGGGATGTTTAGAGAGTATTTGGGCAGGTTTTGGCCGAATCAAAAGGATTTGAAGGTGTGATGTAATGAGAGGGGGGAGTGCCCTTTTATAAGAGGGGTGAGGGGCACCTTTGGAAAAGCAAAAAATATTATTTTATAATAAATTCATATTCGGTTAATAATGGATCCAAAGTTGATTATTTAAATTTTAAGGTGGGGATAGGTCGAAAACCACTCAACCAATAGAATTTAGACTGGTTTGGGTCATTATATTAACCTTATCTTTAATTATTAACTCTTAGTTAATTAGTTTTACTTTTACAATGTCTCTTTGTATGTTTATATTATATGGTTAATAAACATACTATATACAGACAAGAAATGCCCAAGTGGTCCATTAATGATACACCTATCATGATATAAGTCTCGTGGACAAACATTAGATTTTTAGGAATTTCATATCTATTAAAAATATAATATTTTTTTAAAAAACTCTTTTATGTCAATTTTGACACTATTAAAAAATTGATTTATGTAAAAAACATAACAGAATGATTACTTCTAACAAAGTTAATTAAATCATTCCTAACATATAATATTAACCTATAGTATTAGTGTAATTAATAAAAAGTCTCATATTATAATTATTTGGTCATCTACAATATCAATCATTTTAATTTTTCACTATTATGATAATTACTGCATCACCATTGTGTCATAAATAAATTAAATTATTTAATGTCTAAATTTTTTAAATAAAATACAATTATGTAGGAAATATTTTTAGATTTTTAATGGATATTTATAGTCGAAAATTCAATATATATAACCCTATGTAAAAAATTCTATTTCTAAAAGATATATGCTTGTGTCATTTTTGTATTCATTTTAACTTAGTTAAAATAAAGTGTCCCTATCACTTACAAGTGGCACCATTGGTTCCATAAATCGACCCAAAGATTCCCATGGTCGGACATGTATCAACCAATAAGGTTAGGACACGTTTTTGGGTAATTTTGTATTATTATAATATTATTTTTTAACCCTTATTTACCGGATTTATCCTTTTAACCATGATAAATAAAATATTTACCGAAGTAATTATTCAAAATGTCTAAAAATAAAAGTTACCTATTACACAATTTGAACATCCTGATTCCAAATATGGAATTCATTTTTCCAAATTCCTAACACAGAAGTAGAATAAATTAATTTAAAATTAATTCCCGCTGTCAAAACAAAATGCGTGTTTCTAGGAGATAATAACTATTAAAAGATTGGCACTTGTTTATGTCTGGTTTAATTGTGAAATTATATCCAATGACAAAAATTTAATTAAATGGTCAAAATATATTATAAATATACTTGAAAACCACTCAAATTCATAATTTATCAATGTTAATTATTTCGATTAAAAACGTTGTTTTAATTAAAATCTAGTAATTTTTACTATTCATCAAAATATGAAAGTTATCCGAAAAGTACCAAAATTTCACACTAGGAAAATTTCAATATTCTGAATCCAAAAATGAAGTCCATTTTGAGAGATAGAATTTATAAAATTTCAAAAGGTAGGTATTAGTATTCATAATAGCTAGTTTGATTGGTTGTGGTGTGTTAGAATCTCAAAGTTGCGTACAATGCACGCCATTGAATTATTCAAAGGGAAACATACCGTGGAAGTTTGGAATGTTTCATTGTAAATTTTTGATGTCCCCATTCTAAAAAGTAAATTTATTTAGTCAAATTGAATATATAAAAGTTTAAAATATTGGATTTAAAAAGGGTTCACTATTAAATGTTTGTAAAAGTGCAATACTGAAAATGAATTTGTTCTTACATTATGTCTAAGAAACTCATAATATGGATTCTAAAATTATAAGGATTATATAAAGTTTAAAATTTAGTTAATACTATTCATAACCTATTTTGAATGGCTTGTTTAGTAAGTCATGGTGCGCTTGAACTCGGTGGTGTGTGTAGTGCAAGTTATTGAATTATTTTGAAAAAATAACACACAATGAAATCTTGGGGTGTTACATTTCATAGTGTGTTATTTCTTCAAAATAATTCAATAACTTGTACTACAGGCAACACCGAGTTCAAGCCCACCATGACTTGCCTAACAAGATGTTCAAAAGAGGTTATGAATAGTATTAACTAAATTTTAAACTCTATATAATCCTTATAATTTTAGAATCCATATTATGAGTTTCTTAGACATAATGTAAGAACAAATTCATTTTCAGTCTTGCACTTTTACCAACTTTTAATAGTGAACCCTTTTTAAATACAATATTTTAAACTTTTATATATTCAATTTGACTAAATAAATTTACTTTTTAGAATGGGGACTTCAAAAATTTACAATGAAACATCCCAAGCTTCCACGGTACGCTTTCCTTTGAATAATATAGTAGTGTGTGTCGTACGCAACTTCGAGTTCTAACACACACCACAACCAATCAAACTAGCCGTTATGAATAGTAATACGTACTTTTTGAAATTTTATTAATTTTATCTCTCAAATTGGACATCATTTTTTTATTCGGAGTATCGAATTTAGCCTAAGGTGAAATTTTGTAACTTTTCGGATAACATTTATATTTTGATGAATAGTGAAAATTACTAAATTTTAATTAAAAACAACTTTTTTAATCGAATTAATTTATATTGATAAATTATGAATTTGATTGGTTTTAAAATATATTTAGAATATATTTTTACTATTTCATACAATGCTGGTCATTGTACATAATTTCACAGTTAAACCGTACATAAATATGTGTCAATCTTTTGATAGTTATTATCTCTTAAAAACACAATATTTGTTTTGACGATGGGAATTAATTTTTCAATTAATTAATGCAACTGATATGTTTTTAATTTGGTAAAATAGACATCATTTTTGAATTCATAATATCAAATATAGCTTAGGACTAATTTTTTGTATATTTCTGGAAACTTTCATTTTTTGACGAATAGTGAAACCGCTAAATGGTAGTTAAAAAACTGAATTTTTCATAAAAAATTAATTTTACCACTTCTGTGAGTGGAATTTTAAAAATACGAAAGACACGGTTAATATCAAGGAGTAAAATTTTTTTCAATGAGATGTAAATAATTTTTGGTGAATAGTAACTTTTTACTTTTATTTACCATGGTTACAAGTAAATATATTAATTAATGGTAAAAATGATATTTATATTACCCTAACACATGTACTAATTCTATTGGACAAGTGTATCTCGACCAAAAACAACCTTAGGAGTAATATATTATCATTTAGGTCCACTTGTATTAGATTAGGACATTTATTATTATTTAATTCAAAGAAGAGTTAAAAGAGTTAAAATCAATGTTTATTTACTAAAACATTTTTAATATAGGGTTATACATAAGATAAATTCGATTGTAAATATTTATTAGAAATATAAAAAGATTTACTACATAATGGTATTTTATTTATAATTTTTAGACATTAAATAATTTAATTTATTTATGACACAATGGTGATGCAGTAATTACCTAATTAATGAACAATTAGAATAATTGATATTATAAATACCCAAATAAATGTAATTTGAGACTTTTTATAAATAAAAATAATTTTCTAGGTTAATATGACATTTCATGATTGATTTAATTAACTTTTTCAATGTAATCATTCTGTTATGATTTTTACAAAAATCAATTATTGAATAGTTTCCAAATTGACAAAAAAGAGTTTTTAAAACAAATATTATATTATTAATTGATATTAAATTCCTAAAAATCTAAGGTTCATCCAAGAGACTTATATGATGATATTTGTATCTTTAATGGACCACATGTGGGTCTCTTATATGTATATAGTACGTTTATTAACCATATAATATACAAATACAAAGAGACATTGTAAAAGTGAAAATAATTAACTAAGAGTTAATAATTAAAGATAAGGTTAATATAATAACCCAAACCCGTCTAAATTCTATTGGTTGAGTGATTTTCGACCCATACCCACCTTAACCTTTAAATAATCCACTTTGGAGCCATTAGAAACCGAATATGAATTTATTATAAAATAATATTTCTAGCTTTTCCAAAGGTGCCCCTCACCCCTCTTATAAAAGGGAACTCCCCCTTCTCATTAATTCACACCTTCAATGCCTTTTGGTTCGGCCAACCCCTTCCCAAATACTCTATAAACTTCCCTCACTACAGCCTATAGGCCTTATTTTGATCGGAAATCCTACTTAAGGAGTACTTTTGATCAAATCAAAAGGAAGAACCCGAAGAAGAGGTAATGTTTTCACCACCCTTTTTCAAATTCATTTCTTCTTCAACTTCTTATTTCTTTGATATTATCATTCAAAAATAATGAATCCAGTATCTATTAAATACTGTAATATTATTATGAATATGGTACAACCATATTCAGTATTCTATCCATCTTTTGAATGACATGTCACCATACGTGCGTACGTACGGCTTATCGTCTCCACGCCGTGGTGTAATTGTTATTCAATATAATATTATTTGGATGGGTATAATAATGATGTGTAATTCATGTAAATAATAAATATAACATGATAATGATTATTTATATAAGATATACCATCCAATTAAGTATTATTTTTATATCAAAAGAATGATATTGTCGCTCGTGCGTACGTACGGACTACCGTCTCCACGAACGCGATGAGATTCATTCTCCATCGTATCCATTCAAGTATAATTGTCATTTGATTATTTAAAAATAATTTTTAAGGAATTGATATAATTATGGATATGAATAAGATACATCCTATCCATGAAAAACATGGTTTACATAACAAAACATATAAAAGAAAACTAGTAAGTTAACACCTGAAATGACGATAATACTATGATATTATTAACAATGAAATGTTAAAAGATCATATATGAAAACATAATAATGTATATGATTCTTGTATAATATAATAACAATTATTTCACCATTATATAGGAGGTTAACCTACACCCAACCAAGGAAAAGTAAAGGTAAGGGTTATTTCACAATCTCTTCATTATCTGAGGATGTTTATACATAATTATCTACTGGCACCTCGTTGTCATCCACATCCATGATTTTTGAAAGTGTATTTCAAAACATTCTTACTATTTTACATAATATGGGTTAAAGTCATTTATATCCTTGTTTTACTTTTTATAATATTTTTATAAAGGAAACAAGGTCCTTTTTAACCTTTTCTACAGAATTAAGGTAAGAATGTTTTTTTAACTTATACGGTGGGTGCGGCTATTTTCCGCCGTTATAAAATATTCAAAGCTTCCCTTACAAGATTATAAGGATATTTTCAAAGTAAATGTTTTATTTATAATAATGTGACTTTTAAATTATTTCAAAATTAATATTTTAAGAATTTCTGAAAGGTGATCTTTATCAAAATCAGAATTTTAAAATGTTTTAAAGATTTATCTTTCTAAATATTTTTAATTAAAATCCATGTTTTCAAACTTATTTTAAAGATTTATTTATTTGGACATGAATGTTTCGAAATGATATTTATTTTCAAATGTTTCTATGTGTTATGGGACACTTTGATTCAAAAATCTCTTTTAAATTACTTCCTTAATAAATGTGTGACTTTTAAATGATTTCGAAAAAAGAGATATTTCTCTCAAATAGTTTTTATTTCATCTATGTAAACATCCTTTGATCGATTTTATGTTTATTTGAAGTTGTTTTATTATGATACAAAACATCCATATTGTTTTGAATTTTTTGTGATGTGTTTGACTATGGATGTGTTATTCTTTTAGCATTCGTGGTTTATGGATGAAGTATTTACATTTCATATGCTAGTTTTAATATAAATGTTTATGTTATGTTTCAACCTTTTCATATGGGAATGAATTGTACTTAATATGTGACGGTTGGAGCCCGCTATAGCTCCTTGATGAATCGGTAGGTCTCATGAGACAAACTAGTGTCTTGGCACAAGGCCTTGACAAAATCTTATTTTTAGTCTTGGCATGAGGCCTTGGATCTGTGGTTATGATAGTCTGGAATTATGCATTCCATCATTATGAAAGTGGTTATTGATATTTCATGTGATTATTTGATTATTTTAATATCCATGTGAATAAGTAAATGGCATTATTTCATTTTATTTTTTCCATACTATGTTGATGTTCATGTTTAAAAGGCTTTTGTTTTTGTTATTCATTGCCTTAAATGTTTATTCTTATTTAAGAAAGTTTCCGCTATATTATTATCCTTACTAGGAATTTGAGATCACTCCTTTTCTATGTTTTATTTTTCCCAGGATGTGAAGAAGTAAATTATGAATGACCTGCAGGGATAGTATGAGGGGATAAGAGTGTGGACTATGGAGACTATGTTGTTGTAGTTTTCAATTCTATGATGTAATGTAAAACTTTATGAATATATCTAGTATTTCCAAGGCTACTAAACTAATCGGTCTTTGGATACTTGATCTTTCTTGTGATCATGCTAATGTTATGAAATAATGCACCGACTCTGGGTAACCGGGGTCGGGGCGTTACACCCCCAAATGAGAAGCCTTTTTTCAATTCAATATTTTACACAATGACTCCCTCGATCAGTTGTCATCGCATGATGTTATCTTGGTGAGAGATGCATGGAAGCATTCCAAGAATTATGGATTTTGGTAATCCATCAACATGTCATGTATGTGATCCCCTTGATCCCATAATTGAAACATGTTTTTGAAGGGTTATAGATTATAGGTTCCAGACCATCCACTACTCTTTCGAGTTGTGCACCTGAAAATGGGAGTATAGTTCCCTAATGCATCCCCAACCTTTTGTGCCATGCCATATACCATGTCACACTACATTGATAGTTAATTGACATGTATTAAATCTATCACACTTACTAAAATAATGGACGAAATGTCAGGTTGATGGGAACTATTCCACTAATGCATAATTTTGTGGAACCAACATAGTGGTTCCTATATATACTCAACATGATCTACATGTGTTTTGGGCGAAGAAATTAATCTAATCTCGTTTCATGAAACTATTTAGTAGTAGAGATGATGTATCATCGATTCCAAAATCCTGAAAATTCTTCCACCAAGTATAACCACCATCAGACAGTAGTATGATCTAACAACATTACACCCCCATGGTCATCAAAAAATAATTCACAATTATTATAAGACATGACTTGTGTTGGAAAATACTCCCATGATATGGTGGGAATATACATAGCCAGTAGAATTAATTGAAAACAATAAAACAATCACAAGAGATAATTATTCTTAAAATGAAAAATATGGGTAGGAATGAATAACTCTTAAGATCCTATATATGATGAAATTAAGAGGGTTCCCAAGGCAAATATGGGAATCCTAAACTTAATATAATATATATATATATAGATGATTATACAACTCAAGAATCTATATTACCCAACAAGAACTCCTTTATCCTCTATTTACTTTTAAATGAGATGTTATGCCTTATTATAAGAAAATTGAGGGTAACACACAATTTTTCTAATGTATCACAATGTAGATAAGATTATTAAAAATAAAATAATAGTAAAATAAAATAGTTGAGAGTGACACAAAAATTGTGATAGAGTGATCCAGGAGCCCTGAACACATTTATTATCATATTTGATCACTATTTATCGATCTATAGAGAAGAATCCAAAACCATTTTATAATTATGTGTGAATGGACTCTTATAGAAAAATAAATCATAGTAATTCAATATATGTGAAAAAATATATAGGATTGATTATTTATTATCCCATATCAGACACCTAGTGAATATTTTAACCATTACACCTCTTGGGTAGGAGTAGGAAACATGTTGGGTCTCGATCACTTCATGTGGCATGCTATGGGTGGGTTGAATTTACCCTATTGTGAACATGGAATCACAATCATAACATGAAATATGAGTGTGTATTATCCATGAATGATACACATCCACTCTTTATGAACCACCCTACCCTAGGTCAGGGAAGGGTGAACTAGACTAGGACATGTCAGGTTGGCTCGACTACTTGCCTAACCCACCTTCCTACCACTTGGATGGTGAGCCACCATCCAATCCCACATGGAATAAATGAATTAGGTGTATTGGATATCAGTTTTCAACTATGTAATAATTTGGTTAAATGCACACTAGCCACCATCCATGACTATAGATGTACACCACTCATAAAATATTTCCTATGAATGTGGTGAAGTAACTTCATGCCCAACTAGCCCTGATATGGATGTACCCCGAATCATGAATTATTTTCCATGGTGATGTGTAGTCTTACATCACCTGATGAAGCTCACCACACTTCACCCATCAACACTAATCACCATTCTTGTAAGAGAGATATGGAGAGAGAGAAAAGACAAAGTGAGAGCGAGAAATAATAGGAGTGAATTGGGAAAAGAGAATAATCCGTCCATGAAAATCATCATCATTAATTTAGTTATTTGTCTGAAAAATTAAAGTACAGTGTTTTTGTAATACATTCTTAAAGTAAAATTTCTATGGAATTTTAAATAAGAATTTGAGAATGATAATATTATAATCACAGTGGGGGGGAGATAAAATAAAAGAATAATCACACTAAAACATTCATGAAGAACATGAATTAATCCATAAATTATAATATGGTTGTTATGGTGAATAGAAGAAAACAATAAATAATTCTCTATCCTGAAAATATATCGTCCATTGTTGTAGGTTATGCTCATATCTGTTTTCATCATCAATCCCATTAAGTTGTTCTTTGATCCCTCCCATTTAATTCCATTAATTATAAATCTTAAATCCATGGGTTCATTTATCTTACCATAGGATTTCTAGATAAATAGTTTTATGTAGTCTTATTTTTGTAGCAATAAATTTAATAAGACTTAACTGATGTAATATATTAATATAGGAATTTACCATTCTATTAAATTAATATGTCTATATTCACTGAAGGCTCGGGTCCTATATAGGAGTAGAAGTTATACCTCCCATAGTGTAAAAACTATATATCAGAAGTAACCACAGAATAAAATTTCTGATATGAGACCTCAGATTATTGATGTAATCAATTCACTAGAAATAAAAAAGTGAAGAGTAAAATAATATATTTTCCTACATTATATTATCAATGAGGCCCTAAATTTATATCAACTCTATTCTATAATAACCCATTGGTAAACTACACACTCCATAATTAATTTTAATGCGGAAATATTTTAGTGATATTCTTTAATTTTAAATTTAACAACTTACAAAAACATCTTTTTTGAACTATGAAAAAGAATATTGATTTATGTATAATTTTGAAGAAATAAATTTCATTTTATTGACCAACAATATCTTCAGTATTCCAAAACCAGTATATATTTACCTATCCACCAACATTCCTATAAATTGAATCTTTCCTAATGAGAGATTATATGGAGTGAAATATGTTTTTCCATTGGAAAATGAAATTGTATGTTCTATTGTACCATCGGTAAGGTATAATTTTATCTCTGAAAATAATGTAGAAAATTTTAACCATGTTAAGAATTGTATAATTGGGATGAACATATCCATCGGTGCACATGTATTGATCAGATTGTAATGATTTATGTTCAAGAACACAATTTTAATTCAATCATTGGGTTATATCACCCTCTTTAATATGTGGGATAATTTTCTCCCAAAATACTTCTTACAATTTCTTTGATTCTATATTATGTTAGTGTACCTAATTTTGTAATTCCCTTGATATTTTAATTTGTTTTTTCATTTTAAAATTAAAAGCACTTTCTTATAATGTAGTGAAATATTAAAAAACCATTGATTTTCTAAGATAATTTTTATGTTCGGAACATTTATTATATGTTATCATTGATTAAATATTCACAAAAATGGCCATTATTTTTTAAAGAAATATGTTCCTATATGATAAGAAATAATAGGTAAAATAAATTATGACAAAATGTTAGTTATGGAATTATAATGAAAAAAATTGTCTACAAATTTTTATTTTCTATGTTATCCATTAGTGACCTGGTTTCTCATTTATATAACCAAAAAATGTATACAATTTAGGTTAGGTATCAAATCTCAATAGAATAGTACCACAAACCAATGATAAATATGAGGTGTCTGGTAGAGAGGTAAAATGGTAAAAGAATAATTAGACTAACCCATTAAAAAATATTAGAGTATAATAATCAATTATGCCTTACGAGATTACGGTACAATTGTCTATAAACATATTATATTTTAACCTTATAAACTTATATTTAGAAATATGTTTTACCCTGATTAATATATATACGTGTCTGTGTTTGTTTGTTTGTTTGTCCCTTTGAAAATTCAATTATAGATTTTCAAGAATATGTGCTCAAAGGAAATATATAAATTATGAGTTAGAGGAAATTCATAGAGATTTATACAATTTATCCAAAATCTATACAAATGGAACCAAATAATATAATTAAAACATCAAAAACTATTTTCAATTGAAAATTGGGATGAAAGATTTAAAAAAAATAAAGACCAAAATTTCTCCTCTTTATGATTCGATTCACTTAGTTTAACAAATAAATCGCCACTAATATATATAAATTTGGGGACCTATAGGATGTAAATAAAGGAACATGGATGAAAATATCTATCAATGGGTATCTCCCAAAGGAATTCCATCAAACCCTTATTTCTCAATAGTGTAGTGACCCCACCTTCAGGAAGCCATATATTATTTACACCCATCATGTTATAACAATTATATACATATTCTATCTAATTATATTGTGGACACCATAATTTATAGGTGCATGTAAGGTAGGTGGATTCTTTTTGAATTTAGGTTTGAATTTCATTTTTATTTCAATGTTTTATCTCTCTTTTTCTTATTTCATGGTATCATTATGTTTTTCTTCATTTTTTTTACCAATTTCATTATAAAATACTCATACAAAATTCGCATTATACATAGAATTTATTGAATATGCACGCATAATTTCCACCTTTATCATTTATAATATTTAATTATTTTTTTTCAATAATGAAGCATGGGTATGATCTTTTATATATAATTTATCGGTGATTTTTCTATATTTATTTATTTTTAATGATTTAAATTAATTTATATATATATATATAAAATTAGTGATATTGATATTATCGATGTGAGTTTTGAATGGAAAATTGTGGCATTAAATATACCAACAAATGATTGAACAACACTATTAAATATGAATATATTCATGTTAATAAAATCTAAATAGAACTAATATAAATGATATTCTACATTCATTAATGTGTTTTATATATTATTATTTCATTTTTTATAATTTTCACTGCATAAAATGATTGAATTTTGGTTTTAATGTAATGTTTGTGTGGTCAATTTTTTTAAACAAAAAAGGAATACTTATAATACATAATAACAAATAGGATGCAACAAAAAAGTTATGACATTTAAGTAATATTAAAATATTGGTTTTTCAAATTATAATTCAATGGTTATATGGATGTTTTGATGGAAAAGAAACATGAAATATGATGTTTTTTGCAAAGGACATGTATTTATTAAATATAAAGTCGAAATATAAACTTGGAATTTTTGTTACATACTCACACACACGTAGATATATATATATAATGTCTTGATTGAATCGATAAATTTTTTCTTATATTTTAATCTTGAATTCCCTAAATTTAATTCTGATATAATTTTTGAGACACTTCTTTACATTGTTATGGATATTGAGTTCGTGGTGAGGCTATGTATTTTATAACCATTCTACCATATAATGAATTCCCATTTAATTTATAATCATCATAAACATGATAGTAACATAAAACATAATTTTTTAATATATGATTTTTTTGGAGTGGAAATATTTATGTTTGGGGGTGTGGATGAATTTTGAATCACTAATTTATTCCACACATATACCATTGTTACAAATTGATTTTCTATTAGGAAATAAAAATATGAAAATCATTTTCACTTCTCGCATGATCAATTTAATTAATTTTACATATTTTTTAATAGGTAAAGTATAATTTTATTATGTTTTCGAGGTAGGATAAGGGGATTTGATGTAATGAATTTCAATTTTGAGAAAAATAATCCAATTCTATTTGGGATTTCATGAACACATGGGAACTACAATACACTTTTGGATGATATATAAATTAAATTATGTTTATAATTTGGGGGTGAATGTGCAAAACCAGGGGATACAAATATGTATAAAATTATGATGTATAGTTAATATATTTATTGTTCCAAAATAATTCATCAATGGATTAAATATTATTTTTTCATAGTATTGAGGTCACTTATATAATTATAAAATACTGGGACATATATATATATATATATATTCTTCTAAATTCACTATAGAGGTAAATAAAAGGGTGAAAAACATTTGGAATTTTTTAACAAGAAATATTATACATCCCTTATATTTAATATATTTTCCATGCGGTATTGTAAAAATTGAGTCCCAAAACTATTTTTCGCATTTCCTATAAATTCATACCTTGGGAAACTCATTTCTATGTTTTAAAAGGGAGAAAAAATAATAAATTTAATAAATCCAAAGTATTCCTCTCATCACCACATAAGTTATGGATATACTTATCTTAATATATAGATAGATACGAAAGAATAAGTGAATAAGAAATTACTTTTCCTCTTTATACGGAAAGAATTGGTCATCGATAATTGTGGGGGAAATGAAAACATGTCAAGGATGTTCCAACACACTTATAAGATAATTTTTTGATTTATTTTTAGTTTTAAAATATTTTAATCAATTTTATATTGAATTGATTCAATTTTTAATTTATTTTTTGGGTGATAGATTTTAATTTTAATTTAACAAATAAGACAGAGATATTGGGAGTTAGACATGTTTTGTTATAATTAAAATAATAATTAGTTTCTGTCCCCCATATTTGAGATATCTATTGTCATTAGATGATCTTATATCATTCTTAGGGGATGTACATTAGATATATGATTTTTATTTCATGTTTCAATTATAAACGAATCAATATATATTCTTAGGGTCTATTTATTATTATAGTTTACCAAAACTATAGTGTTAAACCCAAGTTAAATGTATTAATAGAAAATATTAACACAGCATTTTTTTAAATAAAATTTCAATGATCACCTTCTTATAGTTCTCCCATAATATATTTTATTTCATGAAATCCATTATTTTATCATTATTTTTATAATTTAATATTTTTTTCAAAATCCACTACTCATTAGTTTTGTAGAATAAATATTTAAAAGATAAATAGAAAAACATTAATGCTCCCTGATAGATGAATTATCTTATTACCAATTCTATATATTATAATTAAAAAAAATTAATTTGATTCTTCTCGACACTTTGTTAAGGAGGAATATGAAAATTCCTGGTGTGACTCTTGTTCATTAGGGCCGTTCTTATTGAAAGCATATCCTAAAACATAATTGATAATTAAATTAATATTTGTTAATACCATACACTGGTTCATTCATTAACTTAAAAAGAACATTGAAACTTACATTTTTTCTAATTTTATGTGATTCTATTTCAACTTTGACCCTTTGACATGAGTCCCAAAATCAAGGATTATTTCTAGTATAATTTAGGATGATTTATATCTATATATAAATTTCACTTAAGATACTTTTATTATTGACTGTTAAATCAATTGTATTGTATCCCTTATTCAGACACTCTTATTATATCTACAGTATAAGGGATTTTATTTGTGGGTTTTAGTATGGAATTTTGAAACAATATTGATTGATTGGAATTTTTTACAAGGATTATATAGGAGGCATAGAAAAGATTGATTCATTTCATTTAATTAATATATATGTATCTTAACAACTCATTAATAATTTCTACTTTTTAGACATGTTTTCTTTGGGTTGTGTTGGTGTATTAATTTTTATAATTTTTTTAAAAATTTATCCAAGATATGTGATTGTGAGATTTTAGAATAGTATAAGCAATTTCACTGTAGAATTAAAATTGAGATTTTTGGCCTTTAGTACTTTTCTATTATGTAATAAATTTGGATCTAATTTATATTATGATTCTAATTAAATCTTCAATATATATAGATTTTTTTAAACATAGATTTTCAATTAAGATTTTTTGCTTGAGAAATTTTTGTTTGAAAAGAAATAAAATTTTAATTTCATAGGTGTACGATTATTATTTTGGAAAATAATAATTTTGATTGAATAAGAGCTGAGATATATTATATTATTACTTCATTATAATTTTTTAAAATTTTTATGTGAATTTTTTAGTGGATTAGTCGTTATTATAGAATATTTATTGATATAGGTTGGTTTTAAAACTACAGCTGAATATGGGAACCTCAATAGATTAGAAGACAATGTTTTAGAAAACTCTAATTAAGTGTGGGGTCCTCATTTCATTTAGAAATATTTTCATGGAAAGACACTAGATTGTGAGGACCTCAAGGTTGGTTACAAAAATATATATAAATGTGGTAGTTTTTTTAAAAAAAATCCATGGATTGAGATTAGTGTTACCTATAACGTGATGTGGAATAGTGTGTAGGATATGATTGAAATTAAATTCTTATTACTATGAAACATCTATTCCTTAATTATAAAAACTTATTTATGATTATTTTGATTAATATAATCTACTTGATTATCTAATTTTTCATGTATTGGGCATGTTTTCATAAAAAAAATCTACAACATGGTTGTTCATATATGATTTTCATTAGAAGTTATAAGGTAAATTCTTATGAATTATCATCATTACTCAAAATATGGATATCTTGGTATACATGTCACTAATTATAATGTCCCGGATTTGGGTGTCATCCAAAGGTTACCCAAACACGGTTGGTCACATAACCTCAAGAGCCTTTCCCCAAATGTCAGAGGTTGCTGACTAGTAGTGAGGTCCATGGTGTGATACTAGGGAAACAATTCCCTCATTAGTAGAGTATGCATAGAGTAAAACAGAATGTAAACAACAATGGATGAAACAATTCAAAATAGGAACAATAGTGGAATACCAAAATTAAATCTAGCAGAAGCCGCAATATATATATATATATATATATATATATATATATATATTATGTCTGGAATATGTATCTATGAAAATATTTAAACAAGTCAAAATGATGGAAGATAATATAGAAACCAATTTAAAAAATGAAACAAGTAAAATCCAGCAGCATTGCAAGCCTCAACGTGGTCCCATGTTATCAAGCTCCAAAAATAATCATGTACCTGATGAAGAAGGGAGATTTTAGCCTATCTATACCTACAATCATATCCACTTCTTGGGTAAAAAAACATGAGCCAAATAGGGTGTGGGAAGAATCCAAGTAGGAAACCACCAAAAGATCAGTGCCTATATGTAAGTGAATATATATTGTAGGTAATATGAAAAAACAAATCATTAAACTAGAAGTACTCAAAATTAAACAATCATATAGTTTTCAATTATATTATTTTAACATTTATTATTCACCCATTGAATAACATTACCCTGGGGTCCATCATAATATTTGTTTCCCCTATGTAATGTAACAAATTCGATGTCTTAGAATAACATCAAAACAATTATGTAAGACTGAATCCATTTTTGTGATTTGTCTTGGAAGGCGTGTCACAATCATTCAACTATTCACTAATGATCCTCTGGGAAATCTCTCACAGTCTAACCCATTTGGTCCCACATAGTATCAATTCAATAAATACTGACCCTCTAGGAGAGCTCTCACAGTCTATCCCCTTTGGTCAAAGTTCTAGACCAAGGATCTCATGGTCCTCTATAAATAATTTGGAAGTCCCCTCAGTCATCCTAATAATATTTTCTCACAGTCCATTTAAATAACATAATATGTAAACGTAATATGGAATCCCCTATCAATAATCATAGTCCAAGGATCTCACAATCCTTTGTAAAAATAGTAAACATTGTGCATATCATAACAAGGAAAATAATATAGAATCCCCCTTAGTATTCTTGGTCCAAGGCTCTCACAGTCCATTAGAAAAATAGCACATATCAAATCATATCAGATCATGTAATATATATATACAATATGGATAAAAATTCTCAATTCATATCACATTCATTTCACGTAATAGAATAATATCTTAATCATCCAAGGTAGGGGAAAAATAATTCCTCATGGGAAAACTATAATAAATGGTCATAAACTATCAAACAAAGAAAACATACCCATGTGGTGTCCCTTAAACAAGGTACCTAACCATATGAATAAGAAAAACCACTTTTTTTAATAACTCAATCCATAGTAGGTAATAACAGTGTTAAATTCCAAATAAAGTAATACCCAAAATATTGGAATGCGGCACTTTTAGCATATATAATCCAAATATGAATAGTGAAAGGCACAAACCACCTACCGTGATGTCATATAATCGATATACTTGAACGTTCTCCCATAAAATTTCCAACATCGTCATAAATTTACAAAAATGTTAAAAAAATCCTAACCTTGAGTAACTCACAAGATATGAAGAATCAGGACGAAGGGCTTAAAAGGGTTTGAAACTCACTGGGGGAATTCTAACACCCTAGTAGATGTCTCAATATGAGCTTGGATAGAAAATCATGGGTTAAAACATCTTATTTAATTACAGAGTGCTCATTTATGATACAAAATAAGAAGAATGTGTTTTGGGAAATGAGACACAAACTCGTTCTGATATATCAAATAAAAATAAAACTACATGGGGTGTTTATTAACTTTATAAGGTGTGTGGTTGAATCAACTGACACATGACTTCTGTTGTATTCTAGATCACCACACGACCACGTACTCAGTCATCACAAGGTAAAAATTAAACTGTATGAGGAAAACATGGTACACAATGTATACTCAGAAGTACATGACGTGTACTTCGAAAATCCTCTTTTCGTACATTTTCCTCAAAACACCCTGAAAACAATATCCAACCAAAAAAGAACATCCCGATTCTTCAAATATTCCTTCTTAAAGTAATATCTCCCTACATTTACCTTCTAAGGGAGGTGAATATGAATCTACAAACAACTCAGGAAACTATGATCGAACAACAACCTCCCTCTCCGAAGTATGGTCCAGTACTAATCTGTGCTGCCATAGATCCCATACTAGAGGAACAAACCATCCAGGGAGTACATTAATGTTGTGATATACAATAAGAATAGTATCCTACTCGAATAATGAATCTAGCTATAACTCAACATCCTCTATCTAGAAGACATTATACATGTCTGAAAAGTAGTGTCATACCTGAGAAACATGAAAGATGTCATGCATAGCCCGATGCCTCTAAGGTAAATAAAACTGATATGCAATAGGCTAACTCATTCCAAAAACTCAAATGGCCAAACATATCATGGTAAAATATTCCCATGTCTCTTAGTACTCTTATGTCCCAAACTCGGTGTGACACATAGGAGAACTGGATCTCTGACCTTGAACTCCAGAGGTCATCTCCATCGATCAACATAAGATTTCTCGAGAGACTATGTAATAACTATACTCTTTTGAATCAACTCCACCTGCTAAGTGGTGTATGACACATACAAGGGTTTTGATAGAACATTATCTTAGTAGGACAAATGAATGATATAGTTCTCTATAAAATGATTTCATTTGGAATTTGGATGACCATATAAGGTTTTATAGTGGGGAAAAATGTGTGATAGATTTTACATTACATCATATTTGGAATTTAGATGGTGAAATGCATGAGAATAAATAATCAAATAGAATGAAAATTTTTTCTAATAAAATTCATAGACACATGTGTGATATTGATATTGATGTATTGGTTTCAAAAGAAATACCAAAACTAAGAAACATGGACTATGTAATATGTGAGTAGTTTATCTTAAGAAATAAGTGGGAGTATAACATTGATACCAAAGGAAAGGAACCATATTATCAAAAGATAGAAATTTTTTATATGGATGTATATGGGATAACCTCATTTCATTCACACATTACCTCACTAAACTCTTGTTCCCTCATTAATGACATATTATTTATTTAATGGGTATTCATTCTCAAGAAAATGAGTAAGGATTATATAGACTTTTATGGGTGGAGATCCATGGTAGAAATGGAAATATGAATTAAGCTAGAATTATTATGTTATAAAAATTTATGAGAGTATAGAATTAGAGATATAAAATGTTTTTATTAAATTAAATACCTTATGTTTGATTGGATGCAACTCATAACACTATAGAAAAATAGTTTCATGGAATGGATGAATCAACTTATAAATGATAGGTCCTATGGTATGAGTTTAAATTACAATTTACTAAACGAGATGTAGGTAATTGTAGCACACCATAAGAAAGATCATCATCTCCTATGAAATTTTTTTGTACATGTACCCTCTTTTCTTGATTATTATATTGAAATAGATATGTTGGATCAAAATTATTATTTGTGTTTATTTTTAGGTAACAAAGATGAAAGAATTAGATTTACATTTAGTAAAAAAAATTGATGATCCTATTCAACCGAAATTTTTATTTCAATATGAAGATCTTGTGTAAGGATGAGAAGAAGGAGGATGATGAAATTATGAACAAATAATATAGAAAAGAGAATTTAATTATGACGTAAATCCATATTTTATAGTTAGTACATTTTGAGTATAGGTTATGATGAAATAATACAATCTAAAAATTGTTGTTTCTGGTGAAATTTGGTTCCATTCGTATCACCAAGGATATATATATTGTCTTACCAAAGATTTATAGAATCTCATTTTATATCTTGGAATAGTTATGTTATTAAAGTATTCATTCTAGAAAGAGTATAGAGAAATATAAAATTATTGTAGTATAATATAAATTGACACCGTATGTTGAGGATTAGAAATGATTCAAAAAATTTACCCCTGATGTATAGTGGAGAACCCAAGAGTCTGGAATTGGAAACATGTCTATGTGACATGAGACAATGGGAATGATAAAGGAATGGGGAAAAGGAATCCATGCTTGTTTCAAAAAAATGTGATCTTTGATTGAATTTTATTTTGAAAAAGTTTACTATTAAACAAATGGTTCTAGTAGTTTAATGTAGAATTTATTTTGATGAAACAATACATGTCTTGTATTATCATGATTTGATTATAAAAAATACAGAGTGTGTCTTTCTGGGATAAGAATTCTCTGTTTCTAATGATTAAAAAATATAGGTGATGCCCAAAATTCTTGAAATTTAGAGTCTAAATCATGATTTGTTAGAAATCATGAAACAATTTTTTCATAGTGATTATGAAGAAGAATTATTAATGGAATACCAAATGGTTTGGGTAAAACGAAATATTAGGGCATGCTTCTTGGGTAAAATCATGTTTTTATGGGGTTAAACATGTGCATATTCATTATAACTATATGTTTGTTGATTTCAAAGTGGATAATATTTTTTATAAAGTAATATAGTTTATTTATGTTACTGAAGGTTGTTTTATGATAGGAATTATATCATTATTCTTACCTATATGGATTATATAGATTATATGGGACTAAGAATGGATCATATTGAGGAGATGAAATTTTCATTGTCTATAATGTTCTTTATGGAAGATGTAAAGGAAATAATATTGATTTTGGGTAAGTACTTCGGATGGGATTTGGGTAATATAACTTTTTCTATTCAATGTTATAGTATCATTGAAAATTATTCAAAATAATCCTTATGAGGGAGTTCATTTCTATGAGGAACCCATGGAAATAAATTTAATGTTATTAAAAGATAAATAATAATGAAATAAACATGGGCTTGAGTTCATGAATAGTATTCCATTTTCATCAATGGTTATAATATTGATCTATTCCATGGTTATAATGAAGTAAAAAAAAATTGTAATGATGGAGAACTCTGCATGATCATAGAAAAATTGGGTAGGGATCACTATGATTTGACGAAGGGGGTAATCAAATATATTAATTGTGGAATGGAAATTCCACTCTACTATGATTTATAGATCCATTAATGGGGTTGGAGGATTCATATATTGTAGTGTATATAGAATAACTGAGAATTACCGTTGGTTATGTGTTCAATCTTGGAGGAATGATTATGAGTTAGATTCCAAATATTTAACAAGTGGTTGTGATGTCCTCAATAGAATAATAGAAACTAGAAATAAAGGATGTTGGGAAGGGGTTGATCTAGAAGGTAATGGGTATTGGAGGTACTTTTAAGAATCTAAGGCAATATAATATTTTTCATTCATTATTAGAGTGTGATATATTATTTCAACAATATGATTTTTCACATTAAGAAAAAGAATATTCTAATAATGTATCAACACATGTGGTTGTTATTGGAGGATAAAGTATTAGATATATATAAGGTTGATTGATGTAAGGATCTGGTGAATAAGTTAATGAATGTTATAATATTCTAAATTCTACGGTGGTGATGTATATCAATACATATTACATTACTGCAATAATTGATGGAATACTATGGTGAGATTACTAAAATATTTAATCATAGAAAAGATATGGATCTAACCTTGGGGACTCAGTGATAGTTCTAAAATAGTCTTTTTGAGGGATATTATTCAGCTTGGGTGTGAGAAAACTATTTTATACCTAGGTTTCAATAATTTATAGTAGGATAGATTTTATATCATATGTTGTGGGACATGATATAGGAATATGAGTGAAAAACATTTAAAAAATAGACATGAAAACATCACATTTTAAAAATTATGGAAGGAGATCAAGGATCAGTTCCATAACATGAACTACATCATTAAATGTTTCATGTTGTGTGGGAAAATTCCACATGTAACATGTGGTGGCCTCGACCAAGTGTCCATTGTACACAACGATTTTATAGTGATGTAACTATTAAAAACATGATTAGTATAATGTTAATGTTTAAATAGATGGGTGGGATCACATGTTAAGAAAACTACAAAATATAATATTTTTCTAGTATTATTAAAAATATGGTAGAACAAGTGGTATGTCTATGTTATTATCATATTTTAATTCTTTCCATTTCTTCTTATTGAATGCTTAATTATTCTTATTATGGTGTAAGAAATTTCTTGAACACCTTAAATTTCTAGCGTGATTTCTATTTTATATTGGAGTTTGTTTTATTTGGGTCATTTTGCATTGAAATTGTCTTATATATGATTGGGATGATGGAATGTGATGTTTGGGTGTGGTTTCATCTCTGTTATGTATAAACTGATATTATATTTTCTTTTATTTTGGTAGTAGTAGCCTTTCTTAAATGATTTATATTCTGCTGCTTTCACTATGAATCAGTAGGATATGTAACAATAGTCTTAATCAAAGTTTCTATGACTGGTCGAAGGATTTTACTTTATGAATTTTTTCTATGATGACTGAAATTTAATGGGGTAGTTTTAAGCATCAATTTTTAGATAAATGAGAATGAATCAGAACAAGGGAGGTTTTAATATACATGGATTGTCATGAACATCACATATCAAATCCCTGCCTAGATCAGAAACAAGTTAGAATGTGATCCATTAATCCAACATTTAATAGGATAGTGGTTGGAGACTAGCACCAAGGGTATATCATTAAATAATTATGGATGGAATTGACTATAACAAATGAAAACAATAAATTACCCAGAATAATTAAATTCATTTCTAATGTTAATAAATTTTCAATATATATTAATGAATTCCATTTGTTAAAATAAAAAACCATAAATGGATAAGGTATCAAAAATGTGTATTGACTAAACAATACTAGAAAATAGCCAAACTGTAATTTTTCTCCATGAAATATTCTATTTTATTTAAAGATAAGGTCTCTTAAAGAACAACCAACTATATCAATATAATAGATAATTTAACTTATATAACTTTTTGTTTGGATTTTAAATATAGGATATAACTTACTCTCTAAAAATTTCATGTGTCAATATGAATAATTCATGGTATTGAATCTTTTTAATAAATAAGTAATAATTAAAGAATAAATCTACAGTCATATTGTAAAATACATATAATAACCACTTCCATTATATGCCACACAACCATCACATTCAATACCTTATCACATTCTTCCACCTAAAATCAGTAATTAACATAAAAAATAAAATTTTCAATCTATAGGTACCCCGTGATAAAAACACCAACATTAAGTATCTATTCGTACTGTTGTATTTTATATATCATCACCATCGAAATATACCTATTGAAAAAAATATAACTCACTATATTAATGACATCAATATGCAGTTATCCAAATATTGAGATATTTCAAAACATCTCAACCACTATGTAGTTATCCCATGATAGGGATATAACAATGTGGGATTTTACGATACATTTCTTTTCAAATAAAAATAATTTCCTTTATACCTTGTGATACATGTAATCCCATGTCTAAATAATCTATAATATATTGTGAAATTATATCCTAGTAGTTAAATTGGAGGCATGGATAATAAAACCCACATTTTATAATTATGTATAATGGTTTTATGTAAATGGAATATAATGACAATTACGTACTATGTTTTTGGTAATGTCCTTCTATTATTCAAAAATAAATTTTCCCCAAATTTTTTTATAAAAATAATATAAATTAAATTTTACACTCATAGAAAATATATTGGAAAAAGTGAACATCATTTATGAAATCAAAATATCCAAATATTCATAAAATTAAATTTTTATAAATTTTTAATGTATTTCTGTTTAAATGAATAATAAAAGTAACAAATTTTATTGAAGACCACTGAATAATTTCAAGAATTTACAATATTTCACTATGTTTTGAAATATTATTAAAGAAATATTGATTGGTTTATTTTGTGAATAATACAATTAAAGTCATTGTAATAATTATTATATTGGATTTTGTTATGAAAAAATTTTATACAAAAGAAAATATGTTTTCTAGAAAACCACATTTTTATCCATATTTGAATTCTTATTAAAAAAAATCAATGGAAACATCTTTTCATTTTACAAAAAATGTACATTTTAAATTTTACTAAAAATGTGAAAGGAATCATAATTTTAACATATAATTAATGAATATAATTTCCCACCATCATGACCACTAAAATATTTGAATCTTCAATGATGAGTTTGAACTGATATTTTCAAAGATAGTGATTTCTATTATATTTTATAAAATTTTAGATATTTAAGGAGGGATTCCAAAATGTAAATTTTATTTTCTACATGAAATATTCCAAGTGTTATATTAAATGTAATATCATTCATGACAACATAATGTGATTTTAAATATTATTTAATGGGGATACGATCGAACAATACAATAAAAATTCCTTATATGGATGGTTTTTGATTATTATGATGTGCTATTTGTGAAAATTATTTATGTCGAACGGTTTATTATTTGATTAAATGTTGAAATATTTAGGAAACCAATTTAATTTCTAGATTTTATTATATTTGATTAATGTTTTACATTCCTATAGAAAAATTAATGAATGGATTACGATTATGTGGTGGGTAGGACCAGAATTATAAATCCATCCAATGTATTGGGTACATATGGATATTTCATGAGATAATAAGTAATAGAATGTGGAGTGAAACATGTTTAGTAAGGGACTCTTTCCACTATGAATGTCTTTTTAGTGAACCATGGATAATGATACATTTTAAATGGAATAAAATCAATCCACATTTATATTCTTGGAGGTGATCATTTGTAATAGAAATGTTTTCTATGATTATGTGCATGAAGAAAACTTATGTATTTCGAAAATGATATGATCTCAGAGATCCTATTTTCGGATTTTTTTTTAATTCATGTTTTATGAAATTAAAATCATTATTATTTGATTCAAAATAATTATCTATAATATGTTGGTAATGGATTTTAAAAACTAAATTTCATGTTCTCATAATATTTCTATAAGGATATGTTTAATTTATCAATGACATCTCTCATGTTTACCCTTACCATGCTTCAAAACAGACCCATTATTTTTTTCTCTATTCCTAGTGTTATAATGAATGGTTTTAAGTAGGGTATGTAGATGAATATTATTATCTAGGAGGATCATTTTTTAAGATATTTAAGATCACTCATAAAATAAGAAGATTGTGTATATAGTATACAAATATAGTAAACATTTATTATCTATTGGAATTTGTTTATAAAATATTTTGAATACTCATATATTAAGATGTAAATTAAATGTATTAAAAGAATGTGAATATTTAACATAACCCACTATCACGTCCACATCCATTTTTTGGGATTTTATACACCCATGGTAAATATTGTTGATTTTCTAGTTTTCAATCCTCAAGTACAATCCCCAGCATACCCCACATTATAAATACATCTATTGTACCTCTATGAGTCTCATTGTATTACTAGGTTACTATAATCAAGTAAATCCCCCTCATCAATATCCATCATCACCACCATACGTCATACAACCATTATAGATAGCCATATAAACCACACCTTTATGACCATAATCCAAGTACTCATCACCATCATCATCGTCTTCAACATTATCAAAATCATATTATATTACAAACTAGTTCCACAGAATTATTCACATATTACATATCACAATCACATATTATAAATGAAATCAAACCTCCACCATGAATTTGGAATCACACCTAGGATGTAACGTATACAAAGGTCCTAGGAGATATAAACCAGACACCTAGATTTCCCATGCTTCCTCCTAGTTTTACCATAATTAATATCCAATGTAGAATAATCACACCCATGAACATTCATATTATCCCAACCCTAGACAGGTTCCCCACCTCATCATATGACCAACCCATATCAAATTCACATTTTATTTATATCATTTCCTTTACAATACCATTTCATATTTATAAAATCGTCTATTTTCATGAAAGCGGTCATCATGGAATTTATTCTAAATTTGATCACCACTTCTACCATCATATCACTTCAATATTATTATAACCCACATTTATTAGGATACCTAACCCACATGGACTAGTGAAAAAACTATGCCAAAATTTTCATTTAGCAGCGGTTTATTCCGCCACTAAATCATTCAATGACGATTTTGGAAAACCGCAGCTAAATCGTGTTTCAGAAATCAATTACTAGTCGTTTTTTAAAACCAGTGTAGAATGATTAAGGAACAGTTTTTTAGAGGCGGTTTAAATCATCCCTAAAATGTTTTTTATTTTTTTATTTTTTTAATTTTTAATTTTTGTAATTAATTAAATTTATTTATTAAGATAATACATATATATTTACTATTTATTTATTTATTTACTTTCATTCCTAATTAATTAATTAATTAATTTTTATATTTAGTAATTTTTTTTGTATTTTATTTAATTGTTATTTGTTTATTTTTATTTTTATTCCTAATTAATTAATTTTTAAATATATTTAATTATTTAATTTTTTATTTCCATGTTTTATTTATTATTTATTATTAATATGCACATGAAAATATCCATGAACAAGCCCATGTCCATGCACATTCCCATGCCATATATTGAAATTTGTTTTATGCTGAGATTTAAACACCATACCTCTTTCTTATTCCCCCAAAGCATTACTACTCCAGTAGGCTCTTCATGTAGTAAATAAATCGAATTTAACATACTTATATATATATACATTGAGATAACAAAAAATACAAAATAAATAGATACACACAAAATAATTATTAATCATTAATAATTAATCAATAATGATTAATCAATAATCAAACATCAGCAATCAAAAATCAATAATTAATTATTAATATTTAATAATTAATAATTTTTAATTATTAATTAATAAATAGAATATAAATTAATAATAAATAAAGAGATAAATTATATGAAAATATATGGTAAATAAAAATAGTAAATAACAAATAGTAAATAGTAAATAATAGTAAATAATAAATTGTAAATTGTAAACAATAAATAATAAATACTAAATAATAAATAATAAATACTAAATAATATATAATGTATAATACCTATTATAAAATTAATAATATTTCTTTCATAATATATAACGTATATTATATATGTAATGTATAAATAATAAATTATTTCGAAAATAAATTAATATATTATAAATAAATAATAAATTTTTACTAAAATAATAAATAATAGCTAATAAATAATAATAAATAATAAATAATAAACCATGAATTAATAAATAATAAATATGTAATGAATATATAATAAATATATAATTAATAAATAATTAATAATTCAATAATAAAAAATTATTAATATTAAAAAAATAATAATAAACAATTAAATAAATAAAAATAACTGACGAATAGTAAACTAATAATTAATTAATATTAAATATTAAATAATACATAATAATAAATAAATAAATAATAAATTAATTAATTAAATAATAAATATCAAATAAATTTTAAATTTTAAATTTTAAATAGTAAATATTAAATAATAAAAAATAAATAAACAAGAATAAAGAATTATTTAAAATGACGGAATTATAATTGATCATTATGAATTAATAAGGCATAATTAATAATTAATATTTTAAAATATATAATTAAATAATAAATTAATTATAAATAATAAATTTGTTAATAATTAATTAATTAATAATCAATACATAATAAGTAATGAATATTGATTAAATAAATAAATAATAAATGAATAAATAATAAATGGATAATAAACTAATAAAAGATGAATATTTTATAAATTAAAAATATATTAATAAATAATAATTAATAAAGAATAAACAATAAATACTAAATAATAAATAATAAATAACAAAGAATAAATAAATAAATAAATAAAAATTAGTAAATACTAAATAATAAATAATAAATAATTCATAATTCATAATTCATAATTCATAATAACTAATAATTAAAATTGATAATTCATAACTAATAATTCTTAATTAATTTTTATTAAATAATATTTAATATGTAGTATTATATATATATATTAATTAATAAATGATGAAAAAATGAATAATAAATAATTTAAAATTTGTAAGTAAAAAATAAATAAAAAATAAATGAATAATAACTAGTCAATATGTAATTAATAAATAATTAATCAATAAATTAAGAATAAATTAATAATTATTCTATACAAAAAATATACATAATAAATAATTTATTATATAAATAAATAAATATTAAATATTAAATATTAAATAACTAAATATACAAATAAATAAATACATAATAAATAATAAATAATATATTATATATAATTAACTAATTAATTAGTTAATTTAGCAATTAATTATTAATTAATATGTTAGTTAACATTAAATAAATAAATAACAGACAAATAAATGAAAATAAAGAAAATAAATAAATAAAACATAAAACGCTAAGAACCTTTGAAATCCCTAATAACAATGAAATAAACATAAAATCTGATCTATTACATTTATATTAGCGCCACAACCAGTCAAATCGAAGATCATGAAACAAGATTCGATATGATATGTGGTATATGCCGAACGGACACCTGAATCAAAAGTTATAACCACCAAAATATAAAGAAATCAGGGCTAGTAACTAAAACGTCTATTAAGGGGGTGGTCTAGGCATTTTTGGTGGAATAAAAAGGTGGAAAATTTTATAAGAGCTCTTACAAGACCTCAAGGGCATAGAGCTCATCGCAAGTTTTGATTTGATATGTGGTAGAGCCAAAATGGATACACAATATAAAAGTTAACGTCATTTGAAGTTCATGTTGGATTTTCTTCCTTTTTGACATTTGAATATATATTTTTTGATTTGATTATCACATGATTTGAATCTAAAATGGATAAATATCAATTCATAATCTTTGATTTACTGGTTGTGGAACTGAAATGGACTCTAAGATCAGAAGTTATGGTCGTTTGATGTCGATGTTTGTTTTTCAGGTTTTTTAAGGTTTGTTTTCAGTTTCACGTTTTTATAACTAATAATTACAAATATCTATTAATTAACACGTTATAATTATTTAAAATAATAAGTAATAAAATTTATTTGATTTTAAATATTAAATAAAAATAATAATTAATGAATAATTAATTTTATAATTTTTTTGATCATTTTTAAGGTAGTTTTGAATAAACTACTGCTAAAAATAAGTTTAATTTTTCGGAATTTTTTTAGTATGGTAGTTTTAAAAAATTTCGCTAAAAACCCGCTACTTAATTTTTGATAGAAAAACATTTAGCGGTTGTTTTGAAAACCACCGTGAAAGAACTGCTGCTAAAACACTATTTTCCTATAGTGAAAGGAGTCACACAACTTTATAATTTATACACTAACCCATGTAACTCACTAATAGAAAGTTACTATAACACTAGAATATGGAATGGACTCTGTAATATATTCCATAACTAGATGTATATTTTTTCAACTAAATCCCTTTCCCCTAACATCACATCTAAAAAACATCATAGTGATTTGTATGGAACCCATTCCAAAATTTGATGATTTTTTCAAATGTTGATAAATTTTTACCATTTCACATCTAATGTGTCTTATATAGTTTTTCATTATTCTAGGATATATTTTCAATATGGGGATAGAAAAAATATTTCATCAAAATTCATAATCATCTAGTAACACCAGTTCTCCACAATATAACAATTTCCCAATAATTTAGATATAAATTATAATAATAATGAACACAAATTAATAAATAATACATACAATGAAAACAAACATTTAATTAAATAATTTTAAAAATAACTGTCATTATATTATACTATGGAAAATAATCAAGACATTAATTATATTATTATAGACCTAAATTTATTATATTCCAATATATCAGACATCCATTGTCTACCGGTTTCATAATAATCATCTAATTTACATTTATACAAATTATACATATTCATTAAGATCAATAATGAAATTAATTATTTACTCAATATTTTCACTCATGATTTTCCTACATTAACCCATTTCACTCTCTGTTAATAAATATTCATTATCATAATATAATATATCCCTTTCATTTTCATATTTCATGTCTACTCAAAAAAACTTTCGGCCAATAGTCTACCATATCATAATTTTCATTCATAGAAAATATATAATTGAATATTTTTTTTCAAATATTTATATACCCGTATAGAATTTTCTATTTCCATTTACCCCATGATCAATATTATTGATTACTGAAAATTATCTCTGAATAATGAAATTTTGAAATCATGGAAGATTCCGGATGATAATTTATGGGTATGATAAGTTTGATTCTATAACCTCAATTCCATAATAAATATATTTCAAAATTATTTTATGGTCACTACTGAACTTTTTTTCATTCCATATTATCATTTTAAAATTATATTATGAGCCATGATGAACAAAAACTACGATTTTTCCATTAATATAATAGATAAAATTATGTTAGAGTCATATAATAATTTTTTTAGATCAAAATAAATTTTCAATAGATTCATTTCCCCAAACCTCCCACATTATTCTCCCAAATGCATTCCTCCTTCTCACCCTTTTATTCCATATGTAACAGCTTTTCAAATTCAACTAACCATTTTCATTCATATATCTTTCAAATATTAAAAACATACCTTTCCATACACATAAGTATCAAGATGTAATTCCTATAATGTTTTCCACATCACCACCACCACATAATATATTTTTCATTCTTAATTATTTATATTATATTTTTAAAATCATGAATTACATTAATGATGAAATAAATTATTAAATTTCACTATCACTCAACATCTTCCAATAATTATCTATTGATAAATTAACCCATTCCACACTCAAAGAAAAAACTGAAAACCTTAATATAATAGTGTTTTATAAATTTAATATTTATAATTAAATGTCAACCATATTCGTAATTATATCTGAAAATAAAAAAATTTCAAAAACACTCCAATTTCCAATTTCAAACTCTCTACATTGAGGGACCTATTTGAAGAATTTAGTGTTCTAATATTATATATATTATAGTTTAGTAGGGTTAGTGGGGGAAATTGGGTTCTTTTGAGTATTTAGAAGTGATATACAGGTCGGATCATTATTTATGGATTATGAATTATTTTTTGGTATTTGTGAAAGTGGTTCTAGATAAGGAAATTACAAATTCATTGGTAGAACAATTGTATTTGATATAGTTTATGTAATAAATTCATTCATAAGATATCTATTATTGTGTATTTCATTGTTGGATTCACATTAATTAGGAACCTGCACCCAATCCCTGAATTCACTTTAAAAGTTAACAATTTTTTTATTTTTTGGGGTGATTCTGGGCTGATTATGACCATTTGATGGAAATCCCTCAACTTAGGTTGTTTGTGTGGGGTGAATATTGACGAATTTCCCATTTATATATCCTCAAATTTAGATACATTATCATTTAGGCACAATATCAAAGGAATCTATTCACTTTTTCTTAGTATATTACTCTTTTTTGATGATATAGAGATTTAATATAGGTGTTTCCCTACGGTATGTAGAAACTAGGACAAATCAATATTTAAAGAAATATATTTTACCAAATTATATTAAAATTATTTTGTATATATCATTAAAATATATTCAAATTTTATCGGTCATTATAATAAACTATATGTTTATCTTATTCATTACGTAACACCGAATTTTTTCGATAAAATGTGTCATACAAGAGGTCGAGTCCTATAGAAAAACAATATACTCTTAATTTGATTTTTTAACATGATGGTTTTCACCTAGAAGTTGGAATGAAATTATTTAATATAATTAACATTTTCAATAAAAAAATTTATCAATTATTCTTATCATGTGAATTCTTTTTTTTTTGAATTAATTATAAATGAAAATAAAACCCAATTCAAAATGAATGAAATGTTTTTATAAAAAATCGATTAATATGAAAAAGGTCCTTAATCAAAATAAATTACATTAATCACTATTAGTGACTGACCATAATAAAATATTTTATATTATATATTCCATCAAATGATTTTAAATTCACCCAATAAATATTATAAGTAGAAAATAAGAATAAATCAATTTTTAAACATAAAAAGTTTTAGTTTTTTGAAATGTAGTGTTACCACCTTTTAACGGAAGTTTAATTTTAAAAAATATATTTTGAAAAGTTTATAAATTTTTTTAACTGTATAAACTTATTTTTTTAATATAATTTTCCAAAATTTCATAGTATGATTTTTAGTTTTGGGAGATGTTTTATTTTTGAACAATAGTGAAATATATTGAATTTTAATTCTAAAATGACTTTTCATATCAAAAAACTATAATGAGAAATTATATCTTTAATTGGTCATAAATCCAAAATTAAAAAATTATACATCTATTATTCCATTTTAGTTCATTATAATCTTTTTTATATTGAATTAGGATATAAAAACATAGTTAACTTTTGGTAATGTTTTATAATAAAACTCGCTTTCTTGTGTCGTCTACGATATTAGTAAAAAATTATATTCTTCACCATTTGTATTTGGAATTTGAAAAAATGGGTCCAAATTTTTAATCATAATAATTTATAATTTCTAATAAGTTTTTCTTATTTTTGTTACCCCAAATATTATTGAATGTAATTAAAATTAATTTTAGTGACTATAGAATAAATGAGTTCAATTAATTGTTAAATATCACTCTTAGGATTCCTAATGACCTATAGGACTGTACAAAACCTATTGGATAGACATATTTATAAAATTTACCATATTTTATATATTTTTTAAAATTAGGGGATTCAAATTTTTTATGGTAGACACCCAATACTCTTTCTGTTTTTGGTATTTATAAGAATTCCACTCATCCTCCACTATAAAAGGGCGTTCACTCTCTCCATTTATTCCCACATATCAAGAAATTTGGATCTTTAAAAAAATAAAAAAAATCACTTGAAAACATACATAATTTCATCCTATAATCATTGGATTAGACATAAATAAAATAATTAATTTATTTTGGTACGAAGTAAAAGGAGTTACACAAAGAAGAGGTAATGTTCATCATCATGCAGTTTTGTTTTATTTCATTCTCCCATAACTAAATTATTATTATAACATGATTGTAAAACAAAAATAACATCCCAAAACTACTGAGATGTTGTTATGATAATGTTATTACCTAAAAATACAAATAAATTCCTGAAAATTGTTATCAAATCATCATTCATGTGTGTGAAAGACTACCACCTCCCAAAATAATTTTGTTCATTTTTACATTACCACCTTTCACTGTTGGGTATTATGATGAAAATATAGATTATATATAATATTAATTATATTTAAAATATAAAAACACTCTATATTTTCTATATTATATACACAGTTTATTATATTCCATCTTATAAGGGATATGATAACATCCCTCTTGTGTACGGTGAACTACCACCTCATAATGTGATGTGATGTATTTTACACTAATGTGTTGCATGTAAGGTAATATGGTTAAATTTAATTAATTTATATGACATATATAAAATAACATTTTTATTAATGAAACAATTATATATCTGTAAACATAATATATCATTTCCTTCTTATCGTTTCACACACTAAAATGTGACAACATTGTTTGTGGATGTGTGGACCATCACCTCCTCCAAGTGATATTATTTATTTTAAATATAGATAATGATATATATATAAGTATATAAAATTAGCTATGAGGTTTTTATGATATTATTATAATTCCAAAATAGTAAAATATTAGTTACTTTATTTTGATAACGGTTATTGAAAAATGGATTGGTTACTCATGGGTACGTACGACCTACCTTCTCTATGATTGTAATGTTGGTTCATTTTTCATAACCATATATCATGAATGAATTTAAAAGTATAACTGATGTATAAATATTATAATTATGTAATTATAATTCTTTGGATATTTATATAATGATCTCTATGACTATTGTACACTTACTAATGTCAATTTTGACAAATAATATAAATATGGTCCAGACATATGAGTTAAAATTAAATGATTAAATAACAATATTCATCATGTTTTTATGTGAAAGAATATTAATAATAAATTTTTTAAAATTTGAAATGAAAATAAATTAATTAATTGTGTTTATCATTTAATATGTTGAAGGGAAATCATGACGAATCAGACTCAATATATAGTTTTTCTCAAATCACTTTTATTTGTGTGAGATGTATTCAATATTCACCACTTATTTTTGTTTTGTGGTGTTTATAATTTCCATGAATTTATTATATGAGTATTATAATAAAATTCATTGAGATTTACATATCCATTTGATGATATCCCTATCATGGGGTACAAAATTTCAATGATATCTAGGAAGTAAGGGTTTTTTTTCTTCAATTTTCCTACTTTGAGACGTTTGTTTTGTCATAAAACTATCTTCTATTATGAGGTTTATATAATTACCTTTTTAAAAATTTATATCATTAATAACAATATTTTTTTATTTTATAATCCTTATTTAGTGTATGTTTTTTCATGTGTATTTCATTTTTATGTTACCAAAGTGGAAAGTGTCATTTGTTACAATAACATTATTTATCACTATTGTCTATGATTAAATCTCTCAAATTGAGATCTTATAATTATCATGATTTATCTTATAATATCTATATTAATTATATTTACATGTAAAATAACCATTAATTATATATATTTTTTAAATATATTAATTGAGAAAATTTTTCTATGAAAATGAAAATTTTTCCCTTTTTGATCGGATATTATATTTTATCCAAAACCATGTTATATAAACATGATTACAAAAATTATTCAAAAGTTATTTCTTAAATACTAAAGTATACATTCCATAATAAATTTTTTAATTTATTTTTGAAACTTAAGTAATATCCTCCATATTTGTTTTTTAAGAAAATTATTTCCATAATTATTTCTCTTATAAAAAGTGATTTTCGAAATAAAAGGATTATTTTTTTAAAAAAAATATTTAATGATATTTAATTCAAATTTACATTCCTCAAAATCAACAAAACTTTTTATAATTATCCTTCACATGTTATATTTTTTCTTTATTCCATCCTAATTATTTTTTTTAAAAAATTAATGTTGTTTCAATGATTTTTTTATGAAACCCGATTGTTTTCCACAGGTTAATCATGTTTCAAAGAGATCATTATACGAACCAGTTTCTTTTCAATAAGATATTAAGTTTATTAAGGGTATAATGGTTTTTACTATTAGTTTATGGTGAAATGAAATAAATTTTTTTATTACTGTGTTATGTTTCATGTACATTTTTAAGGGTTGGTATGATATAAACTAATGATAGGTGGTTTAATGATAAACTAGTGACTGGTGTCTCCGTGATACCCCTACAATGATTGTGGTATAGATGTTGACAATATGATTTTTACAATTGTAATAGTGGTTGAAATATAAAAGTGAAATTGGTTTCCCTTGTTACGTACATTTTTTATTTATTCTTTATTTGGTTCATAATCCTTCTCTTAGCATAGATTGACATAAAACTCATCTGGATTACTAATTCTGATGAATCTTTTATTTATATGGTTCCATATTTAATGATCTACGTATTGATTTATATGAGTTACTTTATGAGTTTCCCATGAACATTTATTATGTCATCATACCATTATGCACTCTTATTCTCATTTATGAAAAAGAATTGTTAATTTTTTTTTCACCCTTGCTAAGAATTTAAACTCACCTTTCTTATGACTACTTTTTTATATGTTATAAGTAATGACATGGAATTATTTATATATTGAATTTATTTGAAAAGAATGATCTTAATGACATAATGTGAAATATGAAAAGTAGGGTTAAATGAGAGAAATGTTCTTTTTATGACTTGTGAATATTTTATTTAAGTGTTTTTCATAATTATAATAATACATAAACCTTAAATTTCATATAAAATTTAATTGATCTAGGTTTTACTCTTAATGTCATAAGTTCTGGATGAAAATATTTATGTCAAAAATATCAACATCATATCCTAGAATGTAATGTTTAAGATTTGTGTATAGGATCTTAGAGTGCTGATCTTGAGCTATTATAGTTGGTATCAATGGTCTATTTAGATAACTTTGGGGATTTGGATGTTTTCATTTGAGATTATACTAAGTGTTATAGATGTGATAATTGATTTAGAAGATGAAGGATGATCATATGATCAACTTCATGAACACCTCATTTCATGGTTTTAAGTAGTTAAATTTGTGAGGATATTAACTTCTTTTTTAGAGATGTTTTTTTATTTAATATTTGTAAACCCTATGATCAACATTAAATGTTATTTATGGTGGAATTATTTTTTTCATGTTTAAATAAAATAAAAGGTAAAATTTAAGGCTAGTTGAAAAACTGTCACATCTGGAATGGTTATTGGGCATGAACCCCCAAAATAATAGTGATAAGGGTGTAACACCTAGCAAAGCATATGTGAATTCCTTGTTGGTATTACATTTTGATATGAAAATATTATGTTTATTTTTGAAAAATATGGATTTCATTTGAAGGATAAGAGTTTATTTATCTTATAATAATATATGATTAAATAATTATAATCAATAGGTTTTAAAAATAGTTAGGAAATTTTTTATGATGTTTAAGGATATCTATTTATGGAATTATTTAGTTTTAACCTTCTATGTTACAATTTAATTTGAAAAAATTGGGTATCACAAGATGGTTTACTAATTTTTGGAATTATCATATCATGTGATAACCAATTTGGATTATATCTTAATACTGTTGGAATACCTTGAATATTCTTTTTATGGTTATGTGGACTTCAATAGATTATTTTAGTATATCAATAATTAAATATTCCTCCTAAATACTCATAATATGGAAAAATTATGAAATTGTAATGGAAGTTGATTAATGTATGAAATTATATTATTCATGTATGAATATTTCCATATTGCCTAAGTCTACATTGTATTATAATTCATTAACTATTGGAAAATGATATTGAACAATCATGTTATACTAGTTCATTCATTTATGATGAACCGATGGATTTTGGACATCAAATATTTATGTTTTTGATGTACAAAAATTTCCATTGATATTTTAGATTCTTTTGGTCAGTGTCCTCAATCACTCTCTATAATTTTTTATGTTTTTCTAATATTTCCCCTTATGTTCACCTATATGGATACATAGTTATGTGTAACATCAAATAATATTAATGTTTCAAACATTCCTTTTTAAGGGTTTGTTTTATTTATTTCATTCTATTATGTGGGATTCAAAATAGGATTTCTAAAAATTGTAAACTTTTATTATCAAAACTGAATTTCAATGGTGAAATTTATTTTGTAGTGGGTATGATGTAACCTCCGGAGAATTTTCAAAATATATTCTTCCAAATTAATTTTTTTCATCTTAAATTACATGAAATTAAAATTTTATATTTCATTATACATAACACAAGTTCTATATTTTGTTGCACATAACATTGAGATTCTTTGTTAACTTGGGTTAAACACAATGGCGAGTCTGACAGGAGAGTAATATACTATTAATACTATTGTTAAACATGATAGTTATGACCAAGAAATTCGAAAAGAAATAATTAATAAAATTATCATTTTTCATCAAAATTTTATTTACACATTCCTATTAAATTAAATTATTTGTTACCAATTAGTTATAAATTACTATGAAATCTAATTCGACATTAATAAAATGTTTTTATTAAAAAATAATTTTTATTCCCACAAAAAAAATTTATATCAATAAACAAAATTACTAATTATTAAGGAATTATATTCCTTAAAATTTATTTTATATATTCTATAAAATGTTTTTAATTTCATCCAATATGTTTTATAGGCATAAAATATGATAAAATAAATATTTTAAACATAAGAAATTGTTTTTTAAGTGCAGTTTCACCACAAGTTAATGGAATCATTTTTCAAAACTAAATTTTGAATATTTTTTAACATTTTTGACAAAATAATTTTTTTTATTTAAATATAAACTCTAAAATTATCTTAGGGTTAAATTTTAGCATATTTCAAATTAGTTTCATTTCACGCTAATAATGAACTATTCCTAATATTAAGTAATGTTACCTTTCATCTAAATATTTTTTATATGTTAAATTATATTTTGAATTGGTTTTAAAGTCACAATAGTTCAATTAAAAAATTATTAATATAATATAATTATTTTTAATCATTTTTATATTGAATTTAGATAGAAAAATATATTAAACATTTGGACATTTTTCACTTTAAAACCCCTCTATCTCATTCTGTTTGCTATATAAGTTTCAAATTAAAATTTGACACTTTTGGAGTTTGAATTTTTCAAAATGGAATTAATATCTAGAATAAGTACAATTTATAGTGTCAAGTATGGTCTAAATTGTTTTTTACCAAAAATATTAGTGCAATCAATGAAAATTAGTTATAGTGACTATGTTAAAAAAAGTTCACATATGGTTAAAAATTATTAATAAGGTTCCATATGGATGATACAATTGTCCCAAATCAAATTATGAAAATATTTATATCATATTATATATATTATCAAATTTTGTTCATTATTTGAGTCACTTTTTGTAAGGGAGACCTTCCAATAGTGTTTGACTTTTAGTATTTATGATAATGCCACTCATCCCCCACTATAAAATGGAATCCAATCTACCTAAATATTCACACCTCCCAAACCTTTTGGATATTAAATATCCTAACAAATCACCTATGAAATCCCCTATACTCCTCATAGTTTCTTTTTTTTACATAAAACAACATGTTTATGTAAATTTTTACGAACCAAATTGAGTTACCCTTATATGAGGTAAAAATCATCAACAAGCACTTTTTTCTGGTTTTATTTCCCATACATTCAGTAATTATTATTACATTATTAAAGAATGACCAAAATGTAAAAAATATAATTTTTTTGTTATAAAAATTTTATAACCAACAGTCACACAAACTTTTATAAAATGGGTCATAAAATCATCATTCATGAGTACGGTGGACAACCGCCTCATGAAACGATGTAATTTTTTCTTTTAACAACTCTCTTAGATGGGAATTATGATTGAAATAATTTTTATATAATATATTTATGATATTTATAATATAGTGAATCATCTGGAGTAATTATATCATATAAATCCTTTTTTAAATGCCATTCTGTAGGGGATATGTTAACATTTCTAGTGTGTACAGCATGGTACCTCATCGTTAAGTGATGTAAACTATTTTTCACTAAAATTTTAAATGAATGGTAATAAGGGTAACTATAATGAAAATAAATTATATATATGAAATAATTATTTTATTCCTGAAATAATTATCTTTTGTTAAATATAATATATCATTTTCTTCTTACAATTTCACACACTTAAAAAGTGATAATGTAGTTCGTGGATTTGTGGAATACCACCTCCTAGATATGATTTGATTCCTTTTACATCACAGGAATAATATATATATAAGTATATATATTTAGATAAAATTTTATTTATGATATATATTTTTTTAATGATTAAATATTACTTACCTTCTTTCCAAAATGATCTTTGAAAAATGGAAACATTACTCATGCATACGTATGAGCTACCACCTCCATGATTGTAGTGTTGGTTAATTTTTCATTACAATCTTACATCATTTGTTCTAAAAGTATAATATGTATAAATATTATAATTGTGTCCTAATTATTATATTGGTGATATTTATTGTAACGTCTTAGTTCTGGGTTCCGCCCAAATTTTCCTCGAACCTGGTTGGTCACATGACATCATGCTCATTTCCTAAAACTCTAGAAGCTTCCGACAAGCAGTGAGGGCTATAGTTTACAAATTTGGAAAATATGCCATCATTGGAAGAGTATACACATCTGAAAGAATATAGTAAACAATGGTAGATGCAGAAATACCATACAAAAATTGTAAATAGTAGAAGGATGATAATAATATGTCAACTGGGGAATATAAAAATGATGCATGTCACCTGTGTCTAGGAAATGAGACAAACAAATCACAGTGATGTAAATACAATACTAAAACCGATGTACAGAAAAATAGTAAACACCAACATCATGGAAAGCCTCATCTTATTCTCATTCCCTCCAACTCCAACAAAAATCAAGTACCTGATGAAGAAGGGTGCTTTCCATTATCTATAATAGCTATCAAATAATCTATTTGTGTTTAAAATCATGACCCAAACCAGGTGTGAGATGAATCCCAGTATGCAACCACCAAAAGGTCTATTCCTATCTATCATTGAATATATATATTATGTAATATACATAAAATGAGGCAATAAACTAGGAAGTACCTAAAATGTAAACCATCCTACAGTTTTCTATAACATTCATTTTATTTTATTATTTAATACATTGAATTATGTAAACCATGGTATCTAGAATAATATTTTTATCCCCTATTTAATAGTAACAACAAAAATCATAGAATTCCATCTAAACAAATAAGTAAGATGGAGTCTAAGATTATGCTTTGTCTTGGCAGACTCACCCTAATCATTCCACCATTCAATAAAAACCATATAGAAATGTTCTTATAGACTATCCCCCTGGTCCAACATAACATCAATTCATTTAATAACAATCATATGGGTATCTCTCGTGGTCAACCACTTTGGTCTAAATTAGCACTAAACATTTAAAAACTACCACTTGGGTTGCTCATACATTCAATAAGCCTTGGACAACATAGCTTAAATTAATTTTATTATGACCCATTGGGTACCTCTCTCGGTTTAACCCCTCTGGTCTATAACCACCTGGAAACAATCTCATTCAATAACTATGGGTAAACATGACAACAATTCATACATAAATTACCCTATGTCAGGAAGATCTCATAGTAATATTCCCCTTGGTCAAAAAATCACAATGTGTATTACATGCATCTCATATAATAAGTGACTCCATCCAAACAACATGAGGCTTAGAAAAAAAGGCAAGCATAACAGGAATTCTAGAACAAATGTTCATAATAAATCAAACAAGGTAAATGCACTAATAATCATTGTATAAAACCTTTTTCATAAGAAATTACCCATTTATCAATATACCAAACCATAACATGTAATATCCAGGGTCTAATCCCAAACACGCAAAACCAAAAATTTGAGTATACGACAGTTTTAGGAGATAATATCCAAATACAATCAACTAAATGCACAAACCACTTACCTTGATGTAGTACGATCAACACTCTTGAACTTCTAACCATGAATCGGCCCAAAATGATGTAGATGTAAATAATGGAAACATATATCAACCTTGAATAACTCACGATAAATGAGGAATCAAGAGGAAAGGCTTCATGGGAATTGAGAACTCCCAGGTGGGAAACAAACGAACCTAACGATTTCTCAATTGGAGGTCGAATAGAGAATCGGGATGGGTTAAAATTTCATTGAATGTTCATCCATATCCTCTATGTATTACAGTTTGAAGAAATATTTTCTGGATATGAGACATAACCCTGCTCTGTTATCTCTAAAAAACTACATGATGAGTTCATTAAATGTACACACCGTGTAGCAGCCTTAACTGGACCCGATATAAGGCCCCAGCCTTAAACCTTACTTAATATTAAGTTATTACAAGATTACAAATTGAGGATCTTTTCAGGTTTAGAGTTTTAGAGAATTAGATCATGAAACTTGAATTACATTCCACATTTAAACAAAGTGGTTACATAAAAGGCAGTATTCATTCTTCCCATCAATGGAAACATATTTAAAATAAAACATGGATTCTTTCTTGACACATCCTTGACACTATCATCACATCATGTACCTTTCCCTTGACCTGTGAAAAACATTTAAAAAACTTGGGATGAGCATAAAAAGCTCAGTAAGGGTTATAAAAATATGGAAAGGAAACATGAGTTCATATATACATAAGAATGAAATCATACTTTAGCCATAAAACATAGGCACTTTAAAATACCTCATCAAACCATGAATAATTCATAGAAGTCATAAGACATAAAGGTAACTTGAGGCATTCATAACATTCTTACGTAGGGAGTAACCCTCTTGGTTACGTTTGGAATGCCCATCACAGTATATTCCCTAAATATCTTCGGAGAAACCTTAATGTTTCACTCCTTCGCGTTACCTAATTCATTAGAGGGCTATATCGGGCTCACCCGCCCTTAGTTTATCATGTAACCACCCGTCTTCATAAAAATGCCCAAGAACCTCAACATAATTGTATCACATAAAACATGTATGAAGGAAACATAACATTTCCACCTTTCAATCACAAGATATCAATTCAACACATTGATATAAAAACATTATGAAAACCATTTTCAATACCAAAATAAAAGAAAAGTAAAACATGGTGTTTATTTTTCTTTAAAAAAATGTTATGGCTTGTAGAGGAAGTCGAAACTCAAATAATGGTCACGGCGGCGGAGAAGTCGTTATCGCTGCATACGTACGACAAAAACATTCCCTTTTGTCATTTAGTAAACTCTTCGTATAAAAAAGATTCCTTTTGGATAAACGTAAATGTCAAAGGGTTTTATACACCGTATAAAATAAGGTTGTGTATAAAACAAAATATGCCTCAATGAAAGGAGATTGAGACGAAGTCCTATACAAC
Source organism: Viscum album (assembly GCA_963277665.1). Classification (NCBI taxonomy): domain Eukaryota; kingdom Viridiplantae; phylum Streptophyta; class Magnoliopsida; order Santalales; family Viscaceae; genus Viscum; species Viscum album. The sequence continues at coordinate 1,608,412,519 of OY728121.1, forward strand.
GACGATATCCTTGTATTAAGGATAAATCATTTACATAACTATGTGTGACAAATGAATACGCGAAATATAAGTGGGTATTAAGTGTAAAACAATCAGAGGACATTCACACATAATCATAGAAAGACATATTCAAGGTGCACAAGTTTATCCCAAAGAATCGAAATTGGGTTAAGAAGTTCCCTTGTAATAATTAGACAGCCTAACGACGTCACTTCAAAATTCAGAAAAAACGTTGATGAGAGATAAAAAGGGAATCTCAACACTTGGACATAAAATTTACATCAATAAGGATATAAAATAACATATCCCAACATAAAAATCTGTAAATTAAAATACATAACAAGAGATGTCTTTTTAAAAGAGGAGGGTGAAAGGTTCCCTTACCGATTTGGGCAACTTTCAAAACGTACACCCCATGAATGAAGGGTCATACAATGAAGATGTAAATACCCATAAATGAGATTATATTATACTAATATTAAAATAAGGGGCAGTAATTACACCACAAAAAAAGGAAATAGTGGCCAATGTAGCATGGATCTCATAGGAACAAAAAGTGAGATGAAAATCCCCTTATGAAAATTCGGCATCCTAACGGCGCCACATAAAACTTCCAAAAATGGATTAATGAGATCAAACAGGGTATCCCATAATATTAAAATAAAATGTACAGAAAGAGGAATATAAAAGAACATCCCTCATCATAACAAATAGGAGCTTCAATGAAGTGACATAAAGGAGAGTACTTAAAAAGAAAGAGAGAGGTTAGATCTCTTACGAAAATTCGGCTGCCTAACGGCGCCACTCCAAACTTTCAAAATGGATTGATGAGGGAGAATAGGGTCTCTCATCATATGAACATAAACATTACAGTAATATTAATATACAAGAATATCCCAATAACAAGAAAGATGAGCTTTAAAAGGAATGACATAAAAGAGCGTACTTAAAAAGAAGGAGAGGAGTAGGATCCCTTACCTCATGTCCAACATGTCTTGTTCGTTTCTTTATATTACTAAATAATAAACTTTGTTCAATTAATAATTTCCTAGTTACCTCCTTTAGAGATTATTATTCAGTTCATATCACATATTATAATGTTATAATAATTGTTTAATAATGTTAGTTCATATCAGACGTTTTTGCTGATGTTTGGTACATGAGTCAAAAATTGAACTTGTTGGAAAATAATTTTCCATGTAGTTATAGGTACATCATATCCAGAATAGTATTGATGTTTTAAATATAATATATATCCAGTATATATTCATTTTATACAATTCCATATCATTTGGAGATAAAAATTAAAAGCACCATTCATGGAGACGGTAGGCAGTACGTACGCATGAACGCTACATTCATTTTTTGTCATATTAATGGAATTAAAACAAAATGAGAGATATATATATGTTATAATTCCAGAATGATATCCATAATTTAGATGTAATATATTACATATATATCCATTATATATATGTACTTATAATATTACATAACATTTTGAGATAAGAAATGAAATGTACCGTTCATGGAGACGGTAAGTCGTACGTACACTTGAACGCTACTTCCATTTCTATTTCATATTTAATGGAATTAAAACATAATTATACATAATAGTATTTTAATTCCAGTATGTTATCATATATAATATCATTAAATCCATCCTTTATAAGTCCCACATATGGCATTAACGAATCACATCACTTTGAGGGGGCGGTAGTCTGCACTTCCTTAAATGATGATATCGCGTTTACCCATAATGGAAACCATAAAGGTATGACCAAAATGAAAAATACATAAGCTTAAGGAAAACATAAACAGATTATATATCATATATAAATATAGTTTCATCTTAATGGCCACCTTTGAAGGTGTTAAAAGAATGCTGAACAATCATCGTTTCGGGAGGCCGAAATTCACCATCCACGGAAACAGTATTTTCTTTAACCATTAGATGTAGGTGTGTGAATTTGTAGCTCGAATAATTCTTATAAAAACATCCTAGTATATTGATGATACTGGATTTGTTACAAAATAAATTAATAAAAAGAGTTTAGGGGGTTGGAGAGGAAAAATAAAACAAAAGGACTCAAGTGAAGACATTACCTTAAAATCGGGTAACTCCCTTTGGTTTGAGCTCAAGGGCTTCCTTGGGAATACTTCTGCCCAAAGTGAGGCTTCAATGAGTAAGAGAGGGAAGTGGAGAGACAAAATGGGCATATTTTGGCCGATCCAAAGGCTTTGGGAGTGTGGGTAAGGAGGTAGAGGTGGTGGCCTTTTATAAGAGGAGAGGAGGGGCACTCTTGGAAGGTAAAGAAAAGTCACTTTATTTTAAAATGGTATTCGTATTTAATAGGCCCCACATTGATTTGTTTCGAGTATAAGGTGATAAGGGTTCTACATCTACTCATCCAATAGGTTTTGGACATAGGTAGGTCTTAGATATTACATTATCTTTCCATTTTATTTAAATCGTTAAATAATGAGGTCATCGCTGCATCATCATGATATCATAAATAATTTATTTTTTTAATGTCTAAAAATTATAAAACAATTACTATAATGTAGGAAATCATTTTATCTTTCCAATGAATATTTATAGTCAAAAATCGTAATTGTATAACCCCATGTAAAAATTGTTTTAGTAAAACATTTCATGTTTGTCTCATTTTTACTTTAACTTTAAATAAAAAGATATTAATGTCATTTTCCAACCAAAGTGGCTTCATGGGGTCCCCAAGTTGACCCGTCGGTTGTCTTGGTCGTCCATTACACATCCAATGAGGTTAGGACATGTGTCAAGTTCATTTCATTTTATTAAAACATTATTCCTACCATAAACTACACTAATTACCTCTAATTGCGATTAAAAACTTAATAAGTTACTATTCACAAAAAAATTATTTTTATCCCATTAAATTAAATTTTACTTCTTAATGACAACCATTTATGTCGGATTTTTGAAATTCAAAACACAAAGATGGAAAAATTTCATTTAAACGGAAAAATCAGTTTTTATAAGTACCACTTAGTGGTTTCACTATTCATCAAAAATTGATGTTTTTCAGAAAAAACCCAAAAAATCACCCTAAGCTATATTTGATATTCCGAATTCAAAAATAAAGTCTATTTTACAAAATTAAAAACATATAAGTCACATTAATTAATTTAATAATTAATTCCCGCTATCAGAGCAAATAGCGTGTCTTTATGAAACAATAAGTATCAAAAGATTGACATTAGTTTAAGTCTGATTTCAAAGTGAAATTAATTCCAACGGCCACTATTGGATTTAATGGTAAAAATATATTCTAATTTCAGTTTAAAACCAATTCAAAAGATAATATAATAATATAAATAAATTATATTAAAAAGTGGTTTTGAATTAAAATATAACATTTTATACTATTCATTAAAAAAATGAACTTTACCAGAAAGATACAAAAAATTTACACAAAGTAAATTTTGATGTCCAAATTCTTAAGAAGAGTTTTATTTGGTCCAAAAGGATTTATAAGAGTGAACAAAACTATATTTAATGATGGTTCTCCATCAAAAGGCGATAAGTGAACCTTTAGTGAAAACTAGGGCATATACTCCTAAAATTGAATTCTTTCCGTATTTTATGCCTTTATATTTTATTGGATAAATGTAAAAACATTTAAAAACATATATAATCATATTTTAGTTATTTCTATCATTCCCGCCAATACAACAGCTACATGTTAACTACCATTTAAAATAATATTATTTTATTATTAGAGTGCAACGTAAGATTCCCAAGAAACTCGTTGTTGCGTGTTGGGTACGCCATCGAGCATAGCGTCCCCTTTAAAGTCATATTAATATTTTATTCACAAATATGGATAAATATGAAAATGTTATATTATTTATTTACCTGGGGTGTTACATCCTTCCCCCCTTTTGGGAATTGCGTCCTCACAATTTTTAAAATTGGGCTTGGAAATATCATTGAAAATCCCACATCGGAACAAGATTCGGTAAAACAATCACCTTAAAATAAAGAAAGAGAAGTATAGAGGTCACCCGAGTTAACCCATACTATGATTCCATGTATGAAAACATGGACATGGAAGAGAAAACATAGGGTCATGTTCTGATGGAGAGTGATAAAAAACATGTTTAGGAGAAAGTTAACCACAAGAAAATCACAAAATTGTGATGGGTTAAACGGTATTCGATTCCCTAGTAGGAAAAGTTAATAGACAAAATTTTTGTTTTAAATTACTTTTTATTGAAGAATTTATTCATAAGGAAACATAATCACTTATCATGTTGACTTTCAATTTTTATTAGATTCCTTACACAAACTCATATTTTCTCCAAAAGACGAGTATTTAGGAAGACTTGTTCACATTAAGAGTACTATAATCAACTTCTAGAGAATCACCTAATACACCAAAGAGAACTATATACATATCATGTCTTTAGGCTTTAACCAATACCAAAACCAAAAAATGTTAGTAAAATGTCAGATAATCTAGAAATGGATAACCCTTTAAAAAGAAAATCTATGCTTAATCTCCAAAATTTGTCCAATAAAACCCAAAGTTCAACGAGGACCATCCGATAAAAAATTTGTCCATAAAATTATTCAAAGTAAACCAATATAAGATTTAAACACAAATATTTAAAGGATTTAGTCACATAGTCTTCTAAGTAAAATCATAACATTTATCTCCAAACAACATCAGTTGCTCCTAAAGTCTCGTATTGAAAAGTAATTAACCTAATCACATATCCTCCATGATAGGTTAATCATTTTCATAAATAACCCAAAATAAACTTACTCTAAATTCATAAAATCATATAACTAAAAAGAATTAGTCAAACTAACCAGGGACTTCACGTAGTCCAGTGGTAGGCGATAAATACCAGTCGAACTTTGGTTGTGGGTTCGATTCCCGCAGCTTTGTCCGACACGACGGGTAGTCACACGGTCTGCGTGTTGTCCTTTTTAAAAAACTATATAATTCTCAAATCATTCCCCAAAAAGAGTTAAAATCATCAAAAATAACCATAACATAATTTAACCTCAATTTTATCTCATGTCTTCCATTTTCCATCATAACATATAGTAACCCATAATTACCTCAAAAGTAAGGATCATATAAACTCTAATGGTTACCTTTATAATTATTACCTGAACTTCCACATTGATTGGTCATCTCGTTCATGATGTATTAAAGATCATACCAAGGTTCAAGTGGTTGATCATGACTCCTTGATAGTTGGTTTAGAACAACCACAAGTTTCCTCATTGAATCCCCCATTTTATATAGTCTCTTAATCAGAGAACCACCACAGTTTCCTTCAAACCTATTGTCACATTGGTGCCTTCTAGATCCATCTATTCACTAAAAACAGAAATGTCAGTGTGAGTATATCAACAAAACAATCATGTACTAATGAGGAAGGTAAACACTAAGATATACTTACTCATTCACTTTATCTAAAACTAGGACTCTTTCTGAAATCCTAACCATTATGGTAATGCCCCTTATGCTTAAAGAATACCCTAACCTCTAAAGTTTTCTAAAACGACCTCTGATACCAACTATAAGGCCCTAGCCTTAAACCGTACTTAATCTTGGGTTATTACAAGATTACACATTGAGGATCTTTTCAGGTTTAGAGTTTTAGAGAATTAGATCATGAAACTTGCATTACATTCCACATTTAAACAAAGTGGTTACATAAAAGACAGTATTCATTCATCCCATAAATGGGAACATATTTAAAATAAAACATGGATTCTTTCTTGACACATCCTTGACACTATCATAACATCATGTACCTTTCCCTTGACCTGTGAAAAACATTTAAAGAACTTGGGATTAGCATAAAAATCTCAGTAAGGGTTATAAAAATACGGAAAGGAAACATGAGTTCATATATACATAAGAATGAAATCATACTTTACCCATAAAACATAGGCACTTTAACATAACTTATCAAACCATGAATAAATTATAGAAATCATAAGACATAAAGGTAACTTGAGGCATTCATAACATTCTTACGTAGGGAGTAACCCTCTTGGTTACGCTTGGAATACCCATCACAGTATATTCTCTAAATCTCTTCAGAGAAACATTAACGTTTCACTCCTTCACGTTACCCAATGCATTAGAGATCTATATCGAGCTCACCCACCCTTAGTTTATCACGGAACCACCCGTCTTCATAATAATGCCCAAGAATTTCAACATAATCGTATCACATAAAACATGTATGAAGGAAACATAACATTTCCACCTTTCAATCACAAGATATCAATACAACACATTGATATAAAAACATTATGAAAACCATTTTCAATACCAAAATAAAATAAAAGTAAAACAAGGTATTTATTTTTCATTAAAAAAAAGGTATGGCTTGTAGAGGAAGCTGAAACTCAAATAATGGTCACAGCGGTGGAGAAGTCGTTGTCGCCACATACGTATGACAAAAACATTCCCTTTTGTCCTTTAGTAAACGCTTTGTATAAAAAAGATTCCTTTTGGATAAACGTAAAAGTCAAAGGGGTTTATACACCGTATAAAATAAGGTTGTGTATTAAAAAAATATGCCTCAATGAAAGGAGATTGAGACGAAGTCCCATACAAAGACGTTATCCTTGGATTAAGGATAAATCAGTTAAATAACTATGTGTGACAAACAAATACACAAAATATAAGTGGGTATTTAGTGTAAAACAATCATAGGACATTCACACGTAATCATAGAACGACATATTCAAGGTGTACAAGTTTATCCCAAATAATCGAAATTGGGTTAAGAAGTTCCCTTTCAATAATTAGACAGCCTAACGGCGTCACTTCAAAATTCATAAAAAAACGTTGATGAGAGATAAAAAGGGAATCTCATCACTTGGACATAAAATTTACATCAATAAGGATATAAAATAACATATCCCAGCATAAAAATATGTAAATTAAAAGTCATAACAAGATATTTCTTTTTAAAAGAGAAGGGTGAAAGGTTTCCTTACCGATTTGGGAAACTTTCAAAACGTATACCCCATGAAAGAAGGGTCATACAATGAAGATTTAACTAACCATAAATGAGAGTATATTATACTAATAGTAAAATAATGGGAAGTACTTACACCACAAAAAATGGAAATAGTGGCCAATGTAGCATGGATCTCACGGGAACAAAAAGTGAGATGAAAATCCCCTTATTAAAATTCGGCAGCCTAACGGCGCCATATAAAACATACAAAAATGGATTAATGAGATCAAATAGGGTATCCCATAATATTAAAATAAAATTTAAAGCAAGAGGAATATAAAATAACATCCCCCATCATAACAAAGAGGAGCTTAAAAGAAGTGACAAAAAGGAGAGTACTTAAAATGAAAGAAAGAGGTTAGATCTCTTACGAAAATTCGGCAGCCTAACGGCACCACTCCAAACATTCAAAATGGATTGATGAGAGATAATAGGGTCTCTCATCATATTAAAATAAAAATTAAAGAAATATTAATATAAAAGAATATCCCAATAACAAGAAATATGAGCTTTAAAATGAATGACATAAAAGAGCATACTTAAAAAGAAAGAGAGGAGTATGATCCCTTACCTCAAGTCCAACATGTCTTGTTCGTTTCTTTATATTCCTGAATAATAAACATTGGTAAATTAATAATTTCCTAGGTACCTCCTTTAGAGATTATTATTCAGGTCATATCACATATTATAATGTTATAATAAATGTTTAATAATGTTAGTTCATATTAGACGTTTTTGCCGATGTTTGGTACATGAGTCAAAAATTGAACTTGTTGGAAAATAATTTTCCATGTAGTTATAGGTACATCATATCCAGAATAGTATTGATGTTTTAAATATCATATATTTCCATTATATATTCATTTTATACTATTCAATATCATTTGTAGATAAAAAATAAAAGCACCGTTCATGGAGATGGTAGGCCGTACGTACGCATGAACGCTACTTTCATTTTTTCTCATATTAATGGAATTAAAACAAAATGAGAGAGATATATATGTTATAATTCCAGAATTATATCCATAATTTAGATGTAATATATTACATAGATATCCATTATATATATGTACTTATAATATTACATAACATTTTGAGATAAGAAATGAAATGTACCGTTCATGGAGACGGTAAGTCGTACGTACGCATGAATGCTACTTCCATTTCTATTTCATATTTAATGGAATTAAAACATAACGATACATAATAGTATTTTAATTCCATTATTTTATCATATATAATATCATTAAATACATCCTTTATACGTCCCACATATGGCATTAACGAATCATATCACTTTGAGGGGGCGGTAGTCCGCACTTCCTTAAATGAATATATCGTGTTTACCCATAATGGAAACCATAAAGGTATGAAGAAAATGAAAAATACAGAAGTTTAAGGAAAACATAAACATATTATATATCATATATAAATATAGTGTCATCTTAATGGCCACCTTTGAAGGTGTTAAAAGTATTTTGAACAATCATCGTTTCGAGAGGCCGAAATTCACCATCCACGGAAACAATATGTTCTTTAACCATTAGATGTAGGTGTGTGAATTTGTAGCTCGAATACTTCTTATAAAAACATCCTAGTATATTGATGATACTGTATTTGTTACAAAATAAATGAATAAAAAGAGTTTATGGGGTTGGAGAAGCCAAATAAAACAAAAGGACTCAAGTGAAGACATTACCTTAAAATCGGGTAACTCCCTTTGGTTTGAGCTCAAAGGATTCCTTGGGAAGACTTCTGCCCAAATTGAGGCTTCAAGGAGTAAGATAGGTAAGTGTAGAGACAAAATGGGCAGAGGTTGGCCAAGCCAAAGGCTTTGGGAGTGTGGGTAAGGAGGTAGATGTGGGGGCCTTTTATAAGAGGAGAGGAGGGGAACTCTTGGAATGTAAAGAAAAGTCACTTTATTTTAAAATGGTATTCGGATTTAAGAGGTCCCACATTGATGTGTTTCGAGGAGAAGGTGATAAGGGTTCGAAATCCACTCATCCAATAGGTTTTGGACATGTTTAGGTCTTAGATATTACATTATCTTTCTATTTTATTTAAATCGTTAAATAATGAGGTCATCACTGCATCATCATGATGTCATAAATAATTTAATTTATTTAATGTCTAAAAATTATAAACAAATACTATAATGTAGGTAATATTTTTATCTTTCCAATAAATATTTATAGTCAAAAATGGGATTTTTATAACCCCATGTAAAAATTGTTTTCGAAAAACATTTCATGTTTGTCTCATTTTTACTTTAACTTTAAATAAAAAGATATTAATATCATTTTCCAACCAAAGTGGCTTCATGGGGTCCCCAAGTTGACCCATGGGTTGTCTTGGTCGGCCATGACACATAAAATGAGGTTAGGACATGTGTCAAGTTCATTTCATTTTATTAAAACATCATTCCTACCATAAACTACAATAATTACCTCTAATCGCGATTAAAAACTTAATAAGTTACTATTCATCAAAAAATTATTTTTATCCCATTGAACAACATTTTACTTCTTAATGACAACCATGTATCTCGGATTTTTGAAATTCAAAACACAAAGATGGAATAATTTCATTTAAACGGAAAAATCAGTTTTTATAAGTACCACTTAGTGGTTTCACTATTCATCAAAAATTGATGTTTTTCAGAAAAAACCCAAAAATTCACCCTAAGCTATATTTGATATTCCGAATTAAAAAATGAAGTCTATTTTACAAAATTCAAAAAATATAATTCACATTAATTAATTTAAAAATTAATTCCCGCTGTCAGAGCAAATATCGTGTTTTTATGAAACAATAAGTATCAAAAGATTGACATTAGTTTAAGTCTGATTTCAAAGTGAAATTAATTCCAATGACCACTATTGGATTTAATGGTAAAAATATATTCTAATTTCAGTTTAAAACCATTTCAAAAGATAATCTAATCATATAAATTAATTATATTAAAAAGAGGTTTTGAATTAAAATACAACATTTTATACTATTTATTAAAAAAATGAACTTTATCAGAAAGATACCAAAAATTTACACAAAGTAAATTTTGATGTGCCAATTCATAAGAAGAGTTTTATTTGGTCCAAAAGGATGTATAAGAGTGAACAAAACTATATTTAATGACGGTTCTCCATCAAAAGGCGATAAGTGATCCTTTAGTGAAAACTAGAGCATATACGCCTAAAATTGAATTATTTCCGTATTTTATGCCTTTATCTTTTATTGGATAATTGTAAAAACATTTTAAAACATATATAATCATATTTTAGTTATTTATATCCATTCCCTCCATTAAAATGGCTACATGTTAACTACCATTTAAAATAATATTATTTTATTATTAGAGTACAACGTAAGATTCCCAAGAAACTCGTTGTTGCGTGTTGGGTACGCCATCGAGCATAGCGTCCCCTTTAAAGTCATATTAATATTTTATTCACAAATATGGATAAATATGAAAATTTCATATTCTTTATTTACCTGGGGTGTTACACCCGACCTTAAGAATTATGTCATGTCACTGCATGAACATGTACTCAGTTGTTAAACGACTAGTATGCAGATGTACACAGTACCTGGGTAGATGGCATATACTCATAAGTAGATATCATGCACGTAGAAAATTTCCAATTTCATAAATTTTCCTCAAAATAACCCAAAATCAATATCCATACCTAAAATAAGGATTTGGGTTCTTACAAACATACCACTTAAATATGTTTTTCCCAAAATATCCCTTAAAAGGGTGGTGAATAAGAAGCTTTATACATCTCTGGCCATAGGGATCGTACATTGGCCTCCCCCTTTCAAGGATTATCTTGTATATGGTCGAACTACAATAACACACGTACAAGATGTACAGACCATCCATAGAGAACAATCAAGCTGGGATCCACAATTTGAATAGGGTGCTACTCGAAGGATACATCCACATCGAACTCAATCTCCTAGGGATGGAAAACATGAGACATATCTAAAAAGTAACACCATAGCAGAGAAACATGAAATACATCGTGCATAGCCCGGTACCTCTGAGGTAATTTCTACCTATAGGCAACCAGACTGACTCTCTCCAAAACATCAAATGGCTCAACGTATCTCGGGGAAAGCTTCCCCTATCTCCTAATCTTTCTAGGAACCAAAAATTGTGTGAAATGTAATAAAACCTTGTAGAGACTCGGGTTTTTGGCCCTGTCAGACTCTGGAATATTTCTACGAATAATTCCAGAGCTAGGCGCGAAGACGGCGTGCGATTCCGAGGCCCGGTGTGCCCGGAATTAATTTTATAAAAATATTAAGTATTTTTATACTATGCACGTGGCGGGGGTGTGGTATCTCCTAAACGGTAGCTCAGAATGGGAATCTGAGGGCACGGTTGCGTCCGGAACGTGCCGTTTAGCCTAGGCGGGGTGTAAACTTTGCGGGCGCGGGCCTGCAGTGAGAACCGCCACCAGGGGCGTTTCCGTAAATAAGTAGCAACTTAGTGGGCGAGCGTCGGCTCGAATAACTTCTTAACGGAGTCTTGGATGGAAAATCTGAGACCGTCGTTGCGTTCAGAACGGTGCGTTTACCCTAGGGGTGACCTTACTTTTGTCCGCATCGGGCGTCGGGTCCGAGGCGGGTTTGGCGCCGGTGGGCCGCTGATATAAATATCAGCGCCCCCCCCCCCCTTTTATCGTTCTTCGTCGTTCTTCGCCGTTCTTCGCCGCCACTCCGCCGAATCTAGAAAAAGGAGCGCCCACGAGCTCACAATTCGACGGCGGACGTTCCAGGAGCGCGCAACGGAAGCTCTGGAGCGCAGATCTGAGGCAGAACGTCGGCGTTTCGCCCGCGAGGTAGGCGGTTTGAGTTTTACAATCCCGGATCCAATTTTTGTGTTGTTTTTTTCAAATTTTCATATGGGTTGTATAGTTCGGGTCCCGAGCATTCCAAAACATGTTTCGGATCTGAATTTGGAGCACCGGGGTGCTCTCGGTGGCTCCTGGAAGTTTTCCGGCGAAAACTCGGTTTTCCGGCGGCGGCCATGGCGGAATCCGGCGACGGCGCGGCGGCGGTTTCCGGTGGCGGCGGCGGCGGCGTGGCGGAGTCCGGCGGCGGCGCGGCGGAGTCCGGCGGCGGCGCTGTTGTTTCCGGCGACCCTGCGGTGGTCCGGCCAGTTTGTTCCGGGGGTTCTTTAAACCCCCGTAACTCGCAAACCGTAACTCCGATTTGCGAGCCGTTTGCGGCGACGCGCTCCTTGTGTCGAGACGGACCTTGTGAAATCACCTTGAGAATTTTATGGTTCGGGATCGTGGCCCGGGAGTTAGAAACGTCGTATAAAATAATATTATTTTATTATTTTACGACTTCGGGCCGTTGTAACTTCTACCCGGAGCGTCCGATTGACGTGCCGTCAGTGGCTTTGTGACCCTGATGGTATGACGGACTTTTTGAGATGGTTTCCGGGTGTTGGGACTGAGAACGGGGTGCGGGCCCCACGAGGCCGGGTTTTGGCGTTTGCGGAGAAACGCAGCTTTTGCACCAGGAGTCCGATTTTGGCAGATGAATAGTCGATCCTGTGTGTTTTTCCGAGAGGATCGCAATGGTGCGTTCCATTCGATGAGTTTCGGAATCCAGGCGTGGCCCCCACCCGAGCTGGCCTTCGGTGAATAGTACCTTTTTCACCGGGTGTCCGTTTTGGGCGAGCGAGTAGTCGATTCCGCTTGTTTTTCCGAGGGGATCGCCGTGGTGTGATCCTCTCGATGGGTTTCGGGATCGTTGTGTGGGCCCCGCACGAGCTAGCTACGGTGAATAGTTCCTTTTTCATCGGTGCTCCGTTTCGGGCGAGTAAACAGCCTATCCTGCGTGTTTTTCCACGTGGAACGCGATAGTGGCCTCAGTTTTGGCTTCGGAGGTGCGCAGTGTGGCTTTGGGGCGAGTCTCTCGGGTTAGCGATGTTTGGATCAGCAGTGGTTGAGGGTTCTCCCTTGGTTCGTTCCTACGAGGGTTCGTGTGGTATCACAACCTTCGTATGGGTTTGTGATCCTCTCGATGGGATGTTTAAACTGTTAGAGTTGTGGTATCCCTCCGGTGGGCCCGGAGTGGATCCTCTAGCATCTTTACCCTAGATCGGGTTCTTGGTATCGCTGTGACCACTTATTCACGGGCAGCGATCCCCTATCTAGCAGGTTAACCTCGTAGGGTTTGTGGCATCATCGGGAATATGATCCCCTACGCGGTGGGTCGTGCATAGTAGGGTTGTGGCATCGTCGGGTTTACGATCCCCTACTCAGCATGATGTTTATAGTAGGATTGCGGCATCGTTGGTTATACGATCCCCTACTCAGCGCTTGGTGTCGGTAGGGTTGCAGTATCATTGGTTATGCGATCCCCTACTCATCGCGTGGTTTCGGTAGGGTTGTGGCATCGTCGGTTCGATCCCCTCCATTGTGAGTTATCCCAGATAGGGTTCCGGTATCATCGTGACCATCTTTATATGGATGATGATCCTCTATCTGGGTGTGAAGCTTCTGTCGAGTGCAGATCGGGTTGTGGTATCCCCCAGCGGATCCTGGGTGTGATCCCCCATCTGTGAGAACTACGTATTCCAGATCGGGTCGTGGTATCCCCCAGCGGACCCTGGGAGTGATCCCCTATCTGTGAGTTACGTATACCGGAGTGGGTCTTGGTATCCCCTAGCGGACCCTAGTGGCGATCCCCTCTCCAAGGAGTTTGGTGGTTATGTTGTTTCGGCGATGTATCCTCAGTGATGCTATCCGATGAGCATGGTCTCTCGGGTGAGCGTCTGTGATGTTTGCGAGTAACCCGATGGAGTGTATCTCTCGGATGAGTGTCATCTGGTATGACAGTGTTCGTGGTGTACTCTCCTGGTTGTGGAAAGTTGCTGGTGATGAGGTCGGTACCTCTTGTGGCTTTGTGGCGTGAGCTGTGTATATCTGGATTGTTCAAGGTGTATGTATGGGCATACACCTGAGCTGAGCTGACTAGTTGTGTTTAGCCGAGGATGGTCACGAGATGGAGTTTCTCTCTCATCTGGGTTCCCTCTGGCTGGGTTGAGCGGATTGTTGCCTTTCAGTTGCTCCCTTGGGTTTTGGGTTTGTGGGGTGCCTACTGAGTATGTTTATACTCACCCCTGCACGGGCTTTGCCCGCACATGTTTGTGTCTTGTGCAGACCACAGGCCTTTTGACGGAGTCCCAGGAGGACCCGGAGCAGGCGGAGCTTAGTGAGCGAGTTTACTGGGGTGTTTATCGGAGCTGTGCCGAGGGAGCTTTTCGGCGGGTGTTTGTGGCAGCGTTCCCCTTCTTCAGAGCAGGTTGGACGCGCTTTGTAGTTTTCTTTTGGTGGGCCCTGTTTTGCCCTTTGTACTTTCGCTGTTGCTCTCTGGTTGTGGGATAGTGTATGCATGCATTTACTTTCCAGTTTCTATATCTCTGCACTGTTGCATGGAGGTGTTTGTGGGTGCGTGTGTACAGGTACCTTAGGATAATGCCTCCCATGTGTGTGATAGCCTACTCGGCGCTGGTCGCCAGCCCCTGGCCTATTGGAGGCGGGCTTGGGGAGTCGCGGCTCGAGCCCCGTTGGGTCGGGTCGTGACAAAGTGGTATCAAAGGAGGTTCCACCTTTGGGATCTCTGAGCGTAGCTGGTCTAGCTGTGAGCTTGTTTTGGGTTGCATAGCGGTAGTGTTAGGATGTTTCGAGTTCGACTTTCAGGCCAGGGACTCCAGTGTTGGTGCGGCGGCCGACGTATCCATATACCAGGACTCTGATAACCTGTCTTTTGACTCGGGACATTCGTACACTGGTCGCGGGGACATAATGGTACATGCATCATATAGGACTGGGTTTTGGGTTTTCCTTGTCCTTCTTGAGTCATCTCTCCAGATATACTCTTTGACTGTGGTGTGTCTTGAATGTATTTCAGGATGCCTCCACGACGACAGCCAGCGAGGGTTCCGCAGCAGGATTGTGCTGATGACCCGCCCCGTGTAGTGGCTGTGAAACAGGGCGCAGGTTCTGAGGTTGCACCTCCAGGTGGTCTTCCAGTTGAGCCACCACCTGTCGAGCAGCTGTTTGTGCCGGCGGGGCAGGACGAGGTTGTGCGCAGGCTGAGTGCGCTGCACGAGTTCCAGAGGCAGCGACCTCTGAGGTTCCGGGGTGATCCAGACCCCCAGGCAGCTGATGAATGGCTTGAGGCAGTCACCCGAGTTTTCCGCCTAGTGAGGACACCTCCAGATCAGATGGTGGTCCTAGCGGCGAGCCTTCTGCATGGTTCTGCTGGGCGATGGTGGAGTTTGGTGACGCAGTCCCATGATGAGGAGACACTCACGCGGGCAGAGTTTGAGCGGCTCTTCAGGGAGGAGTTTTATCCGGTGACACTGAGGTCAGTGCGGATCCAGGAGCTTCTGCAGCTTCATCAGGAGAGCATGACTGTGTCGGAGTACTCAGCGAGGTTTACAGACCTGTCGCGCTACTCCCTGGATATGGTTCGAGACCCGTTCTTTAGGGCTCGGACCTTCGAGCAGGGCTTACGCAGGGATATCCGAGGAGGTGTGGTTTCCTTGTGCCTGCCCACCTATGCTGGAGTGCTGGAGCGAGCGCTGGTGGTGGAGAGCTTTCTGGCCGAGCAGATCTCGCCTGTTAGTGTTGGGCACTCGAGAGCGGAGACTTCGTCGGTCGGATCGGAATCTGGTAGCCGACGTCAGACTCAGGGGTCTGGACGTGGCCGACGTTTCAGGAGGCGACCCCAGGATGGAGGATCTGAGCTTCAGGGCTCACAGGGCTCGCAGGCCAGGTTTGGTCAGCCGCAGGAGAGGCGGTGTTACGCTTGCGATGGTCGGGGAAATCTTTCTAGAGATTGTCTGACCCGACGTGCTGCTGAGAGGGAGCCGGTCGATGGGCCGCCTTGGCAGAGGCAGCGTCTCGAGCAAGGAGGTCCGCGTGGCAGCGGACGTGGCGTCGGAGCTGGTGCAGCGGGAGGCGGTGGTAGGCAGTACCAGTTGCCACCACCCCCACCCCCAGGTGGTCCACGCCAAGCTCAGGGAGCTGGTGGTCGAGGGCGAGGACAGCTGCATACCCTGGAGGCTGTTGACCGAGAGGCACCGCAGATGGATAGAAGTACGCCTTGTGTCTTTTCTACTTATTGCAGTAGTTTGTCAGACACTGTTTAGCAGTACTCTTTCCTTTTGTTGCTTGCTCGAGTTTTGTTCAGGGCGTTGGTAAGACCCTGAGTGGTTGTTGTTGGTGAGCTCGCTGGTGTGTGAGACCCAGTTGAGAGTTCAGTCGCTTTCCTTGTGCTTGAGGCTTTTCGGGGACGAAAAGTTCTAAGGGGGGTAGGATGTAGCGACTCGGGTTTTTGGCCCTGTCAGACTCTGGAATATTTCTACGAATAATTCCAGAGCTAGGCGCGAAGACGGCGTGTGATTCCGAGGCCCGGTGTGCCTGGAATTAATTTTATAAAAATATTAAGTATTTTTATACTATGCACGTGGCGGGGGTGTGATATCTCCTAAACGGTATCTCAGAACGGGAATCTGAGGGCACGGTTGCATCCGGAACGTGCCGTTTTCCCTAGGCGGGGTGTAAAATTTGCGGGCACGGGCCTGCGGTGAGAAACGCCACCAGGGGCGTTTCCGTAAATAAGTAGCAACTTAGTGGGCGAGCGTCGGCTCGAATAACTTCTGAACGGAGTCTCGGATGGAAAATCTGAGACCGCCGTTGCGTTCAGAACGG
This sequence comes from Viscum album, assembly GCA_963277665.1. Taxonomy (NCBI): domain Eukaryota; kingdom Viridiplantae; phylum Streptophyta; class Magnoliopsida; order Santalales; family Viscaceae; genus Viscum; species Viscum album. Next base: position 1,608,429,303 of record OY728121.1, read on the forward strand.
CGCGTTTACCCTAGGGATGACCTTACTTTTGTTCGCATCGGGCGTCGGGTCCGAGGCGGGTTTGGCGCCGGCGGGCCACTGATATAAGTATCAGCGCCCCCCCTTTTATCGTTCTTCGTCGTTCTTCGCCGTTCTTCGCCGCCACTCCGCCGAATCGAGCAAACGGAGCGCCCACGAGCACAGAATTCGACGGCGGACGTTCCAGGAGCGCGCAACGGAAGGTCTGGAGCGCAGATCTGAGGCAGAACGTCGGCGTTTCGCCCGCGAGGTAGGCGGATTGAGTTTTACAATCCCGGATCCCGTTTTTGTGTTGTTTTTCTTCAAATTTTCATATGGGTTGTATAGTTCGGGTCCCGAGCTTTCCAAAACATGTTTCGGATCTGAATTTGGAGCACCGGGGTGCTCTCGGTGGCTCCCGGAAGTTTTCCGGCGAAAACCCGGTTTTCCGGCGGCGGCCATGGCGGAATCCGGCAACGGCGCGGCGGCGGTTTCCGGTGGCGGCGGCGGCGGCGCGGTTGTTTCCGGCGACCCTGCGGTGGTCCGGCCAGTTTGTTCCGGGGGTTCTTTAAACCCCCGTAACTCGCAAACCGTAACTCCGATTTGCGAGCCGTTTGCGGCGACGCGCTCCTTGTGTCGAGACGGACCTTTTGAAATCACCTTGAGAATTTTATGGTTCGGGATCATGGCCCAGGAGTTAGAAACGTCGTATAAAATAATATTATTTTATTATTTTACGACTTCGGGCCGTTGTAACTTCTACCCGGAGCGTCCGATTGACGTGCCGTTAGTGGCGTTGTGACCCTGATGGTACGACGGACTTTTTGAGATGGTTTCCGGGTGTTGGGACTGAGAACGGGGTGCGGGCCCCACGAGGCCGGGTTTTGGCGTTTGCGGAGAAACGCAGCTTTTGCACCAGGAGTCCGATTTTGGCAGATGAATAGTCGATCCTGTGTGTTTTTCCGAGAGGATCGCAATGGTGCGTTCCGTTCGATGAGTTTCGGAATCCAGGCATGGGCCCCACCCGAGCTGGCCTTCGGTGAATAGTACCTTTTTCACCGGGTGTCCGTTTTGGGCGAGCGAGTAGTCGATTTCGCTTGTTTTTTCGAGGGGATGGCCGTGGTGTGATCATCTCGATGGGTTTCGGGATCGTTGTGTGGGCCCCGCACGAGCTAGCTATGGTGAATAGTGCCTTTTTCACCGGTGCTCCGTTTCGGGTGAGTAAACAGCCTATCCTGCGTGTTTTTCCGCATGGAAGGCGATGGTGGCCTCAGTTTTGGCTTCGGAGGTGCGCAGTGTGGCTTTGGGGCGAGTCGCTCGGGTTAGCGATGTTTGGACCAGCAGTGGTTGAGGGTTCTCCCTTGGTTCGTTCCTACGAGGGTTCGTGTGGCATCACAACTTTCGTATGGGTTTGTGATCCTCTCGATGGGATGTTTAAAGTGTTAGAGTTGTGGTATCCCTCCGGTGGGCCCGGAGTGGATCCTCTAGCATCTTTACCCTAGATCGGGTTCTTGGTATCGATGTGACCACTTATTCACGGGCAGCGATCCCCTATCTAGCAGGTTAACCCCGTAGGGTTTGTGGCATCATCGGGAATATGATCCCCTACGCAGTGGGTCGTGCATAGTAGGGTTGTGGCATCGTCGGGTTTACGATCCCCTACTCAGCATGATGTTTATAGTAGGGTTGCGGCATCGTTGGTTATACGATCCCCTACTCAGCGCTTGGTGTCGGTAGGGTTGCGGTATCATTGGTTATGTGATCCCCTACTCAGCGCGTGGTTTCGGTAGGGTTGTGGCATCGTCGGTTCGATCCCCTCCATCGCGAGTTATCCCATATAGGGTTCCGGTATCATCGTGACCATCTTTATATGGACGATGATCCTCTATCTGAGTGTGAAGCTTCTGTCGAGTGCAGATCGGGTTGTGGTATCCCCCAGCGGATCCTGGGTGTGATCCCCCATCTGTGAGAACTACGTATGCCAGATCAGGTCGTGGTATCCCCCAGCGGACCCTGGGAGTGATCCCCTATCTGTGAGTTACGTATACAGGAGTGGGTCTTGGTATCCCCTAGCGGACCCTAGCGGCGATCCCCTCTCCGAGGAGTTTGGTGGTTATGTTGTTTCAGCGATGTTTCCTCAGTGATGCTATCCGATGAGCGTGGCCTCTCGGGTGAGCGTCTGTGATGTTTGCGAGTAACCCGATGGAGTGTATCTCTCGGATGAGTGTCATCTGGTATGACAGTGTTCGTGGTGTACTCTCCTGGTTGTGGACAGTTGCTGGTGATGAGGTCGGTACCTCTTGTGGCTTTGTGGCGTGAGCTGTGTATATCTGGATTGTTCAAGGTGTATGTATGGGCATACACCTGAGCTGAGCTGACTAGTTGTGTTTAGCCGAGGATGGTCACGAGATGGAGTTTCTCTCTCGTCTGGGTTCCCTCTGGCTGGGTTGAGCGGACTGTTGCCTTTCAGTTGCTCCCTTGGGTTTTGGGTTTTTGGGGTGCCTACTGAGTATGTTTATACTCACCCCTGCACGGGCTTTGCCCGCACATGTTTGTGTCTTGTGCAGACCACAGGCCTTTTGACGGTGTCCCAGGAGGACCCGGAGCAGGCAGAGCTTAGTGAGCGAGTTGACTGGGGTGTTTATCGGAGCTGTGCCGAGGGAGCTTTCCGGCGGGTGTTTGTGGCAGCGTTCCCCTTCTTCAGATCAGGTTGGACACGCTTTGTAGTTTTCTTTTGGTGGGCCCTGTTTTGCCTTTTGTACTTTCGCTGTTGCTCTCTGGTTGTGGGATAGTGTATGCATGCATTTACTTTCCAGTTTCTATATCTATGCACTGTTGCATGGAGGTGTTTGTGGGTGCGTGTGTACAGGTACCTTAGGCTAATGCCTCCCATGTGTGTGATAGCCTACTCGGCGCTGGTCGCCAGCCCCTGGCCTATTGGAGGAGGGCTTGGGGAGTCGCGGCTCGAGCCCCGTTGGGTCGGGTCGTGACAAACCTTATCTCTGACCTCGAACACCAGAGCCATTTGCGTTAATCAACATATGATTTTTGGCGATATTGTGTAATACTCATCCTCTTCTAATTCAACTCCACCTACTCAGTGGTCGATAAAATAAGATGAGGTACAAACATAGTTTCCTCTCCTACATCCAACCAACATAGGTGTGATAGGCATTGACTATCATACAAACCCTAAGGTACCATCTGAATCGTTATCTAAAAACTGTTATTGTAGGGAAACTCCAGTAAGGGTATGTGTCTCTCTGAAGAGCCCCCAAAATACAGGGTGCATGCTCGTAAAATGGGATCCAAAACATGAATAGTGCCTTCAGACCAGAAATTTGTTTGGGGATGGTAAACTATACTTAGAAGTACCTGTGTACCCAAAGAGAATTGTAGTCCCTTGTGAACATGAGAAGAGAACATGGCATCCCTGTCTGAATGATAGAGCAAATAACCCCATGAAAACGTACAATCTCTCGTATTTACAACATTAAAATATCATCTACACTATTGGTTTCCTTAATCAGTAGGAAATGAGAAACCTTCTTGAGTCTGTAAAAAAAGCCCATACTACATCATTTCCACATGGTGACCTTGGAAAACACATCATGAAATCCATTGTGAAATCAATACACTTCCACTGGTGAATGAGTAACTACTGTAAAATCCCTTCATGTCGCTGATGTTCCGCCTTCACCTACTGACAGGTGGAACATCTCATAAAAACCCAGCTACATCTCTCTTCATATATATCGACCAATACCGATGTTGTATATCTCGATAAATATTGGTGACACCATGATGAACTTCCCAAGTTGACGAATGAAAATCTTCCATGAACTCCTCATGTATATTGGTTGAAACCCATATGCGTCCTTGAAAATGAAAGACCTCATCGTCCCATATGGTCTACCCAGGAGTAGGTTCCTTTACGGATATAATCTCCTACAAGAATTAGCCATCAGTATATAAAATTTTTCTCATTCATACTCAATCCAATATATTAGAGGTAAGAAATATAGAAGAATGAAACATCTTCCCCTATCTATCATGTTCATCAAAATGAATCTCAAAGAAAAAATCATTTAAGTTTCCACTCACTGTTGGCATCCTGAACTACATATATATGTGTCCTCCTGCTCAATGTATCAGCCACTACATTTCCATTCTCATGCATGTAGGAAAGGTCAATGTAAAAAAGAATAATGGCAAAAAACCCAACTTTACTATCTCAAATTCTAATCTCACTAAGTAAAGATAAACTTGAGACTTATGTGGTCAGTGTATACCCCAAAATTCTCTCCCAAAAGATATCGTCTCCAATAGTGTAAATCATGAACAACAATATCTAACTTCAGAATGTGTGTTGGGTAATTCCTCTCATGTGGCATCAACTACCGAGACCCATACGCAATGACGAATTCCACTTTCATAGTCATTGTCACCACGTCATAACTGATGAATCATAGTGAATGGTGTAAAATTTTTCCCAACTATGAAAAAATTAGTATCAGTGCACAAGTCAATATCCTTTTAAGCTCCAGAATGGATGAATCACAGAACTATGTCCACAAGTACATCTCACACTTCTTACTACTACCAGTCAGTGGCACTGTTAAGTGTGAAAAGTTTAGAATAATGCACCTATTATAACCATCCAGCCCTGAAAAACATCATACCTCAAATACGTTCTACAGATGCTCCCATGAAAGTATTACTCTAACGTTCTCTGGGACTAATAATACTCATGTATATGAGATAAAATGACCTAAGAAGTGATTATAGTCCATCCAAAAGTGGAACATTAAGATATTTTCATATAACTGATTATCTCTCTATGTACTCAATATGATCTCAAGATGGATGGCATGGTCATGTCGAGTGTGAGAGTACACCAAGATATCTTCCACCAAGACTAATACAAAAGAATCTATGTAAGGATGGAACACTCAGTTCATCTGTGCCATGAAAACTATTGATGCATTTGTGAGACCAAACATCATAACCAAATACATGTATAGAAAATACCATACCTGAAAGGCTGTAAGAGATATATATAATGGTCTAACACACAACTAATGATAACCGAATCTCTAGTCAATCTTTCAGAACACCCCGGCTCCTCGAATTTGACCAAAGGAATCATCAATCCTCAGCAAGGGATATCAGTTCACAACCAATAATTGGTTCATCTTACGAAAATCCATGTAATGTCTAAGGGTAAAATCCTCTTTTTTTTGCAAAAAGGATAAGAGAACCCCAATGATTTTTACTGGGTCAGCTGAACCCCTTTTCCTGAAACCCCTCTAACTACATCTTGAGATCCTCCAACACTATTATAGTATTCCTATAAAGATGTATGGACACCAGTGTTTCTCATGGCACAATCTCAATAGATAAATCTACCTCCCGTTCTAGAGGTAAACCTGAAAAGTAGTCCAAAAAACAAATCATTGAAATGATCCACCATTGGAGGAATGTCCATTTATAAAGTCCCCTGGTCATCCAGATATAAACTAACAATTTGTGATGTGCTTCCCCCCAACCCATGATGCTCGGGTCCAAATCTTCTCACCTTGACATCCCATTCACCCTTGGGTAGAAAAAACCCACCCTTTAGTGACATGAAACTCACCCTAAGAAGATAGCAGTCAAAAAATTCCTAGAAAGATACCAAATAGTCCATTACGTGAATGACATCAAAGCCTTCCATCTCTAAGGCATAGAGGTCCCATTAGAAGTGACACCCACAAAAATCAAGAGAGAACTTCTTGCATTGATGTACACTATCCATTATAATCCCCAATAGAGTGTCTAGTGTCAAAACATAATTAGAAGTAAGGATACAGAGCCTTAGGCTCTCCAAAATAGAAATGTATATAAATCTTTGGGAAGAACCTATATCAAAAAGGGAAGAATCTAAAACTGAGTAAACTAGAATTGTACAACCAACTGTAGAGTGTCTGGGATACTACTCCTCTTGGGTATGCTCTATTTCCAAAGTCTGATATATACCGTACCCCTGTGACCCTACATGACTACCCTGAGCTAATCCACCCTGCTATAACTGAAAAAATATATCCAGACTACCATGGCTACGACCATCTCTTTAGGCTGAAGATCCTGGTGAAATCTAGTTCCCAAACTGATGATAAACCGATGGTCCTGCTCTTGAATGTGGAGTCATAACAGAAACCCTATCACTCACTACTCGTGATAACAACTGTAAAAAAAATTAATATGTCCCATATTTCTGCAATATTTTCACTTTATAGGGTCCTTCGAGCAATTTGGTCTTATATTCCCATTCTTCCCACACTGGTATCATACCACATAACTACCTGGAGAAACCACATGTGAATTCTCCTTGCGGCACTTCCTACTACATGTTAATGGAGCATCAACCCTAGATTGCTGAACCTCCCTGACTCGTAGCTCCACACTCTCTCAGATTGCGCTCAGTAATTAGCGCCTGATTCACTATAGTGGTCCCCAAAGTCATCCAAAAAACATTCATCTATGATCTGATGTCAGACCTAAAACCATCCTCAAATCTCCTAGCCAAAATAGGTGTGAAGTGATAATGATATGTAAAATAAGAAGACTAATCCTTTACAGAAAGAGTGCCATTTTCCTAATGCATGAACTCTTGGGATCGATCGGCCCTCAATGTCTTGGGGTATAAGTAGTCATATTTTCTTCTCTAAAACACATTAGATGTCATATCCTGATGATGTCTTGTATGTGAGATAACATCCCACCATCTCTTGGTGGAATCATGTTACATGTATGTCACGAGTTTCACCCTCATCTCAAGAGGCATCTCCAGATGCTCGAAGATGTTAAGAATGGTCTCCAACAATGCCATTGTATTATGTGGTCCTCCATCCCCTAAAAAAGTGAGAGGGAGTTATTGTTGGAACACCCATGCCAACTCCTCCATAGTCGGGGAAGGATGCAGTGCTCCCTGAAATGTCAGCATCATCCTCGAATAGCCTTCACAGAACTGTGCCTTAGCACATGTGTCCAGTATAACAGCTAGTGCTAAGGCAGTCATGACATGAGGATCTACTAGAATCCCTTGATCTACCATTTCCAGTATCTGGTCATCACCATATACCTGGTGCACTACTAGGGGATGTATTGGTGGCATGACACTTCATGGTCAAGAGCACACCTTAGATCATTATTATCAAGGAAAATAACATTAAAGTGAAAGAAAGGAATAGGAGGAGAATGAATTAATGTTTTACAAAAGTGGGTTTCATAGTATGTAGAACCACTACATGGTGTGTTCCATTAATCCTTAACATGGGAGTGTACCTCTACTGACCTAGTCGTAAAACACCCCATACACACTACATGTTCATCTTGAGAAACAGCACATACTTTAATTTTCCCTCCTACCCGGGCTCTTCTAATTGGCTAAAACTACACAGTTCTCTCCTGGGTAACACTGCACAATGTGTTCACCCTAAATATAGAGTGTACTACTTATGTTTTGTCCACCCATGTCATTATTCACACTGCTGGATACATGGTATATCGCCACAGGGTGTGTACAAGCTACACACGGTGTGTACCATCCAAATTTCAACAACCCGTGTCATTAGTGACATGGTCAAATACATGGTCTCTATAACATGAAATGTACTTATAGTACACAATGTGTTCTACCAAATATTTATTAGCCATGTGTCTCTACTCACATAGTCAGTCATAAGGTTAAAGATTACATGACATGTACATACGGTACACGGCGTGTACATATTGAATTTTGTTTCCTCCAAAATAGAAGAACACATGGTGTGTGTTTATAACAATAGACTGCATCTTGTCTAGGAATCTAGATAGTAGGCCTCTGAAACATCTTTGGAACCCCTAAAAACAAAAAATTATTTCCATGTCACGAAAAAATTTTACCCATGGGATCCCATACTCCCCTCGAATAAAATTTTTCCATCCCTTTTCACATCATAACGTGGACAAATTCAATTAATGATCAAACATGATCCACCGAATTCCGATCCATGAGGGACCATACCACCTCACCGCCAATGTTTGGAATCCATATAAATGAAAATAAATATTCTAATACCTTACTAAAATAGTAGTTATTCTATGACAACATATAAAACAACAACATGCAATCAGTTATGCATCATAAATGTAATGACAAGAATGCCTAACATGTGATCTCTAGAATGTGGTGATATAATGAATTTGATGTAATACCATCATCTCATCAAGTTATAATATAAATACAACAACAATTATATAAATCATAACAACACAATCCATGTGAATCACCCAACAGTGAAATCAAATCAATTGTAACCGTTGAAAAACTAGAAAATTAAAACATTTGGGGTAACATGGATTTTCCTTACACATGGTTAAGATACTCCCATGCAAAAATTATTAGAAACTTCATGTTACTTCATATACAATTCTATAAGCTCCAAATGGTAAAGGAAATAAGAAATGAAAACCCTTATCATACCACTTTGTAGCGTCCCGATTTCAGGGGCAACGAAATGTTCCCCAATCCCTATTGGTCACATGACCTCAAGCACGTTTCCATAAATTTAAAAGTCATCCAACTAACTGTATGGGCCATGGTATGAAATTGGGGAAGCACTGCCCTCATAGGATGAATATAAAAAATATATAGAAAATGGTAAATAATAACTGAAGTAGTAATACCATACAACAATAGTAAACACTGGAATAATGATAAGAATATAACAAATGCATCATATAAAAATTATGCCTGAACCATGTGTATATGAAAGAATACAAACAATTAAAAATGCGGGAAATACATTACTAAAACCAATGTACAGAAAAACAATAAACTCTAACAGGATCATAAGCATGAGCTTGGTCCCATGCTCTCAAAATTCACCTTCAATCAGGTACCTGATAAAGAAGGGTGCTTTCCCTAAACTATTCCTAAAATCATATAATCTATTTTTGTCCAAAAGAATAACCAAAACAGGGTGTGAGACGAATACCTACAAGAAACAACCAAAAATCTATGAATAATTGTCTGTGAATATATATGTAAGGTAATATATAGAAAATTATGAAATAAACTACGATGTACTCAAAATGTATATAATCATTCAGTTTTCGATTACATTCATTTTTTTATTAATCAATCAGTTGAATCTTGTATACGTGGGATCTAACCTGTGTCTTTTTTCATGTGTGTAATAGTAATGAAAAACATCTCAGAATACCATTTAAACAAACATGTAGGTCTCAATCCATTCTTGTTCTTTGGCTTGGATGACTCACCCCAATCATTGAACCAATCAATAAAAACCCTATGGGACTATTCTCAGAGTCTCATCCACCTAGTCCAAAATAACAACAATTAATTTAATAACTACCCTCTGGGTATATTTTATGGTCTATCCCCTTTGGACTTCATTATCTCTAAAAATTTAAAATGACCACATGGTCAACTCAAATGGTCAATACCCCTTGGTCAACATAGCATCAATTTATTTAATAAGGACCCTCTGGGTAGCTCTCACAGTCTAACCCATCTGGTCTATAACCACCTGGAAGATGACTTAATCAATACCTCTTGGTAAAAATAACAACAATTCATACATAAAAGTCCCTACCTAAGGAAGCTCTCACATCCAATACCTCTTGGTCAAAATAACAACAATTCATACATAAATTAACCTACCTCAGGAAGCTCTCACAGTTAGATCTCCCTTGATCAATATTTCACAATGTGTATCACATGAATCTCATGTAATCAGTAACTCCATACTGACAACATGAGTCATGGAAAACAAGTTATGAATAATAAGAAAACTAAACCAAATTTCCATAATCAATGAAATAAGGTAAACACACCCATAACCAGGTTATAAAACCTTATTGAAATGAAACAATTTTTTTTTTACTTTAATCAACCATAATAGGTAATATCCAGTGTCTAATTCCAAACATGAATAAACCCAAACACGAGTATGCCAAACTTATATATTATAATATCGAAAGATAGTCAATAAAACTCACAAAAACATACCTTGATTAAGTATAATGAACACTCATGAAAATTGACCATTGAATCGGACTAGAACGACATAGATATACAAAAGGGTAAAATTAATCAGCCTTGAATAAATCATGAGAGAGGAGGAATGAATAATAAAGGATCAAGGTGAATTTAGAACTCACTGGTGGAGGTTTCCAATGCTGCTGGTGGCATATCAATCGAAGGTCAGATGGAAAATCGGGAGGGGTTTGACATTGTTTGGTCATTCGTCGCTCCCCAGTACTTACCATATATAGAAGAAATATGTTTTGTAAATGAGACACAACCCCACTCCATTATCTTATATAAAAAAGAAAACTAAATGATGTGTTAATTAAATTTACACGCCATATAGTAGCCTTAATTGACCCCCACTTTAAGCAGTTTTCCAGGTCACCACATAGCCTTGTACTCATCCATTACATGTTAAATACACGGTTGTATGCAGTACTCAGGTACATGGCGTATACTCATAAGTACATGGCGTGTACGTAGAAAATATCCCAATTATTCCTTTTCTCTAAAAACAATATGAAATAAAGATCCATAACTGAAATGAAGATCTGGGTTATGGAATTTATTTAATGATCTCTTTGACCATTGTTAACCTACAAAAAATCAATTATTACCGATAATCCAAACATGGTAAAAATATCCTATGTACATTTAACTTATTAAAAAATTTAACATAACATGTTTTTAATTGAAATAAAAGTAATAATAATCATGTTAAATTTTCCGATGTAAGTAAAAAAATTAACATATGTATATAAATTAGGAATATATAGGATAACATGAGGAATAATACTTAAGGTAAGGGTTTTTCTCATATCATATTTATTTTTAAGAGATATATACAATATTCCCCATTTATTATTGATGTATGGTGTATATATATAGACTATGAATGTATTTTATTTTTCTAATAAATAAATTTATTTGGATTTAAATATCCATTATATTATCCCTCTTTCACGGGGTTTAATGTTTGATTATTACAAATGTGGTAATGGAATTTTTCTCAATTTTCCTTCTTTGAGATGATTGTTATGTTATAAACTTATCTTCTTTTATGAGGTGTATGTAATGACGATTTTGACATGATATATCATGAATCTATTTATATTCCTGATTTTAATGTTCATTTTAATGTTTATTTTTATTGGAATTATGATTCAATGTTACCAAAGTTGTATGAGTATATTGTTACAATCTCGTCATTTATCAGGATTATGTATGACTAAGTCTTTAATGTCGAGGTCTTATAATTATAATTATTTATATTATAATACATTTATTCGGGATAATTTCATGTAATATTACCTTATTACACTCTCTAGTTCTTATAATAACTGAGAAATTGTATTTTAATGAAAATCTGTCATTTTTACCCTTTTCAACAAGAAGTCTATTTTCTTTAAAAACCATATTTTCTAAAAAAAGTCAAAAAATGGTTCAATTTTTTTCTCAGAGTATAAAAATTATATTCCTTAATAATTTATAAATATTATTTTAAAAATGTAATTTATCTGTTCCAATGTTTTTTTCAATGAAAATTATTTCAAAAATGTTTTATGTTTTATTAAGTGACTTTCATAATAAAAAGTGTATTTTTCTAAAAATCATTTAATGATATTTTAATAGAATTTACATTCGTAAAGGTCAATAAAAAATTTTGTTACTTATACTCAACATGGGTTATTTTTTATTGATACCTTACGCATTATTTCTCTATATGAAATTATAGATTATTATAGAGACTGTAATAATACCTATTTCCTTTCTACATGTTAATCAAGATTCAAAGAAATTGTTATATTACCCATTTTTTCCATATCATAATGAATATATAAAATGGATAATGTTTTTTCCTATAAGATTATTATTATCTTAGTGATTTTAGGTTATATAATTATGTTATGGTTCTTTGGCATTATGTGACAAGTGTTTATCTAAGAAACCAATGACTGTCAGTTCTGTGATAATCCAATGACAGGTGGTTCCATGATAACTCACCAATGCACTTGGTATGGAAACCTACCATATAGCTATTGAATTTATAATATTAATTTTACGTTTAACAGGAAAACGATTTCCCAAGTTACATATTTGTTTTAGTTATGCTTACAATGGGGTTTTAAGGCTTCTCGTGATTTATAATGATATCACAAGGCTCGTGATTATTGATTCTGAAGAATCTTCCCATTTCTATGTTTTATTATTTTAATGATCAATGTATTTATGGGTTTGAGTCTCTTTCTTATTTGATAATTAAATTTTATTATGTCATCATACCCTTATTAATTTCTAAGCTCACTGATTCCATTAAACTATTAATTCTTATATTTACACTTACTGAGTATTTTATCTCCCCATTCGTATGTTTCCTTTTTTTTCTAGGTTATAAGAATGATTTTTAATGATTTATTTTAATAATTTATTTGATAAGTATTATGTTTATGACCTAATGTGAAAAAATAAAATAAGGGCTAAATAGGATAAATTTTGATTTGATGACTTGTTATAACACCATAAGTTTTGATGGAATTTTCTTCAAATAAAATAAATTTTAATTTGTATCTTGAAATGAATTAAGTTAATCATTCCATTCAAATGGAACCAAATAACCCTATTATAAACACAACACTGAGTTGGAATACAATACCTGTAACACCGACTTAACGTACATCACACACAACACATAGTTTCTAAAAAACATCATTTTAAAGAAATAATTATATAAATGATATAATCATAAGCTATATGTTAAACATATTAATATGAACATTAATAACTGATTTTTTAATATTTTTTATAATTTATTTATTTAAATAAAATATTTTTATAATCAATGATGTGATATTTTCTAAAGGACCTTTTATTTATTAAAATAACATTTTCTCAAAAGAACTGATTTTCCTAACAAAATTAATTATAGAAAAATTTAGAGATTAAATTTTATAAAACGAACATTAATTTTTAATATATAATGTTGAAGTTATCTTAGGTTAATTTTTTCGGAATTTTTTCAGAGAATCGTCTTTTTTATGAATAGCGATCAATACCGATTTTTAGTTAAAAACCATTTTCTTGTTTAAGTAATTATTAATGTTAAATGATATTATAGATTTTTTTTTAAATTTCACATTATATAAATACTATATCTATTAATAAAATGTAATTCACTATAATCAATTTCACATTGAAATTGAATATAAAATCTTAATGAATGTTCAAACATTTTTCTTCTTTATAAACTCTTTATTTTGTCCCATCTACAGGATTAACAGTAATCATAATTTTTCTTCTTTTTTAAATCTAGTTTTGAAAATTTTACACACACCATTGTATTAGTTATAATAATTATAGTTTAATAATATGATGTTAATTTTTGACCCAAATGATTTGTAAAAGTGATTAAAATTAATCACATCGATAAAGACCAAAGGAATCTTAATGACAGACTATACCTGAACATCGAATGCCAAAATAACCTAACCACTTGTGAATAGCCCATTTTATGCCCATTATTCGTCCATAAACCTACCACTATTTTGTTTTTGGTTTGGTATGATTTTTCGTTGGTAATAACATGTGTAAAACTAACTTTTGTCTAAAACTTTTATGTGAGTCCTTTTCCTTCCCTATAAAATCCATCACCTATCCCACTTCCTCAAACATATGAAAACTATTATGTTTCTAAAATAACAAAATAATACACTTGAAAACATCACTATATTCCTCTTATAGGCCTTCTATTTGGAATAAGGAAATACAAGGAAGCCTTTTGGCACAAACCAAAAGGTGTTTCCTTATTCAGAGGTAACATCTTCTCTCAAGTCCTCTATAGTATATTATTTCTCCACCGCCTAAAATTTAGTATTTCCATTATTGGATGAAAAAAACAGTATCCTAAATGTACTATGATTTTTTATTCTATGTATTCAACCAACACTTACACACACCTCCATCTAATGAATAACGTACATATTTTTTATGTGTACCTCGATCTACTGCCTCACTAAACGACTATTGTTCAATTTTATATACCTCCTCTCATGATGGCCATTATGAAGGACAATATTTTAATATATTGTATATATTTTATTTACAATTCCTTTATTCGGATTAAATTTTTTGGATCATACCTTTATGCTTTCCATCTTAAGTTAATATTATAATTTCGTTTGAGGAAGTGCAGATTATTGCCTCCTCAAGGCGTTATGATTCATTCATAAACTACATGGATTGTTTTAATGATTCAATTTGTTAATTTATATAAGATATATATGATATAATATATCTATTATAATATTTTTAGTTATATATATATATATATATGTATTTTACATTCATTTTCTCAACATAACAATTAAACAGAAATAACGATCATGCGTATGCACGACCTACCGTCTCCATGAATGGTGTTTTTCATTGTATACTAATATATTATATAAATAATTATAATTCAAATATACTATATATAAATGAAATTTATTTCATGTATCACATTATTGAATCATGATATTTGTATAAGGACCAACGATATAACAAATTAAGACACATGCGGAGAACAAGGGGAATATATCCTAATGTGAAACCCTAATAAAGGATTGTTAACAAGAAGGTAATATTAGGTCTTCATAAAACAAATATCGTGTTTTATATAATTATTTGGTTCTGTTAAATATGTAAAATATATTTATTTTTATTATACATGTGGTTTGAGTTAGTATGAAGAGAGTCAAGACATAAAGAAAGGGGATTTCATCTCACTATTTATTCTCGTGAGATTCATGTTATGTTCACCACTCATTAATTTTTATGGTGTGTGTACTGACCTTGATTATATTATATGTATATGATAACTAAAATTATGGGTATTAACATATATATTTTATGAACTTTAATTCATGTGGTTTATGTTTCAAATGTTACCAAATCTGTAAAAACATTTGTCTCAATTTTCCTTCTTTGAGACTCATGTTTTGTTATGCACAAAACATTAATTTCTAGGTGTATATACTTCCATTTTACATGTTATATCACAAATATATTTCATTTCATAATAAATTAATCTCTACGAAACATCGTTAACTTACATGGATGGTATGATCCCATGATACCATGTTATAAGAGTTTATTGAGGAAATCTCATCACATTTAGAGATGGATTACATTCATGCTTATTTTGATGAAATATTATGATCCATCTCTCAAGAACACTCATGAGTTCCATTAACCTATATTTATTCCAAATATTCTCATGTTTTAGTACCATTTTTCCACTATTTGTGATTTAATATTATATTTTTTTGTTAAATATTTCAGACTCTATCTTCGGTCTGAAATCTAATATAATCAAAAACCATGTATTCAAAAATGTTTTAAAAATATTCGTGAAGATAATTTTTTTGGAAAAAAATATTTAATGTTTATTTATTTATTTAAAAAGTCTTTAAAAAATAGTCAATTTTGTTTTTAATTAAATATTTTTCAAACTATTTGATGTTATTGAAATCATTTTTCAAAGAAGAAACAATATTTAATTTATGAAATGTTTTTAAAATTACTTTCAAAATTATTTCACATATATGATAACATCCCTTTATGTTAATCATTCCTTTATGGGGAAATTATTCATTGTTTCTATTCATATTATTTCTACGGATGGATAATCTTTTGATTGGATGAGGTTTATGAAACCTAATTCTATTTCATGGTTTATATGGTTTTCAAACCTTCTTCATTCCGTGGGATATGTTTATGATGAAATGATTATGTAACCAGAAAATTTGTACAAGTTATCCTATGATTACATGTTCATAATACGGATTTTATTTCATGGGTTATGATATGAATATTTATTATCTTTTTGCAGATGTATTATTTATTTCACTATGATATAGGTGTGACCTATATCTTCTTATAATTCATTGGGTAATGATTTATATCTCATGAGATAAACTATTTTGGTCTCGGGAATGTTCCTTGATTACTAATATGTCCATTAGAGTGAACCATGACTACCAAGATGGTACGAGGAGTGAACTCATGCAACTAAGATGCCCATGGGAGTGAACCATGCCAGCCAAGATGGTAAGTGGAGTTAACTTATAATAATAATTTGGTCTTGGTAGTGATGCATTTTCTACTACGAAAATAATATTATTTGATTATGTGTCTACCCCAATTCCATGTTTCATTCCATAATTTTGATTTCATGGATTAATTTTTCTATTTCAACGTTATTCATGTCTTATGAACTAATAAGATTTATTCCATGATTCGTGTATATGATCTTTGAATGCAGGGTATGATCATATTTTTTCATGATCATGTTCTCATACCCCGTATTCTCATGATTACACTTCCATATCTTCCTTGTTTACCCTTACTGATCATTTATGATCACCCCTTTTTTATGATTCCATCCAAATTTTATGATGATATGTATTGTGTTTGATGTGTCTAATAATGTGTTCTTGTGAAGATGAACATAGTGAGAGATAATTTACCTCATTTATGTAAATGTGATTATGCTTCTATGTTTCCAAATGCACTTGACTAGTATGGTTTTCATGCATTTGTTTTTGGAATGTTTTATATAATCTTTGATTGTTTTGTAGCATTATTTTATGTCAATACTAGGTCATTATTATTGGTATCAGAGGAAATTTTTAGTAATCATTTGGAATCTAGGATGAGAAATCCATAGTGAGAACCCTTAAGACACGTCTATAGATAAGTATAAGGATGATTGAAAATTTAAGAAAATATCCTAGAATTTTGGTAATGATTAGAGTGAGGGGTTTCCTCGAAATAACTCCATGTTATTATACTAAAAGTGGATGTCGATCCATCATAGATTTCCCTAGCTGTAACAACTATAACATGATGTTCTGGGCCTCACTTTTGGAAATCTGGTAACTGAAAACAGGACTTGTTGTACACCTAGTTTGACACTCCGATGGGATATGCTTTGGAAATTTACAAACTATTCAAGAACCATCATGATGTATTTAAATAAATTTTGTATATGAATAACCTAGGATAAGCCTATGTTCTCATAGATTAAGGAAGGTTTCCTAAGTTATAATTTCTATATGTTATTTTTAGTGATTATGTGTTTCTACATTATGATAACTATTTCACAATTTGTGCATTTGGTTGTATTCATTGTATGGAAACCAAATGAAATATGTTAATGGTGATTGAGATGGAAAATGAAACATTTTTCCTCATGTGTAACCAAATTCTATGGGATAGGGAGTTAAATATCAAGTATGTATGATCACCCAACGTTCTTAGTCTATGAATCCTGGTGTACATTCAAATTAAGAAATAAGGGAACACAATTATATTGAGAATTTAATGAGGAAACATCTAACATCATTTAGAGGGTCTTCGAATAACTTTATTCTGAATAATAGATGAGTACCACTAAAAATACATTCTCCATTCATTTGTGTTCAAAGCATGAGAAATTCATTCTGGTTGTTTTTCGTTTAAAAGGTGATGCAGGTCGACGGTGGTCTCTAATCAAGAATTATAGGAAGGAAGATGTGATTGAATCCATTTATTGGGATGTGTTCAAGAACTTATTTTTTAGAAATTAATTTCTTATAATTCTTCATAATATGTTTGTTAGTGAGTTCATTGAGTTGATGAAAAGGGATGTTGAATCTATTGGTACCAATAAGTCCAATATCATGAGACTTTCAGGGTACATATATTTAATTATCATCCTACCCAAAATTAATGTTGATAGGTTCTTCGATGGATTAAATACAAATCTCAGAAGGGCATTGGCCATAAGAAACATTAATATCTATGAAGATACAATGTGTTGTAAAATCATGTTTTAAATGGAGGTTGGAGTCACGTATTAATATAATGGGTTCGATAAGAAGAGGAACATGTATTTTAATAGAAAATATAAAAAAATGAATAAAATAAGATGATCTTTCCTTTACTCTCTATGTGTGGAAAGAATTATAGAGGAAATTTCCATAAGTTTCCAAATAAATGATTTAAATTTGGAATGTAAGGCCATTGAGAATTTGATTTCTAATGTGATGGGTAGAAGTTAGCTAACATTGTGAATGGGGGAAAAGTGGCATAGAATGAATCTACCACGATTCAGAGCTACAAGTTTATGTAGAGCACAAATTATATTAACCACTACCCAAACCAAAGGGCTGGTGATAATGATCATTGGTAGTAATATCTCTAGCCAAGGGAAATTGGGAAATCTCATGCAATTGATAATTTTAAGGAGTGGTTCAATAAAAAAATGATGGAAGGTACATATACAATCAACTCTATAACTGCTAATGTCAAATTTGATTATGGGTATACCCACTCGTTCATATCTAAATAATTTTCAATGGGTATTAATATTCTTACCAATAAATGATATTTGTAATTAGTAGTGAAAACCTTTAATTTTATGATGATTGAATCTCATGTTTATGATTCCTCTACGATTGAAGTTTGTCAGAATGTGCTTCCTATAAATAATATCCTTCATCCTTTGGTTTAATTTTATATTATATTATGATTGGAATTTATTTCTCTATATTAAACCTAAACAATTTTTTGTGGAAGGGATGTTACATTTGATATTTCAAACCCTCCATTGATCATCCATCAATGTGATGACAAGTATGAAAGTCTTGTGGATAATACGTCTTGTGTAAGGGTATTAATTATCATTTTAAAGGGTTGTTTATCTCAAATTATTTGAGAGAGAATATACATCAATGATATGCCTATTATTTGGGATTTTGTGTTTGTCATTCAATAAAAGTTGCTTTTTCTTCCACAACAATGTTTTGTTGAGTTCTCAAAAAAACTCATAATTAGTTACACATAAATTTAAAAGACTCCTTATATAATGAACCCAATTGAGTTACAGTAATTAAAGATTAAACTCCAAGAAAACATTGATAAGGGAATCATTCGGACAACTGTGTCAACTTGGGGTGCACAAGGTATTTTTTAGGAAAATGAAAGATAGATCAATGTGACTCTTCATTGATTAATATGAGTTGAATAACATTAGAATAAATAAAAGGTATCATCTTCCATGTATTTATGACTTGTTTGATCAACTATACAGAGCTCAGTACTTTTCAAATATTTTCTTTCATAGTGGATATCATCAATTCTGGGTCAATAAGAAGGATATACCCAAGATGAAAATCTATACAAGTTATGTACACTATGAATATCTAGTGATGCCTTTTGGAATTTCTAGTACCCTACTATCTTCATAGATTTAATGAAGAGTGTATTTAGATATTACCACGATATGTTTGTGGTTTCCTTTATAGAAGGTATTCATATATATTCAAAGAGAAAGTAAGATCATGGAGATCACTTTATAATTGTACTAAAGTCCTTAAGGAAGGATAATATTTATGAAAAATATAAAAAGTGTGAATTTTTTATGTGTATGGGATTAATTTTGTGTCATATATTCTCAAGAGTTAGTATAGTAGTAGATCCATCAAGATAGAGGCTATATAATGCTATCTTTAACTAACCTATGTTACTGAGATCCATAGCTTTCATGGTTTATCTAGATATTGTCAATGATTTGAGGATAATTTCTCATAAGTTTATAATCATGTAACCATGTTAACTCAAATGGTTTTCATGATCCTATGGACATATGAATGTGAGGAAAATATCATGGAAGTAAAGAAAAGGTTGGTCATTGAACATGTGCTTACATTACCCTGTAGTGTGTAAGGGGTTTTAATCTATATTAATGCATCCAAGAAGGGATCAGATTGTGTTTTTATGCATAATAACATGGTTATATCAAATTCCTTGGGACAGTTGAAAATTCATGGGTGGAATTTCACATCTCATTATTTCGAGTTAGGAGTGGTAATTATTCAATTAATGATATGGACGAATCTTCTTTACAGTGAAAAGTAATAATTGTATACAAATTATAAAAGTATAAAATATAAATTCACGTAGAAGGAGTTTAAAATTCCCTAGAAAAGATCCTTAGAGCTCATAAGGTATTATGATTGCTCAATACATTACCACCATGGGAATGAGAACAAGGTAGCCTATGTTATGAGCCAAAAGGATCTTGTTGGCTTATCCATGATGATTATCATAAAAGATACAATATTTATGTATATTCAATGTAAGGATCTAGAAATATTATGGGAAGTGTAAAATCATAACTTTCTCATATTAATGTTCGACCCTCTATCCGAGTGATGATTATGGAGGCACTAATGGAAGATGAAGAGTTGTGAATGAAATATACAAAGATTCCTGAGTTTATCCTTGGTCAGGATAGAATGATAAGCTTTAAGAACCATGTATGTGTTCCTTCCATAAAAGGTTTGAAGAAGTAGTTATTAGACGGATCTCAGAGTTATTCATTATCTATTCTTCCTTGAAGTACGAAGACGTATAGGGACATGAAATAATACTTATGGTGGGATGGAATGAAGAAGTATATCGTAGAGTTTGTATGTCAGTTCCTACCATACTAACAAGTTAATGATTGAATACAAAAGACAAATGGGATGTATCATCCATTTCCAATACCATAATTGAAATGGTAGAAAATCACTATGGATTTTTTGTTAGAGTACCCAAAATCTCTAAAGGGTTTAATGATATATGTGAGGTAGTTGATATCCTTACTAAGAAAACACACATCATCGCTATCAGAGAAGACTTCTTTCTAGATCAGATTAGAAGTATATATATTAAAGAAGTTGAACGGTTGAATGGGATACCACATTCTATTGTATTAGATCAAGATCCATGTATTACCTTAATGTTCTAGTGAAACCATCATCAATAACAAGATATAGAATTGAGTTTCATCACCTCTTATCATTCTCAGACATATAGTAATTTCAAAAGAACAATTCAAACCCTAGAGGATATGATGAGATATTTTTTCCTAGATTTCAATTGTAGTTGGGATCAACAACTTCCTCTATTTTATTTTTCCTACAAAAGTTGATTTCAGTCAAGCCTTCAGATGAAATCTTATGAATCCTCCTATGGGAATAAGTGTAGATCTCCAACGTTCAAGGATGAACTTAGAGAAAAAAAGTAATTGGGACCTAGGATCACTAATGAAATGGTCAATAAAGATAGAACCATTTAAGAGCATATCATGGTATCTTAAAGTTAGAAAAAACATTTTACATATAATATTATATGGGATCTAGAATTTAATTTCGTTGAAAAGTTGATTCCATGAATCTCACATTGGAAGAAAGTTATGATATTTGGGAAGAAAGGGAAACTACGCACTATGTGTATTGGTCCCTTTGAGATTATTGATTGTCTTGAGATGGTAGCCTCATTCTTGTCACTTACTCTAATTTTTTTTTCAATCCCATGACATGTTCCATGTATCACTCTTGAAAACGTATATACCTGACCCTTCACTTGTAATAAACATTGAGTTCATACCGTTGGAATAGGTGTTGTCTTACAAAGAATAACTACTTGAAATTCTAGACTGATCAGAGAATAATCTATAAAAGAATAAAAAACACCAGGTGAATGTTTTCTGGAGAAATCACTAGTTAGAGGAAGCTATTTGGGAACTTGATGATAATAGAAAGTATAATTATCCTTATTTTTTTTAACTTTAGGGATGAATTTGGAGGGAAATTTTCATTTTATGGCTGGTTGAATGTAACACCCCATGTTTTTATGGTCCATTTTTTAAGAATAAATTATGAATTCATTTGTTTCTTGTAATGAATTATGTCAAAAATACCTTTTATATGAGACCAAATTGGTGTATGTTACAAGAAAAAAAGACATGGAATATGATACACACAACACCCACTTATCATACATAACATGAAACACAAAGTTTCTACAATACATCATTGTAATGAAAGAATTATTTAATTAAGATAATTATAACCTAGTCGTTAAACATAGTAATACGAATTGTAATGAACAATTTTAAAATAATTTTTATCACATTTATATATAAATAAATAATATTGATATTTGAAGATATGATATTTTTTATTAATGTGTTTTATGTTTTAAAATACAATTTTCTTGAAAGAACATATTTTTAATAATAAAATAAATTATATAAAAATTTTGAAATTTAATTTTTTAAAATAAACATTATTTTATTAATTAATAATTTATAAATTATACTAGGGTGAAATTTTGGGATTTTTCTAAGAAACATCATTTTATATGAATAGGAAAAAATATTACTTTTTACTTAAATTAACATATATTTAATTAATTAATAATTTTAGATTATATTATATATATTTTAAGGTCAAACTAAATAAATATTATACGTATTAATAAAATTTAATTCAATAGAATCAATTTCACTTTGAAATTGAGAATAAAATATTAACAAAGGTTCGAACATTTTTCTACATTAAAAACTTATTATTTCGTTCGATCTATGGGATTTGCATTAGTATTAATTTTTATGCATACATGATTTGAATTTTGTAAATATAGATAAACCATTGTATCCAATATAATATTTAGAATAAAATATGATCAATTTTATTTTTTTCGAAAATGATTAGTAAAAGTGATTAAAATTAGTCACATCGAATAAGGACAAATTAATCTTAATACGGGACAAAAGCTTAAAAATAATGTTCTAAATGACCTATCCACTTATCAAAATCCAATTTTATATCCATTTTTTTCCATAAAACATCCATTATTTAGTTTTATTTATTTTTATGACTTTTTTAGTAAATAAAATATGTACACCAAACTAGTTTCAAAAAAATTCATGCGACTCGTTTTTTGTCCCAATAAAAAACCACTACCTCTCCCACATCTTCAAACCTATAAAACCAATTAGGTGCGGCCATGAACTACCTAATACACCTCAAAAAATATCTATCTTCCTCTTACTAGTCTTCCATTTGGAAAAAGGAAATCCAAATAAGCATTTTGGAACAAACCAAAAACAGTTACCTGATAAAGAGGTAATGGTTTCTCTCAAGTACTATCTTTTATTTTATTTATCCATCCCCTCCACTTTGTTTTTTCCAGGATTGGATAAAAAAAAATATCATAAATATATTCTGTTATTTTTATTGTATTTATTAAACCTGAACTTACACACACCTTCATATAATGAATAACAAACATAATATTTATGTGTATGATGAACTACCATCTCACTGAACGATGATTGTTCAATATTAATTACTGCATTTATTGATGGAAATAATGATAGACACTCAATTTTTATATGATATATATTAAATTTTTAATTAAATTATATTTCTAAAATATTTATTTAGAACAGACATTTATACATTCCAACTTATTTAAATACGAGAATTTCGTTTGACGAAGGGTAGACTACTTCCCCTCAATGTGATATGATTTGTTAATACACTAAATTGGGATTATTATGGAAGGTATTAGTGAATATTTATGATATATATGATATCATAAATATATTTTATTTATGATATATATATATGTATATTCATTTTATTTTTTCGATAAACACAACAATTAATCAAAAATAGCTTTCATGCGTACGTACGACCTACCGTACCCATGAAAAATGTTTTCCGTTTCAAACATATATATTATATTTATTTATATGACAATAATATAATGTATATAGGTGATATTTAAATCATTTATCATATTTTTAAATCTTTATAGTGTTATAAGGACAATATATATAACAAATTAACAGACATGGGAGGAACATAGCGAATATTACCTGAAGTGAAAACTTAACAAAGGATTGTTAACAAGAGGGGTAAAATAAGGTCATAATAAAAACATATAAAATATTATATATAATGATATGGTTTTATTAATTATTTATAATAAATTTTTATTTATTATACAAGTTGTTTAAATGAGTATGACGAGATTCATGACACAAGGTAACGTGATTTCATCTAACTTTCTTTTCTTATGTGATACATGCTATGTTTGACACTCTTTCATTTTATATAGTGTATATAATTACCATGATTGTATTATATGTAACATGTAAATAAATTTTTGGAAATTAATATAACCATTTTATGAACATTCTTTCATGGGGATTATGTTTAAAAAGATACCAAATTTGTAAAGATGTTTTTTTCTCAATTTTCCTTGTTTGCAAATCATGTTTTGTTATGCAAATAAATTATATTTCAAGATGTATATACATCCAATTTACATGTTATACTAGGAATCATATTATTTTCATGATGTTTTTTGATTCATTTAATATTATTTTATAACATTGAGAGTATGATCCTAAATTACCTTGTTGAAAGAGTTTATTGAGACAATCTCATTGCATTTCCAGAATGTTTACATTTATGCATTCTTTGATGTAGTATTATGATAAATCACTCAAGAACACTAATGAGTTTAATTTTCATCTCTTTATTATAGATATCCTCATGTGGTAGTACCTGTTTTTCCTCTCTCTAGTACTAAAGATAATATTTTTATGTAAATTATAGCAGTCTCTCTCTTCTATCAAAAATATATTTTATTCAAAAATCTATTTTTGAAAATGTTTTCAAACATGTTTTCAAAATATCCTTCAAAAAAAATTCAATGAAAAATTATTTTAAACATTGTTATATTGTTTTAAAATATTCCTTTATAGGTTTTCAAATCTAATATAAAAGAATTTTTTTAAAGAGTTTTATGTTTTGAAATGAAATTTTCAAATAAGAAATGACATTTCCCAAGGAAATGTTTTAAAAATAATTTTTAAACAGTTTTCCCACCTAATATAACATCAATTAATGTTGCTCATGAATTTATGGGGAAATTATTCATTTTTTCCATTAATATTATTTCTCAGAATGGATTATTTTTTGATGGCATGATGTTTATGAAACATTATTCTATTTCCTTGGTTATATGGTTTTGAAACATGCTTCTTTAAATGGGCTATGTTTATGATGAAATGTTAATGAAACATTCCTCTTTTCATATGTTATGAAATGATTACTTGTTTGTAAAACCCATTTCTTTTATGTGTCACGATATGCCTATTTATGATTTTGTAGAACATGTATGAATGATTTCAATATGATTTGGGTGGCACTTATATATCTCTCCAATGCAGTGGGTAATGATTTATATCTCCTGAGGTAGAAAACATTAGTATTGGGAATGAACCTTGACTATTATGCCAGCCAGGGGAGTGAACCATGACTAAAAATATGGCATCATGAGTGAACTCGTATAGCCAAGATTTCAATGGGAGTGAACCATGACTACCAAGATGGTATGGGAATTGATCATATACTACCAAGATGGTCTTGGAATTAATGCCTTGGATACTATGGATATAATACTTTATATTCTTATGTGTCTTAAAAAATTCCATGTTTCATACCTACTTAATTTTTTTATGGATTATGTTATCTATTTTCTCATTATTCTTCTGTTATTATCTACCTCCCTTGATTCCATAATTCATGTATATGATCTTTTATATGTAGAGTGGGATATAATCTTTTCATAATCATGTTCTCAGACCCTTATGATTATGATTATTCTTAAATTTATCCTTGTTCAGCTATACTTAACATTTTATCTTACTCGTTTTTATGTTTCCCTCCCCAAGTAGTGACGATATGTATAATGTTTTATGTTTCTAAAAATAATTCTAGAAATGAAGAACCTAGTTGGAGATAATATAGCTAATTTATATATAAGTGTTAATGGTTCCATGATTCCAAAGGCACTAGACTAGTATTGTATTCATTCAACCTTTTTTATAATGTTTTTTGAATTCACAATAATTTATGTAATGTTAATGTATGTCAATACTTGGTTGTTATACCTCATAATTGTTTAAATTGGAGTTTTCTCAAATTATCTAATACATTAATCACTAATGCCCCTTAATAAACTAAGTAATCTAATTTTTTTATTGTTATACTATTTGGATGGAAAAATTCGGATCATAAATATCTGCATCGTATCAAGAAATTTAATGGTTATAAATTCAGAAAAGTATTTTTCGTTAATATTCATAGGAAGCTATAGAAACCCTCTCGATTGATAATGGTTTTTTATGGCTCCTATTGGATGATTATATGTGGAGGGATTATGACCTTATTCAGTCTAATAGTGTATTTATTCTCATCAATATTAGTTTCTTTATTATTTATTGATTTATGGTTTTTTAGTTCCCTTGGTTTATTAAGAAATGGTATATTCTATTTAGACATTGATTTTTGATGGAGAAGGTAGGATATTAGTGGATACAATTTTATATTACTTATATTTCAAAATTAATATAGGTAGATTCTCATTATAACTATTGTATAACATAATAGGTTAAATTTAATTTCGGTTTTAAAATTTAATATATAACATTTATTCAAAAGGATTTATAAATGTGTATTTACGATTTATTATGATCACTTTTCGAGATTGATTTTTGTAATGAAATGTTTTTTGATTTAATTTCAATTACGTAAGATTTTTTATGGTAATTGTAGATTTTAGGTAATTAGTTTCTGTTAGTGTGAATTAGTTATTGGTTATTGTTGGTTTGGGAACTCCACAAGATTACGAGGGTGTCATTAGGTTATATAAGTGTAGATTGTAAAATTCCAATTCTGTATGGGTTACTAAATGATGCTTTTGAAAACCCAACTAATTTTTGGAGATGTTAGAAAAAAACATTGGCTTTAGAAGTGATTTATAGTCACATATAATATATGGATGAATGGTTTGTGAGTTCATTGGAATTAAATCAATAGTTCTAGGATGCGATTTTTTTTCTCATGATTGTTTTTATATTGGTTATGAATAATATATATTTATTTATTTTAGAAACTATTATGGTTAGAAAATATTTTTATATATATTATATAAAAAATTCATTTTAATATTAATGGGGCGCATGGGAAGTGATTGGATAAATAATACTAAGTTATAATACTCATAGTTATATGTATATCATGGTGCACAAGAACTTTTTTGTTTTTTTGAGGTTTAGTATATGGTGATCATTTCATTAATATACGGGAATGTGTTATGGATATTGGTTTATAAAGTCTGTTAGAGTTCAGGTAATTTGTTATATATTAGTTATATATGCATGGTAATTTTTCTGTCATGGTTTATTTGGGTTATTATTTTACTTATAGATTTTTTATGTATTACATTCATAATTAAAAAAATTATGTTTTGAAATCATGCATATGTGGGGTTTGTGACTTGGTAAATTATTACACATGGTAGGGAATGTGTATTTCTATCTTATTTTTGAGATTTTAGTGGTAAGGGGGTGATTTAAAGTTCCATGTAACATTATTATATGTCTTTGAGTTTTGATTGAGTTGTTTTACTGAGTCGAGTTGTACATGGTTGAAAATATAACATTATTGTATAAAAAATATTTATGAAACACATATGAAAATAGTGGATGAAAATAACTATCAAGGGGATTGATGGAAAAAATTGTAAATATTAAGTCTTTTAGAAATATTGTTGAACTATATGTCAAGGTTAATAAATTAATAAAAATATATGATATTAACATATTATTTACATTAATTTATGGGGGAAAAGATATAGTAAAATTACGTTATCATTAAATGACTATAAAAGAAATAGATGGAATTTTGTATAATATTTAATAAAAAATGATATATAAACTAATATTTAAAGAGAACATCAGCAAAAAAAAGTACCATATTCCATCCCATTATGAATCTATTTTCAATGCATTATGTTGACCAAGAAAAATCCACATTTTTTATGGGATATAAAAAAGATTAAGGGAATTAATTTTTTTCTACATGAAAAAACTAACCCATGTAAATTTAAAACCGAAGGATGGGGTTACAGCCGAGAACTTAGAATTACCATTCCATATATTGGAAATGTTATCAATGTTATAAATGAACAACTTATATGAAAAGTAACCAAATAAGTCACGAATAAAAAAATAACACAATACCATAAGTAAGAATGATCATTAAATATGAACATATTAAAAATATGATGTATAAAAATATGAATCCCATGTAAATACAAATTTTGAAAAAGAAGGAATGTGAAAGAATATTAGGATGATAAAAACAAAAAAAATATGTATCCCGTAGAACAATCCGAATTTACCCATATTCATGTTACGAGAACATTCCATGAACATTTAACCTCCCTTTTTCTTCCAAAAATGCTAAAAATATGTCCTACATAAAAGGGGATAATATCTAGTATATAGATTAAAAATACTGAACTTGTATTCACAGAATGTGTTTCTGTTGGGAGTGAGGGAACATGCCTAGAATGATTTCAAAACATTTTCTATGAATAACTTATAGAAAAAAATTATTTCACTATGGTTTGAAATAAAATTTTTAAAATATAATTTCCATTCATAGGAAACAATATATGTTGAAATAATCACATATAAACCTTTCTTTTATGATATAACTGTAATAAATGTTTAATCCTGAATATAAGATTAAATTTAAACAATAAACATGGTCATGGATGAAATAATAAAAGGTGAATCGTGAAATAATATAGATCATATTGGGGAACAATGGGAGAGTACATATATGAATTATATAGGGAAACTTAGTAACCTCAATCGAATTCCAATCCATAGAAGCATTCATCTATATGTAGGCTAATAGGAAAACCTTAATCTAAATCTAGTGGTTATTCCCATAATGGATCGTACAATATCAGAATAAAAAAATAGTCGATGTTTAATAGAGTAGAATACTAAGATAGCATAGAACAAACATGGTAGATCTATATCATTCTCAAAAAAATTATATTCCGAGGAATCCCTACAAAACACTGAAGGTATTCCCATGAAACATTCCATAATCAAATTGTTTTAATTATTGATATAAATATGTAACATCAAATTTATTTCATTACAAATTAATCTAACAAATTCATATATGTAAAATCCTTAATAAAAAGGGTTATCAATATAGAAAAGAGAATCTAATATAATTATGATTTCAAGTTGTATAAACATACATTTATTTTTGGAAATCCATTATTAAAAAATATTATAATTTTTTATAATTCATAAAAAAAAATTCTAGAAAAAATAGATTCATTTATTTATCTATAATACTCATTGAAATTTTTATAAAAAATCATCATTAAACATTCCCCAAATTGAGTAATTTATTATTTTTAGAAAAAAATCAAGCAATTATAAAAATTAAATAAATGTAAACAGTCAAAATATTTCCACAACCTGATCGTACATAATATATAAAAAATTTATATCAATTAATTTCTGAATTAAACTAAATCATTCATGGTTTATTACATAACGGGAAATACCTAGATCCACGTAGCACATAATTCTGATTCAATATTATAATAAGCAATTACTATCAAATAATATGTCTATTGTTCCAATTTTAACATTCACACAATAAAAACAAAACAAAAATGAATCCCAATGAATGTGTGGAAAATATAAATATCTTTTGGAATATACAATGAAGTCATGATATAAGGACCCAACTTTAAACATATCATAATCTAGATATTTAACCTAGATTTCACTTACTTACATACAAAAATAAAGTTTTCGATTAGAGTTTTAGAATGTGGGGATATAAATCATACATATCAACCCACAACAAACAATGTAAGTACAGCTAAAACAATGTCCTTTCTTCTAGAACAAAAAACTTATAAAACAAAACAAAAATATAATTTCCTCAGAAAACTTTATAACATTTAACATTACTTTATTGTTTCCTTTACACATCCTTATAACCTATTAAAAACATTTAAAAACATGGTACGGGCAGAAAATCCTTATTAAGAGATATAAATTGAAGGATATGAACCATTAGTCCATGAATACTTATAAACATATGAAATCATTTCTCAAAGACATACTTACAGCCCACATATACTTAATTTTTGAAACATTAGATATCCATGAAATATTATGGAACATATATATAAATCTTTAACATTATCATGGGGACTAATTACATAATATTGTAACCCACACGGTTACCTTACAATATAACCCTCACGATAACCTTATTGTGTATCCATCACAATTATACAAGGAGTAACCATACTACTGACCTCCAACTTACACATACACATTAAATTTGAGGGAGATATAGGTTCCACCATTTATCATAAAAATTTCCCAAGAACCATAAAATAATCATAAGACACGAATAATTTCTTATAAACATTGCTTTTGAATTTTTTAAAATAGAATTTCAAAATTGATTTTTTAAGGAAAATCACCTTAAAAGTATCATATAATTCAAGTGAGAATTAATTGAATGAGAGGAATATGTGTATAGATTGTAAATACACATAATAAAAAAATATGAATTCAATTCATTTCACAAATAATCTTAATTCAACACAACTAATGAAATAGAAAATTTACCAAAAGAATGAAAACTGGGTTGAGAATTCCCTTACATCAGGTTTGTCTTGATTAAAATGTTCATAAACCTTATGTGTAATGGTCTAAATAGTGTTATTAATATTTTATAGAAAGGTTCTAATTTTTATGACACCTTATATGATCATTTTATAACATCATTCTACCAATAATTTTTTATTTACATTGTTTCTAGTGTGTTCTTTACATGGTTTACATGGTTGGTTCGTAATAAATTTTCTTATTAAATGGAAGAGAAAATCCAGAAGTGGAATGAAATGGTTTTAAAATGTTTCCATAAAATAAAATGAATATATAAATAATTTTGGTTATATGTTATAAGGATGAATCATTAGATAAATCATTAGTGATTTTATTTTAGATCATTTTGGTGGTTCTTCAATAATCACAGACATGTTTCATCATAAACCATTAATATTATGTATATAAGTTAATTCCATAACATAAGAGAGGTCTTATAACACACATCTAACATTATTTTAACCATTAAAACTGTTTTAAATCTACATTTTATAGACCAAATGTAAATTGAAGATATATCATCCACAATGTCAGTAAATCAACACATCATAGATGGTTTTTTTATTTTTAGTATAAGAGGAAGAGTAGAGGAAAATGATGATGATTTTTTTCATAAAAAAGATAAAAATGTATTATATATATAATAATACATCGTTCATTCCTATTTTATATGTTTATGTGATGATATTTTATGAAAAGAGGAGAATATAAAAGAAAACACAAGAAAATGAAAGAGGATCTTTACCTCTAGATCACTTCTCCCTGTGATCCTCCTTAAGAACTATGGTTTTAGCCTTTCTATTTGAATAAAAGGTCTTAGACTTGGGTAAGAGACTTTGGATGGATATTGGGTTGAATTTATACAATGATAATTTCTTGAGAGGTGTGTGTGGATGAAGGGGTGGGGTGAGTGAGGTATTTCTAGAGAAATAGGTGGAGTTTTTAATTAATTTCACAGGACACCTCATTAGTGGTATATACAAAACCATGGGAATGCCCATGTTTTATGACCATGGTATTGGCCACTTGGGACAAATAATATTATATTTGAATAAAAATGTGTAGACCGTAATGATTACATCATTATTATATCACAATGATGTTATTAAATGCCTGAAAACATAAAACTATATTTTACTGTTCACTAAAAATTAAACTATCCCATAAAAATCCCAAGAAAAACTCATACCAATTTTGATGTTTAGAATCAAAAAATAAAATCCATTTTATGAAAATATTTTTCTAAATAATATTAATTTAATTTGTCAATAAAATCATATTTTATTAAAAAATTAAAAAATTTAAAACAAAAAATCATTTTATACCTCCTTGAAAAATTACTCAAGATGTCATTATCTTATAAACATAAGAATATAAATTATTAAGACAATTTAATATTCAAAAGTTTCATTTTTTCTGTTAATTTTACTATTCATATTGGTATGTTATTATTCATGAAAAAACAATATGGACCAATCAGAACCTAAATAACTTACTGATAACAACTATCGATGAACATTTTTAAAAATTCAAATCATAGAAGATAAAAATAATGATTAATAGCTAGTTTATAAGTATTTACATAAAACATATTTTCATTATGTATAGACTAAATGTTTCATCCTTTTCGACTTATTTTAAAAAAAATGGGGTGTAATATTTTCCCCACCACCAGGAAATTTCATCCTTGCAAATTTTTTACATATTAAGCAAGTTAAAATTCCTTCTATCATGAAATTTTATGATTACCATGCTTTTATTAAACCATGTGGTTTCATCACAAAGCCTTTACCTTATAGATAACATTATTCCACAATAAATGTTCTCTTTGATCATGAATCTGAATAGGTTTCTCTTCATTAAAAAATGATTCTCTTCTAGCTGAACTATTTCTGTGCTCAAGGCATGATATTAATCTAGAACATACTTTCTCAAAATAAAAACATGAAAATCATTGTGTATCTGAGATAAACTAGAATGAAATGATATTAGGTAGGAAACCGGTACAAATTTCTACAAGTTTCATATGGTTTAATGAACTGTTGAATTGGCTTTACTTTCTTACCAAAACACATAACACTTTTCTCTGCTGAGATTCAAAGAAAGACATGATCACCAACATCGAAAGAAAAATCTTTCCTCCTATTATTTGATAACATTTATGCCTTCACTAATCTTTCCTCATGTGTTATCATATCATCTTCACTTTATAATCTACTTAATCTAAAAAATATGGTCCCATTAACTTCCTTTCCTTGACTTCATCCCAAAAAGATGGAGTTTGATACCACTTCCCATATAATACCTAAAAAGGTTCCATTTGTACAATGGTAGGAAAATTATTATTCAAATAAAATTAAACTAATGAAATATGATAATCCTAACTTCCCTTGTAAAATATTGAACGAACTCGAGGCATATCCTCCAAAGTCTGAATCGTCCGTTATTACTGCCCATCTGATTGAGGATGAAAAGCTATATTGAAATTTATTTCTTTTCCCAATGACTTATGAAGTCCTTTACAAAAGATAGAATTCAATATGGGATCACAATTATATATAATGGAAAAAGAAACTCCATGTAACATGAAAATATTTTTCAGGGTACAATATATAAAGCTGATACAAATACATAGTAGCTTGAAAAGGAATGAAATGAGATAATTTAGTTATTCAGTCAACAATAACCCAGATTTCATTATTACCTGAAGATGTATTTTGTATTCCCACAACTAATTCCCATGATATATTTTCCCACGTCCACTATGACATAGGTAATGGCTGAAATATCCCCATCGGTATCTACCACTCTGATTTAACATGTTGGCATATCAATCATTTCATAGTAAAATCAGAAATGTCTTTTTTTCATTCCATCCCTCCAGTAATACACACAAAGGTCTCTATAAATTTTTGTTCTACCAGGATGAAATGGAAATAGGGAACTATGAGAATCACCCAAAAACTCTTTATTTCGCTGAGAATAACACATCAAACACAATTTGTTTCAAAATATCAATATACCATCTTTATCGATGTTATTTTATGGATACTAACCCATTAAAACCAATTCTACCTTTTTTTGAACTCCCAATCTTATATCTGCACATTTTAATTGTTTTGGAAAAATATGACTACACAGAAAGCTAAAACAAAATAGAGGAATTTCATGCACCAAAAACTTCCAAGCCAAAATTCCAAAAATAAATAATCAAAGGTTTGTGTTTAAGACATAACATATTTAATGATGCAAGAGTTTTTTGATTCATGGAATGTGCCACATTATTTTATTTCATAGGATATTAATTCATCATTAAATAATAATATATTATCAATTTAATCCATATTCTATACCACATGTTTAATTTCCTTTTAGTGAATATATACTTAAGGCTTTTGTGGTCAGTATATATTTCAGATTTGCCTCCGTATAAATGATGCATCCAAAATTTTAAAGAAAAAAATTGATTCTAATTGCCTATCATGTGTGGGATAATTTAACTAATGATGTTTTAGTTTTACTGATGTGTATGAAATTACCCGATCATTCTAAATAAAAACACAACGAAGTCCATTTAATGAAGCATCATTGTAGTTGAAAAACTCACCATTTCTAGATGGCAGGTTCAGAACTGTAGCATTAACCAATCTTCTCGTCAATTCTTGAAAATAATCATCACATTCATTTTTATAGATGAATTTACCTCTTTTTAATGTTATCATTGTATTTGGTCAAGATAAAAATGAAAATATTTCAGCAAACCTCTTATAATAGCCTTCCAAACCAAGAAAACTATGAATCTTGGTTATAGTTGTGGGTCTTATCCATTCTTCAACAACATTCATTTTATAATTATCAATATTTATGGCATTTTTAGAAATAATGTGACCAGGGAATGAATTTTATTGTTATTAAATTTCACAATTGATGAATTTTACATACAGTTTCTTTTATATTAATGATTTAAAAACAAACCATAGATGTTTTTCATACTCCACTTTACAAATAGAATACACCAGATTGTCTTATAAACAAAACAAAAAACATATCCAAGAACTAATGAAATGTTATTTTCATAAGATCCATGAATACAATAGGTTCATTAGTCATCTGAAATGGAATAACTATAAATTCATAATGACCATTTGTTGTTTGAAAATATGTTATTCGAATGTCATCATCCTTGACCTTCAGATGATGGTACCTAGATATGAAGTCAATCTTGAAAAATTGTTGAACACTCTGGAAATAATCAAAAAAGGCTTCAATGTGAGGAAAATGATACATATTCATAATATTAGTGTTATTCCATGCTCTATAATCAATGAAAAGTCTCATGGAAGCTTCATTATTTTTAACGAACAAAACAGGAGCTCCTAATGGGGAATTGTTAGGACGAATGAAACCTTTATAAAAAAACTCCTACAACTGATTTTCCAATTCAAGAAGTTACATTTAATCCACTCAATAAAATGGATTTGAATTTGTCTAAGCATGAAGAACAATGTAAATCAGGAATTTGACAACCCAATTTGATATGACACCAGGTAACTCATCAGGAAAAAATCAAATTATTAATTCACTATTGTCTCGTCATTAATCCAAACAGTTCTCTTCATTTAAAATATATAAGAATAATAAATTTCACATAAAATTTTCAATAGTTTCTCATCTTCTTGACATGTTATCAATTTTACGAGTTTTTTCTTGTATAAAAACTGAAATCTTTCTAAAAAATAACTTCTTTAGCTCTACAATCATTCATAACATGACAAATAGAAGGCCACTCCATACTTAGAATGAAATAAAACTCTACTGAGGATTAAACAGAAATGTTTTTAATTAATTTCATTCCACATATAACAATATGAAGATTCATAAAATTCTTTTTTCTATAACATTTACCATTTGTTTTTTAATAGAATGTTATGGTCTCATTTTATGAGATGATATTTTCAATTAACCATAAAATTTCTCAAAATTACTCGAATTTATAGACCCTGTATCAATCCCGACATTAGAAAAATATTTTTAATTAAAAAATTACATGATACAAGTTCATTGGATGGCCCTACATCTTCTGATGTAATCCCAAATGATCTCATTACTCTTTTCTTATTATAGTCTTGTTGTTTTCCATCACTCGGATCTTTCTTTGGGCATGCATTTTCATAAGGTTCCCTCTCACCACATTTGAAACAATTTATATTTTTCTTATTAGAACTAATATTAAGATATTTTTATTTATAATATCATGCCATGTATCCAAAATTACTACATCTAAAACACTTCCTAGTTTTAGTAAGGAATTCACCAAGGTGCTTTTTACCACACTTTTCACAATCTAGAAACTAAACATTCTTACCATCATATTTTTTTGATTGATTATTACTCATCAATTTCCATCTATAACTATTATTCTATTTTTTATAAAAGTAAATTTTATCATCAGTGAACTCCATTTCTACCCTCTCAACACATTAGACAATATTTTCATAACTTTTGAACTATTGGGAAGCAAAGACCATTCGATATTGTGTCTTCAATCGTACGTAAAAATAGTTAATTTTTATTATCAAGAACCAAAATATGAAATAGATTATACCATTCAGGTTGGGTGAATTTTTCCTTATAAAAACCTCCTGAATCTTGATCTTTTTTCCGTATTTCATGGAATTTCTTCTATATCCTAATTCGAAAAACCATAAGGAAATATTTTTCAAGGATATGACTTTTAACTTCAGCCCACTCTAAGGCGTCAATGTCCTCTCTATCCATGATATTCTTGACCATTTACCACCAAAGATCATATACACAATAAAAATGATAAATTTAAATACTAAACTTTTGATTATATGAACATACCAAAACATTGAATATCATTTCAAGGGATTTAATCCATCCTACTACTCCTACAAGTTCATAAGATCAACAAAAAAGTAGAAAGGTGTTACCTCATAAATATCCCACTATCATCATGTTCTTTTGTGGTAGTTATGGGTTTTCTCATTCATGTATTACACCACCATATATTTCCCAAAATAGTTGATCCATTACCATCAAAAACTACATTGTTCCAATTCCCGCCATTCCCAATTGCAGATTTAGAAAGATATCAGCCTCTCGGTTCCTTTCATCTTTAACTTCTCTATTTATTCTGTAGAAAATCATTCTAAACAGACATGTCGTAGATGAAACAAAATGGTAATATTTAAATGATATACCATTTCAACATAAACATAAGGCAAAGAAAATTATGGTATTCTGTTAACATTATACTATATCCTAATGTTATTTATACCATGCTCTGATACAAACTATAAGGGCATGTACTTAAACGTATCATAATCTTGCTATTTCATCTGGATTTAACTTCTTTAAATTCCAAAAGATCTTTTTAGTTTTCATATATAGGATTTTTAGGACATATCCCATACATATCAACCCTCAACTTCAAATGTTGGTATAAATAAAACAATTTCCTTTTTCTAGAACATATAACTTTTAAAAAACAACCACATGATTTCATTGTAAAACATTATAACATTTAACATGACTTCCTACTTGCTCTTAAACATCAGTATGACATGTTAATAGCATTTAAAAAATTAGTATGAGAGTAAAATCTTAGTAAGGGATATAAATATAACTAGGAAAACCATTATTCCTTGAATAGTTATTAAAATATAATATCATTTCACAAAGAAATACTTCTCACCCATATATACATACTTTATGAATCATGATTTCTCCTAAAAAAATAAGGAAAATATATATAAATCCATAAAGGTATCTTGGGGAATTATATAGTTAACATTGGAACCCTCACAACTCCCTTATGATTTTTAACCCAAATGGCTACCTTTCAATGTATCCCTCACGACTACCTTATTGAGTAAGCAGTGTAGTTACACTTGGAGTAACCATACGGAAGACCTCAAACATACACAAGCCCAATGAATTAGAGATAGATATAGTTCCCACCATTCATTATAAAAAATTTATAAGAACCATAAAATAATCATAAAACATAAATAATTTCATAAAATCTTTGCTTTTGATTTTTGTAAAATAGAATTTTAAATAAGATAATGTTTAAAGATAAGTCCCTTTAAAATATCATATAATTGAAGTGATAATTTATATAATGAATGTAATATGTTTATATACTATAAATAAACAATATAAAACTTATTATTAATCAAATAAAACAAACAAATAATCTTACTACCACATAAATAATGAAATAGAAGTTTAACCCAATGAATAGAAATTAGGTTAAGAATTCCCTTACCTCGTGTTTCTATTACATAAAATGTGCTCAAACCTCTAGTATAATGGTTAAATGGTCATTATTAATATTTTAATGAAAAATATTCATGTTTATATCACCTAATATTACAATTTTATAACATCATTCGACCCATAATAATTTTTATTTTCATTTTTAATACTGCATTCTTCACATGGTTTCAATGGTTGGTTCGTAATGGATTTTCTTGTAGAATGGTAGTGACCCTCAAGAAGTGGAATGAGATTTTGTTAATATAATACCAAAATATTAAATTATTCCATAAATATTATTAGTTATATTTTAGTAGGAATCATCATTAGATAAATCATTAGTGATTTTCATTTAGATCATTTTGGTGGTTCATTGATAATCATAAACTTATTTCATCATATAAATTTAATGTTATGAGTATAAATTAATTACAGAATTTAATAGAGGTCATATAATACACATTAAAAAATCTTTTAACCATTAAAATTGTTTTACAACCATCATTTTTGTATTTAATGTTAATTGAAGAAACATCATCCATGATGTCGGTAAATCGACATATAAGAGAAGATATTTTTATTTTGTGAATATGTAGAAGATTAGAGGAATATTGATGATGAGTTTTTCCATAAACATGATAAAAATAAATCAAATATAAAATAATTTATCTTTAATTCCTCGTTGAAAAGGGGATGTGAAGAGAGTATAAGAAAATAACTGAATTATAAAGAAAACAAAAGGAAATGAAATATGATCTTTACCTATTGATCTCTTCTCCTTGAGATCCTCCTCAAGGGCTTTGGTTTTGGGATTTTTATGATAACAGTAGGTCATGGAAGTGGGTAAGTGCATTGGGAACTAGATTGGGTAAAATTTAGTCAATTCTCAAATCTTTAGATGTGTGAGAGGGAGAGGGGGTGAGGGTGATATTTATACAGCAAGTGGGAGAGATTATAATTAATTTCTATGGACACATCAATAGTGGTATTCATA
This sequence comes from Viscum album, assembly GCA_963277665.1. Lineage (NCBI taxonomy): Eukaryota > Viridiplantae > Streptophyta > Magnoliopsida > Santalales > Viscaceae > Viscum > Viscum album. The sequence continues at coordinate 1,608,468,096 of OY728121.1, forward strand.
AAAACATGGTCATAAACCTGGCTTTTCCCATGGTATTTTCCACATGGGGAACCCAATATCATGTTGTAATCCTCAAGAGTCTACCATAATAAATTACATCATTATTACGTCATTATGATTCCATTGAACACCTGAAAACACAAAACCGCATTTTTACTATTCACCTAAAATCCCAATATCAACAGAAAATCCCAAAAAACACATATACATTTATTGAAATGTAGAATTTAAAAATGAACTACATTTTTTTTAAAATAAATTTTTAAATATTATTAATTTCAGTTTTAAGTAAAATTACATTTTATTCAATGAATAACAATTTTAGAACTATAACTCCTTTTATATCTCCATGAAAAATTAATCACGATCTCCTTGTCAAATAAAAATAAAATAATAAAATAATAATACATTTTTATATTCATAAGGGACATATTACTTTAATTTTTACTATTCATATGGGTATGTAACTATTCACTAGAAAAACAAGTTGGTTCTATCAGACTCTAAATAACTTACTGATCACAGCCATAGATCACCCTTTTCTGAAATTCAAATCATTGATGCCACAAAATTATTTTTAACCCATAGTTTATAATTATATACATAAAACAAATTTTCATTTTATAGACACTCAGTGTCTCATGATTTTCAATTAATTTTAAAAAATAAGGGGTGTTACATAGGATGTGACTATACACTGACTAATTATTTTTGATATTACGAAATTTTCACACCAAGAACATTTGAAGATGTTTAAAACTATTTTATTAGGGTTTTCCTAGGATCAGGAAAAACCATGACTCCCAAATCTGTTGATTTCACTATGGGTTAACCATGAATGACTAGATATAATAGAAAGAATAAAAAAAATTCAAATGAATCACTTGTGTTTTATTTATAGGGAAATTAAAGAAGCCTAATATCTAGAAATGATTTCCCTATGATTTAGATATATTTAATTATTACATCCCTAATTTTATGGAGATAAAATCATTGGAGAAGTAATATATACCAATATATGATGGTTTACAGTGAATCCTGATGTCTTTGAATAAATGTTGAAGGGAGAAAAGGATGATTTACTAATAATGGAGGAGCAAAGTCATCAACCCCTGGTGTGCATTTCTCCTTTCTAGATGATACTTTAAATTTATTTTCTCACAATTTTCCCTCTAATATAATCCCCTCCCATTATTCCAAAATATTTGTTTATAACATGAATAATAATTAAAATAATAATTACAACGTATAAATATATATATTTAAATTATAACAGTATTAGTTCAAATCATTTTATTTATACATATTAATGTACCAATATATTTATTTAAAATAATATATGAATACAAATATATATCATATTAATATTTATGATAATTAAACAAATAACATACATAAATAGACATGGTTATCAATCTTTTTTTATATGTATAGTAGAAACAGCCATGAATAATAATATCAATAAATAGAACACATTTATATCATTTATACATATATGTATTTAGCACTAAAAAATATCTCTTCCAAAATATATCAATATTTTAATTTAATGATTTTTCTACCACAATTATAATTTAAATAATAAATAAACATAAACTATAATAAAAAAATATTAATTATCATGATATTTCTTTTATATTTCATATTTAAAACATCATATTATTGATCAATAATAACTTCTTTATATTACCAAAAATGTATTTCATTTTAAATAACATCACCATATTAATCATATTTATATAAAACATATAAAATACTAATATAATTTTTGGGATTCATAATTCTCACCACCATACTTATGTAACACACACATATTTTTCAAGTAGAATATGGGGTGTCACAACACTTGTGAAAAAATATACTTTGAATGGTTTTATATATCCTATGAGCATTAAATATAGTAGTGAATAATAGTTAGTGAAAATAGTCTTTGGGATAGAAATATTCATTTTTTTGGTAATATACCATTTAATAATCCATCAGTATATACTATAAAAGAAATATTGGTATTAAAGGGATCAATATATAATCCTATTAGATCGCAATAAACATGGATAATAAATAAATGTTTTATTTAATTACTTACAGATGAATGTAGAATGAGTATAAATAACGAGACTTGGTATATGGGTAAAATATGATCAAGAAATATGATATTAAACCAAATAAGTTTAAAAATTTTCATAAATTTAATGTTGTCCATTTTACATTGGATGAAATTTCAATAACTGAATACTGGGCTATTCTATGGTATATAAATTTGATTCTCCAATTATAATTTATGTATTGTTTATGGATGGTATATAATATTTCCTATTTTTTATATCTATGTATATTGATCATAGGTTAAAATTCTTGTTTTAAAATGATAAGAATTATTGTTATAATACTTATGATCACAATTTGTTTTCACTAAGAAATGAGAATGATTACTATATAATCATGGTTAAAAAATATAATCTAATTTTTAAGTTCAACATTTAGTAAGTATTTATTAAACACATTAAAAATATTTATTAACTTACTATTTTATAAAACCATTAACTAATGTATATAATTAAAGATATGTTTTGGAACTAAATGATAATAAATATGATGAAAATTTATTTTCTGACCCATCAATAGTGGGGAAAACCAAAATGAATCATTCAAATATAATAAATAATACTAATATTATGAAAAAATTATTCTTGATTCATCTACATCTATTTGAACCGACATAAATTTCTTTCCTAGTAGGAAAACATTTCACATTTGTTTTTATGGTTAACTAAACACAACTCAGCTAAGTGAATTCTCGAGATCAAAAAAATATGTTTCATTATAGCATCAAAAGATATCATGTCCCAATTAATAGTGAAAAGGGAAAACAAATTATATCCCATAATAGGTGATTTTAGTGTAGTTTTATGAATAATAACATATTTTTTAATGAATGTTAATATACTCAGAACATCTCTAAAGCAAGGAGTCTATTTTTAATGAGTTTCATAAAAATAAATATGATATTATAATAGGTATATATAAAATTTATTATTGATCAAAATATTACAATGTATATAATAGATGAAGTAGGAAAAAAATTTAATTTTTTATTAATTGTGTCATTATTGGAAAACAAATAAATAAATACCTTTATTTATTATGGGAAAATATAAAATAAAGAGTATTATATCTCTTATTACTGTGTTGTAAGGAATATATTATAATTACAAAAAAACTCATATATGTCTGATGAGATATCATATTATGGTGAATGGCTAGGATTTTTTAAACACATTAAATCTTATGTAGGATATAAACAATGTAATTTAGTTGTAAGTGAAATTATTCCTTTATAGTTTGATGAAATAGATCCCTTTTCAAATAATTATTATGAAGATGTTCATTGAAATAATTTTGAAGACATTAGTTTAAGTATATCATTTCATTTAGTTATGACTAAAAAAACTCTACAATCCATATTAGGTAGAGCCTAATATATAACTTCCTAATGGATAAAATACTCATAAATATTATGAGATAGAAAATATTATTGGTTATATAAATGTTAAATCCCCAATAAGAATATTTCATATAGATGAAGTTGAATATACTGTATTTCTTTGGAAAATAGAAAAACATAATATAAATAGAATAATAAATGATCTAAAAATGGTCATTATAATATAGAAAAAACTAATCCGATTTTATGGAAATAATATGTGAATTGTATTAAAAATTATTTTTTATCGATACGTTAAAGGAATAACATTGATTCGTATGAATAATGTGGATGAGTCGTGAAATTTTTTTAAAAAATTCCTAGATTTATAGAATAAGGGAAAAACATGGACGAAGACAAATAATTTGGTGGAAATATTTACATTGTATCTCAATTATAATAATTAGTGATAATTTTGTCATTAAAAACTTATAGGAATTTTAATCTTCAAATAGAGGTACTTCTGTCAATTAATATTTCTTTTGTTTAGATGGGTGAACAACTATAACATGTGTTAGGATCCTCTTTTGACTACAGTTTACATTCAAAAATTAGGTTTACCCATACCTTTTATCATTCCCAAAGACTTGAGACATGTTGTAAATTATTTTAATAGGTTCCTTTTTAATTCACATTCGATATTATTATAACAACCCAGTTATGACTACATGTGTGTGGAATCTGATTTAAAAAAATAACCCCCATATTTTATTTGGATTAGTATACTAGTGGAGTATCATTTAAAACATTATATGATTTAAAAAGAAAGCCCTGTTTTTTTCTATATGTTGGTAGTAAGGTCGCACTAGATATTCATGCTACAAGGAAGACTTTATGAAGAACATTGATGCTTCTCATTTTGAGGATGTTTATTATGGTCCTAATGTTAGTGAGGTTAGGAATATTCTTATACCAGGTTGTTCACTACCAAATTCCCTACCATTGGATGATGTATTGTCCAAGTTATAGTTCGGGACATGGTAATGATCCAAACCATTGAAGGTTTGCAGTAACAAAGAGAGTGGGCTTGTGATCAATGGGATAGTGGTCTGTTACCTAGTAGTCAGGGTCCTTTATCCTGTGGGTGGTGAAACTGTCCAAGGTGGCCACAATATTAATGGTAATAATGACTCTTGGTGGGAGGAAGGGAATGCTAGTGTGGACCAAATATTTTTAGAACCTCTGTCATTTTTTGAATGAACGCATGATCATCCCAAGAAAAATAATTATTGAGGGAAGCATGATGTTTTGGATAGGGTGATGATAGATATGTTTTAATATTTGTTAAGGGACATAAAAATGGTGGTGTGGATTCCCTCACTAATAATTCAATTAAAGACATAAAAATTGTATATTAAAATGTGAAAAGGTAACTAATGGACATATATGGGTCAAATTGGACATTTGATTTTTTCCCCTAAGAGAGTTTGTCTTGACCCTCAATGAGGGCGAAGGATGGAAATTAGTATGATGTAGATATAAAAATAAATAATCCAGGGTTGTTGAATCAGATAAAATTATGGATAATCATTCTTCTCCCTAATATGACCGCACAAATGATAGATATTTGAATAATGGTTATTCATAGACTCTATAATGGAAATGGGTTGATCTTATAAAATACATTTTCCATTCATGTAGGAATAATGGTGAAATTTGATAGGAATTCTGAGTAGTTTTCATCCCCTTCCACAAAGAGGGAAACAAATTGTAAATACTACAACTATATTCCCAATTCTATATTAACTAGATATGTAGGGAATATTGGTGTCCCCCATGGATAATTCGAATGAATACTTGAGGAAACCCAATTAATGGTTCACTTATTCTACATCCCCCAAACTGTAGGTAAACCATTAGAAGGTTAGAAGATGCTATATTCTATAAGAACCTATGTTCTTAATGAATATATGATAGCTATATTTATTATGATCATGATTTAAACCAAAGAATAAAATAATTGGTAAAAAATGGGGATGATGCTTTGACAGCGGATGGGTTGAATAATCATGATTTGGTGTTATATCTTAAAAATTGTATCCTTGAATATATGGTTTAATATACCACCCAAATTGATTTATTGTTCATGTATTTTGGAATGAAGTATTTAATTAAGAGTATAATAGATTTATTTCCATCATGTTAGATAGGTACGTTGAATATCACCAAGAAAATTTATATTAAAGAGATAGCATGGATGTAAGGGATAACCCAACTTGGCAGCCTTGACGGCCAGTGTCATTTGCTTCCTTAATGAATCGAGAAACTTGTCAATGGATGGAAATTATGGAGGTAAGGTAAATTGTTTCAACATTTGTGGCTATTTGATGATGATTTCATTTTGATGTATATTTTGTGTGGGATGGTGGCTAGTTTTCCTTGGATCATTGTACATTCCCTTATGTAGTGTAATTAGTAGTTTATTTCATGCTTATAAATTGACACACACATGGTTTTTCATTGGATGTTCTGGTTTTTCCAATCATGGCAAGGTAGTAATGGATAGAATTTGGTTGTTAATATTATGTTTTTAGTTTTGTTTGTTTACTTATGATGTGGTTAGAGCTCTCGAATGCATGTGAAAAGTGTTAGGATATGGTGTTTCAATCATGGTTCAATAAAATTTATATTATTTTTTAAAATGATTTATTACAAATTTTTTCATTTTGTAACATGTAATTTTTATATAAAAATTTAAATAAAAATGAATCTTTTACTTATATAATTTTTAAATTAATTAAATCATTGGGTAATCGTAGAAATGAACTTAGGTTCCAAAAGAATGACTATCAAAAAAATTATTTCAAAATAATATTTTGAAATTGAATACATAAAAAATTTATGTTAATTTTTTTAAATACATTAATATTTTTCCAAATATGGGTAAATTAATTATATTTTGGTTTTAATAAATATAAAATATTACAATTAACAATTAGATTTAATTATAACGGAATTTGAATTGTGATTTATTTGTGAGTTATTATTTTTTGCTATTTTTCTAATTAATTAATTAATGATTTCAATTTTGTGTTAACAATTGTAAAAAATATAATGATTTTATGGCATCATTACCCACCCCACCTACAGTACTCTATAAATCTAAATGGATTGAAAACATACCAATAGATCCAATTTTCTTTAAGAAATCCCCAAATTATTTTTTAATCTCCATTGTAATTTCTTAATATAGATTAAATTCATACAAAGTATGTATTTTCCTGTTTAATTTATGTATTAATGGGAAAAATTATATATTTTAGATATTGTTCCATTAATTTTTTGATTTTTTATATCTTACATTGATTGGGATTGTCGATCATCGGAACATTAGCATTTACATTGATTTAGGTGAAGGATTTTCACATTCACGATTTTTTGAGTATCGTCTTTGACATGATTGTAATTTTATAATTTTATAGTTGATGGTTAACATCATTAATGGTTAAGATAGTAAGCATGATACATTATGTTTCTACATTCCCAGATTTTCAATTAAAATTTGGAAAACATATATTTGAAATGGGGGTTTTGATCATCTTGGATATTTTATATGTATTTATAATCCCCCACTATTTATAAATAAAACATATTTAGTATTAATATAAATTTAAATGTACCAAATATTATCCCTAAATAATTTCCTTTCTCTTAGATTGGATAATAAAAAGGGAACAAGGAAAAAAACATTTTGAATAAAATACAAGTTTTAATGAAATACATCATAATAATTGGAATTATGATCAAAATAGAATATTATAGAAGAATTTTGGATGAAACTAGGAATCAAAAAGGATGTAAAGGAGGATTTTCCATTTCCACCTATACATTGATGAAGGATAATATGGCTGGTGAATCAAACGTTTTATGTGGTGTTCCCCAAGTAATATATCAATTATCACCATCTAAGGAAGGAACATCAAATATGGATATAATTGTATTTACATTAATAGTTACAAATAAGTCAATAATATTTTTGAAGCCACAAGTGGTTTCTGACCCATGGGATGAAAATAAACCTAAAACCATGGAGATCACTTTTACTTTGGGTAATGAGGTGGCCCATGAATAGTAATGGGGACAAAATGGCATTACAATTGGAATAGAAACCTACAAATTTTCATCTATACTATAGAGTATTGTGTATTTATTTTCACAAAATAAAGATATTATTAGTGTAAGTGGTACTTATGTATACCGTCCATGATAAGAATATGGTTGTTTGGGCTATAAATTATAGATTTGGGTGTGTGGGCGTGTGGATTATCCATGTGTGGGAATGTGGATTACCTATCGAGTATGGGATATGAATCTTTTATATAATTAGTTTATTACGGTCGAAAATAATAGGTAGGAGAAGATAAATATGGGCTATTAGTTTTTGGTGGGGGTGGAATATTATTTTGTAATTTCTTATCAGTTGAATAGAGCTTTAAACCATTAGTGGTCTCCTCCTGGAATCATTGGGTGATAATAAATGGACATTATAATAATAATAATAATAATTTTTTCTTCAACCACTATTTTAACCTTGAAATAGGATTAATATTATTAAAATATCAATTCATTATTATATTAGTTTCTTCTTCTAAACCTCATATAGTCACCCGTGGTCCAACCAATTTTGTGTTTCACTTATGTTGATGAGTGGACATGGAATAATATATGTTAGTGAATAGGATGGAAATGTACTCCACTTTTTTGTAGTTATTTAGAGTTGGAATGGAGTATATAATTTATTATCATCAAAAATATGCCTAGTAATAATAAACTATATCGAAGAAACATGTTGAATGACATAATATTTCATAATAACTCACAATGATGGAGGAACCTGCCAATGGAAATAAAAAACTCATGAATGAACATTTTGAGATTATGACTAGTATATAATAATAATTATAAGAATACGTTGGGATGGTGTTGTTGATTTTTAGTTATAGTCAAGATCAGGGTAGTGAGAATATGTTTTTTTTCATTGAATGATCCTTTTTTGAAATAATGATTAGAAGTTGAAAATAATAGTTTTGTAAGAACTGAATGAGTGAAAGACATGAAGGATACTGCAGAATTTGAATGCTCAGAAATAGGCTATAATTAGACTTCTTTTGATAATATCATGGATAATAGGAGACAAATAGTTAATAGAAATGAGTTTTATCGTATTAATCTATTTGATTATATACTAATAGATTCTAAAAAACTATTCATGAGTTTTTTCTACAATGTAGGATAAAATGAAGATGAATTTAATATATAAAGGGATAAAGGTTCTTGATGGTTGGTCCATAGAGTAGGTATTTCATGAATAGATTATGTTATTTAAAGAAAATGATATATGATTTATAATTTTCTATAATAACTAGAAAGGGTTTTACGGGGTGAATGGTGTCTCCTATCTGGATCAGAAAAAAGTGTTATTTTACAATATTAAAATTATTATAGTCAATAAAAAAAGCGAAAAATATGTTCAAGGGTATGGTTTTCAATTTAAATAAGTTTCTGGGGATAAATATTTTTATTGAGTGTTCATAAGTTTTCATAAGGATTCCTTTATCTAATTGATATTTAAAATTTTAAAGTGAATGATATAATAATTACCCGTATTTATTCTGTATATTGTTTTACACACTATTAGTGACCTAAAATACTTGTATTATTCTCATGAAATAGAAAATTATATATCTCAGGAGAGAAACAGAAACATAAATTAATTTTCAAACTCGAAAATTTTGGATATTTCAGCTTCCCTGAGGAAGGTGTTCGAATAATATATGGATGAGTGCATTGAAAATAATTCACTAGTGATTCTATCCACAAATAACAAAAATCTTAATGAAGACATATAGTTTTTAGAATCACCACAATGGATGGAAAATTATCTAATTCACAATACTATTTTAATAGAAGAGTGATGGTTGGTGTTTTCATCAATGGGAAAATGTAATATCATATAAAAGAAATATACACTCTTTATTTCAATAGTGTTATTTTTAGTGGTATAAAAATATATTTAGAAAATTTAATTTATAAGATGAATAATATTAAACATAAAACTCATATATTTGAATTGACAGTAAATAATCTCTTCATTTTATAGGTTTTTAATGATTTTTAGAAATATCCCTATGAGTATCTAGATGGATTTGTCTGAACAGTTGAATAAATAGTTGAACTAAAAATTTTAGAATAAAATATCATAGTTTAATTTAATTTCAAAGTGGAATTATTAAAATTAAGGAAAAGATGTATGAAATACATATTTTTAGTAATTTTTTTGGGATTTCCATAAATAAAAACATGATATTGATGGAGATTTATAAATATTATTGTTTAAAGAGATAAATAATCCTAGGTATAAGTTGTTCTTGTTATTTGGAATGTCTCTTGAGAAATACATAATTTATAAATTAAACATTAAAAAATATATATAAAAGATAAGGGGAGATAAAGTACTAGGAAATTCCTAATAACATTGATGTTCCAGTTTTCTAGAGTTTCTCACTAATGAAAAGGATTATAATAAAAACTATAATTTATTCATGATGTTATATGATATATAACCCTTTACTGAATTTTTATTTTTCATAATATATGTGGGTTATAATGGTTTGAATTTAATCATGGGAATATTTATATTGTTGATAATCTTTTTGAATGGAATGTTTTTATTTTAAGATTTGAGGGTGGAAGAACTGGTTATTTATTTCCAATTAAGTCACTCCAATAAATATCTATCGACATTTATAATTCATTAGATAGATTTTTCCATTTGATTAAAATGAAGAAAAATTATTTTGGACAAAATATTGGTACTATTTTTAGCATCATTAGGAATCCTATTTAATATATCTCTTTGTCTTAAAATTTTATCAACTATCAAAAGAAAGAGGTTTAAATTATAATTACATGTAATGCAAAAAATCCTAAAAAAATAAACTCTAGTAAAATGGTTTGTTATTTAAATTTTCCCAGGTAAATTTTCCTAAAAAAGAGTGAATAATTATATTATAGATTGTTTAAATTGATGGAGAAAATGTGGATGTGAAGATAAATTCTTATTTTTGTGAGACGGATTATCGATATATGGATAAAAATCATGTATATGCTGGAAAAAGTGTGTCACCATAATCATAAGGGAGACAATATTGTTGTTCTAAAGTATCCAAGTCATTCTGGTAGAGGTAAACCATGATGAAAATGTGTATTTTAGTAGTGAGTGAAAATGTTACGATGGTGGGGGTGTGGGATATTAGTTAAAGAATTAGATTTGGGGCTACCTATGTATGTGGGTGAGTTTTTACTACTATGTGTGCATTTATTAACCTGTTATATTTATTAGTTTTTATGGGATGGATGTAGTAGGTTAGGGATATTAAATATGTTTTCTTAATAGTAGTGGGATATATTATATTAATATTTAAGCTCATCTCAACGTAAGTGAGAAATTGAAAAATGGTGGTTACATCATTATATTGAGAGGGTGATCTTCGTTGGAGAGTCATCATTATCATCAACATCATCATCTTCATCATGATCATCATAATAATCCTCTTCTTCTTATACTAATACTTCTAAAACTACCATTAATATTACTATTCTAAAAATATCAATACAATGATACAATAATTTTTTCTTCCAATCTACTGACTGACACAAACGTTCCAAACAATCTGGACTTTCATAAATAATCATAATCTACAATTGGTAACAAATATTAATTTTGTACTCATAGAAATGATGAAATTTATTCACATTATAGTACCTTGTAAGGTCAACAATACTTATAATGAAATTTCTAGAAGAAAATAAGTGAATAGAAATTTTGTAACATGGGAATCACATTGAACCTCACTACAACAATTGATAGTAGTGAAGTATATAGGGAGCAAAAAATCACTCTATTATTAATAAATTAGAATGAATATATGTATATTAATATGAATATTATATGTTTGGAATCATTTTTAATGATGGGATTGTCGTTGATGATTATCAATCATTACTCACTTCCATATTACATTCATAGCATGATATATTTTTATATTTTTGTCTCACGAACATAAGAAATATATAAAAATAAACAAAGTTATTAGAGAGAAGTAAAATCAATGGAAAACCCATGATCACCTCTTTCAAATGAGATTAGGAAGTGCATTGAAAAAAAATATTAGAAAACAAAAATAGGGATGATTGGTAGCAAATTATTTTCCACAACTGGTAGACTAAATATTATGTTTATTTCATGAATTTATGAAATATTTCAGGATAAAATAAAGAAATAATATATGGAATCCATTAAAATAATTATAAAATATATGAATAGATTTGAAATTTGATGATAAATTTCCTATTTTATACATTATTAGAGTTCATTAGTTATAAACAACAATATTTTTATGGTTGTATGTTATGTTTGAAGTGATATAGTCTAATATATCATTTCCAAGAAATACTTTTAGTCTATTAGAGATATTAAAATTCATATATTGTTGTTGAGTTTATAGAATAATTTGAATACGTGGAATTAATAATATACTTGTCCTATATATTTTGGTTAAAATAGATTTTTATATTTTATTCACATGTTTAATACATGACCTATTACGTGTAAAAATTCACGTGTCAAATACATATCCTGGGGTGTGTAGGAAAACCCAAAAGAACAAAATTGGCAGTAATAAACTCACTTAATGTAATAAAATATGATTTTAATTATATAATTGATAGAAATATGTGAATTAATACTTTATAATTTAGTTTTTTATATTTAGTTTGTATTATTATTCATAATCACTATTACATGTTCATACCAAAAACTAAATAATTAAATTAAACATCTTAATTATTATTGAAACTATTAGTGATAATTATTTTTCTCAAATATATTTTTCAAATATCATAAATTATTGTTGATTTTTCAATATAATCATCAATGATAAACATATGAAATGTTTAATTCAATATAATTAATAAAACCACGTTTCATGTGATCACCATATTATTAAATTAAAATAATGTTTTTTTGAATTGTTTTTCAATCAAACACTTCTAATTTGATATTTAATTAAATTTTTTCATAGATATCCTCTATTAATATCAATTTAATGATGGAATTCTCATTACCTTTTGACACATAGATATAATTGTATTGTGAAATATGTTTATAAATCATTGTTTTATAGTTTATGTTATATGTCACATTCTTAATGGATTTATGTCAGTTTTAACTACTATAAAATATTCGGTTTAGTTAATACTAGTTTTGTTAAAATGTGAATTAGATTATATTTTATCATATCGTGATTTTTTCAATAATTTATTGTAAATAGGTTAATAATGAAATGGAAATAATATATACACACTTTTACCTATATCTAAGAACCCCATGTAATATTCTCAAACCAAGCTTGTGGGGGGGGGGGTGTTAGAAAAAAATATTTTACGAATAATGTATATAATTGTGATATTTTCCTTTAATGTGCATCATTAATTTCCTAACATATAAAAATATTTAGAAAAGTATAAGGTATTAAATAGTCTAATTATATATTTCTAAATTTAAGTATAACAGAAACAATTATAACTAAAATATTCCCTTATATTATAGTATTTGAAAAAAAAATCTATTCTTTAAGATTTAGTAAAAAAAAGTATGGTCTGTATGTTTTCATAAATAATATGATGTATCATAGGATTTATAGTGATGTAATAAATAAAGATCATTAGGATATAAAATATGAAATATCCCTACGAGAAGCATTGGTTAATTGATAAACAAAAAAAATGTTATAAAATATGAATGAAAAGGAAATAAAATGTTGAATTTTTTATAACATTATCATCAATGGGGATATAAACTACAAATATAATTAGATTTCTATCACTGGGAAAAAAACTAAAAAAATTAAATACAAATATCATAAATAAAAATTTAACCTTAGAAATTTTATATCCATATATCTTGTTAAGAAATGTTTGAATAGTAAGCTAAGAGGTATTACCATATAAAAAATATATGAAACTAAATTGAAACCAAACTTAATGAATAAAATTCATTGAATTGGGTAATAGTTCATTTTATAGAAATCTAAATCCCTTGATCAAATCTATCATGAATCCCAGTTTTATAAATTAATATACTCTTCTAGGTTTTATTATCGAAAATAAGATACATTCCTAATATAAATCAAAATGTCTTTTATCATCCAATAGTTGATTCAATTAATATTCCTTAATTTTTATTAACCTAGATAATTCCATGACTATATTCATTTCTATAACCATTGGTATTTTGAAAACTAATCTGCATCCTTCATCCTTGAAAGGAATATTGAGGAAAAATTTACTAGAATATATAATAGAAATAAATCATTATAGGACCACCAAACATCAAATAAAAGATTATCCACCCATAGTATAATTAAGGGTTTCCAAAAAATAGATATATTTATGAATTGTTTGTGGAAGGATGATCTAAATTTATTTTCATATTGAAATTTAATTAAATTTTATATATCATTTCAAACACTATATGTATTTTTAGATGTTTTTTGATGGATTAGTTTGCTGTAATGAAATTAATTAATTTGATAAATAAATATAGTAATAAAAAATAAATAATGTTGTGGGAAAATAAAATGTTAATGGAACTGGTTTCACAATTTCGTCTATTCAAATAGTTGACTTGTTGAAAATGAAAAATTAGATTAATATAACATCTAGAGTATAGATATTTTGAGTGATGAATAATTAATTTAAGAAAATATATTTAATATACTACTAGAAAATTATAAGAATTAATAAATTAATATTTAAAATCTTTATGAATAATAAATATATTCTGAGAAAATTATTCTGTATTTTTTTGTTAATTAACATATTGGAATTTATAATAAAAAACATTAGGTTTTATAAATTTAAATTTTTTAATTCAAAAATAATTCCTTTAATATGATTGTAATTTTTGTAGAATGATAATCAATTTTCAAAAATAGAAGGGATGAGAATATATTTATGTTTTTGATCGTTTATCTGTATAATTCATCTGAATATAAATTTAAATATATATTTATATTTAGATAATTTATAAAATAAGAAAAAAATTTATCTAATGTTTAACTGAGATTCATCCACATTACATCATATTCTGGGAAAGTATATTTTATAGAGTAAAATAATGGATTATTTACGAAATAATATATAAAATCATACATATCTCTCCTTAAAGACAGAGAGATACCATTCATACTCTATGATGTTTTTCAATGGTTTATATTTATGATAAGTTTTTCAAATTCCATATTTTTAATTATTGTATTATAAATTACCCCATATATTCAAGATGAATCATTGATCAAATCAACACTCATATAAAAAATAGCATATCATTCCTATATTGTAATTTTAGAAATCCACATCTTGATTATGTTGTCCTGATAAAAATCACCAAAGAAAAAAATGAGGTTTCCATCCATTTTAGATATAAGTTTACCAATGTATCCCTAAATTCTTCTTAAGGATTCCCACAAACATGAAGAGGTGATATCACCATAATTATGATTCCATAAAAATTTACTACGGAAAATGATCTTTTTAATTATTCAAATGAAACTGATGATCAAGAGCATTACAAATTTTGGAATCCATTATCTTATATAGACCGTGATGACACAATCTATTTAAAGAAATTACATAGCCATATGTAACTTACTAGGTTTATCTCTATGTATTACTTCCAATTTTATATTCCATTAAACCCATTGAATGAATATTAAACTATATTTGGTCAATATAAATGGATGGAAAACTATTGTAAACAAGGTTTAGGGAGGTCACAAATAAATTGAATCATTAGGGTTGGTGAATCATATACTTAGGATGCATTTTATGCTAAAAATAAACATTGGGACTGATAGAATATTTGGATCATTATTTAGGATACGTTTGATAAAAAATACATATTCCATATGCATAATATTATTATATATTAATATCAAATCCAAAAATAACTCATTTATCAATAATATATACTAGGAATGTTTGAAAAAATTCACAACAAAATGAGAATCCATCAATACTCATTTTTAATATAATTTTTTCATTCCCTCTCAATTTTATAAAAACATTCCACAACTAAATTTTTATACAAAGGCCTAACTATGTTACCACATGGTCCATCATTTCATTGAAAAAATATAAAAATTATATCCCATTAAGGTAATAAATGAATGACATTTAGAAATCCAAAAGTTCTACCCAAGCTACTATGGGGTCTTAGGTGATCTCAAATATAGTCATATGTCTATAGAGGAATGTTATATAGATGATATATCAATTTTAATTAATTTATTATTATATTATCCCTTTTCTAGGATATTGAAGGACCACTAGACATGAAAAAATTCAATTCTTATATAATTTATATAATTTATTCTTGATTATCTAAAAATGATTGACTTTGGTGATAGATACCTCACATGTCATTCATCTAATATATAACTACATCTCATGTCCCCCATCCATTTTGTAAACCACATCTCAGGTTAATCAACTAGTAATGGTAATTTATTTCATTAAGGTCATAAAATAAAGGGTTATATGTCTTTACACATCATATAATGCGATAAATATAGTCTTGGTTGTCCTCTAATTGATGACTTGATTAACAAAAACCCCAAAAAATTATTTATTAACTATGCCAAGATGAATTTTTAGTAAAGGTGTCAATTTATAATCCATATCTTGTGAGTTATATCTCTAATATCATGTGTGAACGATTTATTATAAGTCTGTTACCATAATTATATGCATGGATATATGATATTCCATCAAATATATGTGTATGTTCTATACAAGTGGCACTTCTCTCATTATTTCTTCATGCTTTTTCTCCTTATCCTATATAAAATCCTTTATTGTTAATAGTAGACAATATTGATTATTCTGTTAACATATCATCACAACCCATAACTCTTTTTTATGATCATTGATTTGGGACAACTCAAAGATATATATTCAGGGCATATTATCATTCTGTTGTTCATGTAAAGTAATTTAAAACATAAAAAATTAATGATAAATGATTAATAACTTAATTATAATAATTTCATAAATTATATATCCTTTACATAAATATCATAGATATCATACATCATGAATCTCTACCTGAACCTCAAGTTTCCACTATCATAATGGATTCATCACAGGATCCCATGTATTATCATATATGACCACCCAACCAATCCTAACATCACCCATGCCTTTGATTTTTCAAATAATATGGTAGTTTTGAAGAATATTATCAGTACCATGGCCAGGCTAGGGTTGTTCATACAAATAAATAAAACTATTTTTTTGTAGTAATTCACAAATTCTCATTTGATTATTGGAACCACATTTAGTTCGTGAATGAAAATACATATCCAAACAACATCCTTCAAAACATTCAATACATTAATGTATTCCAACTCTATAATTGAGTTCTCTATAGTCCCTTGATGGAACATATCCATCTGATTGGTCAACCATTTAAAAAAAAATTAAAACTAGATTCAATTTTCTATAATATTTTTAATACTAGAAACTAGACCTATGTTTCCCTTTAAAAATTTATCATCCGCTCCTCCATATATTATGAACATATCACCAAACATTCTTATAATCTTATAAATTTTCTTCACATAAATCTAGTGAATCTAACATTTTTTTGATTTTATTATACATAAATTTTAATCCATTTTAGATGAATTTTCAATACAGAACATAATAATACACACCCATTAACTCTAAATGTTTAGTGTATTTGGAAAATAGAGACATAATCAACTCATTTCATTAAATATCTTCATCATCCCCCAAAATTTTCTTCACATTTGGAACCCCTATTAGGAATACCCAATTTAAAACCATTCTTCATATCCCTTGGAAAAGGAAACATAAGAAACAATGATAAAATATTAATATTACGAGTAAATGTAGGAGAAATTAATCAATGATTATAAGTGACCATATGATAAGCATAATGGTGTGATAAAATGATCATAACTTATTAAATCATACCCAAATAGTTCAATATAATCAATCATGAGTCATGTATGAGGATTGTTTATAATAAAAGTCATATTTCACAATAGATTGGAACCATAAATATTCCATCATGATCCAAGAAAATGTCTCAGAATCCAAATAAGTAATTTCTTTGTCTTACACATAATAATAAAAAGTCATTTTCTTATTCAATTATCACTACAAAGATTATCATTGCAGACGGAGTCCCCTAGTGGACTGGGATCACTTCACAATAAACTATTTTCAATGTAAAGGCTTACTTATAAGACTATCATTGTAGATAAATTACCATATTCTATTCGTTTAACTATATATTCCATTATTTCCTTGGTTAAAGATCACTACCAAGACTAACATAGTTATCTGATGTAATTAATTTTTTCTCTCCTGGTGAAACTATTGAATATTCATAGGAATCATTTTTAGATCCATGAACTACGATGGTGGGATATTTCAAGGCCAAGTGTGGCTGGAATTGATATTATCAAATTATAAAATATATTAATATCACATTCATGATGAATTATAGAAAAAATGGAATATATACTAAAGAGAATATCAGATAAAAGTATTGGGACCACTACTGCCTTCAGAAGGTGATTTTTACCCTAGTTATGCCATAAAAATTTATAAAATTGGATATTTTAGAAAACTGTAGTAATGTGGGAATTAGTAATATAATAAATTAGAATATTATTTTATTGTTTTTATTAAAATGATCTGATATTCTCTTTATAAATGTTGTTATTCAAAATACATAGGGTTAGAATCAAAACTCTTATATTGAGATAGGAGCATGGGTGAGTGTTATTGGTCATTATGATCATGTATTAATGACCAGAGTATAACATAGATCACCAATGACATTAGTTTTTTTATCTCACCAATGATCGTGGCACCTAATATTTCTTATACAATTATTGATTCAATTTTAGATTGGATGTTTCATTGATATATTTTAATCCACGTTTCTTGTCCCCTGTCAAACACAAATCAACTCTACCAATAAGCTGATTTTTTTTATCAATCAATGTTTTAGATTCAATCTTATTTCTTCACAAGATTTGGGGACTGTTTTTATTTTATTTTCTCTTCATTCATCATTATAATGGTAATGAATCATAGAAAACAAATACACAATTCAGTTTCATTTATCATTTATTGTTTTTTTTCATTTCTCTCTACTATTATATAAGAGTTCAAAATTGGTATACCATTTAGATAATGGTTTAATGAATTCCTGGTGAGTGATCACTACACAATCCAATCATGGAGAAATGGATAGTAACTGTGAGTTTAGGATGGATACTGATAGTACAATTTAGGTTAGTTGTGAAAAGTATTCGATCATGTTGGGATTAGAGATGCTTGAATCATGGGTGATAACACTTCAATAATTAGATGCATGAAATAGGTTATGATAATTAGATTTATTTCGAAAATTCATCCAAATGTGATTTCATGATCGTTCAATGTTATATTTGAGCCTTTTAGAGGGTCTTTTAATAAATTTGGAAGTGACTTCTACATGGGTGGAAGAGGTTTCAGTAATCATACATTTCTATGAATTCTAGGACACCACGACATGTAGTTCAATAATAAACACCATGTGGTCTCATATGATTGGAAGATATTGTTTTTTAAAAGGAGATAAATATCTCACTATGGTGGGCCCACATTTCGTGTTACCTTTAGTTGTCTAGAATTTCTTGTACAGGTACTTCATTCTCTATATTCTATATAGGTCTACATTCCATCCATTTTAGGTCAGACTTAGTGTTACTAATGAATGAAGGGTCAATAAATATTGGGAGTATAATTATAGGGGCCCATCTGGCACCACATTTCCTGTGTATCTAGGAAGACACCGTGTACTTTAGAAGGTGAAAAATTCATGGGAAGATGAGACACTCCAACGTTAAAAAACCCACTACAAGGATTTTATCATAGTGAAAATGTGATGTATTTCATGGGAATGGGAGATAGTACATACACTCGGTGACATAACACATCAAGTGCTAGAAGAGAATATACACAACATGTATCCCTTATTAAAGACTATGTATTTGGACACATGAATGTCATGTTAGTGGGATAAATGGTTAGTACTAGGTTCTATGAGCCACACAGTGTACCCTCCCGGGACACATTATGTACTACATATATGGAACGTTGGAGCCCTCAGTCATCATAGTTTATCTCTGGTATTAGTTTGATAGTTTTCAGTATTACTATTTTTGTGAGTAATAGTATAGGTTTATTGTTTTCCCTTGGTATATCTATATAAGGATATTGTGACAAATTAATCTCTCCATGTACGATTTTGATCCCCTATACGAGATAAGTCTCAGATATAGTTCATGATACCACCCCACCTATCCCGGGTGTTATCCCCTATCATTTATTAATCCATCATCCGTAGGGTTCATGGTATCATCATTACCACAATTAGTTGGGGGTCAATCAAATATCTTCCAGGTTAAAATTCCTAGGGTATGTGGTATCATCATACATATGATCCCTACATAACATGTTCTTCCAAATGGGTTTACGGTGTCACCTAGTAGTCCTATGAGAGATCCCCTATTATGGTGTCGAGATCATGGGAGTCTAACTTCTATATTCTATGGAGATACTCAATGAGCACATCCTATGGAGTGAGGACCATCCTTCAATGTATGTCTCATTGAGTGGATTCTGCTAAGATAGAATAACCCAAATACATTGGGTTGATCCATGTGGAAAGAATTGTGGGTGGATACCCCCTTAATTATGGTTTCCATTTATGATTATATATAGGATTATAATTTATTATCTCTATATATTATATATTTAATGATTTATCTATGTACTAATGATATTTCTACTCATAATTTTTTTATGTTTAGTGATTTCATGGTATCATAATCGGTATTATTATACTCACACTTATATGGGATCCTCTTAGACAAGTTATGACTTATAAAGCTGAAAAAAATTTATACGAAGACCTTGGGGATCAATGAGTAGGTTTCTCATTGTTTTTTATTGAATGAAAAATTATTATGTAATTGATAAATTTTACAACAGTACCCTACTTTAGTGCTGGCTAGACATTATTTCATTTATGTTGGTGGGATTTTATTTGACCCTTATGCTTTACAGTATATATTGAACCATAACTTTGGGATTCTTGATGTATTCATGCATTGGTATTCATTTTATTATTTTACAATTTAACACTGATTGGGATAGAATATTTTTATGTGTAAAAGAACTATAGTATAATGGCTCCAATATGTGTGATATGCCTACTAGGCGCTGGTCTCCATTTCCTAGCCTATTGGAAGAGGGATTGGGGTGGAAATACATGGAATATCACCAACTTGTGGGGCCCTAGTGGGTTGGGTTGGGAAAGTGTGGTATTAAAGGAATCCAATCATACCTTTAGAATATGATATAGAACATAAATAATAGTGATATTTGATTTATATCAACAATGATAATGTATTTCATGTTTGTTTATTAGGAAAATGACTCCAATGTTTGTGTGTTTCCCGATGTATCCATTCACCAGGAATTTAATAACGTTATTATAGAATCAGTATATATAGACACTGGATTCATAGAAAAAATTAGTACATTCATCCTATGGAAATGGTTTGTGGTTCTTATCTTGCATTAGCACTCCAAATATTAATGTTCACCATGGTACTTGTTCTATACTATTCGGATATTTCCACTTTGAAACATTGTGAGGCTTTGAAAATATATATGAAAGTATTACCTGATTGATTATGAGGCCTCAGTGTAGTTTTCTATTCAAAAGGTGGTTTTCCCACTAGTTGGATAGTTGGTTGTGCCTCATTGCATTGATTAATACGTAAACCCACCTTCGGTTGTTCATGTGGATTGCTCGTGTCAATGTGGGTCATGGATGGCTATATTGGTGTTAGATGATGATGAATAGGGGTGAAGAACGTATCATGAGAAAATATCTCACCAATATAAAAGGATCCAAGGGGAACAAGCCCCTTGTATATTATGTGTGTGATACAGATCTTTTAATAGGAGGCTACATCATTTTGAAGGACCACAAGGACAATATACACTTTCAAGGAAAAGGCATTGTTATGATTTTGATGGATGTGTACATCTCATGTAATATTTTCTTACACATCATACCATATACAAATATATAACTGATGGATCACCGAGGTAGAGGAAATATTTTGAGCAGATGAGTTACTATGTATGTGTATGTAGAGGAGGTGTTGAGAGTGTAGATGAAGGTGGTTGGTGCAATGATCTGTTTCCACCACTACGACCCTTAGGTGGTCAGTGTTATGCTCAACGAGCTATCGGTCATTGAAAAAAGTGAATAAATGAACTTGAGACTTTTCACTCAGGGTATTTGGAGTCATTTTAGGTAATGTTTGTGTAACATGTACTTTACCAAAATGTTCATTAATATAGGAAAAAACCACTCTTTTCTTGCAACTCCTCTTATTCGAGGCATAGATTCTAGTTGATCAATGTGTTTTCCCCCTATGTTGGATGGCTCTAATAGATTGTGACAATTATCCAAAAATATTCAGATATGTGTCCAGAGTTGAGGGAAGTGGAGTTAGACTCTTACATGGAATATTTCCATAATAGTAGTGGATCCCTACAATTTTCTCATCATTAAACAATTTTTATCTACCATCCATTATTAGTTTACTATTACTAGTGATTGATGTGATGTGTTCACATTGTGGGATGGTGTTTTCATCTTTTGGTAATGATGTAGAAAGAGATAGAGAAGGATGGTGTCATGTAAAGTAGGGTGCATCTGATTTCTCAGTAGATGGATAATATTACACAAAGTGTTGTTGATTAAAAGGTATTTTAAATGGAATCAATGTTAAAGGAGTATGTGGATTTTTTTTCATAATATTTGATAGTCTTACCACCCTTACATATATTGAAACTTCTACACTAACTTTCTCTATGTGATAAACCCAATATATGCACCATCATATTTGATGGATCCCATAAAATTTCATATGATGAATTTACAGAGGGATTACTTATAAGGGAATGTCTATGTTAGACCAAATTTATTCACTTTGGAAACAATGTGTTGTTCACTGAGTAGGCGGATGATTGGTTGAGTTTATGTTATGATTTATTTCACCAAAATACAAAGATTATTAGTTAGGATTGTCCAACCCTAAAAAAATGTCTTCATTATACTATGGTTAGGGGAATAGTGGTTTTAATTGTTTGACCTTGGACAAGTTTTCACAAGCTCAAGGTTTGAGAGGAGGATGTCCTGAATGATTATTTATAAAGCCTCAATGTTTATATTGAGTTAATGGTGACACATTTTAGAGTGATGGATACTCCAATGGTGTTTTTTAGAATCATGAATCAGGTCCTTATTATTGGGTCGATTCACTGTAGTATTCTCTATTGACATCCATGGGTACTTAAAGTTTGATGTGGAGTACACATGATAATATATAATGGTTCTACACATGTTATCTTGGAGAAAAAGTTCTACACTCAATATTTACACTTTTTGGGATATGACTTCTTTGATATGGGAGTGATGGTTGACCAAATTGATATTGTGATTTTGCTATCATGATTTCCACCAAAGGGTTTGATCAAGGTTGTAGGTTCTCAGAGTAATGTTCGCGTACACTTTTTTTGAGTGAGGTAACAATGAAATTGACACCCTCATAGTTTTTCCCAGATTATGAGGATGATTCAGTGTATCTCAAATTGATGAATTTTACCCATTTGATTTTTCAAAACAGTATGGGTACATATTAGGGACTTATAATTTGAGATCTTTTTTCACAATAAATCCATGGGACATGTTCATGATGATTTTTTTGATGTTGCGTAGAACACCATCCATTATAGGATGGATGATGACACATAACAAAAAATTATCGGAAGTGTTACAGTGGTTGTTGTTTCTTTTAATTATATCCAGTAGAGATAAATATGTATCAATATCCTTTTGGATCAGATTTGGTGAACAAGGGTCCTGTATATTTTCATTGAGTTTAATACTTGATGTCTCACCAATTAGTAGGTGAATACCGATAGATCCTAGTGGAATGGTTCATATGATTATATAGTAAGGTTTTAGTAAATAATTACTGAATTCCATTGATTATAATTTCCTAGTGCGATGATCACTTCACATCAGGATTAGGGAGTGGATGACGGGGGATTTGGGTCTCAATTTTGGAAGATCTTGAATATTTATACCCTAGGTAATTTCCAAGGTAAGTTGGATGGTTTAGGTTCTGAAAAACATTCTTTAGGAATACATGATATGATTTGGGACATAGCCTTAAGAATCATCTACCATTAGTGGATTTTGCATATAAAAAAACTACCATTCTAGAACTACTATTAAACCATGTCCATCCATTTGTGAGAGTACATTTAGCTTAATAATTTACTATAAAACTACTGTGGTAGATAGAGATTATTGATGGTTATAATGGGGTTTAGATCATCCCTTGGTTGATTATGTCTTACCAATAATTTTTGGATATTTTTTTGAACTGATTATAATTATATTTTGGTTTGATAAGGTGATTAGTTTTCTTAAGAGGTATCACCTCATCAAGCAATTTGTGAATTTGGATGGGATGGAAATATATCTCTGGGGTTTATAGACCCCATTTACTTGTTACAATATTGATTTAGCTAGGTGGTTTACCTCTGGAACCAATGACTGTAGTTAGAAAATGTACTTGGTTTTCCCATATGACAAAGCTAAGGAGAAAATTTCATAACATGTTGCATGATATCATCCACGGTGAGTAGGATAATGGGAATATAGTTTATTTTTGAAGAGTTAGAGGATCTAATTGGAATTTTAGAACCTTCAAGATACCTCATGGTAGTGGGAAACCTAGTTGGTTGCATAATGTCCTCACATGTGAGTAGATATTTCATTTTTAGGGGGAATATCCATGAATGTTGGGAGAGTGTATTGACTACATGTTACCCTTGTAAGAACAATGCCATATTCATAGTAGTATTTTTAAATCATGACACTAAAACAACATGATATTATGAGGCCCAGTGAGATTGGAATTGATATTATAAAAATATTAAAAATACCAATATAAATCATGTGTATTTTTCTTGAAAATTATAATAACTCCCAAAATGAATATAGGGTTGTAAATATGAGCTTATTGTGGTGTTTTTAAGGTGGGTTTTACCATAAGCATGATATAACCTTTTTTAGTGTTGGACGTTTTGAGAATGATCATTCTTGGGGGAATTAGTAAGTTTGTAAATAACTAAATAATTTCTTTTCTTTTCTTTTATCTTTAAATTCCAAACTCTTCTATATAAATCTATTAATTACACATTTATATAGTTATTTTCATAAAAATGGGTCTGAGTGAGATTCATGGAGGAGTATTAACTGATATTTGGATCATGAATCAATTGTTAGAGTACAACATGGATCACCAATGGCATTGGTGTTCATGGATCTCACCAATAATGCTATTATATAATCAATATTTTCAAATATTAATTCAACATTTAGTAGAATGTTTTTTTCTATGATTTTATTACCCATTGATTATTCATTGATTAATGTGAATATACTCCACTAACAGGGCAGTTCAAGGATTGATCATGAATGCATGTTCAGGATGATTTCTTATTGGAATTTGGGAAATGTTTTTATTTAATTATGTTATTCATTCCTTTTTTTAGCGAAAACAGTCATGTATAACCCAAAAAAGGATAATTATCATTCAAATTTTATGTTTTTTCATTTATTATCCCTATTATATATGTGATAAATGATGGTATATAATTGGGATGGAAGTTCTAAAAATACCCGATGAGTGATCATTGATGAATCGATATTTGGAACAATGGATTATCACCACGAGTTTGAAATGGATAATGATATAAAGGATTTTGTTTGGGATGAAAAATGATTGATGTGGATCATATTGGAGATCCCCAAATAATTGGTGTTGTTTTTGTGATAGTGTGGAGAGGTGGCTTATTTTTTCATGACCAGATTGGTGATCATATTCCAGCCACATGTGATAGTGAGGATAGTCAACATGAAACCTGATTGTCTCGACAAGTCTTGTATTATTGTTTTTAGGAAATTGATGATGGGGCATAAATCATGATACTTTAATAAATTTGGATTAATTCTATAATACATAGAATATTTTTCAATAATATCGTTCATGTAGTCCCATATTTATGGTTGTTGGGGGTTTCATATAGGAGAAAACTAGAAAATGTCATGTAGGGGCCCCAAAAACAATGAGAAAAATAGATAGATAGTTTGGAATTTAAAAGGATTAAAAGCTAAAAAATCTATATGGAACTACATTCCATGTGTTCATGGTCACAGACCATTCATCCCCTGGAAAAAAGTTCAAAATTTATAGTGAGTACACACCCAAGAGAATACGTTGCCCCACATGTCATGTCTCTATTGGGACATGCCGTTTACTTGATAGGGATCATGGGAATGGGTATAAGTAAAATTAAAAGGTGTAGTATGTACCATTTATTTCATGTATCCCATGATATATGACATTTATTTCAGGGTAATGGGCTATAGTACAAAAAACATGGGAAGAAAACCCGTCGAGTGTCAGAAATATATCTACATGCCATTTATCTCTTGGGACACATCTTATATTTTTACATATAAATGTTATGTGATAATGATTCATGGGAAGTGATATGTTTAGTTTGAAATTACATTTACCATCATGTTACATTATATATTCTACATGGAGTGTAGTTTAGATTCCTCATTCTTCACAGTTTTTCTCTCGCATGATTTTGGTTGTTTTCTCTCGAGATTTTTGGGAACAGATGAATATGGGTATGGAGTGTAGATTAAGGGACGTGAGTCCTCTAGTTACGGAGGTACTTATAATATTGATGAATGCTCCAGACACCCCTCAAGCTCTATAGTAGACTTATTTGGGGAAGGCGGGGTATGTGGAGGAGGTGCGGCCTACCAATGGAACATATGTTAATGTTTTTCATACAGGGCCTGGTAATAGTGCTAAGGGTCCAAAAAATGACTCCAACTGCTGCCATGTTAGGATAGTGTTGGGTGAAATTCATCTTTTTGTGGGACATACACTTGTGTAATTGAGATCAGATGTGGAGATCCCTACTGGTGTCTCAGACACTCCCCTTAAGGGTACGCATGGTGTTAACGGGCATCAGGATGAATAAAAAAAACTAGGGAGAAAGCTTGTCTGTTCAGAGAGTTCCAGTGCAGGGGCTGGTAGATTACTGGGCCACATGTCAGAGTCACAGCAAGGATAATATCCAAAATAGTAACTGGTTTTCAGGTTTGTAGTACTTCCTCAAGATCATGATAAGGACACTGAAAGATGAAATATTTTTTGGGACAGAAACTACATCCTTGTTCACAGTTAAGAAAATAAAAGGTTGTAAGGACTAATCATACATACAGTACAAATAGAGACCAGGTCGGGTAAATATATGAGTCCCTAGGAGAAGGATTTCATGTTTGTAAGAAGTTATCTCTGGAAGGGTAATACTGAAAATGTTTGGGTTGATATTGACGAAGCTGATGCGGGAAAACATATTGTGGAGAAAGTTACTAATAATGAATCACTAGAATTTATATTCCACCTAGAAGAAGTAGTGGTGCATGATTTTCATTATATCAATTCATCACAATTATAGGTAGGCAATATGATGTACATACCACTTCATGTGGACATTGATTTTGAGCATGCATCATGGATCGATAAGAAGGATCATATTCTGATAAGGGGTTTAATGATCTAAAGCTTTGTAAGGAAGAGTACTATCAAATTTGGGACAGGCTGGAAGAATACATTGAATACTTCATCCTCGATGAACATGGGTTATAGGTGCACTCTATCTCCTTGAATCTCTTTAGGGAGGAATCATCTAATAGGCTTATGTTTTGTTTCAATAATATTGTGGCATCTTTGGATAGTTTCCCTCCTGGTTGAAACTATGTGGTTTCTCAATTTTCCTTAAAAGTGTTTGATAATAAAAAATTTAATTTTCAGCCAGTGGTATAGCTCTAAAAGGTTATAGTTCAACATTTCATAATCAGGACAAGATTATGATCCCCTTTACACGATGGTTTTTTTGATAGAGTTCATGGTGTCCCCTATGGTCCTAGGTGTTATCCTATATCATTATTTCATCCACCCTAGTTTTGGTTAATGGTATTTTCATTATAACAATACATATGGTTATGATCCCATATCATGTATTTTAAACTCTATATGCTTTGAATTTCATCATAAATACTGTCCCTAACATAGCGTTTTATTCTAATAGGATCAGTGGTGTCTCGGAATGGTCTTGGGTGTGAACCCCAATATGGGTGTCAAGAGATTAGAAGTACAAACTGTATCTTATTTGTTGATAAACAATGAGAAAAACCTCTTGGTTTATTTCCATTAGTGAAAATAAATATCACAGACTGTATTATCCTATATGATTGTTATCTTGAATACTCATGTCAAATCTTATGCCTGATAGTGTTATTAGAGACCCCTTGAGACGAGTTGTCTATTACAAGTAAATCATGGTTTTATATTAATTACCTCTATTTATTATATCTTGATTGAACTGAATGTATAATAATTTGATAAATTCTATTGATGACACATATTTGTTTACTTTAGGGTGTAGTGTTTTCCCAGATGTCGAGTGATTGAAAAACTCAAGAGGGGGGCTGAATTGAGTTCACAAATTTTTTTTACAGAGTGCCACCCTCTCTGGGTATGATCATTAAAAATATATTACTTAAAGAGTTTATGTATAAGAAATATGATAATATATGTAAAATGTAACAGAACGAGTTGATTTATAGTGGTTTAGGGAATAGAAATCCCTATGTCTACTCCACAAACACTCTACTCCATGAGTTAGTGATTTTCACTATAAAAGTCCTTTTACTGGGGGCTCCAAGATTAGTACATGATGTAGTAACTTAATAAAATGTTCTATGAGTGTTCAAAAAATATCTCCCATTACAATACCTTTCTTTGGTCTTAGACACACTCCTTCAAATATTTTTATCTGGATTTAATGAACAACTTTATTTATTAGAATCTATACTTCACACAGTTGCAAGAAGTAACAGATAGTAGATGAATATTTCCCTTGAGAATATGATAGAATCGAATTTATATGTTGGGGTGTCCTTTATGAATCAAATAGAACTAATAAGAATGACACAAATTTTTTCTTCCCAAAATGTATAAGGCTTCGGTTGGATTATTCTCTATAATAAAAAAAATCTACTATCTATTCTATATTTTTGTTTGGAGAGGATAACTATTATTTTTAAATACATTATATAAATGATCATGATATAATTATAATTGTTTGCTGATATTGTATAGTTATCATGATGAGACCAGATATTAAAGATATGAAACCAAACAATCCAAATATGGGAATTTCTTTTGTTGTAGTGACAAAAATATCATCTTATTCTTCTAATCAACCTATTCATAGAATTTCCTGTGTAAAATAATAAGTCCCTAAATGGGTAATTTCCTTTTCATTTCATCTAAAATATTGAAGGGGCATATCAATATATTTGAAAAGTAATCATGTCATTTAGAAATATATGATCATCAATTGATACCAACAAGTTGTTCTATTCATTTAGGATATGTTTCATAAGATAAGGTATCTCTTCCCCATGAGATAAGCTAACAATAATGCAACACAATATATTTCTCAAGAATAAGATAAAATTTTACTGTCATGTAACACTATACTTCATCAACATCATCTGACTATGAATATTATATTAAAATAACAAATTGATTTAATATTTTAATTATTACTAAATAATATATATTGAGAAACTCATATATACGTTGTAAGATAATGTATTACATATTATAAATGACTTTTACACTTTCTGATTCTGAGAATATGATGATATTCTTCAATTCTCATAAGATAAAATATTTTCATATTGAAAAATAAACAACAATGACATACAATGTATGATAAATATTATTTGAAACATATAGGATAAACATTGTAGAATAAAATTTGACATTCTGTGCATAATAAAAAACATTACACGATGATATATTGGAATGACATATTCTTTCCAAAAATATCCCTCTTTTAAATGATCAAAAAACCCATGAGATCGGGAAAACAAAAAAACACAAACTAATCATGAAATATTTATATGTAAATATGTTTTGTTTTCATCTTCTAATTTTTGAAAAACATTAATGAAATTTATTTTCCTTTCCTTCTACCCTTATTCAATTAAGAAATAAATTTTTTATTTACCATTATTCCTCCTTTTTTGTGATATAAAAAATAAGATGAATATGGAATGCACATTATATTTCACACAAATGTTATTAAATAGTTAATTCTACTATTTATAAAAAAAAATATTTTTCCTTAAATAAATCTAATAATGAAACATTAATATAGAATAAAAATAGGACAATATAATAACATGAAAGTAAATCGTAAAAAATTATTAAATTTTTCCAAAAAATATAAGAGCATAGTAAATGTGAAAATTATATAGAAAAAATTAATGTTAACAAATAATTATGATAATATAATAAAATGGTAGAATAAATATACTAAAATCATTTGATTAATTCCACAAATTTGGATTGTTTAAAATGTTTTAAAGGGTGCCCATCCACTGGAAAATCCATTCCATGAAATGATGATGGTCAGTGTATCAACTACCGGATGTGAAAAGACATTTCCAAGGGATCTTATTGAATTACAAGGTATGATCATGAGGTCACAATGATGGAGGGAGAATCACACCATCTATATTTCCAAAAACATCACCAAATATTTGTAGGGATTTTCTAAGCCCATCTTGATCTTCGTGAGGAAACCTTACAAGTATCAACTGGATGTTGAGGGTATCTTGTTGTTCTCATGTCAAATAAATATTCAATGAATGTTTAAAGGATAATTTAGATGATTATTTAGTTATGTATAAGGATAATTTATTTCAAAACCTGAGATTTTCCTTTTGATATACCCCAGAAGGGTAAAATATTTATTTTAGGAACTGAGAGAGGGAAATATTCCAATAAAAAAAATCATAGTTTAGGAAATGGTGTTCCAAAAATTTGAAAAACTAAAACTATAAATTCATAAATTATTTTCATGATATAATTTTTTCAATAATATCGAAGGGTTTTAAAACCATTCCACAAATTTTGAGAGAAATTACCAACAATGTTCTGCCTGTATCCATTCCTAGCGAAATTTGATATCAAAATTTCCCACACATTGAACTGGTTATCTTCGATATCAATAATATAATAATCATATTTTACTTTTATAGATACATGTCTTTTTGATTATTTGAAAAACGTGTTAGCCACTCTATCATCTTCATATTCCGAATGGTCTAGCTTTATACAACTAACAACTAATTCAGGGATCATTTCAATATTCTATTATATAACATCTATTTCATTTGATAATGAGAAATCTATATTTTTGTAATAAAATGATGATGATGATGACATACATTTTCACATGAATTGAGTTTTATTTTTATTTTGAATACTTCTATATTAGAATAGAAATAATATCCTTTTATTATTTATCAAAACATTCTAATTTTTCTTTATGAGGAACTCATAACCTTATAACATCATCTAACACATTTTTATGAATGTGTTGAATTTTTTACCTTGAGATTATATCACCATATATATATTAAAAAAATGCTTCATCATGTCGAAATATTAATATAATTCACTTTTCATTTTCTATTGATCTTTATTTTTTTCAATTCTTGAAATAGATTCTATTAATAGAAATTCTACCATATATTGAACAAGGAACATTACTTCCTGAGTCCATAACATTGATGAAATATGATAATGAAGGGTTATTACTTTATTACTGGACTCAAATACAAGAGCCTTCATTTCTTCTAATTTATAAAAAATTTAGAGTAGCTCTGTCCTGAAAAACAATGGTGATCAGACATGAATATGAGGGAACCCACATGTGAGAGAAAAATCAGAAACCTCCACTTTCAAATCAATGATGGTGAATATTTCTTCTAGGATATGAAATAGTCATGGAATCAGTCAATTTGAACAGGTATAGTAATTTCATTTCTCTTCTCCATTCTTCTAGTACTAGTTCTCTCTCCCAATCTCTTCAATGGAATGATATCTTGTTTGATGATATCCTTTCTGGTCCTTCTATTTTTTTCATATCTTTCTTTGGATGAATTCTCGGGGATGGATCCATCATTGTAATTTTGGATTCAGACACACTAAGGCAATAAATGGATCCCTGTATGTTCTCAGTTCTTGGATGGGTCTCCTATGAAAGAGGAAAAAATCTATGGTCATACGCCGATCTAAAAGGTCGTATATCTCATTACTGGATTATCTAGAAGGGGAGGCTGATTCAAATTGGCAAGGGATTCTTGCAGGTTATTCTAGAAACAGAAAATTATATCAATGTGGTTTGGAATATTGTAAATCTCAACAAAAATCAAGTGTTATTTTGAATTTCTAAGTGGGATACCAATTTCCACCCATTTTTACAAGGACACTCCTTTTTAGAGGTGTGAATGATGCTTCATGGGTTTCTAGGGGATTATTGGCACCCCAAAATCCTTAATGATTTGGATTCTAGATTAGAAACACCAATAAGAATTGATTAATGAACTATGAATGGGTATCTCAACCTTTATGTTTGGGTCCTTATTGAGATCAATATGGATGTGCACCCCTGAAAGTGTATCCCAAGTTGCAAATGAACATCATTTGAAAATTATTTATGAATTTGAAAATATATCCCATTACTATAACCACTACAATATGGTGGGTCACACCATCGAAAATTGTCCAGTGGTATAGAAGATGTTCAAGTTAGCAGCTAATTAATCTTTCTGGAATGAGGTTTCAGGAGGTAGGAAGAACAACATGGTTGACACTAGAATGAAAGATCCCTAGTCCATCAAAAGATTCCCAATATTCGAAGCTTATCCCAACTAGCTCCTCAGGAGAATATTTACTTGAGAAATAGGAACTATGACATAACATTATTAAAATTCAAGTTAACCCTCCGGAGAATAACATGTGCACATACTTGGAGGAATCATTTCACCATATTCAGATTCCATACAATTTCTCCATATCCCTATCTTGTAAATATGAGGACTTTTTTGTCACTATTATAGGTTTATACATAGATTCCACTCACCAATAAGAGATGTTAATTATTATAGTGTATTCCCACATAATATGCCATTGGAAAAAGGGGTCGATGTGGTGAATTTTAGAAACATAGATAATACTTCCCAGAAGGACACTATGATATAGAGTTCTTAAAATGATGAAAAACCTTCATTCACTCAGAGTCTCCATGTTGATGAATCATAAAGGTTCAAGTCTGCTTCCTCTGAGGTAGAAATAACCAGAAAATCAAAAAGTCACATGGAGAAAAAAAGAAAAATGTGGCTTTCACCCAATCATTATTTAAAATGATGATTCTCTTTAGGAACTATTATGGAATAGCCAACCCGAGTATGGTAGGTTCTCTCCTACTCATTGTAGGTAGATACAAACATAACTTCATTGGAATCTCTCAGCCAAAGACCGTTACATCAAATCATGGTCCCCTTTCTCAATATAGAGGGTAATCTTTGCTAGGATCTTCTAAGGATGACTCCACCATTTCTAGAATATGGTTACAAATTCACAATATAATTGATAATTCCATAATTATACAAGAGAATAACCATAAAATCACATGAAATTTTAATCATTCTGGTATGATGATGGTTTGTTATATTTTCTATGCCTCTAATAGCTACATGGAAATGAGTCTTTTGTGGATGAAGATCAAGGATTTGTCTTGGTTTATCATTGAATCACAGAATATCATTGGTGAATTCAATTTCATCCTTTACTTGTATGAAAAAAAAGGAATAACATTCAGCACCATCTCTACCAGAGAATTCAGATCTTGTATTGATGATGATGGGCTAATATAAATTAATCTTTATGGAGAAAAGTACACATGGTATAGAAGTCATCATAACTGTATGAGGGCCAATAGAATTGATAAGGCCTCTGTGAATGATGCTCTATATGGAAATTGAAGAACATTATCTTCTTTTACATTGGAAAAGTAAAACTTTGATCATTACCCAATCCTTGTTAGTGTTATTTATATTGAAAGAAGGTATCTACTTCATTTCTAGTTTAACAGTGCATGGAATGCTCTACCCGTATGCTCCATGGAAATTCAAGAATGTTGGACCATTTATGATCATCATGACATCAGCTGGTTTTCTTATCAAAGCTCAAACCACAAAAACTAAAACTACAGGAATGGAGTAAAGCCAATTTCATCCTTCTTGATGCCAAAATTGAGGCCCTTAAATTCTCTTTAAATGATATTCTGAGGGAATTTACTAAAAACAACTTCCTAGAAGATTCTACCTAGGGAAATTAGGTTTTTACTAGGCTGAAAATCTCATCCAACTAGTTGAAAACATTAATAAAAATATTTTTCTACACCAAATGGCTCACTATTAGAGGTAGAACCACTAGTTTTTTTAACATTCTTAAATGGGTGAGAAGTGAAAATAGACCCCTATCGTTTCTCTATAATAGAGACCAAATTCAAGAGGGAAGACATAATATCTCAAATCACATTGTCTCCTTTCATCCAAATATTTTCAATCTACCTCCATGGAGTTTAATATTGAAGGAAAACATTATTCCCAAACTATTATCCGAAGAGGAAAAAAGTTTTTTTTACTTCTATTCCCATTTTAAATGAAATAAATGACATAGTATTTAGCCTCAAGAAACGAATATCTCTTGGTCTTGATGGGTTCACCAACTGCTTCTTCCAATCTTATTGGGATATCATCAAGAATGATTTGTACTAACATGTCATGAATTTCTTCAAGGATGGATCATTCCCATCATGATTCAATGCTCAATTTCATTAACATATTCAAAAGGTGGAAAATTCGAGTGATATCAACTTGTTCAGACTTATTGCTATCATCAACACCATTCACATGGTTATTACCAAGATACATGAAAACACACAAGCTAGTTTTTCAGAATGAATTATTACATTGATTCAGTTTTATTTTTTATGGGCAGGAACATATTGGATTTTTTACTTACTACATTAGAGAGTATTAATATCCTTCTAGATTCCAATAGAGTTGGAAACATTTCAATTATATTGGATATGAAAAACTCAATTGACACAATGGGATGAGGATTTAAAATAAATGTTGTTAAAGGGTTTGGGTTTATTTTATGAGTTTTTATTTGATTACAACACTTCATGAATATTCTCGCGTATTGATTATTTTTAATAGGTCCTCAGAGGGATACAAAAGATTCTCGAAGGGAGGGAGGCAATGTGATTCTATTTCTCCCATAATGTTTTCAATTGTAGAGGACTACCTCAATAGGCTCCTCCTTCACATGGTGGTCACAGGTGAAATGGAAACTATGATGGAAATTAGAGGTATCCCTTCTCATCATTAATTTCATTGATAATGAAATAATTATCTTTTCTTCGGATAAAATGAAGAACATCACCAATATCAATAATTAACTATTATGTCATAAAAATATATTGGGCTAGGTATTCAGTTAGAATACGTCATTTAACTATTTTTGAATGAACATCCCATCCCCAATAAATATCATCATTATTATTGTCCTGGTAATACGAGAATGATCCAATATCTTAACTTATATAGGAGTTCCTATGTTTTGGGGTAGACACCATCCTTATCACATATATATATTTCCTTAAGTCAAATAAGAAGAACTCTTGCTTCTTGGAAATGGAGATCTCTTTAATGGAAGGCTGAATCTTTCTCTTCAAACATGTGGGTGTTTTGAATTCTTTTAACTCTTTTATGGTATATTTCTAGACTACCTCTATTATTAAGACTATCAATTATATGATGAGGACTTCAGTTTGGTGCCGTATCATAGTGGAGAATAATGAGATTACATCACCTTGGAAGTAATCATGCATGCCCCAAGCCTTAGGAGGCCTTGTTATTAATAACTTGTTGAATTTGAATCAATATCTTCAAGAGCGACTCATGTGATGGAAAATCAAAAAGAAATATCCTACACTAGTGTTACTCAAATCAAGACTTCTAACATGACTGAGTGAAATCTAGTAGAGTTACATTGACCCCTTAATTTGGTCTAGGATGAAACCTGTTTTCCCAAATATTCCATCACACTCTCATTGATTGGTTAAAATGAAATCCCCAAGAGATTTTGTACTACAAATTAGACAGGAGAACCCCTAGATGATTGGATTTGTTCAATGAACAATTAGATTGGTCACAACATCTTGATTAGAGGTAAACCTGTACACATAGAAATGATTCATGATGATTTTGTCTCAATTGTGGGATGCTATGATTCCGTCAGTTAGGAGGACATTCATATTTTGAAGAAGCTTACAAATGGATATATTAACACCAAAACCGTCTACAATCATCTCTTTCTTGGATAATGCAACTGGTTAAATTCTTTATAAAAAATTTGGTTGTGTCCTTCTAGAATAACCTTTCTCTAGGGGATTTCTCTTAACAAAATTATAGTGGATGTAGATATTCAATGTGGATTTATTTACCTCTATTTTAGATGTTTTTTTTCCATCAGAATCATGAAGATGTCAACCATATCTTCATGTGCTACATAAGTCCTTCATCCTTTTGGAGGGACATTTCTAATATTTTTTATATTAATATCCCTCAAACAGAACCTGTTTATCATTTTGTCCTTGTAATTCTGAATATTAATTTTCCCAAACATATTACAACACATTTTAGGGTTTTATGTACAGATTTATGCCACATTATATGGAATGGAAGGAGAAAATAACTCATGATTAGGGTTTCTTCTACTGCTGATATTGTCATGTTGTTATCCATAAAGAGGTTCATACATAGAACTCCATTCATGCCAAGAACTACCTCAATTTAGTTATGTAATTATCAATCCAATGGTTCGTAAACATACATGGTCCCCTCCCTCCATCTAGGGGAATTATTAAGGGTTTTGGGATTCCCCCTTTTTCATTCTAGGTTACGTGAAACACAGTTGATGCCTCAAGGGGGAGTCACGGGCCGACATGATATGGATTAATCTGTAGGGACCACAATAGTGATGTTGAGGAATATTATTATGGATCTTGTGGTAGTTTAACTTCACTATAAGAAGAGATAATGAGAGTTATCATATGTATTTACATTGTGTGTCAAAGAATATGGAACAAAATATGGTTTAAAGTGAATCTACCACAATTATTGAAGCTGTAAGAATGGGAATGATCCATCCCTCTTTAACAGTAATAGCTAAATGTGCAATTTTTTCATGAAACAATATCTACATTGAACTTCATTATCATTCATATTTTGTGAGAATCCCACTATCTCACTAATGGTATCTCCCACTAGGATATAATTAAGAGGAGTTATCATGTTCTAGTATTCTACTTGATGATATTATTCACACCTTTCTTCCAAAAAAAATGTAAAATTCCTTCATTTATACTCATGTAACATTTCTTTGATTTCAATAAAGTGCCAATATCCCCATTTTTATCGAAACAAAATTGGATTATCTCTTGTTTTTTTAGAAATATATTTTTATAATTCTAGTAATTTTTGATTTACACTTTCATGAATAACATGTAAATGCCTTTCTTCATGGGCATCTAATATTTATTGTCAAAATCAATGATTTTATTCAACATTTGGTACTTCTTTTACATTGTGTAATCTATTTCATTCTTTTCTACTAACTCTTTATTCATCCAGATAGAAATTTTGTGAAAATGAGACATGATGATGAGAGGTTACATTCTTAGTCCTGTAGAAATAGTATTATATTGGCCAACAGAAAACAAGGGAGTGATAGCTGAGGCTATATTTTATTTTTGAATACAAACATGTTAAAAATGGTTAAATGAGGGGTGTTGTAGTGAGAAATACATTTTTTTGTTCTGAACAAATGGAAATTTATTCTCTAATTTTCTTACATATAATGTTTCTTTATCATATTGACATTCTTTGATATCAGTTTTATGGGAGGATCCAACTTCCAATAAGGGTATCTTTTGTAACTGAGAGCACCCCCTTTAGTCAATGATGTTTTACTCTAACTATTAGGGTAATGGGGACCAAATATCATAATGAAATTTACCAACATAGTCAACTTCTTCTTTGAATACTTTCCCTTATGTTCATCAAACAATGAAAAAATATTTGGGCATTATAATCCAAGAAAACTCTAGTGTTTTTAAAAAAGTAGGGTTAAAATTCATCCAAAAGGATAAAAATTTACTGACTTGTTATTGATATGAATCATATATTCCATAATATAATGCACTAGATTCATAGTTAATTTTATCATGAAGAGATATCTTGAAAAATAATTTATTCATACTCATAGTTTCATTGTTCTTTTCCGGATTGTATGAAGACAGTTAGTAGTTTTCTTTTAGGATCTAATTTCGTTTCATACTTCTTCTCAATGGTTTATATTATAAATGTTGAATTCATGATTTCCAATGGGGTGACTCTATTAAGGTTGGAAGAAGAGGGATTGAACACTGGGTAGCTTTTATGGGGGATTTTTAGGGATTTAGCTAACTGAACATATGTTATCAAGATATTTTTATGGTTGACTATCACTA
This sequence comes from Viscum album, assembly GCA_963277665.1. Lineage (NCBI taxonomy): Eukaryota > Viridiplantae > Streptophyta > Magnoliopsida > Santalales > Viscaceae > Viscum > Viscum album. The sequence continues at coordinate 1,608,506,419 of OY728121.1, forward strand.
ATGGAAAACTAACCTTTACCAACGGTTTGGAACCGTTGGTATAGGCCTCCAAACCATTGGTATAGCCTATACCAACGGTTTGGATAACCGTAGCCAAGTAAGCCATTGGGATAGGTCTATACCAACGGTTTTCCAAAAACTGTTGGTATAGACCTATACCAACAGTTTTGGAAACCGTTGGTATAGGTAATATGAAATCTATACCAACGGTAATGGAACCATTGGTACATAAATTCCAAAAATAAAACATCCGCTGGGATTTGATCCCAGGACCCCTCGTTTATAATCGAACGACTTAACCACTAAGCTAACATCACTTTTGTAAACATAATTTCATAAATATATATATGTATTATCATAATTATTTAAAATTTTGATTTATATAATGTTCTCGGTTAGTGGATCTGGAAAAAAATTAAAGAACCTATCCCAATGGTTTTCAAAACCGTTGGGATGGGTTCTGGTTGGGTGTATTTCAGTTGGCCGAATGTTGGTTTTTTTGATGCTTTTTCCCAACGGTTCTTGAAAACCGTTGGGAAAGATTGACCTTTCCCAACGGTTTTGGTGAACCGTTGGGAAAGTTCACTCTTTCCCAACAGTTCACCAAAAACGTTTGGAAAGGGCCTCAAAAACATTCTTTCCCAATGGTTCACCAAAACCGTTGGGAAAGGGTGTGTTTTGAGGCCCTTTCCCAACAGTTTTGGTGAACTGTTGGGAAATGGTAGCTATACCAACGGTTTTTACAAACCGTTGGTATAGAAGTGTTGGGAAAGATCATGTTTCCAGTAGTGTATAGAATTAACCATTCCATCACGATCACCAAAAATAAATATTTTTGATTCATAAATCACAAAGATTAAATTCTTGAATTTATAAATTGTTCACGTTTCACCAAATAATTACTCCCATCCTTGATGATTGAATAATTTCTCCAAAAACATTTCCATATTTTCCATCAATTTATAATTTGTATCTCATCTACTGAGCACTTTTTATTATATCCTTTTTATGTTTATTCTACTCAAAGAGTCATTATAATCTCTTTTTATTATCGTTATTGATAGAGTGTTTGGAAGTGTGGATGGTCATATGATTAGGGAAATAAGATTTCAGTGGAGATTCAGGGTTAAACAGTTTTCATTCCATTACACATTTATATTTGATACAGAATATTTTTCAATATTAATAATTGAGGGGGTTTTGGAGATGTAAAATGTATTTATTACTATAACTTGGTGATGTGTCTTATTTAATATTAATAGTACTAAAAAAGTGGAAAAACAAATATAAATAATTAAAATAACGTATCTTATTTTAATATGAGAGCTATTAAATAAAATATTATTTTGTAAAATTAAATATAGATAATTATAATTAAATTAATTTAAATATGTCAATAGGAAAATGTTTTCAATGAAATGTTTTCTAATTGATTTTCTTTGAAAATTAAATCCAAAGAGAGGTCATTAGTCTATATATGATCTCTCATGAAATGATGTCATTGATAAATGAGATAAATTCATGAATAGTTTATCTGATTCATGGATATGTTTATAGAAATCATGTTATCATGTATGATTGGAGAAATATCAAATTTATATCCAAAATCCTTTGAGGCGTGTTTCATCTATGAAACATTGAAAAAAACATCCTAGAAAAATATATTTAGCTTTATAATTTGATAGTTCTATTGGGTGTTTCATCTTAATTTACCAAGACAGTGGGGATTTACTAATAAAATGTAAGGTTCCTAAGCTTCCTTTTTTAACCAATGTACACCTGGTAAAATAAACATCCGATTAAGAAAATAATATAAAAATAGTTTTTTTAGTGAAAGATACAAAAATACTTTTAGATATCTTAAATTATTTTAAGATCATTAAAATTATATTCTTTACGATTAAATTGAAATATTACACAAATTAATAATGAAATAAATATCTAGTATAAATAATTTGAGGTAAAAAATCTTCCATTGATACCTCTATATAACATGATATCATCTTTTTTATTATTTTTTCTAGTCAAGTTTGACATTATAACTCATAGAATTTTAGTAGAAAATAATTTTTTCAATTCAAAAAAATTTATGTAAAAAATAATGTATTTTCATTGATTTAATATAATTCCAAAAAATTTTCCTTAAACATTAAATCATTGAATATTTATTAGTTCACCGATCATTCTCATTTAACATAATTTTTCCATGAGTTTTTAAAATTCATTGTAGGATTTTTTTCCTTATCAAACAAAAATAACATCTTCCATATATATTTTTACCTATAATATATTTGGTAATGCATATTTCTTATATAATATAGTATTCTCCATTCCTACGATAAAAGAGTCTGGTAAAAGGAAATAACATTGTTTTATACCATACTGTTGGATGTTGTTTAAGTCTATACAGATATTTGGTAAGTTTAAAAATAGAATTTGAAAAATTAGGATCCATAGAAAAAGGAGGTTGTTTTATGTAAAAATTCTCCATTATGAAACCATTTAAAATGCAATACATAATTTCCTTCAAATATAATTTCATATTCATGTACGATGCATATGCTATAAGGATACTAATTACATCTAATCTGGCTATAGGAGAAAAGGGTTCTTCATAACATCTATCTAATTCTTGATTATATCCTTTGGTAAATAATTTATTTTTATTTATAATTATTTAACCATGATAATCTTGTTTGTTTCTTAAAATCTATTTGGTTATAATCATATAATTTTTCAATGCTCTATCAAATAAATCTCAAACAATTTTCATTTTAATTGATTTAACTCGTACTTCATATCAATGAACCAACATTAATCTGATATGGAATATTCTATCTATATAGGTTCTATTTGAGATTTAGAGCCATAAAATTCTACAATATTTCATAGGTTTCTTCTAGTTATTAATCCATCATCCTAGATTTCATTAATTATTTCTAATAGATGGTCCTTATGGTTTCTATGAATTATAGGAAACACACTTTCTATTTAACTTGTTTCTAACATACATGATTTGGTTTATAGTAATTAGGATATAAATCATCTTGATTGTTTTCATTAATTGGTGTTTTAAGTCCTATATTTTTTATAGAACCATTTTTATCATTATTTTGAATCATTTTATGGACAAAGGGGCCACTTTTATCAAGCTTCACATGATCTTATTTTTTAAAAATAATTTTACTATTATTGAAAACATAATAATCATTGGAAATGTTAAATTATCCACAGAAGAGACCTTCATCAGCATTTAGGTCAAACATTTGATGATTATCCTTGGTGTTCATTATATGAATGATGCATCCAAAAACATTGAATTACCCTAAAATGGATTTTCTATTATTTCAAAAACAAATGGGGAGTTTCCTTTAAATTAGGCCTTATTATAATTAAATTAATGAAAAGAATATGACTTGTTAGTATCCTCGGCCAAAAAATTAGTGGTAATGTTATATTAACATGTCATTTTTCTAGTAATTTCTTTCAAATTCCAAAACCTTCATTCAAAAAAACTATTTTATGAGGATTCCAATGGTAAGTGAATGTATGTTTTAATGCTTTCTTAGAAAATTATTATTTAAATTCATGATCCCCATGTTCTCCTCCATGACCACTCCTCAAAGACATGATGTTGACATCCTTTTAATTTTTCACTTGTTTAGAGAAATCAATAAAAAGAAAACATTATTTACTTTTGAGTTTTAAAAATAATCCCATGTTAATACTGAATTATAATCAAGTAAAACATAATGAAATGGTTTTCCAATAAGACCTGTAGTTATAGAGGGACTGAATATATCTTTATGGATAAGCTCAAGCATTCTAAATCTAGAAACTTTGTTAACTATTTTGAAAGATGAATTTTGTTTTTTATCCATTTGGCCAAAATCACATACATTATTTCTATACAATTTGAGATCATGATAGGAAATATTCAAATGGATTTTAAATGGGGTTCTGAATTAATTAACATTGTAATGTCCATGACCTATATTTCAAATCCCTGAATCATTGATTTATGAATTTAAATTATTCACACTCTATCTACACAGGAAATTATAATCTATCATATAGCCATTATCTACTCTTAGTTCTTTACACATAATACATTTATCATAAAATAATAATCACAAAATGTATGAAAAATAGATAGAATATTAATCATAAAAAAGATGAGAGATATTTGTTAGGTCTTTCTTCTAGACATCAATGTAAATAAGTTTATTGATTGAAATGGACTGAGGTTTTTTGACTGATCAAATTCCAACTATCATTCCATTCTCATTTTCTTCAAATGTGAAATATCCTTCATCTAGTTTGGATATGGAGTGATTGTTGGAGTAATATCCACTCATATTCCTTAAACATCAACTATCCCAAAAACACATTGTAGTACTATTCAAATGGATACCTCAACACAATTATAGGTCATAAAACAGTGTTCTATGGTAACCAAATTATTTTTGGCCCCAAAATGTTTTCTATAAGATATCTATGAATCCAAAATTGCATTTTTTTCATTAAAAATTCCTTATTGTTCAGAAAATTATTTTGAAAGAATTTTCATAATTCAACTTACTTGAGGTTTTATTAAATTAATATTTTTTTTAAAATGTACTATTTCACAATAATGAAAAATTTATTCTTGGGAAGGTGATTCTTATTATAGTAAGGAAATAATTTTTTTTAGGGTTTGGGCCTTCCCCCATGAATTGCAATTCCAATTTTTTTTGTTTCATTTTGATGAAGTATTTTAAAAAAAATATTCCCCTTTATTGAAGACAATTAAAACATATTTGAAATTTTAAACCTCTTTCTTATGGTTCTAAATTGTTTTGATATGTTTATTATTTGAGAAAAAATAGTTTTTAGCTTATTTTTTTGTCAAAAATATATTTTTTAGATTTTCCCCTTTAGTTATAATTTTATTATAATAATTTTGAAAGGATTAATTTTTATTTTTATGAAATTAAAACTTGATTTCCAATATGGTTAATACTCATTTAGTTTTTTTTATAAGAAATTTTAATTTTCGAAATCATTTTTACGACCATAATAAATATTAGAATCTACCACAAGGAACTATTGCATATATCGTCTATTGGCCTTCTGATTTGTAGCATTAGTTTATGATTCATATGACTTTCCTTCACTAGAATTTTTATAATAAACCTTTGTGGCCTTCTTATCTTTCATATATTTTTATATACAATGTTTTTAATGTATTTTGATTATATTTTCTTGCCATCTTTAATTTTTTAATATTCTAGCTTGATGTGTTCTACATTTTTTTTCATTTATAGCATCTCAACTCTTTATTTTTTTCACCAAGCTTCCTATACTTTTTCAATATCATATGAAAACATGCAACATTTTATAAAAAAACATAACATTTGGGAAATTTGAGTGATCTCAAGACATGATTCATATTATCTGTAAGAGTATTTTTCATGAGATGATTTAGATATTTGTGTTCATTTTCACATTCTATTTTATTTGGATGTAGAATCATACAAGGCATCAATTTCCTTTTTGATCAACATATTATTTTTATTTTTAGTTTCTATTTTAGAATTATAAATGATGATATTCCTGATGATATATTCTATTTTTATATTTTTGACTTCAACAGTCTATCAGATATCTTTTGAGATTCCACTCCTCTTAGGTTGTAATACTCTAATAACATTAAAATCATGGTTATGCTCTATAATATGCCTTCCACGATATATAATTTTATTCCCAATCTCAATGAGTCTTCCATTTATTTTAGTAGTGGTCTCACATTTAACCATTTTAAATATATTGATCTTAAAATTAGATGATTCTTATCTAATATCTTTCACATTTTTAGTGATATCATATGAAACATTTATAGTGGTTCAGATTTCATGTGATAGTTTAAATTTAGGGATTTTTTTAACCTCATTTAGTCCAAACCCTCAGATGATATAATTAAATGATTTGGAGTTTGGGTCATTATTATCTTTATCATTAGTATCCCATGTTTTATGTTCTATCCTAGGAATTTTATTTAGCTTAACTACTTTGAGATGTACATTCATGCAGTTATTTTTCAAATAGAATATCATATAGGAATTCCTGGGACCATAATTATCACCAATGAAGTATGGTGCTCTAACCATGGACATACATTCATAATTATCTATTATAGTATCATTTTTAGATGGGAATTTTGACTCAAACCATTGATATTTGTGAAATCAAGAGTCAGAATATATGACTACAATTCTTTCCCTAGATAATGAATAGATGTATATCTTAAGAGGTGGGTGAATTGAGTTCATAAAATTTCCTTTTCAAAGAACCAACTTCTTGAGGTATGGTCCTAAACAATATTCTGAAAAAAGGGAATATGTTGAAACAATTTCACTGTATATGGAATAGAAAATTAAACAAATGGATTTATAATGTATTGGTGAATAGAAATCCCATATTCCACTCAATCAAAAGTATACTCTATGAGTTTGGTGATTTTTAATATAATAATCCTTTTAACATGGGGTCCAAGTTGAGTAAAATACTTTTATACATAATACAACATTCCAAGAGAAATCAACTAGGATCTCTATTTACAAGACTGATCCACAGTCTTTGAAACACTATTACATTGAGTTTTAATAGGATAAAATGATTAAAACCTTTGATAGAAACATATAGAACACATAGTTCAAGGCAGAAAATTATAGAAGATGAAGATTCATCCTGGGTAAATATTATAATCCAAGGTATTACACCTGTTGATATTCAGTGAAATTGATATAACATATAAGTACAATATAAATTTTTTTTATTAAACTATGTATAGGTCCCTAGTGTTTTTATTTATTATAATAAAAAAACAATCAACTGTCTCTTTTATATTATTTTATAGAGAGGCTAACTTTTATTTTTATGGACTATTTAAAATTGAGTATGAGATAATTATGATAGTCAATATATATTGTGTAGTTATCTTGATGAGAAAGGTAATTATGTATACACAAACAAACATTTTAAATATAGAAATTTATTCTATGGTATTGATGACAGAAATGTTATTAATCCTCATATTTTTCTATTCATTAGATGTATTTTTCATACCAATATTCCTTAAATTTATAATATACTGTTGATGTGCACTAAAATAAAGAGATGACTTATCAATAGATTTTAATTTTAATCCTTAATTTAGGAAATACTAGATCTTTGAAAAATACCTAATAGAAGCACTATTCAAATGGGATAACATTTGTAAGATATTGAAGCTATTCCATTTGAGATACAATAACTTCAATATAGGATAAGGCAATTCTCTAGTGTAAGATAAAATTTTACTATGAAGTAACACATATATCCTTAAAATAATTATCACTATGAATATTATTTTTATTCGATAAATCACTTTCAATTATTCATTCTTACTAAAGAATCATTCTTGAGAATCTAAAAAGTTTATCATAAGATAAAATTTACATTGTAGAAAAGGCATCATTACTTTCTGATTTTGAGATACTGAAAATGTCCTTCATTTATTGTAAGATACAATTCTTTCACATCATAAAATAAAACACATTGAAATAGTGTATGATAAATATAATTTGAAACACATAGGATAAAAATGCTTGAATAAAAAATGGTATTTTTTTAGTAAATAAAACAAATAACATGAAGATATATTAGAACAACATATTCCATAGAACATGTATTTTTCAATAATATTATACTCATCCCTTAATTGGATCATCCGACACATGTCATTTCTTATGAAGACTACTGACCATTTTAAAGACTCCATGGGGTACTTATAGAAAGTAGAGAATAGTTTTCTCTAGACGGACTATGGTCCTTACAAGGGATATGTTTAAAATTAATCACATAATTATAAGTAGTTTGGAATATATTTCATCTATTTTAGAGGGTTGGTATTTGGCCATTCTTCATTACATTACTTTTGACAATCAAATTGTTTAATTCTAGATGTATGTATTCATTGATATAAATTGAGGAAGTTTACATTTAAAAATATAATGGGATCAGAGATGTGTTCAGGTATAAAATAACCTAAGGATAATCCCTCCCATATGTGTGATATGACTACTCAGTTCTGGTTTCAATCCCCTAACATATTGGCGGTGGGATTGGGGGGGTCACACTTGGATAATTGTTGAACAAGTGGGCCCTATGGGTTTAGTGGTGACAGAAGAGTCACATAAATGATTAGGTTTACTCCCTATTATAGTTCACATTATCTAAATATATATTAATACATACCAAAAAAGTTGGTGGGATATATAATTTTGGGCCCACTCATTTCATACAGAAATCTATACACAAGTGAACATTAATGGATAGTGAGAACCACTAGGAAAGTGTGTGAATTAGTGGGGACCTTTTACAATTTTAATTGTCTTAATATTACCCCTACATCTTTTTAGTGTTTTATAATTATATTCTTTTTATAAAACCATCCAAATAATTCATTGATTAGAGTGTTAAGGAAGGGAATAATGTTTTAAATGGTTCAACGTGAGAAAATATATTCTAAACATATAGGATCATGTTGGTCTCTGTAAATTTACTATTATTAAAAGTGAATAAAAATTGATCCAAATGAAATGAAAACAATTTTATATCTCAATAAGAAAGATTATATGGACTCATATAATTTATAAAAAATATGAGATCAGCCAAATCAAAAAATAATATAATTTTTTAATTATTTCACTAAAAATAATTCATACATTTTCCATATAAAGGCGCAATCATGTACATCATTCAAATGAACCTTTTAACAATTTATGGTGTACTCAAAGAAAATTCATTAGGAATTGTGCCTCTATGATTCATTATATCTAATGAACAAGATGAATTATGCCTAAAACCCACTTTAGATTATCTGTATCATAAAAATTCTATCTGGTATTAATGAATAATTTACCTAAATAGTTTATCTATTTAACCCTTATATTATATGCCACTTATCACTACACCTCTATCTGGTGTACCTCATCAACAAATTCATGCCCTGGTTTGATGCTCAGAATTATTCCAACTTATAAACACTTTTCAAATTTTTTCATGAATGAACAATGTATATTCTTCAATCTATACTCCACATTCACACAATTTATAATGGTGTTCTCATCAGAAAAAATATGGGAACTCATATTCATTTTATAGCACAATAAGAACTGAAATTTTAAAACTCCCACACCATTCAATTTCACCGGATGCTTATAATTACTTCTTGAATAATCATCAATATTATTAATCTCTATGTTAAAGAACTTATTCATGTTTTCATTAAATTACTATAATGAAATTTTGGAACAAACAAAATATCATCATCAATATTGTGGGATTTATAATGATATGTAAGGAAACTCAAAACACTATATAGTGTATGTTTATCTGATGGAACAAAAATAATATCTCCATTTGACGATCTTTATATTTCTCTAACTGGTGGTCTTGTACATCTATAACCGATATCCTCATGCTTTTCTATGATCGATTTTCTCACTTTGATGACTCAATATAGCCTAAAATTTTCACATCGCATTCCAATTATAACTAATAAAACCACATATCTCCATCCAGTCCATCAAACATCTTCTCTGATTTTATAAAAATATTGGACTGCCAAACTCATTTTAACACATCTTTATGATATTTTCCATTCAATAACATCATAAATTAATATATTATTTATATCCATCCAATTTTATTTTTTAATAATTGTATGAACATGGCTTATGAAAAAATTAGTCAGATGAATATTTGGATGATGAAATGAAATGGATGAATCAACATCTGATGGACTATATCTAATGGCTTCTTACATTTTCACCAATTTTGTACACTCCATCTATCTATTAATCTCTCCAACTATTTTTAGGGAAAATCAATATATTGACATCTTAATTTAATTTTATACACTTCTGAAAATATTTTTCACAAAATACAAATCCATATGGATATGTTCAATCAAGCATTGATCTATCCCTCTTATACTAGTTACAATGTAATTCTTTTATCCTATAATGCAGCTTCAAATTTATACGAATGTTCAATAAAAAATATTATAACACTATTTTACTTGTTCCCCGTTCAGAATTCTTACTCATTGTATGAGTTTATGAATATAATACCATATACTTCATACTGTCATCCACCTAATAAAACTGTCTACCTTCCATTCAGTGACATTGATTTTTTTTCGATATTGGACTTCTTGCAATTTATATTACAATAACGTTTTCACTAGTTTGACTAGTTTAACTACTGTAAATATCTCCCTTGTATGAATGTGTAAAAATTAATCACACGTCATGAGAATATTCATTTTGATAGGAAAATTGATGAATATAATAACAACTTCAATCCAAATTAATGTCTCTAAAGATGATTAATGAAACATCATTCACCTCCTCCCGGAAGTTATATAAAAAAATTATTAAATACCCCAATAAGTCATTCTCATTTCTTAACAAACACACACCCTAAGAATTGTTCTAAAAAACATGTTATAAAAATATAATATGAACCCAAATCGCCTCCATTGGATTTTTTGGAAACATTCATATCAACATTTTATAATTTGTTAATCCCAGAGTTTTCTCATCTTATTTGTGAAACTAGAAACTTATTATAGTGAATTTCCTGACACCACACTACTGGATAAATTATTATTAATGAAGGAATTACATACCTTGTTGATAATTAATTTTGTATCCATGATAAGATAAAATCATCCTAAATATTTCTTTATCCCAATTTTTTTATTATGACAACATCAGATACATAGAAGAAAGAGTTTTACACATTCATGGAAGGTTGTAATAAAAATCCTTTTTCAACATTATCCAATTTTAGTAAGAAGAATTATTTATGAGCATTATGAAGGATTTTGTGGAATACAAACATGTATATTAATTCTAAACTTCTCAAATATGCATTTCATCAAAGATTTTTTGAAAACATAATAATTTTGATAATTTTTTAAAATATACTCATGGATAAGAGGTCTATTAGAAGAAATATATTTTATGAAATTGCAGTTAATATTAATGTTATTTGATCGTAAATAATTAATATTATTTTTGGATATAAAAAATAATCTAATATTGGCACAAATAATCTTTATTGTTTTTATATGATTTACTCTCAAATCACCTAGGAAAACATTCATCCATATCGTTTTCATATAATCATGTTTGATAGAAATATATTCATCATCCACTATACATAAAGTAACTGGATAATGTTTCTTACTATAAAATCTCATAGAACATTCTCCAAAGTCAAAATTTCCCCATTGTTAACATTATATCATTATAAAATACATCCCATTCATTATAAGTGTCTCCATGAAAGATCGTGTCATTACTTCTTTTACACAACATGTTATAAGATGTTGAACCTTTAACATACCATACTATTATTTTAGTGACTGGGAGATTTGAGTATTTGTTATAACTATCATATATTAAACAAAATTAAATAATATTAACTATTTATTAAACTGAGTTTTTAATATAGATTACACATTATAATGACCACCATAGGGAATTTAGATTCACACATTCCATAATATAGTATTTAAGAATATTTATTCACATAGAAATGGGGGTTTAAACATATTTAGAACCCTCAACACTAAAATTATATAGAAAATACTTGGAATTTGTTTTCATTGATATAAAGATTTTTCATACATTCGGTTGAACTTATAATACATGAAATATATTTAACCCTAAAAGCATTGACATTGAAACATTTTTATTCCCTTGATCATAAAAAATTTCACATATTTTATACATATTAAATTAAAAGAATTCTTCAATGTAAATAGCGAAAATAATATTACATTATTTTATTTAAATAACATATATTTTTTAGTCACGTTTTGATTTATAAAATTTCAACTCATTCATGAAACAATCATATTTAGAATACCATATAAGAGGATTATATTTTATCCTAAACAAATCATTGTCTATAATAAACACCATGATTCTATCATTATCATGTATGAACCCATTTTTCTTCTCTATGTATATTCCTTATTCAATTTCCCTATTTGATAAAGTTTTCATAAAAAATATTTAATGGCCTTTGTATCATTTATGTGAATTAACTATTAAAAACATTCTTTAAGATTCAATCTTCAAAATATGGGAAAAGGATTCATAAGACTAATAACCTTAAACCATTGAGTATCCTTTAAAAAAATATGATTTTTTAATGAGATTTATCCTTATTTTTAGAGTTTATTTTTGAATATCTTATTTGTTTTAGTAACGTTCATTAGTTTTAGTGAAGGAACATGATCTCATGTTCCATTTTTCTCATTTTTATCTGACACTTTATTTATGAAATTTATCAACTTCTTTATGTTCATATACCTTTAAAAACTATGGGGATTCCTCCGATGAGGTAAGAGATGTATGATTTTCTAAATTCAACTTCTTTATGGGTTGAACTAGATCATTTATTTTTTCAGTGATCCTTTCTGTATCTGAATATTCTTTAGAAGTTCAAAATGTAATATATTGAATTCCAAACAACCAATTCCAAGGAGTTAAAGGATATTACTCACATTGTATAGTGGTCAGCCGCATTAATCCTCCATATTATCTTATTTAGATGACAATATTATATCTTTCATAAATATTTTCTTGAACTAATTCAACAACTTTTGTTAAGGATGTTTTATTTTCAAAAACAATCACATCATAAAATCAAAAATAATTTGAAGAAGTTTATTAAAAAATTTATAAATTCATCCATTGGATTAATATCCCTTTACAATTTCTTCCCATAATTTTTAATAAATCCTTCCATGAATCTTATTTTTTATTTTTATTTAGAATATACTACTCAAAATCATGATATATTTATCTCAATACTTTTGTATAAAAATTATAATTATAATTCAATTTAGATTCAAGATGTAGTTAATATATATTTTTAACATGTACGTATTCAGTAATATCTTCTATCTACAAGAATTTAGATCGATTTAATTTTATGATAATGTTTCGTCCCATTTTTAAAAAAATACTATTTTCCATTCCACTATTATAATGTTTTATTATTATATGGTGAAATGTATTAGTTTTTTATTCCATGTTTCTTTAAATAGGATACAAAAATAATTTAGTTGGTTCCCTTTTCATTTTTAAGTTGTAATAATTACTATATTAACTCCAATCTATCTTTTAGAATCCCTTTTGAAAAAACAAAATATATCTATAGCCAAAGATTTAGATTTCATTAACATTATATTGTTCATGTGGGTGAAATCATCAATGACTATGGAAATATAAAAAACCATTTGTTGTTAGATGTCTCATAATTCCATATTTACCTAAGTGAAGATGATAATGTGGTTCGGTGGATTCAATTTCAATATTTGTATGTCTCCCATTAAATATATTCCCTTTTTGACATGATTTAAAAATAATTTTTCTCTTCCACTTCAGATATAGTAACTTTCTTATAAATTGTTACTTATAAAGATTTCTCATTGTTTTTTGTTTGTGATTCTTATTTCATTGAGGCGATATATTATTTTCATCCCCAACACTCTTCAATATGGATTTAAAGAAATTTATAAATAAGAATAAATTTTTTTGGATCATTATACCTTAGTTATATATTTTTCATATTTTATGACTCTATGATTCAAAAAAAATCATAATGTTCATTTATTTTCTATTATTATGATATGTGGTAAAATATAGTTATTTTATATTGATCCAATTAACATACAGAACATCCTTTTATTTAATTTTCTATGCATCATTATTAATAGTTTGTATTCATATAATTTTATTGGAGTATTATTTCTAAATGAAATTAGTTCTCTTTTACATTATTCAATATATTTTAAGATATTTTTGTCACCTTCCATATGTGATGATCAACCATAGTCAAAAATCAATATTTTTTGTTTTTTTTCTTCTATTAGAGTTATCTCAATAAAAAAATATATCTCATACACATTCATCGTTCCAAAATCATTTTCCTTTCAATAATAAAAAAACATTTCAGGAATTATTTTTCATATAGTATTCCAAATATTGATGTTGTTGGTCAAATATTTTTAAAACAATCTTCATATATGTCAAATATGTTTTTCATGGGAATATTTATAGTATCTGATGGAATTCCTCTAAATTACTCATATAAACTATGATATTTATAGATTTTTCTTTTACCATTTATCCAACATAGTTTAAGCCTACTCCTACTAAGATACATGTTGTCCAAATAATTATAAATATTGTTATGATATATTCCAAAACACCAAAAATTCCAATGAATATTGATCTTTTTTATAATTAGGATCTCTCCCTATATAAATTATAATTAAATTAATTAATATTTCTAAATTAATTCACCCCATTTTGTGTGGAATCTTTCTTAAAAAGTTACTTCTTCAACATTTATTGATGTAATATATTTTTTAAATCTCTTCTCAATCTAGTTTGTACAAAAATTATTTTAAATAACAACATGGAAAGAATATTCAGATGCAATTTAATATTTTTTTGTTGAATATTTCACATGATTCATGGAAAGTGTTTTCTTAGAATCATGCAATGTTTCAGCCTTTACCTATGAAGGGTTTTTTAATTTTCTTCTCATGCTCATTATTATTCTTTCAAACTCATGAAATCATGATTCAGTTTTACTTACCACAAATTAATTTATATATTATTTTAAACTAATATTTTCCAATATATTTCATTATTCAATAACATTATGTTTGTGGTTCCTAATATTATATATTTATATATCTTCCATTATTAGAATATTTTCCATTACTACCTTCTTTTTCTCACAGTCTTTATTAATCATTATTATTTCTTTCATGAGTTTTTTTGTTTTCCTCAAGATACCAAATACTTTGATCTAAATTTAAAATCATTATATGTTTAATTACCATGTTCCTCTTCCTAAATTAGTGAATCAACATTTTCCCTACCATTTTAAATGAATGTTTCAAACAACATGAGATTTTCATTCTCTAATCAATTTTTGTATGAATAATCATTTTCTTCTTTATTACTCAAAATATTTTTCTCTTATTTATATTGAAAATTTTATTATTTACACTAGATTTATTAGCTTTCCTTTATATTTTATCAAATTATTCAACAAAGATATTTTTTATAATTATTTATATATTCACATCTATTTTTATTAGAAAAATTCATAAAACTATTTCAATTTCTCTACTGTATAAACATTTAACAGGGAGTTTTCATTTATATTTTCCCCTACCAATATGATAATTTTCTATGATAATTTACATGATTCATTCCAACATTTATTCATGTTCCATATCAATAGAATCTATTATGTAAACAATACTATGATAATAATACTTTATTTTTGTTTTTTTATAGATTTAATAGAAATTTTATCCCTGATGATCTATTAATAATATGTTGATTTCCTTTTCTCATATAAAACAATTATGTTATGACATAAATAAATGGATAAATAATCCTTAACTTCTATGTAAAAAATTTGAGAAAAACTATTATCAGAAAAGTTTCTCAGAAATTTGAAAATAATATTAAAATATTCTATAACATCTCTAGGTCAACTAATATTGTATAAAACATCATTAAATCTAGTGATGTACTTATAAATTATTTCATTATATTCCATTATTACATATCAAAAATTTATATTTTAGTTTTTCATCCTTTTATCCTTTAATTTTATATTTCCCTCAATAATTCTTTTAGTTTTGTCATATGATTCTTTTACCATCTAGATTTATACCACCTTCATCAAAACATTTTTGGAAATTGACATTATAATAATATATCTATCTTTACCATATACCTAAATATATATATTTTTGTATAAATTCCATAGCAGTATCATTCTTAATGGGTGGAAACTCGGTTGTATAACCATCAATTATGTCGATGCCAATAGATTGACAAAAGGGTGTCATTCTATTTTTTGAATTGTAATAATTTTTTCCATTGATTGTTGGAGTACATATTATATTTAATAAGATGATATTATATATGATGCTAATCAAAAGAGGGGAACTCCATCATATAAAAATTGGTGTTCATTTGGATATTCAGAACCATTGATAATTTCCTTTATAATTTGTTATATTTTAGAATTTCAATTCTCAAAAAATTAACCCTTTTATCTAATTATTGATATTATCCTTATTAACATTATACAGTGACCTCGCCTGAATTCAATGATAAAAAAGGGAATAAGGAACACAATATTTACATGGTTTATACTTATTGGGGGTACCTAAATCCTCTCTATGGAGACTCCAATATATCTATGTAAATTCAATATTATAATAGGTGAATAAAAAATTTCCACCTCCCATTAGACTATTTTTATCTACCCGATAAGAAATTATTTAATGACTCCCATAGATTATAAATGATTTCTTTATAACCCAATCCAAAAAATGATATAAAATATTTTATATCATCTGGATAAAAATCATCGAGAAATATTCTTTGTGTTGAATCTCTCAAGAAACCCAGTTAGTCCAACTTTTAATTTCTTCTAGTGTACTCCTTCTTTTGTGCCTCACTAAATACACATCAGATCAACATTTTTTCTGATAAATAAAAATTAATCTTCCTTAAAACCAATCTGGAATCACTATTTTATACAAAAACTATTTGATATCATTGTCTAATATCACAGAGGTGATTTTTTATTCCTCCCCACTTTCCATTACAACTTATCACTAGTCCTCTATATGGTTTACATGTTCAGATATGTATCAATCTGGTTGGTGGATTACATTTATTCAAAATATTCAAATCATTAAATTTTTTCATATAAATAAAACATTCTTTTTTCAAAAAAATTATTATACATTTATGTAATTTTTATAGTTATTGTAATAGATCATAAATAATTAACCCAAATTAATTATTCCACTTAATGAAAAAAATGTTTCAAAACTCCCTCTCAAAATAATGTTTTTAGATTTTATAAATCCTTATGAATTATTTATTAGTCTTATCAAAAAATCATAACAATATCTATAATATTAAATTTTCTTAAACTATAAATTAATGATCATATTAAAATTTTATAA
Source organism: Viscum album (assembly GCA_963277665.1). Taxonomy (NCBI): domain Eukaryota; kingdom Viridiplantae; phylum Streptophyta; class Magnoliopsida; order Santalales; family Viscaceae; genus Viscum; species Viscum album. Next base: position 1,608,523,541 of record OY728121.1, read on the forward strand.
TCATTTGTAGTTAAAAAACATTGAGAAAAAAACAAAGAATCATCAATGTGAAGGGAATTGTAATGAATAATAAATAATTAAATCACATCATCTGATTGATTTTGTTTAATGAATTTAAAAGATTAAATTTTCTAACAATAAGAAAATTTTCCTAAAATGTGATTTCAAATATCCACCATTGTTGGTCTCATGATTATTTATCCCTTTTTGATAAGTCTAATGAGCTAATAATATCCTTTATTGGTTCTCTAATCCTTTAATTTCTGAATAATGAAAAAATATTCCTCTCTCTTATCCATATGGAATCTATTCCATATTGAAATATAAATTGGAATAGAAAAATCAATATGTATTATCTTCTTGAAATATTCCATTTCATAACATGAAAAAAAATTATGATGTTTATCTATACAACAATCTTTATAATGATCTACATGAGAAAAACTTCTTCAATACTAGGCCAATTGAAAATTGGGTGATAAACTCAAACCATGGAGTCTTCATCTTTTAGAAATAATATATTTCCTTCATTCGCCATCAATAACGATGTATACGACATTCTTTTCAACTCACATTCCCTTATCCGGTGTACATGAGCCATTAACTACTTGAAAACATTATGAAAACCACTAAATAATTATTTTAAAAAATTCATTCTGTTGGGTTATATTGACTCATTCATTGACCTCCACCCCCTATATTTTTTAAAATTCCCAAATTTACCTATAATTTTACATTCAACATTATATTTCCACTTTAAAATCACTCTTCACACACCATTTTACCTCTTCCCACATTGGGGTTCATACATTTTATAAAAGTGTTTACGAACATAGTTCCTAAAACATATTATTGTTCTTTATCTAGTAACAATGTGTATTTTATATCTAGTTTAATTGAGAATTATCTACATTTGGTCTAGAAATTTATATTCATACAAATATCTATTTAAAAATTTCAACTATGGTATTTCTAGTTTAATTATCACAAATCCCTCATTGTGAATGAATTTTTAAAAAATCACCATTATTAATGATAACCTTCATGTTGTTGGGTACATTTAAGAATGGAATAATATCATTGGAATAAAAATTATTCCGAATATGGTTGAGGTAACATTTTTCACCGCCAACATGAAATCATATGAAAATGTTGCTTGATAATATCAATAAATCATTATCACCTATTTAATGAAAACATTCACAACATGATATGATTAAGAAAAATTAAAATATTCTTATAATTACATACTAATGGATTCTCAATATGTGTACCAAATAATCATAAAAACGTTAATCATAAAATATTCCCCTAAAATGAAATGGTTTTCATATTGATTTCATCATAACATAATTAACTAATGTGAAGGAAACATGATTTATAGAATCATCCTTAACCAACATCACAATATTCCATCCAAAGAAATAACATGTATTGTATATGTTGGTCGGAGAGGATTACTCAAGAGGGGGGTGAATTGAGTACCAATTAAAATTTCTGTATTTAAAAACAATGTCTTAACGACCCCCAAACAAAATAATAGATTAAACTGTAGTGAATTTATATTAATGTAGAGATTCTGTTAGGTTCTCAAGGGATTGATTAATTCCCAGTTAATCAACACAGGAGTGTGTGATTATCTTTTGAAACTAACTTACTAATCTACACTTAACATAAACACTTGCTAATTTAATTATCAAAGTAACTTTAAAAACAGTATTGGTTTTAAAGTGATTAGCAGCGGAATAAAACTTTGAAATAGATGGCACAACAATGTAACCAAGAGGTTCAGTCTCAAGCCGAGACTTAGTCCTCTCAAAAGTTTATATAAAAATGATCCACACCCTAGATCGGGGTTCAACAGTTTACAACTGTCCAGGTCCAAGACCTCTACCACTGTTCTTCGTGGGAAACAGTACAACAACAACCAGCTGTCCAGGTCACACACGACCTCTACCACAGTTCTTCGTGGGAAAGAAAGAATGAAAGAGTTTTGTAAGGATTTACAGATCCTTCAGTTTGAGTACAGGAGACAGTGTATGTGTTAGATATAGCAGATAACACACACTGCTCGAAATGAATGGTAATAAATCACAGAACAAGAGATGTAGAGTTTAGAGATGGTTCTGGTGATTTCAGTATAGCTCTGGACTCCTTTGGATTTGATTAGAAGTGAGTCTGAGTCCTCTTCTCATTTCTGTTGAGAAACAGAGTGTCGTATGCTCCAGGTTCACAGGTGGTGAGAATGTAGTCGATGAAGTTCTTCTTGTATGCACAGAACACTCCTCGAGTATGCTTGATTGTCTATGAGCTCCTCTTTGTTCTTCTCGTGCTTGTGTCGTTTTTGGTATATTGGATGCACCGCACTTTTTGGTTCGCTTCTTGTTGTTTGTTTTCTTCACACGTTCGCGCATCTTTCTGGTATGTAGTCTTCTCATATTTATCTCCCATCAGGGGACAGAAAAGATTTATTTTCAGCAGGTACGAGGTACGGGTTCCTAACATCCGACAACCTTTATCAGATATTTGACAAAACATTAAAATGTATGATATGACCGTTAGATAGATTAAATAAAGGAAATAAAGAAATTCAAACAGTGAGTCGAGTGATCGGTAGGTAATCAACATCGGTAGCTTGAACATCGGTAGCTTGAATATTAGTAGCTTGAACATCGGTAGCTCAAACATTAGTAGCATGAACATCGGTAGCTCAATGTCATTAGTTGCTCTGACTCTATCGGTTGCTCCATGCGTCGGTAGGTACATGCGTGTATCAATGACTGTTTATCGGTAGCTCCATGCGCCGGTAGGTACATGCATCGGTAGCTCCATGCGTCGGTGGCTGTGAGTCTATCGGTAGCTTTGTCCATCAGTGACTTCTTCCATCGATAGCTATTTATACTTACACCAGTAGCTCTACGTTTGTATCGGTAGCTGTCTGTAAGTACATCGGTAACTCTGTGTTTAGTCTATCGGTAGCTGTCTGTCGGTAGAATAAGTCTATCGGTAGACTGGTTACTGGTAGCTCTTTATCAGTAGCTATAGACAGATTACTTATCTGTTTTATGCAGAACACATCTGATTGTGTTAGAATCAATTTATAACTTGTATGAACATGGATAAATGATGATTAACATATTCCAAAAAAACTATTTTTAAAAAGTGTTATTGATTTGATCACAGATTGGAAAGAATTAAAGTATAGATCAACAATACTTAACAATATCATAGAGAATGAAAACATTATTGGGATTTGCAACACAAATAAATACATGATTGAGATTATCAAAATAGGTGAGGTCAACAATCTCCCCCTTTTTGATAATCACAATTCATGATATGGTAATATGGGCATTTAACATAGTGAGAATATAATAGTAAAGAGTATAATATTGAATTCAATTTTCTCAGAGAAAACAGCATCAGAGATAATAGAAATAGTATGATATAGACATAAGTTATCAGAGGTAAAAATAATAAGGTACTATATAGACATAAGGTATCAGAGATAAAAATGGAAACAAAACAAAGGATAATGTGTCTCCCCTTATGCCTTATTTTTCTCCATTGAAAATATTTCTCATTTTGTTCTCCTCCTTATTCTCTCATAAAACGTTTCTCCCCCTCTCTTATTGTTCTCCCCCTTTGTGATAATCAAAAAGTGGGAAAGCATATATATATATATATATATAGGAGAGATAATAGAAGTAAAAAAAAATTCTGTATTATAGTAGTCAAAAAGTACAAAAAAAAACAGATTACAAAGGAATTCCTATCAAAAAGCTTGGCCACTGGTTCAATCCGCATCTTCAATGTGAGATTTTCCTTTGGGATCAGAAGGATGCTCGGGTAGTGAGGATTCAGGTGAAGGCTTGGGAATGCCAGAAAAGATCAAAGGAGGCTGGGCCACTGACATAGAGTCAGGCTTGTAGGTTGAAGATTTTTGGGTGATCATTGGTTTGAGGCTTTGAATGGCTTGAACAGGAGTCAGCTGGACTGAGGAAGCAGCTGAGGCAGAAGCAGGCAAAGCAGGAGGGATGATGACTGGTCTATCATCAACATGCAAGAAGGGCAGTAGCAGATTTCTAAAATCCATAATAATTCCTCCTCCTCTTTCCATAGCAGAGATGAAATCATCTTTGTTCTCCATGAATTTCTCTAAGGCAGGAGTCAGTTCTCTCAGCATGCTCACTTGTTCTTTGAAATCTTGGGTGACTGGAGGGAGCTTCATGTGTTCCAACATTAGCTTGAAGTGGTGTTCGAGTTGATGCTTGGTGAAAATTTTGGAGAAGTAGTAGTCCACTTTGCTTTTTATGGCTTCTTGAGAGGCAGAGGCTTCTCTCATAAAATCTTGAACTATCTTCATGATTTATCTGGCAGAATCCCTTGTAGAAAGCACCACTCGGCTTAACTCTGATGAGTCCCCAGAGCCACTGGTTGAAATAGAACCAATCTCCTCCTTCAATATTGCTCGAACTGAGTTCATATCAACTGATGGTTTGGATGTGAGAGGGCCAAGAGAGAAGGAAACAGTTTCTTTAAAACTCTTTGACAAACCACTGATTAGGCTTTGAACATGAGAGTCTTGTAATTGAACATGATCCTTCACTGAGGTTTTGAAACTTTCAAACACTGAGACAAACTGGCTGACTACACTCTTCAAATAAGCTAGGTCCTTGTCAGCTTGAGACTTGGAGCTCATATAGGAATCCAAAGCAACAACTGATGTCTTGAGAGCTTCCTGATCAGCATCGATTCTTGAAGACTGAGTCTGGCATTCTTTCACTTCTTCCATAAGCTCAGACATAAAGGAAGATAAATTACAAGCCAGAGATAGCTCGAAGGATCTCTCTAGAATTTTCATTTCTTCATAAAAGCTTTCCTTCATCTCAGCAACTGAAGCACTGAATGATTCTTTTATCTCATTCTTCATGGATTCAAGATCTGATTTGGAAACAAAATCACTTGAGACAACTGCAGAAGATCCCCTTGCTGAGGCCAAATTAACTACAGAAGTAGTCATTATTGAATTAATTGAGGATGCAAGAGAGGTTTCCATTAGCTTCACTTCTTCAACAAAACTGGATTTGAGGTCCACTTTCAGCTTATTTAAATCATGAAATCTGACTACATCGTCTGACAACAACTCAGCAGCAAGATCATAATTGGTCTTTGGTCTATCCACAGACATCTCATTGTCAGAATCTGGATAATCCAATCCACAGACTATAAACCCTGGGTCTTCTACCCAGTCTCCAAGCTCAACAGCTACTGTAACATTTCCAAGCACAGACTGATGCTCCCCCTCAATGGGTGCATTCTCATGTATCACAACAGCCTTTGCTGCTGGCCGTTCTTCATCAGAATCTTCTACCACAAGTTCAACAGGTGCAGCATTTAGAAGATCTTCTAATACTGGTACAGCTTCTTCTCTATCTCTTTCTTCTTCAGCAGCAGGTATAGCTGAGTTTCCAATTAAGGGACTCATACTTAACCTACCAGAAGCAGGCGATTCAGATGCATTCTTCTTTTCCTCTTCTTCTTGGTGAGGTACAGACTGGTCTTCCTCATAAGTAGGCAAAACTTCCTCTACTTTTCCTTTCCTAGAATAAACCAATTCTGCAACAGGACTTGGGGGCAAGTTTGGATCTCCTCCAACATCCATAGGAGTTTCTTCTTCTTCTTCTTCTTCTTCTGTCTCATCACTATAAGCAGGTTCCTCTTCATCAGGTCTTAGACTCTGATCTCTCATATCCTTTGGTCTTGAGGGATAATCCACAGGATTAAACCTATCATAGATTTTCTGATCATCACTGACCCATTCTCCCTTCCATGGGTTCCAGTTAATTTTCATATACTTACATACAGTCGAGGTGATGCAGAAATTGTTCTTGACTACAACTGTCTCATCCTGAGACTCAGCTATTTCTTTCACTTTTATCATCACTGAAATCAGCTTGGCAAAGAACAAAGCATTGGTCTTTGACTTTGGTCTAATTATGTCTTCCATTTGAAGCATCAACAATCTGCACAGATTGATTTTTACACCATGTCTTAGCAAATGAAGAAGATAGATATCTTGATATCTCAGATTTGAAAAATCTCCTCTCCTCGGTATCAACACATGCTGAACAAATTTGAAAATCAGTCGATTCTCTCCATCCATTTCAGCAGCTACCACTTGCCTTTGATTTCCATTCCCAGTCAGCTCTTGTAAGGCAGTCTCATAATCAAAAATGTCACTACTAGGTGGCATTTCTCTTGATACATACCCAGAGACACCTTCATGTGGTACTTTTAAACTCTCAGCCCACTCTACTGAAGAAAAAGACATCTCTTTTCCATTTACAAAAGAGCTTACCCGATTCTCATTCTCAGACTTCTCAAAGGTTACAAACTCATAGAACTGGTTTACCAATTTCGGGTAGTATGGGCCATTGTTATTCGAGAAACAATCCACCCATTTTTGGTCTTCCAGAATCTCGAGCACTAAGGATTTGCTAGGAAGTAGCCATTCCACGCACAGTTCCTTCTCGATTACTATGTCTCTGTTCTGCAAGTGAGGATTCACTGGTCGCCTTCCCGATCTAGTTTTGACTTCACTAGCACTGGCTTTATGCTGTGTCTTCTGCTTCTTAGCATTTGGTTCTACACTTTCATCTCTGACGATAGGAAGCTTGGTTTTTGCCATCGCGGGTTTAGGGTTCTTGGTCGATTTGGGTGCTAAGGTTCGAAGGTGAGAGATTTTGAGCTCGGTGAGGTAAGAAGTGGCTTAGACTTAGTTTTATCATTTAGGAATTCCAAATAAACGTTTAAAATAGAGTAATAAAATAAAATAAAACGATTCGTATTCTTGGCGGCAGACAGAAGTTTTAAACTTTGCATCGGTGTGAGTTAATCATCGGTGAGAAAAACAAATCGGTGAGAATTTCTACGTCGGTGAGAAACTTACATCGGTGAGAATTTCTACGTCGGTGAGAAACTTGCATCGGTGAGAATTTCCACATCAGTGATAATTTCACATCGGTGAGAATTTCACATCAGTGATAATTTCACATCGGTGAGAATTTCACATCAGTGAGAATTTCACATCGGTGAGAATTTCACATCAGTGAGAATTTCACATCGGTGAGAATTTTCACACCGGTTGTGATTAAACATTCCCAGTTCATGTCTTATGAAACTTAGCCTATCCGAACTTTAAGGTTTAGTGAAAATATCAGCCAATTGATGTTCAGTGCCAATAAATTCAAGAGAAATATCACCTTTTTGATAGTGATCTCTTAGGAAATGGTGTCTTACATCTATGTGTTTGGTTCTAGAGTGAGATACAGGATTCTTAGAGATGTTTATTGCACTGGTGTTATCACAGTTGATTGAAACATGTTTAAAAACGTATCCATAGTCCAAAAGAGTGTGTTTCATCCACAGAATTTGTGCACAGCAACTACCAGCAGCTATATATTCTGCTTCAGCAGTAGATAATGCAACCGAGTTCTGTTTCTTACTACACCAAGAAACTAAGGATTTTCCAAGCAAATGACATGTTCCTGATGTGCTTTTTCTATCTAACTTACAACCAGCAAAGTCAGCATCTGAATAACTCATTAACTCAAAGGATTGTCCTTTTGGGTAAAACAAACCTGAGTTAACCGTGTGTTTGAGATATTTAAAAATTCTTTTAACAGCAAGCAAATGAGATTCTTTTGGGTTAGCTTGAAATCTAGCACACATACACACACTAAACATAATATCAGGTCGACTAGCAGTAAGATAAAGTAAACTACCAATCATACCTCTATAATTTGTTTGATCAACTGGTTTCCCAGTTTCATCTGCATCCAATTTACAGGTAGTACTCATAGGAGTTTCACTTTCCTTGATACTATCCAGACCAAAACGTTTTAAAAGATCCTTTGTATATTTACTTTGATTCAAAATAATACCATTTTCATTTTGAAATACTTGAAATCCAGGAAAGTACTTAAGCTCTCCCATTAAGCTCATTTCAAATTCATTTTGCATACTTTTTGAAAAATCAGTACATAAAGAGTGTTTAGAAGATCCAAAAATAATATCATCAACATATATTTGTACAACTAAAACATCTTTAGAAATTCTTTTAATGAAAAGAGTTGGATCAGCAATCCCTTTAGTAAAACCTTTTGAAATAAGGAAATTGCTAAGTCTATCATACCAAGCTCTTGGAGCTTGTTTTAAACCATACAAAGCTTTAGAAAGTTTAAAAACTTGATTTGGAAAATGAGGGTTAGCAAATCCAGGTGGTTGTTCTACAAAAACATCTTCAATTATAAAACCATTTAGAAATGCACTTTTCACATCCATTTGATATAACTTGAAATCCAGATGTGCAGCATATGCAAGTAAGATCCTAATGGCTTCTAGTCTAGCTACAGGTGCAAAAGTTTCCTCATAGTCTATGCCTTCTTCTTGACTATATCCTTGTGCAACTAGTCTAGCTTTGTTTCTAACTATATTTCCAGATTCATCTACTTTATTTCTAAAAACCCATTTTGTGCCTATTGTCAAAGTGTCCTTGGGTCTTTCAACTAATTCCCAGACTTTGTTTCTTTCAAACTGATTTAATTCTTCCTGCATAGCTATTACCCAGAATTCATCATTGATAGCATCATTGATATTTTTGGGTTCCAGCTGTGAAAGAAAGGCGTGATGTTCAACCTGGTTTCTTAGAGAAGCTCTAGTTTGTGTTCCTCTATCAAGATTACCAACAACAGCTTCTAAAGGATGATTCTTTAGAATCCTCGTTGATCTAGTAAAGGTTGGACTAGAAATTTCAGGTTCATCTATAGGTTCGGGTTCAACAGAAGCAGATTCTGGAGAAAGTCCAGAACTGGATACTTTTATAACAGGTTCTTTAGATTTATCATTAAGGTCCAGAATAGATAAGTCTTCTTCAAGATTTTCAAGAGAGGTTTTAGGCTCATGTGGATCAGTTTCATCAAATTTGATGTGAACAGATTCTTCCACACATTTGGTTTTCTTATTGAATACTCTATAGGCTTTACTTGAAATAGAGTAACCCAGAAAAATTCCTTCATCACTTTTGGAAGCAAACTTATCCAGATTGTCTTTAGTATTCAGAATAAATACTTTGCAACCAAAAACTTTAAAGTAATTAACCTTAGGCTTTCTATTGTTCCACAATTCATAAGGGGTTTTCTTAAGAACTGGTCTAATCAAGACTCTATTAATAACATAACAATCTGTATTTACAGCTTCAGCCCAAAAATAAATAGGCAGGTCATATTCATTGAGCATGGTTCTAGCAATTTCTTGAAGGGTTCGGTTTCTTCTTTCTACTACACCATTCTGTTGGGGTGTTCTAGGGGCAGAGAAGTTATGAGTATAGCCATTATGTGAGCAATAAGATTCAAAATCTTGATTTTAAAACTCACGACCATGATCACTTCTCAGGGTTTTAATCTTAAGTCTACTAAGGTTCTCTACATACTTGGAGTATTTGACAAAGTAAGAACAAGCTTCACTTTTGTGAGCTAGAAAATATACCCAAGTATATCTAGAAAAGTCATCTACAAGAACATAAACATAGTGCTTCCCATTTAAACTAGAAACACTTGATGTTCCAAACAAATCCATGTAAACCAATTCAAGTGGTTGAGAAGTTGAAACTTCTTTCTTTGATTTAAAAGAAATTTGTGTTGTTTTCCCTTTTGACAGGGGTTACACACTCTATCATTTGGGAATTCTAACTTAGGTAGGTCTCTAACTAGGTTTTTCCTAGAAAGTTTTCTAAGTGAGTGAATGTTGCAATGTCCTAATCTTCTGTGCCATAGCCAAGATTCTTTATGAAAAGCATTCAAACAATTAATATTCTGCTTAGCTAAAGAATTCAGATTAACAGCATAAACATTTTCATTTCTTAAGGTAGAAAATACCAAAACATTCTTAGAATCAAAAACTTTGCAAGAATCATTTTCAAATTTAACATGAAAACCATCATCACATAACTGAGAAATACTTAATAAATTGTATTTAAGGCCATCAACAAATAAAACTTTAGAAATCAAAATTGAATCAGTGTTACAAATCTGGCCTAGGCCAATGATTTTCCCTTTTGAGTTATCACCAAAGGTGAAAAAGCCTCCATCAACTTTTATTAAACTCTTGAAACAAGAGAAGTCTCCTGACATATGTCTTGAACATCCACTGTCCAAATACCACGTCTCTTTACAGGAGCTCTTTAAGCAAGTTCCCTACAAAACAAATTTAGATGGGAGATGATTTTGGTACCCAGATTTTCTTGGGTCCAGACAGGTTAGCCAATAACACTTTAGGTACCCATATTTGTCTAATGGGTCTCATATAATTTGTAGAATTGACATGCTTTGAATGATAAACTTTATTAGATCCATAGCTATGTATATAACTGGTTGAAACATATGAAGTTCCAAAATTACCTTCATTCTGTCCAGATTTAGAAATGAATCTAGTTTTAGCAATTTTCCTTTGTCCAGGTTGGTATCCTATACCAGTAGTATATTTAGGTGCTACATGCTTTCCTAGCATCTGTGTTAGAGTATTCTTGCCATTGGTGAACTTCTCTAAGTCTTTTCTAAGTTGCTCATTTGACAGTTTCAGTTCTGTATTTTCTTTTAACAGTTGAGCATTTTTCTCTTTTTCAATAGTAAGTTCGGTTTTAACTGTAGTGGTGAGGGCATGCTGTTTCTTTAATGACTTGTATTTATCCTTAAGTTCATTACATGTCTCTTCCAGCATATCACAGTATTCAAACAGTTCAGATTTAGACATGTTATCACCTTCAGAATCATCTCCAGAATAATATGAATTTGAAGCAGGAGTTTCAGCAGTTACCTCAGAAGTGTTTGTCATAAAACACATGTTGGCTCGATTCCTTTCAGAGTCTGAAGATTCAGCTTCACTTGTGCTGTCTTCTGAAGCACTCCAAGTAGCCTTAATGGCTTTCTTAAACTTATTGTCCTTATATTCATATTTCTTTTTATACATCAGCTTTGGACAGTCGGCTTTAATGTGTCCTTTTCTCTTGCACTCATAGCAGACAACATCATCTGACTTGTCATTCTTCTTCCAGTCCTTTTTCCATTTGCCTTGGTGATCATACTTACCCTTATAATTTGTTTTTCTGAAGAACTTCTTTTTCCTATAAAATTTCTTAAATCTTCTAGCAATGTGAGCCATCTCAGCATCACTGTCAGAATCACTTCCACTGTCTTCACAACTTGAACTTTCAACTACAGCTTGAAGCTTTTCCTTGTCCTTATTCTTTGAAGTTGAGGATTTGAAAGAGACAGACTTTTTTGCAGGTTCATGTTCTTCCTCTTTGTTCACTTTAAGCTCTTCTTCATACATCATCAGCTTGCTAATTAGTTCCTTGACAGGTAGAGTAGCTATGTCACATGATTCTCTGATTGAGACAGATGTGCCTCTCCATCTATCAGGTAGACATCTCAAAATTCTCATAATTTGTTCCTTCGATGAGACATCCTTTCCCAGCGAGATCATTGTATTGACAATTTCGTTGAACCTGAGATACATGTCAGAAATGGGTTCGTCAGGCTTCATTTTAAAATTATCATACTTGATAGTATAGGTGTTCAATCTCATTTCTTTAACATTAGTTGTTCCTTCATGAGAAACAGCTAAGGTATCCCAAATTTCATATGCAGTTTTACATGCAGAAATTCTATTAAACTCTTCATCTCCTAGAGCACAGTACAAGGCATTCATAGCTTTACAGTTGTTATTGTATGCAGTCTTTGTAGGTTCATCCCAAGTAGATCTAGCAGTAATAGGAATTTTGTATTCTGATTCAATAGCAGTCCAAATATCAAAACCTATGCTTTCTAGATGGATTTTCATTTTCAGCTTCCACTGAGCATAATTAGTTCCATTGAAGAAAGGTGGCCAGTTAGTAGCAGCACCCTCAAGTCTATTGTCCATGATGAGAAAATTTTAAAGAGATAAAAATTTAGAAATAACAGAAATTTTAAGAACTTTAAAATACAACTAAAATCACAGTTCAAAAGCAGAGTACTTTTAGAAAGTATTTTCAACCTCTGATACCAAGTGTTGGTCGGAGAGGATTACTCAAGAGGGGGGTGAATTGAGTACCAATTAAAATTTCTGTATTTAAAAACAATGTCTTAACGACCCCCAAACAAAATAATAGATTAAACTGTAGTGAATTTATATTAATGTAGAGATTCTGTTAGGTTCTCAAGGGATTGATTAATTCCCAGTTAATCAACACAGGAGTGTGTGATTATCTTTTGAAACTAACTTACTAATCTACACTTAACATAAACACTTGCTAATTTAATTATCAAAGTAACTTTAAAAACAGTATTGGTTTTAAAGTGATTAGCAGCGGAATAAAACTTTGAAATAGATGGCACAACAATGTAACCAAGAGGTTCAGTCTCAAGCCGAGACTTAGTCCTCTCAAAAGTTTATATAAAAATGATCCACACCCTGGATCGGGGTTCAACAGTTTACAACTGTCCAGGTCCAAGACCTCTACCACTGTTCTTCGTGGGAAACAGTACAACAGCAACCAGTTGTCCAGGTCACACACGACCTCTACCACAGTTCTTCGTGGGAAAGAAAGAATGAAAGAGTTTTGTAAAGATTTACAGATCCTTCAGTTTGAGTACAGGAGACAGTGTATGTGTTAGATATAGCAGATAACACACACTGCTCGAAATGAATGGTAATAAATCACAGAACAAGAGATGTAGAGTTTAGAGATGGTTCTGGTGATTTCATTATAGCTCTGGACTCCTTTGGATTTGATTAGAAGTGAGTCTGAGTCCTCTTCTCATTTCTGTTGAGAAACAGAGTGTCGTATGCTCCAGGTTCACAGGTGGTGAGAATGTAGTCGATGAAGTTCTTCTTGTATGCACAGAACAATCCTTGTGTATGCTTGATTGTCTATGAGCTCCTCTTTGTTCTTCTCGTGCTTGTGTCGTTTTTGGTATATTGGATGCACCGCACTTTTTGGTTCGCTTCTTGTTGTTTGTTTTCTTCACACGTTCGCGCATCTTTCTGGTATGTAGTCTTCTCGTATTTATCTCCCATCAGGGGACAGAAAAGATTTCTTTTCAGCAGGTACGAGGTACGGGTTCCTGACATCCGACAACCTTTATCAGATATTTGACAAAACATTAAAATGTATGATATGACCGTTAGATAGATTAAATAAAGGAAATAAAGAAATTCAAACAGTGAGTCGAGTGATCGGTAGGTAATCAGCATCGGTAGCTTGAACATCGGTAGCTTGAATATTAGTAGCTTGAACATCGGTAGCTCAAACATTAGTAGCTAGAACATCGGTAGCTAAATGTCATTAGTTGCTCTGACTCTATCGGTTGATCCATGCGTCGGTAGGTACATGCGTGTATCAATGACTGTTTATCGGTAGCTCCATGCGCCGATAGGTACATGCATCGGTAGCTCCATGCGTCGGTGGCTGTGAGTCTATCGGTAGCTTTGTCCATCAGTGACTTCTTCCATCGGTAGCTATTTATACTTACACCGGTAGCTCTACGTTTGTATCGGTAGCTGTCTGTAAGTACATCGGTAACTCTGTGTTAAGTCTATCGGTAGCTGTCTGTCGGTAGACTAAGTCTATCGGTAGACTGGTTACCGGTAGCTCTTTATCAGTAGCTATAGACAGATTACTTATCTGTTTTATGCAGAACACATCTGATTGTGTTAGAATCAATTTATAACTTGTATGAACATGGATAAATGATGATTAACATATTCCAAAAAAACTATTTTTAAAAAGTTTTATTGATTTGATCACATATTGGAAAGAATTAAAGTATAGATCAACAATACTTAACAATATCATAGAGAATGAAAACATAATTGGGATTTGCAACACAAATAAATACATGATTGAGATTATCAAAATAGGTGAGGTCAACAGTATAATTAGATCATATAAATTGTATAGTATAAAAACATATTACAAGGTGATATATGTAAGGTTAATTTAATTAAATTTGAATTTGAATATTTCTTTAAAAACATGGGAAAATATACATTATGTTTATTAAATTTATAAGCTAAAAAATACTAGAATATTGAGAAACTATTTTCATTTAATGTTATCATGTAAACATGTAAAAGTTTGTTAAATGGAATTAATTTTCATTATGGTGGGAAAATAAATTCATTTTGTAAACATTAAAATAAGGATTCATTTTCTCAATTTATATAATAAGTCCAAATTACATTGTTTGGAAAATAGATTAAAGAAATACTATAAATTTTTTGAAAAGAAAGACAAATATAGTGTAAAATGACATTAAATAGTATTGTTAACATATATAATAAGATTATTGATAAATTTTTTAATGAATAATTTCATTTTTCAAAAACAAATCCCAACCTGAAAAAGAAAAATGTGGAAGACGTTTATTCAAATAATTTTCCCAATAACATTTAGTACCAATGTCAAGATAATGGTGCAAGTACAAGAAAAATATTGAAATGAATAGTGGTGAAGAAAATATATGGTTTTTACCAGATAATAATCTTATAATTTTCCTCAAAGTAAATTTAACAAAGAAAATCCTGAAATGAAATGTTATTGTAACATATATCCTTACCCCTTTGGTAACTTTGGAATCATAACCCCCTTGAATTATGTAAAATCAAATGAAACATTCAATAATATTAGTATAAATATAATAATGATATAACATATAAAAGGATATTATATAAACCTTATAATCACAAATAGTTTAATAACTTGATACATGTCTCAATAAACCAATATTTAGATGAAGAACCCTTACTGCTAGTCCCATCATTATTTGTTAATGTTAAAACCTCATATATAATAAATATATATTTATTATAAATATACTATAAAGAATTATTCAAATATATATATATAATATTATTCCATAAAATTTTCTATTATAATTTTATTTACAATTCATCATTACATTCACTATTCATGAGAAAAATGATATTTTTTCCCTCAATGAATTGGTTCTATTGTTCTCATCCATGAACCATGTTTTTCGGTTCATCATCTCTAAAATGTAGATAATGTAATATATATTATATTTATTAATTATATAAACTTTTTTATGTCAATATATATAAGGAAGTGATGATAAAATAATTTAATCGCTTCATGGAGATGGCAGTCCATACGTACGCACAACTAATGTTTCCAATTTTAAAGGGTTAAAAAAAGAAAGTTAAATAATTATGAAACATCCATGAATCATATTAATATAATAAATTTTATATAAATTCAATAAATATATCATTATTATTATAAATTTCTTGTGTGAATGAATAAATAAATCACATCTCTTTGGGGTTGTGGTAGTCCAAATATACTCATAAGCTATGTTATCATTTTCCAATGGATAAAAAGGTAAGAAGGTAGATAATAATTCATATTTAAAAAAATATATATGTTTCAAAAATAATACATATCTATTCATTTAATATATATTTCTATACAAGAGATACAACAAGGAAAAATGAAACACATCTCCCTATGTAGGTGGTAGTTCACACATACACATGAGGGATGTTTTCATTTACCATAGGGTGGAAACAATGATGGAAAAGGGGTGTTACACAAAAATAGTTACATTTAACGAAATTATAGATACTATTGTTATTTTATCATTTTAATATGGTATTTTTTTAATTAGGTGGAATAAGATTTTAAATAGGAAAGGACTTTGATAAGAGTTATACATCTTCATTGGAAGATATCCATTGTATTACACCATAATCATTCATGATTTGTATTTTTGTGTGAATAACACTTATATGTTTAGTGGAGTATTAATAGAAGTATTTGGGATGATATTGTTTGACATAAAATGATAATTTTTATTGTATTAGTAAGTATAGGATGTTCCCTTTTGCAATTTAGAGTAGGTTTGGGCTAGTAATCATTCATATCATTTACATATTATAAGCATACTACTCAATGTAACATTTCAAAAAAACAATTTCAATTACAGGATAATGTGTTATGGTTAAAAATATCCCCATAAAGTAATAATTAACGTGATTTTTTGTGACTATATCACAATTTTTTATCCTTAGTTAAACTATCTAACCCTTTTACCTTCATGACATTTTTTTTACCATGGTTACAATTAATAAAGTCAAAATATGAAATTTAGGTCATTTTAAAATTTTAAAATATGGATTGAAAATATGATATAAAATTTTAATTATTATGTTATGATAATTGGTAGAAAATAATTATAAAATATTTTTGCAATATACATGAAAAAACAGTTTATAGAAAATAAAATGTTTTTAATCATAAAAAATGAACTTATTCCAAAACATAATACAATTATTATTACTATGAAATTTTATATATTTAGATTAATATAATATATATTCATTAACATTAAAACAAAATCCAAAATAAAATGGGAACTTTCAATTACATTATATAATGAAAATAAATGATTACTTTGCAATAATCAATATTTTTCAATTTTCACTCAAAAATCAATCCGTCAAAAATAGTTCAATAGCATCACCAAATGATAGTTATGAAATTATTTATTAAGGATTAATATTTCTTATTTCTTAATTTATATAAATTAGTGATCAATTAATTATAAAATAAAAAAATTAATAATTTTTTTTACCGAAATTCATTTTTTAACGATCAGAAGGATTTTTTCCTTATTTATTGACTAACAATGATAATGAAATAAATTTTTATAAATTTTAATGGATATAATTATTTAGATTCAATTATGAAAAATGTTTAATTTAATATTTTAACATAAAAAAATTGTCACATAGAAATAGTTCTATAATAAATATTGATTTTACCTTCAAAATAATTTAAATTTTTATTTTATTTTTTTTAACAATTTCTAAATGATTATTTATGTTATTAAAAAGAAACACATTAAAATTTTTATTATAATTTTATTCGGATACTCTAATATTGTTTCATCATGTAAGTAATGGTATCAATGAATTCATGTTTATTAAAGAAAAATATATACTCAAAAATGTCATGGGGTCCCATTATTACCCCTAACAATAATTTCACGCACAAAATTCCAATAAATCAATAAAAAATGAGTAAAATTCAACCACATAACATACTAAAGTTCCTCTCTATGTTCCTAATCATTATGGCTTAATTATATTACATAATCTTAGTGATTCATATTTTTTCTCCAGAGTATGTCTCCTCCATCGTGAATCTATACAAGTTGTTCTTTCTAATAAATAGCATTGAAAAAATATAAAGCCCATGATATTTTTATATATTATAGAAAATGTAGATGTTTCATATGTATAGATAAATGTAATGCATCAAGTATTTACGATATATTTATTTGAGGCTCCAAGTGATATGAAACTGTCACGTTGTGATCAAATGTTTTTGAAAGGGCTGATATATATCGGGATTAAATTTCTCTTATTTACTAATATCATATCGTTATCCCTAGTATATATTCACAATAATACCATTAAATGACGTTTGATTATTATATATTTCTAAATACAATTAGCATTACTATTCTATCGACTTTTAGCTTCCAAAATGATCCCTATAATAAATCTAACATTCTTTACCATTTCATCATCTAGATCAAATCCCAATATAATTATTTCTACAAATTCATCATTTAACATTGGAGTTTATTACTTCCTAAAATAGTGTTGTTCATAATTTTCCATATTAATTCTATATTTAAATCTATAATTTGTATGAATATTTTACTAGATGGATGTTTTTATCCCAACAACCCTAAAAATACATAGAATATCTCTCAAAAATCATATAGGGATTGAATGATCCCATCAAATCAACCTTATATCTAATCATTATCTGATGTTATAAATCTCAATACAATATTAAATTCCCTCTGAATAATCATATTGAACATTGATGTAATCCTTCAATTATTATTAGAAAAAATATAATATGGTGTTCTATGAAATCTTACTACATCCTTAATTTATATATTGGAAATAAGTCATCTTTAAAAATATTATCTAATTCTAATTAAATGTAGTGAATTCATATGGAGAAAAAATAAAACCAAAATAACATTAAATCATTCTGATCATCTGGTGAGTCTAATGATGGAATCCATGGTGATGTTTCCCATTTCTATTCTAGTATGGGTTATTGTTGTATTATCCTCGTAAAAATATTTCTATTAGCATTTACTTTTTAACACCCTAGAGATAAGATACATACTATGTAATTTCCAATTTCATAGTTCCCTACCATAAATTATCTTTTTAGTCTCTATATATATTTATAAGTCTTGTATGAATAGTTAATTATGATCTTTGAAATTATTCAAATAAATCCTTCATTTTGTCATGTATTCTTTGGAAACATACTATCTTCATGATCAATGGAAATAATTCTTAGTCATGGTTAAAATAAGGAAGAATCCATAACTTCTTTTATACCTCAACATCTTCCTCATAAACCTATATAATATTTAAATGGATTAGTGGTTAAAAATTAAACAATGAATGATATGATCTCTCTACCTTCATTACTATTTATGATTCCATTATATTAAGATACATATGTACTGGATATCTTTTAAGAGACTTTAAGGTCAAAATAAAATGATCTTACTATCTCAAATATTTATCCACTAGGTTCTCCTTAATAGGGTGGCAATTTATTTATAATCTGTTATCTATAATAAACCTCATCTGTTTCCATTGGTGAATATTTAACTCTTTCAATATGTATATATACTTCATACTATAATGGTCAGTATATATATCAAATCATTCTCCATATAGAAAATGATTCCATTTCTTTAATGTTGGTTCTCTCCCCAAATAAGTTTAGTTAAATACTGCTCATTAATATGATGTAAAATGTATATAATTCAGGTAATTTTGTATTGTATTTAGGTTGGTCCTAAAAAAATATAGGTGGACAAATATTAGATTTAGAATAACAAATTTAACTTCCCCTATATAAAAAATGATATGTTTTGTAAAAATAAATAATCAATCTATGACAAGTATCACATTAAATTATACTATAGGGGTAAGAATAAATATTCATGAATCATAATTCCAAAAAATTTATCAGATAGGATATATAGTCTTCATATACTATCATACTAAATTTTGATGTTTTTTATTTATAAATAAACATCTATCCATTGGGGTGGAAATTTAATAGTTTTATAAATAAAAATAGGAAAAATGATTGGGTTGAAAATGATAGAAATAAAAAAAATCACATTTCATGATTATATGATCAGTGCATCTTACACAACATCATTTTTTTGAACAACATCCATAGTTTTGAATTAATTGGATTTCCCTTATTCATTTGAATGATTTATTTTTTATTGCATGGAGTCGTTTTTACCCTTGAGATTAGGGTATTGACTTGGATAGTCCCGATGTTTCTCTTATTTATTACATTGAATTGGGCATGGAATTTTAGGATGAAACCCACTTCACATCATTCAATCAATAAGGCTCTTCATTTTTTTCATCAGTAATTTTCTACATTACACCCACCACTTCTACCCATAAATCATCCTCTTGTTCCATGGAGTAATTTTCATGGGTTATTTTTTTAACATATTAGGTTAATAAAAAATATAATCTTCTATTATCTATGGTAATTATCACAAAAACATTCCTAAAATTCCATTTTCAGTTTTTTTTTCTTTTATATACATTCACATTGTAAATAATATCTCATGATACTGTATTGGTCATAACCATTTGATTTTCCATTATATATCCCATTATATTTGGTTTATCATAAGTTAATTAATTGAATTGACCAAAAAATTCATTGTTCCCATGACTCTAATTGATTAATAAAATTGATTGAAACTAAATATGTCTTTGTGGTTTTCAATGAACATTAATTACTGTAAATAGTAAAATCAAAATGTTAATCATTTATAAGATGTCTAAAATAATGAAACCTTCTTATTAACACAAGAATATTTAGGATCAACTGATATAAAAATGGTTTAACATAGTTTTTTCATAGGTTCAACACTCTTACGATCATAATAGAAAATAAACTGAATATTAATTAAAAGTAATAATATCCCACATGATTTTTAAACAAGGTGTAAAGTTGGGGTATTTTCATGCCGAAACTGATGATCATGATAACACCCAATTATCCCTTTTATGTTTATTTCCCATATGTACATATATTCTAGTACCTACATCCATATTTTATTTTTAGATAGGGATTAAATTGATCAGAAATCACACAATCATTACCTTACTAATATGAATAATTTTATCCTATTTATGAACTTATCGATAGGGTTTTCCACATGTTATCTAATTATAATATCAAAAAAAACTAAAAACTAATTCATTAACAACTATGTAAGCCCAATAATATTATCTGGAATTAATAAATATTTCTAAATAAATAATCAATACGTGAGAGAATAATGTATTTTCAAGAACCATAACAGTTTAGTGTCTTTGATGAATAAATTCATATTCAAATAAAATCTTGAATTATTTTGAATATCTCCCACAATTATCGTCAACGTTGGATCCCTTATTAGACATTTCCTACTTAAAACAATTCTATATAACATGGGGAAATGGAAACTTATGAAAAGGTGAGCTCTAATTATTATTAACAGTAGACATTTGAGATATTAATTAATTATTATAGGTGGGGAAAACATATGTATAAGGGTATTATAATTTTATCATAATATAAGAAAGTCATTCCCAATCAGTTAATGACAATTCACATGGAGTTATGGTATATTTCATTGAAATAAAAATGTATGTAGTCATAAGAGTGTTGAATAGTCAATAATTTATCATGAAACATGAAAAAATATCATATTAATAAGGCATTTGTTTTTTTATCATACACATAATCATAGAAAAAAAAATTAGTCAGTGATCCCTACTAATACTATCGTATTTGATAACGTCACAAAGTGTATTGGGTTTAATCACTATTATTTCATTTCCTTATTCAAGGACAACTAAAAGGACTATAAATGTAGACAATATACCATAGATGATTAGGTTAAATATTAATTTGACCATCCCCTTAGTCAAATCTCACTACTAGGAATATCATGTTAGAAGGATTCATATATTTTAATGGGTTCACTCTTCATTATAGTTTATATTATTTAAATAGATATAAAATAGTACCCACAAAATTAGAGTTATATTAACATATATTCCATAATATAAGATAGTTTAGTTATTAATTAAGTGTTCCATAAGATTATAAAAACATTCATTTTAGTATAACCCATTGGAAAAATGAGTTTCAGAAATATTTTATCATAACACAATTAACCCACATGAATGAAAATGTTTTCCAAAAATCAACCATAAAGAATCAACATGATAAACTATTCAAGAAAAAAACATAGATGGTATTGTTATATCGTATCCCTAGTATGTAGTATGAAATATATATAGATATTGACATGGATAAAAATATCCTTAAAAGGAGTGTGAACATTTATTTTAAAATAATGGAAAATATATTTTTCATTTGGTACATTAAAAAATCTTGAATATGCAGAAAAAAAATTTATTGAAAATAAAAAATATAATTTATAAAGGTATAAATAATTAAAATAGTAGTCATGATGGTAGGAAAATTTATTCATTCTGAAAATTTTATGGCATGCATTCATTTAACAATTTATGTAAAAAGTAATTATTCACATGTTTTGAAAACATTGTAAAAATTTCAACAGAATCCATTTTATATAAAGTAAAATGTTTTTGAGAATTTCATAAAATACTTTTATATCATATAAAATAAATTCACATGGAGATGTGGGAAAAATATTACAGACCCAAAAGAGGATAAATGTGGTTGTATTTTCTTAAAAACCACTATCAAAAAAATTAATTAAAAAAGAGTGGATAATGGTAATAATAACTAAAAACCCAAAATTTAAATCTATAGAATAAAATATGTTTTTTAATTAATAAAATTTCATATTTTATCCCACAATGGATGTTTGATATAAATTATCCCATAATTAATGTTGATTGGAACATAAACTCTTAATACATTTGTAGATTTTGAATAATAAAACCCATGAAAAAAACATCAAATGCGACATTAAATAACATTTATAAAAAATAAAATCACGATATAAAACATAAAAAGGTACTATATACAACATATATACATAAATATGTTCATAACATGAAGAATTTCTCAATGAAACAAATTTGAGAAGAATAAACCATTCGTCAAGTTCCACCTTGCGTTATACAAATTCGAAACATTGTGACAATAAATAAAAGTTTACAGTTACTATATTACATAAAAATATTATTATATATCATAGAAAATATTATTAAATTATAATTTACAATTATCATTTGTTTTCAATTTTTCAGTAGAATTATTATTCGGCTGAAAACTGTAATGTTTTCCATGAAGGTTTCAGTTTAAGGGTTGCATTCCATGAACTTTTGTAATTGTTTCGTCTTCACCAAAATCATTGTAATGTTATTAATACCATATTTAATCATTATATAAAATTTTATATCAATATTTATAGGGTGTTTTGTTGAATTAATTATACCACATCATTTGGCTAATAGTTTTTACATACACACTATTAAGGATACCATTTTTCAAAGGTTGGAATAAAACAAATGGAAATAATAACTGAACAATAAAGAATAATAATTATGTAATATATATATATAATATTCAATAAATATATCCTTATTAATATCCATATTAAGTTTCAACAAAAAAGGAATCATGCTATTCTATTTAGATGGTAGTCCACACGTACACATGTGTAACATTACCATTTTTCAAAAGATAAGTGGGTATGAAGATTAATAAAATATTATATCTACATAACTAAAAATATGTTATAAATATTATAATTATCCTTTAAATAAATTTTTAGAACTGTCAACTATAATAAACGATGAAAAATGAAACACATCCATTCTTATATGTGGTATTCCTAAAGTATGAATGAGAGATGTATTCATTTCCCATATGAAGGAAAAAGATAATAAAAATGGATGTACCCAAAAATAATATTAATATATTATATATTTTACTAACCTTTGATATTTTACCATCATTATTTTGATATTTTTTAAGGAGGTAGGACAATAAATAAACAAGTAAGATCATGGTTATGAGTAAGGTCTCTTATATAGAAAACAATATATAGCGTACTTCATAAGACTTCCAGGATAGTATTTTAGTTTCAAAAGTATCTCTAGATCATGGTGTTAGGGGGTATTATTGGTAGGATATTTTATATGATATATATATATATATATATGTATATGTATCAAGTTTTGTGGATAAGTCATAAGCAATGGTTCGATTTTTTAACTGACTGGAGTTGATCACATGAAATTATTCATAACTATAAAAAACTATAAGCTTCTTACTTCTGGAAATTTGCAATTAAAAATTACAATTAAATGATATAGTGATAAGGTTCACAATCCAGTAATATTATATGAATTAAGAAGTGATTTTCTGATCCTATCACTAAAATTAACCATAATTTACCCATTTTAACCATTTACTATGGAGGTATATTTTTTTATCATGGTTACTATACATAATGACCAAAAATGAAATTGATATAATTAAAAAAATATAAATGTAATTATTATGGTGATTAAATTATTTTTTCATGATTCAATTTTTATAAATACATGAAAATAAATTTAAAATAATTCCACAAAACAGGATGGAAAAATATATTTTGAAAAAAAACGTTTTGAAGCATAATTAATGACCTTATACCAAAGTAAAATGAAAAATTAATTTCAATGGAATTAATTAGAAGATATTTTATAAATTTTATATCATTTATACTTATAAAAATCCAAAATATATTGGTACTTTTAAATTTCTTTATTTATTAAAATGAAATGACACTTTTGATAAAAATGGCACTTTTCACTATTCAATAAAAAATAAAAATTTTCAGGAAAATTCAAAAACATCCCTTTAAGATAATTTTGAAATGTTTATTTCCAAAAATACGATTTTTAAAAAAAATAAAATTACTAATATTGTTGAAAATTAATTATAATATTCTTGCAAAAAAAATAATAAAAAAACAAATGTTAAAAGAAATTTCATTTTTAAATAATAATTGGTCTTTATAATAATTATTTAAATAATATAAACTTTTAAATGAATTTTTATTTTAATGGATATATATTTTTGAATAATTTACCAATATTGATTACATTTAAAAGAAACAAAAAAGTGTTCTTTCTAATAGATTATCTGAAAAACATTTTTCCAGAAATGATGTTACCTATTATGAAAAATAATGGTAATGATTTAGAATAATAAACTCAAAAATTTCAAAATAAATAAAACATATTGTGAATGTGTGTTGTATAGATGAAATAGTATTTTTCTAGTAAAAAGGAATTTCACTCAGTAAAACCTACAATTGATAAACTATTTTATTCTTTAACCATATCTATATTTTATTTAACCTATATATATATATTATTTTATTTCAAGTGAACATCCTCTATTTACTGAATCAATTCCATAAATTCAACAAGTGCACAACATATTCCACCCTTATTTCAAACATTGAAAGTTGATTGGATGTGGTGAATAAGACTAAAAAGAGTATGGAAAATCATTATAGGAATATTTTCATGAATATTTATTTAAAAATGTTGAAGATAATGATAATAAATAGTGTTCAACATAAAAATTACATAATAATGTAGACAAACCATATGAACATAGAATGAACGGAAGGATTTATCTTTTATATTCGAATTAAAATTATTATCATTGATATTTAATTCCCTTTTTTGATTACATAGATACTATTTTAATTTGTTTAATTTTTGGGTATTTTCTATATCTATTTGATAAGTAAAAAATGGGATAATATGAAGGATGTTCAATGTATAAATTCATGTAATGAAAAGATAAATAATTAACGTCATATATCAATGAATAATTTTGTTGGTAAAAAAAATATCAATTAAATTAATGGGGATATATTATTTTTAAATATACTATATTTTTTTACCATATTTTTATCATTTTAAATTTCATTATTTTAAATGGAAAAATTTATGGATCATTAATCCCGAATGTTTTTTTGATAAAAACAATGAAATATTTATGTTTTAAATTATTTTTGATAAAATGGTAATGTAT
Organism: Viscum album; assembly: GCA_963277665.1. NCBI lineage: Eukaryota > Viridiplantae > Streptophyta > Magnoliopsida > Santalales > Viscaceae > Viscum > Viscum album. The sequence goes on from OY728121.1 coordinate 1,608,548,775, forward strand.
AAAAAATTATGTATTAAAATTTAGTAAATAGAATTGTTTAGGTGTTATCATTGGGTTGGATATATTTTGGTCAATTATACTTTCATCGAAAATATATTCCAATCAAATCAATAATATATATCATGTGTTACATTGTATGATTATGTTGAGAATTTCATTGTTATTGTGGATAATATATCAACACCATTATATTCATTAAGGTTTATATTGTTATTTTATAATATGCATAATAAATTATATATCATATAAATCATAATTAATACTGGCTATATATTTTATTGTAATTTATTATAAAAATTATGACTTTTTAATATTTTGTAAATTTTTTAAAATTTTATACTTAAAAATGAAATGGAAAATATTTATTTAAATATAATTAAGTAAATTTCTAATAGATATATAAATATCCCTCATATCATGTTAAAAAATATTACAACATGTAATATATCAATATATATCTATAACCTTTTTACCTATTTATTGTGAATGTTAACTCTATTGCATCAATGTGTGAGATAAATGACTCTTTTTTATCTCATTATATCATTATAATTGAAAAAAAATCTATAAATAATAATTTTGTGATTAAGTTTTATAATGTAATGAATATTCAAAAAAATAGAGTAGTGAACAACAATATGGTTATATTAACAAAGGAATTTACTATCATAGACTGTGACATGTAACATTTCCTTATGTGATATATTTATATGAAGCGTAACAACTATTCATTGATTCCGAATTATAGAGATGAAATTAACCACGGATACTACATGACTTAAAATAAAAATATGGTATACATGTTCATAAATGATCTCAATAGGAAACATAGTTAAAGAATCCATGTATAAGTAAAAGGATGATGATTATTTGTGGGTTGATGGTTTTAATTGATAATTTTGTTATAAATATTGGAGAATAAACATTTTTATTAACCAATTAATTTTATAATTAACTCATGGAATAAAAATTCTACAACAAAAAATTAAGTAACATTTAATAATATTTTATTATGGTTTTTGTGATGCGAATTTTACAATAATATAATTTTGTTTTTATTGTGTTCTATCTAAAATGAAGTTTATTATATTTTGTTACTTCTCCATACAAAAAGAGTATTTATTTCCTTGTGAAACATTATTAATGTAATGACCATAATGGTTTATACTTTTGGTAAGAAATATAGTGCCTCCTGAAATTTTTTTTAATCTCAACAAAAATTAGGTTTCAATATTTTATAATCTACCCATAATTATATAGTAGTTGGTGAAATTAGTATAAGTTGGGTAAATTTGAGTTGAAATAGTATAAAAATCAGGGAATTCCTTTTATGTTTTTTCTAATAGTTCCACTCAATTCAAATTTTAAACTATATATTCACTCCCATTCATGACTATGAATACAAAATACATGGAAAATAAGTCAACAGAACATGGGGAAACTATAGTTTGTGGGACTTAGTTCATGAATATCCTTGTTGGTATATTTGTTTTTATGGTGGATTTTTTATTATATATATATATTTATATGATTATAGAAGAATGTTTTTCATGAGATATTAGATAACCATAGAGGTCCTAAATCTCACCATAGGTTAGGATATTACATATTATTTAGGTTTTATACTCATATATAAATTACAATGGTCTATTCACAATAAAAGTATTGATATTCTAAGGAAGGATTATTCAAAGTTTTTATATTGAATCCCACTTATACATTTAATGAACTATAATCCATTTAAGTATGGATCAAAATGATTGAATTTTTTGATAGTTTCAGGTGATTCTAGGTAAAACAATTGAAGATCAAAGGAGTAATAGATGATCATTCATTACCCGTGAGATGATGTATACTAGGATTTACTTTTTTCTGAAATTATTTGTTTTTATTTCACATTTTTTTATTATTTAATATCAATGCACGTAATTTATATGATCACTACATTTTCAGTATTATTTTTTCCAATTCCATGGTTTTAATATATTTTTATGATTCATTATTTTTTGAGGGGAAAAACCCCCACTTAATATTAGACTATTAATAATAGATTCATTATTTTTCCAATACGAAATAGTCTTGATATTTCACCGTTGGTATTTTTTCCAGTCTAAGGTGGATATTAAATGGAATTGAAATATGAAATTGTGATATAATATTATGGTAAATAAAGTATTTTAGATTATGAATATAAAGTAATATCATTAATTTAAAAAATTAAATATTATTCGTGAAACTATTATATAAAGTAGGATAATGAAATTGAATTTGAACGTGGATGGTCATATTGATTCTACGTAAGAATTAAATTTTTTAATGGATTAGTCCTAATGTAATATGTAAAAACTATAAGGTGTTATCCTATACATGTCACACACTCGCACACCATGTAATTTTATATTGGCCAAGATGGTTTTGTAGACTAATTATAAAATACAATTATTCATTTGGTTTCATGGCGGATAAAAAATAAATTTTTTTTATATATCAATATTTTTAATCTATGTGTAAATATGTACTGAATTTATTTTAAGTTTAAATTAAATTTACCATTAAAGGTATCTATATTGGGATCTATAAAAATTTCAAAAAATGATTTTTTATAATTCCAAATATATATGCATGAATATTTATATGCCTTATGATACAACATTCCAACTTTTAAAATGGTAGTATATGAAAACACATTTTGGGTGAGTCTCTAATGAGGATACCAAATGATAACTTCATGAGTTTGAGATAAAATTTTGATTAATTTTTAATCAAGTGAGGTGCTGGGTGCCATTATATGTGAATTTAAAATAAATATATACATTGTAAATTAAAAACATTTCTTGGGTGTTTTTTGTAACATAGTGGTCAAATTAAAGTAGTTTTGAGATAAATTTTATAGTGAGATTTTTTTTGATACCCACAATTTTGTTAATCTACATTCCTTATAATATATCCTTAATGAAATTATATTAACAAGGGTTTTTAATGTTCATGGGCTTCATAAATTTCGTTAGATATTTTTACTAATATTTTTTTATATTTTAGAAATTTATAGGTATTTATTGATTTGATGGATTATAGACAAATGGGGGATACAATATTGTGTGGTTATGAAACCAAAAGAAATGATATAGAAAATGTGTTTAATGATTATAAAAGTCTGTATATAGAGTATACTAATAGAGATAGTTGTCAAATTAAAGGATAAGAATTAGATTAGTAATTTATTTTCATCATGATAACATATATTTTTGGACAATCATATTCATTACTATCTAAAATAATCACAATTAGTGAGAGTTTTAATTTCAAGACTATTTTCTAGAAACATTGGTCTAATAAACAACCCATGGGGTATTTGGTTATATCACTTGTTTTTTTTAATTTTATCATCTATGATAATTTAGAATTTTTGAGTATTTTTTACGGGTATTTTTACATGACATTTTAATTGGTCTTATCAAAAATAATTCTACAAAAAACGTTTATACAATAACCTTGTTTCCTCAAGAAAAATTATTTTCCCAATTTTAGTAGTTATACTAAATATAAAAATCTATTGTAGTATCTTTAGTTAGTGGTGTAACGTTTTTAGTATTAAAATAATTCAACACACTATATACATATGAGATACATATGGGAAAATGATAAAGAGATTCTGTGATTCGTAAATTGATTGGAGGAGTTTCATTTCACATGTATTTATATAAAAACAAATTGGTTGTGGTAGTTTTGTTATTGAGTATGAGAAAGATAAATAGATTTTTTGATTATATTTCACATGAATTCCACCATTCCCTTTTTCCCTTATCTTTTCCAAATCACAGATGGTTTTTTATTCATGTAAATATTTGCGGGGTATATCCAATAATGGTATTATTTTTCATTCCATATTTTATAATGAGTTTTGGTTGTTTCATATGCATGATTATTTAATTTACCTATTTGTTTGGTATTTTATAATTTATGTGGTTAACAATTGTTAGGGTATCATATTTCCTTTTATAGTTAAGATTTATTTTGGAACTATCTAAGATCATGAAAAGAATTTGATCTGATTTTAACTATAGTGTGTATATGTTTGGTAACTTCTTAGGTTGTGAACTATTTTCACTTATCATGGGATGGTTTTTGTATTATTTTCTGATATTTATGTGTGTTTTTATGCTATATAAAGGTAATGTAATAAAGAGAATAAAAAATATATGTTATAGTGAATAACCATTGATATGTTCTATCTTATCGTGTTTCAATTATGGGGGTATATTGATTTAGAATTGGAAAAATATATTAGGTATATTTTTCTTTTGGGGTCCATTGTACTCATTTATTTCATTCCTTTTCATATTCCATTATATTTAGACAATATTTTGGGTATGAAATGTTTGAGATATTGTTTTTCCATGTCATTTTATAATTATATCATTTGGTATCAATTGTTATTAATTATTGTTTGTAGAGGTATAATTTTTTTGTTTAAAAATTATATCCTCAATATTGACTATTGATTGATGTTGGGTGGTTTTCATATAAATATGTTGATTCATCTCAAATTATGTTTATACAATATTTTTGTATGTTTTTTTATAACCTCAACAATCATTTTTATGGGTTTAGGATGATTCGTTCAAAAAGAAGACATATTAATGGTACATTGGGTATATAAAAAATTATTTCCATGATTAAGGTTTCTATTTACGATTGACCAATATTTATGAATTTATAGAGGGGTGATATATAGTGGCCTGAATATGAATATTTTTGATATCATTATGTTTATAGGGGAAAACTGGTAATTTTTTAATATAAGAAATAATTTTTCTTTAACTATAGTAAATGTTATTAGATTAGTATTTTTTCATGATCATTGATAAAAATTAAATTTTTTATATTTTAATGAAAATGTCATTTAGTTTTTTGGAAGTTTGATTTTTGGTCATTTTTTTGGGCCTTGCGAGCTGTATTGGCCATCAGGAGTTTTGGTGGAAGTTCAATGAATATAATTATAAATATAGATTTGTAGAATTATTTTTCCTCACCAATTTCTCTATATTATGTGTATTCTAAAAAATTAAATTATTAAAAATAATTTCATAGTGAAGAGGTTATTCTACTGGTGTTTACGATATAATGATGTGTGATGAATGTTCTATTTAACATTGGTTTTTATATTCATTATAATAATTATAACCTCTTCAATTTGTTGTTTTAATTTCTCATAAAGGGACTATGAAATTGTTCTCTACCCATTATAAACGTTTAGATAACATTTTTTTTACTATATTATAGAGTGAATTATTTTATTCCTTGGTGTTAGTTATAATTTTTGACCTTGATATAATGTTCTTTTCCATTAAATATTCCTTAAAAAATATCATCATAACAATAATAAGTAAGGACAATTTGAGATATTATACTGGTGAGAGTGAAACATATTTGTGTTCAGTTCATATAGTAATATTTTTTGTACTTTAAGTCATTTTTTTTGTTTTTTATTTATTTTATATATTACATGCATGATTTTAGTATTATTTATCTAAATATACCTCAAGATTCATTTAATATATAAAATGTGAAAATGGATCATGTATTTTCATTTTATAAAATCAAACATGGTTCCAATTCCAATTTGGCACATGGTTATAACATAATATGAGAAACATAACAAATATTAATATTTACATAAATCGTATTACACTATTCATGAGACCTTTCCAAATACTAAATTTATGAATTTGGACAATAATTAATGTATATATTTATATGTTTTTTTTTATTTTTTAGAATTAAATTTTTTCCAAGTTGGCAGAATGTTTTTTCAAATTGACTATTTTTTATGCATTAAATTTCAATGTGTACAAGAATTTGAAAGGTAGAAATAAACAATATTAGGGAGGATCAATCTGAAAAAAGTGGATGCGGGAATAGAAAGGAACTTGTAAATATAGGATCGTATGATGATATATGGATATAAAAGTGGATGAATTTATTTTTCATCCATTCCTTTATATTAATCTCTTCTATGTGATTAATATGGATGAGTAAGACATTAGGTTTTAAGGTTTAGCATCCAACTATATTTAACCCCATTTTTAATGTTGTTTAAATGACTATGTTTTCGAATTAAATTTACATAACAAAATATTGGTAAATTCATTTCTTTTTTTACAATTTTTTTAAAATTAATATTTAACAATGTTTTTGAAACATTGAATGATGAAGAAATATACTAAAAATGAGATCAATTAAGAGGTTATGTGTTTCAGTGGGAAATAATACAATAATATTATAACCAATACCTGATTTTCATTCCTTGTTCATGATATATATATGACAATCTATAAAATTGTATATTAGAAATTATACTACAAATAATTTTGGTTTGTCTATGATCATATGTAAAAAAGGTTATCGCAAATTTAAACATTCAATTATAGAATTCGTCAAATCTTTTGAAAATATATTCATCGTCAATTTTTTTGGAAATATGAAAAGGATTTTATTATAATGAAATGGGTTTTATTCTCTTTCAAACAAATATTTATTAAAATCATAAAAAATTGAAGGAGGAATAAATTAATAGGGACCAAGAAATCTCAATAAATAATATTATTACAATATAGTATAAGAGATCTAGTTCTAGAGAAAATTTGGAGGGTTTCAACAGGACATCTATTAATGTCCAAAATGTCCCCTGCATTTTTCCCAATTTATATGTTTATTAAATCACTACATAACTATCAATCAGATTCATACAGTTACTAAGGTAGTGTGAAACAGACCATTGATCATTAGTAACACATTTCAATAATATTATTTCGATGGTAGATTTTAACTCTACCTTATCTAATTTTATGCTATCTAGTATATAAATTTAAATGAAACATATAATCAACTTTGACTGCATAGAGAGTGAATTTCCTACACAAAATAATGTGCTAAAATATAAGATAATATAAATATTCATATCATAGATTAAAGAAACTCCTCACGTGTAACAGGTAGACCCCAGAAGCCTAGATCATGTGCATTATTTTAATACATTGGTCTTATATAAGGAATCGTGTCCTGAAAGACCGATCGGTTTAGTTTCCTTGGATTCAATAGTTACATAAATAAGTTTTACATTACATTATAATATTAAAAAAAGAAACATTGTGTCTCTATATAACACACTCAAATCCCTTATCTTATCCCCACAGGGCAGTCATAATATACATCTTCACATACTGTAAAAAATAAAACGTAAGAAAGGGGTGATCTCGGATTCTTAGTGTGGATAACAATATAGTGGAAACATTAATAAATAAATATAAACTATTAAGGAAATGTGTGAGATTAAAACACAATCCTTTTAAACATAAACATCAACATAATATGGTAAAAAACAAAATAATTCCATTTTCATATTTATATAGATATTATACTAGTAGAATAATCACAGGTATATCAATAACTAATTTCTTAATGATGGAATGCATAATTCCGGAAATCATAAACACATAGTCAAGGCCTCATGCCAAGAATAAAAATAAAAATTTTGTTAAGGCCTTGTGCCATGACAATAATTTTTTTCATGAGACCTATTGATGCATCAAGGGTTTATAGTAAGCCATGCCCATCACTTACTAAGTCCAATGCATTCCTCATAAAAAAACGAAACATAACATAAGCATTTGTATTAAAACTAGAATTAAATATTTTAATACATTAACTACAAACCATGATTTTTATAAAAATAACACATCCACAGTAGAACATATCCCAAAAACATCAATATAATATGGATTATTGTATCGTAACAAATCCACTTCAAACATGCGTAAAATCTAACAAGGCATGTTGACATAGATGAAATCAATCCAAAAACTATTTGAGTGAAATATCTCTTTCTACATTGAAATAATATTAAAGTAAAGAAAACAATAATTTATAAAATATGAATATAACCTTATAAGGTAAGCTTTGAATGTTTATAAGAGTGGAAAATAGATGCACCCACCGTATCTGTTAAAAAATATTATTTCCTTAATTTCCTAAAAAGGACATAAAGTACCTTGTTTAAAAAGCGAAAGAAGGATTCCATTCATATAATTTTATAAAAATTAAAACAAGGGTAAAAATATAGTCTTGGTAATATTAAAAATGGTTTGAAATTCATTTTTTTGAAACATGGATTTGGATGATAAGGAAGGCCGTGTAGATACTTATATATAAACAATCTCTGATAATGAAGAGATTATAAGATTAACACTTACATTGTAATTTTTCTTAGTCGAGGTTACATTATCCTCTTGTATAATGGAAAAATAATTTTTATAAAATTATTCTAGAACCACATACATAAATATGATATCATATATGATCCTCTAATATTACTCTATTAATAATATCATAGTAGTATCATTGGTTTGGGTATTAAATGATTCATTTTCCTTTATATTTTTTGTGACGTAAGTCATGTTTGATAAGGATATGATGTATTTTATTCATATCAAGAATAATATTATTTTCTTAAACATTATTTTTAATAATAAAATGAAAATAATTTTTTAATGGTTACGATGGGGAATGAAATCATATCGTGTCGTGGAGATTGTCTGTTGTGTGTACGCATGAGCGAAAATATCATTCTACTAATGGTTAAATAATATACAATTAGATGGTATATTTTATATAAATAATAATTAACATATTATATTTATTATTACATCATTTATACTTATTATTATACCCATCCAAATAATGATGTGTTGAATAACAATCAACACCACGACATGTAGACGGTAATCCGTAAGAATGCATGTATCTGGACATTTTCATTCATAGGATGGATAGAATAATGAATTTGGTTGTACCACATTTATAAAAAAATCAATGTATATTTATGGTACTGGAGTTATTATTTTGGTCTGTAAACAACAAGGAAAAAGGAAATTGAAGAAGAAAAGAACTTTGAATGATGTGATTAAATAATTACCTCTTCTTCGAGTGCTTTATTTTGATTTGTACAAAATTGCTTCTTAGGATGGATTTATGATCGAATTAAGGCCTATAAGATTAATTGTGCGTTTTCTGGAGGATATTTAAGCTAGTTTGGCTGAACTAAATGTCTTTTTAGGTGTGAATATGAGAGAAGGGGAAGTACCCTTTTATAAGAGAGGTGAGGGGCACTTTAGGAAAATATTGAAATATTAATTTATTAAAAAATTATTTTCTTTTTATAATAGGTCCAAATGGAATTATTTCATATATAAGGTGGGTAAGGGTTTAAATCCTCTAAACCAATAAGTTTAATAAAGGTTAGGTTACCATATCAACCTTACCTTTTAGATTTAACTCTTGGTTAAATAGTTTAACATTTACCATGTCTTCTTGTATTTTTATATTAGATGGTTCATAAACATACTATAAAAAGCCAATATAACCTCAAGTGGTTTAATAATAACATATATAACCTTATCTATGTGCTTTGGCCTATCCTTATATTTTTATGAATATTATATCATTTAATAATATAGTATTTGTTTTAAAAACTCATTTATATCAATTTTGAAACTATTTAGTATTTGTTTTCTTTGGAAGCCATAAAATCTTTGTTACATAGAAAAAAATACATTGATTCAACCCTAACATGTCATATTCATCAATAAAATTCGTTTATGGAATCAAAACTTGAAAATTATATTTATTTTAATATTTATATTATCCTTATTTAATTCTTTAATTAATAATGAAAATACTGCATCTTTACTATTTCATAAATAAATGTATTTATTTTATATCTAAAAATTATAAATAAAATAAAATGATTAAGGAAATAATTTTATATTTTAAATGAATATTTATTGATGAAAATATCACTTATATTACCACATATAAAAATTGGTTTACTAAAAGAAATATTTTTTTTTACATCTTATTTAACATTAAATTAATTTTTATAAAGTGTCCTTTTCACTTACAAGTTGCTCCATGGTGTCCCAAAATCTACCCAAAAATACCCATGAACGTAAATTTATCACTATATAATTTTAGGAAACGTTTTATGGTAATTTATTGTTATTATTATATTATTTTTACCCTTATTAACTGTTATTCACCTTTAACCATGGTAAATAAATTATTTACTGAAGATACTATAAATAATATCTTAAAATAAAAGTTACCTATTTAAAAAATTAGGATATACTGAATAAAAATATGGAATCAATTTTTCAAATTTCAAAACTTAAAAGTTGGATAAATTAATTTTAAATTAATTCCCGTTGTCGAAACCAAAAAGCTGGTTTTTATGAAGTATAAACTATGAAAATATTGACATGTGTTTATATATAATTTAAATGTGGAATAACTTCCAATAACCTAAATTATACTAATTCATAAAAATATATTCTAATTATACTTTAAAACCACAAAAATTATAATTTAAATCTAGAAATTATTTCAATTAAAAAATTTGTTTTTAATTTTAATTTTGTATTTTTCACTATTCATCAAAATATAAAAGTTATCAGAAAGGTACAAAAATTCACCCTAAGATAATTTTGATATTCCAAAATAAAAAATGAAGTATATTTTTTCAAATTAAATTTTTATGAGTGTCTAAAATTAATTTTATTATTTTTCAAAATGGACATAAAAAGTAGTTCTTTTAAGAAAATATTTTTTCTAAATATTTAATTATTTAAAAAACATATAAATATCATTATAAATATGTTTTCATTATGTGAAAACAATATAAATAACATTTAAATTTTACTTCTTACTATTTATATTAAAATACTTAGTAGATAAATAAATATATCATTTAAATAATTATAATATTAATGTGTTGTTTCACAGAAACTCAATATTGTGTATAACGCAAGCCATGTCAGTGTTGCATGCAATATAAATTATTAAATTATATTAAAAAGAAAACGTACTATAAAATAATGGGATTTTACATTCTCCTTTTCTTTAATAAATTTCATCCTTGTAATTTGAAATTGTTCATTGAAAAAAAATGTTTAAAAATAGAAAATACCTCAGTGGAAAACAGACATCGGAAATACAGTGAATAAAATTTAGTCTTCATAAGAGGGGAATGGAAATGAAAAATCCCACAATAAATAATGATTTGGAATAGGAGAACATTGGTGGAAATTAGTGACACTTAATTGGAGGAAAAAAGTAAATATTTATAAGGATTCATCTGGGTCATCAATCAGAAATAGGTGAACAATAAATGTAAAATTGAATGCCTTAAACACATAAATCTATGATGATTTAAAATATCACTGGTTCAAAAAACATAAGGTATTAATCATAATATTTTGTGTATTAAGATCCTTTCCCTAATGTTTAAGAATTAATTTCTTCATATAATAAGAAAAAAAGAATACTTGACTAGTAGAGTTCAATCCTTTAACTAATTTTTACAACAAACTCATCTTTCACATCAAAAGATAATAGAACTAAAAAATAATCTATTTATCCTAATAAAATAGGGTTCCAAAAAAATAAATTTATGTTTTATCATTCATAAAATTTGAAAAAAACTACATTATACAATCCAGAAAATCACGCTTACTAGTGGTAGTTAATGCACTCTTTTCACCCTTTGGTTGCGGGTTCATGTTTCACAGCCTTTTTGGACGCAACGGGTGGTCGCCCGGCCTCCTAGTTGTACTTTTTATAAAAATCCAAAAATAATCATATGAAATGTTTTAACCTTAAAAAACAGTATCCAATGTCCAACATAATTCATTCCATCCTTTAGACTTATCAAAAATAATTCTGTCTAAACTCACAGTCCAAAATTTATAAGGAAGGTAACATATTGAAGATATCTTTTTCCATGTAATAACATTTTAATACAATCATAAAGTATTCTCTTACAACATGTTATCACTATTAATTACTATAAAACCTTATTTATTAAATTCATGCTCCCTTATTACTTATAGAATACTGGATATAGTCCATATATCCAAAAATGTTGTAAACTCTATCAATGATGGAATAAACAAAAAATTAATTAGTTTAATGTTAGTCAAGAATATCCAATATAAGTTTTCCAAATCAATAATATCTTATTCAAAATCATTATATTAGTTTCAGAAACATATTATCATTTATATTTCCTCCAACCATATATTTTCCAAAATCTTTAAGTTGAAACTATGTCACTTTACTTAGAACCATAAAATCTCAAATCCTTAATGAAAATGTTCTATAGTAAAATCATTATATACTTTATAATTCTTATAACATGTACATCATTAGTACAATACTAAAATGACATTATTCTTTAAAAAAATTAAGAACACTAATAATTCATCTTCATCTATGGTAGTATCATAACATAATTAAAATTCAATAGTATCATTGGGGGTATACTCTGATGATTGTGAAATAGATTCCTGTAGTGTCCCAAATCCTTGCAGATGAATATTTTTACATTAGAAACCTTTTTCTTAAAATTTCTATCATGAATTTGGGGTCCTTTTTCTCCACACCTATAACAAACTCTCATTCCATTCAATCGCTTCCCAGTGTGATTCTTTCCACAGTTATCGCGTTTTTGAAAATCCTTTTTCCCATATTCCCTTTATATATCTTTCTCTCTACCATCATCAACTTATATGGCTTCCCTTCAAAGACATATGACTGAAAGAATTATTTACTTTTCTAATTAACACATTATACTATTTCTTGATATGATGTGAATATTTGGGAGAATATATCGATTCCAAATATAGTCTTAAGACCATGAATGCTGTGATCCTTCTTACTCATTGGATCATGCATATTACTAGAGTTCTCATACCTTCTACTAAGATCCATTTCAAAATGATGAAATACACTAGGTTAGATCAAATAATAATGATTAATCAAAACACTAGAAAAATTATCAACATTCATTGAATGTTTTCACACATCTAGTCTCATAATCATTAAAATGGTTTCTTTGTTGACATATTTACTCGTAAATCCTTCATAATGGTTTGTAAAGAAAATATGAATTATCCTAAGCATATACCATGGGATTGTAAAACCAGGTGCATAGTAAGGCTTATTGTCATGTACCAGGATACTATGTTTCACGCATGAAACTCCATGTTAGAGTTTTCACTCCATGGTACATCTTTTCCCGAACCACGCCCACATGTAGTATCCAGACAAGGATGTTTTGATTGTAAAACTCACAAAATCTCTACATCACCAAAATTATGGAATGTTATTATATTCTAATCCTCAAATTCTATCTTACAGTAATTTTTTATAATAATATTTTTATAAATATTGTTTCTAAGTATTTATCTAAACTATCGTTGATACCAATATTAATGCCGTGACCCCAAAAGCCCGGAGCGGGTGCATTATTTTAATAAATTTTCATGATATAAGGAATCATGTCCCAAAATATGGATCAGTTTAGTAACCTTGGAAGTATTAGATACGTATATAATTTTTACATTACATTATGAAATGAAAAAAAAAAGAAACATTGTGTCTCCATATAAAACACTCATATCCCTTAGCCTATCCCTATAGTTCATTCATAATATAAATCTTCACATCCTGGGAAAAATAAGACATAAGAAATGGGTGAGCTCAGATGCTCAGTAAGGATAAAAATATAGTGGAAACTTTCATAAATAAGAAAAAACATTTAAGGCACTGTATAAGATTAAAACACAAGCCTTTTCAACATAAACTTTAGCATAATATGGAAAATAAAAATTCAAATAATTCCATTTAAATTTTCACATGGATATTCTACTAGTCGAACAATCACATGTAATATCAATATCTAATTTTATAATAATGGAATGCATAATGATGTACATCATAAACACATAGTCAAGGACTCGTGTCATGAAAAAAATTTTTTTGTCAAGGCCTAGTTCCAAGATACTAATTTGTCTCATGGGACCTACTGATGCTTCGAGGGGATATAGCAGGCCCCACATGTCACTTATTATGTCTAAGGTATTCTTCATATTAAAATGTTGAAACATAACATAAACATTCATATTAAAACTAGCATACATAATGTTAATACATTAACCATATACCATTAATTGTATAAAAATATCACACCCACAATCAAACATATCAAAAAAACATCAATATAATATGGAATATTTTATAATAATAAATCAACTTCAAACAAGCGTAAAATCCAAAAAAGGATGTTGACATAGATAAAATCAATCCAAAAACTATTTGAGTGAAATATATCTTTCTACAATGAAATCATATAAAAGTAAAGATATTTTTTTAAAAAATATTAATATAAGCATTTAAGGGAAGCTTCAATAGATTATAACAGTGTAAAATAGCTGCACCTACCATATAAGTTAAAAATAAATTCTTTCCTTAATTTATCAAAAATGTCACAAAGTACCTTTTTTGGAAAAATATGGAAAGATTAAATTAAAATCATTTTATAAAAATTAAAAAAATGGTATAAATGACATTAACCCATAATCTATGAAATAGAAAAAAAATTGAAATACATTTTTATGAAACATGGATGTGGATGATAAAGAAGGCTCAGTAGATACTGACGTATAAACAACCTCAGATAATGAAGAGATTGTAAGATTAACCCTTACCTTGTACTTTTCCTTAGTTGAGGGTTTTTTAACCTCTTGTATGATGGTTAAATAATTTTCATTAAATTATACAATAACCACATACATCAATATGATATAATATATGATCCTATAAAATTAATTTTTTAATAGTATCTCAGTAGTTTCATTGTTTCGGGTGTTAACTGATTCGTTTTCCTTTTTATGTTTTCTTACATAAGCCATGTTTGTTATAGATATAATTTATTTTATTCATATCCATAATATATTAATTGATGAAAAATTATTTTTAATCATCAAATGAAAATTATTCTTTAATGGTTACGATGGGGAAGGAAATCTTATCGCATCGTGGAGACGGTAAGCCATACGTACGCACATGCGAAAATATCATTCAATTGATGGTGAAATCATATGTAGTTGGATGTTATATTATATATACTAAATCATTAAAATGTTATATTTATTATTTAAATCAATTATACTCATTATTATACTCATCCAAATAATGAAGTGTTGATTAACAAACTTCCCCATGACGTGGATACGTTAATTTATACGTACATATGTATGGTGACTTTCTCATTCATAGGATGGATATAAAAATGAATATTTTTGTACCATATTTATAATAACATCCCATTATGTAGAAGGTAATGGAGTTATTATTTTGGTATGGAAATAACAATGATATAGTATGTGGAAGAAGAAAAGAACTTTGAAAGAGGTGATGAAATAATTACCTCTTCTTCAGGTGCATCTTTTTTATTTTAACAACACGGATCCCTTGGATGGATTTATGCTCAATGTAAAGCCTTGAGGATGATTTTAACATAGTTTAGAGGAGAATTGAGCAAGGTTTGGCTAAGCCAAATGGATTTTAAGGTGAGAATTTGAGAGAAGTTGAAGTACCCTTTTATAAGAGAGGTGAAGGGCACTTTAGGATAATCATGAAATATTAATTATTATAAAATCATTTTCGGTTTCTAATAGATCCAAATGGATTTATTTAGAATATATGGTGGGGATGGGTCTATATCATCTAAACATAAAGGTATTAGAAATGTTTATGTCACCATAGTAACCTTATATTTTAGATTTAACTCTTGGTTAAATAGTTTAACATTTACCATGTCTTCTAGTATTTTTATATTACGTGGTTAATATACATACTGTAAAAAGACCAGAGTACCTCATGTGGTTCATTAATGAAAAATATAACCTTATCTATGTCCTTTGGATGAACGTTTGATTTTTTGGAATATTATATCGTATAATAATATAGTATTTTTTTAAACTCATTTATGTTAATTTTGACACCATTTATTATTTGGTTTTTATGAAAGTCATAACATATTTTTCACTTTGAAAAATATACATTGAATCAACCCTATCCTGTCATATTCACCTATAAAATTATTTTATGGCATCAAAACATTCAAATTATATTTATTTAAATATTTATAATATCCTTTTTTGATTCTTTCATTAATAATGAAAATACTACATCATTATTGTGTCATAAATAAATATATGAATTTTATTTATAAATATTATAAATAAAATAAATTAATGTAGGAAATTGTTTTCACTTTTTAATGATTATTTATAGTTGAAAATATCACTTATATAACCCCACAATCAATTTTTTTACTAAAAGTTATATTTTTAGTTACATTTTTCATAACTCTAAATTAATTTTTATAAATAGTCATTTTCACTTACAAGTGCCTCCATGGGGTCCCAAAATTAACCCAAAGATTCCCATGGTTGAACAGGAATTAGTAAAAAGGGTAAGGAAACGTGTTAGGGAAATTTAATTTTATTATAATATTATATTTTTACCCTTATTTACTGAATTTACCCTTTAACCATGTTATATATAATATTTAGTGAAGTTACTATTCATAATGTATAAAAATTAAATTTACCTATTTACAAAATTTGGATATCCTAAATAAAAATATGAAATCCATTTTTCCAAATTCAAAACATAGAATTTTCAGTTTTTAATTTAAAATTAATTCCTCTTGCCAAAACCAAAAAGCAGGGTTTTAATAAGTAAAAACCGTCCAAATATTGACCTGTGTTTATGTACAATTTAAATGTGAAATTACATTTAATGGCTTAAATTATATAAAATAATGAAAATATAATCTATTTATTATCTAAAACCACTCAAAATTTTAATTTAAGACTATAAATTATTTCAATTACAAAAAGTTGTTTTTAATTAATATTTAATATTTTTCACTATTCATAAAAAATATGAATGTTATCAGAAAGGTACCAAAAAATCACCCTAAGATAATTTTTATATTAAAAAATAAAAATTTAAGTATATTTTACCAAATTATTTTTTTTGAGTGTCTAATATTAATTTTATTATTGTTCACAAAAGGACATAAAAAGTAGTTCTTTTATGAAAATAGTTTTTCAAAATATATAACTATTTTAACAGAACATATAAATTAATTTATAAATATGTTTTCTTTCTATTAAAACATTATAAATAACCTTTAAAATTTATTTATGACTATTAATTTTATAATATTTAATTAATAAATAAATATATCGTATAAATCATTATAATACAAATGTGTTGTTTTGCAGAAACTCGATATTTTGTATAACACAAGCCAACTCTGTGTCGCATGAAATATGAGCTATTTGATTAATTTATAGAGATAATGTACTATGAAATCTTGGGGTGTTATATCAAATGTAACCATCAATCCATGATAATCAAATTTTGAGTTTAAGACAAATATCATGCATGGCCAAAGCTTCTAATTGGCCTTGATGAATACTTTTTTTAGATGCATTGGGAGATTTTAAGAATAGGAGGCTTGATACGTAAGTGTAAGGGAGATAATCTGGGAACATAATGTTCATATCCAAATCTATTAATGTATTTTGATTTTTATTTTCCCATTATCCTCTAGGGAGCTCTGTGGTGTAACCATGTTAATTGATTCCCCGATTATTTGGTAACCATATATCATAACCTTATTTTTTACGCACTGTATGTTGGAAATAACATCCAAATTTTCAAAACATGATTGGATACGAATCTCTATGTCACCATGAAATCCATGATTCCCCCTAAAACATCTATGATAATTCCTAATGAAAATAACCGGTTCACATTCAATAAAGAGATGATCAACAATCTCATTCATTGTATCACTAATTCTTAAACATTTGAAAACATAATAAATAAATAAATGTTAAATTAATTAATCCAAGGGGATAGTTCAATGTTTGTTTTTCTAAATGAGGAATATATGTTTGGATTTAATGTACCAAACCAAGATAATCTCATCCTCAAGGGACATATTTTGAGGAATATGGGTAATCCTAATAAAGGTAGTATTTCTTAATCATCCTATTTTAGAAGCAGTTGAATCTATGTTGTCTATATAATTCACCGGGGTGATAGAGCCATACAGAAATTTATATTATCTATTAATCGCAACATTAAATAAACATTATCAATTCATGCCTTCTTAATATTACATGTAATGAAGTCGAATCCAGGAGAGAATATCAACCAAATTACATAGTTATTAACCTAGAAATAGACCTCCCAATTTCTAATTTACCATCATCAAGGGGATATTGAAAATTATTACTCCCTAATTTTATATTCCATAATGAATTCATCTACTTTCTCCCAACTCACACACATTTGGTGTCCTTCTGAATTTTTTTTAATAGAACTCAACTATAGAGATTTTCCCACTATAGTGTCCCATGCTAAATTATCTAGAAAATGTTACTTGAATTTATATGGTATATTAATATTGATCCATCCTTTTTCAGGTTGTTACTGTACCCTTTTTATCTATTCAATATATAATTCATTACATCGTTATTTGTTTATTATAAAATCTATACACTATTATATAACTTTTGTTAAAACATATTATTTATACATATTTTTGTTCGGTGGGCTATCTATTATGGTGACAGAATGTACCACCTACTATTAAAAATTTAATAATAAATTATCATATTACAAAATTTTAAACACAAGTTTCCTTGATGGGATAAAAAATATTTTTCTGAATCTTTTCATAGGAACAATGTAGCTTGTACTTGAATATAAATTTATTCCTATTTTATTAACTGCTGAAAATTTTATTATTTCATTATTTATTTTTTAATCATTTTTATTCTATAATATTTATTTTAGTTTTTAATATAATTTCAAAACTGTGTTACATGTTATTTCAATAAGATTAACCTTCTAATGTGGTGAAGAATAAAATCATACATAATTTATCATAATATTGAAATAATAATTACTAAAATTAAAAGAGGGATAATACAATATAGTAAAGGAAAAAGTGTAACTCATTTTTACAAGTAAATTTCAAGACAATAATGAATAGTAGATCCTATAACAATAGTAATAGACTATGAAATGTCATCATTAAAAAAATACATGTGTTGTGAGATAAACAATTATATTCCACAATATTGTGTTCAGTCCGACTACTATTTAGATGATCTAGAATGTTTTATATTTATAGTTTTTCGAATAGAAGATACAAATTCTCATATTTCACATGTCATTTGAAATATATAATAGTTTTAAAATAAATAATTTTTTATTATATGTATGTAAATTATATTTTCAATATTTTTAAAATTCTTCAGGAAAAAGTTCATATAGAAATAATAACAAAATAATCAATTACATCATGGAATAATTTAAAAAAATATAATCTTGTGGGATATTTCCTTTCATAGAAGAAGTTGAGTCTATCAAATGAAATTAATAACATAAGGAAAAATGATAGTGAATCATTATGTGTATAAGAGGGGATCATCCAATATATGATAAGAATATTTCCAAAACATGACTTTTTTGGTTTACAATGATTAATATATTTTATAAATACATGAATAAGTAAAAATTTATGATTGTGTGTTCATTATCAAGATTATGTGTTACAATTAAACAACAAAAAATGACCATCTTTATTCATAATAAAAAGGATCATACCAGTATTCCGTGGAATTTGTATAAAATATATGGAATGTGAGAAGTGGTTAATTTAAATCAAATAACCTTGTTAGTTGTTAATAGAGAGAAAATTAAAAAACAAATAAATTAATTAAAGGCATCAACATAATCATGAATATAGGATGTTATATAAATTTTTGGCCTTGTATTTTTATTACTTCATAAAACATGTTTCATTTTATGGAGTCATTAACCACTGCTGAAAGAGTTAGGGTTAAAAATTATATGGCATATGGAATTTGAGAAAAATAAAACATCCATTATAAAAACAAATTTAACCTACATGGAAGTGAAAAAATATATTGAATAGGAAAACATTCATATAATGAAAGACCATAATATCCTATATGTTTTAAAAATTAATTTCATATCAATATAATCAAAATTATCAATCCCAATAAAAATATAAAAAAAACAAATACAGGAATCAAAGTCTCTAAATTAATGTTTTATTAAATTAGTAACAAATAAAATAAATTTTTAATGTAAGTAATTTTCAACTTTCCATAACAATAATTAATGCATTGAGTTAAAAAGGTGAAAATTATATAAATGTATATAATTAGAATTCAATTATTTTAGAGAGATCAAGTAATATTATCAGGAATCAATTAATGAAATCCCTAATAATATATTAAAACAATGATGCATATAATGAAATAAAACTTCATGAAAAGGAATTTTATTGGGATACATAATGAAAATGAGGACATTATTGATGATTATTTTTAAGAGGAAACTCATGGTGATGATTTGGGTGAAATTTTTGTACAAGAGAATAAAGAGTATAAAATAAAAAATTAGAATAATGAATAATTTAATCTCTACATTCCTCCACATTCATTTTCTATATCGACTGAAATAATAAATATAATATGTTAAAATTTTAAAATTTTCAGTCGTATTTATATATTTGAGGATAAATATTCAGTTCTAGAGGCATTGGAAAAAAAACCTATATATTATTATATTAAAAGGGAATTATTTCATATAAAAAGATTGATTATTAAATTGGGGTAATTTTTTTGATTTAGGAATGATCAATATTATTCTACAGGAACCTACCCAAATATTAGAGAGATTTGGGTATATTTATAATTCAATTAAAAATTTAGGAGTATAAATTTGGACAAAAGTAAATGATTTTTTAAGAAAATTATTAACATTTTATATAATTACTTTTTGTTTTTTTAAATTAAACTAATGAAAATTGTTTTAAACCATTTATTGACATATTTATGTACTCCAATAGAATTTTAAAGTTTATTTCTATTAATGTTGATAAATATTTTTATTTATTACACTATGTTATATAGTGCTCCAAATAATATTTTTGATGTTTATATTTTTTATATAAAACCCTTTTTTGTAAAAAAAAATAAATTAAAAAAATATTAATTATGGAATTATTATTATTTAAGATATTAAGGAAAAATTAATATTTTTTATTCATGATTTAATGAAAAATATGATATAATTTTTTATATTGTTACTATAGAAATGTCGATGAACATGATATAACTGTATATAATGTATCCATGATTGAATAAGATCGTGAAAGGGAAACAGAAAAAATATTCAATGATAAGTTTCAGTATAATAATTTAAATAAGGATTATGTTACCGAAAACACAATCATATATATAAAGATTTAATATTAAAAGGACATTAGTTTTAAAATAATAATTAAAATATTTTTTCAATAAATGTGTTAAATATATTGTCCAGATGATAAAAAAGAATATAAATAAGTTGAGGAGGGGTATGATTCAGATAATGATCATTAGTTTTTAAATACTATTTTGAGATTATGACTCTGTGAGGAATAATAAAAACCAAAAATAATAATTTTAATATGCATTTTCATAAGCTACTAAGAAATAGAAAAACATTACATATAGTTAATAAATTTAAGAAAAATTTAATCTAAAAGTGTATATTGATGAATATGTATCAATTGATGATTCTTCCTAAGAAAATAAAATTAAGGGAAGTATATATTTTGGATGAGTTTAAATGAAAATTCCTGAAACGTACGAATGTAATGGAAGTTGAATAACACAGTACAAATAATGAATGAACTAGGATAAATATTCAAATATGATATGGTTAATTTGAATAAAATAAATAACCTCTTAGTTGTATTCAACTATAACACCATAAGATTTTATGAAATATTTCTCCATAAATAAATTGTCTCTTTGATTGTTTGCCTGAAATTAAACACCAAGTTAACCAAACTATTATATACCATTATTATATATGATAATTATTACCTATGTGTTAGATCGGTGGTTATAAACCAGAAAAAAGTAAATTATTAAAAAACAATATTTATAAATTTATAAAATGACGTAATTGGTTACCTATTGATAAAAAATGCAGATAAAATCATTAAATTGTAGAAAAGATATTTTATTCAAAACAATGGTTTTATAAACGTAATGTGTTTTTATCCTTTTAAAATAAGATAATATATTTTTTTGAATATTGAAAGTAAAATTTCTGATTATATATTCTATTAAATATTTCATCATTCATTTAATGATTTTTACTCATAAATAAAAAATAATAATTTCATTTTTGGTTTCGGAATTCTTTTTTTGTAAATGGGGTTTTATTTTGTTTTTCACCCTTATTTAAAATTGCATTATACATCCTAAAGAATATGAATATTTTAAAATGGATTTCATATTTCTAATCATCATAACAAATATTTTTAAATAATAAGAACCTAGTTTTTTCTATACAGAATTGTTTCTATGGTGGAAATCATTATACCAAAGTAATTTTTAAAAGTATTAAAAGAGGGGTTAACATAAGATATAATGTTTAATGTATAATAAATAATTTTCAATAATTTTATTGGTCGACATAATTTTCAACATATATTTCATATATTATAGTAATTTATATTTTAGAGCTACTTAACATGGGTAAGGCATATATTATATAAAAAAGGATCATGTATTTATAAGATTTCCACCTAATACACCAATATAATGTGAACCTCCAATACATTCATCTCTATACCAATTTATTAGATTATATTAACCAATATATTTCTAAATACTATTAGAAATTATTTATCTATTTCTTTGATGTTATTTTCTTCTGAAAAGGCCCATCAAAGAACACTGAATGTCATTTTTGAATGATCGTACCTGAAGAAGAGGTATATATTTTTACCAATTGTTTTCATGTAACATACTTACTATAACACTTAAACAGGGTCAATAACCATATTAAAATGATGAAATATGTATCATAGACTATAATTATTTGTTTTTATTTTGATGTTTTATCCAATTTCTATATTTATTTCCTCCAATTGGAATATTATAAATTGCTTGTGCGTACATGTGGACCACCACTACCATGAAGTGATGTGATTACTTTTATATTTTTTTACATGGATAGTAATAAATAGAGATTTAATAAATATATATGATATTAATTATATAATTCTGAAACTATTAAGTGTATTATTATACACCATATGTTTTTTATTCCATCAAAAATTGGAAACATCACCTTTGTTTATGTGTATAATAAAACCACAATAATGAGATGTAATTAATTTTTCATTATTTATATATTTGAATGGATATAAATGAGTATATAATTAATAAATATAACACATATATATTTATTTCTATTTTTAGAATATGAAAACCAAACCAATGTTTCGGGACTAGAATCATAGAACCAAAACATACACGGAAAATGAACATATTTTCAACAATATTTTCCTTTTCCCAATGATTTATCAATAATAGGTTATTTGGAAAGTATAATGGAATTAAAATTACCCTATTATTCATTAATATTTCTCAATAATATATTTATAATAGATATATAATTTATATAGATAATGTTTTTATATGTACAATGTTAGAATGGAATTGAATTATGGTTTTTTGTTAAAATATAAATCCATTTAATGTTTGACTATTATAGGTTGTCATTGGGAGAAAATAAAGTATCTTGTCCTTTAAATAAAATAAATTATCTAATAGTTGGTTTATTCTAGTAAATTTCATATAACAGTTCCATTTAACTTTAATTGGTACTCGAAATGACTAAGACATTATTTTGAATGAAAACTAAAATTTTTTTAGTGGATGAATTTTTTCATCCATGAAAATGTTCATTAATATTTTTTCATAAATGTAAATTTTTATTATCAAAAGGTTGTTTAAGGTAATTTTCCACCATATTTTTATTTATATTCAATGGTTTAAAATAGATTTGTATAATTTTTCATATAATTTTTATTTAGTACCGTTTATAAAAAAAATAAATGATCCGTTATTTAATCGTTCACCACAAGAATCTGTTTTTCCTATATCATAAATATAATTAAATTTTATATTTATAATACAAGATTAACTATTTATTTTCATAGAAAAGTTTTTCAACATTTTTGGATTTATTTATTTTTATATATAAAAAATAAAATGTAATTTTAAATGTCCTCAATGAAATGTTCAAATTCTCTTTTAGATATATTTTACATATATATCAATATAATTTAAGTATTTTTTTTGTTTCAATGGGGATATTTTATTATAATTCCATCCTATTTATTTCTATAGATTTCTTTTGATGATGTTGATTCAAGAATTATTCCATGAAACACGATTTCCCAAGTGTTAATTTATATTTGGTTAAATCTTTATAAAGATTGTTTCTTTCCATGAGTCTTGCTAAGGTTAAATATTGTAATTTTTTAGAACCACTTAATTTCTATAAATTATATTATGGAAATTTTTTAATATCTAATGAACTTTCGGCACACATATGTATGGTTTTCATTACATGTTAAGAAATATTATAACCAACTAATTAATTGTGCATTGATTAACAGCTCATGAGATAATATGGAGAGTAATTATTAGTAAACAATATTTAGAATGTTAAATTGTACATTTTGATAGTATTGGGAGTGAACCTTGATTAATTAAATGATTTAAAGATAAGTGAACCATGCCCACTATGATAGTCTTCGAATTTATCATTAACTATGGAAGTAATTTTCGATTAATATGTTTATGAAAAAAATATGAATTATTATTATTATATGTTATCATGGATAATGATAAATTATAGATGATTCCATGCACTTATAGATTATTATTTTAGTCTTGAAATATAAATTTTCAATGTCACATTCAAAAATAATTCTGAGTGATTTGGTATGAATTCAGTATGTTTTGAATATGTCATTAAAAATTTATACATATTATATTATCATTTTTCAAGATTAATTAAAATATTTTATATTTACTTTTATTATGCATGTTTTCACACCATTTCATATTTTCTTTTTCTCTATGTTATAAATAAAGATTTTATGTAGGGTATATCAAAGATATTGACTATGTGAGAAGAACCATGTGAGAGATATTGATGATTATTCACGAAATATATTGTTTATGAATATATCCCAAAATAAACTAAAAAATTATGATTATGGGTTGTAAATTTCTAGGATATGTATAGAATGTTCATTTAAAATGATGTTATATTAATTTATTAAATGATTGATCCACCATAGTTATTATTAATGTATTGTTTTTTTATTTTTTTGTATAGGAATTTTATAAAATATTAATGTTTTGGAATGTAAATGATTGTTTAGTTTCTAAGAAATGTAATCACTATCTAGATATTATAGTGAGGATGTATCTATGGAACATTATAACCTAGGGGTTAACACCAAAAAATGGATAGTTTAGTATCAACTAGATCTTTATATAGTGTAAAATGAGTGATCCTAATATAATGAAATGATCTAGACACTCTTGGGGATATGATTTGGTTAAATCACATTCTCAATATAATTAATTATAATAAAAGAGTGGATAATAAATTTTTCAATCAATGATGAACCATATTTATATGACGTAAAAATAATGTCTCGTGGGTTGATAGAAGGGGATCAAATTTTGGATAACATATGAATGATTTTCATAATCATATGATGATTTAGTCTGATTATATATTTTGGACATATTTATATATATATTATTTAAAACAATGTATTGAATTAGCTGGAATGATGTGAAAAATTAAATTCATGACCAATGAAATAAAAATATTCACGAGAAACCAAATAAAATAGGACATTGAATAAAAATCTTTATAGAATTCCAAATTAGTTATAAAAATTTATGATTAAAAAACTGAAAAAATGGTAAATAATGATTGCACTAAATAATTAAAAATGGAGTTTTATAAATTTTAATGTGATATAGAAAATGAATGGAAGATGATTTTGCTTCATACATGTCAAGAATGTGGAAAGAATCACCAGTGGAAATGCGTTAATCGAAAAATAATATATTTTATATATGGAAAATAAGGGAATAATGTCACAAACCATCATAAATAACTAGTAATATTACACCCAAAGTGGTTATGACATATCCAATAGTGAGTTCTTGATCTACATGGCTTCGATAGTTGCATCTTGAATCTTACAAAATTCATGTCGGGGGAGTTTTATGACAAAATATTGGACTATAAAAGATAAATGTCAGTATGCCCACTCAAATTTAGGAGAGAGTAACATAATAAAATAGGAAATGAAAAATCCAAAATTGTACATCATTAAAAATGCAATATCTATCAACATAAAATCTAACACATCCCATGTAATAGTTGGATCACATCACCACTGGTCAACTACATCACTTAGGGTCCCAAGGTTCATTAACATCTACCACCTCTAGATTGTTGTTTCCATTTTTAAGGACATAGAGAATAAAAATATTAAAATTCCTAAATGAAGAGGTAGGGTGTGATATAAACAACCCAACTATGCTTCACCATTGTTTTCTAAAAGAATTACTATTGAATTAAACCAATTTTGATATAAATTTTAAAATCATAGATAACAGAATGGTACTAAAAAAATTTCAACAAAACTTTCCTTCATCTCAAAAAATAATGCAGATAAACAAAATATTAATAAATTAAATTTTTATGTAAATAAAGTCATATACAACAATTAGACTTCATAAAATAGTTGTAAAATCTATGGATTTGGTATTAAAATGAATAATCGTGCTGACAATCAACACAGTACATTAGATTCTAGGAATAGAGTCCTAAAACTTTACAATAATTATCATGGATCATGATATGTGTTCACACACCCTAGGGCTCAAACAATCAGGATAATCAATAAAAACACCATTTTGGAACCCATTATGTTAAACCATGTTGAAAATTGTTTACGTAGTGGAATCATCATCAATCCATTTCTTGGATGTCATTTTCCTTAAATTATTGTACTAATCAACCACTAATAACCTGGTCTCACATGTTCATTAATGAATAACAAAAATAATGGGAAATATAATAATTTTAACTTATCTCATCATTTAGAATTCAATTTTTAAAAATCATTTTTCAACATAATGTTTTATTTCATAAACAAATCATAAGTTTTAATCATACTTATTCCCTTAAAATCATCATTAAATTTGATGAATTTTTTTCAATACTTATCTATCAATCATTTCATAAAATCACTTTTCAATGCATGTGGTCATTTTTATAAAAATATACCAAAATTTTACAATTTCATTGAAATTGGTAATTTTTGAAATTTCCATTTCCGTTTCAAACAACACGCCAAATGAGCCACATTTTTTTAACAAATCAATGTAAAAATAATTTAATATATATCATGAAATTTGGTTTCAAATGTATGGTTGTTACTTATCATAACAGCTAACATTTATCATGAGAAGAAATCAACATAAAAAATGAAATGATATCCCCCAATGTAGGACAATGAAATAGAATATTATGAAATAAAAACTAATATTCTGCTATATCAAAATATATATTATATATATAACATTATGATTTTTCAATATCTTAGAAGAAGTGAATATAAGATCAAGAGAAACTAATTGATTGGAGATCTACTGAATGGAAATGGATCAGATCATTCATCAGCACTTTGATTTGAAAATGTAGAGGTTTGGAGAGCTAATGAATGATTTAGAGATCCTAAAAAGGAAAATAAATGATCTATTGTTAAATATATGGAGTTAGGTAACATAAACCGGGGTCTCAATATTTTTAGTTAAATTTTCTAAATTTAAAAAACCTATATGGATGGTTTTTTATATGGGATCACTGTTATTTGTAACTATACACCATAGTAGTGCACCCACGATAGACACTATAATGAGGGGAACCGTTTTTTTTAAATGGTTATTTTATCAATGAAAATACCATGAAAACCCTCACTATCCTAGGGTGAAAGGTTTGGAGGGGTGGAATGATGGTTTTTATAATCTATCACCTAACCATGAACTACTATCAAGAACATATCAATAGGGAACATTTTTTATTGTTCCAAACCAAATGGGTTATCCTAACTATGAACAAATAGTGTACAAACCCAGGGGATTCCAAAAAATTTAATACTTAAAATAAAACAATCCATGTCAAGCCCAAAAAATGTAAAATAGAAACATGGGTCAATATGTACATGAAAAAATGTATTGGGATGTCTCAACATTCTCACTATAACCACTATATATCCCCATTAATCCAATCATGATGATTTTGTATCAAATAGATATGGACATTGTTCTATCATCAATTTCAAGAATTCATATGTTTCATGTGAATTTGAATAATGCTTCCATATAAAGAAAGTAAAAGGTATTTTCTTTCAACAAAGATCCATTTTCATAATATCCTTAATCCAAACTCGATTATAAGTTACTAATTTATCAGGTTTCGATTCTTGGTCTTCCCAAAGGGGGACATGAGAAGGTTTATAAAGAAAATTCATTAGAATTTATACATTTAATACATGGTGGACCAACAACAGATTTTTTGGATTTGGTAAATGTTAATCCACTTTCTCACTTTCTCAACATTCTCAGAAGGACCCAAATCCTTAGTGGAAGATTCCCGAAATTTCTTAAATGATGATAACCAAACACACCATTGGTAACCAATAGAGTACTCCAAAATTCATCAACAATTTTCCTAAGATTATTTATAAATTTTATGTGCTACTATTATTCTATGATGAATCAAATTAATCTACATCATTATCTCATAGATGAAACTTCTTCCAACCAAGTAAGATTTACTAATCTCTGACAAAAAAAATAGGGATTTGCAATGTGGGAAATTTGAGGCTTCAAAAGTATCTATTTGGATAATACACTAGTAAATATTAATTAAATAAAAATCAACTTGACCCAAATAGATATCCTAAGATGCACAAAATTCAAGAATTCAATCACATTGAATATCATCATGAAAATATTCATTTTTTTTCTATCATTTAATATATTTTGGAATGCTATTTGTTTCTCAAATGTACCTACGATCCCATTTTTTCATAGTCCCTTCCCAAAACATTAATTCAAATGGGGATACCCATTAGAGAATAGAGATGATGAAATTATTGGAAAAACATTATTTCATATATATATTTCGGAAACCCCGTGTCATTATTTGTATATCAAATGGGTATAAAATGTGAAACATTGGTCAGGTTATTGATCACAACATATGTCATAATATTCCCTTAGGTGTAAATGAAAACTTGACCACGAAGCCCTTATAAAAACCATCCTAGTTTTTTTTAAACCCTAGATGCGGTTGAAGGAAACCATAATTACCATGTTATATGATATTAACTATTTGAATATATAAAAATATGACCCAATTTTATAGATGTATCATCTCATACCTGGACACTAGAATAATTTCCAAATATCATAGAATATATTTTTTGTATTTGGGAGAATATCCCAATAGAAATTATAGAAATCCACCATCAAATAATTTCTTACAAAAAAGGTACAATGTTCAGGTTTTGGAAACATAGGATTCCTTTTGTAGATTATATCCACTCACCAATGATAACCCAAATATAAAGCCAATATTACATTCACAAAATACAATATTATGATTATACTCTATAAGAATAATCTGAAGAATATAAAATTTCAAATAATCACTTTATAAAATAGTCTTACTATTATCCTCTTGGACTCCTAAATGTAATTGGGAATATAGAGACATTATATTCCAATCATCTGATTAATATTTTATGGAATGGGATACATGTTTCTAGTTCAGTGTATTAGTAATGGAATTCCACATGCCATGGGAGTTGGAAATGTATAAATCTAAAAATTACATGTACTCCAAGCAATTCCTATATATGAGATTTAAATATTTCTGAAAGAAGATAAAAAATATTATTATATTGTCATAATAAATGGTAAATGTTTATCAAAAAAATTTATTCCACCAACTCTCAAGAGAACACATCACAATTATCAGTTCATGTTTATGGGTCAGATAATTTTTATCATTTTACCTAAACTACTTAGAACCATAGAATTTAATATGATCACCCTAAATAATGATGCATCCCATACCCAAATTTTATGCTTTAGAAAAGGCCACATAATCCATCCCAGCCATGGAATGAGTCAACAATATCACAAAAATAAAAGTAAATTTCAAATAATCAAAATAACTACGAATGTTTATACATAATATGAATTTGACTTCATTAAGGGTGAAAGGGGTAGTCAAAGAAGCTATGTTTTCCCAATCCATAATGAACCTATGGTAATATTCTCCCCAACCCAAGAAGGATCATATGTGAACAACATTATGTTCATTCTCCCAAGTGATTAAAACGTTAACCTTCTTATGATCAATTTAAACAAAATTCCATGGAAAAAATCACAATAAAATCACTTCCCAAATCCAGAAATCAAATTTTCAAATCCTCATTTAATGTCACTAAATTAAAAAAAATGTCCAAAACTTCCCAAAAAGGAGGCCTATGATCCACAAAGGTATTGGAGTAAATGAAAATTTCACACACAATGAATACTATGGAATTGTCTATGTATTCATGAAATATATATTTCATCAATTCTATAAACCATATTAGAGAAATGGCTATACAAAAAGGAATAACACGATAATCATAATGTCCATACCAAATCCTAAAGGAAACATTATGATTTTCTGAATACTTAATTATCTAATAGTGATATCTAGACAGAATATAAATATTTGAGAACCACATAACCACATTCAACTAATTAATAATGATTAATAAAAAGTGAATAAATACATATTCGTTACAATTAATTTATTTTTTTCTAGTAATCAACCCAACAGAGAAGTCTCCCATTATCATTCATTGAAAATCTAATAGGCAGTAGCCGTGTTTACACACTGAGACCTATAAATAATTTATCTAGAAGATAATCCAACTAATTTTTCGAGAACATTATTTCATCTATATCCATTATGTATGAAGTAATAAAAAATGACAGAACAGCAGACACCAAATCAATTGAAATCTATACCTCTCTTACATGTTGAAAGTAATAGAAATCATATGGAAAAATGTTAGGAAACTCAATGAAAATAGACAGATATCATCACTAAATTTTTTTCCTCCATTTCAAAATAAAAATATAATATTACCATACCCAACAATAGAAATTTTTTTCTACCAATCCATTAAATATTATACCTTTATTCATGAAAAAACATGGTACACCTTATCTAGAATAGAAGAGGAGACTCATCGAAGATAAAAGTCAATTTGAAACTTATTTGAAATCAGTTATTCCTTACCAAAAATGTTATAAAAAAGATTCATGTAAATAAATAGAAATATACATGTTAAAATAAATCTTCAGTAGAGAGGAAACATAATATGGAGAATAGAGACCCCAATATCCCGTTGTTTCTAGGGGTGTAGTATTATCTATCACACAGGAAAGATGCTCTATATAATGTTTTAGTAGTTTTACAATATGAGTCAATATAAATTAGTGAGATTATATAGTATGAAATAAAGTATTCACTAGTGATGAAGATATAGTGGTAGTACATCTCATAGTTGAGGAAATGTATCAACATCTTATAGATAATCCTTTACTAAATGAAGAATATTTTTTTAGATACTTTATCTTGGAACGCAGTAGTTCTTGATGAAACAGATTGAACTATAGTATTTGTAAGAATTGATGAGACCATGACACTACATGGGGTAGAAAAGATGCGGATGAACACATATAGGTGGCCTGAGTGAAAATAAGAACTATATATTTTATTTTATTTAGTTTCAACCCATTTCATATCCCCATTCCTTCCAAACTAAACAAAAGTCAAAGGGATACGACCAGGCATAGTAGGAGGCCTATATTATTCATGATATCAATATCTATCATGATACTAATCAAACCTTCTATTTTCATTTACATAATTAATATAACTACTATTAGGGTTAAAGATAACTCTTTTCGACCCTAAATTAACATCTTGATCATGTTAAACCATCAATTCTTTGTCCGTCAGGTCAACAAAATAAGTGATCTTCGAATAAATTATTTTTGATTTAATATTTTATCAATGAACCATATAAATCATTATACCCTCAGTTTATCATTTATCACTACATTAGGATAAATTTGAATAAGATCAATGAAACAGTTTACATACCATGTCATGGTCCTATCACCCTACACAAGAGTAGGAAATTCCATGGTTAGATCAGTTTCCATTGAATCTCGATAGAACTAATTTGTGGAAAAAAATCTAATTCCCAATGATTCCAAACCATCATGTTTATTCACCATCATTATCGAATCCCCCAATCTCATTATAGGCCCCATAATCATAATGGTAGTGCATATCATAATAATAGATACAACCATTTCAAAGAAATAAAAAATGTATATTAATACGTGTCAACAAATACGAATCCTCTTGAGATTAATTATCTCATTTTAATGCTAGTTGTTATAGGATGAAAAACTATTTAGAATAGTTCTAAGATTCATATCCATTATGTTCCACTACTAGATCATAAAATAGAATCGATGAAGATACATATCCCAGTTTTTTGGATGGCACACACCATTATATCAATAATGATTTTTTCCACATGATGATTAAATTGTTGTGGATCACCAGAAACTCCCTATTGTGGCCCATTAAAATATCATTTTGGAGGTATGTTGTCACATTGATTTAGTAGGAAACACTAATACAATATAAATGAAGCACAAATTATCAAAACAGTCAAGAGTTTCAAGGATTTCAAAGCACATTGATCAATTGGGAAAATACTACAATTAGATAAAGAATTCCTTAAATAAGCGTTTCTCAATAACCCATGGTGACATAAGGTTCATTATTATGATATCTATATAGGAAATAACTTTTAACTACATCCTTTTTTCGGATAACCCTGCCAACAATTAAACATGAAAACCTAATTGCATTATGATTTCATTGAATGATTTACAAAAAACCCTCCTATGATACCACTTTTTTATAAACCATCCTTAATACCCTTGTTATTTGATTCCTGAGCTAGTCCTGACATAGCCTGTAATTGAATTTCAAACCCATATATTTGGTAATAACACATGGAATTTTGAATGAATTAAGTGGGAATTGAATTTCCATAAATAAATGGAAGATGTAAGATACAAGTCAGTATGTAAACACTCATAATGGATAATGTACCAGAATAAAATAGGAAAAAAAATACGCCATATAATACATCATCTAGGATACCAAATAATTCAATATAATACCCTATACATCTATTGTTACTTGTGGATCACATTTCCACTGATCATCTTCATCGCTCCGGGTCCCAAGGATCAAGAACAACAACTACATAGAAGTGGGGATTTTATTTTTCTAGACTTTGAAAAAGTAAATCTATAAAAATGAAATGGAAAAGTTTGGGTGTGATCTTAATAATATTGTACGGTCTCACTCGCTGTTCCATATGCAATACCACAATAATAAACCATTTATTCATTGCATTTAAATAATCAAGTCAAAACATGGCCCTTAAAATTTTTATACAACATAAAACATCAAAAAATAGTGATATTAGATAAATTAAAATAGTATTCAATGAATATTTTATGGGGAAAATATTTATATAAATCAAATAGAATTAATAAAACAGTTCTGCAACTAATAAAATGTATAATCTATTAAAAACAAAGAAAATAACCATTATAATAATCCCTAATATATGTTATCATTAAGAAATAGTATTATCAAAATTATAAATCATCACCATAGATCAAGATATGTCTTCACATACCCTAAGACTCAATCCATCAAGACAATAAATCAACACACCACTGGAAGACCTCTCATGTTAAATCATGTTGAACATTGTTTAATTTTTGTTGTGATCATGAATCCTTTGTTAAGGAGTTATATTTGTTCCATAAATGTCCAAATAATCATTTAACTACCTAATATCATATTTGATACAGAAAAAAAAATTATGGGGAAATAAACAATATAATGTTATTTCATCATTCACAATACAATTTCTCAAATTCAGTTTTCGATAACCATTTTCATTTAAAAACCAATTAAAATGGTTTATCAAAATTCATTAAAATTAAAATAAACATTTAATTTTTGAGAATTTTCTCAATAATCAAGTATTAGTAATTTCATAAAAACCCGTTTGAAATCAATAATTCTATTTTCTAAAAAACATCCCAACAATTCCAATTTCATTTAAATTTTAATTTTCATAAATTCTCTTATCATTTTTAAATAAGGCATTTTTTTTCCAATATTAATTTTTAAATCAAATAAAATATCATTTAAAATCAATCAAGTTATTAGGGTTACAATTTTATGGTAATATTTTATGGAACTATGTTCCTTTTGTAATGAGATCAAATAACAACGACACCCACAATGAGATCTTCCAACAAATAATGAATGTATATGATACTAAGACATTAAAAATAGAATCATGGTCCATCAAAAAAGAGGATAAATCCATGAAAACATTGTGGTTTTTCATTCTCATAGAAAAATAGATGAAATGACAGGAGAAACTAAATTATAGGAGTTCTGCTTACCGAAAAGCGATCAGATTTTCCACTGACACATTTATTTGTATGAGAATAGGTTTGGAGAGTAATGAAATCCACTAGAGAGCCTAAAATATAAAATTAAAAAAATTAGGGTCAAATGGGGGGGTTATTCATCATAACTAGGTGTCCCAATATTTTTAATTAAATTTTATGTGGGATAAAAACCCACATGCTTGTTTTTTTATAAGGACTTCATGATTTCTAATAATTGTGCACTCTAACTAGGGATTACAATAGGGAATCTAGATGTGTAGTAGGTTTTTTCAACATAGATAATTAATTTTGTCCCAACCATTAAAACCCCCACTATCCAAGGATTCCTAGTTTGGTGGGGGTGGCCAAATAGTTTAGAAAACCCCTCCACCAACGTTGCACTACCCTGAAAATCCTCTCAACATGGCACATGGTTTTCTAGGACAAATAAGATGGTTTTCCCTAATTGTGAACCTATTGTACATAGCTCAATAGGCTTCCAAAAATTTTCAAACATCACCTAAAACATCCTAAGGAAATCCCTAAACAAATTCCAATGAAAAAAAGGGTTTATAGGTACCTGAAGAAAAAGTAACAATATGTTACATATAATATAAAAAATTGATGAGGAATAATTATTTTTTCAATGGAGGGAAATTAATTTCATCCTAATGTACCTGTAATATTCCAATATGTTATGATTTGGGAACATGGGAATTATTTTTTTCAAATCCCTCTTCTAAGGTATAAATTCATAATAATGTAATGATATATGATATATTAATTTTTAATGTGAATCATGATAGTTATGGAACACTTATCCACCACTCTAGAGTTGTAGATTCTATGTTGATGTTTTAAAGGTGTGCCGATGAAAATATTATTGTTCTTCTATATTGGAATTTGATCTTATTTTAACTACCTATAAGATCACTTTATATATATCCCTTTTAATTGAAATCATAAGTAAACGACATTTTTCATTCTCATGTAACTTATGATAATATTTTTGTGAAAATATGAATTTGAACTTCTTATTTAAATTGTATCCATCATATGGATCCGACATCCAAATCAATGGGGATATATTTATCATGTGGTTTAGGAGAAACTAGGAATATATTATTTTCCTATTATTTATGAATATGATGAAGTATTTCAAAAGACATCATAATCTTACCCAAATCATGATGTTTATTTTTCAATAGAACTCATACATAGTACTACAACTATTTCAACTACGCAGTATGGAATACACTTAATTGAGCTATAACAAAATAATAGAAAATCTAGTAGAATTTTGATAAGGGATTCATATGTTAATGTGAAATACCATTGGGTGTAATAATTCATACTCTAAAAAGAAAAATTGGTCAATGAATCTTTTTATTTATTATTAGCAATGTAACTGGACCACTATCAAGATCATGTTTCCTCTACCCTATATTGATTACTTGTCTAATAAACAATATAGAGCTCCTTACTTTTTCATGACTGAACTTCATTTTGTACAAAATCAATTGATGGTCAAGAAGAATCACATAACTAAGAAGGTCTTTCATATGAGGAATAAAGACAATAAATTTATAGGGATTCCATTGGGATATAATAATAAACATGATACCATCCTCAATTTAATGAATATGGTCTTTACATATTATCTTGATAAGATTTCATATTCATTATAGATGATATTTTTATGTTTTCAAAGAGGAAGAAAAACAATGGAGATCTATTAAGGATTGTATTTAAGATCCATACGATGAAGAATATGTATGCAAAATTTAGTAATTTACAATTCTACCAATTATAGACATATAAATTTTCATTGTTGGTTCATATGATCTTATGTGATGGTATATTCCTCGGTGACTCAGTAACATAATTTATTGAGTAATGGATTAGAGAACCCAAAATGACTAATCTTCATAGTTTTCTTGGGATGGTGAGAAACTATTGATGAATTCTAAGACATTTCCAATAGGTATATTATCCAATAAACATGTTTACTTGGAAGGTATCCATGTACCATTGGACATACGAATTTGAGTAAAACTTCAAGATACAAGAGAGAAGGTTTATTAGTGAAACTATTCTCACAATACCCAATGGAGGTGAATGGTTTTTTTTCCTATATAGATCAATTTAATAGGGGATTGGTATTTCTAATAACTTATAATAATAATTTTAAAGATTATTCTTCATTAAATTTTAACATTCATGAGAAAAATTGCCTGAATCTCATTTTAGAGCTTCCACAATAATTTATTCAACGAATAGGTAACATATATATGATTATTGATATGACATAAATAATTGTCATAAAATAATTATTTATATATTCACATTTATCGAATTCAATATTTCATAAAGTAGATGGTTGAATATTATTAAAGATAATATTCCTCAATACATTGACTCCCTAGGAAGGCAGAAAATGTGGATGATGCTCTTAGTTAAAAAGACCATGAATGTTTTTCAATGTTGATGATTTAAAGAGATCTATTATTTAATTATTTTTATAATATCTATATATAAATTTTGTGAAATAGGGAAAATATATATATTTATCAGATGAATGTTCATCCATCAATGAATTTGACGGTTAAAGAGGAACAAAAGGAA
This sequence comes from Viscum album, assembly GCA_963277665.1. Lineage (NCBI taxonomy): Eukaryota > Viridiplantae > Streptophyta > Magnoliopsida > Santalales > Viscaceae > Viscum > Viscum album. The sequence continues at coordinate 1,608,585,950 of OY728121.1, forward strand.
GATGTGGAATTAAAGATAATGGTTATGAATGTTCACGAGTTCAACAAGTATTTTTATAAAATGATAAGGTTTAGGAGTCACATATGTTTATCATTAATAGAATTTTAATGGAGGTTTTGGATAATGATACTAATTCTTCCTTATCTATTTATCATAGATTATTAAAAATTAATATAGATATAAAAGAGTATTTCGTGTGGATAACCATAAAAAGGTATATTTTAGAGAATATATCATATTTTAAAGAATTAAAGGAACATAAAGATAATAGGTTGATATATAAGGGTTTTCTGTTGTGATTACCTAATAAAGAATATATACCGGGAAAACCCCCATCAATTTCATTTCAAGACTCCCCAAACAACAGAAGGTCATAATTCTATTTTTGATGTTGTTAATTTTTTTATAGTTTCATCAATATTCATTAAAAATAAATATGATTTATCACTAGATAATATCCCCATGTTATATATTATTTATGTGGAATGTTTTTATAGATTATCACATTTTATTATATGTGGTTCATATTTTAGTTTTAACTCAATATTATGGATAAGTACATAGCTGGACATGAATATGGAGATGAAATTTATAAATTCATATCATCTTTAGAAACCTGGAAAGCCTAAGAGGACCATTAAATATCTAAAATAAATGTTTTTATCTTTTTCTATGTGTTTTAATTTTTTTTATCAAAAAAATTATATATAATATTTTTCATAAAATAATAGATTTTACTCGAGAATTAATGTGGCACATTATGAATCCAAAAATGTCAGGAAGTGATGTAAAGGCCCAGAAATTCCATGTAATTTTTTTAGTATATGGGAATTTTACGAGTCCACGAAAACTAACAGTGCATGATTCTGAGACCGAGTGTGCCCAGAATGAATTTTTGAACTTTTTTTCAGGTATGTTCAGTTAACGTATTAGCGGGTTTTTTAAAATTTTCAACTGCTGCTCGGAATTGAAATCTGAGGACATCATTGAACTTACTGCGCTGATATTCGCTTAAGGAGACCTTCACTTCGACCATAGTAGGTCGAGGGTGAAAGATAGTTTTGGGGCTTTTCCTAGGAATTATAAATTTTAAAAAATAAACTTTTATTTTATTTCTACTAAACCTTTCATGTGAAGGCTCTGGAGGTGGGGACCATAGTGGGATAAAACCTCCCAACTTGATTGCTCGATGTTGGGGACCACCCGAGCTAGTCAAACCCCCAATTTAAATCTTGGTGTTAGGGACCACCTAAACCCCTCATTATATGAGAGAAACCTGCCAACTCCCTACTTTAATTATGCCAAATTTCTTTTAATTAATTAAGACAACTCTCTATTAATTAATTAAGCCAACCTATTTTGTGCCATTATTAAATTAAACAACATATTCTATTTTATTGGCTACTTTTCATTTTGGTGGATTTGGGAGAGGAGAATCTTTGAGAGGATTACTCTCTCCAACGAATAATGTGCTCCCCAATGAAGAACAATCATGCCGACAAGGAACGTCTTCATTGAGAATGAACCGATGATTGAGAAAATACCGATGTCACTAACGTCCGTCTATCCCAAATGACATCGTTTCTTTCCTCACGACCTCCGTCGACAAATCTCCGAGGAAGGTGGTTGTTTGATTTTCTTCCCCTTACCCATTCTTGATAATTCATCAAAAAAATCAGGAAGAGATTCTAGTCGCTTGATACTGCTCTAATGCAGAATTTGCGGGCCAAACAAACATGGCCCGAACTCTCCGTGAATCTTGTGTTTAATTGTTGTGTTCTTCGCGAGGGAGGAGAATGAAAACCAACATCGGTGGAGCACAACAATGGTGGTCGGAACCACCACCAACCAGGATTAAGGCGACGACACAACAACATCGCCCCGAGGCCACCTGGCCCACGTGGTCTCCGCCTTCCACGACCTCTGCCGCCCGTGGACCCCACTACCGTGTCGCGCCGTGATGTAGGTGACGATGCAACAGTGCCACCTCGTGTACACTATGTCGTCTGAGGCCTCCGCCACACGCGGAATCGCCTTCATGCAGCCTCCTTCATCTGCGGCCTCTGCCGTCCGTGGCCTCCGCCATCCGCGGCCTCCGTTGCCCTGCGAACTCCCCCATTTGTGGCCTCCCCCAATCACGTCCTCACCGTCCTGAGTCTGCCGCCACGCCGCAGCCACCACCACCCGTGGCCGTCGCCACCCCGTCGACACCACATCCACGTGGCCACCACTCCCCCGTGGACACCGCCGCCCCAGGGCCTTCTCCGCCCCGCGGCTTCCGCCGATTGTGGCCACTACAGCCCCACGGCCGCCACCGTCCGCAGCTTCCGCCGCCCCGCATCCCCCATCATCTGCGGCCTCCGCCGCACTGTGGCCTCGCGCCACCCTAGGACCTCGAGCCACCCATGGCCTCCAGCCCCCACGGAATCCACTGCCCTGCGGACCTCTTGGCCTCACCACCCAGGGGGGCTCAGTGGCCCCTCGCTGCCTTCGCCGCCACGCAGCCTTTCCATCCCACAACCTCGCGCCCCTCATGGCCTCACGCCGCTCTGCGGCCCCCATGCCACCCAGTGTGGGCTGAGCCAAACCCAGCACAGGCCAGGCCAAACCCAACACCCTTGGTCGACACAAACTAGGTTGGGTCGGGGCAGGTCGGTCCGACCAGGTCGGACCGGACCTGGACCTTCTTCAAACTTTTCAATCTATCAACCATAACATTGGAACCGGGCATCCGTTTGAAAAACCGTAAATGGTGCTGGAAATCATGGAGATATATTGTCCATTTTATTATACCCCACTTGGGATTTAGATAAATTTGGAGTACGGTCTGGTTGGACCGATCACAAATCCTACCGGGCCCTCGTGACTAAAAGGCTAATAACATACAGAACGGGCGTCCGATTGACGCACCATCTATTGTGTTGAGACCCCAATGATGTTGATGTCCATTGAGATACTTCTTCATGTGACATATTTTATTTGTATTATTGACTAGTGGCTTGAGGAGAGGACTCTCCCAGAGAAGAGAAATATTAGTGTGGGATCCCAGTTGCAGGTTGTGACATGAAGAATGAATAGTGATCATGTGTGGGTTAACACCGAGTGATCCTGTGTGTGTTAGCACATAGGAATATTGTGTTGGTTTTCACCGAGTGATCCTATGTGGGTCATAAACTAGCAATCATGTGTGGGTTAGCAACAAGAAATCTTGTATGGGTTAGCACTGAGGAATCCTATGAGGGTCTGCACCGAGCAATCCTGCGTGGGTCAGCAGCAGAGCCACTTAACAGAGCAAGATGATTCAATAATTACATCTCATCATCTCTATATATATACATAAGAAATACCTAGTGTGAGCTGAGTCTGTACCTTGTGGTAATTCTCTTCGTGGTAATACCTTGGTGGTATTCTTTTCTGTGGCGTACCTTTGTGGTACTTACCGTCGTGGTATTGCTTCCTTTGTGGAACATTTGAGCTTTGGGCTTTGAGTTGGACTCTGTGTTTTCATCATGATTGAGATGGGTTTACTTGATAACAAAGGTATATTTATGGGTATATACTTAAGTGGGGTTGTCAGATTATTCCATGTTGTGTGGTTTATCCTTGGTGGATTTTGTGAGACTTTGAGGGTCTCAGTGTCCCTACTGAGTATCGTTATACTCACCCCTGCATGGGTTATGCTCTCACCCTATTGTGTTTGGTGTAGACAACAGACAGTGCTGACTTAGGACGAAAGTACCAGGACAGGAGGTAGCTCGGAGGTGGACATTAGACGAGGAAAACTGCCGAGACGGCCGTTTGTGAGATGTACCTACCCTTCAGGTAGGATTCGTGGTGGACGATCAAGTAGTTGTTCCATTGCACTTGTACTTTCAGTTTCCTTGTACTTTTCAGTTGGTCTTGTATTCTGGTCCCTTTACCATACTTTACTCACTTTGTTTACTGTTTAGTTTACTTGAGTTCGTATCTTGATGTGTGATTGCTTTCATGTGTTACTTGTTATAAATGAAATACCTTCCTAATTATAGGTAGTATGCCTTCGGTGCTAGTCTCTAGCCCCTGGACTATGGAAGGAGGGCGTAGGGTAGTCACGACACAGGCCCCGGGGTAAGGGTCGTGAAAAAATGGATTCAGAAAGAGGTTCTAGTATAGAAATAGGACTCTGGTCTTTCTTTTTAATTATAATAATGTTATGTGTAGTGTGTGTGGTTATTAGTTTATTGAATCCAGTGTTGGTGCGGCTACCGAAGTATCCATGCTCCAGGACCCAGACATATGATTTCAAAATCAGTGATCAAAAACACTGATTGCATGTGTGTTTTGAAGAGTTTTCGTTGATATATTTTTGAGTCAACTCACCAGATATATCTTATTTACCATGGCACACCTGTTTCTTTTCAGGATTCCTCCACGTAGATAGCCAACTAGGGTTCCATATATAGTACGCACTGTTAGCCCGTAGAGAGATGAGGCCTCGGTGTAGGGCCCTCTTCCTATAGAGGCACTAGCAGATGCGTCAACAGTACCATTACCCATTGGGCCACCGATTCCACTAGCCCCAACAGGAGAGTGTGAATGCCTCTTGAGCGCATTGCATGAGTTCTAGCACCAGAGGCCACATAGGTTCAAGGGAGAGATGGTCCCACAGGTGGCTGAGGATTGGCTGGAGGCTGTGGTTAGTGTCTTCCAACTAGTAGGGACAACATCTGATCTCATGGTGATCCTTGTGACTAGCCTTCTACATGCAGCAACAGGCAGATGGGGGAGCTTGATGCTACTAGTTCATGATGAGGTGATGTTTCTCTGGGCAGACTTCGGGAGCATGTTTCAGGTAGTGCTTTTTCCAGGGACTCTTCAGGCAGTGCGCATTCAAGAGATACTTCATCTGCACTAGGGCCACATGACTGTGGCTAAGTACTCAGTGAGGTTCACTAACCTCTCATGTTATTCCACTGATATGGTGCAGGACCCATTTTTTAGGTCCCGGACCATTGATCATGGAATCATACGGGAGATCAGGGCTTTGATGATGTCTTTTTGAATCTCGACCTAGGAGGGGGTGTTCGAGAGAGAACACTTAGTGGAGATTTTCCTTGACGATCAGTCACCAGGAGCGACACCCACCACCAGAAATCATGTAGCAGAGTCTTCTGTAGCTAGCAGTAGACAGATGTCGCAGAGGTCCAAGTGGACCAGACCAACAGGTGGACAACCACAGGATTCCGGGTCTGTTGTGCGGTGAACCCAAGGCAGATATATTCATTCTCGGAGTGGGGAGTGTTAAGCATGCGGCGGGTAGGGTCACATGGCTCGTGACTGTCTAACCCGCCTTATGGATGATCAGAAGACGGTCGAAGAACCGCCCTGGCAGAGAAAGGGGTTCGACCAAGGAGGTCCACCGAGAGCAGGCAGACGTGGCAGAGGATCTAGTCATGTAGCTGACGGTGGGTGACGAATCGAGATGTTACTGACACCACCACTAGGTGGTCCACCCCCACTACAGGGAGTATGAGGAAAGGGGCGATCTCAGCTCTAGGAAGCTAATGCTTATGACCATGGCGCTCCAGAGATGTTATGAGGTGTTATCTATGTCTACTCCAATGTAGATGTAGTACATATAGACAGAGGTTCCCATTATTATTTTATTTCCACTTCCCTTGTTTGGAGCTCAGAGATTCAGACGGAGTCGTTGGCTCGATCCTTCTAGCTAGAGACTCCTACGAGAGTGGATTCGATGATTACACATTGGTGCTGTAGTGACTCAGGTTTTTGGCCTTGTCAGACTTTGTAATATTTCTAGAAATAATTCCAGAGCTAGGTGCGAAGACAGTGTGCGATTCTGAGGCCCGGTGTGCCCGGAATAAATTTTATAAAAATATTATGTATTTTTATACTATGCATGAGGAAGTGGTGTGATATATCCAAAACGGTAGCTCAGAACAAGAATCTGAGGGCACAGTTGTGTCCAGAACGATCCGTTTACCTTAAGAGGGGTGTAAACTTTGCGGGCGCGGGCCTGCGGTGAGAAACGCCACCTAAGGAATTTTCGTAAATAAGTGGAAACGTGTAATTACGAGGTCTAGCCCAAATAACATCTGAAGGGAGTCTCGGATCGCAAATCTGTGTCCGTTGTTGCATTCGGAACGACACATTTACCCTAAGTGAGACCTTACCTTTGTCTGCATCGGGCGTCTGGTGGAGGAGAGTCGGGAGCCGGAGATATTTTAACAAAAATAAATATCTACTTCTCCTCCCCCCCTATTTGAACGTGAGTGGAGGAGTACACCTCCTCCTCCCCTTCCAACGGCGAATTGACGGCCAAATTGCACGATCAAGGTGCCGTCGAGCTCGGATTTCGACGACGGACGCTTCATGATGGTGCAGCGGAATTTTTGGAGCACGGATTGTCAGTGTTTCGCCCATGAGGTAGGAAGTTTGAGTTTTAAAATCCCGGATCCCATTTTCTATGTTGTTTTTCTTCAAATTTTCGTATCGTTTGTGTAGTTCGGGTCCAGAGGTTTCCGAAACCATTTTCGGATCTGAATTTGGAGCACCAGGGTGCTCTCGGTGGATCTCGGAAGTTTTCCAGCGATATACCGGTTTTCCGGCGGTGGCCATGGCGGAATCCGGTAGCGGCGCGGTGTTTTCCAGTGGCGGTGGTGGAATCCAGTGGCGGCACAGTGTTTTCTGGCAAGGCAGGCGGTGGTCCGACAAGATTTTTCTGGGGGTTCTTTAAACCCCCGTAACTCGCAAACCATAATTCCGATTTACAATCTGTTTGCAGCGATGCGTTCCTTGCCTCGAGACGGTCCTTTTTAACTCACCTGGAAAATTTTGAGAGTCAGGATTTTGGACTGGGGGCTTGAAACATAGAATAAAATAATAATATTTTATTATTTTACGACTGCAGGACGTTGTAACATCTACCTGGAGCGTCCGAATGGCGTTCCATCAGTGGCGTTGAGACCCTGATGGTACTGTGGACTTTTTGAGATGGTTTCCGAGTGTTGGGAATGAGAACGAGGTGCGGGCCCCATAAGGCCGAGTTTTTGCATTTGCGGAGAAACACAGCTTTCATACCAGGAGTCCGATTATGGCGGATGAATAGTCGATCCTGTGTGATTTTCCAAGAGGATTTCAATGGTGTGATCATTCCGATGTGTTTCGCGATCGAGGAAAGGGCCCCACCCGAGCTGGCTTCGGTGAATACTACTTTTTCCCCCGGGTGTTTGTTTCGGACGAATGAGTAGTGGATCTCGTGTGTGTTTCCGAGGGGATCACCGTGGTATGATCCACTTGATGAGTTTCAGGGTCGTAGTATGGGCCCCGCACGAGCTAGCTATGGTGAATAGTGCCTTTTTCACCGGTTGTCTGTTTCAGGCGAGTAAACATCCTATCCAGCGTGTTTTTCCGCGGGGGTCGCGATGGTGGCCGCGGTTTCGGCTTTGGATGGGCGCAGTGTGGCGTTGTTGCGGGTCGCTCAGGTTTGAGATGTTTGGACTAGGAGTGGTTGAGGGTACTCCTTTGGTTCATTCCTACGAGGGTTTTCACAGCATCACAACCCTAGTACATGCTTGTGATCCTCTCGATCGGATGTTTAATCTGTTAGAGTTGTGGCATCCCTCTGGCGGGCCCGAAGCAGGATCCTCTAGCATCGTTACCCTAGATCGGGTTCTTGGTATAGTTGTGCCTTCTTATCCACGGGCGGTGATCCCCTATATAGCAGGTTAACCCCGTAGGGTTTTTTGCCTCATCAGGAATATGATCCCCTACGCAGTGAGCCGTGCCCAGTAGGGTTGTGGCATCGTTGGGTATACGATCCCCTGCTCAGCTTGAGGTTTTCAGTAGGGTTGTGGCATCGTTGGGTATACGATCCCCTAGTTATCATGAGGATTATAGTAGGGTTGGGGTATCATTGGTTATAAGATCCCCTACTCAGCGCGTGGTGTCGGTAGGGTTGTGGTATCATTGGTTATACGATCCCCTACTCAGCGCGTGGTTTCGATAGGGTTGTGGCATCGTCAGTTCAATCCCCTACAGCGCGAGATGTACCAGATAGAGTTCGTGTATCATCGTGACCACCTTTACACCGGCAATGATCCTCTATCTGAGTGATGTGTTTCTGTCGAGTGCCAGATCGGGTTGTGGTATCCCCCAGCGGATCCTGGGAGTGATCCTCTATCTATGTGATCTTCATATACCGGTGTGGGTTCTGGTATCCCCTAATATACCCTAGGAGCGATCCCCAATCCGAGGAGTTTGGTGTTTATGGTGTTTCAGTGAGGTTTCCTGAGTGACGATATCCGACGAGCATGATCTCTCGGGTGAGCACCTGAGATGTTTGTGAGAAACACGATGGATTGTATCTCTCGGACGAGTGTCATCTGGGATGTCAGTGATCATGGAGTGTGCTCTCCTGGTTGTGGATAGTTGTTGGTGATGAGGTTGGTGCCTCATGTGGCTTGTTGTGTGAGTTGAGTATATCTGGATTATTCAAGGTGTATATAGGGGTACACACCTGAGATGAGCTGACTAGTTTTGTTTAGCCGAGGATGGTCACAAGATGGAGTTTCTCTCTCATATGGGTTCCATCTTGTTGGGATGAGCGGACAGTCGTTTTTCAGTTGCTCTCTTTTGTTTTTGCTTTTTGGGTGCCTATTGAGTATTGTTATACTCTCCACTGCATGGGCTTTGCCCTAACATGTTTGTGTCTTGTGCAGACCACAGGTCTTTCGACGGAGTCCTAGGAGGACCTGGAGTAGGCAGAGCTTAGTGAGAGAGTTTGACCGGGGTGTTTAGTTGAGATGTGCCGAGGAGCGTACCGGCAGGTGTTTTCCCTCCTTCTGAGCACGATGGACACATTTGCAGTTTTCTTTTGGTGGGCCCTGTTTTGGCCTTTTGTACTTTTGTTGTTTCACTCTAGTTTGGGATAGATTGTGTGCATGTATTTTCTTTTCAATTTTATATATAGTTTCACTGTTCCATTGAAGTGTATGCGGGTGCGTGTGTATAGGTAACTTAGGCTTATTCCTCCCATGTGTGTGAGAGCCTACTCAGTGCTAGACTCCAGCCCATGGCCTCTTAGAGGCGGGCTTGGGGAGTCGCGGCTTGAGCCCCGTTGGGTCGGGTTGGGACCGAGTGGTTTCAGAGGAGGTTTCACCTTTGGGATCTTAGAGAGTAGCTGGTCTAGCTGTGCATTTGTTTTGGGTTGAATAGCGGTAGTGTTAGGATGTTTCGAGTTCGATTTAAAGCGAGGAACTCTAGACTTGGTGTGGCGGCCGACGTATCCATACACCAGGAATCTGATAACCTGCCTTTTGACTCAGGGCATTCATACACTGGTCTTCGGGACATAACGATACATGGATCATATAAGACTGGGTTTTTGGGTTTTTCCTTTTCCTTCATGAGTCAGCTCTCCTGATATACTCTTTGACAATGGTGCGTCTTGAATGTATTTCAAGATGCCTCCATGATGACAGCCAGCGAGAGTTCTGCAGTGGGATTGTGGTGACGATCCGCCCCGTGCATAGGCTATAGACCAGGGCACAGGTTCTGAGGCTGGACCTCCAGGTGGTCCGCCAGTTGATCCACCACCTGTCGAGCAGCTGCTTGTTCCTGCAGTGCCGGACGAGGTTTCGCGCAGGCAGAGTGCACTGCACAAGTTTGAGTGGCAGCGTCCTCTGAGGTTTCGGGGTGATATAGACCCCCAGGGAGTTGATGACTAGCTTGAGTCAGTCACCCTAGTTTTTTACCTAGTGAGGACACCTCCAGATCAGATGGTGGTCCTTGCCGTGAGCCTTCTACATGGTTCGGTCGGGCGATGGTGGAGCCTGGTGACATAGTCCCATGATGAGGAGACACTCACGTGGGCATAGTTTGAGCAGTTCTTCAGGGAGGAGTTATATCCGGTGACGCTGAGGTCAGTGCAGATCCAGATGCTTCTACAACTTCGACAGGAGTGCATGACCGTGTCGTAGTACTCAGCGAGGTTTACATACCTGTTGCGCTACTCCCTGGATATGGTTAGAGACCCATTCATTAGGGCTTGGACCATCGAGCAGGGGTTACGCAGGGACATCCGAGAAGGTGTGGTTTCCTTGTGCCTGCCCACCTATGCTGGAGTGCTGGAGTGAGCATTGGTGGTGGAGTGCTTTCTGGTTGAGAAGATTCCCCCTGTTAGTGATGGGCACATGAGAGATGAGACGTCGACATATGGTAGCCGACGATAGAATCAAGGGTCTAGATGAGGACGACGTTTCAGGAGGAGACCCTAGGATGGAGGATCTGAGTCTCAGGGCTCTAATGCCAGTTTTGGTCAGCCACAGGAGAGGCGGTGTTATGCTTGCGATGGTCAGGGAAATCTTTCTAGAAAATTTCTGACTTGTCGTGCTGCTGAGAGGGAGCCGGTCGATGGACCGCCATGACAGAGGAAGCCTCTCGAGCAAGAAGTTCCACAGGGAAGCGGACGTGGCGATGGAGCTAGTGAAGCAGCAGGAGGAGGTAGGCGGTATCAGTTACAACCACCCCCACCCCCAGGAGGTCCACATCGAGCTCAGGGAGCTGGGGGATGAGGCAAGGATAGCTGCATGCCCTAGAGGCTATTGACCCGGAGGCTCCGCGGATGGATATAGGTACGCCTTGTGTCTTTTCTACATTCTGCAGTAGTTTGATAGACACTGGTTAGCGGTAATTTTTCCTTTATGTTGCTTGATCGAGTTCTGTTCAGGGCGTTGGTAAGACCCTGTGTGGGTGTAGTTTGGCGTGATTTGAATGCATGAGGAATAGGGATTCTTCCCCCACCGAGACACGTTTTTGTGAAGAGATTAAAGCCGTGCGGGTGAGACAGTGCCACCCAAAGTGGATAGTGTTGAGGTGTGGTGGATGAGTCATTTTGACTTATGTGTTCAGGCATGGGTGTTTGTTGGTGAACTTGCTAGTGTGGGAGACACAATTGTGAGTCCAGTCTCTTTCCTTTTGCCTATGGCTTTTCGGGGCTGAAAAGTTCTAAGGGGAGGAGGATGTATCGACTCGGGTTTTTGGCCATGTCAGACATTGGAATATTTCTATGAATAATTCCAGAGCTAGACGCGAAGAGGGAGTGCGATTCCGAGGCCTGGTGTTCCTATAATAAATTTGATAAAAATATTATGTATTTTTATACTATGCACGTGGCGGGGGTGTGATATCTCCTAAACGGTAGCTCAGAATGAGAATCTGAGGGCATGGTTACGTCCGGAACATGTCGTTTACCATAGGTAGGGTGTAAACTATGTGGGCGCGGGCATGCGGTGAGAAACGCCACCAGGGGAATTTTCGTAAATAAGTGGAAAAGTTTAATTATGAGCGTCGGCTCAAATAACATCGGAACAGAGTCTCAGATAGCAAATTTGAGTCTATCGTTGCGTACAGAACAATGCGTTTACCCTAAGGGAGACCTTACCTTTGTCTGCATCGGGCGTCGGGCGAAGGCGAGTCGGGAGCCGGAGTTATTTATCAAAAATAAATATCTACTTCCCCCCCCCCATTTGAACGTGCGACGCAGAAGGAACTCCTCCTCCTTAGTCCTCCTCCTCCCCTTCTGATGGCGAATCAGCAGCCGAATCGCACGATCAAGGTGTTGTCAAGCTCAGATTTCGACGGCGGACGCTTTAGGATCGTGCAGCGGAAGCATTGGAGCGCGGATCATCGGCGTTTCTCCTGTGAGGTTGACGGTTTGAGTTTTAAAATCCCTGATCCCGTTTTTTTTGTTTTTTTTCTTCAAATTTTTGTAATGTTTGTGTAGTTCGGGTCCCGAGGTTTTCGAAAAAATTTTCGGATCTGAATTTTGAGAACCGGGGTACTCCCTGTGGCTCTCGGAAGTTTTCTGGTGAAATCCTGGTTTTCTTGTGTGGCCATGGCGGAATTCGGCAGCGGTGTGGTGTTTTCCAGTAGCGGCGGCAGAATCCGGTGGCGGCACAGTGTTTTCTGGTGAGGCTGGCGGTTGTCTGCCCAGATTTTCCCCGGGGTTCTTTAAACCCCCGTAACTCGCAAACCATAATTCCGATTTGCGAGCCGTTTGTGGAGATGTGTTCCTTGCATCAAGACGGACCTTTTGAACTCAGTTTGAGAATTTTGAGAATCGGGATTTTTTTCTCGGGGGCTTGAAACTTCGAATAAAATTATAATATTTTATTATTTTACGACTTCAGACTATTGTAACTTCTACCTAGAGCATTAGAATGATGTGCCGTCAGTGGCATTGATACACAGATTGTACGATGGAATTTTTTAGATGTTTTTCGGGTTTTGGGACTGAGAATAGGGTGTGGGCCCCACGAGTCCAGGTTTTGGCATTAGCAGAGAAATGCAACTTTCACACCAGGAGTACGATTGTGGCGGATGAATAGTCTATCCTGTGTGATTTTCCGAGAGGGTCGCAATAGTGCAATCCGTTCGATGAGTTTTGGGATCGAGGCATGGGCCCCACCCGAGCTGGCTTCGGTGAATAGTACTTTTCCACTGGGTGTCCGTTTCGGACAAACGAGTAGTTGATCTCGTGTGTTTTTTCGAGGGGATCGTCATGGTATGATCCACTTGATGAGTTTCCGGATCGTTGTGTGGGCCCTGCACAGTCGAGCTACAGTGAATAGTGCCTTTTTTACTAGATGTCTGTTTCGGGCAAGTAAACATCCTATCCTACGTGTTTTTTTGTGTCGGTCGCGATGGTGGCCACGGTTTCGGCCTTGGAGATGCGCAGTGTGGCGTTGTTGCGGGTTGCTCGGGTTAGTGACGTTTGGACCAGAAGTGGTTGAGGGTACTCCATTGGTTCATCCCTACGAGGGTTTTCGCGGCATCACAACCCTAGTATAGGCTTGTGAACCTATCGATGGGATGTTTAATCTGTTAGAGTTGTTGCATCCCTCCGGTGGGCCCGGAGCAGGATCCTCTAGCATCATTACCCTAGATTGGGTTCTTGGTATCAATGTGACTGCTTATCCATGGGTGGTGATCCCCTATCTAGCAGGTTAACCCCGTAGGGTTTTTGGAATCATCAGGAATATGAACCCCTACACAGTGAGCCATGCTCAGTAGGGTTGTGGCATCGTTGGACATACGAGCCCCTGCTCGGCATGAGGTTTTCAGAAGGGTTGTGGCATCATTGGGTATACAATCCCTTACTCAGCATGAGGATTATATTAGGGTTTCAGTATCGTCGGTTATATGATCCCCTACTCAGCGTGTGGTGTCTGTAGGGTTGCGGTATCGTTGGTTATACGATCCCCTACTCAGTGTGGGGTTTCGGTAGGGTTGCGACATCGTCAGTTCTATCCCCTACAGCGCGATATGTACCAGACATGGTTCCAGTATCGTCGTGACCACCTTTACATGGGTGACGATCCTCTATCTGAGTGACGTGTTTCTGTCGAGTGCCAGATCGGGTTGTGGTATCCCTCAGTGGATCCTGGGAGTGATCCCCTATCTATGAGATCATCCTATACCGGTGTGTGTTCTGGTATCCCCTAACAGACCCAAGGAGAGATCCCCTTATCTGAGGAGTTTCGTGTTTATGGTTTTTCAGCGAGGGTTCCTCAGTGACAATATCCGATGAGAGTGATCTCTCGGGTGAGAACCTGAGATGTTTGTGAGAAACCCAATGTTGTGTATCTCTTGGATGAGTGTCATATGGGATCACAACGATCGTGGAGTGCGCTCTCCTAGTTTTGGACAGTTGTTGGTGATGAAGTTGGTACCTCATGTGGCTTTTTGCGTGAGTTGATTATATCTGGATTGTTCAAGGTTAATGTATGGGAAAACACCTAAGATGATCTTACTATTTTGTTTATCTTAGGATGGTCACGAGATGGAGTTTCTCTCTCGTCTGGGTTCCATCTGGCTGGGATGAGTGGACTTCTGTCTTTCAGTTTCTCTCTGTTTTTTTGTGTTTTTGGGGTACCTAATAATTATTGTTATACTCACGCCTACACGGGCTTTTCCAGCACAAGTTTGTGTCTTGTGCAGACCACATGCCTTTCAACAGAGTCACAGGATGACCCAGAGCAGGCGGAGCTTAGTGAGCGGGTTAGACCGGGTTGTTTTCTGTAGATGTGCTGATGAGCTTACCGGAAGATGTTTTGGAAGTGTTTTCCCGCTTTCTGAGAAGGATGCACACATTTTCAGTTTTCTTTTGGTGGTCCCTGTTTTTCCCTTTTGTACTTTTTCTATTGCACTCTGGTTTGGGATAAATTGTGTACATGCATTATCTTTTCAGTTTTATATATCTCTGCACTGTTGCATGGAGGTGTATTTGGGTGTGTGGGTACAGGTAACTTAGGCTAATGCCACCCATGTGTGTGATAGCCTACTAGGTGCTAGACGCCAGCCCCTGGCCTATTGGAGGCGGGCTTGGGGAGTTGCGGCTCGAGCCTCGTTGGGTCGGGTCGTGACAGGTTCCAGAAATGTGAGCATACTCTTGGAGGCGAGAGCTTTAGCTAGGATCTCCGAGTAGTGGCGTCAAGGCCTTACGTCGTCATCTTGGGTACGAACTGGTTATCTATTGTCAATGCTTAGATTGATTGAATTAGGCACAAAGTGTGGTGTGTCAGCATAGATGGGTCCAGGTTTACATTCACCGGTGAGAAGTGAGCCTTTGCAGCACAGGATGGACTAACCCAGAGGAGAGTACAACCAATCACTCATCAGTTGGCTAGCCTTACCATGGGAGTAGTTGATGTGGAGTGTCCGAGTTATCCTATAGTGGTGGACCACTATGCGGATGTCTTCCCTGATGATGATCTAGGTCTACCTCCTCGTAGAGAGGTGGAATTTTAAATTGACTTGTACCCCGGGCGACACCGATATCTACACCAAGGTATCAGATGACTCATGTTGAGATTCATGAGCTGCGGGTACATCTAGAGGACTTGTAGGGGAATGGATTCATTCGGACCAGTCTTTCTCCTTGGGAAGCCCCGATTTTGTTCGCCAAGAAGGCGGATTGGTTCTTGAGGCTTTTTGTTGACTATCGGCACCTAAACCAAGTGACCATGAAGATCAAGT
Source organism: Viscum album (assembly GCA_963277665.1). Taxonomy (NCBI): domain Eukaryota; kingdom Viridiplantae; phylum Streptophyta; class Magnoliopsida; order Santalales; family Viscaceae; genus Viscum; species Viscum album. The sequence goes on from OY728121.1 coordinate 1,608,600,989, forward strand.
ACCCACTCTCGTGGATTGATGGCCTCTTTGATCATCTGAATGGTGCACAGTGGTTCTCAAAGATACACCTCAGATCATGCTATCACCAGCTCGGAGTATGAGACGAGGATGTCCAGAAGATGTCTTTCAGATGTCGGTATGGACATTACGAGTTCACGGTTATTTCATTTAGTGTGAAAATCGATTTAGTAGGGTTCATGGGACTCATGAACATGATCTTTCATCCATACCTTGATCGCTATGTAGTAGTATTCATCGACAACATTCTGGTCCACTTGATTACTGAGGAGGATCATGATTATCATTTGTGGGTAGTACTAGACACACTCCTAGAGCACCATATTTATGGTAAGTTCTCGAAGATCCAGTTCTAGATCTAAGAGGTTTGGTTTCTTGGACATGTCATATTGGAAGCGGGAGTTGCAGTAGATACCGCGAAGATTGAGGCGGTACATGCTTGGGATCCACCCAGGAGTGTGACGGAGGTACGGAGTTTCCTGGGATTGGTTGGATACTACATGATATTTTTTCCAGATTTCTCCGGAGTTGCTGCACCTCTATTAGTGTTGATGAAGAAAGGGAAACACTTTTTATGGTCGGATAGATGCCAGTGGAGTTTTATAGAGATGAGATAGAGGCTGACTAGTTCCCTCATCTTGAGGCTACCGGTGGAGAACATAGGGTACATAGTCTACTACGACGCATCAGGGACTTGACATAGATGTGTCATGATCCAGGAGTGAGTGGTGATCGCATATGGTTCTCGGAAGCTGAGACAACATGAGAAGAACTATGCTACCCATGACCTGGAGTTAACAGCAGTGGTCTTTACCTTAATGATGTGGAGACATTAATTGATGGGTGAGCGTTTTATAGTGTACTCTGATCATAAGAGTCTCAGGTATATCTTCTCTCAGAAGGACCTGAACCTGAGACAGTGATGTTGGCTTGAGTTCCTCTAGGACTAAGACTACAAGATAGTCTATACTCTAGGGAATTGGAATGTTGTAGCATATTCACTCAGCAAGAGATCCGTTATACAACTTCTAAGTGAGGAGACAGAGCTGTTGGCCGCTTCACAGATATCCTTTGTGGATTGAGATGGAGCCGATTTCCTTTAGTCTCTTACAGTCACTCCCCCAATTTTTAGCGAGTCAGGGAGGCGCAGTGCGGGCACATTGACTGCGAGGCTCGACGTGCTCATATATCCATAGGATATGAACCTGAAGGATTTTCTGAAGGTGGGGAGCAGTTCTTCCTCTTTAGAGGATGTACCATGGTACCAATGTCACATCAGGAGTAAGTGTTGAGAGAGTTCCAGACATCCCCTCTAGTGGTACATCCAGGAGTGGTGAAGATGTACTAAGATCTTCAAGACAACACTGGTGGCCGAGAATGAAGAAATCAACAGTAGAGTTAGTTTCTCGGTGCCTCACTTATCTTCAAGTGAAGGGGGAGCATCAAGTACCTGCAGGCATGGTTAAACCATTAGAGGTCCTAGAGTGGAAGTGGGAAGGGATATCCTTGGACTTTGTGACAGGACTTCCACGTACATCTAGAGGTCATGATTCTATCTGGGTGATCATCGACTGACTCACCAAGTCGGCCCACTTCCAACTGATCAGAGAGCAGGGTTCTGTAGAGATCTTGGTACAGCTCTATGTGAAGGATATTGTGTGGATACATGGACTACCCTCGATGATTATCTTCGATCATGATGAAAGTTTTACTTCCCTTCTATAGAAGGGGTTGTAGGAGGCTATCGAGACGCTGCTTCATTTGAGCACCGCCTTCCATCCTCAGACGGATGTTGAGACTGAGTGGACCATTCAGACCCTCGAGGACATGATACATGATTGCGTCATCAACATCAGTTGTAGTTGGGAGGATCACGTGCCTTTGGTGGAGTTTACATACTACCACAGCTATCACTCTATCATTGGGACATCACCTTTTGAGGCATTGTACGGGCGACCTTGCAGATCACATTTGAGCTGGACTGACCCATGGGAGTCAGCACTCGTGGGACCATATGTGGTTCAGGCTACCATAGAGAAGGTGCAGATCATCCTAGAGCAGATGATGACTACACGGAGCAGGAAGAAGTCGTACGCCGATAGGAGCAGGTCTTTCGTGGGTAGTCAATACCTCTAGTACGCTTGTGATGGCATCATGGGAACCTGCAGGAGAGAACATGGGAACAAGAGGCTTAGATGTGTGCTCAGTACCCCCACTTTTTCCCTTAGTTTGAGTTGTGGATTATAGGGATGAAAAGCCCTGAGGTGAGGATAATTTATTGTTGGAACCAGGGTCTTCAAAGCATGATTTGGCATATGGTTTGTGTTTGTTGTCAATCCTCAGTGGAAGTTCAGGATGTGTACCAACAATGAGATCATACCGTTCAAGCAGAAAACAGTAGTGAAGGTGGCATCATTTCCCAGTGTTTTCCAAAGTTTTGGGCCTGAAAATCGGCCAATAATGTAAAGTGTTTTTGGAAAAGGTACTTGCGCGCCGAGCTCTTGGAGGACAAAAGACTTGCGCGCCATATGTTTTTGAGGATCAGAACTTCAAAATTTGGCTAAGGAAAGAAGGTCGCGCAAGTACTGGTTGGGTCGCGCAAGTGAGTTGTGCGACAGAGGTTACTGGAGACAAGACTTGCGTGCCGCTGAGGGACTTGTGCGCCTCCGCGCAGGGGGTCCAGTTTGCCTATAAATACTGGACCACCCCTCCTCATTTTGAACGGAGTTCAAGACTGAGATATTGTTCGAGCTCTCGTCGCGCAGGTGGTTGAGCCGCGTAGGTGGTAGTTGGGTCGCGTAAGTATAGCTTGCGCGCCGGTTTTTTGTTGTGCGCCCAAGGCGGGTTGGGAGAGAAAGGAAGTGAACCGCGCAAGTTTGTTGTCAGGGAAGGAAGCGTCGCGCAGGTGCATTGGTGACACTTGCGCGCCAGTTTGGACTTGCATGCCGTATTGGTACTTGCGCGTCCGGCTTGGAGAAGCGCGCAAGGTTTTGCTGAAGCGCGCCGGCCTGTTTGGAGCTGCACGAAAGCCAGGAGACTACCTGATACTTTCGAAGAAAAGTGATATTCTGCTTCTGGTGAGAATCAGACTTCAATAGAGCATCTACATACGACAGAGGATGCATTATTATGAAAATGATGAAGATACCTTCACGTCTATAAACTGAGTGGGACTTCACCAAAGGCAGTGAGCCAGGGGGAGTCAACGGGAGTGACTCGAGGAGAGCAGTGGGCTATCCTTGAACCTTTGTAAAGGTAGTGAGCCTGGGACAGAGTAACTGTACCCGAACTTTTGTAATCTACCGCTAGAGAAGCATAATAGATTTTGGTACGACCGACAACCTGTCGGCGTATGCTCCTTGGATGTAGCCCTTAGTGGTGAACCAAGTAAAAAGGGCTATGTCTTCTCTGTGCATGTGAATGTTTGCTTTCTGATCATAATCATCATACAGGTTCAACAAGTTCCTACCAACGTGGGAACAAGATCCATCACATTAAAAGAAACAGTTGTCACCCAGATTCACTCCTCCCCTCTCAGGGTGTCACAGGGTCCTTCATTTAAAGACATTGAAATTCCATAATTTTTTTTAATATATGGGAATTTTAGAAGTCCGTGAAAACTGACGGTGGATGATTCTGAGACCCGGTGTGCCCAGAATGAATTTCTGAACATTTTTTTCGTGTACATTCTTTTAATGTACGAGCAGGTTTTTGTAAGTTTTGATCTGGTGCTCATAATTGAAATCTAAGGACACTGTTGAACTCGCAGCGCCAGTATTCGCTTAAGGAGATCTTCACCTCGACCTCAGTAGGTCGAGGGTGAAAGATAGTTTTTGTGGTTTTTCTTGGGAGTGCAAAATAAAATAAAATATTTTTTTATTTCTAAAAAACCTCCCATGTGAAGGATATGGAGGTGGGTACCATGATGGGTTAAAACATCCCGAAATGAATGCATAGTGGTGGGGACCACCTGAGCTAGTCAAACCCCCAATTCAATCTTGGTGGTGGGGACCACCCGAACCCCTCATTATGGGAGAAAAACCTCTCAACTCCATACTTTAATTATACAAACTCCCCTTTTAATAATTAATCCATCTCAGCATTAATTAATTAAGCCAAACTATTTTCTTCCAATATTAAATTTAAAAACATAATCTATTATGTTGGCTAAATTTCATTTTGGTGGATTTGGGAGAGGAGAACCTTTGGGAGGATTACACTCTCCAATGATGAACGTCCTCCCCGATGAAGAATGCCCACGTCGACGAGGAACGTCTTCAATGACAACGAACCGGCATTCGAGGAAACGTCGAAATCACCATCATCTGTATATCTCCAATGACTTTGTCTCTTTCCTTGTGACCTCCATCGAAAAATATCCGAGGTAGGGGTGGTGGTTTGAATTTCTTCCCCTTACTTGTTCTTCATAATTCATCGTAAACAATCAGGAAGATATTATAGCAGCTTGCTACCACTCTAATGCGGAGAGTGCAAGCCAAACAAACATGGCCCGACCACTTCACAAATTGTGTGTTTAATTATTGTGTTCTTCACGATGAAGGAGGATAGCAACCAACCTTGGTGGGGCACGAGAATGGCGGACGACACCACCGCCAACCGCGACGAAGGCGACGATGCAACGACGCCACCCTGCGGCCTCTATGCCATCGGTGACCTCCCCCTTCTTTAGATTCCGCAAGCCCCGGTCGCGTCGCCCGGTGGCCCACGCTGCCCCGCGGTCTCCACCACCCGCGGCCGTCCCCCCCCCCCCCCCCCCCCGCGGCCTCCGCCGTCCGCGACTGCTGCCACCCCACGTCCTCTGCTGCTTGCGGCCCCTGTCGCCCCATGGCCTGGCACCGCCTGCGGCCTCCGCCGCCCCGCGGCCTCGCGCCGCCCGTGACCTCGTGCCATCTGCGGCCTTCGCCCACTGCAGCTCTCTGCGGCACCCACGACCTTCCCGCCATGCAGCCCTCTGCCCCCCCTCCCCCGCGCAGCCTCACCCCCCAGCATCCCTCTGCGTCCCCCAAAGGCCTTCGCTGCCCCATGGCACTCCGCGTCCCTCGCGGCCTCACCCTCATGCAGCCTCACGACCCTCACGGCCTCCGCGCCGCCTTCGCAGCATCACGCCGCTCCGCAGCCCCCACACCCCCAGCACGGGCCGGGACGGGCCAAACCCAATGGCTCATGTTGACCCAAACCGGGTCATGTCGGCCAAGGCCGTGTCGGGCCGGGTCGGTCCAACCTGATCAGACCAGACCCTGACCAGCATTGAATGTATTGCTCTATCAGCCATAACATTGGCATGGGGCGTCCATTTGAAGAACCGACATCGGCGCTGGAAACCTTGGATATAGAATGTCCCTTTTAGTATACACCACTAGATATTTGGATAAATATGGAGTATGGTTGGGTTGGATCGAGCCCGAATCTGACTGGGCCATCGAGACTAGGTGGCTAATAACTTACAGACCAGGATTTTGATTGACACCCCATCTATTGCGTTGAGACCCCTATGATGTGGAGGTCCTTTGAGATACATCTTCGTATAACTTCGTGGTAGTTGTAGTATCAACTAGTTTCTTGAGGACCGGACTCTCTTAGAGATGAGCATACTTAGTGCTAGAACCCAGTAGCTAGCTGTGACGTGAATAATGAATAGCGATCCCCTATGGGTCAATATCGATCGATCCGGTGTGGGTCATCACATAGAGATCCTATGTGGGTTATCACTGAGATATCATGTATGGGTTAGCACCTTGCGATCCTTTGTGGGTCACCAACAAGTGATCCTATATGGGTCAGCACCAAGCAATCCTCGGACGGTCAGCACTGATCGATCATGTGTGGGTCACCAACAGAGCCTCTTAACATAGTAATATGATTTGGTAGTTACATCTAATCATCCCTACTTTTATATATAAGAAATATTTGGTGTTATATAAGTCTGTACCATATGATACATTCCTTTATGGTAATATCGTGGTGGTATTCTTCTGTGTGGAGTACTTGTGTGTTATTTACCTTCGTGGTATTTCTTCATTTGTGGAAGAGTTGAGCTTTGGGATATGATTTGGACTCTGTGTTTTCCTCATGAATGTGATGGGTATACATGATAACATAGGTATTTTTATGGGAATATACCTTAGTAGGGTTGTTAGTTGATTCCATGCTGTGTGGTTTATCCTTTTTGGATTTTGTGATACCTTGAGGGACTCGGGGTTCTTATTGAGTATCGTTATACTCACCCCTACATGGGATTTGCCCGTACACTTTTTTGTTTGGTGCAGATGAAGGACAACGCTGAATGAGGATGAAAGTACCAGGAATGGATTTAGCTCGGAGGTGTACGTTAGATTAGGTGAACCACAGAGGAAGTCGTTCGTGAGTTGTACCTACCCTTTATGTAGGATTCATGGTGGACAATCCAGGAGTTGTTCCAGTTCACTTGTACTTTCAGTATCCATGTACTTTCCTATTGGGATTGTACTCTGGCCCCATTCACTTACTGTACTCACTTTGTTTACAATTCAGTTTACTTGAGTTCATATATTTCTGTGTGCTTGGTTATGTGTGTTACAGGTTATAAATGCAATGCCTTCCCTGTTTAAGGGAATACGCCTTCGGTGCTAGTCACCATCCCCTGGCCTATGGAAGGTGGGATTTTGGTAGTCACGACACGGGCCCCAGGGGATGGGTCGTGACAAGTGATGAATTCAAATGTGTTTGACTAATTTTGATGAAAAAAGATATATGGACTTAATATAGTTGAGAAAATACAAGAGAATGTTCGAACCATTTAGTATCACGTTATGGTATATCAATGTTGATAGAAAATTCATTCTGAAAATCATTAATGATATCCTTAGTTTGAATTGGGTATCAATTTATTCCATTGAATATATCCATGTAAAATAGTTATGAGATTCCAAATGAATGGAAATATGGGTCATAGATAGATAGTTCTATTCTAAATTAATGATCACATCAGGATAATTTTTTATCTCTTGGACCTTCCACCAAATATCTCTTAAGATTAGTAGTTTTTCTAGGTATTTTTATTGAGTAAGTACAAACATGATCTTTAAAATGTGCTCTAATTTGAGGTCAGTAAACTGGTTGATGATATCACTTATTTTGAATAAATAGTATAGATTTTAGATTTAAGTGTTCTAAAAAAACCACTCAATAGAAAAATGTTTTTTGTTGGAACAAGAATTTTTACAAAGCAATGTGGAAACACGTTGGATGTGATGGGGAAAAAATATCATCTGTTTTTTAAATTGTTGTTGAAAAATTTAGAGGGACGTTTTTTTACTAAGGCATAACATGTAATACAATAAAAGTTTATTAAATGATTCCCATTAAATATTTTAAATTTATTTGATTTATTTTTTTATAAGAATAATGGGGTAAACAATCTATGATATACTATTAATTTATGTGATTGTTTTATCTTATACATTATATTGTTTGGTACAATTTGGAAGAATATAATTATGAAATTTTATTTTTAAAATTCTTTTTAACCATAATTCACTAGTTATCAATTGGTTGTAAATAATAACAAATCCATTTGATGTTAAAAAGTGATGTTTTTTTGGAAAATTATTATTTTTAATTTTTTATGTTCTTGTATTAAATATTTAATATAATATCTATTGATAAATTATTTTAAAAAAAATGTGAAGACAATATATTTAATAAGTTTTGATATAATTTATGTAATTTTTTTACCCGAAAAGATATAAAAATAAATTCATTTTATTCTTAAAATTTAGTTTCCAAAAAATGGGGTTTTTTCTTTTTATGGGCTTATTTTAAAAAAAATCACTAATAGAAATTGGATGTTGAAAATTGAAATAAATATTATGAATTACAATATTTCACATTACGTAATATGGTGTAACATCCAATGAAAATAAACAATATAAACTTTTCATATTTATTAAATTTTTTGAATTAAATTATAATTTTACATTAAAGGGGATGCTACATTATATGGAGGACCCAATACACAACAACGAGTTTCTTTGAAATCTTATGTTGCACACAATGCTGAGTCAAACTGAAAAATAATAATATACTATTATTTTAAATGGGAGTTAACGCCTAACTGTTGTATTGGCAAGAATGGAAATAACTAACTAAAATATGAATATACATGTTTGTTAAATGTTTTTAAATTTATCTAATAAATTTTAGAGGCTGGAAATAATAAACAATACGATTTAAAGCATAAATACTCTAATATTCATTAAAAGATCGATTTACTATCTTTTTATGGTGAACTCTCTTTAAATCTAGTTTTGGGAACTTTTATATGTTCTATTTGAAAAAATAATATTCTTCCCCAGAATGGGATATCATGATTTACTTTAGATAAATTTTTTATATTTTTCTGATAAATCTCATTTTTTATGACTAGTGAAAAATATTGTATTTTAATTCATAACTACATTTAATCAAATTTATTTATATGGTTAGATTATATTTTTAAATGGTTTTAAAGAGTAATTATTTTATATTTTTACTATTTAATCCAATGTTGGTAATTGGAAGTAATTTCACGTTAAAATTGGACATAAATAAGTGTCAATCTTTATATAGTTATTATTTCTTTAAAACAATCTTTTTGTTTTGACAACATGAATTAATTTTAAATTAATTTATGCCACTTCAGTTTATTGTATTTGTACAAATGGAAGCCATATTTGTAATCATGAGGTCCAAATTGTGTAAATAGGTAACTTTTGTTTTTATACATTATGAATATTTACTCAAGTAAAAAATGTATTTACCAAGGTTAAAGGGTAAATCCGGTAAATAAGGGTAACAACATATTATTATAATAATATTAAATTACCCTAACATGTGTCTTAAACCTATTGGTAGACACATTCCTGAACATGGGAATCCATGGGTCTATTTTGGGGCCCCATGGAGCCACTTGGGAGTGATAATGACACTTTATAATAATTAATTTAAAGTAAAGACAAAATTAAAACAAACATATATCTTTTAGTAAATCAATTATTAAATGGGTTTATATAAGTAATATATTAGACTATAAATATTCATATGAAAATATAAAATGAATTCCTACATCATTGTATTTTTTTAATAATTTTTATACATAAAAAATATAAAATTATTTATGACACAAAAATGATGAAGTATTTACCTCATTAATGAATAATTTAAATAAATAGGATTATAATGAATAAAACAATATCCAAAACCTATCCAATTATTATTGGATGATTTTATTTAAAACATGAGTAATATTATCTTAAAAGTAAATCTGTTTTTAACCTTTAGAAACTGAAAATAAATATATAATAAAATAATAATTTTAAACATTCCTAAAGAGCCCCTCCTCCCCCTTAAAAAACCCCTCAATTATAACCCATTATTCACACTTTTCAAACCCATGGTCTCATCCATCCTCTTCCCAATTAATCTCCCTACATCTATCTCCTTCTCCTAGAAGCCTTACCCTAGGCATAATGTAATTCAATTAAACCTTTTCATTTAAACCAAAGGGAGATACCCGATTTAAAGGCAACGTCTTTTCTTAAGTTCTTCTGTTTTATTTTTTTTCTCCAACACCATAAACTCTTTTTATTAATTTATTTTATCAAAATAAAAGTTTAATAAATATACTAGTTTTCTTATGATAATTATTAGAAATACACTTACACACACCTCCATCTAATGGTTAAAGAACATACTGTTTCTGTGGATGAAAAACTACTGCCTCACAGAACGATGATTGTTCAATTATATCCTACCGCCTCAATTGATGACCATTATGATGGAACTATATTTATATATGATATATGTTATGGTTAAGTTTTATCCATTCTTATTTAATTTTTATTTACAAAAATACCATTATTCTTTCCAATATGTGTAAATACAATAATTTAATTTGAGGATGTGCAGACTACCGCCCCCTCAAGGTGATATGAATCATTCATGACATACATGGAACATATGAAGGATATAGTTAATGAAATTATGTAAAATATATATCATATGATGTTATAATATAATTATAATATACTTATGTATCATTAGGTTTTCATTCAATTAAATATGAAATAGAAATGAAAGTAGCATTAATGCGTACGTACAGCTTACCGTCTCCATGAATGGTGTATTTCGTTTCTCCTGTCCAAATGTTATGTAATATTAAAAATACATACATATAATAAATATATATGATACATATGATATCTAAATCATGAATATAATTCTGGAGATAATGGAATTTTGACCACATTAACAACATGTAATTATAAGAAGTTCATTTTTGACTCAAGTACCACATATCGACAAAACAACCATTATTAACATAAATGATTGAATAATGTTTATACAATTGTAATAAGTGATATAAAAGGAATAATAAACTTGTTAAGGGTTCTTAATAAAATATATATATACTTTATATTATTATTCAGGAGATTAAAAAATGAATGGTTCAAGGAGGACACGAGGTAAGAAATTTCTTATCTCACTTTTTATTTTGTTAGATTTCCATTATTGAACACTAATTTCATGAATGTGGTGTATTTTGTACTTAAATTCAATATATATTATCATGATTATATTTATATTCATTGTATTTTATGATTCATTTGGTGGTTATTAACTATTGGTCATATGACTCGATTGATTACAACGTTGTAAGGGATTTCTTATCTCACTTTTAATTCATTGAGATTTCCATTATCCACCACTTATTTCTTGAATGTGGTGTATTGTATACATACATTTGATATATATTATCATGAGTCTATTTATATTCATCTTATTTTATGAATAATTTGGTGGTTATTATCTTTTGGTCATACGACTCGATTGACTACAATGTGCTAACAGGTTTCTTATCTCACTTTTAATTCGGTGAGATTTCCATTGTTTTCCACTTATTCATTGCTTGTGGTGTATTATGTATATCCATTTAATAAATATTATGATGATTATATTTATATTAATGGTATTATATTATTCATTTGTTGGTTATTAAATTTTTGTCATATGTCTCAATTGATTACAACATGTTAAGGGGTTTCTTATCTCACTTTTATTTCTGAGAGATTTCCATTTGTTCACAACCTATTTATTTCATGTGGTGTATTGAGTACTGCCATTTTATATATATTATCATGATTCTATTTATATTTATGGTATTATATGATTCATTTTTTGGTTATTAACTTTTGATTATATGTCTCTATTGAATACAATGTGGTAAGAGGATTTCATCACACTTTTTACTCTAGTGAGATTCATGCTATATTTCCCACTATTTCATTTGGTGTGGTGTATGTACTACCCCTGATTTTCTTAATTTTTTAATATACATTAATTTATTTGTATTTAAATCTTCATCGTTTGATCCTTCTTTCATGTTGTGTATGTTTTTTATGTTACCTAATCGGTAAAGGAACCTTTCACCCTCCTCTTTTAGAAAGACTTCTTCTTGTTATGTCTTAATTTATATCTTCTTATGTTGGGATATGTTATTATATATCCTTATTGCAGTAAATTTCATGTCCAAGTGATGATATATCCTTTTATCTCTCATCAAATCATATTCAGAATTTTAAAGTGACATTGTAAGGTTGTCGAATTTCTGTAAGTGAACTTCTTCACCCAATTTCAATTCTTTGGGTTAAACTTATACTTTTTGATTATGTAATGTTATAAATATATGTAAATGACCTTTGATTTTTTAACACATAATATCCAATTATATTTCATGTATTATTATTTGTCCCACATAATAATGTAATTTATTTATCCTAAATCTAAGGATATAGTATTTATAAGGGATTTCATCTCAATTAACAATCCCTTGGGACTTCATTATTGTTATTCACCAATTAACTTTTATATGGGGTATATATTATATTTTGGAATATTATATATTGAATACCTTTATTATTAGGATATTATAATGTTTTGATTAAATGTTATTTCTCAATTATTTGAAATCAAGTGTCTCTCATTTTGTTAAAAACTCTTTAACTAAAATATTGGTTAAATTGTTTTAAAGATTTATTCTTATAAATCTTTCTTATTAAATTCCATGTTATAAAAATGGGTTTAAGGATTTATTTATATGGAAATTAATGTTTTAAAATAAAAATTCCTATAAAATATTCATAGTGGTTTGGGACACATTTATTTAAAAATTTCTTTTTAAAACTTTTTAAAGGTTTTGAAAATGGTTTGATAAAGCATTGATTATGTATATATCTTGGAATGATATATTGTGATTGCAATGTGGAAATTTTGTCTTTCCATTAATCTTGTTTTATGTGTTATGATTATGTTATGGTTCTTTGTAATTTTTTTGTATACATGTGTTGCCATGATAAACCTAGGGCAGGTGAGCCAGAGATAGCTCTCCAATGCATTCGGTAACGTGATGGAGGTAAACGTTAATAATTCTGCTAAGAGATTTAGGGAATATACTATGATGTGTATTCCAAGGTAACTCCCCACGTAGATATGATATCTACAATGTAAGTATGATATGGATTCCCCAAGTTACCATTATTATTTATGATTTCAAGGTGTTATTCATAAATCTTATGATTTTATGAGGTATGTTATGATTGAAATGTATGGTTTCATTGAATTGTATTTATTGATGTGTTAAAGTTTCATTTCCTTATTTTTCCACCATTACTATGCTTTTTGTGATCCCCTCATGTTTTTGAAATATTTTCCATAGGACATAAAGATGAATAAGGGTCAAGGATGGGATTAAGTAGAAGTCATGCTCTCTAAAACATGGAACTATAAATGTTTGTTTCTGAGAGTTATTATTTTATAAACAAATGGATACTGAGTTCCAGTGTCTACATGTAATTTTCAAGTTGATATGTTATAGTTATGTCCAAATTATCAAAAACACTAAACCTAAAATGATCCTCAATGCGAATTCTTGATTTATCTCATGATTAAGTAATGTTTAAGGTAATTGTCCTTATAGTTTATATCGGAGGACAGTTTAGAATACTTTAGGTATTATGAGTTTTAGTTAAACACATAGTTAGTCCCTATGTCTATAATTTCAATTAAATCCTTATTTTATAAATTTTTTATATCAAGGAAAGTCATTAAAAATGGAAGGATGATGATCTCAAACAACATTCCTATATATTAATGATAACATGCTTGCAATAATTTTTGTAAAGTCATGTTAAAATGAATGTGAAACTTTTTCAAGAATACAAATCACTTGAAAGCAGTTGTTTGAGATATAAAACACCTCCACTATACATCGATATCATCGTGGATATTGGTTTGTATTTAATAAAATAACATTTTCATAATAATATATAATTTTCAAGAAAGATAAATATTATCAAGGCATTTTTAAATATTTTACCTTATCGCATTATTATGAAGAATATTATGATTTTTAAAATGGTTCTAAAGAAGGGGACCCTTGTACAACCTATTTATATTTGATTTTAAAATATAGTCTCTCATTACATACTTATAGTATTTTAAAAGGACAATTTCCTGAACTTTTCAACTCAAACTAGGTCCAACTATTTTATAAAAATCATGTTCTATGAGATGTATTTAAATTATATGTCATACATAATTATTTTCTGAAATAATTTTTCTACAAACACCTATATGACCCAAGATGTACATGGTGTATTTGGATAAAAGAAGAAAATGATTCTGAAGGATATCAAAATCATTGTTGCAACGCATGGACCTTATACCTATGTGAAAATGGTGATTATGAAACCATATATTCACCATGATCAAGGTATTATATTCTTTCTATTGGGAATAGATTTATTTTATCATATAAAGGTGAAAAACGAATGAAAATATATAATAGGTTGAGGTTTTAATGTATTGGTATGAAAATGACTGGTATAAAAAACCTTTGAGGTTAAAACATTTTATGGTTATTTTTCAACGTTATAAAAATGAAACCCCATAAGATTGGTGACAACCCATTGCGTCTAAAAAGGCCACAAGAATAGAACCCAGAACCGCAGGCCGACTGGGGCGCATCACCTTCCACTGTCCTACGTGAAGTCCCTGGTTAGTATGAAAAAAAATTTTAAGTTAAATAATTGTATGGAACATGAAGAAGTTGATTTTTGGAACTTGTGTTTTATCAAATGTACATCCTTAATACATGAAAATTATTTGGTGATTAAGTGATAAAGGTTATTTTAGAATATTTTTGCTCTTTTGGAAACATTATATGCTGAAGGGAAATAGAATACAATAGGATCTCATTTGTGGAGTAATGGTTCAAATTTTATTTTTAAAGAATATATGTCATTATTGTGTTCATATGATGATTTGGTTTATTTATTGAAATGATTATCCTATCATGGAGAATATGTGATTAGGTTAATTACTTATAATTATGAGACATTAAGATTAACTGATTTTATTAGGAGATAAATGTTAAGATTTATCTTGGATGACTCTGGGATTAAATCCTTCTAAGATTTTGGTTTCAATCTTAGTTTGGATTACATTAAAGAATTTTATGGACAATTATTTATTTAATAGTCTTAGTTGAACTTTGGGCATTGTTTGAAAAATGTTTTAGATTAAGAGTAGTTTTTATTTTTATAATGTATTATCCTTTTGAGGATTATCTGGTCTTGTACAAAACGTTTTGGTTTTTGTGGATGTATAAAGATTGGGGAAATATATAGTTCATCATTTTTGGATTATATGATACTCTAGAAGTTGATTCTAGCACTTTTAATGTTACCAAGTCAGTTAGAATAGTCACCATTTGGGGAAAAGATAAGTTTGTGGTAGAATTTAATTAAAGGATGACACTCAACAAGACAAGTAAGTATAATTCCTTATGGTCTTAATTTAGTTATTAATGAAATTATTCAACACTATGAAAATGATCATGAAGAAAAAATTTGATAACCTCTCTTTTATCATCAGACATTTACCCAACCACAAAGTTATGGTATTGTGGTGGTTAACATTCTGTGATCAAGTTCTCTATCACTCTCCATTAATCTATGAGAGTTAGTTTATCTTTCATACCCATGTTTTTATGGAATCCTAGTATATGTTGTCTTGGGTGACCTTTTTATTTCTCCTTAATTCTTTAAATTTTATATTTTTATTGACTCTTTTTCTGATGTGTGACTTTCAATGAAGTTTCCCATCCCAATTTTAAAATTACGAGGACACAATTCCCAAATAGGGGGAAGCATATAACATCCCATGTAAATATAGAATATAACATTTTCATGTTTATTAATATTTTTGAATTAAATATTGAATTTAATTTAAAGGGGATTCTGTTTTCAATGGAATACCAGATACGAAACAACGGGTTTCTTTGAAATCTTATATTGCACACAATGCTGAGTCATACTTAAAAATAATAATATAACATTATTTTAAATAGTATTTAACGACTGGGCATTGTATTGGCAGAAATTGAAAAAACTAACTACAATATGAATATACATGTTTTTTAAATATTTTTATATTTATCCAATAAATTTTAGAGCCATAAAATAAGAAAGAATCCAATTTTAAGCATAAATACTCTAATATTCATTAAAAGGTCAATTTACAACCTTTTAATGGTGAAACCTATTTAAATATTGTTTTTTTCACATTCAAATGGTCTATTTGGCTAAATAATATTCTTCTTTAGAATCGGGACATCAATATTTACATTAGTTACGATTTTGTTATATTTCTAAAAAATTTCATTTTTTATGAATAATGAAAAATACTATATTTTAGTTCATAAATACCTTCAATATAATTTATTTATACGGTTAGATTATCTTTTTAAATGGTTTTAATGTGTAATTATATTATTTTTTACTATTTTATTCAATTTTGTTCATTGGATGTAATTTCACTTTGAAATTGGACATGAATAAGTGTCAATCTTTTGATTGTTGTTATTACTTAAAAATGTGCTCTCTGTTTTGACAACAAGAATTAAATTTAAATTAATTTCTGCCACTTCTGTATTTTGAATTTGGAAAAATGGATTCCATATTTGGAATCAGGAGGTCTAAATTGTGTAAATAGGTACCTTTTATTTTTATACATTATGAATATTTAATTCAGTAAAAAATTTATTTACCATGGTTAAAGGGTAAATCTGGTAAATAAGGGTAACAAAATATTATTATAAATAAATAAAATTATCCTAAAAAGTGTCCTAATCCAATTTGTTGATACATTTTAGACCATGTTCATCCTTGGGTCGATTTTAGGACCCCATGGAGCCACATGGCAGTGATAATGACACTTTATATTAATTAATTTAAAGTAAAGACAAAAATAACACAAAAATTTATATTTTAGTAAATAAATTATTACATGGGGTTATATACATTATCTAAATGTCTATAAAAATTAATTTGAAATCTAAAACAATTTCCTACATCATGGTATTTTTTTTATAATTTTTAGACATCACAAAAATTATTTATGACACTATAATGAGGCAATATTTACCTCATTAAGGAAAAAATTTAATAAATAAGATTATAGAGATTAAAAAATATCTAAAACCTATCCAATTATAATTGTATGATTTTATTTAGAACACTATTAATATTATCTTGGACTTTAAAATTTTTTGGACCTTTGGAAATAATAACTAATTTTGTAATAATTTTTTTAACTTTCCTGAAGAGCCCCTCCTCCCCCTTATAAAAATCCCTAACTTATAACCCATTATTCACACTTATCAATCCTCTTCTCTCATCCAACATCTTCCCAATTAATCTCCCTACATAAATCTACTTTTCTTAGAAGCCTTCCCCTAGATAGAAGTAAACTCAATTAAACGTTTTGGTTCAATCCAATGGGTGATACCTGATTTAATAGTAATGTCTTCTCTTATGTTATTTTGTTTTACTTTACTTCTCCAACCACATAAAATCTTTTTATTCCTTCTTTTTTAAAAAAAATCCTAAATATACTAGTTTTTTTTTCTGAGATGTTTTAGAACTACACTTATACACAGCATTATCTAATGGTAAAGAACATACTGTTTCTATACATAGTGAACTACAACCTCACAAAATGATGATTGTTCAATTATCCCCTACCACCTCTCTGGGTGGAAATTATGATGTAAATTTATTTATATATGATATATATTATGTTTATGTTTTATCTATGCTTCAATACATTTTATTTACATTCATACCTTTATGCTTTCCAATATGTGTAAATACAATAATTTCATTTGAGAAAGTGCTGACTACCGCCACCACAAGGTGATATGATTCGTTCATGACATACACGGAACGTATAAAGGATGGAGTTAATGAAATTATGTAACATATTTATTATATTATGTTATAATTTATTTATAATATACCATTGTATCATTATGTTTTCATTCCATTAAATATGAAATAGAAATGAAAGTAGCGTTCATGCGTATGTACGGCTAACTGTCTACATGAAGGGTGCATTTTATTTCTTATCTCAAAATGTTATGTAATATTATAAATAAATAAATATATTGGATATATATTATATATATTATATCTAAATCATTAATATAATTCTGGAGATAATGGGCTTTTGACCACATGGACAACATGTAATTATCTGAAGATCATATTTGACTCAAGTACCAAATATCGACAAAACGACCATTATAAAATTAAATGATTGCATAATGTTTATAACATTGTAATAAGTTATATAAAAGAAATAATAAAATTTAAAAGGGTTACTATGAAAGTATAAATTAGCACTATCTATCTTACGATTCGGTAGATTAAAGAACGAACAGGTCATGTCGGACACAAGGTAAGGGATTTATAATCTCCCTTTTAATTCCAAGAGATTTCCATTATTCGCCACTTATTTATTTCATGTGGTGTACTGTGTACTGCCATTTGATATATAATATCATGTATATCTTTATATTCTTGTTATTTTATGATTTATTTGGTGGTTATTAACTTTTGGTCATAGGACTCGATTGATTACAACGTGGTAAAGGATTTCTTATCTCACTTTTAATTCCGTGAGATTTCCATTGTTCGCCAATTATTTCATGCATGTGGTGTATTGATAATTGTA
Source organism: Viscum album (assembly GCA_963277665.1). Lineage (NCBI taxonomy): Eukaryota > Viridiplantae > Streptophyta > Magnoliopsida > Santalales > Viscaceae > Viscum > Viscum album. The sequence continues at coordinate 1,608,619,118 of OY728121.1, forward strand.
ATATGATATATATTATCCTGATTCTCTTTATATTCATGGTATTAAATTATTCATTTGGTGTTAATTAACTATTGGTCATACGACATGATGTATTACAACATGGTAAGGGATTTCTTATCTCACTTTTAATTATGCGAGATTTCAATTGTTCGCCACTTATTTATTGCATGTGGTGTATTATGTACTTACATTTGATATATATTATCATTATTCTATTTATATTCATGGTATTATATGTTTCATGTTGTGGTTATTAACTTTTGGTCATACGACTCAATAGATTACAACGTGGTATGGGGTTTTTATATCACTTTTAATTCCATTAGATTTCCATTATTCACAACCTATTTATTTTATATGGTGTATTGAGTACATACACTTGATATATATTATCATGATTCACATAATATTCATGGTATTATTTGATTCATTTTTTGGTTATAAACTTTTTTTATACGACTCAATTGATTATAATGCGGTAAGAGGTTTTCATCTCACGTTTTATTCATTTGAGATTCATGCTATTTTTGACACTATTTTTTTTTGTATGCACTGCCCCTGATTTTATTAATTTTTTAATATACTTTAATTTATTTTTATTTACATTTTCATTTTTTGACACTTATTTCATGTGGTGCGTGTTTCACATATTACCAAATCGTTAAGGGAAAAATTCACCCTCCTCTTTTGAAAATACTTATTTTTATTATATATTTTAATTTACATATTTATACGTGAGTATATTTTATTCTATATCCTTATATCTATAAATTTTATGTCCTAGTGATGAGATACCCTTTTCTCTCTCATTAACTAATTTTCTGAATTTTAGAGTGACGTCGTTAGGGTGCCGAATTTCTGTAAGGTAACTTCTTCACCCAATTTCAATTCTTTGGGTTAAAATTCTACTTCTTGTTTAAGTTGTGTTATAAATATGTGTGAATGACCTATTAATGTTTCACAGTTAATATACACTTATATACAATTTATTCTTTGTTGTCACACATAATTATGTAATTGATATATACTTAATCTAAGGATATTGTCTTTATCTGGGATTTCATCTCAATTTTCATTCCCATGAGACTTCATTGTTGTTATACCCCAATACAAATTTATATGGTGTATATACTGTACTTTGGCATATTATATCATGGAAACATTTATTCTCAGGATATTATAATTTTTTGATTAAATTTTATTCCTCAATTATTTATATTCAAGCATCTCTCATTTTGTTAAAAACACTTTAACTAAAATATCGGTTAAAAAGTTTTAAAGATTTATTCTTATAAATAATTCTCATTAATGTCCATATTTTATAAATGGGTTTTTATGTTTTATATATATGGACGTTAATGTTTTAAAATGTTAATTCCTTTATAATATTCAAAGTGGTATGGGACACTTTGATTCAAAAATCTTTTTATTAAATGTTTTAAATCGTTTTGAAAATGGTTTGATAAAGCATTGATTATGTATATATATTGAAATGATATGTGGTGATTTCAATGTGGAAATGTTATCATTCATTTATTATTGTCTTATGTGTTATGAATATGTTATTGTTCATGGTCATTGTTACGTATACGGGTTGTTCTGTGATAAACCTTTGGCGGGTGATCCCGAGATAGATCTCCAATGCATTGGGTAACGTGATGTAGGTAAAGGTTAATGTTTCTCCTAAGAGATTTAAGGAATATACTATTATTGGTATTCCAAGGTAACTCCCTACATAGCTGTGATATATAAAATGTAAGTATAATATGGATTCCATAGGTTACCATTACGATTTATGATTTCTATGTGTTATTCATAAATCATATGATTTCATGATGTATGTTAGGATCAAAATGTATGGTTTCATTGAATTGTATTTATTGATGAGTTGATGTTTCCTTTCCTTTTTTTATAACCCTTACTAAGATTTTTATGCTCATCCCATGTTTTTGAAATATTTTCCACAGGATATAAAAATGAATAAGGGTCATAGATGGGATCAGGTAAAAGTCATTCAATCTAAAACATGGAACTAGACATGTTTCTTTTTAAGAGTTTTTATTTTATAAAAAATATGGATACTGGGTAGTAGTGTCTACATGTAAATTTCCAGTTGATTTGTAATAGTTATGGCATATATATCTAAAACCCAAATCCTGAATATATCCTCAATTTGAATTCATGATTTAACTCAAGATTGAGTAATGTTTAAGGTTAGGGTCCTTATATAAGGCCATCTTAAAATTTGTGCATAATGAATAGTTCCCAACGTAAAAACCTTTTTATCGCAACAAAGGTTAAAAGTGATAAAATAGTGGATAAATAAAGAGATATGGATTAAAATATCAAAAAAATTCAGATTTCATTTTACTAGATGATGGAATTTCTACATTATCCTTCTTATATTCATTTATTTCTATTTTTTAGAAAATTTAATTGTGTGTGAAATATATTATATAATAAAATACCATGCAATTAAACATTTTACATCCAGTTAACTTATAAAAGGGAACCACCTATAATATCATCTACATAGTAATTACTCCCTTTATCTGGACCAATATATTAAAAATTAATCTTCCAGCATCCTTGGAAGCATCCTTGATATTTTGGTCATCTCAATAGACCGATCCTGGATTCTTGAAGATTATTTTCATTGGTGGATACATGAAGAATATTTCTATGTTCTTACATATATTTTTTAGGTTTTACTCTTCAAGAAAAAATTATAAATTATATATAATCATCGTAACATTATTTAATCCATATGATCACTATAATAATATTTTCTTATGTTAATTTCTTCCATTTTTATCTCAAAACCATCCATTTGAAAATGACAACATCAATTGTTCGTATGTGTGGACTTCCACCTCTATTATGATATGTGAATCATTTTTTATTTCATCTTATCATTTATTTTAAAAATGATAAATTTAATGAATATAATTTTCATTAATATTTTAATAACTTTTATTTTAGGTCTAGTTTTTTTATATATTTTCATCATCCCAACCATTTGAAAATGTAAATATAAATTAAGTAAAATTAGGGACTATGACCTTAACAAAAGTGATGTAAATAATTTCTCATAAACACTTTAAATGAATACTTATAACATTTTATATAATTAATATATATGATACATAAATAATTATTAATAATTTTTAGATGATGTAACATTGAACAAGGTCAATGGAGTGGAACCATAGAATCAAAATATGCATAGAAAAAGAAACTAGCTTTATGAAAAATGATCATTTTAATGAATATTTGACAATAAAATGATAATTAGTAAATATAAAGTAATGATACATAATTTGATTTTTTTAAAAATGAGTTTTCAATAAAATTATAATAAAACTATATTTATTATTTTTTTAGGTGGAAAATTCATATAGAGAATGACATGACACAAGGTAAGTGTTTATGTTATAATCTCATTTATTTTTCAGATTATGTTTCATAAATTCCTATTGAGGTAAATTATAGAAATCATTTCCTTTAAACACAACCAATTTTATTATAATAATTTTATAATTATAATTCCCATGTAATATAACCATTATACTCTATTTGATACATAATGTTACCATGAAAATATTTTTAAGAAAAATTGATCTTATTTTATCATTGGTCAATGAATTTTTTATTTCAGGTATATGTTCCTTAAAAGTATATAAATTGTTTTAATTTAATTGGATAAAAGATTTTTAAAACTAATTTTCCCCAATATTTTAATTCATTTTCTATATTTAAATATTATTTTTAAATTATTTTTCTAAGGTGGATATATATGAAAAATAACAAAAACTATGAATGAAATTATTATTTTAACATTTACACCACAAAAAAATTTTCAATCATCATGATTGTTCATTATTTTAAATGTTCCCTTATATGATTCCATGTTCAATTATAGATCAGATAGTTTTCTCAATATTTAGGGTATTTTTAGTTTTTCATGATTCCAAAAGAGACAGATATTTCCCTAATTTTCTCCAAAGTTCCCAAATTCCCTTTCAGATATTTTTTCATTTGTGAAAAAAATCCTTTGATTAGTATTTTAATTCAAAGTATATAAGAACTTATGATATCAACAACATTATTTCAATAGATGGGTAATTATTATAATGATTTATGTATGATTCAATGAAACACAATCCATTCTAATTTTATAATTTAGTAATGAAGATATCTTCATGAAACCCATTTCATTTCCATGTGTTATTATATGGTGAAATAATGTAATGATTATATAACCCGAGGTAATTGTATTATGTTGACATCTGTATGAAACTCATTTTATTTCCCTTTGTTATGATATGATGAAATAATCAAATTATTATTAAACCAATTTCTATTCCATGGGTTATGACATGTTGAACTGGTCAATGTTTTATGGACTTGTGGAACACATATGTTTGGTTTTAATTATTTGATGGGTGGTATAGTAATTACATACCCCTCCAAATAATGGGGATATATTGATATCTCATGAGGTAATATAGACTAGATAAGGGAGTAAAACCAATTAAGTATGTGACTCTGTCCATTTTGGTAGATGTGGGAGTCAACCTTAACTATAGAAATGATTCAATTGGGAGTGAAACCAATCCCATATGATAGTCATGTTTGTGATTCCCAAAAAATGAAATGATTTTATATACTTATGTGCTTTCAATGTACATATTTTCTATTCTTAAGATATTTTGTTATGGACAATTATTGATTATTGATTATTCCAAACTCTTATCAATTTCTTGTTTTATGTAAAAATAATATTCTATAATTCATGAATAAAGATATTGGAATGATTGGGTGTGAATTTCATTTTCGAATATCATGATATAAAACCCTAATTCTTATCATATGGTCATTTGTGATGATTGAATGATATCTAAAATATTTATATATAATGAGGAAATGTTCTCACCCTTTATTATGTTTCCTTTTCCTTAAGATATAAATAATGGTTTTATCTTGGTCAGGTATAAGACGTATTGTACTTGAAAGGAACATAATGGGAGATACTGATAATATTTCATGAAATAAGATGATTAATTATCCAGTCTCTAAATGGACTAAATCAATATAGTTATATAGTATGTATTGTTCATAAAAATATTAAATAATCTTAAAAATGATGAAATTTTTATATATTAATTTCTTTGGTGTCCTCTACAACACAATTAAATATGTATGTATTTTAAATTTAGTTGTATTCAGAGTAGAAATACAGTCATCCAATTAATTAAAAAATTACAATGCCTAATTATAGTGGTATTAATCACTCTTTCTATATTCAATTTCAATTATACAAAAATATTTACTGTTAAAATTGTATGGTGTAATTTTTCTCTGTGAAATTGGAATTGGACTTTTATATAAATATATGTGGGAGAAATGAAGATAATGTTTTTGCATTGAATATTTCACAACACTTGTTATACATTTTCACATTTCGATTTTTATAACCCTAACATAAAATCTAATGAGATTTGAAGTTTGTGAAACTGGGAAAGAGATAAGAATCTAAGAGCTAAAATCCATGGGAAATTTAAATTTTTAAATTTTGATGATAGGGAGGTTCTTAACATTTTTTTCTAGATTCATGAATTATGGATTCATAGTTGGAAAATAAATAGATTGAGGCCTAGAGGGATGTTCCAAGGTAATTTTATGTGGCTAGACATGGTATGTCAAAAAAATACCATTGGAATACCATTGGAATCCCACTAGAAGATTGGTTTTCTTGAAAGGGTTATATTCTTCTATCCCATTCCACTAAGAGCTCAATGTTCATTTACTATGATCATGGATACCAATAATACTTATGTGGGGTCAATTCGATGTTTGTTTGGGTAACACATACCCAAATACATTTATTTATTTATTTCATTATAGTGGTATTATTATACAAAACTTTTGATATTTTATACTACGGGTAGAGAAACATTATGGGATATATTTTCCTTGAAAATATATCTTCATCTTTCTTCTCCAATGATCCAAGTGGGATAAAAAGATTTATTTACACCAAATGGACTTATAAATTCCTTCTCTTATCTCACCAAATATTATTCTACACTATTAGTTTAAAAAATTAAAATTTTAATAAGTTTCAAATTTCCCTATAGAATTTTTAAATTCAATTGATATTAAAGGTCATTTTTATGCTATCAAAAGAAGAAATTGAGAGAGTAATAATTCACCATACCGCTTGTTGTGTCACTAGAGGATAACAACATGGTGGGTTTTATTATAGATATTGTAAATGTTTCATAAAATTATTTTTTGTTTGGGCATTGATTCATAGGTTTGTTTTTTTATTAGAGTATCCAGATCAAGCTACTTACAATGTTGACATAGTTTGTTATAGTTATTGTGTATCAATATTTCTCAATGATTTATCATATATTATTCTGATTTTTAATAGTTATAAGGAATTTAATATAAATTTCAATAATTATTTATGTGATATTTATGTTGAAATTCCAGAGCATATGTTCATATGTTTGAAAATTATGGAATTGTTTGTATGTAGGAAAGTGTGTATCGAAGGAAAAACTATAAGGATTTTGGTATGTGGTCCCTATAATATTATTCAATTTTATATTTTTTTTGTACTGTGGTGTATTCCTCTATGGGGGGTTTGTGGTTAGAAAAATTTAATATGGATCAAAAAAATTAGTGATTTTTGGATGAGTTTCTTAGAACCACAAAGTATTTGAAAACGTGATTGAATCTAGGATTAATTATTTTTAGGTCACCTAATAACTAAAACATGAATGGGAACATAAAATAATTCTGAGAAAAGAATTCATTATAGGTTTTCATATGTGGGATAAATTAATATAAAACTTATATAGATTATTATGGACTTTCTAAAGGGTTATAGTGGGTTTGAGACTTTCAGTTCATTATAAAAACCACAATTATCTTAATGGATAAATTAATAAACATTCTTGAAAGAAGATTAGAGTATGGATTATGTTTTTTGGGAGATCCTTTTGAGGCTTGGTGTAACATTGATATATGGGTGTTAGGATCACTTTGATAAGAGATCAGTACTAAGAGAAGTGATGTAAATTAGTTCTGATAATTTTATTTCCCCTAACATAGTAATAGTATATCTTACCATGAAGGGATATAAATCAAACATTGATTTAGAATGAAAATATGAATCGTAATAGATTTTTGGGTGAGGTTACTCTGAGAGATGGATTTATATTCCCCCTAGAGCATAGAGATTTTTATTACACAGAAAAAAACTCCACTTTTCTTATCATGATAAATCTATATGTAGTGGTATATCTTAGAACCAATTATTAATAAAGGTACAAATTAGACGAAAAAAATATTTAAATTATTATGTAAAATTAAAAATACACCATGAATATTAATCGTGAGGAAATATCCAATAACCAATTGAATAATTGGTTTGATCATGTTCATTTTCACTTCTAATGTAACCCAATGGGTTGTTCTGTTGTTATAAATTTTCATAGAATTGTTTCATGAAATTGTCACTTTCAATCAAAACCCCGTCTCCTTCATCATCATCTATGTATATAATATCAATAATATTACCAGAAAAATATTACATTGATTTAATTTTCATTTATTCCAAATTATAAAATCATGTAATCACATACTCATTAATCACCACTCCATAACGTTCTGTCATTTTAATTTACATTCATTCCATTCAAGAATACACTTAATAATATATCCTAATAATGTGGCCTTAAATTTTCAATTTGATAATATATTAATATAAGATATTTTTTCCAATTATTCTAATAAAATTATTTATTTTTTTTATCCCTATATGTTTGAATAAATCCATATCTAATTATATTAAAACAATAACTTTATGGAAAAATCGTCAATTCCTTGAATGCGTGAAATCACACACTACATTATAGAATTTTTTTCTAGTGTTATTCACTCTCCAGGTTTTCCTAGTGTTACATTTTATTCTTATGACTAAATAATTCTTCTTAACTATTATCTTATAAATATTTCATCATTAGATACTTCATCATGTCATCATCTCAATTATAGGGTAGTTCTTATTTTGACAGAATCACCTCAATTTTCTCATATCTTAATAGTTGGCTTCTTTTCCATGACACAACCAAAATATCCTCATAATCTACATGAATCGTGATCATATGAATCATTTTGATAGTTAATTCCATGAATTTAAATACAAGAATTATTAGATTTGGGTCTTCTGAATCGTCTCTGAAAAAAAATAGTCTAATTAAGAATTCATAGGTATCTTATGAAGCATCCATACTAATAATTTAATATTATATAACAAATGGAAAAATTTAAATGAGGCTTGGAGGGTTTAAATTAGTTAGCATTATCTATAATATGATCTTCTAAAACATATTATTTTCATGATAGGGTATTTTATAGTGTAAATTTCATTATTTAATTTCACATAATAGTTAGTTATTGTTTCATAGAAACCATTCTCATATATTTAATACGAGATAGCACTGATTCTTCACCCAAAATTAACAAGAATATTAGTTTTAGAAATTTCTATTCTTATACATCACATGTTCTATAAAGATACCCAATTATAATGAACAAATATTCATCCCTATTATAGCTTCCATGGATTTCAACAGACATGAAAAATGAAAATAGTGTGTAATTCTTAAGTGGGCCCTTTAATTACTCATTTAATCATACAAAATAACCATATTTTCAAATAAATTCACACAGAACTCATAGATATGAATAGTTATTAATACACTTAATGAAATTTCTATATTTATCGCATTATGTGAGTTATAATCAAAACTAACATTCTCAAAAAATATTTTAACATTCCGATGTATCAGAAATACCCTTAGAAATTTTTTATAAGAATCCTATCACACTTAGAAAAACAACTTATATATATGTATTGGAAAAAAATAAAACACCATCTATAGTGGTTTAAAAAATCGTCCATTTTTATTTGTAGAAAATAATACACATTTCAACCATCCATATGAATATTAGAAAAAAACTTCTTGAAACTTCTCTACACACCCTATATAACATAAATGAAATATGAAGACATATTATCAGAAATTTATTGAAAATAGATACAAATATATCTATATATATATATGTATTTATATATATGATTTTTATATTAACTACATCATCAAATAAATATTATATGAATCAATTATTTATAATCCCATTTCCCTTATCATGGTTTGTTAATTATGGGTGATTGATCATAACATAAATTTTCTCCAGAAGTTTACTTATCTGGTGATCTAACATAGAAAAAAAATCGGAGTAAGAAAAATATAAATTGAAGTAAATTCATTACCAAATCAGAATAAAAAAATAAAAAATACTATTTTCCAAAAAAAACATAATTTTAGGATAACATGACCAAATATTTATATTCTAAGTGAATATATATTGTTTAGTTGAGTCGTGATAAATAATTTATTTTTAGTTTAATAATGGAAAATAATAATTTCATGATGATATTTTTTGTATTTAAGTATGAATTATAAATAATTATGAATTTTAATAAAAACAAATATGAAATTTTATAAGTGAATTATTAATTTTAAAAGTAGTGGATTAAATTTATAAACAAATATTTGATATTTTAGAAAAAAAAGTTATAGTTTCCATAAGAATTTTTTTAATACCTCATACATTTGTTATTTTAAAGATCAATTTTATCTATTTTAGAAATATTATATTATTAAAAGAATTTAAAATTTTGAACTTTTTTATAAAAAATTATATAAAAATATCCATTTAATATTTTGTCAAAATTATATATTTATTTGTAAAAACAAGTTATGTTTGTAAAAATAAAGATGTTTAAATAAGTTTTATACAAGTATGAAGACCAAAAAATGTTTAAAAATGTGTGGGAATGGGTGTTTGGGGAATATAATGACATTATCACTTCCCCTATCAATTATTTATCAAATTTGATTCCAATTTCCTTATGAATGACTTTCCAATATTGAACTTTTTTGGGAATTCAAAAAATCCATCGATTTTTATTTATAAATAGGGAACTACATTCGTCACTTACCCTCAGAATAAACCCCAATTATTTAAGACCAAAAGAAATAAAAAAAATTTAAAACTATTTTCCCAACATCATGTTGTTATGGTATTCTCAGAATACCATCCCTCAAATGCATAGACTTTTTCAAAAACTATATTGTCTATAAAGTGTTGTATAAATTTATAACAGCTCCTTTATCATTTATGTAACATTCTCTGCACTTATTAATCTTAAATTAGATTAATACATATTAATACGAGATAAAAAATAATTTTTTTTGCTATTAATTTATTATAATGATAACATGATCTTTTATGACATTTCAATTTTCATTAGGAGAGATGAAATCGACCTTCGTGTGTTGTGTGTTTACCGTTTCGATGATAGAATATGTTTCTATTAAAATCACCGCCATAAAATTTCATTCCTAATATGTAATTTAATAAATAATTATGATTTTTATGAAATATTTTATATGATAATATGATAAAATATATTTCTCTATTTTAGAGTTCTAGGGAAAATGATATCCTCATCCATGAGTATGTGTGGACTACAGCCTGCAAGGAACTGTTGATTATTATTTCTCATTTCATTACCTCCTCCAATAAATGGTCACATGAATGGGTTTAATTCTTAAATATTATGGTTGTTATATCTTAATGTTCTTTATAAAAAAAATTTTGAACCTTTTTTATGATATGGTTAACTAACAATCAATATTAATTGAGTCGTATAAAACAACCATACGATGTGGAAAATACTTTTCATCTTATTATCTAATTTGATCATCCATAATAATTATTAATTTTCATCTCAAAAATATGATCTATAACATATATGAACATTAAATAAGATCATTTTTATTTCGATGTAGTGATATTACAACTAAACCAGAACACAATCATCCATAAATAATGGTTTGTTCAGGATTGAGTAAGTTGATCCACAAAATTGAACATTGATATGAAATTATATCATGGATGACTATGAGAACATAATTTCAGGTATAGTATTTTATAGATATTTATATATTTATTATTTTCTACTTTTATATGTATAATTTGTATAAAAATCATTAATTATGTATCTATTTTTCATTTGTTATGTATCACTGAAGCATGATCATTATCTATTTCATTTTCATAGTTTGTAATAGAAAATAACATAGATTGAAGTTAAATTTTTTTAATTATCATGAAAATATATTGGTGTGAATTTAATATAATTATAATGATGAAAATGTTACTTAGAATAAATCCAAACAACTTTTTTAATAAACTAGTTCAAAATGATGAAGATTAATTACACATGATATTGTAAATTTGATGTAACATACTAGAATTAATATAGAGAATTATTTTAAATGATGAGTATAAATTTAATATATTTGGGTGTCGTCATGAAATAATATGTTAAGATAAATATTTTTTTTTATATAGGTGGTTATGGTATATTTTTAAAAGCAGGTATAAAAGATATGCATCTATTTTTTCAATTCAAAATTCATTGGGAAATAAATAAAATTATATGATATGTTATCATTAGAATAATGTATGTACAAACAGTTAAATATTTTGAATCGTGATCATCTCATTATTATGGAAATTTAATTGTTCATTTTATATCATAACCATTAATAGGTTTTGAAACAAATGTTTCTAACGATTTAAGTGTTTTCCTTGTATTAATTCTAATTCATTGAGGCAAGTTAGATGTTATTAACCATGTTTAATTTATATGGAATTATATTAATTTACTATTATAGTAAAGTTATATCCCTTATTTCTATCTAATTGAGGAAGTATACTTTGATAAATCGTGTTCATTTCTTTTAATTTATTTTGAATCAGTAGTCACCCCATTCATAAATGTTTTTAGTTACACAGTTTATTATCATTTATTTATGCTAATTATATTAAAATAATTTCATAAAAATTTGTTCTATTAGTCCCTTTATTCCATTTTGTGGTATTATCTCAATTTACCATTTTATCCCCATAGACAACTTTCAACTATTTCATGCTTCACGGAATATGATTTCAATAATGGACAATGATAACTGAGATGACTTTTCCCTATGATATAATGTTTTTTATATAAAATTTCTTTTCCATTAATGGGATCTAAAAACCAATTAATTTTTATTTTAATTTATATTTATATTTTTTTATTTTGTTAATACATAATGGTTTTACTGGTTTTATGCTTTTTTGTTTCTAATAAATGTAATTTATAAGTATTAAAAAGTTTCCTTTTATAATAAAATGTTTTATTTGTGACTAGAAGTTTCCTTTAGAAAACATTATATAATATTTAATGAACAATTATTTGATATAATTTTAAATTACATTTTTTTGAAATATTCAATATCATTTATTCAAAAGTTACATTGAATCTGACTTGGATGTTTTTATTTTATTTCAATTTTAAGAAACATTTATAAAATATCTTTCATGTTTTAACCACTACTTTCATATTCATATTCAAAAGTATTGATAATCATATGATTTATGTTACATGGGTTTTTCTCTAATAAATATATGTGTTTATTAATTGGGGGATTTAACTCTTCGTATCAAATAATTATATTCTGCATCCCATCATGGGTAGTACTATTTGAAGTAATCTATTTCATGGATGATTTTAATATATGAAAACAACATTATGATTATCTTATAATACATTGGGAATATGTTCTATTTCAACCATACACCTCATTTATATGAATGAATTGTGACATGTTTTCTTCTATTAGAACAATGATCCATGAATACCTTTGTCATGAAAAATAATCCTCTTTTATTGGGATATTTTTTTCCAATTCAATTTCATTATGAATACAATATTTTCAATTCATTTTATCTATTGGTGTTTACCTATATTCTATATGTCGTTTAATTGGGGATATTATTAACATATCCAAATACCATTACTCTATAAAGTTTAATATTAAGATATTCATATGTAGACATCTATTCCATATTTTTTTAGAAATATTTTATATCTTTATATTTTTTAATTCAATACAAATGTAAAATGATAAGTCAAAAAGGATTAATAGGTTTTTTCTAACTATACACCATATTTCCCATGATGAGTTTTGATCTTGTTTTCTCTTTTATTGAAATCTGGAATAGTATTGGTGTTTCATATGATTTTATTCTAATATAGATGATTATTGGAAATTATGATTCTGTTTTCTACTCATCTTATCATGAGACAAATTATTGAGACATAAACTAGGCAAGAATGAGGCCTGATATTATATATCTAATTGATTCAATGGTTGGTCTCATGAGAAAAACATGATTGCATTTTTTTTGTTTCTATCAAAAATATGATAATTATATATTGGTAAGATAATGATATATAAGATAAGGATTTATTGGATTAAGGTATGGAATTAGATGTCTGAAACTATTAATTTAATCAATAGGGAACTAGTTTTTTTAGAACTTTTTATTTAAATTATTATACCTATATATATTATTGTTTTCATTTCACTCCATTTTGGAATTATATTTTATTATATATTACATCTATAGTATTTATACAAGGTTTATTCCAAGATTTCCTTCATTGAACATTTTCCCTAAATGAGCATTTGAGAATAATCATTTATATGTTAATATTTTCTTAAGCTATGAAGAGATGGATTGAACAATCTATGTATGACTAGAGAAAATGAGTATAAATTTTATCTAAGATGATGGATAACTTTTTAAGGATTAAATATTATCTTATATAATGTGAAAAATATCTACCCGCTAAGAAATACATGGGTCATTTTATGTTTATGTTTAGTATAAAATATCTAAACAAATAAAATTAAAAATTATTTATAATGTATATAATTAAATATTGTTTAAGTCATGTAACTATTTAATAGTCGCGCCCAAGAATATGTATTTGATATAAAAGAAAATATGTAACGTATGTTTTTATGACATGGGTCATGGAAGTGTGGGTCCAAGGTTCCATGAGACATTTTCCTCTAGGATTAATTATTATAGAATAAATATGTGATATTTTTTCAGATATACCCAATAAATATTCCATACCCACCCTTCTAATCACAATTTCTTCTATAATATCCCTTCTTTGTATTTATATATAGACTTCTATACAATCTAAAGTTATTTAGTTGTGGTTTCTTATTAAAACTAAATTCATATGTGGGTAAATGTAAATTAGGACTCAACAAGAATATATTTTGGATTAGTTAACTAGTGGTTGTATTATGAAACTATTAATATATTGAACTATAAAGATAAGTTATTATGGTAATATCCATGTCAACTAGGATCTCATTCTTAATTTCAGACATTGATAATTCTCAGGGGGTGTACATTCATGAAATTCATGAATAATTTAATTTTTATCATTATATAATGAAACATATTTGTTGGAATTCTCACTTCAACCAATTAATTAATTCCCCATTATATAAAAATGTTTCTTTTTTTCATCAAGATTTATTATTAATTTAACAATGCACAAATATTTGTAGTTGTGATACATTAATATAATACACATTGTAAGTCCAAATTTTTTTAATTTAAAATAATTATAATATCTATATCATTCACAAAATGAAACACAAAGCATTATTAGAATTTTCATAATACTCTAAAAATATTTTTAATTATGTGTGAAATTTATAAGATAACCATGAAATGGATTTTATAAATATTATTAATCACATTATTATGTATATATATATATATATATATTTATTTATTTTTTCCATTCTCAACAAAATTGTATTGATTAATTATTAGAAAATAAAAATAAAATTTATAGTGAAGTGTTTTTCTGCTTTAAAATATATTTTCTTGAAAAATGGTTGTAATTCGATTTTATGAATAGTTAATATAATTAATTTTTGAAAAATTTGGACATATAATTTATTAAAAAAATATATCATGAAAAATTATAATATCAAATTTATCTTCCAGTTATTTGTTTTTAACTTTTAGAAAAAGTTAATTTATTGGAGAATAGTGAAAATAACGATTATTGAAGAAAACTATATTTTTGTTTCTAGTATTTTTCCCAGAATAATTTTTTTTGTTTTAAAGTTCCATAAGTTTCATATGGTAAAAAATAATTCTATTTATATATCTTTGATCCACATTGAACATGATCTTGGAATTAAAAATTGTTTTTACAAAAAAGGAATATTTTATAAAAAAATATCTCATCATGCTTTGTACGATTATTATAAAAATAATTTCTTCCAATGATATAAATTGAATTTTGAATGTTTAGTTCCATATTTTAATGTTCATAATTAATGGTATTTATTAATTTTACCTTAATTGTTTGTCACATTGAACAATAAAAAATAGTAAATTAAATGTTCCTTGGTAAAAGTATAGATCCAGATATCCGAGGACAACCCCAAATTATCTGGACACATTTTTTCGTCTTAATAATTTAAGAATAAATTAATTTATTCCCTTGACATAATATTATTTATATTAATATATTTTTGATATTTTTTGTTAATTCAAATTACCTATATAATATTAAAAGTAATGAAAAATAAAAATTGTTAGTTTCTTGGTTTTAAATATTTATCATATATTAAAATTGTGATAATGATAATTTTTTAATGAATATAAATTTTTATCTTTTCCAAATATTAATAATATTTATAAAATAACTTTCTTATAATTTTCAATAATTATAAAATAAATTTAATCGCATATACAATACTGACGTAGTGCTTGTGAAAGGAGAGGTACACTCACTGTAAATAATTGTAATAAAATTTAATTTAATTTTTTTGGAGGATCTATTGTAAAAAAAAAATTTCCACTAAATAATAATTAATTCTTGATTTATAAAAATTTTATTTTATAAATACATTACTATCTAAATGTCTTTAAAGTGATGTTGAATGAATTTTTTCAAAAATGATAGTAACAATATTTTGTGAAAAATAATATTTTATTAAATAATATTCAAATAATTTCATTTATAAAATATGGAAAATATAATTAAAAATTGTCTAAAATTTCATCACATTTCCATTTATGATCCAAATTTCACCTTATATGTAAAATTATTTCTCTTTTATATTGAAAAAGCCATTTCCATGTATAATGTTAAAATTTTTAAACAATTTGGTTTGCTACAAAAAGATAAGATTCCAAATGATTTATAAACTAGTATAAATTTTATTTAATTATTATATTAAAACAATATCATCCTTATATTCTAATATATTACATTTTTTAACCATTTTACATGAGTTCGAAATTTATTATATTATAATATTTCATGAATTTCCAAAAGTGACTCGTCTCGCCCTTTTAAAAGGACACCCTTCCTTTCTCCTTTTTACACTACATTGGGAGATATATCTCAAAAAACAAATAAAAATATATATTATAAACACAACTAGATAGTAATTTTCTTTTGTTTTCTTAATAAAGTATGATTCCAAGGGTCTTTAAGTGTTGATCTAATGGCTTTCTACTAAAGAGGAGGTAATATTTTTTACTAAAGAATTCAAATTTATTTCTTCTTATACAAATTAAAATAATTTGTTAGAGTAGTAAAATAATAGAGCTATAATCATCCATATAATAATATTCAATTATTATTTGGAAACTATTATCTATCTCTTTTCCATCCTATGTAAACTACAAACATAACATGTACGTATATACAACATGCCGTCTCCATGTATTTATGTAATTTGGTTTTCATCACAATTTCAATTGGATGGTAATAAAGATAGAACTATTGAATATGTATTATATTTATGAAATAATTATGGTTCTATGAATATAATATATCATTTATCTAATTGAACATAAACATGTTAAAATAATGATAACATTTCTCGTGCATATGTGGTGACTACAACCTCAATAAAGCAATGTTGTTCACTTTTCAAGATATTGTAACAAGAATGATTATAAAAATGTATCTAATAAATAAAGATGATGTTTATAAAATTAAAATAATTTATCATATGATAAGGTTGGGAATATTTATCTTTTTGATCCATTATATTTTTCATCCCTAAAAATATTTTTAATTTTTGGTCAAAATCCATTTTTATTTAATCAAATTATTCGTGAAGGAAATTTTATGTTATCCTTTACATTTTATAAGGTTTTTCCGGAATCAATATATTTTTTAAAGGGTAATGTTAAAATATCATTAAAAATAGTAAAAATTAATGGTTCTTTTAGTGTATATAGGGTTTAATGAAGAGCATTCCACCATTACCATTTTATGATATTTAGCATTTTGTTGAAGTTTGAAATGGTTTAAAAAAATTTGTTATTTTAAAATGAATTTTTGTGTTCCAATTATATTCTCATCTATTCACCTAAATACATTATTTTACTACATAATAATCTTTTTGTAATGAAATGATTTTCAGGATTACCTATTATATATTTTTTGGTCAATAACATCTTATTAAAAATTTAACCTTAATTTTATAATATTTTATCATAAATATCCATATTATTTGTATCATGTATATGTGGAATGCTTAAACCATATCATATTTTTATATATGATGTATTTTTTAAATAATTAAAAATTTATTTCTATTTAATTAATTTGTGAAATATTGATATTTTGTATTCTTTACTGAATATAGATATTTATTGATAAGGCATATTTTTTATGAAATAAGTTTTCTATTAATTATATGAGTAATGAATTGGACATGTAGTGATAGGCTGAGACTCGTTATAGATTACCCAGTGATGTATCAAGGTGTCGCATGATATAATAAAATTGGTAGGACTTTTAAAATGGGTTCTTGGTTTATTACTAAAAATATAATAAATCTTTTTTTCACAAGTCCCTTGTGGTAATGATTTCACGTTTCCTGATATCATGACATCAACCAATACTAATTTATATAATTTATAATTTAGTTCTGATTTTCCTTGTAATTATTGACTTACTATTATCTGTAGATCTAGTTATTTATCAAATTACAGATTATGTGGCATGTTTTCTGGACTTATTTACAATCCCATATTTATTATGACTTATTTAATAATGATATATTCTATAGTACGTTTCCCATATTGATAATTTGTGAAAATGGATATTTTCACATTTTTTAGCAAATGAAGAAGGAATTATTCTAATGAGTTCATAGATGAAGAATATTTTAATTCAATCTGTTTTTCTATTTTATTTGAAATGTAAAATGGGAATCATATTTGTATATGGTTATTCAATAATACTAATGTGACTGATCTGTTAGGATGAGGTAACTTGTACAATATTGAAATGTAGAAAATTATATAATGTGTCTGGGTTACGGAGGATGAGGTTCTTATAGTTGGTATCAAATTATGTTAATTAGAGGTATTCCAGTCTCGAAATTAGAAAATGTAATGTACGGAACCAAAAACTATGAAAATTTTTGTGCATGTGTCTTATTATAGAATAAAATAATAAAATTTTTATTAAGAAATAGAATATATTGTTTTCTTAATAGTACGTACCTATATCAAAACAAATCTTCAAAGTGGTTTTCGCATAAATTCATATCATAATAGTATTTCTAAAAAGAGATGGTTGAGTATACCATGATAATTATCATGTTATACGGTAAATGGTCCATTACTGAACACCATGTTTGACACTCATTTGTGATATGCATGGTTTATTTTTCATTTTATTTACAATCCATGTTGATGTATTTGAATATAATTTTATTATAATTTAATATTCTAAATTAAATTAGGCTTATGATTCTATAATTATTTATGTACAAGGTTTTATTTCATTTTAATTGTTTTAGTATTTCATTTATATGTAATTATTAATAATTTTATGATCAAATATAATATATGAAACTTTTTTTTAATGGTTCATGTAGGATAGAATAAAAAGTTTTTAATAATCAGTATTCAGTGTTGGAATTTCCCTCATGAACATGTTAACAAGAATTATGTTGTAGTTGAGTAGATTATGATTTTATTAGGCCAATTAAATACGATTATAAAAAATAAAATTCCCCATATATAACAACATATTCATTCAGAACCTGATTAATTTATGTTGGAACACTTCATGTGGAATTATTCTACATACATTAATGTAATAAAATGAAACTACTATTAAAAAGGTGATCATGTCACTATAAATGATAAATCTAGAATTGAGTATTAAATAAATGGAGTGTGTTATTATGATAGTAAATTACTAAAATTGATATTGTCATAAATGTTGTTCATTAATTCAAAATTAATGGAGTTGGAGTATATAAACAGTATGAATTTGTTTAATTTAAATGAGATATTGTATAAAAAGTCACATCCTCTTGAGAAACGAGCTAATATGGATATAAAATTCCTCAATCTAAGATAAAAGGAAGTGGAAAGTGTTAATAATTATAATGAAAACTTTACAATATTGGTATGAAATGATATGGTCTATGCACAAAATTTGGATATTAATATTGAAAATTTAATTGATGGGATTAACTTATCCCCTTAAGTGTACTAGTGTAACAATTATTTTTAACAGATTATGATATGTTATCATGTTCAAACAAGACATTGAGAGAATTCAAGAAATAATATTTTTTTCATTGTAAATCAATAGAAGAACATGATAAATGATCACCAAGGGAAAAAATAAATAATATAGAGGAAAATATGGAATGTATGGAACATCCCACATATGATAAATGTGGAAATAAACACCATGATACTTACTTAATAATAATTGGAGTTAAATCATGTGTGGAGAGAAATGATATAAGAAATGAAAATGAATTTTTTAGAATTAACACACTAATGTTCAGTGATACAACTGTAAGGATATGGGGAATTAAAAAAAACAAATAACCCAAGAATCATTGGAATACACATCAAATTAGTCTAAGAAGAATCGTTATCCAGAAATAATAACTATAGTTAAAATTAAATCCCTTATGTTGTGATATCATGTACTTTGATCATTAATATTTTGTTTATATTACTCAAGAACTAAACACCATTTAATATTTTTCGTGAAAATTGAATCATCCTTTAACAAAGTTTTGGAGAAATTTTAAATCAAGGAAACTTATATGGATTTTTTAATAATGAAAATCTCTCTTGTGGTTTATGTTAAGATGAAAACTTATTCCCTAATTGCAAACATATTCGTTTTACCCATTTTTCCCTTGTATATTATCATGATTTTGGAGTTTATTTTACCTTTTAGAATTTTGGAATTTTTATATTATGCATAAAATAAAATAGGATTATGATTATGAAGTAATTTTGGATAACATATTTTCAATGTAATTGATAGTATTTTAACCCAACAATGATTTGTTATTTCCTGAAATTAAATTTTGCATAATCATGTCCTATATTACAGTTTATTAGTACATATACCATAGTTTTCATAGTCACCACAATATTTTATATTATCACTAATATAATATATATATATATATGTTAACAAAAAAAATTAATATTTTAGGTAACCATTATGTTTACCACTTTCTTTTAAAAAAATATTTTCTATGATCACTATGTAGGGTGTGGGTTTTTATCAAATGTTGATCCTTTGAGGATGGAG
Organism: Viscum album; assembly: GCA_963277665.1. Lineage (NCBI taxonomy): Eukaryota > Viridiplantae > Streptophyta > Magnoliopsida > Santalales > Viscaceae > Viscum > Viscum album. The sequence continues at coordinate 1,608,639,750 of OY728121.1, forward strand.
ACCATATTTTGAATGAATTATACCTTCCTACAGAGTATCTGACAACCCAAAATTTAGTTTTTAGGAATAATATGCTTCATATATTTCGTATCATTTATCACTGAATTGTAAAAATATTATTGTAAAACTATAAGAATATTATTATTTATGTGTGACCATTATATCCTAGCTCTTAAATGTTAATTCATGAATATGAGTAACCACTTTTTCCACAACCCATCCACCATGGCTCGTGCCTTGACTACCCTAACTGTTCCTTCCATAGGCCAGGGGTTGGTGACTAGAACCAAAAAGGCATATCAAAATAATGGGAAGGCATTTCATTTATACATGTACGAACAAACAATCCAAGAACACAACAAGAATCAACCACGAAGTAAACTGCTTTAGTAAAAAGTGTACTGAAATTAAAGGGTCCGAAATACAATCCCAACTAGAAAGTAGAAGTACAAATGACATGAAAAAATAGCTCATGGATAATCCACTAAGGATCCTACCTATACAGTAGGTACAGCTCACGATTAGTAGTCACTACTGCATTCCATGACAAATGGTCCACCTCTGAGCACCGTACTATCCTGGCTCCCTCAGCCTCGATCAATAATGAATGTCTTCTACACAAGACACATCAAGGTGCAGGAATTTCCCATTCAAGGGTGTGAATTACCATACTCACTTGTACCTCGAGACCCCTGAAGGTCTCCCTGAGTTCCACAAGATAAAAAGCACAAAGCAAGATCGCAATCACAAAGCACGAATCAGTAGTCATCAACCCTTCATAAGTATATGACCATCAATATACTTAAGATATCAAAATAAACTCATCTCATACATGAGGAAACATAAGGCTCCCACATTTAATCCATTTGAACAACTGATCCACGAGGGAAGAATACAAAAAAGGAAACACCGCAAAGGTAAAACTACCAAAAAGGTAACACCATGAAGGTAACACCACAAAGGTAAAAGTAATAGAAAGGAAACACCATAAAGTTTCACCAAGAAGGTAAAAGTACCACAAAGGTTACACAATGAAGGTAAAAACATGATGGTAAAAGACTCAACTCACGCCAGTTATATAACACAAGTACATAAGTACAGATGATTAGTCGTAAATCTAGATCATCTTATTCTGTCGAAAAGCTCTGTTGTTGACCCACATAGGAGGGATAGATACAAACCCACAAAAGATCGCTAAGCACTGACCCACACATGATTGATAGATTCTGACCCACACAAGATCGTTATCTGCTGACCCACAAAGGATCAATAGATGTTGACCCACATTGGATTGATAGATGCTGACCTGCATATGATCGATGTTCTTTCATCACATTATATCCATCCACTATATTCCTTCACTAAGCAAGCTTAATTCGGGGATAATTTGATCCTCAATCCATTAATTGTACATCAACCTCCACGAAGTTCCAAGAAGAAGAATCCTAATGGACCGCTATGTTGTAAGGGTTCTAACACGACAGATGGCGCGTCAATCAGACACCCAATCCGTGACTTATAATCTTTTAGTACCTAGGGCCCTGTTGGATTCAAGTTCAATCAAACCCGGAAATACTCCAACTTTTTTCAGAACTCATGTGGAGTATACAAATGGACCATCTCACTCCAAGGATCCCATAGCCGTAGACGGTTCTCCAAATGGAAGCCTGGTTCACAAGTTATGGGTCTTTTAGTGAAACTGGGCCTGGAAGGGACCGATTTCAGTCTGACCCAGCCCGAACTGGTTTGGGCTGACCCAACCAAGTTTGGGAGGACCTGAACTGATCCAGAACTAACCCGGACGGCCCACTTGGGCGGCGCGGCCCGCTGGGCTACTGCAGCCCAACCCACGAGGCTTGCGCGGCCCGGCCAGCGGTGGCGCGCGGCCTGGCCCGTGAAGGGGCACGCCCCGCTAGACCTACATGGCCAGGCCTGTGAAGAGGCGTGGCCGCTCCCACGTCTTGACATGTGGAGGGGCGCGACCTGCTAGCAAGGGCCCACCCTCACTAGCACTAGGGGGGAGGAGTTTCCCGATGGTTTTCGAACAGCACACCGATTCAGAATAAAAGGGGTGGGGGAACATGGCGCCACCAAGTTGTCATATGACCCACAAGGGCGGTTCCCTCCTCCTCTTTTGTGGCTTTCAGCCGTGGCTAACTCCAGCAGTGCGCGATGGCGCACCGCTCGCCTCCATTCGCGGTCAACCGATGTCGACCCCAACACCCTTCTCAAGTATCGCACGATGGTTTGCTTCCACTTCCTTTACTGTCATCCCAAGCCATCTGACGTCTCCACACATCCCATAATAGGCAATGACATTCTCTATTGGTGGCCCACGATGGCGCGAGTCCATCACTTCAGCGGTCGGTCGTTGTCGGTCATCGCCGTCACCTGCCGGCATTGGTCACTAGGGCTATCGTGTCGGGGTCATACCAATAGTCCTCTACAGGTCACCAGGTGAGATCTGGTGGACGTTTTTTCTATCTGAATGTTCCAACGGCTCCCCGAGATTCCCTCCTCACATCTTGACTCTCTGTTCCGTGTTCCATCCAACCCAAAAAATAATTCCGCAAAGAACGTATAGATCGACAAAGTATTGGTGTGTCTGGTCCTTGTTCGTTTGGACCGTGCCCTCCACGTTAGCTGGATAACATGAGGGAAGAAATAGTATTCAACAATCTCTTGAAATTAATATAATATAAATCCCATCCTAAATAATTTTTAATGAACGTCCGCATTTGAGGAGGATTCGATGTTTGTCGATTCGCGATTTAGTGGAACACCTCACCATTCAATGGAACTGGTCTCATCCTCCAAGTGATTGGCATCGTGGTATTTTACCAGAGCATCATCACTTGGTGAAGTTGGGTCAATACCTTCCCCCACACTCCATATAAATAGGAGGTGGAATAGGTGGGTAATGCTGTTGAGAATTTATGAGGGTCATTTAATAATGAACCATCCTAATTCCAATGGTACAGTTATAAATATTGAGGATTCTATCCAATTAATGTATTGCCATGTCATTGGTCCCGCCACATCCACTCGTCCATTGGTGGAAAGGAAAAAAGAAAAATAAAATAACTATGTTATTTTTATTATTCTCTTAAATGTCCAAAAACTAACCATTTCTCCTGACCTTCTATGGTTGATGTGAAGCCTTCCTTAAGTGAATCCAGGTACTATGGATTCAATAGTGCTTTCAGATTTTTAATCTGAACACCGGTTCAAATGTTAGAAAATGCTACTCACACTATTAATGAATGTACCCTAAAAAAGTTAATAAATTCATTCTGGGCATACAGGGCCTCGAAATCACGCGCCTTCAATTTTCATAGACTCATAATATTTCCATATAATTAAAAAAATACATTGAAAAATCTAGGTCTTTATAGTCTCCCAACGGTAGGTATTTGTTTCCCAAAGGTCACAAAATAGACTAAGGAAACAAAAGGGGGTACTGAACATGAATATGAGCCTTCGGCTCCCATGTTCTCTCCTGGAGATTCCCATGCTGCCATTGAATGCGCACCAGATGTATAAATTATCCCTGAATTACCTGCTCCTGTCGATCCTCAATCTCCACTAGAACCTCCGTAAATGTCTCACATTTATCAATTTCCTGCTCACCCCAGTCAATGATGTGAGATGGATCATGCACGTATCTTTCTTCTTATCTGGAATATGTGGAAGATGTCGTGCACCTTTTCCAATAGTGGTGGTAGTGCCAAGTGGTATGACACCTCACCAATCCTCTAATGTATTAGAAATGGTCTGATAAACCTCTGGGAGAGTTTCCCGCCTCATCCAAATATCTATAGTCCCCATCGAGGGGACACTCGATGAATATTTGGTCCCCCTCCTGGAACTCCAGAGGTCTCCGTATCCAATCTGCATAAGCCTTATGTCTTCTCTGTGTAGTCTCCATCCACTCCCGGATGATCAGTACTATCTTACTGGTAGCCTGTACCATCTTTGGACCCATAAGTGTTGACTCCCATGGGTATGTCTAACATAGAGGTGATCTTCATGGTCAACTGTACAAGGACATAAATGGTTCCATACCGATTGGGGAGTGATAATTGTTGTTGTATGCGAACACAACCAAGGGAATGGAATACTCCCAAATGTGGCCAAAATCTTGGACGCCAGCAGGAAGCATGTCCTCTAGTGTCTAAAGGGTCTGTTCCGTCTGAACATCAGTCTGTGGATAAAAGGCGGTGCTCAAATTTAGCTGACTCACGAATGCCTCCTATAAAACCTTCCAAAACTGAGATTTAAAATGTGTCTCATGATCAGAGATGATCGTCGATGGAACCCCATGAAGTCATAAAATCTCTTTTATGTGTAGGAGTCCCAATCCCTCTACTAATCCTTGCTCTCGAATGGGTAGGATGTGGGCCGACTTAGTGAGTTGGTCAATGATCACCTAGATGGAATGATGCCCCATGTATGTACATGGAATCCCTATCACAATGTCCATGTAGATACCATCCCACTTCCACTCTGGTATCTCTAGTGGCTGTGAAAAGCCTGGAGGAATTTGATTCTCATCCTTCACATGAAAACAAGTGAGGCATCAAGAAACAAACTATTCCACTTCTTTCATCATCCCTAGCCACCAGTGCTGTGGCCGAATTCCCTAGTACATATTCGCCACACCAAGATGTAATGCCGGAGGGAATGTGTGTAACTCCCTCAACACATCCTATTGTAGCGCCACTAGTACCATGGTTCTTCCTCTAAAAAGAATGGCATGCTCACAACCTTCATAAAATCAATTAGGTGTATGTCCTGAAGATTTTTGAGCACGTTGAGCATCGTAGTCAGTGTCCCCATGTTGTACCTCCCAAACAAGATGATGAAGTGGGGAATGATAGTCATATACTAGAGTTAAGATGCTCCATCTCTATCCACAAAGAATATCTGCAATGTGGCTATTATCTCTGTCACCTCATTCAGTATTTGTAAAACAGACATCATAATATATGTGTCTACCAATACGTTCCCCTTCCTAGGAATATTGACTATCTCAAATTCATAGTTCTGGAAGAACTCTAGCCAATTTTGTTGTCTCTGGATTAGGTCCTTCTATGAGAAGATATGACTCTTGTGATCAGAGTAAATTGTATAACGTTCTCCCATAAAGTAGTGTCACAACATTTTCAAGGTGAAGACCGCTGCTACTAACTCCTGGTCATGGGTCGCACAGTTCTGCTCATGTTGTCTCTGCGATTGTTAACCATAAGCGATCATTGCACACTCCGTCATTATGACACATCAAAATCTGGTCCCTGATGCATTGTAGTAGAATTTATACCCAATTCCCTCTTCTAGTAGCCTCAAGATGGGGGCACTCATTAGTATCTACCTTAGATCATGAAAACATTACAAGAATCTCTCCGTGTATACAAAGGGATGTACCTTTTTCATCAACATCGAAAATGGTGCCACAACTCTGGAAATGTTTGGTACGAATATCTGGTAGTACCTAGCTAACCCCAAGAAGCTTCGCACCTCGGTCACACTTTTGGGTGGCTCCCAAGAAAGAACAGCCTCTATATTCTCCAGATCCATTGAAACTCCAGCCTCTAAGATAACGCGTCCCAGAAAATAGACCTTTTATCTCCAGAACATGCATGTTGATAGAATACAATAAATATGGTGCTCTTGGAGTGTATCCAGAACTATCTGCAGATAATAGGCATGCTCCTCCTCTAACGACCAATACCCCAAGATGTCATCAATGAAGACAACTATGAAGCGATCGAGGTATGGTTGGAAGATCATGTTCATGAGTCCCATTAACACTGATTGGTCATTAGTCATGTTTAATAGAATAACCGGGAAATCATAGTGGCCATACCGACATTTGAAGGTCTTCATCTACACATCTTCATCTCGTACCTTGAGCTGATGATAGCCTGATCTGAGGTCTATCTTTGAAAACCATCGAGCACCCTTCAGTTGAACGAAGAGACCTTTAATCCATAGAAGTGGATATTTTTTCTTCATGGTCACCTAGTTCAAGCTCGGATAGTCCACAAAAGTCTCAAACACCTATCATCCTTGTTGGTGAACAAAATCATGGTTGTCCATGGAGAAACATTGGGACTTATGAACCACTTATTCTCTAAGTCCTCCGGTTGTACTTGTAACACACAATGCTCCACGGGAACCATCAGATATGCTGGTGTAGATATATGTGTCCTCCCTGGGTACAAGTCGATTTAGAAGTCCTCCTCTCTATGAAGAAGTAGTCCCAGATCATCATCAGGAAAGACATCGGCGTACAGGTCCATCACTACAGGATATCTCAGACTCTCCACATCAACTAATCCAAGGGTAAGTCCAGCCATCTAATGTGTGATCGGATGCACCATCATCTAGGTAATTCCATACTGTGTTGCAAAGGTTCTCTTCTCCCCAGGGAAGGAAAATCATTCTTATCCTTGATGACACACCACACTTTGCGCCTTATACAGTTAATCTAAGCATGGACTGTGTATAACGAATCCATAGTCAACTTGAGGTCGTAAGGCCTCAATGCCACTACTAGAAGATCCCAGCAGAAGCTCTTGCCTCCTAGAGTAAACTCACACTTTTGGAACCCCTGTGTAACCTTTGAATCTTCTCCCGTACGACTCTCTAGTAATAAGGATCGAGCCAACGACTCTATCATAATCTTTGAGCTCTGAATGAGGGTCGGGGCAATAAAAGAGTGACTAGAACCTATGTCTATAAGTTAGAAATCTAAGGTGGAGTAGTCACGGATTGCACCTCAAATCATCTCTGGTGCGCCACGGTCATTGGACTCTGCTTCCTGGAGCTGAGCTCGTCCCTGTCCACCTGCTCCATGTGGTCGGGGTGGACAACTTGGAGGGGTGGAGGTAGAACCTAAAATCATAGCCCACCGTAGGATGCACGGCTCAATCCTCTACCTCGATGAAAACAATGTGAACGTCCTCACTCAAACCACTTCCTCTGCCTCTTCGGTCCCACAACTATCTATTGGTCATCCGTACAGAGGATTGGGTAGTCACGAGCCATATGAACCTTCCTGCCGCACGAGTAGCACCGCCTACTTCTCATCTATCATCCTCTGTCCCGTGAGCCCGTCATCACCGACCCTTTATCCTGAGGTCGTCCACAAGAAGTTAATGTCGGCTTGAGCCACGATGTCTCCTTATACTCCGTGATATGCATGAATCTGCTACCAGACGTCCTATGGTGGCTCTCGCTATCGGTGTATTCTCATCTAGGATTCTCTCCACCAAAAGTTCTTGCTCGAGCACCCCATCCTAAGTCACAATGATGAGTGATATCATCGATGCCCTAATATCCCATCAGAGACCCTGATCAAAGGTCTGGGCCTTGAAGAAAGGGTCTCATACCATGTCGTTGGTGTAGAGGTAGAGATCATTGAACCTCACCGAGTACAGGGCCATTATCATTATTCCCTACTGTAAGTGCATCAACTCCTGTATATGCACTGAGTGTAGGGTCGATGGTATGAACTATGCCTTGAAAAGGACCTCAAATTCTGCCCAAGGGAGGGTTGACACATCATGTAACTAGAGAGTCAGACTCCACCATCTCCATGCTGCACCCTGGAAGAGTCTGGAAACTAGGATCACCATCAGATCAGTTGGTGTCCCAACTAATTAAAAAACTCTAGTCACAGCCTCCATCCAGTCCTCATCTGCCATTGGATCCATCTCTCCTCGGATCCTTGGAGGCCTCTGCCGCTGAAACTCGTTCAATGCTCTCAGTAGACGTGAACCCTATGCTTGTGCGACTGCTGGCATCTGCTTCCCAACGGGTTGTGGTGCTGCTGGTGCACCACCCAATGGTACTATATCCCTAAGAGGAACCTGCACTAAATCCCCACCGCTCGGTGGGCCATCGTCGTGTTCTCTCTCAGGAATCCAAGATGGCTATAAATGTGGCGGCATCCTGGGAGAAAATAGGTGTTCCATGTTCAATAATTTATACCTGGTGAGATGACTCCTGGAAATCATATGAATTTTTTTTAGAAAACATGCAATCAGTTTTTTCATGCATTGAGTCGAAAATCAGAATTCAGGGTCCTAGTGTATAGATACATTGGTTGACGTACCAACAATGGATTCCCCAAACCAAAACCAAATTTATAACACATAACACTATTGCCATATTGAAATGATCAGTGTACTAGTTCTTTGGTAGAAACCAATCCTCTGATACCACGCTGTCACGGCCCATCCCGTGGGACCCATGCCATAACTACCCCAAGCTCACCTTCTGTAGGCCAGGGCCTGGCGACTAGCAGAAAAAAGGCATATACCAATAACGGGAAGGCATGTCCTTTAAACTTGTACAAACACACAATACAAGAGCACAACAATAAGAAACCATGAAGTAAATATTTGTTGTAAAAAGTGTATTGAATATAAAGGGGGTGGTATACAAGCCCAACTGGAAAGTAGAAGTACAATTGAAAAGAGAAAATAGCTCCTAGGTCATCCACTGAGTATCCTACCTATACAGTCAGTATAGCTAATGATTAGTAGTCACTCTGGTATATCACGTCAAATGGTCCACCTCTGAGCCTCGTCCAGTCCTGGTTCCCTCAACCTCGATCAACGTTGTCTGTTATCTACACAGGACACGGCAAGGTGCGGGTGTAGCCAGTGCAGTGGTGAGTTTAACATTACTCAGTAGGGACCCCAAGACCCCCGAAGGTCTCCCATAGTTCCACAAAGGAAAAACCATAATGTAATACCTCAATCAAAAAGTACGCAGTAGTAGTCATCAAATCTTCATAAGTATATTCCCATACACATTCCTAAGTTATCAAAATAAACATGTCTCATACATAAGGAAACATAAGGCTCCAACTTTTAAGACATTTTCACAACTGATCCAAGAGTGATGAATACCACAAAGGTAACACCACGAAGGTAACACCATGAAGATAAAAGTACCATAATGGTAACACCACGAATTTAACACCACGAAGGTAAAAGTACCACAAAGGTAACACCATGAAGGTACACCACAAAGGAAAAAGTACCACAAAGGTAACACCATGATGGTAACACCACGAAGGTTAAAGGCTAAACTCATCAAAGGTATATAACTAAAGTATAGAAGTACAGATGATTAGTCATAAATCGAGATCATCTTATTCTATCGAGAGGCTGAGCTGCAGACCCACACAAGATCGATAGATTCTGACCTAGACATTATCACTATGAACTGACCCACATAGGATCAATAAGTAAGAACCCACACAGGATCACTAAGTGTTGTCCCACATAGGATCAATAGATGCTGACCCACATATGATCTATAGATTTTGACCCATATAAGATCAATTTTCTTTCTTCACATTACAACCTGCCATGAGATTCTCACACTATGAACGCTTGATTCTGGGAGGATCCTATCCCAAATCAATAAATCATACTTCAACCACCATGAAGTTCTAAGAAGAAGAATCCAAAATTATCATCATGTCTTAATGGTTCCAATGTGAATGACGAAACATCAATCAGACACCCGGTCTATGACTTATAAGAAGTTTATTACCAAAGCCCCAGTTGGATTCGGGTTTGATCCAACCCGGCCATACTCCAACATTTTCTAGAATTCAAGTGGAGTATACCAAAAGGTCCTTGTCACTCCAATGATCCCAACTCCATAGATAGTTCATCAAACAGATACCGGGTTCACATGTTATGTCTCTTTTAGGGAAACTGGGCCTGGAAGGGTCTGAGTCCAGTCCGACACAGAGCAACCCAGTCTGGGTGGACCCGACCCATTATAGGTCTTACCTGGCCTGGTTGGGCTATGTCGTAGACCGTCCCAGCCCGCCTGGGTGGCACGGCCTGCCTGGATAGCATGGGTTTTCCCACAGAGGGGCGTGACCCACTAGGCTCACGCGGCCTGGCCCGGGTAGCGGCATGGCCTGCCGGGCTCACGCGACCCAAACTGCAAAGGGCACGACCCGCTAGGATCGCGAGGTCTGGCCTATAGAGGGGCGCGGCCTACTCGATGGGGCCCAACCTAGCTGGCGATAGGGGGAGGAATTTCCCCTAGTTTCCAAATGGCACAACCATTAATAATTAAAGTAGCGGGGCCACGTGGTGCCACTAGGTCATCACTAGACCCACAGGGGTAGGTCCCTCCTCTTTCGCCATGGTATCCAGCTGTGGCCATCTCCAGTGGCACACGATGGTGTTCCCCTTGCCTTCGTCCATGGTCGGCTAGTGCTATCTATCGTTGTCCGCTGCGGCCCCCTGCTCTGATGGCACGCCACCACTTCCTTTGTGATCAGACCAAGATGGCCGCCATCGACACTCACTGTGGCCTTCTCTACTAGTAGTGCACGACGGTGCTCCAACGGTGCTCCACCATTGCCTGCTGGTGCCTTTCGCAGGTGTTACCGGGCTTGTGCCACACTGGCGGCCTTCCACAGGTCACCCAGTGAGCTCTGGTGGCCCTTTTTTTCATCCGAAGGCACCAATGGCCTCCACGATACACCATCCTTGCTGCTTGACCCTCTGTTCCCGGTTCCCTCCAACCCGAGTAATAATTCCTTGATGAACGAATTGTTCAACAAAGTAGTAGAGGGTTCATGCCCTGTTAATTTGGGCCATGCCCTCCACGTTAGCTCGATAACATGAGGGAATAAATATGGTTCAACAATCTCTAGAAATTAAAACAAGAAAATCCCTACTCAATATTCGTTCAAGAATGACAGCATTTGGGGAGGAGTTGGTGTTCGTTGGTTCGTGATTCGGTGGCACTCATCACCATTCACTGGAATTTGTCCCATCCTCCATGTGGTCAGTCTCGCGATATTTTACCAGAGCTTCTTCGCTTGCTGAAGTCGTGCCAATACCCTTCCCCATGCTCCAAATAAATATGATGGAGAAGATGTGCGTAACACCATTGTTAATATATGAGGTTCATTTAATAATCAACTGTCCTAATTCAAAATGTACAGTTAAAAATATTTAGGAGTAAAGCCTAATAATGGATTCACATGTCGTTGATCCCACCACTTCTGTTCATCCATTGGAGGAATGGAAAAAAGAAAAATAAAATAACTTTGTTATTTTATTATTTTCTTAAAGGTACAAAAACTAACTTTTCTCCCGACCTTCTGCAGTCAATGTGATCCCTTCGTTAATCGAATCATGGCACTGCGGATTCAACGGTGCTCTCGGATTTTTAATCAGAGCACCATTTCAAAAGTTAGAAAATTACACTTGTGCGTTTACATAATGTACCCTAAAAAAGTTCAGAATTTCATTTCGCGCAAACAAGGCCTCAAAATCACACACCGTTAATTTTCGCAGACTCGTAATAATTTCATACAACTAAAATAAAATTACATGAAAAAATCCAGGTGTTTATAAATTTATGATATTAATTCTTAATGTTCCACTTAAATAAAATTTATTTGTATAATTCTAATTAAATAAACACTCAATTTTTAGTGAATTCATTAAAATTATTAAAAAATGTACTTTCTTCAAAATTAGTTTTTATTGAATTTTATGAATGAATATTAAAATTACTATCTAAAAAATTATTGTTTTATAAGAAAAAATGATTTTGAAATCATCATATAATAATTATCTGAAAATATTTTTTTTTGGAATTATCTAAAGAAGTATTTTTTTTGTGAATAGTGAAAATGTGATTTTTATAATGACAAATGTATTTTTTTAGTATTTTAAACGAATAATTTCTAATTTTATTTTTTTAGAAATTCAAATTGATTATTTTTATGAAATATAAGTCAATCTACATATTTTTTATAGACATTATACTTCAATATTTTATAAATACACTTTTACAAAAAAAATTACATTCTTCTTGCAACTATTTTTTATCTTACAAAATTATAATATTAAAAACCGATTTCAAAAATTTACACAGATTCAATTTTATAAAATGGATTCCATATCAATATTCAACATATTTAATATTATTTAATAATATCAAATTAATTAATATTCAATATGAATAGTAAAAAAGTATTAAAATATTTCACAATGATAATTGTATAAATCTGGTTATCCTTAGTAAAAAAATAGAATAAATGGAAAAAAAATTTCATCATATTTATTATTTTATATTTTTATTTCATATAACATCAAATTATCCTCAGTATTTAATTATTTTCGGGACTCTTTTATATGGAAATGACTAAATAATATTTATATTTGGAAAAATACAAATTATCACTCTCTTACTTTTAAAGTTAATTTATATTTTAAAACGAAGATAAAATTATGTCAAAATGAATAAAATTTTGATCTTGAGAACATTCATGATGGTAATTTATTTCTAATTTTTACTGATTATATAATTACCTAATATAATTATATAATGATGACTCAGTTCTTGTTCATGAAGTGGAAAAAACAAATTGAAATACTTTAAAATAAATAAAAGTAATGTATTTGGGATGAGTTATGGTAATGGAAGAATTATGAAGTAAATAAAAATTAATAATTTATGTTGAATTGTATAATTTATAATTACATTACAATATTCAAGTCATTAATGTCTAATTAAATGAACAGTGTAAAAAATGACATTAATGTCATTTTAAGTTAAATAATAAGTTATGAAATTATTTAGTAATCATAAACATCACGAAATATGATAATTAGTATTATAAATGGAAACAATTCCATATATCTTCCATTTATTATTCAATTCTCTGATTATAAGTAAAATTATTACCATTTAATACTGAAAAATTCATTACCAAGGTTAGGGTTAAAATTTCATAACAAAGGGGTTAAACTGAAAGATGAGATTTGAAATGTTATATAAAATAATAAAAATAGTATTGTATGATTATATAAATACCTTATTGTCCCCAGATTGAATCGAATATATTTTGGAAACATTTTTCTTGAGATAGTAAAATAATATTTGATAATATGACATTAATTTCCATACAATGACCATTGACCCATAGATCATCTTATATACACCACATTCAAAAATATATCACAACGAATCCCTACACATTTATTTTCTAAACATCCATATCAATGAATTATGGGTTTCTATCTCCCTAAAATACAATTCAAATGGTCCTTAAGAGGAGTTCTAAATGATGTATATTGAATAAGAGGCAATCATTTTTAGTAACAATTTCAAATTTATTTATTCTTCAACCTCTCTAAGTTTATTGTACACATAAAAAATGCAATTCTAGTAACATACATATAGTCTGATTTCATTATTATGGAAGGTCCATTTTCTATTTCATTTTAATCAAATGAAAATAAAAAACATTACCTATGTGTACTTAAAACTTACCATCTTCATGTATAGAAGTAACTCATTTGTCCTCATATTTTTAATTGGATAGTTAAAAATAATGAACTAATAAATATATATGATATCATTGAAATTACTATGTGTAATGGCCCATTATTTTATCAATAAGATAACCTCCTTGTAGTTATCCCATAAAACACATAGAGATCCCAATGGAAAAATTATTCTCATAAATGATAAATGATACGTTAGTAAGATAATAAAACTATAATAATTATAAATATTACAATGGTATAGTAAATAAAAAACATGATAACAAGAATGAGAAAATTTGGATATGATTGATTTAATAGAGTAAACACACTGATGATCAAATATATTTAAATAAAAGAGATTGTTAGTAATAATATTTTCATTTTGAAGATGAATGTATATATATATATATATCCTTAAGAAAAAATATATGTGAATGAAATAATATATATTTATAGTAATTCAAAAACATATATACAATTATAAATCTGACCATTAAAATAGTAGTATAACTAATAAGAATAATAATCTAGCTATTAAAATATAAACCTCACCTATGATGGTAAAAAATTAAATTTTGGTATATTATAAAAAAAATAGATTTATTTATATCATGGCAGAAGTAATTAAATGAATAAAAAATTATCAATTATGTATTTTTATTTTTGTAAAATGTAAATGTTTATTTAATATTTTATAATTAATATAATTATTTAAAATAAAATTTTTCTTTTGAATATGAATTCATAAAATAATATTATGTTGTATTATTTTTAAAATACAATTTTACATATCCTAATTTAATTTATAAATTTTCGAAAAATTTACTACAATTTGAAAATTGGTATGTTTCAAATAAATAATTATTTAAAAAAAATTAATTTCTCATATAGATAAATATTTTTAATAAAATGCATCAGAATTTGGAGATAGACACCTTAAAAATGGTTATGCTGAATATTTGGGATTTTCCTATAGTTCTTGTATTTTTTGTGAATAATGAAACACGATAATTTATAGTATTAGATATTAAAAGATAAATATATGATTTTTTAGTAATAGATGATGTAACAACTAATTATCATAGAAAATCCTTCACTCTGTACTATATTAATTCATAGGAATCAAAACTACTAATATTCTTGTGCCGAAATAATTATTTAATGAAATAAAATCAATGCTCCCCTATTTTTCCGCTATAAATTCCACTACTTCCCACCACTTCCCCTTACACCTTGTGATAATTTTATCATGTCCATATTGTACCCAATTACGTTAAAAATCCTATTCTTTATCTCCAAGAGAATATTTTCTCATAAAAAGTCTAATTCCAAGTTCCATAAGGGATCATCAAGGAGGTGATATTCCAGAGGAAAATTTCACAAACCATCTCTTTAAATTGCATTTATTCTTCTGCCTTCTCCTCAACGTCTTGATCGATAGAATAATAACAGCTCTAGTATAATGTATAGGGTATAATTTTATATTTCTATTATCTTGTTTCCACCAATTTTTTCATCTAATCTTATTCAATGGAATGAAACTATTGTCCAAATTATTGTCCTTAACCATCTTTGTGGATAATGATTTTTTTGGTTTTTAATTACCACCATCAAGGCTAGGAAAAAAACAATAAATATGGTTAAAAAAGATTTTAATATTTATATTATAACATATTTCACATTCTTGAACTAATATATAAACATAATATTTAACAAAAGGAAACTAGTTTGTGATGGTTGGGAAAACCTCAAAAAATAAACTCACGAATTATCATTAAATTTTTATCGAATGAATAATCCTCAAAGAAGAATAAAAAAGATATATGGGACCATTTAAATTATAATAATTGATAAAATTCTATAATATTTCACTTATTGATAATTATTCTTATTTTACATGAATTCCATAATTTTACACAAGTGAACCTGCCATGAAACCATGAAACAAACACTCCAAAAATAATGAAATTCAAGTTTTAAACACATTTAAATAGTCATAAATGAACATAATAAAATTATTATAATTAAAATAAATATATAATAAGTTATGAATTAATTAATTACTAAATATAATATTCTTATACCCAAGATTGAGTGAATGTGTTGAACACATTCTAACATAAGGTAAGGAATGTTTGGAAAACACCATAATTCATATATGTTATGTTCCCTATATATTTTTTTCAACTTAAAGATTCATTATTCTTATTTAAATCATCTATTTTTGTTATATATGTCTCATAAATATATAGCATGTTTGATTAAACATTATTTAATGGTTAGATAATTTTATAAATGGTTTCATCCTTAATTCTTTTTGAATATCTAATTTAAGGGAAATTTCCAATTGTCCATATTTGTTTTCAAGTACCACTGAATGACTTTTATTAAAACATGTAATATTTGTTGAAATATTTCCCTTATAATTTTGAAAAGAATTTTATTTCAGTTTTGGTTTTATATAATGTATTAGTCTCTTATCCCTTTTAAATACTTTTTACAACTTCTCTTAAAACACTGCATAAGATAAACAATTCCATGGTTACTGAACCAATCTGTCTACATGTTTTCACTTTAGATGGACATAGTTTATCATAATATATTATTATGTATTTTCTTTAATAAAATAAAACTATCACATTATTTCCTTCTTTCATAGATACCAATATGATCCTCCCTTGGGTTATGAATTATGTCAGTATTACGATACCCATGTCCTTCTATGTGTAATCCTTATGTTTATTCCTTATATTTTCGTTTTTATGTGGAACACATATGAATGAACATGTTATAATTTTTGTTCTAAGATAGTTCTCTAATGAATGGGATAGTTTTTTAGTCTCATGATTTTTTATGTATGGGATTTGTGACTAACCCTATTCAATTATGAAACTTTTCCCACCATGTGATATAGTCTTGGTTCTATTCCTCAACTCATGTTTTTTAATTTTATATATTTACACCACATTTAACTATTTACATGTTAATATGATTTTATGTTATATATATAATTATTCAGTATTTTTATTCATGATCCATGTCTTTTAAGTTATCATCTCATTCCTTCTTTCTCATGTGCTATGTTTTATTCCCATGTATATTCCCTTACTATGATATTTAGCACATGCAATTTCTCTGTGTATTCCAACGATTATCCTATGATGTTAGAGTATTCAATGGTAGTTAGGATATCATTATGGATATTAATAAAATTATTTTTTATTTTAGTTTAATGTTTTTAAATTAAGTACCTAGTGATCTAAAAAATCGATACATTTTAATCGTTGGTTTTTATTTAATGGATAACTACGATTAAAATCATGTTATAAGATGTGTAAATAGATTGGGTCTATTTAATTGTTATTAGAGATATGATTAGTTGAATTTTGGTATTAGGACTATAAAACATCAGAATGAACCCAGGGTTTAATTCTTTGACCATGGATATCCATTATTGGAACCTAGTGTGTAATAAGTTATGATATACATTTAAATTTATCCTTCTAGGATAATATTTTCATTTTCATATTCTAAATATATATGTATTCATAACCCACTAATTGTTTTAATTAATGTATTTAAATAGGATAACATATTCCAAAAACCAATGTGATTGGAAATACGAATTTTTCCATAATGAGATTCCAAACATGATGTAAACATGAGGTCAAAACCTCATGATAATATTGAATCAATTGGAAAAAGTTATGAATAAAATCTTTTATCATGTTGAACATGCTCATTTTTCTTATAAATTAAAAGGGGATGTTGAAAATTTTATATGGAAGGTCTCTTATCATTATTCTATCTTATTATCCCCTTGTTCAGGAGCAACAGATTAATTCTGTTGAGAGAATATTATCTTTCCTCAAGTGCTCAGAATAAGTGAAAGTAGTTATAACATTCTATCATTTTTATGGGGATGAAAATCAATGGTGGGAACTAATAAATAACACAATATCTAATAATAAATATATTCCATGGAAATACAAGGGTTTAAGAAAATATATTTCCATAAATATTTTCACCAAACTATGCATCTAAAGATAGTGATTGATATATGTAGACAAAATTAAAAGGAATATGAATCTATTGGGGTGTATGAAGAAACAATTACAAGACATCAATGATACACATCTATATTTTTTTTTCATGAACATGTAATGTAAGGAATATCCCTTTTTTAGTGTATTATTGGTATGTCTATGAAAATACATGGTGATTTATGACATTGATAGCTCAAAGGATGTTGTCTGTTTTTTCTTTAATATTGAGAAGGAAATTAGTTATCTTATTAGAATATTAGGATCAAATATAAAATGAGGAAAATCTAGTTTAATATGGGGGTATCAATAGATAAATCTAATGAATTAAGTTAAACCCAATATCCCATGTGTCAAAAGTTTGTGATCAAGCCTCTTGGTAAATATCTAATGGCATCTAAGATACATGTCAAATGGGGAGAATATACATATTAGAATAATAATTTATATAATGATTTGAATAATAACACACATAAATATGATTAAAGGAATATTCAGATCAATAATCATCTTATAATGTAGTCTTCTTACTATACTAATCATTTTCATTATTTGAGAAAGTTTCATACACCATGGGTTTTTAGATACAGTCATCAATGAAATCCTCAGAGGAAACATTAAAGGGAACATTATATGACTACCAATAACATGGTGAATGATAATATTATGGTTTCAAGTATTCTTATTATTCATTCAAAATTTTATAACATACATTTTGATTATGTTTCAATGCATTATTTCATATCATAAATGTTTAGCGGAAATATTCAATGACCACCTCAATATGTGAAGGTTGAGTTCTCTATAAGAATAGTGAATGGATAAATTATTAAATATAAAGTTTATTGAAACTTTGTAATCATTTTGGTAGATCGAACCTCCCATTAAATATTATATTACATCCACTGGTGGAGTTTGATGATATATTGTGCATGGATTTACTGTGTTTCTAAAACTCCATCGTAAACTATTAGGAAAGGGAGAACAATTTTCACATTCTATGGAATACCTAAATTTTGTACATTTGTAATGATGGCGGTTAATATTATTATGAATCACCATCTCAATTAGGGATATTTTTTCCTTGTGATAAATTATATCGATCACAAATGATTGAGATTAAGGAGAGGATCAAGCTTGATGATAGGAACATTGTGAGGGTCTACACTGATGTGTTCCCTAAATAATTTTTTTGTCATCCTCCTAACTGATACATTAATTTCCCAATTTATCATATACATTTATATACCCCATCTCAAAGTCTCTTTAATAAGTGGTCACAATTGACTTCAAAGAACTAACAGAGAATATAAAATAAAATTGGAAAAATGGTTGCATACACTCGAGTGCCTCACCATGGGGTTCTCTAGTATGATTTTTAAGGATGAGTGATAGAAAAATTATCCTATGGATTTAATATCAGGAGTAAAAAATCAATATAAAAATCAATAATCCCCTACCATAGATTTATTTTTTCCTCAATCATCTACATGGTGCCAAGTATTTAATTACGGTTTTCCATCTATCAGGATATCACCATCTAATGGTGAGGAATGATGATATTCCCAATACATACATTCAAATGATGGATCGACACCATGAGATCATAGTGATGCCCATTAGAATCACTAGTTCTCAAATAATTTTTGTGGACTTAATGAATAGATTCTCTAGATGTTACCATGAAAAATTTCTTTTAGTCTTCAAATATTATATTTTGATATACTCCAACTGTAAAGATGAACATGAAGATCATTTGAATATTGTGATAAATATATTGAAAAGGGAGGATATATATGCAATCTATAATAAATGTGTGTTTTTTGATGGAGGAAGTAAAATTATTTGGTAATTTTATCACTTGAAAAGGAATATATGTGGCCCCTTCAAAAAAAGAAATTGAGGAGTGGCCCAGAACAACATCTATAATGGAGATCCATAGATTCAATAGTCTATCTGGGTATTAAAGACAAATTTGAGGAACATATCATGATTTCAAAACCACTAAACAATATGACATGGAAGGGGGAAATATTTTATGCACTGGAGAATGAGAGTATTACATCAAATATTTGAAAAAGAGTCTTATCACTACAGTAGTACATATAGTACTGAAATGTGGGTAAATTATTTTGGAATATAGTGGTTTCGTAAAGGTGGTAATATGAAATGTACTAATGAAATATAATAATGTGATACAATATGCTTCAATGAAGTTGAATTTTAATGCGAAAACTATCCCATGCATGGTCTGGAGTTGCCAGTAGTGATATTCACATTGATAATTTGGTGGTATTATCTTTATGGGGAGAAATGTGAGATATATTCTTATAATAAGAGCATAAGTTATATATTCACATAGAATAATGTTAATATTACACAGTGAATATGGTTAGAACTTATCGTGGTCTATGAATTCTTAATCCACAACCATCCCAGTAATGAAAATTATTTGGATAATTCTCAAATAAGAATTGATCATGTTACTTTATCAATAATGAAAATTGATAATGTGATGATCGTCATAGTTTTTAGATCATTAACATGGGGAACCATAAATGAAGGTATATAAGTATTCCTTTGGAAAATTATTTACTAACTATCCATTTTAGAGAAGATAAAGGATGCTCAAAGAATAGATGTGAAAATTCATAACATGTTGAATGCTATAAGAAAGGGGAAATCCTTAGAGTTCTGAATTGATGAGGAATGAGTTGTAATTTTTGGGTAATGACTATGAGTACCATCCAATCCTCATTTAAAGGAATTTTAATGATATCAATATCTCAAGCTTTTCTATTTACCTGGGGATAAAGGATGTATTGGGATCTTTAGTATCACTATTGGTGGGACAATATAAAGAAGGAGATCGATGAATATACATCATAGTGTATGGTATATCAGTAAGGGATATATTAACTAAAAAAGTATAATGGAATGATTCAATAATTACCCACAACTATATGGAAACAATATTGAATCACTTTAGACTTTTTCAGTGGTAATCTGAATACTTCTAGAGGAAATAATTCTATATCGGTTATTTGGGATCTTCTTATAAAGTTTACTCACTTTATTTTGATTTGATATTACTTCTCACTCGACTATCATGATTGGAAATAAATTAGAGAGGTATTGAGGGTTCATGGAGTTTAATTATTGAATATATTTTATCATGATCTATGATTTACATAAATTTTAAAGAAGAGTATCCAACATAATATAAATATTGAGTTTAACTATTGTATATCTTATCGCCCTGAAAAAAATGAATGATTTAAGAAGACTATCTAGACTCTAGGATAATTATACATAAGATTATAAATGGACATTAAAGGACAATGGGATCAACATCTTAAAATGGTCTAGTTCTCTTGTAACAATAGTTTCCACTCAATTATAAAAATAGATCCATATTAAGTACTTTATGGTAAAATATGTAGAACATATGCATGTTGGGATGGTGTTGGTGAACGCATTATATTGGTTCCTGAAATGGTAGTGTAAATTTCAGAAAAGGTGAATAATGTCCCACATCATATATAGGATACCAAAGTCAATATAATAGTTATGTGGAAAATCATCAATGAGATATACAGTTTGAGGTGGATGAAAATGTATTCCTTTATATATCTTCGTGGAAGTGGGTCATGAGAATTTGGACGAATGGAATGCTCTATCGTAGGAAAATCAACACATTCAAAATTCTTGATCAAGTGAGAGATATATCCCATCAATTAGAACTTTGAACAAAAATATCTAATGTTCTTGATGAATTCCACATATCCCTCATGAGAAACTACATTAAAGATACCTCTCATGTACTAAACTCAAGGGTGCTACAACAAGAAAATAATCTCTCTTTTGGGGAGTAGTTATCAAAAATTTAGGACCCTAGATAGAAGATTATATGAAAAAAGACCACTCACAATATCAAGGAATTATGGAAAAACCATATGTATATATAGGAGACATGGGAACTAGAGGAATCAGTGAAGGAGAAGTACCTTCATTTTTTCACTTTATTATTTAAAACTAAATATCAATGGTGAAATTACATAATGTGGGAAGAATGTAATAAACCAAAATTTAATCAATGGAATTTGGATATCTTGAAAATCCTCAATAGGGACAAGTCTCAATCTGAGTGGGAGACTACTGGTGATTCTGATTATGGAAATGACATGTCTTTTTTATGATCTCTAGACTTTCTCTAGGTGGATGAGGGCATGTCCGTTGTTTGACCCCATCCACCGCTCTGTTGTCCTTTTTCTTTCTCTTAATACGTCATATAGTTATATCCTAAAACACATAGAAGACAAAATTTATATATTATTATATTAAATTAATATTAATGCATTTTTATGAAAATAAATCAAAAATAATTAAAAATATTATAGAATGAAAGTAAATAGAAAAATAAGATAACATGAGTGGGAAAATTTATATTTTCTTAAACAATTATAATGAAATTAGTCCAAAAAAATAACTAGAAATAAAAAAACTTTAATAATTCAATATTTATTTTGATGATGAATGAATATATATAACCTGAAGGAAAAATAAATGTGAATGAAATAAAATATATTTATAATAATTAAGGAACCTATTTGACCATTATAAATATGACCATTTCAATTGTAATCTGATAGCTAAGATTAGTAATATGACCATTATAATATTAAGCTCCCCAATAAAAATATAAAATAATATTATATTGTATTATAGAAAAACTGATATATCTATATCATGTTATAAGAAAATAGTTTAAAAAAAATTATTAATTATGTTTTGGTACTTTTTTAAAACATAAATGTTTATTATGGTTTTAATATTAAGATGATGATTACAATGAAAATTTACTTTCTTAAAAAATTAATAAATTAATAAAATTTAGTATTATAGTTTTATGATAATTTTATGTGACATTGTTTAGTTTTTTAAATGTTTAAAAAATCGATAATAATATTAAAATAATTTTTTAATAATTTTTTTTCATTATTTAAAATTTAAAAATATCATATATAGAATTTTTTACAAAAATTGGATTCAATTTTTGAGATATACATGTCAATAAAAATTTATGCCTATTTTTTGGGAATTTTCTAAAATATGTCATGTTTTAGTGAATAGGGAAATACGATAATTTTTTACATAACATTATAAGTTAAATACATGAATGGTGGATTCATAGATGATATAAGAATCAATTATCCAAAACCCTCATTCAATATTTAATTTATTTAGTCATAGTAATCAACACTATTAATATTCTTGTTAGAAATAATAAACTAAGGAATATAATAATAATAATAAAAATTGCACTCCTCCCCCAATAAATACCACCCTCACCACCCATTCTACTCACACCATATAACCCTTGGAGTTTGTGAATATTCTAACCAGTTCCCTTCCCAATAATGTTGAACACATACAACAGTTTCTGTAACATGAAAATACCACTTCAACGTTCTTTAAGTGGACATTCAAAGATGTGATATTCAAGAGGTAACTTTCTCAAACCATTCTTTTTAATTTTATTTTTATTCTACAGTATCATCACCTCCGTAATATATAAAATCATAATAAATATACTATAATGTATATACAAGAATGTAAAATTTATAATGTAATATCTTTTATCCACCTATTTTCAATATTATATTATTCAATGAAATGAAGTTGATTTCCATATAATGTTAGTTAACCATATTAGTGGATAATGATATTTTTCTTATTACATTACCACCATTAAGTATGGTAATAAATCCCTTATTACAGTTAAATTTGATAGTAATATTTATGTTATTTTATTCATGTTATATACCTTATAAATAAACATAATATAAAATAAAACAAAACTAGTTCATGCTGGTCAAAAAACAATTAAAAATAAAATAAATTATTATCATTAATATTTTATCAAATGGATAACACTCCTACCAGAAAAAATGTGAAATTTGGGAATTTAATTTTTTTTGATTTAATTAACACTATAAAATTTCTCTTTTTGATTATAATTCCCATTTTAAAAGAATATACATATTTTTACACAATCAAACTGACCTGTAAACCCTGAATATAACACTCCCGAAATGATGATTTTGATCACTATAAATCGTTAAAATGGTCATAAATGAAATTAATAAAAATATAATAAATCCAATAAAAATTTAAGTTTTTATTTATTATGTAATTTATAATTTAATTATATTATATAGGACATTAGGTGAAATTAAAGAATGAATTCGGACATAATTTAATAGATCTTTCTAAAAATTCATATTTTCATTAATTTACATCATATCAATATAGACCTCAATTTTTCATTTAATTATTCTAATATAATTGTTATATATTCTATATATATTTCTCAAACATATATAAGATTTTTTTTAATATTTATTTTATGGGGATATACATTTACTATACCTTTTTTTCATCATTCTTTTTGAAAAGATGAATAATGAGAAATTCTTTATTTTATTTTTCACTTTTCAAGTACCCCTTGATGAATTTTTCTAAATAATATATGATTTATAGAAACAAATATTATTATTTTGAAAAAAAATTATTTCACTTATGGAATTATTTAAATTATTATTTTCATATCGTATTTAATGAATCATTAACTCTTTTTATAAAACATATATAAAGAGGTACGTTTATTGGGTTACATAACCACTCTCTATTATATGTTCTCAGTGTAATTGAATTTCATTTATCATAGTATATTATAATTTGTTCCTTTATTATTTTCTTAGTATTATTTAATCCATTATTTCATAGATACCAATATTATACACCATTTGTTTATACCATATGACATGATTATAAAGACCATTTTATTCCATGGGTATCCCTTATGTTTATTAATTATGTTTCATTCTTTATGTTTAAAAAACATTAATGAACATGTTATGATTGGTATTCCCAGAAAACACTCTAATACATTGGGAAATTTTTTAGACTCATGAGACATTATATATGAGATAAGAGAGTAAAAATAATCCATTATGGGACTTCTTCCACCATGTGACGTAGTCTTCGAAGTTTTCTTTGACTCATGTTTATATAATGTTATATGTTTCCAACAATTACAATATTTTCAGTATCATATGATTACATTTTCTATATTTTATGATTACATATGTTTATTTATGATCCAATACTTTTATGATATCATGTCATTCCCTATAACTCATGTGTTATGTGTAATTCCCATATATATTCCCTTAATGGTTTATTTTGCACATCCATTTTTCCTATGTATTCCCCATGTTATACTATAATGATACAAGTGATAAAATGGAGTTAGAATCTCATTATAGTGATTAAAAAAGACATTTTATACTAGTTTCACATTTTTTATGATGCGCCATGTCTTCCAAGGACTCATGACTTTTCAAACCTTGGTATGAATTTCATGTATAATTATGAGTAAAATCATGTAATAATATATTTAAAACGAATATGTCACTATATTTGGTTTCTAATAATACAATTTATCATTCAACTTCTTTTTCTTCAACGCTTTAAGAAAATCAAATTGTCGATTGTCTGTACATGTGGACTACCACCTAAATAGGGATATTTGACCCATTTTAGATGCACACCTTTTTAATATTATTATAAAAATTAATCTAGTTAATGAATAAAATATTTATAATAGTAATATAATATTTTAGATGATTAATGTATATACTATTCCCAATAATAAAAACATATGTGATGAAAAAACAAGAGAATACTAAGCAGCTACATCAAAAAATGATAATAACAAAATAATCATAACGAATGGCTGAATAAATGTTATAAGTTGATCATAAATCATATATTACATATTTAAACAGATAAAAGATATATATATATATATATAATAAACATCATTTTATTAAAATTTATTTTAAATCATGTTCAACAACGTGGAGGCATGAGGTAAGAGATTTATTTACACTATTACTGTCTCTTGGGATATATTGCTTCTTCACTGATTATTTACTGAAAAAATTTAGTGATAATTAATAATTTAATGTTATAAACAATTTTTTTAATTTTATTTTTTAATTAATATTTTTCACCAAAAAAAATACTTCATTGGTTAATTTACATTGAAACTACGTGGATCTTTGTAAGGTAGTTCATCTTAATTTCAACTCCATTGAATCATATTTTCTATTATGAACCTCTTTAATTATATTTGGTGTATATAATAACATTTTTATACTTTTAACATGTATATAAATATTTATTCATGATGATTAAATATTAATTCAATGTTTACACTTTCACGGGATTACTGTATAAATGTTACCTAAGAGGTAAGAATTTACCGGACAATCTGAATTATCTCCGACATGATATAATTTTCATTATGGTAATATTATAATATAACCCTCATAGAAGTAATCTATTGTATTCTCTATTGGATATTTATGGATTTTTAAATGTTCAATTAAAACTTTTCATCACTTCGTCAAATGAATCCAAAATAAAACTTTTAAATTAAAATCTTATAATATTTCTCTTTTTGAGTGGTTATGTTTTGAATCCATTTTCATGTTTTTTAGAATTATTTTATAAAATTACATATTATTTACTCAGTGATATATTAATGAATTCTTATGCTAACAATGAATTTTTAAAAGGATTGAAATAAATCATTAAATTTTTTTATAAAGTTTTATTTTGAAATTTCCTTACAAATATTTAAAAGGAATGAGTATTTTTAATTTATATAACATTAACATACCTACCCACAACCAACATATTATTAATTTGGTGGTAATTAAATATTCATTGAAGAATTCACATTCTGGTGACCATATTTCATCAGATGAAAATACCCCAGGTTCAGTATATCAGAGTATGTGAATACATTATTACAATTACACTAGGTACAAATAATCAAATCCACACGGACCAAATAGTTTATTAGTCCTGGTAAAAAATATACACACATGAAATTCACAATATATTTTAAAACACAAACTACACCACGTATGTATGGACCCCATCGTAAACATGAAAAAATCAAGAGTTTTATTCAAGAACATACTTTATTTCACATTTATGATCTTTTCTATTAAGAGTTTTAGATAATTTGGAAAAAATATTACAAAATAAAACCATACATTACATGTGGTCAATTATAATCAGTATCAATATTTAAATTAAATTATAATTATGAAAGAAAAAATGGTTTCTTTATAAAACATAAAATTTTTCATCATTTCCTCATCCTCTTCTGTACTCATCATTTAACCTTTTGAATAAAATTTTAAAACATGGGATGAGCCCAAGATTCTTAGTAAGGGACATAAAATGAAAAAAACCATTAGTCTAGGGGAAAACATTAGAACCTTTTTAATGTTATTTGAGTGAATGAAATAATGTATTTTCACATGAAGAAAAACATATTTTTCCTCAAATAAAATCATTAAAACAAATAAAAATCAATTAAATATCTTTTTTTGACTTAGAGCATCATATAAATAAAAACCATTAAAAATAATTTCAGTTGAAATAACCATTTGAACAACTTCTAATATTATTATTACCTATTTAATTATAGATATATAGTTGATATAACCCTTTATATGAGATATATCAATCTCTCCCTAGAGATATAATGGTGCTCATCCCTTAATATAAGCTATAACGGGATGACCAATAAGTGATAATGGGGATCAACCATTTTTATTATCTATATGAAGATCTCACATGATCTATAATGGGTTCATCATAAAACCCTTTAAAAACCTCCATTAATCCTGTAGGAAAATATTTCCAATTTAAAATACTCTTTTCTTTGATGAACCCATTTGAAATACCAAAATTTTATTTTCATTCAAAAACAATTTTGAATACCAAAACACCAAAAAATATAAAAAATGTTTTCCAATTAATGAAATTAGTATTATCTAAAAGGAATATGAAAATATAATAATGGCTACAATAGTGAAAAATTCATTGTCATCATATACATTAAGAATATAACATTCTTTTTCTATTTGCCAAAAACGTTTCGTATAAAAAATATAAAAAGAATCCCTCTTGAAAACATTTTAATGAAGTTTAAAATATATTTTAAAATACATTTATAATATTTTTATATCCATTTAAATATATATGTAAAATAATATCAAAAATATTTACATGGATAAAAATATTTGATAATTAAATGATTAAATAATCAAAGTGTATAATAGCACTTTGAACATTTAAATAATAATCTCCATGAAATAATAAATTACCAAAACATTAAAAACGTTATTATAGATAAAATATGGATATAAAATCTCATTGTTGCTTTTTGTACACATTATGAAATAAAAAAGGTGCATAACATAGAGAAATTCCTCAATGAATGGAAAATGAGATGAAATATTTTAGAAATATTATATCATGTAAGAGGAAATTAATAAAATTAATAAAATAAGTGTATCTGATATAAATACAAATAAAAGACGTTGAAATACAGAATAATATATTTAAAATTCATTTCACACTTAATATTTTCATGACAGAATGAAGAAGTAGAAGTTTATCCCAATGATAAGAAATTGGGTTAATAAATTCCTTTACCTCACATTTGACTATACTAAAACATGTTTGAAACTCTATTATAATGGTCTAAATAAGTTTATTAACTCATAATAGAACTATATAAATATTTATATTACCTTATATGAAGATTTTATTATAACTTATGACCTATTCATTTATAAAATTTCATTATTTTAATGGTTTTAGGTGTGTTGGTTTCATATTTTCATGATCGATTCATTTGTGTAAAATTATAGATGTTATTATAATATTATATAGAAACTAAAGAATTATAATTGAAAAGTATTAATTTACTTATATGTTTATTAATTATCCCATATATCATTTCTAATTTTTACATGAGAATCATTCATTAGATAGAACATTGATGATAATGTTTAGTTAATATTGGCGTTCTATTATGAAGATCACAGAATACTTTCATTTTTTTAATATCATGAGTATATATTAGTTAAATAATAATAAATAGGTTATAATTTACATATTAAAATCTTATTTAACTATTAAAATATTTTGTTATGGTTTTCTATGAAGACGGTAATGAAAAAATAGAAAAACCCTTATTTAGAGTGGTGATTAACTAGTATAACTTTGATGATAATTTCATTTCATTATAAAAAGAAAATATGATGAAAAGAAATTGATATGATATATTCCATTAGAATCATAAAATCCATTAAAAAAGTATTTTTTATTTTTCATGTTTGTATGGGTGGAGGTGGTTTTTAGAAAGTAGAAAAATAAAAAATATTATGAGAGGTACAATGTGAAAATTTCCTCTTAAATATCACTTATTTGAGAGGCCCTTGCAGACTGTGGATTTGGTATTTTGATGTAACATAAGATCTTGGACGTGGGTAGAGGGAAGAGGAGGGTTTTGGTCAAAGCGTTTAATTGCGAAAATTATTTTATTGTCTAAATGGGGTGGTGATTGGTGGCATTAATAATTTAAGAGAGGTGAGTTTAAGTGATTAAAAATGATTATTTTATATTTAAAGCCAACCATTTTGAAGTGAAATTAAATTCAATCACTTTAGATATAAATTTATATAGTATAGACTATATATGGTGTTTATAAACCTCAAAAAAATTTATATGTTGTAGTATTTAGGTATTTTAATCCATTATTATTTTAACATTAACATGTTTCATTTTTTACTATAGGGTGGTAAATAATGTTTCTACCATGGTAACATTTTTATAAAACAACTAAAATTAGTATAAAAAATAATTTTGAACTAATTATTCAAAATATGTAATCAAATTTATATTATTAAATTCAATAAATTTTCATAATTATATTTAAAATTAAGCCCAAGGGAAATTAAAAAATCGGGGTTTTACATAGAAATGTTCAAAATATTGGAATGTTTGTATATCTAATATCATTGTGAAATTGATTCTAATGACCAAATTGGTTCAATTTTTTTTAAAATTATATAATTATACTTTACAACAAAGAAAATATTTAATTTAACAATATAAATTATTTTATGTGAAATCTATTATAAATTGTAAAAAAAATTTATTATTTATCAAAAAATGAATGTGATATGAAAATACCAATAATACCGAAAAAGTAAATTTTATACTCTAATTTCAAATAATCTTTTTTTTTAAAATATAATATTTAAAAGTGTAAAAAATATTTTAAATAGGTATTCCACCAAAAGGCGACAAAACCACCATTTTTTAAATACTTCTTTTCTACTTATAATTCGATTTATTCATATAACATGTCTTGAAAATGCATAAGATGAATATTAATAATTACATTAAATATAATATGTATATATCACATTCATATAATCCAACTGCATTGAATCTATTATTTATTGGTATAAAAAACATTTGAAACATTTAAATATATTTTTTAGAAAGACATTTACTTTTATTTTAAAAAGGGGTTTACATCTATTTAAAATTAGTGGGTAACAAAAAAATGTACTATATATTAATCTATAAGAAATATTATAACAATTCATTTAATAATTTTTATTCCCATCATTCTAATGGCTAGTTTAATTGTGATATTTAAATAATAATATTTATTTGTTCATTTATGTTCGATGTGGGATATCATGTATGCTATCGAACAGAGTTTATAAAATTTTTAAAAATTTGGATGTTAAAAACCCCCTTGGAAAATCTCATCCTCATAATTTTTAATTCTGGATAAAAACAATAGCTTTTTTTCTTTTCAAAAAATCATTATTTAAATCACACATCCAAATAAGGATTAATAAAATGTCTACATTAAGTAAAAGAATATAAAATACGATGGTCACTTGAGATGAAACATAATACGGTTTCTTTCATGAAAAGATGAATACTAAAGTGAAAACTAATCATCATGTTCTGATGAAGAGTGAAAAAAACATGGTCATGAGTAAATTAAAAAAACATATGATTGATTAAATAGTTATTGATTTCATAGTAATAAAAGTTTAAGGACTGTGATTTTCATACAGAAATACTTTTCCTAGAGCTATGGATTTATGTTGGTGTTAATAAACATAATGGAATATACAAATTTAATATATTACTATTTAATAATAAAAATTTCATTCTCAAAATATTCATGAATTATGATGTATGTCTATAAGAATATCATGAATCATAAAAGTTCATAGAAAACATAAATGACACTAATACCTTAAAACTATTGTCCAAGAATAATGTCATTATTCACATTTAACATAATACATATATAAATGTAAACCCAAAAAAACATCTCCTCAAAAGGTCCTTAATATCATATTATCAGATCACATAAAACCTCATAAGAAGTGTTTAAAACTGTAAATTTATAGCTATCCTATGAAAAATACCAAACACTATGGATCTTCTATCACTTCACAATATGTATCAACATCAACTAACAATGTAGAAAAACATTTTCCGTCATATTTTTTTGATCATGATGATATCTAGATTGAGTAACAATATTCGGAAACATATTCCCACAATTCCAAAACTCATTCCAGCTACAAAACCCTACTATTGTCTCGATATCTGATATATAATTATTGGATTGTTCTGGAATATTTTCCTTACATTTATTAAAATTGTGGCCAAAATTTCCACCTTAGTTACAATTTCAATATCCTCTCATACATTCCCCAAAATTTATTTTCTAAATTAGGAACAAGATTTTGGATTACCTTTAAAAATATTAGTTTGTTTCTTATCTATTTCCTTCCACCTTTATTGTTTAGTACTGTTATCATCTAATGGAACATAAGTGTTAGCAAACTATTTTTCAAAATTCTCATTACAATGAACTAGTTTGTCATATCATTTATGTTCATGAGAGGCCAAAGATCTTCATATGCATGGTTTGAATCTTGAATTATATTTTTTTTAATTTTAATAAAAATGTCTCGAAAAAAATCTGGAACATAACTGGCTATTCTTGTTAATTTTTTTCTAATGTGGAAACTGAATCATTATAATTTTTCATTAATTATATGAATTTTTTCTCCATCCAATGTTGAAAAACCTTAGGAAAAAACATCTCTAGGAATGTTCCCTTAAATGTTTCATATTCCATGGAATCTAGATCATATATTTCTTTATTATTCGTAACTATTAACAACTATTAATTAGATTTAATTTCAAAAAAATTATTGAAGGAGCTACCTTTTAATGATCTGAACAACCCATTATATCAAATATCTTCTCCATATATTTGATCCATCCATCAGAAACCACTGGGTCTAATGATCCTTTGAATTATGGGGGATTCTATTACATAAAATGTTTCACAACTAATATATTACTCTGCATCTGATATGACTGATCTCATTCATGGATGCCACCACCAATATTATCATATGTCAACTCATCCATCAGAGCAAAAAACTATTCAGTTCCAATTTTAACCACTGCATGAAGTTTATTTTGAAGGGTTTTACCCCTTTATTCCTTCCCATATTAGATTTCATATTTCCTTTGTGGACAAATATTGTGAACATACATAGTTTAGATGAAGCCACAAGGTAATCCTAAAATGGTACATCATTTTAACATAACCATAAAGAAAAATTTTCTATGAAAATATAATTAGCACTATCCTAATAACTAATGTTTCATAATCCATACATTGATACCAACTGTAAGGCCCCATATATAAACATAACATAATATTGATTTTTAGTCAATAATTTAATTACTTTCACTTTGATGATATTTTTAGTTTTGAGTTTTAGAGCATGAAGACAAAATATTAAAAACTAAACCCATACATTACCAGTGGACACTTATACTCAATATCCATTTTTTCAATGAAGAAAAAAATATAAAATATAACATAGTTTCTATAAGGCCCCAGCCTTAGACCTTACATAATCTTAAGTTAATACAAGATTTCACATTGAGGATCTTTTCAGGTTTAGAGTTTTAGAGAATTAGATCATAAAACATGCATTACATTCCACGTTTAAACAAAGTGGTTACATAAAAGGCAGGATTCATTCTTCCTATCAACGGAAACATATTTAAAATAAAACATGGATTCTTTCTGGACACATCCTTGACACTATCATCACATCACGTACCTTTCCCTTGACTTGTGAAAAACTTTTCAAAAACATGGGATTAGCATAAAAAGATCAGTAAGGGTTATAAAAATATGGAAAGGAAACATGAGTTCATATATACATAAGAATGAAATCATACTTTACCCATAAAACATAGGAACTTTAACATAACTCATCAAATCATGAATAAATCATAGAAATCATAAGACATAATAGTTATCTTGAGGCATTCATAACATTCTTACGTAGGGAGTAACCCTCTTTGTTACGTTTGGAATACTCACCATAGTATATTCCCTAAATCTCTTCGGAGAAACCTTAACGTTTCACTCCTTCTCGTTACCCAATGCATTAGAGAGTTATATCTGGCTCACCCGCCCTTAGTTTATCACGGAACCACCCGTTTTCATAATAATGCCCAAGAACCATAACATAAACGTATCACATAAAACATGCATAAAGTAAACATAACATCTCCACATTTCAATCACAATATAACATTTTAGGATATTGAATTAATTAATCCATTCAAAAAGAAACCATTTCCAAAACCATTTAAAATATATAATAAAGATATTTTTGAATCAAAGTGTCCCATACCACCTTGAAGCTTTTAAAATTTTAAACCTTTAATATCCATATAAATAAATCCTTAAAACCACATTGAAAATATGTATATTAATCAGAACAAATAATTAAAACATTTAAAGCGATATTTTGGTTAAAGTGGTTCTACCAAAATTAGAGACACTTGAATTCAATAATTGAGGAATAACATTTAGTCAAAACATTATAATATCATGAGAATAAATGGATTCATGATATAATATTCCAAAGGACAATATATACACCATATAAGAGTGAATTGGTGCATAACAATAATGAAGTCTCAGTAGAAATGTCAAATGTAATGAATTCCCTTATAAAGAAGGTATCCTTAAATTAAGGATAATTCAATCTCAAAATTATGTGTGACAAATATAAACACACCCAATATAAGTGGATATTAAGTGTAAAACAATAAAAGGTCATTCAAACATATTCAAAATATTAGATATTCAATAACTACATGTTGAACCCAAAGAAATCGAAATTGGGTTAAAAAGTTCCCTTGGTAAAATTCGACAGCCTAACGGCATCACTTCAAATTTCAGAAAATGAGTTGATGAGAGATCAAAAGGGCATCTCATCACTTGGACATAAAATTTACATCAATAAGGATATAAAAGAACATATCCCAACATAATAGTATGTGAATTAAAAGGCATATCAAAAGAAGTCTTTTAAAAAGAGGAGGGTGAAAGGTCCCCTTACCGAGTTGGGTAACTTTCAAAACGTACACCCCATGGAAGAAGGGTCATACAATGAAGATGTGAATACCCATAAATGAATTTATACTATAAAAAGTGTATAATATTGGGCAGTACATACAAAACTCAAAGGAAATTGTCGCAAATGTAGCATAAATCTCACGGGAATAAAAGTGAGATGAAAAATCCCTTATGAAAACTCGGCAGCCTAACGGCGCCACTTAAAACATCCAAAATGGATTGATGAGAGGAAATTGGGTATCTCATCATATTACCATAAAATTTACAATTATAGGAATATAAAAGAACACCCCCCCATCATAACAAAGAGTATCTTAAAATAAGTGACGTAAAGGAGAGTACTTAAAAAGAAAGAGAGAGGTTATATCTCTTACAAAAATTCTGCATCCTAACGGCACCACTCAAAACATCCAAAATGGATTGATGAGAGAGAATATGGTCTCTCATCATTTGAACATAAAAATTACAGTAAGAGTAATATAAAAGAACATCCCAATAACAAGAAATATGAGCTTTAAAAGTAATGACATAAAAGATTGTACTTAAAAAGAAAGAGAGGTGTAGGATCCCTTACCTCGGGTCCGACTTGACTCGATCGTTCTTTAATCTCTTAAAATAGGGTAACTTCATTTGATTTGAGCTCAAATGCTTCCTTGGAAAGGATTCTTCCCAAAGTGAGGCTTCAAGGAGTTAGAGAGGGATGTGGAGAGACAAAATGGGCAGGGGTTGGCCGAGGCAAAGGCTTTGGAAGAGTGGGTAAGGAGGTAGAGGTGGGGGCCTTTTATAAGAGGAGAGGAGGGGCACTCTTGGAATGGTATAATATGTAACATTATTTTCAAATGAGTTTCGGATTTTAATGGTCCCACATTGATGTGTTTCTAGGATAAGGTTATAAGGGTTCTAAATCCACCAATCCAATAGGTTTTGGACATGTCTAGGTCTTATATTTTACATTATCTTTCCATTTTAATTAAATCGTTAAATAATGAGGTCATCGCTGCATCATCATGATCTCATAAATAATTTAATTGTTTTAATGTCTAAAAATTATAAAAAAATACTATGATGTAGGAAATATTTTTATATTTCCAATGAATATTTATAGTCCAAAATATCATTTATGTAGAAAAATTTAAAAATATTTTACTAAGGTGATACATTCTTTGTTACAATTAACATTCTTTAAAAATAAAAAGATAAAAAGTCACTTTCTCACAAAAGTGATTCCATGGGGCCCCCAAGTTTGGCACAAGGCATCCCATGGTCGACCATGACACAACCAGTAGCCTTAGGACACATTTTGTGGTCAGTTATTATTATTATGATATTATCTTATTATCTTTAACTACCCGATTACTCATTAATCAAAATAATTAAAGATAATTACCGTCGTTACTATTCATAATGTCCAAAAACAAAAGAGTCTTAATTACATAATTTGGACCTTCTGATTCCAAATATGTAATTCATTTTACCAAAATCCAAACACATAAATTG
The DNA here is from genome assembly GCA_963277665.1 of Viscum album. Classification (NCBI taxonomy): domain Eukaryota; kingdom Viridiplantae; phylum Streptophyta; class Magnoliopsida; order Santalales; family Viscaceae; genus Viscum; species Viscum album. The sequence goes on from OY728121.1 coordinate 1,608,675,062, forward strand.
CAATAATTAATTTAAAAAAACTTCCCGTTGTCAAAACAAATAGCGGGTTTTTTAGAAACAATATTTATTAAAAGTTTGGCACTTGTTTATGCCTAATTAAAATGTGAAATTAATCCCAATGACCAAAATTGGATTACATGGTAAAAATATATTCTAATTACACTTCAAAACAAATTAAAAATATATTATAACCATATAATTAAATTATATGAAAAAGCAGTTTTAATGTAAAATGCATTATTTTTCACTATTCATTGAAAAATGAACATTGTCGGAAAAATACCAAAAATTAACCCAAGGTAAATTTCAATGTCCCAATCATAAATAATATGTTTATTTTGAAAAATAGAGCTTATTAAATTGTCAAAAGTTTGATTTAAAAAAAAGGTTTTCCATCAAAAGGTAGTAAAACAATCTTTTAAAAATAACAGTGTATTCAATGCTTAATATTGGATTCATTTGTATTTTAAGCCTCTAAAATTTATTTGGATAAAAGTTAAAACATTTAACAAAAATATTTAATCATATTTTATTTATTTCTATTCATTCCTGTCAATATAATGGCTTGGCGTTAACTACCATTTAAAATAATATTATTTTACTTTTAGAGTGCAACGTAAGATTTCAAAGAAACTCGTTGTTGCGTATTGGGTAAGCCATTGAGCATAGCATTCCATTTAAATTAATATTGACATTTTTTTCCAAAAATAGGGATAAATATAATAATTTCATATTATTTATTTACCTGGGGAGTTACATCTTTCCCCCCTATTGGGAATTGCGTCCTCACAATTTTAAAATTGGGCTCACAAACATCCTTCAAAGTCCCACATCGGAACAAGAGTCGGTAAAACAATCACTTTAAAATAAAGGGAGAGAAGTACAGTGGTCACCCAAGATAACCCATACTATGATTTCAAGTAGGAAAATATGGATATGGAAGAAAAAACAAAGGTTCACGTTCTGATGGAGAGTGATAGTAAACATGTCGAGGAGAAAGTTAACCACAAAAAAATCACAAACTTGTGATGTGTTATACGGTATTCGATTCCCCAATAAGAAATGTTAATAGACAACATTTTTGTTTTAAGTTAATTTTTATTGAAGAATTTATTCATAAGGAAATATAATCACTTATCATGTTGACTTTCAACTTTTACTAGATTTCTTACATGAACTCATATTTTCTTCAAAATACGAGTATTTAGGAAGACTTGTTCACATTAGGTGTACTATAATCAACTTCTAGAGAATCACCTAATCCACAAAAGAGAACTATATATTTCCCATGTCTTTAGACAATAACCAAAACCAAACCAAACCAAAAAGGATAGTACAAGATCAGATAATCCAGAAAAGGATAACCCTTTAAAAAAGAAAATATATGCTTAATCTTCAAAATTTGTCCAACAAAACCCAAAGTTCAACGAGGACCATTTGATAAAAAATTTGTCTATAAAATTCTTCAAAGTAAACCAAACTAAGATTGAAACCCAAATATTTGAAGGATTTAGTCACATATTCTACCAAGTTAAATCGTATCATTTATCTCCAAACCACATCAGTTGCTCTTAATGTCTCGTATTGAAAAGTAATTAACCTAATAAAATATCCTCCATGATAGGTTAATATATTTCCATAGATAACCCAAAATCAAATTACTCTTAATTCATAAAAAAATCTAACTAAAAATAATCAGTCCAACTAACCAGGGACTTCACGTAGTCCAGTGGTAGGCGATAAATACCAGTCGCACTTTAGTTGTCGGTTCGATTCCTACAGCTTTGTTCGAGGCGACGGGTTGTCACACGGTCTAAGTGTTGTCCTTTTTCCAAAACTATATAATTCTCAAAACATTTCCCAAAACGAGATAAAATCTTCAAAAATAAATATAACATATTTTAACCTCAAGTTTATCTCATGGCTTTCACTTCCATCATATCATATAGTAACCCATAATTACCTCAAAAGTAAGGATCATATAAACCCAAATGGTTCTTTATAACTATGTCCATAAAAGAACAGATAACTATTCCTTGAATAAAATTTTCATATATTAAACATCAGGGTTACACATATTATAAAAAGTCTTTTAATGTAACCCCATCATCAAAAGAGACTTAATAATCTTAAGAATTTCACCATAACTCTTGAAGCCCTTATATGTTGACCTCTTACTCATCCAACATTCTTCATGATCCATTAACCATTCCTTTCCAACATATTCTGAAATAATTCTTTCCTACAAACAAAATCATGAATCATATCCTAAGATTCCAAAATAGGAAAACAATAGTTATGAAATAATCCATACCTTTGATTGGTCATTTTCAGTTTCTTCATCCTCAATCGGAATGGCATTAGGTATTGGTAAACGAACATTTTTATGATCTTGGTGATCCGATTCACGAAACTTCCTCATAGGAAATGTGTTTGCATAATGACCCTATACAACACATTTAAAACATTCAATTGATCCCTCAGAAAAACTTCTTTCCCATTCCTCGAGTCAACTGGTTGCTTCCTTTTTCCATGGCAGGTTCTTGATTTATGACCTTTATTTCCACATCTATAGCATATTTCTGTCCCTTTGAATCATTTTCCTAGGTGTTTCTTTCCACATATTTGACACATAGGTTTTTTAACACACTTACCTGTATGATTATTACCTGTACTTCCGTAGGGATTTTTTTCTCGCTTATATGATGCCTTAGAGAAATCACCAAGGTTTAGGTGGTCAATCATGACACCAGATAGTTGGTTGAGGAATAATCACAAGAGTTGTCATTGCAGCTCTCATATCAGTCAGTTGCTTTCTCAAAAAACTGTCACAGTTTCCGTCACATCCACTGTTACTTTGGTGCCTGCTAGATCCAGCCATTTACTAAAACCAAAAAGGTCAGTGTGAGTATATCAACAAAACCATCATGTACTAATGTGGAAGATAAACACTAAGATATACTTACTCATTCACTTTATCTAAAACTAGGACTCTTTCTAAAATCCTAACCATTATGGTAATGTCACTTATGCTTAAAAAATACCCTAACCTCTAAAGTTATCTAAACCGACCTTTGATACCAACTATAAGGCCCCAGCCTTAAACCTTACTTAATCTTGAGTTAATACAAGATTTCAAATTGAGGATATTTTCAGGTTTATAGTTTTAGAGAATTAGATCATAAAACTTTCATTACATTCCACATTTAAGCAAAGTGGTTACATAAAAGACAGGATTCATTCTTCCCATCAACGAAAACATATTTAAAATAAAACATGGATTCTTTCTTGACACATCCTTGACACTATCATCACATCACATACCTTTCCCTTGACCTGTGAAAAACATTTTAAAAACTTGGGATGAGCATAAAAAGCTCAGTAAGGGTTATAAAAAAATATGGAAAAGAAACATGAGTTCATATATACATAAGAATGAAATCATACTTTACCCATAAAACATAGGCACTTTAACATACCTCATCAAATCATGAATAAATCATAGAAATCATAAGTCATAAAAGGTATCTTGAGGCATTCATAACATTCTTACGTAGGGAGTAACCCTCTTGGTTATGTTTGGAATACCCACCACAGTATATTCCCTAAATCTATTCAGAGAATCCTTAACGTTACACTCCTTTGTGTTACCCAATGCATTCGAGAGCTATATCGGGCTCACCCGCCCATAGTTTATCACGGAACCACCCATTTTCATAATAATGCCCAAGAACCATAACATAAATGTATCACATAAAACATGCATAAAGAAAACATAACATCTCCACAATTCAATCACAATATAACATTTTAGGATATTGAAATAATGAATCCATTCAAAAAGAAACCATTTCCAAAACCATTTAAAACATTTAATAAAGAGATTTTTGAATCAAAGTGTCCTATAACACCTTGATGCTTTTAAAATTTTAAACCATCAATATCCATATAAATAAATCCTTAAAACCACTTTGAAAACATGGATATTATTAAGAACAAGTAATTAAAACATTTAAAGCGATATTTTGGTTAAAGGGGTTCTACCAAAATTAGAGACACTTGAATACAATAATTGAGGAATAACATTTTGTCAGAACTTTATAATATCATGAGAATAAATGGATTCATGATATAATATTCCAAAGGACAGTATATACACCATATAAGAGTGAATTGGTGCATTACAAAAATGAAGTCTCAGTAGAAATGTCAAATGTGATGAATTCCCTTATAAAGAAGGGATCCTTAAATTAAGGATAATTCAATCTCAAAATTATGTGTGACAAATATAAACACACCCAATATAAGTGGATATTAAGTGTAAAAAAATAAAATTTCCTTCACACATATTCAAAAGATGACATATTCAATAACTACATTTTGAACCCAAAGAAATCGAAATTGGGTTAAAAAGTTCCTTTGGTAAAATTCGACAGCCTAACGGCATCACTTCAAAATTCATAAAATGATTTGATGAGAGATCAAAAGGGAATCTCATCACTTGGACATAAAATTTACATCAATAAGGATATAAAAGCAAAATATCCCAACATAATAGTATGTGAATTAAAATACATAACAAAAGAAGTCGTTTAAAAAGAGGAGGGTGAAAGGTCCCCTTACCGAGTTGGATAACTTTCGAAACGTACACCCCATGAAAGAAGGGTCATAAAATGAAGATGTGAATACCCATAAATGAAATTATACTATACAAAGTGTATAATATTGGGTAGTACATACACCACTCAAAGGAAATTGTGGCAAAAGTAGAATAAATCTCACGGGAATAAAAGTGAGATGAAAAATCCTTTACGAAAACTCGGCAGCCTAATAGCGCCACTTAAAACATCAAAATGGATTGATGAGAGGAAATAGAGTATCTCATTATATTACCATAAAATGAACAACGAGAGGATTATAAAATAACATCCCCCATCATAACAAAGAGGATCTTAAAAGAAGTGACATAAAGGAGAGTACTTAAAAATAAAGAGAGAGGTTATATCTCTTACGAAAATTCGGCAGCCTAACAGCGCCACTCAAAACTTCCAAAATGGATTGATGAGAGAGAATAGGGTCTCTCATCATTTGAACATAAAAATTACAGTAAGAGTAATATAAAAGAACATCCCAATAACAATAAAGATGAGCTTTAAAAGGAATGACATATAATATTGTACTTAAAAATAAATAGAGGAGTAGGATCCCTTACCTCGGGTCCGACTAGACTCGATCGTTCTTTAATCTCCTTAAAATCGGGTAACTTCCTTTGATTTGAGCTCAAAGGCTTCCTTGGAAAGGATTCTGCCCAAAGTGAGGCTTCAAGGAGTTATAGAGGGATGTGTAGAGATAAAATGGGAAGGGTTTGGCTGAGCCAAAGGCTTTGGAAGTGTGGGTAAGGAGGTAGAGGTGGGGTCCTTTTATAAGAGGAGAGGAGGGGCACTCTTGGAATGGTAAAAAATGTAACTTTATTTTCAAATGAGTTTCAGATTTTAATGGTCCCACATTGATGTGTTTCGAGGATAAGGTGATATGGGTTCGAAATACACTCATCCAATAGTTTTTGGACATTTTTATGTCTTATATTTTACATTATCTTTCCATTTTAATTAAATCGTTAAATAATGAGGTCATCGCTGCATCATCATGATGTCATAAATAATTTAATTTATTTAATGTCTAAAAATTATAAAAAAAATACTATGATGTAGGAAATATTTTTAGCTTTCCAATGAATTTTTATAGTCCAAAATTTAATTTATGTAGAAAAAATTAAAAATATTTTACTTAGGTGATACATTCTTTGTTACATTTAACATTCTTTAAAAATAAAAAGATAAAAAGTCACTTTAACACAAAAGTGATTCCATGGGGCCCCCAAGTTTGGAACAAGGCATCCCATGGTCGTCCATGAGACAACCAGTAGCCTTAGGACACATTTTGTGGGCATTTTTTATTATTATGATATTATCTTATTATCTTTAACTACCCGATTACTGATTAATCAAAATAATTAAATATAATTACCGTCGTTACTATTCATAATGTCCAAAAACAAAAGATTCTTAATTACATAATTTGTACCTTCTGATTCCAAATATGTAATTAATTTTACCAAAATACAAACACATAAATTTCAATAATTAATTTAAAAAAACTTCCCGTTGTCAAAACAAATAGCGGGTTTTTTAGAAACAATATTTATGAAAAGTTTGGCACTTGTTTATGCCTAATTAAAAAGTTAAATTAATCCCAATGACCATAATTGAATTACAGGGTAAAAATATATTCTAATTACACTTCAAAAAAAAAAATATAATATAACCATATAATTAAATTATATGAAAAATCAGTTTTAATGTAAAATGCAGTATTTTTCACTATTCATTGAAAAATGAACATTGTCGGAAAAATACCAAAAATTAACCCAAGGTAAATTTAAATGTCTCAATCATAAATAATATGTTTATTTTGAAAAATAGAGCTTATTAAATTGTCAAAAGTTTGATTTAAAAAAAAGTTTTGCCATCAAAAGGTAGTAAAAAAATCTTTTAAAAATACCAGTGTATTCAATGCTTAAGATGGAATTCATTTGTATTTTAAGCCTCTAAAATTTATTGGATAAAAGTAAAAACATTTAAAAAACATATTTAATCATATTTTATTTATTTCTATTCATTCCTGTCAATACAATGGCTTGGCATTAACTACCATTTAAATTAATATTATTTTACTTTTAGAGTGGAACATAAGATTTCAAAGGAACTCGTTGTTGCGTATTAGGTAAGCCATCGAGCATAGCATTCAATTTAAATTAATATTGACATTTTTTTCCACAAATAGGGATAAATATAAAAATTTCATATTATTTATTTACCTGGGGAGTTTTATCTTTCCCCCCATTTGGGAATTGTGTCCTCGCAATTTTAAAATTGGGCTCAGAAACATCCTTCAAAGTCCCACATTGGAACAAGAGTCGGTAAAACAATAACTTTAAAATAAAGGGAGAGAAGTACAGAGGTCACCCGAGATAACCCATACTATGATTCCAAGTAGGAAAATATGGATATGGAAGAAAAAACAAAGGTTCACGTTCTAATGGGGATAGATAGTAAACATGTCTAGGATAAAGTTAACCATAAAAAATCACAAACTTGTGATGTGTTATATGGTATTTGATTCCCCAATAATAAAAGTTAATAGAAAACATTTTTGTTTTAAGTTACTTTTTATTGAGGAATTTATTCATAAGGAAACATAATCACTTATCACGTTGACTTTCAACTTTTACGAGATTTCTTACATGAACTCATATTTTCTTCAAAAGACGAGTATTTAGGAAGACTTGTTCACATTAAGAGTACTATAATCAACTTCTAGAGAATTGCCTAATCCACAAAAGAGAACTATATAATTCCCATGTCTTTAGACATTAACCAAAACCAAACCAAACCAAAAAGGATAGTACAAGATCAGATAATCCAGAAAAGGATAACCCTTTAAAAAAAGAAAATATATGCTTAATCTTCAAAATTTGTCCAACAAAACCCAAAGTTCAACGATGACCATTCGATAAACAATTTGTCCATAAAATTCTTCAAATTAAACCAAACTAAGATTGAAACCCAAATATTTGAAGGATTTAGTCACATAGTCTACCAAGTTAAATCATATCATTTATCTCCAAACCACATCAGTTGCTCTTAATGTCTCGTATTGAAAAGTTATTAAACTAATCAAATATCCTCCATGAAAGGATAATATATTTCCATAGATAACCCAAAATCAAATTACTCTTAATTCATAAAATCATCTAACTAAAAAGAATTAGTCAAACTAACCAGGGACTTCACGTAGTCCAGTCGTAGGCGATAAATAAAAGTCGCACTTTGGTTGTGGGTTCGATTCCTGCAGCATTGTTCGACGCGACGGGTTGTCACACGGTCTGTGTGTTGTCCTTTTTCCAAAACTATATAATTCTCAAAACATTTCCCAAAACGAGATAAAATATTCAAAAATAAATATAACAGATTTTAACCTCAAGTTTATCTCATGCCTTTCACTTCCATCATATCATATAGTAACCCATAATTACCTCAAAAGTAAGGATCATATAAACCCAAATGGTTCTTTATAACTATGTCCATAAAAGAACACATAACTATTACTTGAATAAAATTTTCATATATTAAACATCAGGGTTACACATATTATAAAAAGTCTTCTAATGTAACCCCATCATCAAAAGAGACTTAATACTCTTAAGAATTTCATAATAACTCTTGAAGCCCTTATATGTTGACTTCTTACTCATTCAACATTCTTCATGATCCATTAACCATTCCTTTCCAACTTATTCTGAAATAATTCTTTCCTACAAACAAAATCATGAATCATATCCTAAGATTCCAAAAAAGGAAAACAATAGTTATGAAATAATCCATACCTTTGATTGGTCATTGTCAGTTTCTTCATCCTCAATCGGAATGGCATTAGGTATTGGTAAACAAACATTTTTACGATCTTGGTGATCCCATTCACGAAACTTCCTCATAGGACATGTGTTTGCATAATGACCATGCACAACAAATTTAAAACATTCAATTGATCCCCCAGAAAGAACATATTTCCCTTTCCTCGAGTCAACTAGTTGCTTCCTTTTTCCATGGCAGGTTCTTGCTTTATGACCATCATTTCCACACCTATAGCATATTTCTGTCCCTTTGAAACATTTTTCTTGGTTTTTCTTTCCACATATTTGACACATAGGTTTTTTAACACACTAACCTTTATGATTATTACATGTACTTCTGTAGGGATTTGTTTCTCGCATATATGATGCATTAGAGAAATCACCAAGGTTTAGGTGGTCAATCATGACTCCAGATAGTTGGTTGAGGAATAATCACAAGATTTCTCATTGCAGTTCTCATATCATTCAGTTTCTTGCTCAAAAAACTGTCACAGTTTCCTTCACATCCACTGTTACTTTGGTGCCTACTAGATCCAGCCATTTACTAAAACCAAAAATGTCAGTGTGAGTATATCAACAAAACCATCATATACTAATGAGGAAGATAAACATGAAGATATACTTACTCATTCACTTAATCTAAAACTAGGACTCTTTCTGAACTCCTAACCATTATGGTAATGTCACTTGTGCTTAAAAAATACCCTAACCTCTAAAGTTATCTAAACCGACCTTTGATACCAACTATAAGGCCCCAGCCTTAAACCTTACTTAATCTTGAGTTAATACAAGATTTCACATTGAGGATTTTTTTAGGTTTAGAGTTTTAGAGAATTAGATCATAAAACTTTCATTACATTCCACATTTAAACAAAGTGGTTACATAAAATACAGGATTCATTCTTCCCATCAATAGAAACATATTTAAAATAAAACATGGATTCTTTCTTGACACATCCTTGACACTATCATCACATCACGTACCTTTCCCTTGACCTGTGAAAAACATTTCAAAAACTTGGGATGAGCATAAAAAGCGCAGTAAGGGTTATAAAAAATATTGAAAAGAAACATGAGTTCATATATACATAAGAATGAAATCATACTTTACCCATAAAACATAGGCACTTTAACATACCTCATCAAATCATGAATAAATCATAGAAATCATAAGACATAAAAGGTATCTTGAGGAATTCATAACATTATTACGTAGGGAGTAACCCTCTTGGTTACGTTTGGAATACCCACCACAGTATATTCCCTAAATCTATTCAGAGAAACCTTAACGTTACACTCCTTCGCGTTACCCAATGCATTCGAGAGCTATATCGGGCTCACCCGCCCTTAGTTTATCACAGAACCACCCGTTTTCATAACAATTCCCAAGAACCATAATATAAACGTATCACATAAAACACGCATAAAGAAAACATAACATCTCCACATTTCAATCACAATATAACATTATAGGATATTGAAATAATGAATCCATTCAAAAAGAAACCATTTCCAAAACCATTTAAAACATTTAATAAAGAGATTATTGAATCAAAGTGTCCCATAACACCTTGAAGCTTTTAAAATTTTAAACCATTAATATGCATATAAATAAATCCTTAAAACCCCTTTGAAAATATGGATATTAATCAGAACAAATAATTAATACATTTAAAGCGATATTTTGGTTAAAGGGTTTCTACCAAAATTAGAGACACTTGAATACAATAATTGAGGAATAACATTTAGTCAGAACATTATAATATCATGAGAATAAATGGATTCATGATATAATATTCCAAAGGACAGTATATACACCATATAAGAGTGAATTGGTGCATAACAATAATGAAGTCTCAGTAGAAATGTCAAATGTGATGAATTCCCTTATAAAGAAGGTATCCTTAAATTAAGGATAATTCAATCTCAAAATTATGTGTGACAAATATAAATACACCCAATATAAGTGGATATTAATTGTAAAACAATAAAAGGTCATTCAAACATATTCAAAATATTACATATTCAATAACGACATGTTGAACCCAATGAAATCGAAATTGGGTTAAAAAGTTCCCTTGGTAAAATTCGACAGCCTAACAGCATCACTTCAAAATTCAGAAAATGAGTTGATGAGAGATCAAAAGGGCATCTCATCACTTGGACATAAAATTTACATCAATAAGGATATAAAATAACATATCCCAAGATAATAGTATGTGAATTAAAATACATATCAAAAGAAGTCTTTTAAAAAGAGGAGGGTGAATGGTCCCCTTACCGAGTTGGGTATCTTTCGAAACATACACCCTATGAAAGAAGGGTCATAAAATGAAGATGTGAATACCCATAAATGAAATTATACTATAAAAAGTGTATAATATTGGGCAATACATACACCAATCAAAGGAAATTGTGGAAAATGTAGCATAAATCTCACGGGAATAAAAGTGAGATGAAAAATCCCTTATGAAAACTCGGCTGCCTAACGGTGCCACTTAAAACATCCAAAATGGATTTATGAGAGGAAATAGGGTATCTCATCATATTACCAGAAAATTTACAATGATAGGAATATAAAAGAACATCCCCCATCATAACAAAGAGGATATTAAAAGAAGTGACATAAAGGAGAGTACTTAAAAAGAAAGAGAGAGGTTATATATCTTACGAAAATTCTGCAGCCTAACAGCGCCACTCAAAACTTCCAAAATGGATTGATGAGAGAGAATATGGTCGCTCATCATTTGAAAATAAAAATTACAGTAAGAGTAATATAAAAGAACATCCCAATAACAAGAAATATGAGCTTTAAAAGTAATGACATAAAAGATTGTACTTAAAAAGAAAGAGAGGTGTAGGATCCCTTACCTCGGGTCCGACTTGACTCGATCGTTCTTTAATCTCTTAAAATCGGGTAACTTCATATGATTTGAGCTCAAATGCTTCCTTGGAAAGGATTCTTCCCAAATTGAGGCTTCAAGGAGTTAGAGAGGGATGTGGAGAGACAAAATGGGCAGGGGTTGGCCGAGCCAAAGGCTTTGGAAGAGTGGGTAAGGAGGTAGAGGTGGGGGCCTTTTATAAGAGGAGAGGAGGGGCACTCTTGGAATGGTATAATATGTAACATTATTTTCAAATGAGTTTCGGATTTTAATGGTCCCACATTGATGTGTTTCTAGGATAAGGTTATAAGGGTTATAAATCCACCCATCCAATAGGTTTTGGACATGTCTAGGTCTTATATTTTACATTATCTTTCCATTTTAATTAAATCGTTAAATAATGAGGTCATCACTGCATCATCATGATCTCATAAATAATTTAATTGTTTTAATGTCTAAAAATTATAAAAAAATACTATGATGTAGGAAATCTTTTTATATTTCCAATGACTATTTATAGTCCAACATATCATTTATGTAGACTAATTTAAAAATATTTTACTTAGGTGATACATTCTTTGTTACAATTAACATTCTTTAAAAATAAAAAGATAAAAAGTCACTTTCTCACAAAAGTGATTCCATGGGGCCTCCATGTTTGGCACAAGACATCCCATGGTCGGCAATGAGACAACCAGTAGCCTTAGGACACATTTTGTGGTCAGTTATTATTATTATGATATTATCAAATTATATTTAACTACCTGATTACTCATTAATCAAGATAATTAAAGATAATTATCGTCGTTACTATTCATAATGTCCAAAAACAAAAGAGTCTTAATTACATAATTTGGACCTTCTGATTCCAAATATGTAATTCATTTTACCAAAATTGAAACACATAAATTGCAATAATTAATTTAAAAAACTTCCCGTTGTCAAAACAAATAGCGGGTTTTTTAGAAACAATAATTATGAAAAGTTTGGCACTTGTTTATGCCTAATTAAAATGTGAAATTAATCCCAATGACCATAATTGGATTACATGGTAAAAATATATTCTAATTACACTTCAAAAAAAATTAAAAATATATTATAACCATATAATTAAATTATATGAAAGCAGTTTTAATGTAAAATGCATTATTTTTCACTATTCATTGAAAAATGAACATTGTCGGAAAAATACCAAAAATTAACCCAATGTAAATTTCAATGTCCGAATTATAAATAATATGTTTATTTTGAAAAATAGAGCTTATTAAATTGTCAAAATTTTGATTTAAAAAAAAGGTTTGCCATCAAAAGGTAGTAAAACAATCTTCTAAAAATAACAGTGTATTCAATGCTTAAGATTGGATTCATTTGTATTTTAAGCCTCTAAAATTTATTGGATAAAAGTTAAAACATTTAACAAACATATTTAATCATATTTTAGTTATTTCTATTCATTCCTATCAATACAATGGCTTGGCATTAACTACCATTTAAAATAATATTATTTTACTTTTAGAGTGCAACGTAAGATTTCAAAGAAACTCGTTGTTGCGTATTGGGTAAGCCATCGAGCATAGCAATCCATTTAAATTAATATTGGCATTTTTTTCCACAAATAGGGATAAATATAAAAATTTCATATTCTTTATTTACCTGGGTATTTACATCTTTCCCCCCTTTTGGGAATTGCGTCCTCGCAATTTTAAAATTGGGCTCACAAACATCCTTCAAAGTCCCACATCGGAAAAAGAGTCGGTAAAACAATCACTTTAAAATAAAGGGAAAGAAGTACAGTGGTCACCCGAGATAACCCATACTATGATTCCAAGTAGGAAAATATGGATATGGAAGAAAAAACAAAGGTTCACGTTCTGATGGAGAGTGATAGTAAACATGTCGAGGAGAAAGCTAACCACAAAAAAATCACAAACTTGTGATGTGTTATACGGTATTCGATTCCCCAATAAAAAAAGTTAATAGACAACATTTTTGTTTTATGTTACGTTTTATTGAGGAATTTATTCATAAGGAAATATAATCACTTATCATGTTGACTTTCAACTTTTACTATATTTCTTACATGAACTCATATTTTCTTCAAAAGACGAGTATTTAGGAAGACTTGTTCACATTAAGAGTACTATAATCATCTTCTAGAGAATCACCTAATCCAAAAAAGAGAACTATATATTTCCCATGTATTTAGACATTAACCAAAACCAAACCAAACCAAAAAGGATAGTACAAGATCAGATAATCCAGAAAAGGATAACCCTTTAAAAAAGAAAATATATGCTTAATCTTCAAAATTTGTCCAACAAAACCCAAAGTTCAACGAGGACCATTCGATAAACAATTTGTCCATAAAATTCTTCAAAGTAAACCAAACTAAGATTGAAACCCAAATATTTGAAGGATTTAGTCACATATTCTACCAAGTTAAATCGTATCATTTATCTCCAAACCACATCAGTTGCTCTTAATGTCTCGTATTGAAAAGTAATTTACCTAATCAAATATCCTCCATGATAGGTTAATATATTTCCATAGATAACCCAAAATCAAATTACTCTTAATTCATAAAAAAATCTAACTAAAAAGAATCAGTCAAACTAACCAGGGAATTCACGTAGTCCAGTGGTAGGCGATAAATACAAGTCGCGCTTTGGTTGTGGGTTCGATTCCTGCAGCTTTGTTCGACGCGACGGGTTGTCACATGGTCTGCGTGTTGTCCTTTTTCCAAAACTACATAATTCTCAAAACATTTCCCAAAACGAGATAAAATCTGAAAAAATAAATATAACATATTTAAACCTCAAGTTTATCTCATGGCTTTCACTTCCATCATATCATATAGTAACCCACAATTACCTCAAAAGTAAGGATCATATAAACCCAAATGGTTCTTTATAACTTTGTCCATAAAAGAACAGATAACTATTCCTTGAATAAAATTTTCATATATTAAACATCAGGGTTACACATATTATAAAAAGTCTTTTAATGTAACCCCATCATCAAAAGAGACTTAATACTCTTAAGAATTTCACCATAACTCTTAAAGCCCATATATTTTGACTTCTTACTCATTCAACATTCTTCATGATCCATTAACCATTCCTTTCCAACATATTCTGAAATAATTATTTCCTACAAAAAAAATCATGAATCATATACTAAGATTCCAAAATAGGAAAACAATAGTTATGAAATAATCCATACCTTTGATTGGTCATTGTCAGTTTCTTCATCCTCAATCGGAATGGAATTAGGTATTGGTAAACGAACATTTTTACGATCTTGGTGATCCGATTCACGAAACATCCTCATAGGACATGTGTTTGCATAATGACCATGTACAACACATTTAAAACATTCAATTGATCCCTCAGAAAAACTTCTTTCCCATTCCTCGAGTCAACTGGTTGCTTCTTTTTTCCATGGCAGGTTCTTGATTTATGACCTTTATTTCCACATCTATAGCATATTTATGTCCCTTTGAAACATTTTCCTAGGTTTTTATTTCCACATCTTTGACACATAGGTTTTTTAACACACTTACCTGTACTTTCGTAGGGATTTGTTTCTCACTTATATGATGCCTTAGAGAAATCACCAAGGTTTAGGTGGTCAATCATGACACCAGATAGTTGGTTGAGGAATAATCACAAGAGTTCTCATTGCAGCTCTCATATCAGTCAGTTGCTTGCTCAAAAAACTGTCACAGTTTCCTTCACATCGACTGTTACTTTGGTGCCTGCTAGATCCAGCCATTTACTAAAACCAAAAAGGTCAGTGTGAGTATATCAACAAAACCATCATATACTAATGTGGAAGATAAACACTAAGATATACTTACTCATTCACTTTATCTAAAACTAGGACTCTTTCTAAAATCCTAACCATTATGGTAATGTCACTTATGCTTAAAAAATACCCTAACCTCTAAAGTTATCTAAACCGAACTTTGATACCAACTATAAGGCCCCAGCCTTAAACCTTACTTAATCATGAGTTAATACAAGATTTCAAATTGAGGATATTTTCAGGTTTAGAGTTTTAGAGAATTAGATCATAAAACTTTCATTACATTCCACATTTAAGGAAAGTGGTTACATAAAAGACAGGATTCATTCTTCCCATCAACAGAAACATATTTAAAATAAAACATGGATTCTTTCTTGACACATCCTTGACACTATCATCACATCACGTACCTTTCCCTTGACCTGTGAAAAACATTTCAAAAACTTGGGATGAGCATAAAAAGCTCAGTAAGGGTTATAAAAAATATGGAAAAGAAACATGAGTTCATATATACATAAGAATGAAATCATTCTTTACCCATAAAACTTAGGCACTTTAACATACCTCATCAAATCATGAATAAATCATAGAAATCATAAGACATAAAAGGTATCTTGAGGCATTCATAAAATTCTTACGTAGGGAGTAAGCCTCTTGGTTATGTTTGGAATACCCACCACAGTATATTCCCTAAATCTATTCAGAGAATCCTTAACGTTACACTCCTTCGTGTTACCCAATGCATTCGAGAGCTATATCGGGCTCACCCGCCCTTAGTTTATCACGGAACCACCCATTTTCATAACAATGCCCAAGAACCATAACATAAACATATCACATAAAACATGCATAAAGAAAACATAACATCTCTACAATTCAATCACAATATAACATTTTAGGATATTGAAATAATGAATCCATTCAAAAAGAAACCATTTCCAAAACCATTTAAAACATTTAATAAAGAGATTTTTGAATCAAAGTGTCCCATAACACCTTGAATCTTTTAAAATTTTAAACCATTAATATCCATATGAATAAATCCTTAAAACCACTTTGAAAACATGGATATTAATAAGAACAAGTAATTAAAGCATTTAAAGCGATATTTTGGTTAAAGGGGCTCTACCAAAATTAGAGACACTTGAATACAATAATTGAGGAATAACATTTAGTCAGAACTTTATAATATCATGAGAATAAATGGATTCATGATATAATATTCCAAAGGACAGTATATACACCATATAAGAGTGAATTGGTGCATTACAACAATGAAGTCTCAGTAGAAATGTCAAATGTGATGAATTCCCTTATAAAGAAGGGATCCCTAAATTAAGGATAATTCAATCTCAAAATTATGTGTGACAAATATAAATACACCCAATATAAGTGGATATTAAGTGTAAAAAAATAAAAGTTCCTTCACACATATTCAAAAGATTACATATTCAATAACTACATTTTGAACCCAAAGAAATCGAAATTGGGTTAAAAAGTTCCTTTGGTAAAATTCGATAGCCTAACGGCATCACTTCAAAATTCAGAAAATGAGTTGATGAGAGATCAAAAGGGAATCTCATCACTTGGACATAAAATTTACATCAATAAGGATATAAAAGAACATATCCCAACATAATAGTATGTGAATTAAAAGACATAAAAAAAGAAGTCTTTTAAAAAGAGGAGGGTGAAAGGTCCCCTTACCAAGTTGGGTAACTTTCGAAACGTACACCCCATGAATGAAGGGTCATAAAATGAAGATGTGAATACCCATAAATGAAATTATACTATACAAAGTGTAAAATATTTGGCATTACATACACCACTCAAAGGAAATTGTGGCAAATGTAGCATAAATCTCACGGGAATAAAAGTGAGATGAAAAATCCTTTACGAAAACTCGGCAGCCTAACAGCGCCACTTAAAACTTCCAAAATGGATTGATGAGAGGAAATAGAGTATCTCATCATATTAACATAAAATGAACAACGAGAGGATTATAAAAGAACATCCCCCATCATAAAAAATAGGAGCTTAAAAGAAGTGACATAAAGGAGAGTACTTAAAAATAAAGAGAGAGGTTATATCTCTTACGAAAATTCGGCAGCCTAACGGTGCAACTCAAAACTTCCAAAATGGATTGATGAGAGAGAATATGGTCTCTCATCATTTGAACATAAAAATTACAGTAAGAGTAATATAAAAGAACATCACAATAACAAGAAAGATGAGCTTTAAAGGGAATGAGATATAAGATTGTACTTAAAAATAAATAGAGGAGTAGGATCCCTTACCTCGGGTCCGACTTGACTCGATCGTTCTTTAATCTCCTTAAAATCGGGTAACTTCCTTTGATTTGAGCTCAAAGGCATCCTTGGAAAGGATTATGCCCAAATTGTGGCTTCAAGGAGTTATAGAGAGATGTGTAGAGATAAAATGGGAAGGGTTTGGCTGAGCCAAAGGCTTTTGATGTGTGGGTAAGGAGGTAGAGGTGGGGGCCTTTTATAAGAGGAGAGGAGGGGCACTCTTGGAATGGTAAAAAATGTAACTTTATTTTCAAATGAGTTTCGGATTTTAAAAGTCCCACATTAATGTCTTTCTAGGATAAGGTGATATGGGTTCGAAATACACTCATCCAATAGGTTTTGGACATTTATAGGTCTTATATTTTACATTATCATTCCATTTTAATTAAATCGTTAAATAACGAGGTTATCTCTGCATCATCATGATGTCATAAATAATTTAATTTATTTAATGTCTACAAATTATAAAAAAAATACTATGATGTA
Organism: Viscum album; assembly: GCA_963277665.1. NCBI lineage: Eukaryota > Viridiplantae > Streptophyta > Magnoliopsida > Santalales > Viscaceae > Viscum > Viscum album. The sequence goes on from OY728121.1 coordinate 1,608,693,019, forward strand.
GGAAATATTTTTAGCTTTCCAATGACTTTTTATAGTCCAAAATTTCATTTATGTAGAAAAAATTAAAAATATTTTACTTTGGTGATACATTCTTTGTTACATTTAACATTCTTTAAAAATAAAAAGATAAAAAGTCACTTTATCACAAAAGTGATTCCATGGGGCCCCCAAGTTTGGCACAAGGAATCCCATGGTCGGCCATGAGACAACCAGTAGCCTTAGGACACATTTTGTGGGCATTTTTTATTATTATGATATTATCTTATTATTTTTAACTACCCGATAACTCATTAATCAAAATAATTAAATATAATTACCGCCGTTACTATTCATAATGTCCAAAAACAAAAGAGTCTTAATTACATAATTTGGACCTTCTGATTCCAAATATGTAATTAATTTTACCAAAATCTAAACACATAAATTGCAATAATTAATTTAAAAAAACTTCCCGTTGTCAAAACAAATAGCGGGTTTTTTAGAAACAATATTTATGAAAAGTTTGGCACTTTTTTATGCCTAATTAAAAAGTGAAATTAATCCCAATGACCATAAATGGATTACAGGGTAAAAATATATTCTAATTAAACTTCAAAAAAAATTAAAAATATAATATAACCATATAATTAAATTATATGAAAAAGCAGTTTTAATGTAAAATGCAGTATTTTTCACTATTCATTGAAAAATGAACATTGTCGAAAAAATACCAAAAATTAACCCAAGGTAAATTTCAATGTCCCAATCATAAATAATATGTTTATTTTGAAAAATAGAGTTTATTAAATTGTCAAAAGTTTGATTTAAAAAATGTTTTTCCATCAAAAGGTAGTAAAACAATATTTTAAAAATACCAGTGTTTTCAATGCTTAAGATTTGATTCATTTGTATTTTAAGCCTCTAAAATTTATTGGATAAAAGTAAAAACATTTAACAAACATATTTAATCATATTTTAGTTATTTCTATTCATTCCTGTCAATACAATGGCTTGGCTTTAACTACCATTTAAATTAATATTATTTTACTTTTAGAGTGCAACGTAAGATTTCAAAGGAACTCGTTGTTGCGTATTGGGTAAGCCATCGAGCATAGCATTCAATTTAAATTAATATTGAAATTTTTTTCCACAAATAGGGATAAATATAAAAATTTCATATTCTTTATTTACCTGGGGAGTTATATCTTTCCCCCCTTTTGGGAATTGTGTCCTCGCAATTTTAAAATTGGGCTCAGAAACATCCTTCAAAGTCCCACATCGGAACAAGAGTCGGTAAAACAATCACTTGAAAATAAAGGGAGAGAAGTACAGAGGTCACTCGAGATAACCCATACTATGATTCCAAGTAGGAAAATATGGATATGGAAGAAAAAACAAAGGTTCACGTTCTAATGGAGAGTGATAGTAAACATGTCTAGGATAAAGTTAACCATAAAAATCACAAACTTGTGATGTGTTATACGGTATTCGATTCCCCAATAAGAAAAGTTAATAGACAACATTTTTGTTTTAAGTTACTTTTTATTGAGGAATTTATTCATAAGGAAACATAATCACTTATCACGTTGACTTTCAACTTTTACTAGATTTCATACATGAACTCATATTTTCTTCAAAAGACGAGTATTTAGGAAGACTTGTTCACATTAAGAGTACTATAATCAACTTCTAGAGAATCACCTAATCCACAAAAGAGAACTATATATTTCCCATGTCTTTAGACATTAACCAAAACCAAACCAAACCAAAAAGGATAGTACAAGATCAGATAATCCAGAAAAGGTTAACCCTTTAAAAAGAGAAAATCTATGCTTAATCTTCAAAATTTGTCCAACAAAACCCAAAGTTCAACGAGGACCATTCAATAAACAATTTGTCCATAAAATTATTCAAAGTAAACCAAACTAATATTGAAACCCAAATATTTGTAGGATTTAGTCACATTGTCTACCAAGTTAAATCGTATCATTTATCTTCAAACCACATCAGTTGCTCTTAATGTCTCGTATTGAAAAGTAATTAACCTAATCAAATATCCTCCATGATAGGTTAATATATTTCCATAGATAACCAAAAATAAAATTACTCTTAATTCATAAAATCATCTAACTAAAAAGAATCAGTCAAACTAACCAGGGACTTCACGTAGTCCAGTGGTAGGCGATAAATAACAGTCGCACTTTGGTTGTGGGTTCGATTACTGGAGCATTGTTCGACGCGACGGGTTGTCACATGGTCTACGTGTTGTCCTTTTTCCAAAACTATATAATTCTCAAAACATTTCCCAAAACGAGATAAAATCTTCAAAAATAAATATAAAAGATTTTAACCTCAAGTTTATCTCATGCCTTTCACTTCCATCATATCATATAGTAACCCATAATTACCTCCAAAGTAAGGATCATATAAACCCAAATGGTTCTTTATAACTATGTCCATAAAAGAACACATAACTATTCCAGGAATAAAATTTTCATATATTAAACATCATGGTTACACATATTATAAAAAGTCTTCTAATGTAACCCCATCATCAAAAGAGACTTAATACTCTTAAGAATTTCACCATAACTCTTGAAGCCCTTATATGTTGACTTCTTACTCATTCAACATTCTCCATGATCCATTAACCATTCGTTTCCAACTTATTCTGAAATAATTCTTTCCTACAAACAAAATCATGAATCATATCCTAAGATTCCATAATAGGAAAACAATAGTTATAAAATAATCCATACCTTTGATTGGTCATTGTCAGTTTCTTCATCCTCAATCGGAATGGCATTAGGTATTGGTAAACGAACATTTTTACGATCTTAGTGATCCCATTCACGAAACTTCCTCATAGGACATGTGTTTGCATAATGACCATGCACAACACATTTAAAACATTCAATTTATCCCCCATAAAGAACATCTTTCCCTTTCCTTGAGTCAACTGGTTGCTTCCTTTTTCAATGGAAGGTTCTTGCTTTATGACCTTCATTTCCACACCTATAGCATATTTCTGTCCCTTTGAAACATTTTTCTAGGTGTTTCTTTCCACATCTTTGACACATAGGTTTTTTAACACACTTACCTTTATGATTATTACATGTACTTCCGTAGGTATTTGTTTCTCGCATATATGATGCCTTTGAGAAATCACCAAGGTTTAGGTGGTCAATCCTGACTCCAGATAGTTGGTTGAGGAATAATCACAAGAGTTCTCATTTCATCTCTCATATCATTCAGTTGCTTGCTCAAAAAACTATCACAGTTGCCTTCACATCCACTGTTACTTTGGTGCCTACTAGATCCAGCCATTTACTAAAACCAAAAATGTCAGTGTGAGTATATCAAAAAAAACATCATGTACTAATGAGGAAGATAAACACTAAGATATACTTACTCATTCACTTAATCTAAAACTAGGACTCTTTCTGAACTCCTAACCATTATGGTAATGTCACTTATGCTTAAAAAATACCATAACCTCTAAAGTTATCTAAACCGACCTTTGATACCAACTATAAGGCCCCAGCCTTAAACCTTACTTAATCTTGAGTTAATACAAGATTTCACATTGAGGATTTTTTCAGGTTTAGAGTTTTAGAGAATTAGATCATAAAACATTCATTAAATTCCACATTTAAACAAAGTGGTTACATAAAAGACAGGATTCATTCTTCCCATCAACAGAAACATATTTAAAATAAAACAAGGATTCTTTCTTGACACATCATTGACAATATCATCACATCATGTACCTTTCCCTTGACCTGTGAAAAACATTTCAAAAACTTGGGATGAGCATAAAAAGCGCAGTAAGGGTTATAAAAAATATCGAAAAGAAACATGAGTTCACATATACATAAGAATGAAATCATACTTTACCCATAAAACATAGGCACTTTAATATACCTCATCAAATCATGAATAAATCATAGAAATCATAAGACATAAAAGGTATCTTGAGGCATTCAAAACATTCTTACGTAGGGAGTAACCCTCTTGGTTATGTTTGGAATACCCACCACAGTATATTCCCTAAATATATTCAGAGAAACCTTAACGTTACACTCCTTCGTGTCACCCAATGCATTCGAGAGCTATATCGGGCTCACCCGCCCTTAGTTTATCACAGAACCACCCGTTTTCATAACAATGCCCAAGAACCATAATATAAACGTATCAAATAAAACATGCATAAATAAAACATAACATCTCCACATTTCAATCACAATATAACATTTTTGGATATTGTAATAATGAATCCATTCAAATAGAAACCATTTACAAAACCATTTAAAACATTTAATAAAGAGATTTTTGAATCAAAGTGTCCCATAACACCTTGAAGCTTTTAAAAATTTAAACCATTAATATCCATATAAATAAATCCATAAAACCACTTTGAAAACATGGATATTAATAAGAACAAGTAATTAAAACATTTAAAGCGATATTTTGGTTAAAGGGGTTCTAACAAAATTAGAGACACTTGAATACAATAATTGAGGAATAACATTTAGTCAGAACTTTATAATATCATGAGAATAAATGGATTCATGATATAATAATCCAAAGGACAGTATATACACCATATAAGAGTGAATTGGTGCATTACAACAATGAAGTCTCAGTAGAAATGTCAAATGTGATGAATTCCCTTATAAAGAAGGTATCCTTAAATTAAGGATAATTCAATCTCAAAATTATGTGTGACAAATATAAATACACCCAATATAAGTGGATATTAAGTGTAAAAAAAATAAAATGTCCTTCACACATATTCAAAAGATGAAATATTCAATAACTACATTTTGAACCCAAATAAATCGAAATTGGGTTAAAAAGTTCCCTTGGTAAAATTCGACAGCCTAACAGCATCACTTCAAAATTCAGAAAATGAGTTGATGAGAGATCAAAAGGGAATCTCGTCACTTAGACATAAAATTTACATCAATAAGGATATAAAAGAACATATCCCAACATAATAGTATGTGAATTAAAAGACATAACAAAAGAAGTCTTTTAAAAAGAGGAGGGTGAAAGGTCCCCTTACCGAGTTGGGTAACTTTCGAAACGTACACCCCATGAAAGAAGGGTCATAAAATGAAGATGTGAATACCCATAAATGAAATTATACTATACAAAGTGTATAATATTGGGCAGTACATACACCACTCAATGGAAATTGTGGAAAATGTACCATAAATCTCATGGGAATAAAAGTGAGATGAAAAATCCTTTACAAAAACTCGGCAGCCTAACAGCGCCACTTAAAACTTCCAAAATGGATTGATGAGAGGAAATATAGTATCTCATCATATTACCATAAAATGAACAACGAGAGGATTATAAAAGAACATCCCCCATCATAACAAAGAGGAGCTTAAAAGAAGTGACATAAAGGAGAGTACTTAAAAATAAAGAGAGAGGTTATATCTCTTACGAAAATTCGGCAGCCTAACGGCGCAACTCAAAACTTCCAAAATGGATTGATGAGAGGGAATAGGGTCTCTCATCATTTGAACATAAAAATTACAGTAAGAGTAATATAAAAGAACATCCCAATAACGAGAAAGAAGAGATTTAAAAGGAATGACATATAAGATTGTACTTAAAAATAAATAGAGGAGTAGGATCCCTTACCTCGGGTCTGACTTGACTCGATCGTTCTTTAATCTCCTTAAAATCGGGTAACTTCCTTTGATTTGAGATCAAAGGCTTCCTTGGAAAGGATTCTGCACAAAGTGAGGCTTCAAGGAGTTATAGAGGGATGTGTAGAGATAAAATGAGAAGGGTTTGCCTGAGCCAAAGGCTTTGGAAGTGTGGGTATGGAGGTAGAGGTGGGGGCCTTTTATAAAAGGAGAGGAGGGGCACTCTTGGAATGGTAAAAAATGTAACTTTATTTTCAAATGAGTTTCGGATTTTAATGGTCCCACATTAATGTCTTTCGAGGATAAGGTGATATGGCTTCTAAATACATCCATCCAATAGGTTTTGGACATTTGTAGGTCTTATATTTTACATTATCTTTCCATTTTAATTAAATCGTTAAATAACGAGGTTATCGCTGCATCATCATGATGTCATAAATAATTTAATTTATTTAATGTCTAAAAATTATAAAAAAAATACTATGATGTAGGAAATATTTTTAGCTTTCCAATGACTTTTTATAGTCCAAAATTTCATTTATGTAGAAAAAATTAAAAATATTTTACTTAGGTGATACATTCTTTGTTACATTTAACTTTCTTTAAAAATAAAAAGATAAAAAGTCACTTTATCACAAAAGTGATTCCATGGGGCCCCCAAGTTTGGAAAAAGGCATCCCATGGTCATCCATGAGACAACCAGTAGCCTTAGGACACATTTTGTGGTCATTTTTTATTATTATGATATTATCTTATTATCTTTAACTACCCGATTACTCATTAATCAAAATAATTAAATATAATTACCGTCGTTACTATTCATAATGTCAAAAAACAAAAGATTCTTAATTACATAATTTGGACCTTATGATTCCAAATATTTAATTAATTTTACCAAAATCCAAACACATAAATTGGAATAATTAATTTAAAAAAAACTTCCCGTTGTCAAAACAAATAGCGGGTTTTTTAGAAAGAATATTTATGAAAAGTTTGGCACTTGTTTATGCCTAATTAAAAAGTGAAATTAATCCCAATGACCATAATTGGATTACATGGTAAAAATATATTCTAATTACACTTCAAAAAAAATTAAAAATATAATATAACCATATAATTAAATTATATGAAAAAGCAGTTTTAATGTAAAATGCAGTATTTTTCACTATTCATTGAAAAATGAACATTGTCGGAAAAATGCCAAAAATTAACCCAAGGTAAATTTCAATGTCCAAATCATAAATAATATGTTTATTTTGAAAAATAGATCTTATTATATTGTCAAAAGTTTGATTTAAAAAAAAAGTTTTCCATCAAAAGGTAGTAAAACAATCTTTTAAAAATACCAGTGTATTCAATGCTTAAGATTGGATTCATTTGTATTTTAAGCCTCTAAAATTTATTGGATAAAAGTAAAAATATTTAAAAAACATATTTAATCATATTTTAGTTATTTCTATTCATTCCTGTCAATACAATGGCTTGGCTTTAACTACCATTTAAATTAATATTATTTTACTTTTAGAGTGCAACGTAAGATTTCAAAGGAACTCGTTGTTGCGTATTGGGTAAGCCATTGAGCATAGCATTCAATTTAAATTAATATTGAAATTTTTTCCCACAAAAAGGGATAAATATAAAAATTTCATATTCTTTATTTACCTGGGGAGTTATATCTTTCCCCCCTTTTGGGAATTGTGTCCTCGTAATTTTAAAATTGGGCTCATAAACATCCTTCAAAGTCCCACATCGGAACAAGAGTCGGTAAAACAATCACTTTAAAATAAAGGGAGATAAGTACAGAGGTCACCCGATATAAAACATACTATGATTCCATGTAGGAAAATATGGATATGGAAGAAAAAACAAAGATTCACGTTCTAATGGAGAGTGATAGTAAACATGTCTAGGAGAAACTTAACCATAAAAAAATCACAAACTTGTGATGTGTTATACGGTATTCGATTCCCCAATAAGAAAAGTTAATAGACAACATTTTTGTTTTAAGTAACTTTTTATTGAGGAATTTATTCATAAGGTAACATAATCACGTATCACGTTGACTTTCAACTTTTACTAGATTTCTTACATGAACTCATATTTTCATCAAAAGACGGGTATTTAGGAAGACTTGTTCATATTAAGAGTACTATAATCAACTTCTAGAGAATTACCTAATCCAAAAAAGAGAACTATATATTTCCCATGTCTTTAGACATTAACCAAAACCAAACCAAACCAAAAAGGATAGTACAAGATCAGATAATCCAGAAAAGGATAATCCTTTAAAAAAAGAAAATCTATGCTTAATCTTCAAAATTTGTCCAACAAAACCCAAAGTTCAATGAGGACCATTCGATAAAAAATTTCTCCATAAAATTCTTCAATGTAAACCAAACTAAGATTGAAACCCAAATATTTGAAGGATTTAGTCACATAGTCTACCAAGTTAAATCGTATCATTTATCTCCAAACCACATCAGTTGCTCTTAATGTCTCGTATTGAAAAGTAAATAACCTAATCAAATATCATCCATGATAGGTTAATATATTTCCATAGATAACCCAAAATCAAATTACTCTTAATTCATAAAATCATCTAACTAAAAAGAATCATTCAAACTAACCAGGGACTTCACATAGTTCAGTGGTAGGCGATAAATACCAGTCGCACTTTGGTTGTGGGTTCGATTCCTGCAGCTTTGTTCGACGCGACGGGTTGTCACACGGTCTGCGTGTTGTCCTTTTTCCAAAACTATATAATTCTCAAAACATTTCCCAAAACGAGATAAAATCTTCAAAAATAAATATAACAAATTTTAACCTCAAGTTTATCTCATGCCTTTCACTTCCATCATATCTAATAGTAACCCATAATTACCTCAAAAGTAAGGATCATATAAACCCAAATGGTTCTTTATACCTATGTCCATAAAAGAACACATAACTATTCCTTGAATAAAATTTTCATATATTAAACAACTGGGTTACACATATTATAAAAAGTCTTCTAATGTAACCCCATCATCAAAATAGACTTAATACTCTTAAGAATTTCACCATAACTCTTGAAGCCCTTATATGTTGACTTCTTACTCATTCAACATTCTTCATGATCCATTAACCATTCCTTTCCAACTTATTCAGAAATAATTCTTTCCTACAAACAAAATCATGAATCATATCCTAAGATTCCAAAATAGGAAAACAATAGTTATGAAATAATCCATAACTTTGATTGGTCATTGTCAGTTTCTTCATCCTCAATCGGAATGGCATTAGGTATTGGTAAAAGAACATTTTTACGATCTTGGTGATCCCATTCACGAAACTTCCTCATAGGACATGTGTTTTCATAATGACCATGCACAACGCATTTAAAACATTCAATTGATCCCCCAGAAATAACTTCTTTCCCTTTCCTCGAGTCAACTGGTTGCTTCCTTTTTCCATGGAAGGTTCTTGCTTTATGACCTTCATTTCCACATCTATAGCATATTTCTGTCCCTTTGAAACATTTTTATAGGTGTTTCTTTCCACATATTTAACACATAGGTTTTTTAACACACTTACCTCTATGATTATTACATTCACTTCCGTAGGGATTTTTTTCTTGCATATATGATGCCTTAGAGAAATCACAAAGGTTTAAGTGGTCAATCATGACTCCAGATAGTTGGTTGAGGAATAATCACAAGAGTTCTCATTGCAACTCTCATATCATTCAGTTGCTTGCTCAAAAAACTGTCACAGTTTCCTTCACATCCACTGTTACTTTGGTGCCTGCTAGATCCAGCCATTTACTAAAACCAAAAAGGTCAGTGTGAGTATATCAACAAAACCATCATGTACTAATGAGGAAGATAAAAACTAATATATACTTACTCATTCACTTAATCTAAAACTAAGGCTCTTTCTGAAATCCTAACCATTACGGTAATGTCACTTATGCTTAAAAAATACCCTAACCTCTAAAGTTATCTAAACCGACCTTTGATACCAACTATAAGGCCCCAGCCTTAAACCTTACTTAATCTTGAGTTAATACAAGATTTCACATTGAGTATATTTTCAGGTTTAGAGTTTTAGAGAATTAGACCATAAAAAATTCATTACATTACACATTTAAACAAAGTGGTTACATAAAAGACAGGATTCATTCTTCCCATCAATGGAAACATATTTAAAATAAAACATGGATTCTTTCTTGACACATACTTGACACTATCATCACAACACGTACCTTTCCCTTGACCTGTGAAAAACATTTCAAAAACTTGGGATGAGCATAAAAAGCTCAGTAAGGGTTATAAAAAATATGGAAAAGAAACATGAGTTCATATATACATAAGAATGAAATCATACTTTACCCATAAAACATAGGCACTTTAACATACCTCATCAAATCATGAATAAATCATAGAAATCAAAAGACATAAAAGCTATATTGAGGAATTCATAACATTCTTACGTAGGGAGTAACCCTCTTGGTTACGTTTGGAATACCCACCACAGTATATTCCCTAAATCTATTCGGAGAAACCTTAACGTTACACTCCTCCGCGTTACCCAATGCATTGGAGAGCTATATCGGGCTCACCCGCCCTTAGTTTATCACGGAACCACCCGTGTTCATAACAATGCCCAAGAACCATAACATAAACTTATCACATAAAACATGCATAAATAAAACATAACATCTCCACATTTCAATCACAATATAACATTTTAGAATATTGAAATAATGAATCCATTCAAAAAGAAACCATTTCCAAAACCATTTAAAACATTTAATAAAGAGATTTTTGAATCAAAGTGTCCCATAACACCTTGAAGCTTTTAAAATTTTAAACCATTAATATCCATATAAATAAATCCTTAAAGACACTTTGAAAACATGGATATTAATAACAACAAGTAATTAAAACATTTAAAGCGATATTTTGGTTAAAGGGGTTCTACCAAAATTAGAGACACTTGAATACAATAATTGAGGAATAACATTTAGTCAGAACTTTATAATATCATGAGAATAAATGGATTCATGATATAATATTCCAAAGGACATTATATACACCATATAAGAGTGAATTGGTGCATTACAACAATGAAGTCTCAGTAGAAATGTCAAATGTGATGAATTCCCTTATAAAAAAGGCATCCTTAAATTAAGGATAATTCAATCTCAAAATTATGTCTGAAAAATATAAATACACCCAACACAAGTGGATATTAAATGTAAAACAATAAAAGGTCATTCACACATATTCAAAATATTACACATTCAATAACTACATGTTGAACCCAAAGAAACCGAAATTGGGTTAAAAAGTTCCCTTGGTAAAATTCAACAGCCTAACGACATCACTTCAAAATTTAGAAAGTGAGTTGATGAGAGATCAAAAGGGCATCTCATCACTTGGACATAAAATTTACATCAATAGGGATATAAAAGAACATATCCAAACATAATAGTATGTGAATTAAAAGACATAACAAAAGAAGTCTTTTAAAAAGAGGAGGGTGAAAGGTCCCCTTACCGAGTTGGGTAACTTTCGAAACATACACCCCATGGAAGAAGGGTCATACAATGAAGATGTGAATACCCTTAAATGAAATTATACTATACAAAGTGTATAATATTGGGAAGTACATACACCACTCAAAGGAAATTGTGGAAAATGTAGCATAAATCTCACGGGAATAAAAGTGAGATGAAAAATCCCTTACGAAAACTCGGCAGCCTAACAGCGCCACTTAAAACTTCCAAAATGGATTGATGGGAAGAAATAGGGTATCTCATCATATTACCATAAAATGTACAACGAGAGTATTATAAAAGAACATCCCCCATTATAACAAATAATATATTAAAAGAAGTGACATAAAGGAGAGTACTTAAAAATAATGAGAGATGTTATATCTCTTACGAAAATTCGGCAGCCTAACGGCGCCACTCAAAACTTCCAAAATGGATTGATGAGAGAGAATAGGGTATCTCATCATTTGAACATAAAAATTATAGTAAGAGTAATGTAAAATAACTTCCTAATAACAATAAAGATGAGTTTTAAAAGGAATGACATAGAAGATTGTACTTAAAAAAGAAATAGAGGAGTAGGATCCCTTACCTCGGGTCCAACTTGACTCGATCATTCTTTAATCTCCTTAAAATCGGGTAACTTCCTTTGATTTGAGCTCAAAGGATTCCTTGGAAAGGATTCTGTCAAAATGGAGGCTTCAAGGAGTTAGAGAGGGATGTGGAGAGATAAAATGGGCAGGGGTTGGCCGAGCCAAAGGCATTGGAAGTGTGGGTAAGGAGGTAGAGGTGGGGGCCTTTTATAAGAGGAGAGGAGGGGCACTCTTGGAATGGTAAAAAATGTAACTTTATTTTCAAATGAGTTTCGGATTTTAATGGTCCTACATTGATGTGTTTCTAGGATAAGGTGATAAGGGTTCTAAATACACCCATCCAATAGGTTTTGGACATTTTTAGGTCTTATATTTTACATTATCTTTCCATTTTAATTAAATCGTTAAATAATGAGGCCATCGCTGCATCATCATGAAGTCATACATAATTTAATTTATTTAATGTCTAAAAATTATAAAAAAAATACTATGATGTGGGAAATCTTTTTAGCTTTCCAATTACTTTTTATAGTCCAAAATATCATTTATTTATACAAAATTAAAAATATTTTACTTAGGTGATACATTCTTTGTTACATTTAACATTCTTTAAAAATAAAAAGATAAAAAGACACTTTCTCACAAAATTGATTCCATGGGCCCCCCAAGTTTGGCACAAGGCATCCCATGGTCGGCCATGAGACAACCAGTATCCTTAGGACACATTTTGTGGTCATTTTTTATTATTATGGTATTATCTTATTATCTTTAACTACCCGATTACTCATTAATCAAAATAATTAAAGATAATTTCCGTCGTTACTCTTTATAATGTCCAAAAACAAAAGAATCTTAATTACATAATTTGGACCTTCTGATTAAAAATATTTAATTCATTTTACCAAAATCCAAACACATAAATTGAAATAATTAATTTAAAAAAACTTCCCGTATCAAAACAAATAGCGGGTTTTTTAGAAACAATATTTATGAAAAGTTTGGTAATTGTTTACGCCTAATTAAAATGTGAAATTAATCCCAATGACCATATTTGGATTACATGGTAAAAATATATTCTAATTACACTTCAAAACAAATTAAAAATATATTATAACCATATAATTACATTATATGAAAAAACAGTTTTAATGTAAAATGCAGTATTTTTCACTATTCATTGAAAAATGAACATTGTCGGAAAAATACCAAATATTATCCCAAGGAAAATTTCAATGTCCCAATCATAAATAATATTTTTATTTTGAAAAATAGATCTTATTAAATTGTCAAAATTTTGATTTAAAAAAAGGTTTTCCATCAAAAGGTAGTAAAACAATCTTTTAAAAATACCAGTGTTTTCAATGCTTAAGATTGGATTCATTTGTATTTTAAGCCTCTAAAATTCATTGGATAAAAGTAAAAACATTTAACAAACATATTTAAACATATTTTAGTTATTTCTATTTATTCCTATCAATACAACGGCTAGGCGTTAACTACCATTTAAAATAATATTATTTTACATTTAGAGTGCAACGTAAGATTTCAAAGGAACTCGTTATTGCGTATTGGGTAAGACATCGAGCATATCATTCCATTTAAATTAATATTGACATTTTTTCCCACAGATAGGGATAAATATAAAAATTTCATATCCTTTATTTACTTGGGGTGTTACAATTTCTTTATATAAAATCACAATTCTTGTATTATACTCATTATTTTCCCAAATAATCCATTAACCCTATGAAATTTTTTTCAAATAATTTGATGAAAAAAACATCATAGTAGAAGTAAAAAAATAAATGAAAACCATTAGCCTTGTGAAGAACATGAAAACTTAGTTTATGTTCATTAATGGAATGAAAAAAAGTTTTTTGCCTAAAAACCCATATTTTTCGCCTAAAAAACCATATTTTTTTCATTGAAAATCATTAAAAACCTATAAAATTCAATTAAATCTCTAATAGTTGACTTAGTGATTCATATAAATAAAACCCTTTCCAAACCATTTTAATTGGAATAATCATACAACAAATTTCCAAAATTATTATTACCTAATGAATTTCATAGATATAGTGGAGATAACCCTTCATATAATCTATATTGGGATAGCCTGTTAATTATAATGTGGTTAAACCATTTATATAAGCTATAACAGTCTCACCCCTAAGCTATAATGGGGATCTACCCTTGGAATAGACTCTATCATTACCCTCACGAGATATAATGGGGCTCAACCCTTCATATACATTGTATCAGGCTCATCCATTTTGCATAATGCTTATGTATCATATAATTAAGAATAAAATAAATTTAAAAAACCTTTTAAACACTATTTTAATCAAAAATTAAAATAATTCTAGATAAAAATTCCATTTTATTTCAGGAACTCATTTTCAATAACAAAACAAACTTTTCATTGAATCTCCATTTCCAATACCAAAATAACCAAAAATATAAATATGATTTTCCATTTAGGGAATCATAAAATATTTCAAAGCAAGATAAAAATAAAATAATGGCCATGGTGTTATAAAATTCATTATTATCATATACATTAAGAATAGAGCATTCTTTTTGTCGTTGGACAAAAACGTTCCATATAAAAAACATAAAAATATTCATTTTTGATACCATTGAATGTAGATAAAAATTGAAATTGAAAGCCCTTTAAAATCATTTTATACACTAATAAATAAATATATAAAACAATATCAGGAAAATTGACATGGGTAAAATGATTTGATAAATAAATCTTCAAACATTCAAAGTATCCCATACAACATTGAACTATTAATTCATAATATTCATGAAATGATTAATTTACCAAAACTTTAATTAACATATTTATAGATAAAATATGGATATGAAATGTCATAGTAGTTATATATACACCTTATAAAATAATAAAGGTGTATAACATTATGAAATTCTTCAATGATTGGTGATTCAGATCAAATCCATTAAAAATACCGTTTCATGGAAGTGAAAATTAATAAAATGAATTGAATATTTTTATTTTATGTAATTACATGTAATAAATTTTAAAATAAAAAAATAATATAATAATATTTTATTTGACATATAATATTAAAATTAAATTATCAATAAGTATAAGTTCAACCAAAAAAAATATAAATTTAGTTATGAAATTCCCTTACCTCACATTCAACTAAATTCAAACATGTAAATACCTATTGTATAATGGTTAAAAGAATGTTAAAAACTCATTACAGAACAATATTCATATTTATAGTTCTTTATATTATGATATTATAATATATTATGACATATTCATTAATAATATTTCGTTATTATCATGTTTTCTTGGGTGTTTGTTTCATAATTTCATTATCGATTTATTTTTGTAAATTTATAAATATTTTTGTAAAATGAAATTAAAACCCAAAAATTGAAATTAAATATTAATAATGTACTTATAAATTTATAAATGTTCCCATATGTCATTCTTATTTTTTACATTATTATGAATCATTAGATTAAATAGTAGTGATAAACATTTAGATTATTTTTTGCATCTTTTTCTAAACACCAAGAACTTGATTCATTTTATTTACTATTATGAGTAAATATTTGTTGAAGATATGAATTGGGATAAAATATACATATTAAATTCTTATTTAACCTGTAAAATAGTATTAAGTCCATCCCAAAAGAAAGTAATGAAAAAAAGAATAAAAACATTATTCACGGAGGTGATTAACCAGCACCACATGGACAATAATTTTGTTTCATTGAAAAATTATGAGATGAAAAAATAAATGGTTATGAGATATTACATTATAAAAATAACACTATATTTGATACAAGATTCTATAGTAATAATTCAAATATTTATAAAAGATGTTGGGAGAAATTAGAAAAAGGAATGAAATTAAAATAGGTACTTTTGAAAAATTGCCTATTGAATGATACCCATCTGAGAGACCAATGAGGACCTTGAATTTGGTATGTATATGATACTTGATAAAATTTTACATTGGAGGAGTGAGGTGGAGTGGATTTGGTAGATATTTCAGGATATAAATGGATTGTTTGGGTCAAAATAGTGTGGTGATGTGTGGTATTTATACCTTAGTATAGGTTGGTTCATGTGAATAAACAAAGAATATTTTATATTTAATGCCAACAATATTGATTTAACCCTATATTCAATGCCTTTGGCTGAAATTTAATATTTTTTAGGATGTTTAGGATCGATTAAAACCTCAAAAACCCATTATATTTTGTAGTTTTTTGTTATTTGAAATCTTTAGGATTTTTAACTTTTTTTTTATTTGAAACTATTGGTATTTTTAACATTAGCTTGTTTTAATTTTCATCTATACCATGATAAATAATTTTTTTCCATGGAAACATTTTTATACCTTAAATGGAAATTGAATTTACATCAAAATTAGGAACTTTTGATTCAAAATATTGAATCCATTTTACCAAATTTAATTAATATATTCAACATAATTTGATTTAAAATTAATCATATAAAAAATGATAAATTGGGGTTTTAAAGTGAAATGGTCGAAAATTTGAAATGTTTTTATATCATATTTTAGTGGAAAATTTACCTCAATGGCCTTAATTGGATTAAATAATAAAAACATGATCTAATTATTGATTAAACCGAATAGAATATATTATTTAAAACTAAAAATTATTTCAATGAAAAAATATTTTTCAATTAAAAAATGAAATATTTTTTCACTATCCATAATAAAATTAATCGTATCCAAAAATAACAAAAATTCATCCAAAGATAATTTTGGTACTCTGATTTCAAATAAGAATTTTATTTTGTTATATATAATTTATTAATGAATCCATATTTATATTTAAAATATGTGTGCCATAAAAGGTGACCAAAATTTTATATTTGAAAAATAATTCTTTTATACTGAAAATTAGATTTATTCATTTATCATAACTATAAAACAAATAAAAAAGAATTTGAAAATTTATATTGAATATATTATATATATTATATTAATATAATCCTACAAGGGTGATTTAATTATTTATTGATATAAAAGAATTTGTGCACATTTAAAATGTTTTCCAGAAAAAAATTCCTTTTATTTGAAAAAGAGTTTTATATTCAATTATATGCAATTGGTCACCAAAAATTTAACTCTATACATATTTGTAAACAATATTTTAACAATTAAGATAATAATTTTTATTCCCATCATTCTAATGGATAATAAAAAAGGTATGTACAAAATCACATTCCATTTAAAAAATAACCTGAATATAATATTGAAGGAATAAAGGATGTTAAAATAAATCCATATAAATCATCACATGATCTTGAGAATTATCTATGGATATTATAACTAATTTAATTATAACATGGACACTAATAACTAATCTTATAGTGATAGAATTCATTGATTTGGAAATATAGAGCATATATTAAGACCATTCCTTGGATAACATGTTTTTTTGGTAAAACCCTGTTTTATTTTTCCATGTGATTTATCCCATAAGAAGTGTTGATGTGTCAAGGGGTTATCTATATTCAGGACCTAACCATAACATACCAATTTCAATGAATTCCACATATATAGGTGGTAAAATAGAATTCATATTAAAATTCATTTTTAAATACAAACATATGAAATGTTAATATACAATCCAATCAGAAAAATATATTCATAAAACATTCAGTTTAATTTGATAAATGGTAATAACTTTATACATCATTAGTCGTACTAATAAAAAAACCTCTACCTAGAGTATAAGGATGATATAAAAACAACATTTTACCAGTGGATAAAACATTCAATAATGATTTTTTTATGAATAAAAATACCATTAAAAGATCCATAAAAACCATATTGAGTAAAATAAATATTCCATTTTTAAAATCAACATTTAAAAAAAAAATTTACCAAATTTATTTCATTATTTCATTATTTTAAAATATAATTTGAAATATATAAATTTAGCTCTATAATATTTAGTGTTCATAATGGAGTGATATTTTGTTCATGCCTTAGATGTTAAAATAAAAATTCCATTCATATTTTTAGTAAAATCATAACAGGCCATTTCTAGAAAATGACATGAAGAATGATTTCAATGTATTTTTGAAAAATTAAAAAATTCATAAAAATGGATTAAATTATTTTTATAATTTGAAAATAATTTTTAATTTTTTAGGAAACATAGATTTGGAAGAAAATAATTTTTGACCAAAATGAGAAATAATGTTTACATTTCATTAAAATATTTATCAATTATTTAATTTCGCAAATAGAATAAAAATGAATCTATTACATTAAACATCATGAATAAAAATTGGATATTAAAATATATGGGTTTTAATATTTAAAGATGTAAAAATTTTCCAAGGGATATGTAAACATAAACAACTCCAAATAATGAAGAGATTTTGAAATAAACACTTACAAATTTTATAACTTATGAATAATAATATTTGAGAAGAAAACAAACAAATTAAACCTTAAATAATGAATATATATACTTTATCAGGATATAACATGTAAATGGGACATTATATAAATCCAAAAAATATATTAGTGGTGAATTTGGAATATGTTGCATGAAAATAAATTCCAGAAGATAAACATTTTCCTCAGGATCAAATTCCATCGTATATGTCAGAAAATCAGGTATAATAAATACTTGATTATTATAAATAGAATAAATAACTATAATAATATAACTGAAACCAAATATATTCATATTATTACATTTTAAAAATGTTTTTTTAAAATATTTAATCATTTTTATTGTTTATGGTGTTAATTTCTATTTTTTCTAATGAATGGTTTGTAAATATAATTAAGCTTCCTATACATAGGATAAAATTATATTATATTTAAATTATATTAATATTATAAATATTATTTTTTAAAATATATTTTTTTTTTTAATATTCATGATAATTTTACATAGAAATTTAATCAAATCGCTTAGTGGAGATAATAGTTCATATGTATGCACATGTAAAGATATCATTCCCTTAAAGGATGAAAGGTTAGGGAATTGTGGGATTTATTTTACCTTCCATGTAATGATTATGTGAAAAATTATTCACATCCCTTCGTGAGGCAGTAGTTCGCCATAAACACAAGTGATGTTATAGTATTTTAAAGGGAATGTAATTTAATAATGTATATGTGATATTATAAGTAAATAAGTATTATTACATCATAAATATTATATATATGCATTAAATAAATCATTATATCCAATAGTTTAAGGTGATTTTGGAAAACGAGATACATCAGTTTGCGATGTGGTACTCTGTTGTACACATGATCGATGATTTTCTTTTGATATAATGGAAGAGGGGATGTATAAATTTTATAAAAAAATAAAATAACAGAGAGGAATATAAGATATAGTTGGTTTATTTTATGGTAAGTGTTAATACAAAATTTTTGGTTGTAAAAAATAAAATGAAAGATCATCATTTAGACCATTACTTTATCTTAAAGAAACCACCAATGGATATCCTCTTATGTACAATGAGGTTAGTATTTTAGGAAAACAAGTAGAACTAGATAGTTAATAAGGATGGAGGTGTTGGATTTTTAAGGGTTTATTGATCTAAATGACTTGATATCTATGAATATGATACAAGAGTGAGTTCTTATTAATAATTCGGGAGGTGTGTAATTATTTAAATACCAAAAAATATTCAATAATTATAAGCCACTCAAATCGAAAGTGCCTCCATAATTTATAAATAAATAATTTGAGGTATGATAAGGTACATAAAAACCTCTTCTATAGGGGTACACATGTTTGGAACTTGTTAATCCATATCGATTTGGTTTACATAGTTTTTCTATTTTTTTCACCATGGTATCTTATAATATTATATTAACTATGTCTATTTATTCTACATGTGTTTTTTAAAAATGAACTATATTTGAGAATATGGAACCAATTATTATAATTATTAAATCTAATTTATTAAATAAAAAACTACCTATGTGAGAAAATTAATTTTAACATAACAACATGTAATGCACAAAACACCTTTTTAACCTTAATCATGAAAATTAATTTTTTTTATTCATTATTAACATTGGAATGAAATTAATTTTAATATAATACATAGTTTTTACTATTAAAATTCTTAAATATTAAATATATTTTATTATATTGGAATACGAAATGTGGCTGAATTTAATTTTAATTTACTCGCACAAACATGACAAAAAGTGTGTTTTCCAATAAATATTTTCCATTTTTTATTTATTGGTTTATTTTAAAAATACAATAATAAATTTATTACAATGAACCAATTTTTTTAATAAATTTATAAATGATTTAGTATTTTTATAATAAAAATTTAAAATGTTATTTAACTTTGTGTAACATTTAAACGAAAAGTTATTTTTCAATAAAAATAAGTATTGTTTTAGTATTTATCAAAAAAAATTAAACATTTCATAAAAAATATAAAACATTCACCCTATGAATGTTCTTATCTAATTATTTAAAAAATGAAATTATTTATATCATAAAAAGTTCTACAATAGTTAAAAATTAATTTTAATATATGTTCCTAATGCATGATCATTCCAAATTTTTGAACATTATTGAATTCAAAAAACCTTTTTTTATTTCAAATGATATATATTTAATCTATAATTAATATATAACAATTGAATTGGTGTATTACTTTTATAAACAATATAATTTTCAAAATTTAGTTACTCTAGTTAAAACACACCAATGTAACTACCATGTTATAATGATCATGTTAGAGTTTAAATATTTGAATGATTATCACATTTCATGTAAACCCATTGTTGCATGCATCACAATAAATTTATGATATTGACTTTATTTATAAAAAGTATATAAAAATTCCTTAGGTTGTTACATTTTCCTATAAGGTTTTTGTTTCCTGTCAAATACACTATCAACAACGAATTTCCTGTTTTTGAATGTTGGGGTGTTTAAATTTTCCCCCTTAAATAAATTCGATCATTGCAATTTAATCATGAACTCGGGAATCTAGGGGTTGACATTTTAAAATAATGTTATAGGAAATCCACATTAGAAAAAAAGTTAATAAAATTTCTTATTGATAATTAGTATACGGAATTAAGAGGGCCATATGGAAAAACATATTACTTGGTTTATATGAAGGATAACATTGGTGGAAAATGAAAACAAGGACATAAAAGAGTTTACTAATTCCAAAGGGTTAATTGAGAATTATTTAGACATCATAACAAATTATATTGATTTATTAATAGAATTTCAATGAAATCAATATGATAAATATGAAATTACTTAATCGAATATCTTATTTGTTAGAAATCATTTTAATAGGATAATAATTTTGTTTTAGGATCATTTTTTAAAAGTTTAGTAATTTTTTTACCATTATGATTGAGAACAATAGATAACATACTTATAATTTCATCCTTTATTTTTTCATCAATCAGGCCACAATTCATCACTTATAAAAAAAATTGAATATTATATTTGAATTTTATATTCCTGAATCAGTAAAATAAACATTTCAAAGATCTTTAGATTAATAAAATAGTCACAACTCATCTCTTAGGTATCTATATATTTTCAAAAAATGGTTACCATAAAAAATTAAATAACATACAATATTAAAAATAACACATTATATAAATAATTAACCATAAGAATCATCCAAAATATGTTTTACCAAATTATAAGTCCAAAAGTACAGATGGGAGGTAACTAAATTAACATCATATTACCCCAATCAATATAAATTGGTTCTTAATGTCACATTATGAATATTTGAATAACTTAGTCTCCATAAAACATTAATTAAAACATTCATAATTCCAAAAATAAAATCTCAGATTGTCAATTATATTACATAGTTCAAAACATGTAATAAACTATAACAAATATATTATAAACCATCAAATCACTAACCAATTTAATGATCAACAGTACTACCCCAAAAACATTACTATATCATTATTATCTCGTCATCAAGATCATTTCAATGGTTATATTCTCCCAATCATGTGTTTTCCATGATTTCAAATATCCATTGAATAACGTTTCACTTTACCATTAAACTTGTGTTTTCAAATCCTTACAGAAAAAATGTAGTACAATCCTTATAAAATTTGAAAATATTATTGATAAAATGATTATACATCATTGTTCTCGAAATAAAATAGACAAGATATTTCATCACTCCACTTTTTTTGTATTGATAGTAAACTATTTACAAAGATCCTTTATATTCTTCATAACGTATATTCACATGATGGATGGGGAATTATTTTTCAAAGTACCCCATCTCCTTGTAGTTGAAAAGGTGAAAAAAATGTTAATATATTACCTTTTCAATGATGATAAAGGTGGAATTTCTCTCTACCCATAAAGAAAATCATCACTCCAATCATTATTTTAAATGGTTTTTTCTTTTGAAAATTATCACTTGAGGGAAAATCCATCATTAACATATTCCCCTCATACAGTTTTCCCTATCATACTCTCAATCTCAATCTACACATCGAAGCCATAAGCCATGGATATTTTTCTATTTTTTAATATACAATGAATATATTTCCACATATGATGATAATTTTTAGGATACAAGTATCCTTCAGAGGATATTTTTAATCTCATAAAAGAAAGGATCATTATTTATCTTTGGATTATGTGCATTAAAATAGTTCCCCTTCTATTTTCTATGAACCAATTTTTACTAATGAAATAATCAGGACTTGATCATAAAATTACAAAGCATAATTTATAGTCTCAAAATTAGTTAAACACTATGAATAAATTGAAAATTATATTTATGTATTTTATCATAATTAAAAACATGATTTTTATGGAAATTTTACCAAAAATAGAATTAATTTTAAATCACTCTTAATTCATTGTATGTAAAATGATATTTACCCAAAGAATATCCACCAAGAGTGGCATAACGAGTGTGGGGTGAGGAAGTTTTTCATGTAGTAGGTAATGATTGAGTAAAGTTGACACTCATTTTTCATATTTCATAAACATAGTAAAATTTATGATAGAAAACATCCACTTCTAGTATCAAGACATGGATATATTTATAGTATAAATATTTAATCTCTACCTTAAGAAACATTGGATGTTATTATATTAATATCCTAAATTTAAACCATAATATTATGTTCCATAAACTATTTGTTGAGAATATAGTTCTCATGGTTTCTACTAAAATTTTCTGATACCAACTTTAATGTCCCCAAATCCATAAACTGTAAGCTAGAGTCCACATTATTAAAAAATCACTAGATACGGGAAATAACATCCCATATCATTTAAGTTCTTATTAGTATTGAAATCTAGATATACACATGAAAATAAAATTACATTTTTAAGCATAAAATACACAATGTAATTTCTTTGAGAATTATATTATTCCCCTTAGGCTACCCATACATATCAATCACCAAAAACTTATTAGTATCCTAAGGAAAATGAAATATAAGAAAACAGTCATATTATTATCTCAGTAAGGGTAAGAGTACAATAGAATATATCAAGAATAAATAATCATAAAAAATATAAAATGGTATATAACTAAAACATACCATTTAATTAATAACGTTAGTATAATCGGGTATGAATAAAGGATGATCAACTAATTCCATATAAATAATCACATAATATTGAAACTTAACCATGTATATTATATGTAATTGAATAATAATATTGAAATAAATAACAAGTCTCATAATTAAGGATTATAAAATATCAGAAACAAAAAATATACTATCATGACCATCAACATGATAGTTTAAATTTGTTGGTAAATCCCTTCTCATTTGGAAAACTGAACTGTCTCATGATACCTTTATATGAATCATGGGGATATCTATAATACAACGTCATGCATAACATAATATGTCATTTGAATTTATCATATGAAAGGGGTGAAAGAATATCAAAATAATAATTCTAATTGAAAAAGTTATATATTAAATGTTAACACCTACCCAAATCAAATAAAAATAATCATAAGACATCAAGAGTAATATAATGAATGGTAATAAAATTATATATCTTTGGTCAAACTAATAATAAACACTCCAAATAATGAATAATAATTATATCAATACATTATATCCACAATGTATGATAATTACATTAAATGGTTGATCTCATTGATGAATATAAATACAATAACATGATACATAAAAACATTCTTGATGAAAATAACCATTTCATTTTGAAAATCACAAATTTATAATATATGATCATAAATAATTTTGTAAATACTAATATTTTTACATAATCATAGGAAAATATAGAGGAATCCTTTACACAATAAGAATTCAGGATGATAATAAAGTATGCTAATTTTGTATAAGTTAAAACAGAAATTATATTTATATTTTTTTGTAAAACAAAAATGGCCTATGCTTGGAAAACTACATGAAGCTTCATTTGAAAAAAAAATAAAAAGATAAAAAATTGTAGCAATTATTTTAATAAATTATTTTGAAAATGTGAAATAAATTTCTAGAAACTTTTTTAGAAAACATGGATTTCAATGAAATTTATTTTCTATTGAAAGTAGAAAAAATGTTTCCTTTTATTAAAGGAATTTAATTAAACATTTAATGTGATAAATAAAATAAAAATGTTATTATTACATAAAAGGGTCATGAATCACCATATTAGATGAAAATATATTTGTTTTATGAAAATAATATCAACTAATTTGCCAAAGGGATATGTAAACGTAATCAATCCCCAGTAATGATGATATTTTGATGAAAAAAGTTACATCTTTCATTACTTCTTAATCAGAAGCCCCATAAAATAAATAACATAATATAAGACATTAAATACCATTAGTATAAATATATTCCTGGTATAAATTATAAATTATCAATTATGTACACTATAAAAAAGAATTTTGTGGTGAATATGGAATATATCTCATAGAAGTAAAAGTGCGATGAAAAATTTTTACCTTTAGTTTTAATTACTCCGAATGTGTCTAAAACTCATGTATAATATATATTTTCAGTATAAATATATTATATAACCATACTAATATCTCTCATATAATATGTTATCTTATTATAACATTTTTACCACATGTTTGTTAATATTATTTCATTATTTTCTTTATTTTGTGCTTTAATTTCCTTGTTTTGTTGTGGATTTTTTGTTATGAAAATTATAATTTTGATAGAAAGGTCCTATTTAAATAATATCATAAATGATTTTAATTTTATAATTTTATTTTCATAGAATAATATTTTGAAACATTCCAAAAAAATGGAAATACAAAAAGAATCCCATCACTTTATGGAGTCAATAGGTCATACGTATGTGTGAGAAAAGACATCATTTCTTTGACGGGTGAATGAGTGAGGGATAATATTAAAAATTAATTTTAATGAAAATATTTCATATCCTATATATAAAATATATTCATTGAATTTATCTTTTCAACATTCCATGGAAACGAACTGTGAAAAATGAAGAATATCACTTCTCTAAGGGGTAGTCCATCGTAGACATAGGAGTTGTTATCATATAATCAATTGGATGAAAAGTAAAAAAGTATAAGTGATTTTATAAATCAATAAGTAATATTATATAACATAAATTATATATATATAAAAATTATATAATAATATCCAACCACTTTATGTGTTGATGGAAAACGGGTTACATCGGTTCGTAAGGCAGTTGACTACCATACTCTCGATCAATGATTTTGTTTATCATATGATAGAAGAGGAGATAGAAAAAACTTTTTCCTTAAATATGAAATGGAATTTTTCATATGCGATATATTTGGATTATTATTTCTGATTATTTAATACATTACTGATTGTTTAATTAGAATAAATAAAAAGAAAGAGATTTGTTAGAACGAATGCCATCTTTTAGAGAAACCTCTTTTGGATATGCTATAAAGGTTACATAGGTTTCTCACTTACTAAGATCAGAAGATAAATAATGGGGATAAGGATGTTGTTTATGGATTTCCGTAGGGGTTAGATGATCCAAATGTATTGAGTGTGTGAACAAAGTGAGTGGAATTAGTTCCCTTTTATAATTGCGGGGGAGTGACATTTTTCAAAATACAAAAAACCATTCAATAATGGGAAGTAACTCACCAAACCAGACCCCAAAATAGATAAATAATTTAGTGGAGTGATAAAATTATAGTTCCAAACCTCTAAAAAATTGTATACTCATTTTTTCCCTACCCTTTATGTTTAATTAATTCTACCAATTTAGTTTTCACCATGGTAAATATATATATTTCATACCTAGATAATTTATGATTTAAAGATAAAATTAAAATGATAGTTATGAAATAATTTTTATCAAATTATTTAAAATATATAATCCTATTTATTAAATAAGAATACTATAAGTGTGTAAAATTAATCTTATCCCAACGGCATGTAATGTTCAAAAAACCATTTTAACCTTAATCACTATAATTTATTGTTGTTTTCATTATTTAAAATTATGAAAATAAAATAATTTTACATTATTATCTAATATTAATTATAATTATTCTAAATATAGAATCAATTTTATGAAATTAAAATCATAGTATGGGATAATGTAATAATATATCAATACCATAGATTCTATGAAAAAGAGGCTTTCTAAAGATAAAATTTTAAAATATATATAATTTTTCAATAAAACAAATAAATTTTAAATAGATTCAAATTAGATAAATATGATTTATAGATATATAATTGATCTAATAATACTTTTAATCCAATATTAAATATTATTTAACTTTTAATTTAATTTAAATCAAAATATAATTTTCAATAAAAATAGTATTTTCACTATTTATAAAAAAATGTTTTGTGAAGAAACCCAAAAAATTAACCTAATACAATTTTCATATGGATATATAAAAATGAAGTTACATTTATAATATATATTTTCAAAACATGTTAAAAATTAATATAAAAATTTCTTGACGAGGTTTAATGAAACCACATTTTAGAAAAATATAGTTTCCTTGAATACAGTTTTTTTCATTAAAATGATTTTAATATTAATTATGATTAATATATATCCTTGGAAATTATTTTATACATGCTTCAAAAGTATAATTTTCTTAATTTGTTTGTTCTTACTAAAACCATCCAATTTAATGGCTTTGTTATAGTAGACGGTTTTGAATAAAAATATTTTAAGAGAGTATTATGTTTCCTTTAAACCATGAGTTGGGTGCATTGTAAGATATGATTGAGACAAAAATTATTTAAGAATAAATATATAATAAATTATCATGGTGTTACATTATCTTATATGTTCTTTGTCTCATGTCATATATTTTATCGAATATGATGTTCCTCCTTAAGAATCATGTGGTGTTACATTAGACATATCTATATTCTTCATATCATGGAAATTATTATTTTATAAACCCTAAAATATTTCATAATAATGTTTTTCTGGAGGAACATTAATTTGAATGCTATTTTATTAAATGTTTAAATATTTATACTCTTTATTCTTTACTAAATATGGATATTTAGAGATATATAATTTTTTTTATGAATTAAATTAATTATTAAGTAAATGAATAACACAATGGAGATGTAGTGAATGGTGGGGACCCATAATTAAATGAATCTATATATATGGACATGTCTCATTATACTAACCCATTGGATAACCTTACTAAATGGGTCTTCTATATACCATTCCACAGTTTGAGATCACATGGAAAAAGGACAAATTAGTAAATATATTGTGATGTTTGTGATCATGATGTCTAGAATTTTATATTATAATTCACATGAATTCAATTATTATTATCCATGATATTATTTCATTGATATTTCATAGGTAAAAATTTCATGCTAAATTTAATATGGAAATAAAATGTTATCTCATTTATTTACCTTTATAGATTTAGTATGGCTTCTTTATCATGCATAATTTAATTATATATAATCCTTACAAAGAAATATTTATTACATTTATTATATTTCCATTACCAAGGATATGAAGAAAGAAATAATTTAACATGTTAAAGGATGAAAAAAATTTACATTCACAATGTTTTATAATTTTTATTTATAATGAAAAATTGGAAGAAATATTGTATCTGGTTCCATAATGTATTCATATTATTCAATCCCTCATGATGAAAACCCTTGTAGATTACACCAATATAATAAAATAGAATCTAGATATATTTTAATTGATTTACGTTATTTAAAAATTTTAATCAATTGAACTCATTAATGAATGTGATCAAATACATATATTCAATTATTTAATTCTTTGTAAAAGTCCCATAAACATCAATGTAAACCAACTCCAATGGTCTTCACGTTGGGATATCGACTCTCTAGTGACATTAATCACCATCTTCCATTTTTTGATAATTTTACATTAATTATATTCCCATATTTAAAAACTATAATATTTCACAACATCTATTCAACGATCAATTTTTTAATTATATTTTATCCAATATGGATAAATATTCTATATCATAAATTTTCCCAACATTCATACTCATACAGTGACCTGTTTTGTCTTCTCAAATTGAAACATGTTACATTTGTTTCTCATGAATTTTGTTATAACAAATATTTTTTAATATTTTTACTAATGTAGAATTATTTTTTAAAACAAATATATTAACATTTTCACAATGTTATTATGGAAAAAATATTTTGTGCATCATCCCACCATTAAATATAATATAATTTGTTTTTATTTGATCCTATAAATTTTTCAACTATAACACTATCTATTTTTATGAAGATATCATTTTAAATGGTAATTGTCCCAACATAATATCATTCTAATTTATATATGATATTAAAATCACGATTCATGTTTGATGTGAATCCACAATCCATAATTCAAAAATTCTCCAATCTTCATGCCCTGATTGAATCATCGCCCACATTTTCTTCTTATTTGGGAATATTTTTTTATTTCATAAATATTATATTTTGATATTATTAAGCTATTATTATTGTAATAAAATCATTTTTGAAATATCTTTTATGATTACAAGATCCTAAAGCTTACTGTAGACATTTATAATTGTTTGAAACTTTAATATTCCCATCAAATTGTATTAACTCATGATTATATCTAAAATATTTTTTTCTACCCCTTGATCCAGGATCCTTCCATTATCAACGTTCAATCATATTTTAGAAGAAACATATTGAATTTATACAAATATTACACTAAAAAAAATTTCCTTGAAATCACTTTCATTGATAATATTCATATTATTTTATGAACATGACTTCAAATTAATTTTTGAAATCTCCCAATAGATTATTTTTATAATTTTTTTATATCCAATTTGGAAAATTGGGACTTGTAAAAATTATTTTATACTATTTTTAAAAATTATGAATAAAATTTATTATCCTTTCCTTATACTATTAATCTGATAAATAGTTCTATTTGTTAATGAATTTTCCAAAAAAACATGTTTTACCTCTAAGATGTTTCATTCGGTAAAATTATTTATTTATGTATGATAAATTATTTATCATGTGTACTAAAAAAATTAGAAACTCAATAAACTATATATAACCATTTATTTTATTGTCATATTTCAAATATATTTATCAATAATATATTAAATATTTTTTTCAATTATGTTTTAGATCACTTCATTCCTTATTACCATAATAAATTTCCATTAATAACATCACAACCTATCCATCCCTAAGAATGATTATATAACCATAGAAATGAACTATATGATATAGTGATGAAATATATATAAATAGTATAATTGATAAATATATATATGAACCAGTCAATATTTTACACCATTTTCATATGCTAAAAATTAAAACTAAAAATTCATCTCTTATCCCCTATAATAGAATGTTTAGGGTAATTGAGGGAAATTTACAAAGGAATATTTTTTTAGATAACATGTGAAAATTTCCCAATAATTAAAACACATTAGTCTACATTCTATAGTTATCATATCTTATACTGAAATTAATATATTTTTCTAATAGAAATATTAGAATTTTGTGAGATCAAATGGTTATTAAGGGAAATATTATAAAAATTTCATCAAGGTATAGATCTAAATAATTTATAAAAACATGATAAAGGATGAAATGTCTCATTAAAAACATTGAAAGATAATAATTTTCAATAAATCATGAAAGCATGGACTCAAATCTCAAATGAAAAAAACTCATACCCTCGAAAATGAATATAGAATCATCAGATCATAAAACTGTTCCATGGAGTATAATCATATATATAATGTTACTGTATTTCATGGAAATTAAGAAAAATAGTAATCAATGTATCTAACATGGGTATGAAATCAAAAAATAATAGGGTAGGAATCACTAATACTTTTCCAAAACACATTAGAGTAGAAATTACTACCTTATTTCCACAATGATGTTTACATAACCTGATTATTCACATAAAATCATGCGGAAGGAATTACTACCCGATTAACATTAATTCAGTGGATCTAAGATAGCTAACAGACTTCCATAACATAGTGGGACTTACATCAGATCCTAATTCCATTGTCGTGTGGGTATACATACTCGATTCAAATAATTATATCATAAGACATAAATCCATAAACAATTCATTTAAGGGTGATATAGAACCCTAATTATCAAAAAATATCATCCATACACATATCTTCCATTAAAACATTAATCATTTAATAAAAAAAGAATAAATTAAATGATTTGTAGAATAGAGAATTGATT
Organism: Viscum album; assembly: GCA_963277665.1. Taxonomy (NCBI): domain Eukaryota; kingdom Viridiplantae; phylum Streptophyta; class Magnoliopsida; order Santalales; family Viscaceae; genus Viscum; species Viscum album. The sequence continues at coordinate 1,608,723,539 of OY728121.1, forward strand.
AATGGAACATTTTTACAAAACATTATATATGACCTAAAGAGAAAAAGATTGGATGCAAGATTAATAATATCTCTAATGTACAATAACAAGAACAAAGTATGTGGACACATAATATAATTTACTTTTTAAGAATATGGGATATATAACATGGGAAATATGTTTTGATATCCATTTTTAATGTATTTAATTCTTCTGAAAAAAATCATTAAAAAAAATGTTTGAGCATGATAACACATTTACAAATTATCCTTTTAAAACTAAACCAGGTTTAAAAATAATATATGTGAAACTTTATTTAAATAAAATTAATTTAGGATACATAAAAATTCATAAAAATTTGTTCATAAAAATAGAAACATATAAAAACCCATTCAAAATATATAGAACCATTTAAAAATGAAACTTTATATTTTAGAAAATATAATAACATTATCATTTCATTTAAAATTTTTGAATATTAAAAACCACCTGGAAACCCATTTTAAATCCTATAAATGAATCTTTATAAATAATAATTCTAATGAAATGAAAGAAATAGTAAGTGTTTTTTTAGAAAACTTGTTTTCAAAATACCACAAAATAAGATGTTACAGGTCACATTTGAATGAAATTTTTTGAAAATTATATTTGAAAAAAATATAAAGACATTTAAATTTTAAAATAATCCTTAATAATGTTGTATTGAAAAAATAAAGGTTATCCTTCTGAAATGTGGAGTCGAAGATAAATGAAATGATCCGGAAGGGAAATAAAATGTTTTTTTTGAATAAAGAGTAAAAAAAGTAATTTTGAAAAGATCATATTTGAAATATGACGGTGAAATGATATTATAAATATTTATTTTTGAAAATATAAATAATATCATTAGTGGGAAATGAAAATATGGACAGTAAGTGGAAACTATCATCAAATATGATGAAAATTATTATCAAAAATGATATAATTTTGGAGTAATAAGTTATTCAATGTAAAATATCTTATCTAAAAAGTCAATCCCCCCTGATAGGTTGAGAAAGCTACTTAAAATGAAATCTGACAGTTGAAAAAATAATGAATACAGAAATGAATTTCTAAAAGAGGTTTTAATACTCAAACAAAGGATATTTGAGTTATCAAAATACCTTAGGGATTTAGAAACACATTTAACGAAATCAGTGAAAAATTATCTTTTGATATATATATATATCCCAACGATTACATAAAAATTAAAATAAAATAAATTTATTGACTATATATATTCACTATAGATACAAAATAATTTGTTAATTTGTCTTATATTTTAATGAGTCAAAATTGAGATACAAAAACTCTAACAACATTTCTATCATTTGAATCCAAATTCATTAAATTAAAGAAAACTACATCGAACATAAAACACCAATAATTAAATTAATAAGTCAAAATATATCAATTTTTATTAATAATACTATATCAATGTATTAATGTTTATAATAATAAATATGTGTCAAGAAAAATAATTAGTAAAAACTACTACATAACTATAATCCTTCTTACTTGAACATTTTATAACCTCTTGTTCCATGAATATAAAAATATCAATCACTAATTTGGGAGCCATATTAAAATAAATTACCCTAATTAAAAATAATTTATTAATATATATCATAAGTATTTAAAAAACTTATAGAATATTTTATAATTAAATGTTATCATTTTCCAATATTTTATTATGTATATGTTTCACTATGAGGTTTTTGATTTTCAATTATTAGATCAAAAGAATAATTCCAATATTATTAAAGATGGAATAATCAATTTTTTTCTATGATCCCTTATGTCCCAATCAAGTAGGTGATATATGAGGCACCCCAACCCTACAATCACGAGTCCATATCTATCTATATTTTCATTAATCAATAACATTGATATAAAGTGAGGAAAACATATAATTATTTAAAAACATCCTTATAAAATTACTAAATATTATAATTAGTCACTCAATCAAAATAATTTATGTTTTAATATCTTTTTGGTTAAATTACATCACAAATAATTTATGGCTACTTATGAACATTTAACTATTATTTAGCCACACTCAACTCCCATCTAGAAACCTCATAGGGTGTACTCATTATCATAAATATGGGAATTGAAACATAAGAAATGGGTGTGCTCAAATTCTAAGTATGGAAAAATTTCATCATCTTGTCATCAAGGGTATGATAATAAGAATATTATAAAACATGGGTATGGGATAAATTTATCATTTAATATAACATGGTACAATAAGTGTGAATAACTTGTCATGATAGAATGAAATATAATATGAAATGAACAAATATGTTCCAGGAAATATGACTGTGAGATAATAAATATGCTCCATGGACAATAATATTAGGAATATTTAATAAAAACATAAAATTATCTTAAGACATCTCATAATAATGAATATTAGCACCCAAACCAGCTCATGGTATCATCATATTTAGAGAATATAGAAGAAGGTCCACCCTTTATCTAATGATAATATCTAGAAGGATCACCCTTTAATTTTAAGAATATCCCAGAATGATCACCATTTATTTTTTTAGTGTAATTTATAATGACTATGATTGGATCTATTTTTCCTTGCAGGAATTTCAAATATATTAATGAATATTTCCATAGGTAGACGCTCAGACTGTGTGAGATTCTGAGACCCTATGAGCTCATAATTAATTTTATAATAATACAAAATACATTTTATATCACACAAACATATTTTTTTAGAAATAAATTATTATATCATGATTGGCTTCTTAGATAAGAATTTTAGACCATGGTTGAATCCATTGCATGAGTTTTACCCTTGGTAGAAAAAGGTTACCAATGAATTTATGGACAGTGAAGCCATTGGCGATAGCATATAAATGAAAATAAATTGTAAATTTATTTATTTTAATATAAATTAACTACATTTAATCATCAAAAAATATAATAGTATGAAATTATTCTAGTGTTATTCACATATTTGTTGGAGTTTTGAGATGATCCCTGATGAATTTCATTATAAAATTCAGATTGAATGACAACTGGTGATCAGATTGAGGTGAATCGACAGAAAACAAATGAAGTTTCCCTTCCTAAGTAAAAGAGAATAAACTACACACAATATATTAATCCAATACCTATGTAGAACATGTTACTTGTGTTTTATTCCCTTTTGATTAAATTGTGGAAACATGAATTTGAAATGATTAACTTGTGTTAGAGATTTCAAGTGCTTTGCATGATCCCCTTTGTTGGACTATGTTCTTTACTCAATTAATTTTCTTTTCGTATTCCATGATCACTCCCTCAATTCTCATTACATTAATTTTTGGTAGAGGAAACTTGGAAAAAATGTTTATCACACCTTTCTGGTTCATTCCCTAGATCACTCTTCTTGTTCTTCACTATTGGCCTTCGGTGTTGCAGTTCAAATGTTTCAATAGGGTTCAAGAAAAATTAATCCACCAGACTCATAGAATATAATTTTGAAAAAATATCATTAGTTATTTCATGTTGGATTGGGATGTATCATGTGACGCGGGTGATGAATCATGTGGTTCTAGGGCCTGGGACCAAGCGACAATGAATGGAGGTGAATCAGGTAGTGTGTGGGATTTGTTCTGATTGGCAACATTTCATTCTAAACTACTAGAGGGCATGAATCAATGACCACGGGTGACTAGAATCAGTTTTATGTTGTCAAATGATGGAAATTTAATAAAAAATAGTGGATATATGATCTAAATAGTAAGTCTTATATTCTATTAAAATTCCAACTACACAGTGTGTATTGGGATGAAAACATTCCATTTTGTCCCATAGTTGTTGACGGTGGGGTTTTTTGGAGGAAATAAGTATCTCACATCATGTGGGACCACCACACACCATGTGACATGGTGCTGGATATCATGTGTGTACTCTAAGAGTACACGGTCATAGGCCCGATGAGATACAAATACAAAATCATGTATATTATCATGTTCCATTACATGTGCATGTACAGGTACATGTTTAGATATAGAAATATGGACGGAAATTCATGGTCACGTCCCGAAGAATAACCATGCCTTGAGTAGTTAAGACACGATGTGTGGGTCTCATAAACGTCATGAACACTAACATAGACACAAATCTATGTAAAGAGGAGAACACAACCATGAAACAATGTGGGATTACAAACCAAGTGGACCTCATTCATGTAATTTAGAACTACATGGCTATTGTTTTTTTTGTGGGAGAAGACATAACCATGTGATGAGGTGGTTTCACATGTCATGTGGACCCCAAAAAAAAAATTTAATTCATTCTGAGACATCAACCACATGTATTCCATTTTATTTGACTCATATTTGTTTCCCAAGTATCCAATCATGAGTATTTTTTCATGTAGAGTGAAATGTAGTCCTTTATAGTGGATATTGATATATGTAGAAATATTTCATAGGTAAAATATTTATTAAGGTTATGCATGGTTATGGAAGTAATCAAGTAGGATAATCAGGGAGAGTTAATGGTTTTCAACGACCCTTTCATACTAAGGTGTGTATTCCCCAGGTTCTTCACATTAGTTTGGGTCCCCCCCTGATAGATTAGGGTGTGGGTCCACTACCAATTGAGTTTTACCACTATCTGGAATAGATCATTCTTTATGTACCTTCTGATTGGTTCCCCATGACGGACTAGGTCATTGTTCCTTAACATACGTAGTGGTACTCTTTTGATCTAATAAGGAATTCTCTGTGTACCTATTTAGTGGGGCCCTTGATAGACTCGGGATTGGTTCATGTACCTACTGAGTGTAACACCCTTCTCCCAATAGAAATTGGTGTGGGTCCTCTAAATACTAATTGGATTCCCCTGAGACACTAACGTGTGGGTCCTCTATCTATTCACAATGTTAAATCGCCCGGATGCACTAAGGAATGGGTCCTCTACCTAGATATTTTTCCATATTGACTATGCATCATTGTGATGAGGTGTGGGTCCTCCGTGTAGTTACTTCTTTAGATAGACTTGTGAGATACAAGAAATCGATGATAGACCATGGAATCTATATGCAATCTCATCATCCATGGTTGGGTTGTGAGATATAGATCCACATTATCTCTCATCGAGGATTCTTTATTGATTATATATATATATATATAAGTTTCATTAGGTTACATTTACCCATTTCTTTGGGTTGAGAAGACTACATCTATAATGTCTATTATTGGTCCCTCTTTATTTATTGGGGCGTACCACATGGTTTATATGTACTCACCACTGCTTGGTATTATATCACATCTGTTGTATCTTATGAAAATGATAGAGAACCCCATTTTGATTTCATAGGATCTTTTGGATACTCCTGTTCATAGACCATATACAGTCGTCATGCTTGGAGATATAGGGTTAGTATATATCATCATTTTATTCCATTTTATTGTTAGGTTGTGACATATTTTTTTGTTGGGAATTTATTATTCCATATTATTTTCAGATTTCATGATCACAATCTATTTAATTACCTTTTTATTGTTACATGCATGGTATTTAATGTAGATGCTACATTATTTTCATATTATTCTACTAAACGTCTTCATAGTGATGGATGGTTGTGTGTGTAGAGGTACTACAAAAACATTATACCCTTTTAGTTATTTCTTTTAGTACTTTTCTCCTGCCCCTACCCTATGGATGTGGGATTAGAGTTGCGGCGGCCCAATCATCTATAAGCTATGTGGGCACATGACGGTTGGGCCCTTTAAAATTGGTATCATAGGCATTTCGGCCATGGGATTGTGTTCAGAGTATTTTTCAACTGATGATTTTCTTTGGGGAATTTATGGAAATGATTTTAAAGTGTCTTAAATTTAGTTTTTTGTTCAAGGAATCAGGTTTTTTTGGCTACTAAACTGACCCTTCCCGAGGAACATGACTATATACTGGTTGACTCGGCATACTGAGACATAGATTATATGGACCAATGATACTTTCATCTTATTGGATTGTGCCTTTTCCTATTATTATTAAGTCATATCCCCATTTATATATGCTAATATGAACATGGTACATCATGATTAATTTTCCAGATGCCTTCAAAAACATTAATAGGAATGATACTAATTAGGAATATCGAGGAAAATCTAATGAGTGATGAGGCCTCAGTTTAGGGGAAATATCATTAGATCAATTATCTAGTGGAGTTAGTAGAATCACCCTCATTATTTAGTATTAGATTACAAAAATAGATCAGGTTGAGGATGTGTGAAGTATAAGTGCATGTTGAATGTTCCAGTACTAGAAGTGGATGAGGGCTTATAGTGATCCATATCCCTTGTAATAAGAGGATTAGAATGAGTATGTAATATGGTTTTTTAGGCTTTTACAATCCTTTAATGATCATATAGTTCTACTAAAATCCTGTATTTATGGTTGAGAATTTATTTTCATGGGTTTAACTTTGAGTTACAGATCAATTTTAAAATTTAAATACATGTTAATAGATTAATTTGAATTCATGTTGAGATCATTGGAGTTCATAGGGACTCCGGAGATTTTTTGGATCCTGGAGGATTACATTTGGAGAAAGGCAGATAGGCTACATTATCACGACCCCCTCCCCACAAAGTGTACCGCTCCTGGGTCGGTAATGTGATAAGGGAGATAATAACCACTGATTCCCGCCTCCAGTAGGCCCCGGGTTGGCAACTAGCACTGAGGGTTTAGTAAACACACAAATGGGGGGCATTACCCTCTATGAAAACACATGCGGAAGAGAGAGATAAGATAGACACCAACCAACTCCAACTCAGAACTGAAATATAAAATAAACCCAAATGTACATATGTAATTCCATGAAAAATTACTAAAACAGAAAGGGAAAAAAAATACAAGTACCCAAAAGAAGGAAAAAACAGCAGCGACCACAAGCCCGAACAGCTCCTGCAACCACAAGCATAAAGTAACCAGCTTGATCTCCAACCTGCTCCAAGTGACCTGAAAAACAGTTTATATATACGTAGGGTGAGTATAACAGTATACTCAGTAGGATCCTCCCAAAAGCCTCTTGTGAAAAAGTAAAGAAATCATGCTAAAGCATAGTGAACAACAAGTGAAACGAACTCGTCACCTAAACAAGTATACTTTGTTCCAAACCTCACCATTTCTACTATCACCAAGTAACGCATTGAAGAATATATCATATAATAAAGAATATCAAGGGTACCCCGCTACAACTTCACCACTAGTCTGCCACTTTACCCCAACGACAAACGTCCTATGCATCTCTCTCCAAAGGCTTCCCCGTATACACATGGGATAAGCTCCACAATCTACACCACGTGCACCACAAAGGCTTGCCCGCAGACACCTGGGCAATGCACCACACTATCCTCACAACCAAAAGTAACCATGTAGTTTACGGGGGCCGCCACAGCTCGCATAACGTGTATCATATGTCGGGTATTATACCTCAAGCCATTACAGCCCATACACTGAGTAAGGATCCTCAAGCCATCACAACCTATACAGTTACACCTATAGTAGTCCATAAGATACTATATCCTGAATATATGTGTTTGAATAACCACAAGCCATTACAGCCCTCTACACACATATATGAGGAAAACTAACCGATCTGCCTAATGGAACTAGTATCTATGAAGAGATAAGAGTGGGGTCAAAGGGGGTAGTCAGCCATTCATCCTCCCAATGGAATTTTGGGGACAACACCCCCCCTAGGGCTCAGAATCCATGGGGTGTTAGGTGCCCTTACTGACAGGGTGGAGTAGCGTATAGAAACACAAAAAGTACAAACTATTTTATAACTCACAACCACACTATGGTCATAACCTAGTCTTAGACACAACTACAGCTAACGTCTCTCAGACTCCGGGCTTCCACTTCTAAGACTAGGTATCTTATAAACACACAACCATTTAAGGGCATTAATAGATTACTTCATTCCCTTTTTATCAATTAAACTTTACGTTAATTAATTCTTCAAACATTAATTAACCATGAACAATATCCACATTAAATTCCATTAACATCACATCCAAAAACCGTAGTTCCTTCAAAAGTTCTCAAAATCATCATTAAGTTTCAACAAACTTCACCCCCATGGGTTAACATATTCCCAGGTATTCTAGAAAATCATCCTATGCTACTAAAGACAAGGGGCTCAACACAGTGAGTAGATGTACTACCCATCCAATCTTTACCTCCTATAGAAAGAGCGTAGACCCATTGTCCATTGAGAGGCTAAACACGGAAAGTACGTGGCATACCCCACGTGTCTTTTCCTCTTTCGAAAGATGGGTAAGAAAGACCAGCTACCTTGAGCGATGGGGAAAAGTAAAGAAGATAAACAACCAAACAAAGCACCAAGCATCCAACAATCACATCTCTCCCATTGCATCATCCCTGGTGTCCTCCCTGACACCCACATGCATAACTGATGCATCTTGCCACTCCATCATCCCTATTGTCCTCCCCGACACCCACATGCATAAACCGATGCATCTCACCACTCTATGCCTCATCCGCTGCCACAACCACAAGGCCTTGATGCCCCCATAGATCACAACATCCATTCAGGATCACATCACATCACAAGCAGCAGTAAAGTAAACATAACATCAACTTGGTATCTTGTCCCTTTAATAAGGAATATAGCCTTCAAACAAAAATCACCAACAGATTTCAGGTTTACCAATCAAATGAATTAATTACATACATCAGCATCAATTTGATTAACATCAATTTGGATCAACAACCACAACAACAACAACCGGATTCACTTACATGCCTCTTTATCTTTATCCAATTAATTATCAATTAATAATGGCTTTATGTTATTTATCAATGTCATCAATAACAACATTCTAACAAGAAAGGAATAGATATCACACTATCTAGCAAATCAAGAGGTGAACCGTTATCACGGTATAAAGAAACAACATGCGATCAAAACAATTATTTTAATCTAGTTCAAGTATTTAATTAGGTTAATTTCATTTTAATCAAAAAGGATAAATCATGATAACTCTACGATTGAACATAAACAATTAGAGAAGCCATGAATCCCTTACCTCAAAGGTTATTGATGAAAACCACAATAGTCGAAGAACACCCAAGGAACCAGGTCGATTCTCCATGAATCCTCCTTAGATCTTCTCTTCTAACACAACCAAGACCAAAGCTCATCATATTTGACATCCACATACATAGATCTACCTATAACGGGTGTATATCTATGAAATAGAGAGAAGAGGGGAAGTAGATCGAAGTAGATCTAAGAAACCTAAAAAGAATGACCACATACCTCAATAAACCGACTTCGATTCGCCAAGAGAAGCCTCCAGATCGCCTCCATAATGCTTGGGAGAGGTTCTCCTACCTCCAAGGAAGGGTAATCCAGAGTTATGGCCTCTTAGAGGCTTAAATGAAAAATTTAGAGGCAAAAGATTTGAGATCCACAATAATAGGATCTAACTTTAATTGCCCGTGCGGTTAGTCCGCATGGTTTAACAAACTGTGCACTAACCGTGCATTAGCTTCTGCCTCGCCAAACACTCCTCGCACGGTTAGTCCGAATGGTTAGAAAAAACTGTGTGCTAACCGTGTGTTAGCCACTACCTCCAACACCAAACTTGCATGGTTTGGCCGCATGGATTAGGCAAACCGTGTTCCAACCATGCGAAAACTATTTCCCTTTAGCTTTCCTTAAAAGTCCACCCAAATGCAACCCCAAGTCACCTTGATCTCTCGGAACACCTCCAGCACCAAATTTTAACAATGGAATGGACCGGAGTGGTTCGGGCCATTACATCAGATACCTCTCAAAACATTATCATCCTTGAGAATCCAAAACCTACTTAAAGAGAAAACGAAATAGGTTCTGAACAACCACACATCGAGATACCTCTCAAAAGAGAGCAAGCCACAAAAACAACAAAGGGAACCATCTCATAAACATGAAGGTTCCACAACCACATATATTACAATGATACATGAAAAGAGTTAAACATCAAAAAACACTGGGTACTGAGTACGTATCTGTGACTCACATCCCCATGTTCTCTCCTCCAAGACACCGTGTCGCCATAAGACATGAACTAAAGGGATAGAACGCCCATGAAACACCTTCTCCTTGTGGTCTTGGATATCCACAGGTTGCTCCTCAATGGTTTCATCAACATCATCATTGATCTCTCCCCAATCGATGATGTGAGAGTCGTCATGAAGATAACAACGGAGCTGTGATACATGGAAGACATCATTTATCTGACTCATCTGAGGGGGATGTGCTACTTGGTGTGCCACAGCTCCAACATGATCTAACACCTCGAAAGGACTGGAAAACAAGGGAGAAAGATTACTTCCATGACCAAAATTTCACTGCCCACGACGGGGAGTCACCTTCAGAAACACATGATCCCCAACATTAAACTATAAGGGTCTCCTTCGTTGATCGTAATATGATTTCTGCCGATATTGTGCTGCCTTCATCCAATCACGAATCACCTGAACCATCTCTGTTGTATTCTGCACTAGTTTCAGTCTAAGAATTGCTGCCTCTCTGACCCTAGTCCAGAACAACAGAGAATGGCAAGGCTGGCCATACAATGCTTCAAACGGAGCCATATCGATGGTGGAGTGAAAAACAATTATTGTAAGCGAACTCCACCAAGGGTAAGTTACTCATCCTCGAGCCTCCAAAATCGAGAACACGAGAGCATAACATGCCTTCAAGAGTCTAGATGGTTCGCTCTGTCTGACCATCATTTTGAGGATGAAAAGTTGTGTTATGGCATAGTTGAGAACCAAAAGCATGTTGGAGACCTATCCACACCATGGAGGTAAAAAGAGGATCACGATCAGAAATGATCATCCTAGGGACTCCATGGAGTCTCACCACCTCCTCTAGAAATAGCCTTGACAAAACTTCCACTGAGATCGACTCCTTGATCTCTATGAAGTAGACCAATTTTGTTAAACGATCCAAAACCACCCAAATAGCATCATGTCCTCCCGGAGGTCAAGGTTAACCAGTAAAAAATTTCACTGAGATATCCTCCCACTTCCACTGAGAAAATATCTAATAGATTATGAATACCACCTGGAAAACGGTGTTCATCCTTCACCTTCTAGCAGACTAAATATCGAGACACAAACTCTGCAACCGCATGCTTCAGCCCAGGACACCAGAACTGATTCCTCAAGGATCGGTACATCTTTGTCACACCAGGATATACTACTATGTTCTAAATATGGAACTCTCTAAGAACCTTAGCGTGTATCTCCAAGGGAAAAAAAATCCTTCCATGATACAACACTCGGTGTTGTTCATCCTCTGACCAACCATAAGGGACCTCACCACAAATAACTCAATCTCTCCAAACCTCCACCTCTAGATCACCCAACTAGGACTCTTCCACATTCTGCATCAGGGATGATCACACCATCATCTAGAAAAGACAGTCTCTACCTATGACTTATTACATATCAAGATGCAAAGCTGACAGTTCTTCCATTACTCTCCAGGAATCACCGGATTCGCGCACAATATCACTACGTGACTTTTGGCTCAGCGCATCAGCTACATCATTCCCCTTTTCTAGGTGTATACGATATTTCGATGTTGTATTCCTGTAATAACTCCATCCACTGACGTTGTCATAAGTTCAAGTCACGCTGGGAGAAAACATACCTCAAACTCTTTTGATCAGTGAAAACACAATGCGCTCACCAGTGAGGTAATTTCTCCAAAACTTCATAGAAATACCACGGATGCCAACTCATCATCATGGGTGGAATATTTTAATTCATGGGGATGTAACTACCGAGAACCATAAGAAACAAATGACCTCTACTACATGAGAGAACAACCTAACTCCAGATGCGAAGCATCATAGAAAACATCAAAATGAACTCCCTCAGCTGGAAGACAAAGGACTGGAGCACTTAATAACATTTCTTTTACATACTCGAAAGCTGTCTGATATCTATTAGTCCATATTAATGCCTGATCCTTCCTAGTCAAAGCTATTAGAGGAGTCGCAACTCGGGAGAAATTGGCTACGAACCTCCTGTAGTAGCCTGCGAGACCAAGGAAACTTCGTACCTCTGACACTGTCTTGGGAGCTTCCCAAGACACAACTTCTTCAATCTTCGATGGATCCATAGCTACTCCCTATTTGGACATAAAATTCCCCAAAAAATGGACTTCTCGGGCCCAAAACTCACACTTCGACAACTTCTCGAACAACTGATGTTGGTGAAGAACTCCCAAAATGGATCGTAGATGCTTTGCATGCTCCTCTTCAGATGTGGAGTACACAAGGATTTCGTCGATGAAAACTACCATGAACATGTCTAGGAACTCACGAACACATCATTCATCAATCCCATGAATACAACTGGAGCATTCGTCACGCCAAACGGCATTACAATAAACTCATAATTCCCATGACAACAGCGGAATGCAGTCTTCGGGATATCCCCATTCTTCACACGCATCTGATGATATCCTGACCACAAGTCAATCTTTGAGAACCAACTTGCACCATTCATTTGATCGAATAAATCAACAATTCGTTGAAGAGGATAACAATTCTTTATTTTCATGCTGTTTAAGAAACGATAATCGACAAACAACCACAAACTGCTGTCGGCCTTCTTTACGAACAAAACTGGTGCACCCCATGGGGATACACTTTCCCAAACAAAACCGCACTGTAACAGAACATCAAGCTGTATACGTAGCTCTCGTAACATAGAATGGGTCATCCAATATGGATACATAGAGACAAGAGATGATCTTGGTTGTAGCTCGATCCCAAACTCAATCTCTCGTCAAGGTGGTAATTCTACAAACTCTTCTGGAAAGTCATCAGGGTACTCTTCTATGACCCTAGGAAATGCCAACTGCTGAACCTCTGAAAAAATCAGCATCATCTCAGCTGCCATGGATGATAAATATGAAATGCGCCTATGACCCATCTGAGGGTCTCGCTCACCAACAAACACCACATGCCCTCCATCCGCCTTAAAGAAAACAACCTTCTTCCTGAGGAAATCCACGATAGCCTGCACAGAATACAACCAATCCATGCCGAAGATGAAATCATATAGTTGTATTCGTAAACATAGGAAATCTCCCCAAGAGCAGTTTTTTCCCAACACTAGCTCACAATCTCTTCATACTTCAAACAAGTCAGCTCAATCTCCAACTGGCGTAGTTAATGCGAAGGGCACTGGAAGCCTCTCTACCTCAAGTCCTAAAGCATGGACAAGGGTAGGTGATATGATGGAGTGTGTCGCTCCTGAATCAAACATGGAATACACCAATGTATAAAACAAGAAAATGGTACCTCGAACGACATCTGGATCATCTTGAGCTGGAAACGCTAGAGCATGAAGCTGACCAGGACCTCCTCCATGGCCTCTCTGACCCTGATAATGACCACCACCATGGTCGCGCTCTACTCTCTGAGGATAGGGAGTGTCATCGGGCTGTCCTCTGCCTGCTCCATCTATCCTCTAATGATCTAAAGCTGGTGCAACTGGCTGCTACTGCCTCGGCTGGAACTGCCTCAACAGAAGAACCTGAAGCGTAGCGCCCGGTGCACGATGAATGCTCTGAAATGTTGGGCACTCCCGCTACTGATGACCACGACCACCATAAGAAAAAGAAGCGCCTGATCCCTTGGCATAAGCCTAAGAGTTGTTGCTTCCAGAGAAATGAGATGTGAAGGGTTGGGACCTACCCCCAGCTGAACAGAAACTATTCTGCCCTGAAAACCAGGAACCCCAGACCATATCCTTGCATCATGAGTAATCATGTCGATCCCCCTCTCATGATGATCTTGTCATGGACAAAGTCCTCTCAACAACCTCTACCCTAACCATCACCTGAAGATATGTGTTTAACATAAATGGGGTGACCTGACACTGGATCTCTGGATGCAAAGCCTCCTCGAAATGCCTCTCCCTAGCCTCCTCATCTGGTAATAGGTCCAAAGAATATCATAAAAAGTTCCTAAAATGGATTCTAAACTATCGAACACTGGAGCTCCCCTGTTGAAGGGTAAGAATCACTTAACGATGAGATGCCTTCATAGTTAAAGAAAGTAACTCAACTCTAAACATGTCTCGGAACTCCTCCCTTGAGATCACTGACTCCTCACGATCCCCGAGGAACAAGAACCACCACTGCCTTGATACTCCATGCATCATCGTCACAACTATGGACAACCAGTGCTCCATCCAAGCATGGATCAAACTGAAGCCTATCTCGACCTCCTCCAACCAGTCTTCTGTGACTACATCTGAAATGGATCCCTCGTACTTTCGCATACTCTGGCACTAAAACTCTTGTAGTGTCTTCCTCCAAGTGTCGTCTTCGTCAACCTCTTCCCTGTTGTGATCTTCTGGAACAGACTACTGGACATTTTCTGCGCAAACCTAATGAGGATGTCGACCTGGAGCCATACCTATAAAATAACAAACACTTAGATCTCCTATGCCTATAATATGGGAAGACTAAACATTAATTAATTATTTGTTTTCTTTTATTCTTTTTAGGTTAACCTATCCCAAGGTCGACCCATTGAAACAAAGGAACAAAGAAGAATGATGCATGATCCTTTCCTATGTCTCTACCCTGCAACTAGTATCACCTTGTTTAGTATCCATTGTAAACATAAAGGTCCATACATCAGATCATAGGGGGCCCTAAACACCTACGTCTCAGCCGTTCTCCAGTGTTTACCTCACTTGATAAACATGAATGACATTGTTTCCCTACCAACCCATGAAACCTCACCTATGCCTAACTCCAAACTCCATCATATCCCTCAACCAGAGCCTCTGATACCACTCTTTCACGACCCCCTCCCCACAAAGTGTGCCCCACCCGGGTTGAAACTGTGAGAATGGATATAATGACCCCCAAGAACCGCCTCCAGTAGGCCCTAGGTTGGCGAATGGCACCGAGGGTATATTAAACACACAAATGGGAGGCATTACCCTCTAAGAGAACACATGTAGAAGAGAGGGATAAGATAGACACCAACTAACTCCAACTCAGAACTGAAATATAAAAGAAACCAAAATGGACATATGTAATTCCATGAAACAGTACTACAACTGAAAGGGGAAAAACTACAAGTACCCAAAAGAAAGTAAAAACAGCAGCGACTACAAGCCCGAACAGCTCCTACTACCACAAGCAAGTAGTAACCAGCCTAATCTCCAACCTACTCTAACTGACCTGAAAACAGTTTATATATACATACGGTGAGTATAACAGTATACTCAGTAGGATCCTCCCCGAAGCCTCTCGTGCAAATGTAAATAAAGCATGCTAAAGCACAGTGAACAAAAAGTGAAACTAACTCATCACCTAAACAGGTATACTAAGTTCCCAACTTCACCATGACTACTCTCACCAAGTAATTCATAGAAGAATATATCATATAATAAATAATATTAAGGGTACCCAGCTACTAATTCCCCTCTGGTTTTCCACTTTTCCCCAAAGACATACGTCATTTGCATCTCTCTCCAATGGCTTGCCCGTATACACCTGAGCTAAGCTCCACAATCTGTACCACGTGCACCACAAAGGCTTGGCCACAGACACCGAGGTGAAGCACCACACCATCTTCACAACCAAAATTAATCAGGTAGTTTCGGGGAGCCACCAAATCTCGCATAATGTGTATCATACGTCGGGTATTATACCTTAAGCCATCACATCCCATACACCGAGTAAGGATTCTCAAGCCATGAAAACCTATACACATTACACCTATAGTAGTCCATAGGATAATATATCCAAGAATATATGTGTGTGAATAACCACAAGCCATTACAAACCTCTAAACACATATACGGGAAAAACTAACTGATGTGCCTAATGGCACTAGTATCTACCAAGAGAAGAGAGTGAGGTCAAAGGGGGCAGTCAGTCATTCATCCTCCCACCAGAATGTTGGGGAAAACACCCCCCAGGGCTCAGAATCCCCAGGGTGTCAGTTTCCCTTACTGACAGGGTGGAGTAGCGTATAGAAACACAAAAAGTAAAGAATATATTATAACTCACAACCACACTATAGGCATAACCTAGTCTTAGACACAACTGCATATAACGTCTCTTAGCTGCCACTTCTAAGACTAGGTATCCTATAATCCCACAACCATTTAAGGGATTTATTAGATTACTTCATTCTCTTATTATAAATTTAATTGTATGTTAATTAATTCTTCAAACATTAATTAACCATGAACAATTTCCACATTAAATTCCATTGACATCACATCCAAAAACCACTATCCCTTCAAAAGTTCTCAACCACATCATTATGATTCCACAAACTCTAACCCAATGGGTTAACATCATTTATTCAAACATTCATTACAGAATTACTTTCCCATATTCCCAGGAATTCTAGAAAAGAATCCTTTGCTACTAAACACAAGGGGCTCAACACGGTGAGTATATGTACTACCCATCGATTCTTTTCCACCTATAGCAAGATCGTAGAACCATTCTACCTTAAGAGGATAAAAACGAAAAGCATGTGGCATACCCCACATGTCTTCGCCACTTTCGGAAGATGGGTAAGCAAGACCATCTTCCTTGAGAAGTGGGGAAAATTAATGCCTATAAACAACCAAACAAAACACCAAGCATCCAACAATCACATTTGTCCCATTCCATCATCCCCGTTGTCCTCCCTAACACCCACATGCATAACTGATGCAACTTGCCACTCCATCATCCCTAGTGTCCTCCCTGACACCCACATACATAAACCGATACATCATGCCACTCTAGGAATCATCCGCTACCACAACCACAAGGCCTCCATGCCCCCACAAATCACAACATCCATTTAAGATCACATCACAGCACAAGTAGCAGGAAAGTAAACATCACATAAACTTGGGCTCTTGTCCCTTTAACAAGAAATCTATCCTTCAAACAACAAGCACCAACAGATTTCAGGTTTACCAACCAACTGAATTAATTATATACATTGACATCAATTTGATTAACATTAATTTGGATCAACAACCAGAAGAACAACAAATGAATTCATTTTCATACCTCTTTATCATTAGCCAATTAATTATCAATTAATTCTGGCTTTAAGTTCTTTATCAATTTCATCAAGAACAACTTTCTAACAATCAAGTCATAGATATCACACTATCTAGAAAATCAAGAGGCAAACCATTATCGCGGTACAAAGCAACAACATGCGATCAAACCAATTCTTTTAATCCATTTCAAGTATTAAATTAGGTCAATTTCATTATGATCCAAAGGGACAAATAATGCTAACTCAATGATTGCACATAATCAATTAGAGAAGCCATGAATCCCCTACCTCATAGATTTTCGAGGAAAACCACAACAGTCGAAGAACGCCCAAGGAACTGGGTCGATTCTCCACGAATCCTCCTTAGATCTCCTTTCCTAATACAACCAAGTCCAAAGATCCTCATATTCGACATCCACACACTTAGATCTACCCATAACGGACGTAGATCTAAGAAATAGAGAGAATAGGAGACATATATCTAATTATATCTAAGAAACCAAACAAGAACGATCACATACCTCAAGAAACCATCTTCGATTCGCCAAGAGAAGCCTCTGGATTGCCTCCAAAACGCTTGGGAGAGGTTCTCCTACCTCGATGGAAGGGTAATCTAGATTTATGTCCTCTTAGAGGATTAAAGGAACCATTTAGAGAAAAGGAGTTTAGATCCACAATTTTACGATCTAACATTAAGTGCCCACAAAGTTTAAAAAATTGTGCGATAACCGTGCGTTAGCTTCTGCCTCTCCAAACACTCCTCGCATGGTTAGTCCGCAGGGTTAGACAAATCGTGCACTAACCGTGCATTTTCCACTACCTACAACACCAACCTTACATGATTTGGCCGCACGGTTTAGGCAAACTGTGCGCCAACTATGTGAAAGCTATTTCCCTTTATCGTTCCGTAAAAGTCCACCCAAACACACCCCCAAGTCACCTTGACCTCTTGGAACAACTCCAACAACACATTTTCACAAAGGAATGGACCAGAGAGGTCCGTGCAATTACATCGGTTAGGAGAAACCTAGTGGGATAGATCTCAAGGTTACCCCAATCCATGAGCATCTTGAATGTGGGGCGAAATAGGTTTTCAAATTTTTTGAAACTATGAGACTTCAGGTGCATGACTATTTTATTTGTTATCATTTTTGTAGAGGCATTTTTTCTTAGTTTTCACAAATTCTAGAAAATAGTGTGCACTAACTATGCACCGTGCCTTTGGTTTTGGTGGAGGGAGAACTGTTGGAACACATTTTTTCCGACATTACGGTCATACAATATACCCTATGTTTTTTAGGAAATATGGAATAAATTTTAATAAAAAGTTCTAAAACAAAAAAAACCTATCCTTTATTCCTTGGAAGGATATAATCTATCTTTTTGGAGCTCATTAGATGGCCTTTTCATAGGGTTTTCTGTGAATTCAACATCTGAACTCATAACCAAATTCCACATGTCATTTTGGATCCACATTGGTGAGTCATCCATTCATCCAGAGTTGTAATTAATTTACCATGGTATCAAATACTTTTTTTAGTGAATGATAATATTCCATATTTTTAGGTACATCATCTATTATTCATTTTTCATCAGAAACAAATTAGAGGTTGATACTAGATGAGTTCTATACTACAGACCTACGGTTGCTGTTCCCCAACATTCCTACATGGTTTTTGTTTTATAAATTCAGTCTTTGTTTTTCTTCATGATGGACATTCTAGTGGAGCAACATAAATTAAATGTATATTTTAATTGAATGAATGGGAATTTTTTATATTTCTGATGATTACATTAAAGATTTTTGAAGGTTGTTTCCCCAACCTAGTCGACTCATGTGGTGTTACCTTTCTTTTTTCCCTTTGTAATACAACTTGTGGGGTGCATGTGAGCATAAATAGTTAGTTGAATCAATTTATAAGTTTAACTAAACTAAATTGAAATATTTTTGGATTTTTTTCCTCCTTTTCAATGTGGTCACACTTATGAACTCTCTGAATTTATTATATGAATATTATATAATTTTCTGAGATGAGTTGTATGAACTCATAGATCATTATGGAATGTGAATTGATGAAAGAATGAGATGAATTTAATTATAATAGATAATTTATTTAGTATACCTTGTATATTAATTCCATTAGATTCCAGGGAAGTTTCTCCCCTGGATCTTGATAGTACTAGTGGATTCCTTGGATGATATCTCTCCTTGGGTCTTAATTTGTTAGGATATCATTGGCCTTGCTACCCCTTTGATCCATATGGACCGGGATTTCAATGGTCATAGTCTGTTGACATGCACATTGGTCCACACCACTATCTAACTGAGTTCCCATAGATATGCTTTTGGGACTCGATGAGATTGACGTGGCCATCTATACCTTCTATTAGTCCCCATAAGCTATTAATTATTACATTATATGGAATTTTAATTATGGATTGTTGACACTATATGGCATGGTCATTGTTGCTATGATAGTCTTGGTTTTATGGAATGGTAATGGATGAATTGACAAACTTGGTTTTATGACATGGTCTTGGTGGTGATTTCTATTTTTCATTACAAATCCCTTGTTATAGGAGTTTGACCCTTTTTGCAGGGAGTCTTTTTTTGTCTTGATAGTCACTTATTTGTATCATATTTTCAATGGATATTTAACCTATATAAATTCTATTCCTGTCAAATACTTGTAAATTGCATAAATTATATTACACAACCTATATATTTTATGACCCCATTGGATGGGCCTACCAAGGGTGATGTTACACAATATTTGGGAAACTATGGGTACCCGAGTAGAATACATGGATGTTTGTAGGGATTGGGGAAACTGACCATAATTCGATATTTGACCTGGTCTAACTCTAGGAGAATTGGTAAGTGATACCAAGCATGGATTGTGATGCTTGTTGGATATAGTTCTTTATTTGTAATTCTAGTATCTTGATACTTGTTTGATTTTTATTCTTTTATAACTAATCTTTCTAATTTTCACAATCATGAAATGAGTCATTTTCATTTTTATATAATTCAATTTCAATATTTTGAGTACTACTATCAGTTTCATGAATATTTTTGCACTGTTATATTGTATCTACTATGGTGGGTTTCTAGTCATGTGTTTATTACATCAACTCTTTTATTCCATTTATTTATGTTTTTTATTCTATATATCTATTACTATATATCTTCTATGATACTCTATGGTAATGAGGGAATATTTTCCCCTTAGATAGATCCGTATCCCTGGCTTCAAGTCTGTAGCCACTGGCTTATGGGGAGGTGAACATGATGTTATATGACCCACCAGTCTAGGGTACCAGATAGTGTAATTCATGTTGGGACGTTACAAAGTGGTATATAAAAATTTTCCATTATTTCCTAACTATATAGTGTTAATAAAATTTTATAAGAAGCTATTTTAATTTGGTAATGAGCTATGCCTAGGATTTGTAAACCCGTATAGAGGAAAGAACCATATTTCCTAGAATGAAAATTAATGTTTTCTGGATTTTGACTATTAAAATTGATTTAATTCAATCATTGGGTGATGAACTTGGTTTATGATGTTATCATTGATATGATTGAGATTTTTTTACAATTTCTAATTATCATGTGTGTGTTTATTTTATCCATCATTTTTGAAACCTAATAGGATTCACATGACATGAATTATGCCATTCCATTTAGGGTGTATTTCCTAATAGATTTACATTGTGATATGTTTCTTGTGAAATATATCATTTTTTGAAAAATTATTTGTGAAGGAATTGATAATCATGTTTGGTACATAGAGAAACTATCAGAACCTAGGATGTTTTTTCATTATTAGAATATAGTAGACACCCTAAGCATCCAATTTTTGGAAAGTTTATTCTTGGACCATTTGTCACATGGACTGAAACCTATCATGGTATGGATTTAATGGATGCTATATTTTGGTTCATCGAGAGTATGTGACCTTATGGATCATAAGTGACAAACCATTCAGTTAAACCATTTATTTTTAAATGTGAAATGTATATAAATTTTAAAAAAATTGAAATAGGGAAATTTCCCATGAAATGGATTTTGACGGGGAATTAGGCAGTCTCTAGTGATGTTTATAATGTTTTATCCATTCCATGATTTAGAATAAGGAAGAGGGTGAATGTTTTTTATATTATGGTTTTGACCACTCCTACATATTTATATATGAACTTATGTTTATTGATCTATTCGTTGGACTCTATTTTGGATTTTAGAGACACAACACCATGACAACCTCTAGTCATATACCCAAAGGGTAGTGATGAGAATGATCAAGTGGAGGTGGTACATGGGATACCAAAGGATACTCTTATAGTGGAAGTTGTGACACCATATGTTTTATCAGAAATAGGTAATGAGGTTAAGTTCCGTATGGTTTTTTTACACTATATGTTGACATCTCATAGAGTAACGAAACATTCCTCAAATATGAAATAGATAACATGTGAGTTCTTGTAGTAAATCCTCCTATTTTTTCAATGGATGGTGGTTCAAATTATACTAAGATGTGGCTTGAAACTTTTTTTGATGTTATATAACCTAAAAACCACTTTTGAGGAGAATTAAGTTCCAGGAATACATGATTCAATGGAGTAGAAAAGAACATGTGGGTTGTTTTACACTAGAATAGTAAGCTATGAGATATGGTCTGGGTGACATAAAAACTAGGTTCTATGATTAATTTTTTCCCAAGACTCATATTTCATAGGAGGAATGTGATATTATGTGTCTTGGGAAGGGTGCCTTGATAGTTATGGAATATTCTTCACAATTTACAGAGCTTCAAAATTTTGTGTTTTTATATATTGATGATGAGGAAATGAGTGTGATATTCTTTTAGTAATTCCTCATACATTCAATTTGATATCATTTTAACATGTTTCGATTGAATAATATTTCTGAGAAAGAGAATCAAGTACTGGTTATAGAGAGGATCCTAAGGGAATTTGGGGCCCAGAGAAGAGTAGTGTGGTCTCCCAACCAAGTGTTTTAGATTCTAGTGGTATGAAGTGACATTTTGAGGATTCTCATGAGTGGAGACCTATCCATAATGTTATTTCTACAAGTTGTGTTTTATTTAATTGGTGTGACATACTAGTACACATGAGGAATCTGTGTGATATAGATCCAGTTGAGTGTTGAGATTATTGTAATATTGGACACATTCAAATTTTATATAGGACCTTTCCTCCTGAAGTAATTATATGGTGGTCATCTCCAACTCTAGGATAATGAGAAGGTTTCACAACTCTAAGTCATCTGGGAAGACATGGTAGTACTGATCGTTCGTGCTGAGATAGTGTTCATGACCATGGAATATAGTAATCATGTTTACATAGAAAATAGATTGTGATTTCTCTAGGTTGCTAGGTTGTTTCACTGTGTCATGGTTCAAGTCAGATATATTTGTATAGCATACCATAATGAATAGAGTGTAAAACTATATACAGTGAGATGTAGGATAATAGCAGACTATATACTTGTATCTAAAATTTTATATATAGGTGAAACTCGCAGTTTAATATCTGTACATTTGTTGGAAATCCTTGGTAATTATGTTTAGTTTTATAATTATGTCATGAAACATGAAATTTTTCTAGGGGTTACAATAGAGGATATAGGCCAGAATATGGATTTCCTTCATGATATTAGTTGGTGTAACCATGTATGTAATCTTTTTTCCCTTAACATGACTAGTCATGATGTCACACTCAAAATGGACTAGATGGTTTCTTGTCAAGAATACATTGATTTCTATCACAACAAAGTAACCTTCAAATCACTAGAGGATAACCTTCACATAACTAGATATTGGAGTATATATTCACAAGGGTTTATGGGATGTCTAGGGTTGTAATACTAGAGCAGATCATGTTGGACTGGATAGGATGACAACATTGATAGTTAGTTTATATTTGGTTGATCAGGGAGAATGTCATGAAGATTTTACTCCAAATGTTGATTATTTTTTGGATGCATTCCTAGGTGAATTTCATGGGTTACCCTAAAAGAGAGAAGTGTAGTTAACCATTGAACTAGTTCTAGGAGTTTCCCCAGTTTCCATTATCCTTACATGATGGATATTTTAGAGTAACATTAGCTTAAGATAATAATAGGGTACTTTTATGTTGATGGGTTTATATGACCCAATACAACATTGTGGGGTTTTCCTGACATTTTTTATAAAAAAAACTAGAAGATGACACCCTTAAGATATGTGTGTATTACCAAAAATAGGACCACTTTACAATTATGAACTATTATCCCATTACATCGATAAATGACCTATTTGATCATATCTGAGTATATTGGGTGTTCTAGAAAATTTATTTCAAATATGGATATCATAATGTGTGGGTTCAGCCTACAAAAATACATAGTACATCTTTTTTTATGTTTTCATATTAATATATGGTAATTTCATTCAGTCTTATAGACATGTGAGATCTTTTATTGAGGATGATGAACCTTGTTTTCCATACATATCTAGTTTAATTTGGTGTTGTTTTGTGGATGATATCATGGTGTACTCTCAAAATCAACACGACCATGAAAATAATTTTGGGATCATTTTGGATACACTGAGGGGGGATCAATTATATACTATTGTCAAAACGTGACCCTTCTTGATATATCTGATTCACTTCATGAGTCATGTTATCTCAGATAACAAAGTATCTCTTTGCCTAGAGAAGAAGAGAGATTTATTTTCCTAGGAATAACCCAATAACATCATTGATATATATAGATTCTTGCAGCTAGTTGGATGTTATTGGGATTTCATATATGTATTGCCACACATAAAAACATCGTTTATGCGATTGACTAAGAAGTGGGTTATGTTTGTATGGATAGATATCTGTGAGACATATTTTTAGGTGATGAAAGAGAGAATGATTCTAGTGCCAGTTCTGATTCTTCCATTGCTGGGTAGAAGCTACACTTTGTATTAAATGCATAAAATATCAGACTGTGATCATTTTTGATGTAGGTTATAGAGTTGTTGTGTATGGATCCCATCATCTAAGGCCACATCAGAAGAATTATCCAATGAAAAATCTTGAGTTAGTTGTAGATTTTCATGATTTACACTATTTTAGACACAATTTACTAGGAGTGCATTTTGTGGAGACCAGGGACCAAAAACTCCTGAAGTATATATTTACACAATGTGATCTAAATATGTGATAATAATGATGTTTCAAATATCTATAGTAATTTTACATCATTCTCGAATATACACATGGGATTGGAAAAAAAATTGATTCACCGAGTAGGAAGAATCAGATATAGGTAGCTCATGAGGCTAGTAGCGACTGGAAGTTTATGGACATGTTTTTAGAGATTCAGATTGAGGGGTCACATTGTTAATGGATTTCCTTTCTTAAATATATATTCATGTCTTCTACCCTATTGGATAGAGTGAGGATGATGTAGTTATTATATTACAAGGTCCTATTACAATGGGAAAGTGAGACGGGTGGGTACCCACCTCCTAGTAGGATACATGTGAGGATGACATTTTACATATTCTTGGACACATTTGGGTTACATTAGACATATGTGAGGAGATGATAATGGAGTTTCTTTCCTTAGTAGGTGGGGTACACCCCAGCATCTCCATGATGTATCGTGATATACACCGTCAGTAATGGAGGACGGGTATGAAATGTGAGGTATTCGGTTTCTTCATGAGGGTTTCAACCTATTAGTGGGTGGATGTGGAACATCAATGACCGGTTAGACCTTTATAGTAGTTACCTATTCCTGGGTGTAGAGGGCATGATATTGCAATGGATTTTGTGATCGGTATTCTATGGTCGTCTGAAGGTATTGATTTCATATGTGATATTGTCAACACGCTGAGGAAGGTTTCTCATTTCCTACATATCTAGGACATTGTCAATTGATGAGTGTGGGTTTTTGTATATCTGTGAGATTGTATGAAACCACAGGGTCCCTAAGACAATTGTTTAGATAGGGACAACTAGGGTGTCTATACCATTCCCTAGTTGTTTTGTGTTTTATAAGCGTAGTTTTAGTTGTGATTCACATTGTACATCCAGATAGATCCTCTTAAATTAATTAAATATTTGAATTGAAAAAAATGGAATATGTTTAGTCATCCCATCCTTACCTTATATATTTTTAGAGGTTTTTCTCAATCCAAGGCCACCCATGGGGCTGCCATTGAATTTTAACTTCAGTGTACCACCCACTGGGGGATTTTGATATTTCTGAATTACTGGAGGCTCGTTATAAAATGTATTTAACAATATTTATATATTAGTATATGGTTTTCCTCCCTTTCCATGTGTTATAGTGATATTATCTTTTTGAATTGTATATTTGGATTTGATAAATTTTTTTAGAATATTTTGATAAACAAATGGAATGTTTTGAAACATGAACTGATGAATGAATGTGATTAATTGAATGATAGTGTATCCCTTGGGTGGTATAACATGGATAATTATTCCATTAGATTCCATATATGGATTCCTAGGGATTTTGATTATTGTAGTGTATGGAATTTTTGAGGTTTACACTTAGGTCATGATTCCATAGGATTATTTATGCCATGTTACCCCTTGGATCTGGATTTATTGGTCTCATAGTGGTCATCATCTAATGAAATTATCCTTATACACCAACTAAGTCTAACTAAGTTTCCATGGAGATTCTCTTGGGACTCAATGAGGATTCCTTGAACTTTTATACCTTGGATCATGCCTTAGATGGTTTGAACAATTACATTATAGGGAACAAATTTTATGGTTGATTTCCAATATATGGAATGGCCATGGATGATATGATCCTATTGAATTTATAGAATATCCATGGTTTACTTGACACACTCAGTTGTATAGAACGGCCATGCTGGTTTTTTCATTTATATTTGTACTTGAATTATCAACGGATCCTGACCCTTTTTTGCAGGGATTCTTATTGGCTCAATATTTTCATATACATGTATCACTTTTTCATGGGTAATTTCACATGAACTACTTCTATAATGTTAATATTCTTTAACACTGTATAACTTGTATTAGAAATATATATTTTTATACACACCATGTTCGAGCAGCCATAGATACCTAGAATGACTATGTGGATGAAGGTAGGGATCAAGTAAAGTGACCAAATTTTAATGTGTGGCCTTTTGTTTTTATAGGAGAAGGGGGCCATGGGACTGAGCTATGATCACAATCCTAGTCCGAGGGAGTACTTTGTTTTTCTTTTTTGTATTTTGATACATATATTATATTGATTACTATATACCAGTTATGGCTAGTATGAAGAGACATAACAGGTATCATCAATGTTTTTATATTATTTTTTAGTATTTTGATAATTACTAGTAGTTTCCTACTTTTTTTTCTTTTCAATACTTCTTCTACTATGGTGGGTTACTGGTCCAATGTTTATAGTGTTTATTCTGTTGATCAATGTATTTTTATATTATTATGATATGTATCTATTACTATAAAACTCATATGATACACAATTATTGATGTTGTAGTATCCCCATAGTCATACCATTTTCCCTTTCTACTGGTTGTCAACCTCTAGCACAAGTGGAGGCATGCTTCAGTCCATGTGACCCACTAGATTAGGTCACTATAAACTGGAATCTAGGTCAGGATGATACATAGTATTTGGTAACTAGTGGTTTCTATTAACATAGACATCTTATGAGAGGGAACTCTCATGGTGTTATTTCTAGATGAGATTTAATGAGGAGTACTGCCCCTCATTCTTATGCATAATTCAGATTCAAATTACATAAGATTTTATGTAGGGAGTGTTGGTAATTGTTGAGTATGACGTTAGGTTCACTAACCATAAATTATATAACATTGACTAGATTCAAGATGGTTATTTCTGATCACATACTAATAATTTAATATATATAGCGAAATCTATTTCACTATGGTTACATTGTATATTCCAACATATGATGGAGTGCTAGAGAAGGTGCCAGTTATAGTGAGAATCATATGTGTGGAATTCCATGAAGCTAGATCTTGTAGAGGACATCATGGCACAGTGTCAATTATAGTAAATAGAGGGTTTCATTCAGTAGGAAATTAGCAACATGTTCATGTGGTGTAGTGACCACATAGAGGACCGAGGTATCCTATTGAGTGTTATGCTATTTATTTGAAAAGTGAGGTAAAATTATGTGTGAATTCTCGAATAGATGTGTTGAGGAGGGCACATATGTAGTAGATAGATCACTATGGTAGAAGAAGTGTCATTATCATGGTTCTACCAAGTGTTTTCAGGGTATCCCTAGTGAGGCATAACCAGTATGGGTGCATTTGTGGCACCTAGAGTATGATTCAATAGTGTTGGAAGAAGTTATGTGATCCTTCCTCCACTATGACCAATAGGAGGCCCACACCATGATCAGGGAGTTGGTGGTCGGGGTTTGGGGTGGTTGCATGGTATAGAGGATAATTACCCAGATGATCCCGAGAGGATTTGATGTATGATACATGGTTAATAAACCATTTATTTAGTACTTATAGACAAAAATGTGAGTCATTCCTTAATCTACATAAACCTTGTGTGAGAGTTGTACATCTCAATTGAGGCTTCATCTTAATATATTTGGATTATGGGTTCAATAGGGAACTATTAATTTTTATATCTTATCTTATGTAAGTGTGATATATCTCTTATGAGAGGTACTTTCTTATCAGACCACCTGGTCATCATTATTTGACTGTATTTCTTTTTATTGCTTATGGACTTGTAGTGCGCGGTCTGAGCCCAGATTAAATATCACCACTGATGAGTTAGATGAATTAAAATGGATAGAAATAGATTATCCTTTATGGGTGAGAGATATGTCATGGTAGAGTGAATGAGTTTTTCATGAAGGAAACTACATCTCATCACCCATCAGTTGGTGAGATTATCCATTAGTTCAATCAGATCCTTAGGCACATGGGATCCTTCAGTAATATAGGAATGCGAAAACCAAAATATTGATTAAAATGGTTGGAAAATGGTATAAGAAAATTATGTATGGTATTATAAATATTATTTTAGTTCTTTAATAATTTAATAACACTATTTAAACCATATTACAAGATTTTTGAACAAATTTGAAGGATGTTGAACCTAAGATAAGGGATATCTTAACTCAATTTAAATTTATTAAGTTAAAAATCAATGTCATTGGTTTTTTCTTCCCCAAAATATGTGTGAATGATCTATGATTATTTTATTCTGTATATGAACTTTTATTTTGTGGGTTGATGTTTTTCACAAACAATTATGTCATTGGTTTTTCCTAAATCTAATAATATCTTCTTGGTAAGGGATCCTCTCTCTCTATATTTTGTTCAAGAATTACCCCTATGTTGGGACCTTTTATTTTTAATTTCGAATGATGGAGTATATTTTAGAACCTCTCCCATACTAACATTATGATTTATAAAAAATGGGATACACCTTTATCTCTAATTAATCCCTCAAAAGAAAACATCTTACCATTCCAAAATGTTTGTAAGGGGTTTTGTCATATCACTTTCAATTCTGTGGGATTTCCATTGTTCGTCTTTTATTTATTATATGTGATATATGTGTACTAAAATTTGATTTAAAATATCATGATTTTTTTATATTAGTGGTATTCTATTATTGTTTTCATTAATATTAATTCTTGGTCACACAAAATGGTTGATTACAATGTGGTAAAGAGCTTCGTCTCAATTTCTCATTTCTTGGTGACTTACTTTGTATTGTACACCTAATAATTTTTTTATGGTGTACATAATTCCCATTTTATATCACTTTTCATTTGAAATTTTATTAATTTTAAATATCCATAATATCATATAATGGATATATATATATTTTTAAATCTTATACCATTTTTTATACTGTGTTTATTTTTTGAATGTTGTTTTAAATATGGAATAATTAATTAATCTGTATCCTCTATTCAATGAGGATAATGTAAAGGAATATTGTTCTGTTATGTAATCATTATATAAATAATTATTTGGATATGCGGTTATGGGAGGGGTCTTCTATATCCATTGATTCATCGACATGTCTCATAAGACAAATCAGTTTGTGACAGGCCCTTTTAATTTGATTCCAAAAATCAGACGGGTTATTAGCTACAGACATAAACCATTTTGATGGTATAACGGTATCATGTTCTAGATACATGATGTATAATTAATAAGCCTTATCATTATTCATTATTTGTAATTACTATCCATGGGGTTTTCACTATGAAAAAATATATGGATGCAGTTTCATTCTCAGTTTATTAATGGCATGAGTTTTTCATTTATTCACTATACATTATCTACTATTCCATGTTGTTTATTATTTAATTATTATTTATTCATTATTTTTATATTTTTAACCCTTACTGATCATTTTATCTCACCCCTTTCATTTGATTACCTTCATCATATTAGGAAGATGAAATCACTTATAGAGTTACTGTGGATGGAGTTTATTAGTTTTTGTTTTGTGTTGTACTTTGTTACCATTACCAATGTAATTTGATTTGAATCTATGTATCTAATCTCTTTAAGACTACTAAACTGATTGTTCCATATAGATTTCATTCCTCTTAATCATGCAATTTTAATAACTAATTCACCGACTCTAGTATAAAGGGTTCGGGGTGTTATAGTTGGTATCAGAGGATTTTTAGTAGAAACATAGGGAACTAGATTTAGAAAACATAATTTAGGGAACATAACTGTAAGTTATACTTATAGAACTATAACAGAATAACCACCCAAAACTATTTTTAGTCATCCTAATGGTATAGACATTGGGGACAAGAATAGGAGAACCACCCACAGATTTATTGAGGACATTATACATGAAAAATTTCAAGGAAAAAATTTCGGAATGTGGGAATAATATAACAACCTAATATTTCATGGTATGAAAATTTTCAACTCATTAGATAACTTATTATGTATACAACTTTGAGTCTTTTTGAAACAACACTAGTTTATAGGATATAGTTATAAACATTCCAGTAAAAACAATTTTTTCGACCTTTGTGATTTAATTTTTGAAAAAAATTACATATATGGTACCATTCAACAAGATATTTAGAGTGTGATACTTTTGACCCATAAGAATCACTATAAGACCGTTATAATATTTTATTTAAAAGTAAGGAAAAGTGCTCACAATATAATGTTTAGTTTTTATATAATTTTTAATTTAAGGTTTTCTTAAGTTCTAATCTAAATAAACTATTCATTGGAAATATAATAAGATTATATTTATCATAGAGTTTTAATTTAAATTTTTAGAAAATAAATAAATATAATAATGGCTTCCCCAAAGATGATGCAGTATTAATTTAATTAATGAATACATCAAATAAATGATATTAAAATACTAAAATAAATATAATTTTATATTTTCATGCTAATTTAAGGATTCCATAGGTTAATATTACATTTATATTATATAATATAAAATTTTATATGATTTTAAAACTTTTTTTTGATTTTTTAATTTCTTATTTATTAATAGTTTTTATATTGACAGAAATGGGTTTCATGAATAAAATATTGTATTAAATTATTTAAAAATAAGAAAAATATTTATGAAGGCCTGAAATGATAATATTCATTCGATAATGTAATACCATTTAGCTTTAGGCCTTTTTTGAAGTCTTGAAACCTATTATATATTTATTATAATTTAATTAATTTTGTAATTCTTAAGTTACCCACCACCTCCCTTATAGAAGGAGACCCTTTGTTTCACAAATATTAATCACCTTATGCCTTTTTTCTCAGCCATCCTCTTCCAAATTCTATCCTCCATATCCCTTAACACATTCATCTATTTTTTTTCTAACAAAAATACCACTCCCAAGAGCCTTATGGATCTTTTAAATGAAATATTATCAAGATGTAAGATTTCTTCTTCTTCTATTTCAAATTCATTCCCACATATAACATATCCTTAACTATTATCCAATGATTAATTTCAAATAAAGATATATATAAATTACTGGTATTTTTATATGTTAATGGTATATGAATCATAAAATCTATTATTTTCTTCTTTTATTTTAAAATAAAAAAATTGACGTCCGTGGTGTGTCAACTAACAACCTTCGTGGATGATGCATTTTCATTTACATTTATCACAATTATGGGAAGTTTCAAATAACATGTAATTTTTTAAAATGACCTATATGTATATGTTATCAATTCTTGATTATTATTTATTTTTACAATGAATTCCATAATAAAATGGCCTTAGAAACCATGAGAAGAACTTACCCAAAACAATGGAAAAAATAAAACATTGTTAATAAATGGTTGGAAAATGGTATAAGAAAATTATTTTTGGTATTATAAACATTATTTTAGTTATATAATAATTTAATAACACTATTAAAACCATATTACATGAGTTTTAAACAAATTTGAAGGAATTTGAACCTGAGGTAAGGGATATCTTAGCTCAATTTTTATTCATTGTGATAAAAATTAATGTCAATGGTTTTTCCTTTTCCAGAATATGTCTGAATTACCTAAGAATTTTTTTTTCTATTTATACACTTTTATTTGGTGGGTTTATGTTTATCACAAAAAATAATGTCATTGATTTTTCCTCAATCTAATGATATTTTTTTGGTAAGGGATCCTCTCTCTCACTTTTGTTCAAGAATTCCCCCATTGTAGGGACCTTTTATTTTTAATTCCTAATGATGGAGTATGTTTTTGATCCTCCACCATACTACCTTTTGATATATAAATTATATTTATACATATTTCCCTCTCATTAATCCCTCACATGAACACTTGTTACAATGCTGAAATGTTTGTAAGGGGTTTTCTCATCTCACTTTAAATTCTGTGGGATTTCCATTATTCAACTCTTATTTATTATATGTGGAATATGTGTACTAACATTAGATATAAAATATAATTATTATATTTATATTAAATGTATTATATTATTAACTTTATCAATATTAATTCTTGGTCACACAAAATTATTTATAGCAATGTGGAAACAGGCATTGTCTCAATTTTCTATTTCGTTGTGACATACAATGTATTGTGCACCTAATAATTTTTATGTGGTGTAACTAAATCCCATTTGAGATAAATTTTAATTAGAAATTATATTTTATTTTAAATATCCATATTCACATTTCATGGATATGATTATTTTCTATGATGTTACCATTTTACATAGGGTGTTTATTTTTTAATGTTGTTTTAACTATAGAAGTATTAATGAATATGTATCCTCTATTCAATGCGGATAATGTAAATGAATATTTTCCTTATAATTAATCTTTTTTGTCAAAAATAATTTGGACATGAAGTGATAGGTGGGGCCCGCTATTTTCCTTTGATGCATCGACAGATCACATGAGACAAATCAATTGGTGACAAACTATTTGAGTATGTTTCCAAAAATCAGACGAGTTTTTACTCATAGACTTAAACTGTTTTGATGGTATAATGGTATCATGTGCTAGATACACGATGTCCAATTAATAAGCATTATCTTTATTCATTAGAGTTATTATTATCTATGGGGTTTTCGCTATGACAATATCTGTCGATGCCATTTCATTCTATCTTTGTTAATGGCGTGATTTTTTATATATTCGCCATGCCATATAAACTATTCCAAGTTGTTTATTATTCAGTTAAACTTTATTCATGATTCTTCAATTTTTAACCCTTACTGAGAATTTGAGATCACCCCTTTCATTTTTTTAATAGTCGTGTTCTGGTAAAAGACCAAAACACTAAAATTTTATTGAAAAAAAGGATTACACAAGTCTGAAATAAGTCAATTTTCTAACATCCCAGACATAGAGCAGGATTAACTTAGGAGGAATAACATCACTCTAATGCATCTCATGAGTAACACCCTTGTTGGAAATACCACCAGAAATCTTTTTAGCTTCATGATAGGTATGAGTGGAGATGACATGAATCTTTGAAAGAAAGTTTAGGCAGTCAATCAAACGTGAAGTGAGCGTCCAAGCCAGGTGAATGGAACCATTCCAAATGGCCTGAATAATAGTAGTGGATTCACTCTCTATATTGAAAAAAATTGTTTTTCATGTAGAAAATATTGTATTAAATTTCTTAAAAATAAAACAATGATTGAACAAGACCCAAAATTATAAGATTTATTTTAAAATGTAATCACCTTTAGTTTTAAGAATTTTGGAAGTCATTAAACCTATAATATATTTTATATAAATTATTAATTTTAGTAATTCCTAAGTTACCCTCCACCTCACTTATAAAATAAGACTCTTTCTTCGAAAAATAATAATCACATTACACCTTCTAGTTAAGACAACCTCTGAAAAATTCCTTCCTCCATATCTCTAAACACATTCTTGTTCTTCGGTTCTAAAAAAAGACCACTCCCAAGAGCAACAAGGAGGTTTTAAAAGAGATATTTCCATGAGGTAAGATTCATTCTTCTTCTCCTTCAAATTCTTTCACTCTTATAACATATCCCTACCAATGATCCAATGATTCAAGGAAACTCTAGTGTTATATA
Source organism: Viscum album (assembly GCA_963277665.1). Classification (NCBI taxonomy): domain Eukaryota; kingdom Viridiplantae; phylum Streptophyta; class Magnoliopsida; order Santalales; family Viscaceae; genus Viscum; species Viscum album. The sequence goes on from OY728121.1 coordinate 1,608,757,220, forward strand.
TATATACTGGAATGTTGTGGTGTTAATGGTATATGAATCAGAAAATCTATTATTTTCTTATTTTATTCTTAAACAAAAAATCTTCATCTGCGGTGTGTCAATTAATTGCCTTTATGGATGATGCATTTTCATTTCAATTTACCACAATAATGGGTTGTTTAAAATCACATGTAATTTTTTAAATGACCTATATATATATCTTATAAATTCTGGATTACTATTTCTTTTTAAAGGAATTCTATAATAAACCTACCTTTGAAACCATGACAAGAACTTACTAGAAACAGTAGGAAAAAAAATATTGTTAATAAATGGTTGAAAATGGTATAGGAATGTTATGTAATGTATTATAAACATTATTTTAGGTCTGTATTAATTTAATAATGCTACTAAAACCATATTATACGAGTTTCGAAAAAATTTGAAGGAATCTGAACCCGAGGAAAGGGATATCTTTGCTCAGTTTCAATACATTGAGTTAAACATAAATGTCATTGGATTTTTCTTTCCCAGAATATGTCTGAATGACCTATGATTGTTTTATTATATATATATACTCTTATTGTTTGGGTTTATGTTTTTCACACATAATTATGTCATTTATTTTTATCCAATCTAATGATACATTCTTATTAAGGGTTCCTCTCTCTCACTTTTGTTCAAGAATTCCCCCTATGTTGTGCCTTTTTATTTTTAAATACTAATGATGGGGTATGTTTTCCCACATCCCCCACATTACCCTTATGATATATAAATAATGGGATACCCCTTAACCTCCCATTAAATCCTCCCAATAACCCTTGGTACCATGCTGAAATGTTTGTAAGGGGTTATCTCATCTCACTATCAATTCTGTAGGATTTCCATTTTTCGCCTCTTATTTCTAATATGTGGTTTATGTGCAAAGAAATTTGATATAAAATATCAGTATTATCTTTATATTATTGTAATTATCTTATTCATTTGATGAATATTAATTCTTTATCACACAAAATGATTTATTATAATGTGGTAATGGGATTTGTCTCAATTTTCCTATTCTATTGGGACTTACTTTTTATTGTGCACCTAATAATTCTTATTTAGTGTACCTAATTTCCATTTTATATCACTTTAAATTATAAATTATATTCCTTTTAAATACCTATATTATCATATCATGGATATTATTATTTTATAAGAGGTATACCATTTTACATACAATGATTATTTTTTATTTTTGTTTTAACCGTGGATGTATAAATGAATCTGTATCCTTTATTTTATGCGGATAATGTAAAGGAATATTGATATTGTATTGAATATTTGTATAAAGAATGACTTGGACATGGAGTGACGGTCGAGGCTCACAATATCCCTCCGATGCCTCGACATGTCTCATGAGAAAAATTATTTGGCAATTGACCCTTTGAGTTTGTTCCAAAAATTTAGAACGGTTCTAACCCACAGACATAAACCATTTAGATGGTATAATGGTATCATGTGCCAGATACATGAAGTCTAATTAATAATCATTATCTTTCATCATAATCAATTATTACTATCCGTGGGGTTTTCACTATGACAAAATAAATAGATGTAGTTTCATTCTCAGTCTATTAATGGCGTTAGTTTTTCATTTATTCACCATGCCATATTAACAATGCAAAGTTATTTATGATTTAGATATTTTGGATTAATTATTCCACTATTTTTAAAAATTAATAATAATTTGATCTCTCACCTTTAATTTTGTTTACATTCAGTAGGTTATGATGAGGAGATCACATATTGAGCATCTGTAGATGCCGTTTATTAGTTTTTGTAATGTATTGTACTTTTTTACCTTTCCCAATGTTATTTTAGTTACATCTATGTATCAATTTTCTTCAATACTACTAAACAGATTGTTCCTTTTGGATTTCATTCTTTCTAACCATGGCAATGTAATTAGTAATGAAGTAGCTCCTTTTTTGAGGGGTCAAGGTGTTACAAATTAAACACTTTCTGTTTCTCATAGAGAAACACTCAATTCCTTCAACAAAAATATACCTTCCACAATGTTTAAGATACCCTCCATGTTTCTCCAAAATAAATATAAATGGAAAATCATCTTGAAAATAGCCTCCTTGGGTTTTTTTCTTCCCTTTGTGCTCCAAGCCCCACGTAGCTCACTCAAAAACAACTTATCATACAAATCATCTACAACATGTTAATAATAAAAAAATCTCAACATAACTAGCATGATACCTACCATTGTAGCATAGACAGCCTTTATGTGGCTATAAACTATACTCTCACATCTATAATGCTTCCATGGTTCCACTTGGAACCAATTATGCATAGAAAAACACAAATGGAGGGGTTTGGAAAACTAATACTTTAAATTAAATACCCATAAAAAAATTCTCATACATAGAAATATAAAATCAAATCTAGAAATAAATATGAAATATGAATGATTTCTGCACCATGAGATACATCTAAAGTACAATAATAAAATAGAACACCACAAATACTACCTAAATAAAAAATACACAAGAATGTAACATCATCCACATCAAAAGACATGAAAATGTCATAAAATAATCCCATAAAAGATCAAATGTCAAAAAACATGAGATATTGTGCTTGCATATTCAAATACCACATCCACGTGATATCCTATAAGTGATGGTACTTCCATAGGGCACAAACTGAAGGAATATAACCAATAAGAAACACCTTCTCCAGACAATCATGGATGTTGAAAGGTAGCTTCCTTGATGTCACACCATCTCTAACTTCAATTTCTCCCATGTAAATTAAATGAAAATCATTATAATGCTATAGGTTAATTTGTGAAACATGGAATAAATTATCAATATTCCTCGTCTATAGGCTACACATTCATTACATACATAAATATTACATCATTTTAGATGAATATTCAACAAAAATCATATTAATACACACCCTAGAACTGTAATCATTATTGTATTTAGAGAATAGTTACATAAAAAACTTATTTCATGAAATATCTTTAACATATTCCATAATGTGCTTCTCACATAGTAGTCTTTTTAAAAATACCTTACTTAAAACCTTTTATCATAACTGAGGGAAATGAAAACATAATAATGGGTTATGTTAGATGCTCAGTAAGGGTAAACATATGGGATACCAATTTGTGAACATATATGGGAAAAAGATAAGGGTGTGGTAAAATGATTGCAACTAAACAAATTTTATAAATTACCTATCAAATAAAGTTAATCATGAATCCTAGAATAATTCTATATCATTATAAACTGAATAATTCATAAGAGTGTGGAATCATAAGTAATAAATCAAGAGCCTTGATAACATATCATTATAACAATAAATATATTTTGGGTATACACATAAGTAGAGAAAACAATTTATTTACACATGGATGAATGTAGAGATTATCATAGTGTAAAACGTCCCAGAGTGGATTGGGTTCACCCCCAACCTTTTTTCATTTTTGGAATGGGCTCACTCTCAATCCTTTATTAATTCTTATAATTGGTTAACCCCATTTTCTTCTTTTCATAATTTTAATGGGTCCAATATATATTCCATCATTTCCATAGTTAAGGTTCACTCCCAAGATGATCATAGTTGATAAATTCCCTTACTTAATGGAGTTCACTCCAAATTCTAGTCTATATTATCTCATGGGATATCAATATTTACCCAATGCATTATATGTATATAAATTCTTATCCCACACATCACATAATGAAAAATAAAGATATGTTTTCTAGAATATCATTAAAACAACCATCATTTCATCATATCATACCCCTTGTAAAATTAATTGGTTTCACAAACATATAATTATCACATAATCATAATCCATCTATTGAAAGTAAGGGTATGGTATCATAAAAAAGTTCTTATTTCATCATAGCTTAATAAAATCATTGGATATAAATGGGTTTCCTGAAATTATATTTGAAAAATCAAAATTATAACATTTTTTAATTAACATATTCTGAGATATGAGTTGCATAAAAATTCGTCTAAAACATCATCAAAAAAATCAATACACTGATGTAAAGTGTATGGTTTCATAATATTATATCCCTATTGAATAATAAAAATCCATAAAGGATTCTAACAATGATGAAAAATTCCATTAAAATAGCATTCAAAAATTTATTTGAAGACAAGGAAAATATCATTTTCATTTGATATCATTAAAAATAAAAAATCCCAAATATTGACAAAAAAATCTTCTAAAATAACCACAGAGACATGTAAATATATTTATAAATAAAATAATAATCTTGACTGGGTGAAAATCCATTCATTTCATATATGTTAAAATGGAATATTTTTTCAAAATTTTATAAAAACTCAACAATTATTCATAACTAAAAACTTTTAGAAGATTCATTTTTTTCCTTTGTAAATAAACTAAAAGGTATTAAAAATAACATTCCTCATAAAATTAACTATATAAAAAACTTCAATGAATCATTTTGAAGATGGAAGAAAACTTTTTTCGGTCAATAATGAAATAAAGTCAGTTTTTATTAAAAATGATTATCAGTATTTTAAAGATACAAAGACAGATAAATGTTAATAATAATTAAAAATTATATGAGTAAACATAGGACAAGAAAATGGGTTTTAAATATAATTATAATATAATATATATTAATAAAAATTTAATATATATAATAAAAAAATAAGTTTGTAACATAAACACTTACCACCAAGGAATATAATGAATCATAATCCCTTGAATGATGGAAATTAAAATTAATGTAAAAATACAATAAATATAAAATATATTCATGATATATAACATAAAATTGTATTAAATTCACCATATAAAAACAAATAAGTTCATAACATGAAACCCAACTCAATGAGACAATATTAAGATGAAGAAATCATAGTGTTTCAATAGTATATAAATCAGAACCTAAAAAAAGATATAACCTTAGAAATGACTTTTAAATACCCATAAAAGTTATTATAAAAATCAAAATATATATTCATGTGTTATATATACACCACATAAATGAAATAAGTGGTGAGTGTGACAGATGTCTCACAGAATTACAAGTGAGACGAGAAACCCTTACCCCATGTTCGGCCTTTCATCACACACATTAAAAAATACTATATAATAAATATATATTTATTATAAAAATATTAAAAACCATATTCATATAAATATTATAAAATATCATTTCATTATAATTTTTAATTTAATTTTTGTAAGAAAATTATTCATTAAAATCTTTACCTTGGTGAAAACTCGTTCATTTTCCATGCATGTTTTGGTTCTACATTTCATATCCTTGCACCATGATTATGGTCTGATCACCTACACAATAAAAATAACTTCATAATTATAATATTTATCCATTACATATACTTTCATTTTAATTCATATAAATCGGTTATGAAAAAGGAATTGCATCACTTCGTGGAAATGGTAGGCCTTTGGTATGTGTTGCTGATGTTTTCATTTTTTATGGATGGAATGAAAGAAAGGTACATAATAATTGACCTTAATGGAATCATAATTATTTCACACATATATAATATATATTCATTAAATCTATCCTTTTTTAATAACCATGTATTGTTTAAATTAAAAACTAGTCACATTAGTTTATGGATGTGGCAGTCCACACGTGCACATGAGGGTTGTTATTATTTTACAATGGATGGTAAAGAGATAGAAAATTGGTATAATATTAAAATAATCACATATGTTTTTTTAATTTGTTTATTAAATCATGTAAAAAATGTATATAACAATTTTTTAGGTTTAAGAATAATGAAAACATCAAAATATTGATAAGAACATATACCTCTTCTTTAGGCATCCTCCATTTAAAAGAATAGTAAGGCTCCTAGGATGGGAATTATGGGTGGAAAACACCTCAGGGTTGAGGAAAAGTATGTTGGGATATTATTTTTTCAGATATTAATAGAGATAAAATGGAAAACGTGTTGTGTAGAAGAGTGGAGTGGACACTCAATTTTTAAGTGAGGGGAGTGTGACACCTGTAATTATGAAGAATCATTAAATATAATAATGTCACTCTCATGGGAAAGGGGATTATAATTATATAATATTAGAATATGGTGTGATATAGTAATATAAATATTTAGTCAATTGGATTTATAAATTTCTTTAGGTCATTTAAATTCTTATCTATTTATTTTAACCCCTCATTATGCCTTTTAACCATTACTGTATTAATTAATTTTAACCTCTGTATGTAATCATATTGAAAAAATTAAAATTCGTCTCACTACTAAAATTAGAAATTATGATTCTGAAATTTTGATCCCATTTTATGTGATTTAATTTCTATAAATGGGATCATTTTTTTTAAAATAAGTTCAAAAACGTAACGGAACCCATTTTTTGAAAAAATGAATTTTTAATCATAAAACGGAATTTAATCAAATTTCATAGATAGTAAAAAGAAATACATAGAAGATAATATATTATATTGAAGATGTAATCTACACATTTCCTTAAAATAATTCATCAATATAGACTAACACAATTTATTAGGACAAAATGTATTGTGCATTATAAAACCAAATCTATAAAAAAATATCTCTTTTTATTCTTTTATCCTCATTTTTAACTAATTGGTAATCAACATATGATTTATTATAAATTTATTCACATTAAGTAGCAGTATATTTCACAAAAATATCAGGTCATTAGTTACTATGAAAAATAATACATATAAAAATACAATACATTGAAAAATTGATCATTTAACATAAAACTATATTATTTTCATCATTTAAAAGTGAGTATTAATTTCCTAGATATTAGTAAATACTTTAAAAATATGGAAAAAAATTATAAATAATTTTCAAAATTTATCTCTTCTTATTTAAGCCATCCAATCTATAGTCTAGAAGATAAGAATAACATTTAATAATAATATTTCAATTGTATATTATCGTTTATTTAAACTGATTATTACAATAAAGAATGTGATAAAAGGAATAAAATTTATTTAAAGAGAAATATGTCATAAATTATTATGGTTTTACACATATATGGTGTATTTATAACTGATACAAAACTACTCGGACATGTTCCAACAACTCAAAAGGTCAAACAAAATATAGAAGAATGCTTACCCCAACAAATGAACCTTCATTGCCCATGATGAAGTGACACCTTCCAAAACATGTTATCTACAACATTAAACTCTATAGGCCTCCAATTATGTTAAAAATAGGAATTCAGTCGATCATTTTATTCATTAATTCAATCATAGATCACCAATACAATATCTATCATGCTTTAAACCAATTTTAGTCTATGAATTTTTGATACCCAATGGTACACCATAACCCCAGATGCCCGGATCTGATGCATTATTTTAATACACTAGCTTGATTACAAGGAATAAAATCCTGAAGAAATGAGTAGTTTAGTTGTTTTTGAAATCAATATACATACATAGGATCAAAATTACAACTTGAAAATAAATAAAACATATAAGTTTTATAGGGAACATCCACAACTCAAATTTTATCCCTAGAGGTCAGTCATAATAATATTCTTCATGTCCTGAGAAAATGATACATAAGAAAGGGGGGATCTCAAACCCTCAAAAGGGTTAATAAATTCAATAGAAAATAATATGAACATAATCATTGGGCATGGTGAATAACTAATAAACATTCCTTTAAAAATAAACTTGAACACATTATGGTTGGAATAACATATGGATAAATAATGCCATAATAAAACAAAATCATGGTTATTCTACTAGTCGAATTACCACATGAACTATAAATAATATTTCTACAATGAGTGAATGCATAATTCTAGAAATTCTAAAATAAGTCGTCAAGGCCTCATGCCAAAACCATAAATACTAATTGTGTCAATGCCTCATGTCAAGACCATAGTTTGTCTCATTAGACCAACCGATGCACCGAGGGGAAATAGAGGGCCCCACCTGACACTATCTAAGTCCAATTAATTTTTCATATTAATGGAGATAAATATAAAAAATATACACATTGATATTGAAACTAATATATTTAATGTAAAAAAAATTCCCCAAATATTTAGCATAAACACTAACTATTTAGAGTAAATTGGTGACTTGTTTTAAGATACCAAATCTGTAGTCAAACTAATCATAAAAAATTCAATTAAATATGGTAGATGTATAATATGAGAGAAACCTCATTTGATTACAATATTCAGAAAAGGACGTTGACATAGATGAAGATACTTTTAAATGAGAACATTGAAAATTCCTTGAAGAAATAATCTTTATACTTTCCAAAGTGTCACATACCACCTTGAAACATTCAAATCATAATCCCTTAGAATATCATGAGAGTAAGGAGACTCTTAATATTAAATTACACGGGCAGTAAATACAAATAAATAAATAAATAAATAAGGGGTGAACAAGGCATATATCTCATAAATGTTAAAGTGAGATGCAAAAAATAAGTTTTACATTAGAAAGAAGTGTTATTTTGGACAATCATTTTTATTTGTCATGAAATCATATTGTAAACATTTAAATACTAGAAAAACATGTATTTCCATTCAAATTATATTTATGGCATAATAAATGTCTTATTGAAGTGAAATCATTTAAAAAATGTTTTTAAAGAAGCTTTAGAAATAAAAATTTTTAGTGTGGTTTAAGAAGTTCCTAAAAGTGATTTTAAAGCACAAAGGCATGTTTGATTAAATAAAACCATAAATGATCCAAAATATATTTTTCACATTAATATTTTGGATTTTATAGAGAAAAATATTTTTTAAATCAGTTTATAGAGTGAACTTCAAATTAGGTAAGAATCCGAGAAGTTCCTTGAATCAGGTTTGTATTTCGGGAAGAATTTTTTTGAAATATACTTTTTAAAAAATATAACTCTCCATAAATGAAATTAGTTTTTGGTTTGGTAAAAATATATAAAACATTCACTCAGAATTTATGAGTAGTACATAATAATAAATAATAATATCATTGAGGGGAGTAGAGAATAAGAGCAACGTGAATGAAAATGGAGGTTGGGGTTGAAAATAATCAAAAAATTGTAATAAATTGAATAGTATGTCCCAAAATTAATAATCATGAAATGATAAATTTATTATAATTAAAATAAATAGATTAATTATATTAATCATTAATTGGAATTATACATACACCATACACTTGTAAAAGTAGTGAATATGGAATATCTCATGGAAATGGAAGTGATATGAATAAAGTCCTTACCTTAAGTCATATGGTATTCTTCACTTGATCGTAGTGTCCTGGATAACCAATTTAAATTAATAAATTAATATTTCTATAAATTATAATTTATTTAATTGATTTATTATATCCTTCTTAAGTTCATTCATGGCCTTCTTGGTGCATTTAAGATGTTCAATTTTATTGCTTGGGATTGTTTTCTTTCTTGGTATTCATGACCGATTTACTTGTATATATGTAAGGATAAACATATAATATGGGAATGGTAGTAAAGAATATAAGTTATATTTTATTATTTAACATATAGCAAAATAATTTGTTATAAAATTAATTTGGTTATTAGCAGTGATTATGAATCATTATAAAACATTGATGACAATTGTTTTGGTTAATTGGTTATTTTTATCACAATGAACTCATTTTGATTTATAAATTATTATCACGTGCAAAAAAAATTACAGAACATTAAATATGTTATAAAAAATTTATTATAGTCTTGTTAAACCATAAAAATGTTTTCATGATCAAAATTAAATATGGTAATAAAAATTGAGAACTTGTCGTCCTTGAATGTGATAAATTATACTGTCTTAGACTGTGTTTTCATTTTTAGTATAAGTGGGGGATAAAAGAGAGATGATGATGAAATATAATGTTAGCATAATAAAATTACAGTTCATGTAAGTTAATGTAATAATCAAAGCATTTTTATAATGGGAGATGAAAAAAAGGAAACAAAAGGAACTCGAAATAAAGAAAAGTTAAGAAATTCCTCAAGAAAATTCAGCAGCCTAACGACGTCGCTTAATTTTTAATAAAATATTTTGATGAGATAAAAGGGGTATCTCATAATTAATAAATAAAAATGAAGTTATTTGGGATATGGAATTCCATATTATGGAATAAACCAATTTAAATTAAAAGCTAATTACATAATAACATTTCATGAAAAAGAGAGGGATTTTGAGACGAAAATTATGAAATATAACAACTATTCAACATGATTTTATAAAGCATTAAAAAGAAGGTGAAAAGGGGTAATACATTCATAAAATAATCATATAATATTCTAAGTACATAATAATATCTAAATAAGAACATTTTATGTGAACTTGAAACACAAAAAAAGAGAGAACATAGATGGGAAAAGAGAAGTTATGAATTCTCTTACCATGTAGACTAACTCCAATGGCTTGATGGATGGGACCTTAGGGGATTGAGGAAATCTTTGGAGGAATACTAGGGAGGTTAAACAACTAGATATCCAAGGATGATGAGTTTTGAATGAAGTAAAATGATGGAATGCGTGGGTATTTATATTAAATGAGAGGGAGTTTTTTATTAATTTAAAGGGAGACCTCATTAATGGTTTTTGCAATACCATTGTATTTTCTCATGGTATTATCCACATGGGACACCTCAAATCATATTTTAATCTACAAAATTATACCATAATTTTATACTAATCATTACATCATTATGATCTCATTAAACATACTGAAAACTCAAAATTGTATTTTTATTATTCATGAGAAATTCAAGTAATTTAGAAATATCTGAAAAATTATCCCTAACAATTTTTTGATGTGAATAATTGACAAAAGAAATAAATTTTTTGAAATAAATTTTCTAATTTTTTTTAATTTAATTTTTTAATAAAATCATAATTCATTCAAAAAACATTAAAACTATAACTCATTTTATAACACCTTGATAAATTAATCAATCTCACATAAAATTATCAAATAACCCTATGAAAATAAAGTAACAATTTGTGATTAAATTTTATGAAAATTAAACTTACATTTAAATTATTAAATTAATAATAAAATTTTAATTAAAATATTTATGACATACAAAAATACCAATACTTATATTACGATCATTTTTTCACTTATAAGATGTCTGACTTTTATTTATACATTAATGGGTGAAGTTTCTATTTTTTTCCAATTTACTATTCATTACTATTCCCCACTATTCGTAAGTGTATGTTACTTTTCACAAGGGTATGATACTATTTACAAAAAAATATGTTTTTCTTATCAGACACTAAATATGTTATAGAACGCAACTGTTTATGTCAGTTTTTCAAAGTTCAAAAAAAGTGGTGGAAAAAATATGTTTATTGGCTAGGTTATAAAAAAGTGTTGTTTATATAGAATTAGTGTTTCATTCATTTTATATTAAATATATTTATAAATTATTTGGGTGATACACCCAGACTATGGTACAACCCAATAGAGATCAATAAGTTTTTCCATACAACTCATCAAATGGTGTAATCCTAATGGTATAGTGATAAAATTTATTATAATAAAACTCCACTAAGGTTAGTTGACTCACCCACGAACCGTAAAAATCTATAATGAATGTGCTAAACATGTCATCTGATTTTTTCATAGTCCACTATGTCTAACCATAAATATTTGAATGAAATGTTTTATTGAGGAAAAAAATATTTACAAAATAATTATCACTACTGGAAATCAGATCTTTCCCAACACTTATATACACCCTTTCCCAACGGTTCTTCCAAACCATTGGGAAAGGGGGGGGGGCTTTCCCAACGGTTTGGGAGAACCGTTGGGAAAGGGGTGTTTTGAGGCCCCTTTCCCAACGGTTCTCCCAAACCGTTGGGAAAGACCCCCCCTTTCCCAACGGTTCTCACAAACCGTTGGGAAAGACCCCCCCCCCCCCCTTTCCCAACGGTTTGAGAGAACCGTTGGGAAAACTCACCCCAAATCCAACATTCCCCTCCTGGAGATTTCCACCTATCCCAACAGTTTTGAGAACCGTTGGGATAGATTATTTCATTTCTTCCAGGTCTGCTACACGAGAACATTATATAAATCTTAATTTTAAATAATTATGATAATACATATATATATTTATGAAATTATGTTTACAAAAGTGATGTTATCTTAGTGGTTAAATCGTTCGATTATAAATGAGGGGTCCTGGGATCAAATCCCAGCGGATGTTTTTTTTTAAATACATTTACCAACGGTTTTATAACCGTTGGAATAGATTTTCATATTACTTATACCAATGGTTTTAAAAACCGTTGGGATAGGTCTATACCAACGGTTTTGGGAAAACCGTTGGTATAGACCTATCCCAACGGCTTACTTCGCAACGGTTCTCCAAACCGTTGGTATAGGCTATACCAACGGTTTGGAGGCCTATACCAACGGTTCCAAACCGTTGGTATAGGTTAGTATTCTACTAGTGTATGGAGACCTCATGAAGCCATGTAAGTGAATTAGGTATCCTGAATTGATATGATCATCTTTCGAACCTCATGACGCCTCACCACCTTCTATGGGTATTCCCTCGACAAATACAATACTTAGATCAACTTCTTAATAATATATAACTGAGTTTAATTCATTAATATGTCCATGGTCACACATATTACATCACATGATCCCTATGATTATGGAAAAATATGGAAAACGTCTATCGAGATGTCCTCCCACTTCTACTAGGAAACATCATATAAATGAAGCATCCTACTGTGAGCATGGTTTTTAACTTTTAACCTCTAAAAAAATAAATATAGGGAGAAAAACTCTATATTGGATTATTTCTTTCCAAACCACCAAAATTGAACTCACAAGGAATGAAACATATTATCCACACCAAGGTATACCACCAATAGATTTCTATTTAACTCATGTATAGTTTCATTATTTATTGTAGAAGTAATTAAGAACATCCCCTGAAAAAATACTTGTTGTTTACCATCATCATACCATCCCTCGAGTTCATTGACACAAACAAAAAAAATCCCACAAAACCACCACCTCATAATACCCCATCTTGGAATAATCAATATACTAAAAAACTATGACAACACAATAAATTGATAAATAAAAACTCTATGATCAACTTCTCCAATATAAAGGTTTATCTTGGAAAGATCCTCCATAACACTCCAAACAGCACCAGACTGATGAATAGAATCATTTCTAATATTTTTTTCTCAATGAATTTTCAATAATATTTCTTTTCCCAGAGTGTATAGGAAATATCAAAGTCAAAATCTTGTAATAAATCGATTCACCATCAATATTGGAGATTAAAATCACATTTTAAAAAGATATACATAAAACACATGAGAGCTATGAATACCAAAAATCGATCAATAAAAGGTATTTTCACTAAAACATCAGATAAAAAATAAAACAACACTCCCAAGATTTGGTGTCAAATAATTTAATTCATGAGGACATAACTACTGAGGCCCATTATAGATAATAACTCTATAATTCATCAAAATGAAACCTAATCTAAGGTTTGAAGAATCCGAGTAAACCTTAATAATAATTCCCTCCTGTGGTAAACAATTAATTGGATCACTAGCCTGATTCTCCATTAAATAAATGAATTTAGTCTTTTACATTTCAATATACACAAATGATTGATCCTTTGTAGTAAAAGTTTTCATAGGAGTCTCAATATAATAGAAGGTAGGTATGAACATCCAGTAATAACCAGAAAGTTCAAGGAAACTCCATTCCACCATAGAATTCTTTTGGGATATCTAGGAAACAAAAACCTCAACCATTGAAAGATCATTGGATAATCTTTGCTAATATACAACATACCCCATGAAATGGACCTCATATGACCAAAAATTGCACTTCAAAAACTTCATTAATAGCTATTACTGATAACAAACACCAAATATAGCTCATAGATGTTCTGTAAGATCCTAATCATAATCTAAAGACCCCTTGAAGTTTTTAATAAACACTACACTAGATTTTTTGGGAAACTCATGGAACATGGAATTCAGTATCCCAATGATCATTGATGTAGAATACATAACCATAAACGGCATCACAAGGCACTCATAATTCCCATAATGACATTTAAAATCAGTATTTGGGATATCCCCATCCTTTCATTGCATTTCATTACATCCTAATTGAAAATAAATTATCAATAATTGAATACATATCTTTAACTAATCTAATCGACCATCAGTATATTGAAAGGGATATAAGCTTTCCATTTTCACCTAGTTCAAGTGAGGATAATCGATATAAAAATTCATACTATATTCTTTATTTTTTTGAAAATAAAATTGGGCACCCCAATCTGAAATACTATGAAAAATGAATCCTATATAAATTATATCATCAATATGAATCTGTATATCCCACAACTCATAAGGGGTAATCCTGTAAGGATACATCAATATAGGATTAACACTCATATGTATATTTATCCAGTGATAGATCTCATATCAAGGGGTTGGTGTCTCATAAATTTTTTGAAAATACATCATGTTAATCTTCTATAACTCTATGAAATACCACTAGTTGATACTCTATAGAGCTCAACATCAACTCATATACAAATAAATATAAGGACTCACCACACTTATAACCCATATAAGGGTCTCTAACCCCAAAAAACACCATATATTGTCTATGTGAATCAAAGAATATGGAATTACTCCTACAGAAATCAAAAATATCGTACACTGAACATTGTCAATCCTTTCTCTGGATAATTTCATATAGAAATATCCAAATGAAGAAGTATCGTCAAGAGAAATATTTCACTATTATCACCTCACAATATATGTACAAATAATATAACCAAAATTAAACTTCAACTAGAGTTTCCAATTCCTAGGTTTAGGGAAGTATCTCCACATTATATCCAAATTCACAGACAATGGAGGGTGGAATGAATGGGTTTGATTCATCAAATTCAAATAAGTCATAAACCAAAGTAGAATATAAATATATAGTACGATGAAAAATGTCAGTATAACCCTATTCTAGAAACTTTAAGATATTCATTTAGTAGGGACCTTCTCTACCAACTCTCTCTCTCCTTGATGGAAACCACCTCCACAGCCATGAACTACACATTGTACTAGAATTTTATGTAAATCACAATGATATCCTCTTCCCACACTTTACCAGATCTTCTATCCAAAACCTAGATAAATTTAATGATAATAAACAATCTAAGGAGACCAATATTATGGTTGATCTTGAAGAAGGACACCATATCCATGTTGAACACGAATTGTGTTCTGACACTCTTGCCTCTGATGGATATTTCCTCCACAAGATCCATAAACCAAAACTGATCCACTTAAAGGTGTATGATAAATACCATCCAAGGTGAAATATTATGAAGAAGGATAGAACTGAATCCATATTTTATAATACATATTCTAACTAGGAAATTGGTATATTCTGGACACATCTCAACTCCATAATGAGTCTTAATTACTCCCCTACCATTTCAATATAGTTTTATTGAGTACTCTCTCAAAAACCTCCTCCATCACCCAAACCTCAATATATATTGGAAACGTGAACGGGGTGACATATCATTGTATATATAGATGTAAAGGCTCTCAAAAATGCCTCTCTCAATCCTCATAATTTCATAAAATTGAAAAAAAATAATGAAAAATGTTTTCATACCAAATTCTTAAATGTATCACATTATAATTACATTAGCATAGGGTAATAATAACCTTCTAAGAATCCCGCTTCATAGTTAATGATTTTTTTTTATGAAAAACGATCATAGAAATTCTCACATATAACTATCAACTCCTTTCAATCCCTAAGTAATAAGAACCACCACTATTGAACTTACCCATATAGAATAATCATAAACAATGAGACACAGATTTCTCTAAAATAATACAATGAACTAAATGTAATATACAACACCTTTAACCAATCCTAGGTATGCCGATTTAAAATGGATTCCATATAATTCTATAGACCATGGATTAGAAACTCTTATATTTCCATCTTCAACATTAACCATAATTGGATTACACTATACAATTATCTTGGGAAACATTTGAACATCTTTAGCACAAACCTGTTGAGGATGTCAACATGAGCTATTCCTACAAAATATAAATTATTAGAGACTCAAAAACTCCAAATATGGATTATTTATTGTTAATTAATTAATTAAATTTTGACCCAATTCCCATTGTGTATCCTCTTTGAATATAGGTATAAACAATCCTAATATATGATCCATACCTTGGTCTCTACCCTGTAAGAAGCATAATTTCATAGTAAACATGGTGGTCCTTGAATCGAAACATAGGGGGACCTAAGTTCCCATATTCTATATAGCATCCCTTTTTATGTCATGTCTCATGTTTAACTAATATTGCTTCCCTACCAACCCATGAATTAAACACTAGTTATTATCTAAAAAATCCATCCTCTCTTTAAAACATAAGATTTGTTAACACTTCATCATATCCATCCCTTCATTTTCATCCTAGTATGGGTAACAGTGGAGGTTTTCATGATTGAAAATAATGAAACATCACTTATATGGGGATAGATAATTTAATAACAAATAATTCATCAATTATCTCAAAGATTTTGGGATATTATCTCAACCCAAATCTCATTACTCACAGTAGTGGATTGTTGTTTAATTAATAAAAAAATAACACTTTACTAACATGGTGATAATGATAATGAATCATGTTGATATTTTATTATCCTTTTGAGGATATACATCAAAAACCACAACATTTATACTAAACGGTTGGCTAACTAAAGCAGTAAGAGTAATAAAATATGAGTAAATTTTTGGGAGGAAATTTTCTTTGTTACCAATTCATGTATGAGGATTCATGGAATTTTTTAAATTTAATCCTAGAAATAAACTAGAATCATGAGCCGTGAATTTTATATTTATAGGATATACTAAAGAAATTATAGTATATTGCCTATGAAATATATTAAATAAATATGTCATAATCGATAAATGTTCCATATTTATTAAAATGGAACACATATCCAAATGAGGTAGTGGGATCAACGTTGTATCTAATGTGGTCGAAACTCAATATATAAAATATTTTTCACAAGAAATTGCTATACTTACTAGTGGATGAAGTTTTTCTGGATACATAAGTTCAATATATGAATACTATAGAGTTTTAGGGGACTATAGAGATTTTTTTTTCACTAATGAAGATGACACATTATTTGTTGTTAATGAAAAGTCCTTATCATTCATGGATTTATTAAAAATATAGTAATTTTTAATGTTGAAAGACGAAATGAATTATGAAATGTATTCAATATAACAAAATTAGTTTTATATTTAGGTAGATCCTCAAATTTTTATAAAACATATAGATTATAAATGGGTGTTTTTTAAGAAACTATAAGTGGATAGTAATGTTAATATCTATAACATACTATTGGCTACTAAAGGTTTTAAGAAACACCATGGAAAGGACTATGGAGAATCAATTTCACCAATCATTATACTAAAATACATTATAATTCTACTTTCAATAGTAGTATTTCATGATTACTAAATCTGGAAAATGAATTTCAAGACTAATTTTTGTAATATAAATCTTGTAGTGGATGCATGTATTGCTCCACCAATGAAGGTTTTAGGGAATAAAAGAATCATTTATAGGGTTATTTATTTTGTTTTTTCAGTTGTCTCACTGGATAATGTTTAAAAAACATTCTTCAGAATACCAAAATATCATTTACAGAGGATTTTTCACATTTAATTTATAATTAATTTCAAACATGAATTAAATAATTTTTTATAATACTCATGATCAATTTACATTATCTCTCTTATCATTTGGTCATTTATGTTTATAATCAAACTGATGATTCATTAAGGATTATCCACACAGGATCCATTAATCATTGGTTGATGTTCATGAATCTTCAGGTGCTAGCATAGGGGAGACAAGTACCACACAACATTCATTGTTGATTGAAAAAACTTGTTCTCATATTCTCCCAACACTCACCAGATAGAGGATCAAAGATGAATCTCTCTAGGGATTGAGGTAATTCTAAATATTCGTTCATTATACACAAAAACTTTATCACACTCACTGAAATGATATAAAATTTAATTTGAAAATATGTTTTTAAAAATTTATAATTTCATAACATCACTTAAAAATAATGTGTCAGTTATTATATATAATTGTATTTTTCTTTCTATGGTATATGACATAACCACTAAAAAATTACACTTTTATTTAATAATGGTTTTCAAAAAATAACTTCTAAATATCTAAAAAATTACACTTTCCTCCCAGAGCCATGACTCCCTCCTTGATCCTGGGACATTCCTTCCCTCCCCAAGTCATGAATTACCCTTACCCTATTTACCCTAACTGTATTCTACCCAATTAAGAGTGAAATATAATTGATCAATGTTCCGTACATTAAAAATATCTAAAAATTCCAAACAATGTGTGAGGTACCCCCTTCCTAATGAGCATCATAGCCCCCTTTTTATAGAGACAGGAGATTTCCCCTCAATTTCATGTGACAATTATCCATAATTTCATCTATTTTTTGTATTTTATTAATTTCATTTGATCTATATGGAATCCATTCTTATCTCTTGGTGTTAATAGTTCATGTAGTGTATGTTAAGTGACCTCTTACACACATTGGGGTTTATTATGTGATTTTATTTGAATTTTACACTATACTTGTTGTTTATGAATTTAGAGGTATTAATTTTATATGAAATCTGTTATAATGAAGTCAAATAATTTTTGTTGAATTGTTATGTGATTTTTTAATAAATTTTTTTAATCAGTAAATTGCATAGTTTAATTCATTAAATGATGGATTAATTATAAAGATGATAAAATAACTTATGAAAATTTTAAAATCATTAATGATGGAATAATATATGGAAATTTTTAGAATAAAAATGGGTCTTAAAACGTACACAATTCATTTAAGAGTTATTCGCCGCTAAAAATATTCTATTAAGTTAATTAACATTAGTAAATTGTTATGGATTAATTGGATTATATTTTGTGTATTTCGGTTTTGGTAAACTTATATATCAAATTTCATATTATATAAAAATTCAAGTGTAATAGGGATAAATACATCTAATAAACATAGATGATTTACAATATGTTTTAAATTATTACCACCATAAATATATTAGAATATAATGTTATGTATACATGATGAAAATTATATTTTTAATAATTAAATGTGTAATAAAGTAGTGCAAGATTTCCAAAAAATGATTAAAATGATATGTGAGATTAAGTGGCTTTAGATAGTGATTTAATTTTTTTACATAAATTATATAATTTATTTATTCTACTATAAATTTTTATATTTAATTAATATGGGGTTTGGGAAGATTACCTCAAATGCATTTTTTTTGGAAAATTACAATGAAGCTGATTACCTTTATGGAGATATGAAATAAAAATGTCTTCAAAAAACTTCACTTATTAAATTAATAAATAATTTATACACTATTAAGGATTTAATATGTTATTTTTAAATATATAAAGAGTTAATTGAATATTTTTTATGTAATTAATGTGCCTTAAATGGGTGTTAAAATAAATTTTCGTCTAATTTATAATTTCCTGAAACCCTAATAGAGGATATTTCTTGTTAAATTTATAATTAATTTATAATTATTTAATTAAATGATTGTGTTGTCTTATAACTCTTTCATAAATTTTTATTTTTATCCTCTAAAACCCCTTCGGAATATCTTTTTTTACTATAGGGATTCACATTTAGAATCCCATCAGTGGGGATCTGCACATGTTCATTTTATCATTGAGAAATGCAAATTGTTGTCCTTGTTCTAGTACATTCAATCAGTATTCATATGTTTTTTATCTTGATAACTCCAATATCCTTTCGAACTAAATGAGTTATTTTCTCTCTTGAGAGGAATAGAGGAGGAATTTTAATGTGGGAGAGAGAGAGGGAGGTATGTTGTGCACAATGACTCTCTATTCTTAAATTTCAATCAACCATACACAATATACATAACCATATATTTATTGAGATTGTATTTATGTTAGAATATTATTTGATTGAGTATCAACCATTAAATAATATCATTATATTTGTTAAACCCAATGCCATATAATAATAATTTTATTATTATTTTTTCTGGCATGCCTTCCAAATTCCATAGAAAACAATATTATTTTACCAGCTTTTAAGTTAATAGTTTTTTTACAGGAAACAGTCTAGTCTATTCAAACTACTCATAATTTTTTGAATACATAAATAAATATTTCATTCATCCCAGAATACTTTTGAATGAAAAAACTAGAATAATATTATTTCATATTCTTGAGACTAATAAATATTCCACAAATTAAATTCAAATAGAAATTAATCTAAACAAATGGAAACATTTAGTGTGTGACCCTCTATGACCATTTCTCATTGGAATTAAGAGGACATCCCAAAAGTCCAATATTTCATTCTATAAATGGGTCCAGACACCCAACAGATAGAAATTAATGTATCAACATTGAAAACCATTTACGAGTTCTCGCTTTGTAATGTAATCCCTTTGTATCAATATCTCATCAAGATGGTTGAACATCCATGAAATCACCCTTTGTGATCGGTACGTTTTCCTTTGACTAACTAAAATAAACATATCATTGAATCATGACCATGGAATTGAATGTCGTAGTTATATTCTAATCAAATCATAGATATATAAGCATCAATAATGATATTAGGGTCATATCATTCCATGACTTACCCATTAATAACAAGTCATTTTTGTTTAACCCATCATACATTAATTTTCACCGAGATATGGTGTGATAGTTTTGGATAGAATATCCTAGTGCACATGTAATTAAATTCATAAATGATAATATTAAAGTATAAGTTCCATTACACATTCTCGCATATATTAATAATGATGAAACAAAATCAAATAAAATTCATACTAGTTGGTCAGAAATCATAGTCTCCCATTTTGATCATTATCAATTTCGAACGTCATGAAAATAAATATCCTCTCATTATGGGTACTAAAACCTGATAGTATGTATAATATGTTTCCTATCATAGTAAATTATATAATCATATAACAATATTTATGAATATTATCATGACAATTCAAGGTTCTCATTATGGTGGGGAAATTTTATGACCCTACCATGGTGAGAGATAACCTAGGTCATTATTAAATTAAAGTCAAAAAAACAATGAAAATTATGTAATAATACATTTTATAAATATTCCATTCATTGGATATAAATTTAATAAATTTACAATAATTTTGTCCTAGGGAACCCACTTCAATAAACATCCCCTTAGATTAGATCCGGCTATCTATGAATTTTAGTCCACTAGAACTCAAATAAAACTCATGTTTGAGTTGATTCAAGTCCTTAGCCAATGGGTCACACACATTTTCCTCCATGGAAATACTTCTCACCATAACCTCACCACTCTGAGGAAAATCCTCTGAGATATGATACATCAAAATTATATTCTTCATTCATTGATATGTCATTAGATCCTAGGTAAGGGTCACCACTGTAATATTATCACAATAGTTATTTACATATCT
Organism: Viscum album; assembly: GCA_963277665.1. Taxonomy (NCBI): domain Eukaryota; kingdom Viridiplantae; phylum Streptophyta; class Magnoliopsida; order Santalales; family Viscaceae; genus Viscum; species Viscum album. The sequence goes on from OY728121.1 coordinate 1,608,778,831, forward strand.
TTTTTAATAAGTTTAACATAAATTTATTAGATAAAGATTAAAATACAAACTTCTTCTTTAACAACATCAATAGACATAATATACTCAGACTCTATTGTGGAATCTATCACCATAGCCTTCTTAGTGTTGGTCCAACTTCCAAATCCTCCATTTAAATTGAAAATTTATCCCATTTGCAATATAAAATCATATTGATCTATTTAGAAACTAGAATATTCATATCCTCGGATAAATAGTTCCTCGTATCTTCTATAGACTAGTTCCATATCCTTATTTTTGCTTAGGTACTTAAAGATAGACTTGATTTTCATTAAATGGAAGCCACTTGGGTCATCATGATGTCGTCCTACCATACATAAGGCATAATCAACATCTACTCTAGTATATTTCATAACATGCATGACATATCTAATCACCGATTAATATGGAATCCTTACTATTCTATTTATTTCCTCATGTGTATAAGGACACATTTTCTTAGAAATATGAATACCTTGTGACATTGGAAACAATCAATAAATTGATATGTTTCATATTGAATAAATTTATTATCATGTAAATATATGTACCTTGACTTCGGTTGAGTAGTTTCTTATATCTATAATGATTAATCTTGATCCCAAGAATATATTTCACATCTCATATTTCATTCATGGAGAATAATCTATTCAACCATGCATTTACAGATTGTAAGACTATTATTTCATTTGTAATTTGTAATATCGCATCGATATAAACTATTAATAAAACAAACGCACTCCCACTAAACCATTTATTGACACACAACATTAATTTTTTTAAGAATCCAAATTCTGTTATGGGTTTATCTGGGAAAATTTTCCATGTCCTTGATACTTTATTTTATCCATAAATGGATATTTAATATTTATATATCTTGTTGGTATACGTAGAGTCAAAAAACCATAAACATTTTTTCATATATACATCTTCCCAAAGGTTCTTATTAAATAAGGATGTTTTTATATTTATTTTACAAATATCGTAGTCATGGAATGCTGAAATGTTATGTATTATTTAATGGGTTTTAGTATTAAAACTGGTGAAAATGTTTCATCATTGTACATTCCATGATGTTGTTTAACCCCTTATGATACCTAACATACCTTATATGTATTGACTTTCCCATTAATGTCTAGATTCTTCTTCACTACCAATTTTCAACCAACGGTATTTACATCCACTAGATGATCTACCAATTCTAGACCTGGTTTTAGTATGTGGAATCCGCTTTAAAATTCATGTATTATTGCAACATGGAAATATCTATTCCTTGTACTTATTTTTTTAAGTCATGGTGTCATTATTATCCACAAATAATGATACAACAACCTCATTTACCATTAATCCATACCATTTTGGTTCTATAACCTCAGTTTTTCTCTTATGAAGTAAAAGTGTCTCTCAAACATCTTATTCTTCCATGGGTCACTGTGGAATTTGTTTTTTTGAACTCTTGGGTACATTGAGCCTCAACATCATTGAATTATATCTTTCTCCCATTATCACATATATAGATGTACTCCCTCCCAATGAATCTGGATTGTCTTTATATAATTAAATTTTATTCTGATATGTCTTGTAGGTAATATCCCATTGATTCCATGGGGTAACCTATAAAGGAACCTTTTTTCCTTGGGGTGTATGTTTTTTAACTATAGAGGAATTAAAAAAGGATTCAATACCCCAAAAATGTATGTAAATCAACACAGATTTATTTCCATTCCATAATTGGTATAGGATAACATCTACTACTTTAGTTTTCTGATGGTTTAGTATTTCTGCTACTGTTTGTAACATGTATCCTAAAAATCATAATGGAAGACTCACATGACTCACCATTTATCCCACCATATCTAAAAAATTGGGGTTCGTCCTTTCAATTACACCTTTCCACTATGGTTTATAAGGAGAACCACGTAGGAATTGGAACTGAAAATTCCATAAACATCAATGAAGTGTTGATTAATATATTCTTCAATGAATTTTGATCATAGTTTTTTATCTTCTTACCAATCTAGTTCTCAACATAGTTATTTTATTCCTTAAATATCTCAAAGGAAACCGAATTATAGCTCATTAAGTAGACATATCCATATATAATAAAATCATCAGTAAAAGATATGATATATGATTACCCTCCCATTTTATAAATAATTAATAGACCAAACACATTAGAATGAATTAATTCTATAATCTCTTTATCCATTTCACCTTTTCCACTAAATAAGGATTTGGTCATTTTTCCTCGTAAACATGCTGGAAAAACACCCTGTGGTTTTATTAAAAATGAATCTAAATATGCATCTTTAAGAAATTTAGTAAAATGATATTCATTCACGTGGCCTAGCCAATGATTCTATAGTTTTTAAAGTATGAAATATGTGAAATATTTTCATTATCAATTTCTAACACATGTTTTGTGTAATCCAATTCATAAAGACTTTTATTTATATTCTATTTACCAGAAAAATGTTATCATTATAAAAAAATTAAAATTTATTCCTTAATATGATAATAAATCCATTAGTATCAACTATGGATATAGAAATAATGTTTTTGGTAACATATGGCACGAAATAAAAAACCATCATAACCCTGATCATTGTCTTGGAAAATGTGAGGTAATATTCCCCGATAGAAACATTAGATACAACGGCTAATTTGGTGACTCGTAAATCAACCTCCCCTCAGTAAATATTTCTGAAATTACTTGGATCCTATTTTTGAATTCATATGTGAAAACTAAAATAATTATATAATACGTAGTTTTAATAAATAGATAAATGGAAATCTATAAAACACCAAAACTTCCTCTTTCTTCTTAGGATGGGTGCAATTTTCATATAGTGACCCTTCATTCCACATGTGATATAGAAGGTTTCATGTTCCCCTAATTTCTCCAAGATATTTCTCTTCATGGAAGGGCCTAAAGAAGCATTGGGTTTCGAGATATTCTCTTTAACATTCAATTTGTTAACCATAATGACCAAATGAATTTTTTCATTATCTCCTGATATACTTAGTAAAGAATAGTGAGATGATCTATAAGAGACATCTCAACAGTGATCATATTAAAATTAATAACAAAACTATGTAATATTTTCTGTATTGATGAAATAATGATATATTTTCATCGACATTAAACTCTAGAACCAATAAGATTTCAATGTAACTAATTATATTGACTAGGATATGACTAATTGGAACAACCTTTTTAATATTACTCTAAAAGAGAGATATAGAGATCTTAAATTACTCTTTTATAGATCCCATCTGGTCTAAAACATGGAGAAGCTTGTTCATTTTATAAGAATCCATGATATTGTGAATATTAAAATGTTTACTATACATTGATGATAGAATAAAATATTGAACATAAACTAAATCATTCAAATTTTTTCATGTAAAAGTAACTCTTCACCACTTTAATCCTTTGTAGGTAGATAAGATTTCTGGGTTATAGAATATAAGATTTCATTCATGGAACAACACAACCAAATGTTTTTGGAACCCCTTCTATGAATTTCTTTTAATGAGGATATGTTCTTTATCCAAATACAGATAATAGGGATATTGTGGATAAAGGACTATCTATTTTTTAAAATTTATATGTTTATATTATTAATAAACTTTTAGATTATAAATTAAGTGAAAAATAATGAAATTATGTTTATTAAATCTTCCACTATTTTATCATGTCTCAATAGCCATCACCATTGAACTCATAATGTCTAGTTTCTAGAAACGTTTTGTGGTAAGATCAATATTCCCCTTCACATAACCCAAAAAAAATATAATATATTTGATGGTATTTTGAAACGTAGTTGTTTTCAAACTATGGACTTACAACTCCTTGATATGTTGAGTGGACTCCCCAATACTAGAAACCTGATTTGTATTTCCATAAAACATGATTCCAAGTTACATCATGTCTAGTGAGGGATTATTCTATTGATCTAAGATGGTTAGGTCAACCCTTATCCTTCATTATAACTACATGTTAAAAGTAATTTTCCCAATGAGGGTTTTATATGCACCTAGTTCAAAGGATTTAATTCCTAATTATGTAATTGAAGACCAAGTATGACCTAATAGTTAGTTAATACATTTTATTTTATTATGAATAAATTTTATCTTGGATTACCATTAAAATGACTAATTAATATTGTGTGGATTTTACTTAATTAATTTACCATGTTTGATAAAACATTTATGAATAATTAATTAACTTAAATTACATGTTTCTACATTAATTCATTTATTTATGTGATCATAGTCTTGCATTCACAAATTTTATAATGCATAGACAAAAATAAATAAACAAATAAACAAATAAATGATCTGATCATGAGATTATATAATGGTTTATTTATTTAGAAGATAATAAATAAATCTATTTCTTATTGGAATAACTCATTCTTCTAGTTTTGGTATGAGTTGCAACATACCACATTTCCTCATGTGTATCAACTAGGGTTTCATCGTTATGGTTCCATCTTAAACTTCCACCTCACAGATTGGGATAATCTTTTAATTACATATATTTCCAACTCACACAAATTTGAGGGGAACGAAAGGATTAGTTAGGGGGATTTCATGAATGACCATGGACATGTAGGTCCTACATAATAATGAACGGAGGAATGACTCGCATGCCATAAAATTTAATTTAATATTAAATAATTTTAAACCCATGAAATAAATTAAATTTAAAAAAACACATACATTGGTCTTGGTCAATCTCCTGAATGGTCATACATGCAACACATACACAAAAGTATAATTGGATAAAATTAAATTATTATACAACATTTAGTCATAAATTAAATTCTATTCCATTAATTAACAAATTAATTCACTCACATCTTAATTACCATCTAAATTATTTGAAGATAAAAATCATAAATAAATTTAGTGAAAATAAATTACAAAATCATTAAATACATATTATTACAATAAATTAATTGAGAATTTAAAAAAAAATTAAACCATTTTTAAATTTTCAATCATAATAGGTTCTAATCAATATAATTAAGTTTTAATGATGAAATTTGTAATTTATTTTAATTATAATTTTGTTCATTATTAGAATACAAAATGATGTATAATGGCTAAATTCACGCCATGTATCTCAGTTTCTGTGTATCTAGTGTATGTGCTTGGGGCTTCAGTTTGATCCCTAGATAGACTACATGGAATGTACTATCCAACTACATGATGTATGATCCATTTTTCATGTGTATTCACAAACCACCAAAAAAACTCATCATATTTAAAATTCGTGGGATTATTCTATATGTACAATCTATCTACAAATAATGTCTCTCACATTTCATATTTCCAAATAACTCTCTTTGTAACATGGTATGTATTTTAGACATAAGAATTGTTGTACAACATATCTTGACTGTAGGCTACACAAAGTGTAATTCATTAATGATCTATGTTGTCAGTCTCAGTGACTTTTGACAATTTATTTGAAAAAAAATGTTTGAACTAATTATGTAGCATGAACATATATAACACATGGTATAAACATAATTACACACCATGTAATCTGAAATTTCATGTTCCAGGTTGGCCCGATATACTTGTTGGTTACAATAAATGCACCACAGTTAAGAGTAGTGTATCGGATTACACAACGTATACTCCTGCTACACATTGTGTAACCAGATGCTTTTTGGCTACATAACATGACACTACCCAATGGAATATCTAGTAATTTTTCATCTATTCTTGGACTTAATAAATTTTTAACCCTGAATGATGAAATTGAAATTTCAAAGGTAATTTTTTTTATAAATAATAAAATTAAAGAAAAATTAATTATTCAAATAATAATCAATCAACTATTTCATATATAAACGAAAAATAAAATTAATAATTATAAATTTGAAACGTGACCACTATACTACCATATAATGGTTTTGGGAATATTGGAAGTTCCTTTGGGGGGTGTTAAATTAAAATTTCTATTAATTAAGATTTTCCTGAAACCTCAATAGAGGATCTTCCACGTTAAATTTAAAATTACATTCTTTAGATGTATAAAAATGATTACCCAATATTAGGATCCTTTATTTGATGATGTGTTTTATCTTTTAAAACTATTTTGGATTAAATTCATTGAACGGTATGTATATAAGTGTTTAATCACTCTACAAGTGATCCACACATGCTCCTTTGATCTTTGAGAAATTCTAATTGATATTCAGTTTTTAGGGTGGTTAATTATTTGGTAAGCATTACCTGCCTTGATTTCTCAAGGAAATTTTATTATTGAATGGTTACATCCCATTATTGCAAGGAAGAGATGAGGAAATAAAAAGAAAGAGAGAGGGTGGGAGAGAGGTTTATTGTGAACAAATATTGTTTATTATCAATTTTGGGTTAACCCTTCACAATATACATAACCATATATTTATAGATCTAGGGTTCATAAAAAAATATTATTTAATTGTGTACAACCCATAAATAATATCATAGTATTTATTAAACCCCATGACATATAATATTGTTGTTATTAGTATTATTTTATGGCGGTTATTCAAACATCTGGAATAGAAAATATTATATTACCATATTGTAAATTAATATTATTCACTGAATGTGGCCTTTTTCCATTAAATTTTTTTAACATTTAATGAATACCAGAATAAATATTTCCTTAATAAATAAATATTTTTAAAAAATAAAACATGAATAAAATTATTCTGTGATATTAATTATAATAATTATTCTAATAATTAAAGTCAAATAGAATATCTGTGAGATTAATGATAACACTTTCTGAAAATCAATATGAGTTAAATTAATATAGGGTCGAAAGATTGCATTATAGTTGGATCTATTACGAGAGTGGTGAATTGTAAGTTAAAAAATACATTTCTAAACTTAAACCAAAAATATGGATTAAAAGAATTTAAACTAATTTTTTTTGAAACCACTTATAAAAAGACCGGATCTGGACATGGTCCTCATTCCAATTATCAAATATTGTAATCATGAATAATTTTGATATATTAGATTAAAAAGCGTAATAATAAAATATCATGTTGTAATAGAATAACATTTCTTAATAATGAAATATCATTTTTTTTATTTTTAAAACATCCTTCCACATCACTTTTATGTATTGATGGTGGGGACCACATTGGTGGTAAATCTTTTAATGGACATTAAATGCCTGGTTACACAGTGGTTGTGTAACCACCCATCATTTGATTAATGAGGATCATTAATTACACCAATTAATGAACCTATTATTCACATGTTAGAGAGTTAAAATCTAACATGGGGTTTTTTAAAATCGTCAGCAAAGGCTTCATCTTTTGAGGATTCATGATGAAGAATGAATCAACTCACCACGGAAGAACCAAAGAACGACATTTGAGTGGTGTCGTTGGAGTTTTTTTGTAGGAATGACGAAGACCAACTCTTCCTCAAACGCTGATGTTCTCCAACGATCTTGAGGTATGGTTTTTATATGTTTTTGTTTTAAAATAATTGTGGAATCTTATTCCTCACTCATGTTATCAAGATAACGCAGAGGGAACATGTAGAATGAACAAAGCATAGACCCTCCACTACTTTTATGATATATGTGTTCTTCATAGAATTTTTATTCTAATTGAATTGAACCTGGAACTGAGGTTTAATCGGTGAAGAGGGCATCCTAGGGAGGTTTTTGATACCTTCAAATAAAAAACGTGCCACTTGAGCTCACCCGGTGACCCTCGGAAGACCACTAGTGTGGCCCCAGCACAACAGCATCGGTGGCCGGTACGATGGGTGATGGGGGCGGCCGAAAATGGCCGTCCATGAAGGAGATAATAGAGAACCTTCGCGTGCTTCTGATAGAAATGTTTGTCATCATAGCCAGGAAGTTTGAAGACGACGGTCGGCTCGGACCGTCCACAGAAGGCTGAGAGGTGCGCAAAGATGCATCACCGGAGAGGGTGGTCGTAGCTCTTCAGCTACACCGGACATAGGGACTGGCTGACATCAGTCGTCCACAAGAGGTGGAGCGGCGAGGAATGGCACGCTGCCGGAGAGGGTGGAAGCAGCTCCAACAGCACAACAATAGGGACCCACTCCCTGCGGGTCCCACAGGGAGACCATGCGGTGCTACATGGCGCCCCCACATGAACCAAACGTCCTTAGACGTTCAGGAAGACCGGGGGACACTCCCCCCATGCTAGCTTGGGCAGGCCCCACTTCAGTGGGCCGCACCTCTAGCGGGCCGCACACCTCCACGGGACGGGTTACTCGAGCCCAGCAAGATACGCCCTCCGAGGGCTGAGCTGCACAATCCTAGTGGGTCGTGCCCCTCCATAGGTTAGGCCACTCCAGCCCAGTGGGCCCAGCCAGTCCGCAGCTTAGCTGGCTGAGCCCGCTGTGGCCTGGCCCAACTTGTTTCGACCCGGACAGGGTCGGACCGCATCCAAACCTAACAAGGACCATTTTCTCTTAAAGGACCATAAATTGTGAACCAGACATTATTTTGATGAACCTTTTGCGGTGATGGGATCCTTTGATAGATACTTCACTTTGGGTATACTCCATTTTAGTTTTGGAGAAAATTAGTGTATGGCCAGGTTGGATCGAACCCGAATCCAACTAGGCCCTCGGTATTAAATTGCCTATAACTAAAGATCGGTTTCTAGATTGGAACGTCGCCAGTTTCATTGGAAACCATACCACATGGTTGTCCTTGGAATGCTTATCCATGGAAATTCGTGGCAGCTGAGGTATGACTGAGGGCTTGAGGATCGGTTCCTTCTTAAATCAAGTGTGCATAGTGTGTGAAGCTAGTGGGGGCTATAAGGTGAAGAAAGAACATCGATCCTATGTGGGTTAGAATCTATCGGTATTATGTGGGTCATAATTTATTGGTCCAATTTGGGTCAGCACTCACTTACCATGAGTGGGTTTTCCCTCACCGATTCTATGGGGGTTATCATTTATAGATCCTAGGTGTCATAGCAGCAGAGCCTCTCGACAGAATAAGATGATCTAGCAATACGCCTAATCATCTGTAATTATGTACTAAAGTTATACCATTTGTGAGTTATGACTTTACCTTTGTGGTACTTTTACCTTTATGGTGTTACCTTCGTGGTGTTACCTTTGTGGTATTCTTCCCTCAGGGATCAGTTGTGCAAATAACATAAAAGTTGGAGCCTTATTTTTCCTCATGTATGAGATGAGTATATTTTGAAAACATAGGTATGTGTATGGGAATATACCTAAGTAGAGTTGGTGACTGGTTCATACATTCTAATTGAGGACTTCCATTGTGGTTTTTCCTTTATGGAACTCTGGGAGTCCTTCCGGGGTCTCAGGGTCCCTACTGAGTATTGTTATACTCAACCCTTCACAGGCTATGACTGCATCTTGTTGTGTCTTGTGCAGATGATGGACAATGTTGACTGAAGCTGAGGGAGCTAGGACTAGACGGTTCATAGAGGCAGACCATTTGACGTGATGTGTCGAAGTAACTACTGATCGTGAGATGTATGTAACCTTCAGGTAGTATCCTTGGAGGATGAACATAGTTTCTATCTCTCTGTTGTAGTTGTACTTTCTCAGTTGGGTTTGTATTCTGGCCCCCTCTACTTAAAATACTCACACAATTACTATATCATTTTACATCATGGTTATCTTCATGGTGGGTGCTTGGTATGTGTGTTTGTAGGTTTAAAGGAAATTCCTTCCCATTTAAAGGAATATTCCTTTCAGGTTCCAGTCTCTATCCCCAGACCTATGGAAGGCGGGCTTATGGTTGTCATGGCACTGGCCTCGGGGGACAAGTCTTGATAAATTGGTATCCAAGGAGTCGATTCTACAGAAGAACTAATACTATGATCTTTTCAATGTGGCAATATTTTTATGTGTTATGAGTGTGGTTCCCTGTTTGGTAAATTCGTTGTGGGTACGGTGGCCAATGTATCCATACACTTGGACTCTGAAATCTGATTTCCGACTCAGTGCACGAATACACCGATTGCAAGTGTTTTGAAAATTTTTCTCTTATGATATCTTTGAGTATTCTCAATAGGTATAACTTATTGATCAAGGTGTATCTATTTTCTTTCAGGATGCCACTATGTAGACAGCCATCCAGGGTTCCCGAGAGAGTACATGATGATGGACCACTGAACGATGAGGCCTCGGTGCAGGGCCCACTTACAGCATTAGCACCTCTGGGTGGTGTACTAGAAGCACCCCTACCCTTTGGGAAATCTTTGAAACCAGCCCCACCAGTAGATGATGCATGATGACTAAGCTTGTTTTAAGAGTTTCAGTGGTAGAGGCCTCGGAGGTTCTATGGAAAGACAGATAGGTAGGTGGCTGAGTACTGGATGGCAGCTATGGCTAGAGTTTTTCACCAGGTTGGGACACAATCTGACCAGATATTGATCCTAGCTGCTAGCCTTTTTTAGGGAGCAGGAGGGAGATGGTGTAGCCTGACAGTCTAGATACATGATGTGGTGACCCTCACCTAGGTGGACTGTGAGGGCCTTTTCAGGGTAGATTTTGTCCCATTGACTCTATGCTTAGTGCGTATACAGGAGCTACTACACATACAGTAGGGAAGCATGGTTTTGTCCCAATACTCTGCAAGGTTCACTGATCACTCCTGATACACCACCAACATGGTACGATTCCCTTTATTCAGGTCCAGGACCTTTTAGAAGTGTCTCCAATGGGAGATCATAGCATCGATATTATCGCTTTGCCTTCTGATTCCGGCAGGGATGCTACAATGAATACTTTTAGGGGATAGATTCTTAGCTGAGAAGGCTGCGACAGCGACAGCCACCGCTGGATGTCGGGTAGCAAATTCATCCGTAGTAGGTAGTAGAAGGATGATGCAGAGGCCCAAACGGGACAGACCTTATAGAGGATAACCTTAGGATATACGGTCGGTGGTGTGGGGCTCACTGGAAAAAGGATGAAAGATGAGGATCATGACGTGCTACTCGTGCGGCGGGTAGGGTCCCATGACATGCGACTACCCGACCCTCAGTACGGACAACCAGCAGACGGCCAAGGGACCACCTTGGAAGAGGCAGATATTTAGTTGGGGAGGTCCATAGGCCATAGGTGGATGTGGCACAGAAGAAGGTTGTGTAGAAGGCGGTGGATGGTGATTCAAGGTTCGACCGCCACCACCTCTATGTGGTCCGCCCCGACCTCATAGAGTAGGTTGACAGGGACAAGCTCAGCTCCATGCATCTGAGGCCTATGACCACGACGCTCCAAAAATGGTTTTTTGGCATGATATGTGTTTACTCCACCCTATCTACAGTACTTATAGACACATGTGCTAGTCACTTTTTTATTTCCACGAACCTCATTCAGATCTTGGAGATTTCGGTGGAGCGGTTGGCTCGATCCTTATAGTTATATACTCTTACGGGAGGAGATTCGATGATTACACACTGGTGCATGAAGTGTGAGATTACACCAGGGGTGAGAGCTTCATCTGGGATATTCTAGTAGTGGCGTCGAGGCCTTAAGACATCATCTTGGGTATGGACTGGTTATCTATAGTCCATGGTCAGATTGACTACATTAGACACAAAGTGCAGTGCGTTCAAGTGGATTAGACCAGGTTTTCTTTCATGGATGATAATGAGACCTTTGCATCATAGGATGGACTTAACCGGAGGAGGGTGTAGAAAAATTACTCCTCATTTGGATAGCTTTACCCTCAGAGAAGTTGATGTTGAGAGTCCGAGCTATCCTGTAGAGGTGGACAAGTATGTTGATCTATATCCTGAGGATGTTTCGGGACTACATCCACTCAAAGAGGTGGACTTTTACATCGACCTATACCCTGGGACAACATCAATATATACACCAGCATATCAGATGGATAGCGTAGAACTTATTGGGTTATAGGTAAAGATGGAGGACTTACAGAGGAAGGGGATCATAAGGCCCAATGTTTCTCAATGGCAGCCCGGATTTTGTTCACCAAGAGGGTATTTGGGAGTTTGAGACTCTGTGTGGCCTATCGGTTCCTGAACCGGTTGACCATGAAGAAAAAGTATCTACTTCTATGGATTGATAATATTTTTGATCAACTAAAAGGAGCACATTGGTTTTGGAAGATAGACCTCATATCAGGCTATCATCTGATCTGGGTATGAGATGAGGATGTGGAGAAGACGACCTTCAGATGTCGGTATGACCACTATGAGTTCTTGGTTATTCCATTAAGCATGACCAATTCCCATGAATTTTTCATGGGACTCATGAATAATATCTTTCATCCATACCAAGATCACTTTGTTGTGGTCTTCATTGAAGAAATATTGATATACATGGTGTTGGAGGAGGAGAATGCCTATCATCTTCGGATAGTTCTGGATACACTTCGAGGGAACCAGCATTATGATAAGCTCTCAAAGTGAATGTTTTGGATACAGGAGGTCCACTTTATGGGACCCATTATCTCAGAGGCTGGAGTTATACTGGATTCAGTGAAGATAGAGGATGTGTTTTCTTGGGAGCCACCCACGAGAGTAACCACGGTTCAGAGCTACCAGACGTTGGATGGGTACTACCGAAGATTCGTACTAGACTTTTCCAGAGTTTAGACAACCTTGTAAGCATTTATGAAGAAGGGACAACCCTTAATATGGATGGAGATATTCCAGCAGAGTTTTCAGTAGCTAAGGCAGAGACCGACGAGTGACCTCATCTTAAGGCGACCAGAAGAAGGTGTTGGTTATGTAGTCTACTGCAACGTGTCAGGTATGGGACAAAGATGTGTCCTAATGAAGGAGTGAGTAGTGATTGCTTATGGTTCATGAAAGCTAAGAAAACATGAGAAAAACTACGCTACCTATGACCTAGATCTAGTTGTAGTAGTCTTCACCATGAAGATGTGCTGACACAACACGATGGGTGAACGGTTTACTATTTACTATGATCACAAGAGTCTCATTTATATCTTCTCATAGATTGACATGAACCTGAGACATCGACAGTGGCTGGAGTTTTTCCTAGACTATGACTTCGTGATAGTCTACACTCCTTGGAAGGGGAACATAGTGGCATACACACTAAGCAGGAGGTTTGGTTTACAACTGCTGAGTGAGGTGATAGAGTAGCTTGTAGCATTGCAAATATCCTTTGTGGATAGAGATGGAGCAGATTACCTCCATTCTATAACTGTCACTCCTCCACTTCTTCAACGAGCCTGGGAGGCACTGCTTAGGGACATTTACTGTGAGAACCAACGTGCCCAGATATCCTCAGGACAGGCACCTGATGGATTTTATGAACGTGGGGAGTGTGTCATCCTATTTGGAGGATTCCTCATTATACTAGTGGTGTTATCGGATGAGGTGTTGATATAGTTACATACGCCTCCCAGGTGGTACATCATAGAGTGGAAAATATGTACCAGGACTTGCAGTGCCAACACTAGTGGCCAGGGATGAAGAAGGTAGTGGCAGAGTTTATTTCATGATGCCTCACTTGTCAGCATGTGATGGTCGGGCATCAGGTTCCAGCATGCTTAGCACTACCACTAGAGTTATCGGAGTGAAAGTGGGATGGTATCTCCATGTACATGGTGACATAGATTCCATGTATGTATAGGGGATATGATTTCATCTAGGTGATCGTTGACTGACTCGTCGTGTCGGCCCACATCCTACCCATTCAAGAATCGGGATCAGTAGAGGGCTTGGGATGCCTCAACACACATGAGATTATACGACATCATGGGGTGCCATCGATGATCTCCTCTGAATAGGAAAAATGTTTTAAATCTCGATTGTGGAGGGGATTACATGTGGATTTTGGGACTCAACTACGTTTGAGCACCACCTTTCATCCGCAGATGGATAGTTAAATGGAGCAGACTATTCACACACTAGAGGATGTGCTTCATGCTTGCATCTAAGATTTCGGCTACAGTTTAAGGTTCAATTTCCCCGGGTGGAGTTCACATACAACCAAAACTATCACCCCACCATTAGTATGGCACTATTTGAGGCCTTTTTTGATCGACCTTACAGATGAACTCTATGCTTGATAGACCCAGGGGAATCATAACTTATGGGTCTAGAGTTGGTATGGGCTACCACTGAGAAGGTTATGATCATCCAAGAATGGACGTAGACTGCACAAAGCGGGAAGAAATATTATGCGGATAGGAGAAAAAGACCATTGGAGTTAGAGGAGGGAGACCATGTCTTCCTACGCATCTCAACTCGATGAGTTTTTCATAGATTTGGTCAGGGTGGAAAGCCGTCTCTGAGGTTCATCAGACCCCTTCAGGTTCTCAGTGGAGTTGGCGAGGTGGTGTATCACTTAACTCTTCCCCCATAGACGCATCGGGTGCATGGATTTTTCCACGTGTCGCAGTCATGAAAGTACATGCATGATAAATCAATGTTATTGATTGGGGCGAGATGGAAATTGATGATGTAGTGACGTTTATAGAGGTTCTAATAGAGATTGAGGGTTTATATGATCGGGTTCTTCATAGATGATCGATTCCTCTATTGTGCATTCGCTGATAGTAGGGGAACCTCCAAGAGAGCACATGGGAGTGGGAGGCTCTAATTTGTGTTCAGTACCCCATTTTTTTCTTTAGTCTATGTTGTGGATTTCAGGAGTGAAAATCCATAAGGTGGGGAGAATGTAAAGAGACAAATTATACATGTAATTTTTTTTAATTATATAGAACTATTATGAGGCTGTTAACTCTGACTTCATTTGATTCTGATTCCTAGTGTTCTTGATGGAGAATTTTAAACTTTCTTTAAGGTAAATTCAGTAAACATGTGAGTGGGAAATCCTAAATTTTGAAGCAGAGCTCGGAATTGAAATCGGAGGGAACCGTTGAACCTGTAGTACCATGATTCGCTTAAGGGAGGTTTAACCTTGACTGTAGTGGGTCGAGGAGGAGAGTAGTTTTTGCATTTTTCATGGATGAATAAAAAAATATTTTTATTTTATTTTATTTTTAAAACATACTTCCAACTCACTTTTATGTATTGATGGTGGGGAACATAGGGGTGGTCGAGAATTTAATGAAGGTCATTAAATGCTCGGTTACACAGTGGTTGTGTATCCACCCTTCGTGTGATTAATGAGGCTGATTAATTACACCAATTAATGAACCTCATAACCACATGTTTGAGAGTTAAAATATAATCTGGGGTTTTGTAACATCATTGGAAAAGGCTTGATATTGGGAGGATTCATGACGAAGAAAGAATCCTCTCTCCAAGAAAGAACTAAAGAATGATGATTGAGCAGCGTCGTTGGAGGTTTGTTGTGGGATCGATGAACACCGACTCTTCCTCAAACCCAGACGTTCTCCGATGATCATGAGGTAGATATTTTATTTGGATTAGTTTTAAAAGAATTTTTGAATCTTATTCTTCCTTCATGCTATCAAGGTAACGTGGAGGGTTCATGCCAAACAAACAAAGCCCAAACCCTCTACTACTTTGTTGATCTATATGTTCTTCGTGGACTTTTTATTCGGGTTTAACGGAACACGGAACTGAGGGTCAAGCGATGAAGAGGGCGTCCCGGGGAGGCTGTTGATACCTTCGGATGGAAAAACGGGCAATCAGAGCTCACCCTGTGACCCGTGGAAGACCACTAACATGGCACTGGCATGGCATCACCGATGAAAGACATGGAAGGTGATAGTGGCGGTTGGCAATGGATGGTCGCGAAGGAGATGGCGGCATGCAGTCGCGCCCCCTAGTGGAGAAGGTCGTGGCCTTATCCACAACAAGTGATGATGATGGCCATCTTGGGCTAGTTGCAGAATGGTGAGCAGCAGCGCATTAGCTGCGGTGGTCGTAGTGAGCGGTCGGCACCAGATGGCCATACGAGGTGGAGCAATGCATAATGGGGCTCCGCCAGAGAGGGTGGTTGCGGCTCTGATGTCATGGTAGTAGGGATCCACTCCCTACGGGTCCCACTGAGAGACCAGGCAGCACCATGTAGTGCCACTGCATGAACCGAACGAACATATCCATATGGGAAGAATAGGGGGAATCTCCCCCTGTGCCATCAACAGCGGTCCCCACATCAGTAGGTCGCGCCTCCAGTGGGTCGCGCCCCCTGTGGAATGGGTCGCGCCAGCCCAGTGGGTCGCGCCCTCCACAAGAAGGGATGCGCGAGCCCAGTGGGTCGTGCCCCTCCGTGGGTTGGGCCGCATCCCAATGAGCCATCCCCACCGAGTTAGACCTGTATCTAGTCGGGTCATCTCAGATCGAGTCAGGCAGGTTCAGACCAGTCCCGAACCCAACAATGCCTAGTTTCTCTTAAAAGACCAAAACTTATGAACCAGACTTCTGTTTGATGAACTATCTGAATCTATGGGATCCTTGAAGTGAGAATGCCATTCTGATATACCCCACATGATTTTTGGAGAACCTAGGAGTATGGCCTAGTTGGATTAAACCCTAATCCAACTGGCCCATCAACATTAAAATTCGTATAACATAAAGATTGGGCTTATGATTAACATGTCGTTAGTCATGTTGGAACCCTTACAACAAAGTAGTCATTGGGATACTTCTTCATAGAACATCGTGGCTATTGAGGTATGACCAATGGATTGAGGAGAGGATCCTCCCAGAATCAATATTGGTTGGTGCATGAATCTATTGGGTGGTTGTAACGTGAAGAATAAACATCGATCTTATGTGGCTCATCATCAATCAATCCTATGTGGGTCAGCATTTTTTGATCCTATGTGGTTCCACACTCAGTGATCCTATGTGGGTTAGTTCTCACAGATCCTATGTGGGTCAGCATCTACAGATCCAGTGTGGGTTAGCAGTAGAGCCACATGATAGAATAAGATGATCCAGTGATAAATAAAATCATTTGTACATTTTTACTTAATTTATACTTGGTGTGTGCTGAGACATTACATTTATTGTACTTTTACTTTCATGGTGTTACCTTTGTGGTGTTACCTATGTTTTATTCCTCCTTCATGGATCATTTGATCAAATGACTTAATTTAATGCGTTATATTTCCTCATGTATGAGACTAGTATATTTTGATAACATAGGTATGTGCATGTGCATATACCAAATTAGATTCGATGACTACATTGTGATTTGTGTTTGAGGTAATTCTTTGTGGTTTTTCCTTTGTGGAACTCTGGGAGACCTTCGGGGGTCTCAGGGTCCCTACTGAGTATTATTATACTCACCCCTGCATGGGTTACGCCTACAACTTGTTGTGTCTTGTGTAGACAATGGACATCGTTGATCGAAGATGAGGGAGAAAATACTAGAAGATGCTCCGAGGTGGACCATTTGACGTGACGTACCGGAGTGACTACTGATAGTGAGTTGTACATACCCTTCAAGTTGGATCCTTGGTGGATGAACACAGGAGTTTTATATTTGTTTGAGTTATACTTTTATTGTTGGATTTTTATTCTGGACCCCTTTACATACAATACACACTCTCTTACTATATAGTTTTACTTCATAGTTTTATTCATGTTGTATGCCTGGACTGTGTGTTTGCAAGATTAAATGAAAATTATTTCCATTAAAAGGTATATGAATTTATGGTTCTAGTCACCAGCCCCTAGCCTATGAAAGGCGGTCTTGGGGTAGTCAAAACATGGGCCCCAGGGGAAGGGTTATGACAGAAACTAACATGGTTTTCCTAAGATGAAAAAACTCTAAAACAATTACAAAAGTCTAGAAATAAGTCATTCATGCTTTTTAAACTTCAGATCTCTCGCACAATGAGAAATTTTTCAAATGAGATCGATCAGAAAATTATATTCTCCAAACTATTCGAATGATCAGTTATTTATCAGATATATTACCAATAGTCATATTTCATATAACGGTCATATTTTCTCTTAGTCAGTCGCAATGAATTATACACCTAGAACATCAATGGCTATTTTATAACTGAATGTTTGACATAATTTTCATTTACACTATTATAGTGTAATTTTTTTCCTTATATTAGAAATCTATTTTCCAAATTCTGAATTTAGACTTAGTTATTCTAATGGACATCCATTGATATTTCAATACGATGATCATTGTGAGTATGAATCTATTTTTTATTAGTTTTTTCATCAGTCCGATTAAAGAGATATGGTCAGTAATAAACACAAGATAGAAATTATTATATATGATCTCAAAAAGATGAATCTAATGTTTATAAAATTCAAACTCATTATGATAATTATAATCATGTTTGTTAATTTATATTCTTGAACACTTTATAAATAATTCAACAGATGGTAAAAGATTACCATTTATACAAAAACATTCAAAAATACTTTTTTCATAAAAAGTTAGTAATAAACATTAAAATAAAGTGTTTGTGATCTCCAAAATAAAAGTAATTGAAAAGACATAAGTATAACTCTTCACTCAATAATCTTCCCTTTTTTGTAAATCTAAAATCCAAAACTTAAATGAAAATATAACACTCAAAAAATTATAGTCTAATAACATTTAGGTTCATTATATTCAGAATTAAGCAAGAATCCTTATCTTCCTCTAATTTTATTATTAATATTAATATAATAAAGAATATGACTGAATTACCCTTAGGATAAAAACCCATCCTTAACTAATTTAACCCCCTTTGAATAAGAATATCCAAGATAAGAATACTTCTTCCCCTTTCTATAATGTTATCCCCCATTGTGATTTTAAAAAATGAATTGGGAAAGTCTTTAGTTTCCTAAAAATGGTTAGAAAAATAACTACTAAAGATAATATAATTAACTAATTAATCATCTATGAAAAAATGGAATAATATTCAAGCATTATGAATTGGAAAACATTCTAAAAATCACAACGGGAGGAAAAGTAATTCATTAATAAAAATGTTTTCAAATATAAATACAACAAGAGTTCAAAAAATTAAAATATTATTCTTTCTTAATCATGTATTGTACAATATACTTAATTTACTTGAACTCCTTTCAATATTATTTAATATTTTCAATGATTTCATCTTGTGATCAAATATTTTCTTCCTCAACCCAAATCTTTTCATCTTGAACTCCATGACTTACAGACAGATTAATATTCTAATTTTTCAAACCATTGATCTCATAATTCTAGAAATTGAATCCTGACCCTCCAAACTAAAAATATTTAATTTATATCACTAAAAATCTCACTACATGAGTCTGTTTCTAATTAGGAACATTGAAATGTTCTAAAATTTTCACCTTGTTTGTCAAAAATTTTGATAACTTGTTGAAGGCTTCTGATTATTCATTAAAATAATTTCTTCAAATCATTAGTAGTGTCTTAATATAATGTAATATCGCCATTTAAATTATGAGATCATTTCACCACTTCATTTCATGATTTACTATGAGCCTGGGAAAAATCTTTAATAACTTACAACTCTTTTAGGAGTTTGAGCTTTAGCAGATAATGTAGTTATAGAAAAAGAAACTCAACCATTCTTTTTCATTCCATTATCACCATCTCTTTTCATCCACATTCATACTTAACCAATGTTCCGATAAGATCATCCAAGTTAATATTAATAGCCTTCCTAATTTCATCAATAGTTGTTCTTTCAGACTCTCATTCATTTGGCTTGATATCTATGATTTTCTCAACAATAATTTCATCATCTAACACTATATCACCAATAACATGTAAACTATTAATAATCATCATGAATCATTGGTGCATCATAGAAACTAATACACGTGTTAATAAATCAAAATCTTGATAATCAACTCTTAATATTTATCTTATTGTTTCAAATATATTATATGTAACATAAATTTGTAACCTCAATCTCTTCAAAATATTGTTTAGTGCTTTGAAAGATGATATTGGACTATATATTCTTCTTATTAGATAAAATAGAAAATTGTTCCTTACTTTATAATTATGTTGATACTCTTTCATTTCTTGATGTGTTAATGTTGTTACTTCTTTATCAGGTATTTTATAATCATTTGTTAACATGAAAAAATTATCAACTTTGGTGTTGATAAATAAAAGCATTATTTTGTCTCTCTGATATTCATAGTCCCCACCATAAAAAATTACTGCTCTATTGGGATTATGATTGTATATAGATATGACATTATTTCCTTCTATATCAATAGAAAGGATTTCATTTCAACAAACATGTTAATGTAATAATGTTTTATAAACCATAATTTTAGGACAAAAATAAACAAACGTTCAATAGTAAAGGTAGGAAAAACATAAAAAGTACTTGTGTAGTGGAATCCTGTTATGATACTAATTGTTGGATTTAAATTTGAGATATATTGGTAAAGGGTAGATATAATGTATTTTTAATGGATCTATTATAAGGTTGGGGTGAATTTTAAGTGAAAAATTTCATTTTTAAACATAAATAAAAACATTGTTTAAATGAATTTAAACTAAAAAATCCAAAACCACTTATAAAATTTTCATATTCAGACATAACCCTCAGCCCAATTATCTGTGTTCCATAATCAATAACGAATTTGATATATCAGAGTAAAATAATCTTAATCATAAAAGATCATATTATAATAGTAAAGCTGATCATATTTACAATGGATATGATTAACAGATTTAAGTATATTATATTTAGATATTTTATGATAAAAAATTACAAATAAACATACAATAATAAAATTGTTTTATGAAACGAGTATCAGAATACCAAAAATATAATAATGACTTATAGATATTTAAAAAATAATATATATCTTTTAACCTTAAGAGTAAGTTATCCCCAAAACATGGATCAAGGATTCAACTATTTTATAAATACAAGAATTAATGTATTTCCTTGGATAGGAAGGACCTTGATTTGAATATCAGATTTGATCTTTTTACCTATCCTAGGTATCCCTCAATCTGATGGATCGGCATTGTCTTTCAATCCCCACAAGCCCTCAATCAGATGACCAAAATCTATGTCTTCTTGTCCTCTATATCCCTCGATCGTAACCACAAATCAGATTCATGATTACAATGCAAAAAAAATATTAAGGGTACAACCTAGCAAGGTAACCATAAGAAGACAGAACAAAAAAATAATTAAAAAATCAATTAATAATGTATTCATGGTTTTTAATTTAAAATATCTTACAAAAGGAGAAATTTTTTAAATGAAATCAATCATCAATGTATATGCTCCAATAACATTAAATGACTGGGGAATTATATAAAATCCTCTCAATAGTCATATTTCCTTCAAATGTTATATTTTCTCATAGTTTTTCACAATGACTTGGAACCCTTGCCCTTCAAATACAATTTTATAACTGAATGTACAACATCATATTTATTTACACCATTATAGTGTAAAATGATTTTCTTATATTAGAAATAAATTTTACATTTTCTGAATATAAACATATTTTCTCTTTTGGACTTG
The DNA here is from genome assembly GCA_963277665.1 of Viscum album. NCBI lineage: Eukaryota > Viridiplantae > Streptophyta > Magnoliopsida > Santalales > Viscaceae > Viscum > Viscum album. The sequence goes on from OY728121.1 coordinate 1,608,800,258, forward strand.
CATAAAAATGTCATTATGATAATATTTGTGAGTGAATCTGGTGATTATCATTTCCATCATCAATCTGATTATAAATACATTTTCAGTACCAAGTAAAAGCTAGAAATTCATATATTTGATATGAAAAAGTTGAATCAGATGTTTATCATATTCATAATCATTACGATAATCATAATAAAGTATGTTATTTTAAATTCATGAAAACATTATAACTAATTATATGTGTGGTAAAAGATTATGTTTTATAAAAATATATTCTAAGATACATTGGACATAGATGGTTATTAAGTATATGTAAAATAAAATGTGTGATTTCTAGAATAAAAGTAACACAAAATTCATAAGTATAACATTAGACTCAACAAAACATAGTGTGTGACCCTATATGATTATTTCTCATTTTAATTATTTAGGATTTGATAACATCCATGATTTCTATTTAGAAATTGTTAAATATACCCAAGATAAAAAAATTGATTCTACAACATCATGAAACACACGTGAATGCTCATTTTAAAATTTAATATATTTATCTCAACATCTCATCAAGCAGGTTGAGAATTTATGTCATAAATTTTTTTACTTCTATATATTTCTTTGTCTATAAAAAATAATAATGGCATCACACCGTGAATATGGTATTTAATATGACATGTATAGTCTAATTAAATGAATAAGATAAATTAACCCATAAATATAGATCTTTGTAAACCTTCCTTGACTTATCCATTAAAAACATGTCATTCATGATGCTCCTAGTGTTCCATAATTCCATCCAACATATGGAATGATGGGTTTGGTTAGTAAATATAAGTGTGCATGTAATTACCAGCATCAATGACAATATAAAAGTCAACGAAACATTACACAAACTCATCGATATCAATATCTGATGACACAAAAACATGCAGAATTACTACTGGTGGGTCATTTCTCATAATATTCTATATTGGTGGTTTCCATGTGTAAACATCATGATAATAAGCCTCATCCACTTATGAGTAGATGGATATAAAATTATACATATTATGTATCATATCGTAGTACATTTTTCAACCCTATAACTATAATTAATAATATAAATATCCAAACATCTCCTATATATAAATATATATTACATTTTTTAGATGAATATTCATCACATTACAAAAACTCATGCCAAATAATCATAATGGTTTTAATCCATTGGAGACTAGTTTCACAATATTCTTATTTAGTAAAAGATATTCATAATCTCCAATAAATATATTCCCCTTTTATACTCTTCCTAAACACACCCTACTTAAAACCTTTCTACCTAACCTGGGAAAGGAAACATAAGAAAGGGAGAGTCTCGATTATTAGTAAGGGTAATCATGGGAAATATGTAAACATAACATGAGAATAAGGGAATGGGAATATGAACATGACATATGAACACAATACCATACATATAAAAGGTCAAAATCTTGTTTCATGTAATTATGTTTTGGGGTTTATAAGATATGTATCAGAAATGAATCATATAACATGAACCATTAGTGTATAACATTGGATTAATACAAATACTTTTCGCATACACATAATATTATAACATTGTGAATATTTATAAATACAAAAACATTCACTCATTAAGTCAACGACATGAAATCATTCCCTCAAATTAACTTATATACATGCAACTAGGTCCACTAATGAAAATAAATGGGATTCATAAAACATTTCTTCATGGCGCAACACATGTAAAAGAGACGGGTTTCATAGAAATCTAGTCATTATAAACATGAACCATCCATAGAAACTGTAGAGATAGTATCATTTAATAATATCCCAAGTAAAGAATGAGTAATATCAAATGATTTAATATTTGATGGAACTTGAATTTGAAAAATTATAGGGAACATTTATTAGGGAAAATATCTTTTCCACTTTAAAAATCTCTTTTTAAAACATAAATCATTTTCAAGGTCATTTTTTGGAAAAAAAAATTAGAAAATCATAAAGCAACATTATAAAATAATTTAAAACATATCATGAGGAATATATTCTTTCCTATTTGAAAAAACCTTTTCAAAGAACTAAAAATCTTATAAATAATTTTCTTTAACAATAGCCTTGGAAACATAAAAATGATGATTTATAAATATTTTAAAACATTTATTAAGTAAAATATCATGTCCAAATTTAAAAATAAATTATAAATCCTAGATTTTTTTTAAAAACATTTCTTTTAAAATGAACATAGAAACTTATAAAGGAAACATTAGATCATTGAGTGGTCATGATGATAGAAAATAACATTCATGTTATACTAGTTAAAACGAAAAATCTTTCACATTTTCAATAATATCCAAAAGGTATTTTTTTATAAATAACATGAAAACTATTTTAAAAAAATTAAATAGTTTAAAATGGGTAAAATTCTATTTAATAAATACATTAGATAATTATAAATGAATTTTGAAAACATTTTCTGAAAACACTATTTTGGAAGAAAAAATATTATTGACTGAAGAGAGAAATAATGTCAATTTATTGGTAAAAAATTATTTTAAAAACCTGACTGCATAAAGAGATGAATATTAATGGGAAAAAATTCTTCTAGTGGAATTAACATAGGATAATAAAATTCATTATTTTCTTGTGAAATATATCATAATATATCATTATAAAAAGGTATAATCATAAACAACCCTAATAAATAATGAGATTTTAACATCAAACCCCTACCACTTTGGAATCTTTTGAATCATAAGACCCATTAAAACATAAAATAAAATGAATATTTAAATATCATTAATACATTTTAATTAATAATATATATTTTCAATGACTCATTATATAAACCATGTAATATAAATAGGTCTTGAATCTGACATGTGTCTTATAGTGGTAAAGAGTGTGACTGAAATCTCTTACCTTAAGTCTTGACATCCATCGTACATTTTAGATACTAATTTAATATAAAAATATGTTTATGAAATATATATTTAAAAACCATAATTATATTTACCATAACATGTTATATTTACTTATGACTTTTCATTACTATTTTATTTACAATTTCTTGTTCATATTCTCATTTCATGAAATAACTGCTTCATTTTTTATGCATGTTTTGGTTTTGTATTTTCATTCCCTTTAAATTTATCATTGCTATAAAAATTTCTATAATGTAAAACAGTTTATTAATATCATATATATATTCATCATATATTTATTAAATGTAATTCATTAATTTTAGAAATGGAAAATTAAATGCAATGTTAATTGAGACGGTGGATTATATGTAAATATGAATGTCGTTTCCATTTTCTCGAAGGATGAAATAAAGGAAAGGGATAAAATATAGAACCATGAAAGAATAATTTTTATTTAATATAAATAACATATATTTATTTCAATATTTCCTAATTTCATTCAATGTAATGTGTATGTGAATAAATAATTCCATTGCTTCATGAGGTAGTAGTCTATTATACACATGAACGACGTAGTCATATCCCCCATGAAATGGAAAGTAAGAAGGTATATGTTATATTATAATTAATTTTTATAAATATGTTACATATATAATATATATTCATTTAATATTTCCATATCATATTCCATGTAATACAAAAATGAAAAACACATCAGATCTGTTAGTGAGACAGTAGTCCAACACACAAACGATTGACATTATTGTTTTCCAACATGTATGGTGTTAATTTGGTGTATATAGTATTATAATTATAAAGGTATAATAATGTCATAAATATAATATATAAAAATTAAATACATCATTATATCCATCCATTAGAGTTGGTTATGGAAAATGAATAGCATTGGTTCATAAGTCAGTAGTCTTCCGTACACAAAAAGGATGATTTCATATCACATTTGATATACAAGGAGATAGTTATTGGTAGTTATATTAAAATAATATAATATAATTATATTTAAGATACTAAGTTTATAATATCATATTTTTTAAAAAAATAATTAAATGTTGTGTAGGAATAAGTAAAATAAAATGCTTGGTTTGGGACGATACCTCTTCTTTAGACAACTTCTTTTGGTTTTCACAAAAATCCATTCTAGTTAGTAGTTTTGAGAATTATAATGATTCTAGGATGAGATATGTGAATTAATGTAGTTATTTCAGCACTTATTGGATGGAAAATATTTTAAGGATGAATAATATAAGAGAGGAGTGTTCTTTTATAAGTGAGGTGAGGGGCATACTTGTATTTTTTTAAAAGAAAATAGTGTATCCACATTATTCACCAGAAAAAAGGCTCCAAATGGGCCATTATCAAACAAATAAAATATAAGGTCCAATTATGGCCATAAATTGGGTGTCAAAAAAATTTGGGACATTTTTAACCCTTATATTTTTATATTAACCCCCAAGTAAACTCATTTTTACCTGAACCATGAAAAATATTTTTTATAGTTTTAATTATTCATTATGGTAAAAAATTCAGTTGAAATTATAAAATAATATAAAATTTTCTCATTAAAAATATTTAATACATTTTTATAATATAAATTCATATAAGTTTAAAATTTTCAATTTAAATTAAACACACATATGCGATATGATAACGAATTTTCAAAAAGAAAATGTTCAAAATATTAAAAGGATTTTATAACAAAATTCCATATGAAATTTATTCCAATGACCTAAATTGGATGAATTGATACAAAATTTAACTAATTATACTTTTAAATACATATTAAAAAAATTAAATTTTTAAATTCATTAAACAAAATAAAAATTCATAACAAAAATAATTATTTTTTACTATTCACTGTAAAATTTATCATTTCAGATAATTATTGAAAATTTAATCCATGATAATTTTAACAGGTAAATATAATTAAATATTATTTTGTCGCATAAAATTTCTAAAAGTTTTAAAAATTATTAATAAAAACACTTTTTTAGAAAATAGTATTTCGAAAATATATAAATACTTTTTAAAAATTTAATTAGTTTTTCATTAATATGTTTTCTATACAATACAATTATAATTAATATTTAAAACATTTTCATTACAATTCATATCACTAATTTTAGTGGTTAGGTTATAATGGTCACATTTAAATAATAATATAAATAATATATTTTTTCTTTTAAAACTCAATGCCATGTGTAACACAATCTAAAATCTAAGTTTCATGTAACACAATCTATCAAAAAAATTAATATTTTCAAAATAATAATGATTCATAAAAAATCGGTTTTTTACTTTCAAACCCCATAAAATTAATTTCTATCTTGAAATTAATCACATTGATACAAAAAAATAAGGATTATTCTTCCTCATCATTTCCTCATGCTCCCACAAATATTCATCAAACATGTGGTTTTTTCACCAATCATTGACAAGATGATTGGTCTTGTTAAGTAGAACTTTCTCTATCTGATCTAGAGTCTCAATATATTTTTCCCATAAGAAAGATCATTCTCTAGTGGTACGACCTCTAATTTTAGTTCATGTAATAGGCCGGGTATTTAATTCATCAAGGGAGATACATGGAACACATCATGAATATGAGAGATGTTTTTTCAATGAAAGTGATATGCTATCGTCCCGATATGATCATGAATTTCAATGTAACTGACATACCTAGAGCATAGTTTTCCCTTATTTCTCCCATGGAGAAATGTTTTGAAACACCTTCTTACTGACTTCAGATTCATGATCACATCAATGATTATCATTATTACATTACTCCCAATTTTTTGTTTCCCTTAAAAGTTGTTGAATGGTTCAAACCTTCTCATCCATTTCATCATCTAAATGAAGTCCCAATATCTTTCTTTCTATAAATTCTATCTATTATATTTGAGTTCTACACTACTTTATATATAGGGCTTCATAAGGATCAATTTGAATTGTTAATTGAAATCTATTTTTGTATGAAAACTCAACTAGAGGTTTTGATCCCAACCACCTTCAAAATCCATAGAACAAGATATTAGAATATCCTATGGGATTTTAATTTTCTATTAAACTGGAAATCTATCTAAGGATGAAACACGATGTTGAAACTAAAAACTATTTGAATATTTCCTTAAATACGTAGAAATAAATCTCTAGGTAAGATTCAGACCTTGATAAGATAAAATTGAATTTGGAACTTTTTATAACCATACCAATACAATAAGATAATTATGAAAATAAAATCTATAGAGATAAATTTTTTAATAGAAATAATGTCTACTAAAATTTTAATTTTTTCAAATATATCCCCAAATTTCCCTAAAATAAAATATTAGATAAACCATAAATAAAACTACAACCATTAGTAACATTTCAACAAAGTATAAATTAATTCCTCCTCAAATAATGTTTTCACTAAAACATATACATAACCAAAGAGTAGTATTTCCCGAAATGTATTGTAAAATATTATTAATATTTATAAAATCCCATCACATAAAACATCAAAATGGGTTTCAATGAATTTGAACTTATGATCAAACCTAAATTAAAAAACCAATGATGGTATCCATATCTCAAAATTTAATCTTACGTAGAGAAATATACACATTCAAAAGATAATTATCCCTTTATTCCTTGTACAATCTCTTATATAATTCAATAACCTTTTCATCAGATTCATCGGTTCATCCTTTTGAAAAGAGTAACAAATTTTATTTAATTTTTCTATAATCCATATAGAGGGAAATAATCACATGAAATTTCCCCAAATTATGAACAATAATATTTTTATAGGGATTATTCATACATAATAAAACATGAAATTACCAACTAAAGATGGTAGGATAAGTGTTCCCTCATCAGAATGATTCCATTATTCCCTTTTTAATGAATAATGTTTCCCATTTTCGTCTATTAGCATAGGTTACTGTGGATTATCGTCCACATAATCCCATGGATTTGGTTATTGATTCTCATAAATCCAAACATAAATTCATTTGAAACACTAGAGTTTGGTAGGTGAATTATGTTGAACTCTCTCTCCATTCATTTTAATGACTAGAATCTTCACATTACTTTTATATTTTAGTCCTCAATGGAATGGATTCTCAAACATTTAACACCCCTTTATTCCATTCTATCATTCACTTGAATTTATCTTCCCATCACTACTAGAAATCCTACCTATACCAACACATATTTGACAATAGTTTGTAAAAACCATTGGTATAGGCCCCATTTCCCAATGGTTTTCCAAATCTGTTATGATAGCCACATTGAGACCACTTTTACCAATGATTTGTAAAAACTATTGGGAAAGGGTATGGACTTCCCAATGGTTTTCCCAAATAATTATTAAATCCCCCTTTGAGACCACTTTGCACAACAGTTTGGGAAAATCATTCCAAAGGTTATGGACTTCCCAAACCATTGAGAAATCCCAATTTGAGACCACATTTTCCAATAGTTGTGGGAAAACATTAGAATATGGTATAGTTATCACAATGGTTTTCCAAAACCATAGGTATTGTTAACATTGAGACCACTTTTCCCAATGGTTTTGGAAAACTTTTGGGAAAGGCCTATCTCAACGGTTTGGAAAACCAGTGATATAAACCTGTCCCAACAAACCATCATTATAGACATATCCCAATGGTTTTTTCCAAACTGCTGGGATAGGTCTATCCCAACACCAAATCACCCAACGAATTCCCAAAACGTTGGTATAGGCTTTACCAACGGTTTGGGGACCTATACCAATGGTTCCAAAAAAAATAAAGGTAATTTTCTGATTAGTTCATATTAATATAATATAGGTGAATGAAATTTATTTTCACTAAATTATTAATTTTATTTCTCATTAAACTGATCTTCTATTTTCTGTCAAAACCATGGGAAATTTTGGAATCTCTTATTTCTATTTCTACTGTCAGTTCACATCGAATGACTTCTTAATAGTTACTAATGTATCTTATATCCAATGCCTTTGGAAGACATTGTGTTAATCAACCTAATAATGAATCACTTTTTTATTTATTTATATATGATTAAACTGTAATCATACTATGAATTTCATTTAATATTTTCTTCATAGGTATAAATAGATTCACCATTCTTCTGTTTGACCTAAATAAATTATTTATCCATAATTATTCATATAATATTAGGGAATTACTTATTGAAAAATATCCCCTTAAACTCAACACATTCCATAGAGTCTATTACCTTTTATTTACTCACAATATTAATAAGTTTCCACTCTTTATCAGATTTTCTGTATGAATGATAGACATCCAAAAGGTCTTTTTTCATGCTCTGTACACTAGATAATGGAAAATATCATTCTAGTGGTGCAGATCCATTTCTGAAGGCCTAATGGATTAGGGGACCCACTAAAATAGGGTGTACATTTCATTATAACGGACTCAACATAACATTGTTCCCTCCTTTGTTCATTTGGAATTATATCAAGATTTGTAGCTTGATAAAGTATGGTGAGAATTATAACAACGTTTTGTATTCCATATCTCATAACATTCAATGTCTTAGGAGTACAATCATTTCATTATCAATTCCATTATACATTAATATGGAACCTTCATGTTACATCTGTTCAATAAAACCATAAATCGAAGAGTAAATGTCACAAACTAGCCCGGGTCGACCCCCAACCAGTCACCTGATTCGGTCTTCCGCAAGGACTGAAGGTTGTTCCCAATCCCCAAAAGCTGAAAACTAGTTACAGACATCAAAATAAATCAGCTGGGAATTATTTGGACAATAAAATATCAAAAAAAACATAAACTATATAATAAAAACAAACATGTACAGCGGTAATAAATAAAACATTATACCTCTACGTGACCCTGCGCGTAACCTCGAAACACGAAACCAATGTCACCCCATGGTGACCAAGACTGAGTAAGAAGCAGTAACCAAACTAAAAATTGAAATAAAACATTAGGCATGAGTATTAATACTCATTTGGTGTTCTAGGATAAACTATTCCTTATTCCTTACCTTTAGAAATAAAACCAAGTCATGCTATTTTGAAAATACAACCATATAAATATAAGGTTTTCATTATATTCAAATTCGGGTAATAAGATTCCATTTTCAGGAAAACCCATTTTATTTTAATCAAATTTCCCAAATAGATTCCATCCATTGATTTACATTTTAAAATGAAGGGAATACATTTCAGTTTTAGCACATGGATTTCAAAAGAGAAAACAAGCATAAAAAACTAAAATTGAAATTGTATCATAAGAAACATGGGAAATACCTAAGTAGCTAGGTTTATGGGGAACCTTGGAACCTCTTACCTAAGTGAAATGGTATATAAACCACCACCCATAGTTCCCTCATGAATGATCGACTATGGAGGAGTCAATCCAATGTTCTAGTGGTCTCCAATCATTATCAATGATTAGTTAGTGTTGTAGCATCAATATTACTAGGGGGAACCGGGCCTTGGCCTTGTCAATCCACCTAGCATATTAGACCTAGTCTTCCCACCATGGTACATGAATTTCCCATGTGCTCTACATCAAATGTTGGTGATTTTTTATCATCTAAACACATTTGACCATATCATTATCTTTACCTAAAATCATATCCAATCTTTTACAACTGATCTTCCTCCTTGATTCCATCCTCTTTTTTATGTCAAACAATAATTCATAAGCATATTCACTAGGAACATATCAAAAATCACACATTAACACATACATCACAATTTTCAAATTAGGGTGCATTCCTAAAGAGGGGTTTTTAACTTCCACAAATCATTCTCATATTTCCAAACAAGATTCATTATTTTACAAGTAATATTTTACCATTAGAAAACATAATCAGCCATGCTTTTTATGTTCCAAAATCATTTAAAATTTAAATTAAACAACCTTTGAAACACAAATATAAGAAATCCTTGAAACCATACCTATGTTGAAGAAACAGATTTAAGAAAGATAATTCACCATTTAACCAAAAATTTCAACCAAAACCCCTGAACATTTCCAAAATACCCAAACATGAAATTTAAACTCTATAAAATCATGCACAACCCCATTTTAATTCATGTCCAATTTAAAATATATTTTACACATACAAAACATTTTTGGAAATACCCATTACACACTCAAAACCATTTAAGAAACCAATTATTAATAATTTTTATTTAGAACAAATTGATCATTAGAAATACATTATGATTTCAAAAACAAGGTTGAAAGCATAATTCAACATGAAAAAACACACATTGGAAGATAAGATAAATTATGTAAAAGAAATGAAGAGACATTTCTGACTACCACAACTAGATTTCATGACACATATATATCACATAATTATATAACATATTTTTAAATCAATCAAGAAATTTTGGAATTAAAATTAAAGGGTTAGGAATAGGAAACATACCTCAAAAATCCCCTTTTTTAGGACTTTAGCTCAAACAGACCCTTCACACTTATATAAACATGAATTTTGTCAAGAACCGACCCAACGGGGCTCGAGCCGCGACTCCCCAAGCCCGCCTCCAAATGGCCAGGGGCTGGCGTCTAGCGCCGAGTAGGCTGTCACACACATGGGAGGCATTAGACTAAGGTACCTATACACACACACCCACATACACCTCCATGCAACAGTGTAGAGATATATAAAACTGAAAAGAAAAATCATGCATACATCTATCCCAACAAAAGTACAACAAAATTACAAAAGTAAAAAACAGGGCCCACCAAAAGAAAACTGCAAAGTGTCCAACCTACTCAGAAGGAGGGTAAACACTGCCAAACACTCACCGGTCATCTCCTCGGTCAAACTCGCTCACTAAGCTCCGCCTTCTCCGGGTCCCCCTATGACTCCATCGAAAGGCATGTGGTCTGCACAAGACACAAACATGTGCGAGCAAAGCCTCTAAAAGGGTGATTATAAACATACTCAGCAGGAACCCCAAAAACCCAAAACAAAAGGGAGCAGCTGAAAGGCAACAGTCCGCTCATCCCAGCCAGAGGGAACCCAGATGAGAGAGAAAATCCATCTCGTGACCATCCTCGTCTAAACACAACTAGTCAGCTCAACTCAGGTGTATGCCCATACATACACCTTGAACAATCCAGATAAACTCAGCTCACGCCACCAAGCCACAAGAGGTACCGACCTCATCACCAACGACTGTCCACAACTAGGAGAGCACCCTCCATGATCACTGTCATCCCAGATCACACTCGTCCGAGAGATACACTCCATCGGGATTCATAAAAAAATCACAGATGCTCAGCTGAGAGATCCTGCTCGTTGGATAGCGTCACTGAGGAAACCCACACTGAAACAGCAAGAACAACAAACTCCTCGGATAGAGGACCGCTCCTAAGGTCTGCTAGGGGACACCAAAACCCACACCGGTATACGAAGATCTCACAGATATGGGATCACTCCCAAGGTCCACTGGGGGATACCATGACCCAATCTGGTGTTCGCAGAGCTCAGAGATAGGGGATCACACCCAGGATCTGCTGGGGGATACCACAAACCGATCTGGCGCTCGACAGAAGCACATCACTCATATAGAGGATTGTCAGCCGCGTAAAGGTGGTAATGCCGATACCGGAACCCAATCTGATATAACTCGCGATGTAGGGGATCGAACTGACGATGCCACAACCCTACTGAAACCATGCACTGAGTAGGAGATCGTATAACCAACGATACCACAACCCCACTGAAACCACGTGCTGAGTAGGGGATAGTATAGTCAATGATACCGCAACCCTACCATAATCCTCATGCTAAGTAGGGGATCGTATACCCCACGATACCACAACCCTACTGAGTACGACCCACCGTGTAGGGGATCATAATCACGATGATGCCACAACCCTACGGGGTTAACCAGCTAGATAGGGGATCGCCGCCCGTGGATAAATGGTCACAGCAATACCAAGAACCCGATCTAGGGTAGTGATGTTAGAGGATCCTAATCCGGCCCACCAGAGGGATACCACAACTCTAACAGATTAAACATCCCGTCGAAAGGATCACAAGCCTATACTAGGGTTGTGATGTTGCGAGAACCCTCATAGGAACGAACCAAGGGAGTACCCTCAACCACTGCTGGTCCAAACTTTGATAACCCGAGCGACCCGAAGCAAAGCCACCCTGCGTAGTACCAAGGCCGATAGCGAGGCCACCATCGCGATCCTCATGGAAAAACACACAGGATAGATAGTTTACTCGCCTGAAACAGACAACCGGTGAAAAAGGCATTATTCACCATAGCTTGCCCATGTGGGTCCCACGCAACGATCCTGAAACGCATCAAGCGGATCATACCACGGTGATCCCCTTGGAAAAACACATGGAATCGACTACTCGTTCACCCAAAACAGTCACCCTGTGAAAAAGTTACTATTCACCAACGCTAGCTCGGGTGGGGCCCACACCTTGATCTCGAAACTCATCGAATGGAGCACACCATGGTGATCCCCTCGAAAAAACACATAGGATCGACTATTCATCTGCCAAAATCGGACTCCTGGTGCGAAAGTTGCATTTCTCTACAAACTCCAAAACCCGACCTTGTGGGGCCTGCACCCCATTCTCAGTCCCAACACCCAAAAACCATCTCAGAAAGTCCATCGTACCATCAGGGTCTCAACGCCACTGATGGCACATCATTTGGATGCTCCGGGTAGAAGTTACAACGGCCCGAAGTCGTAAAATAATAAAATGTTATTATTGTATTCTACGTTTCAAGCCCCTGGGCCAAACTCCTGACCCACAAAATTCTTAAGGTCAGTTTAAAAGGTCCGCCTCAACGCAAGGAAGGTGTCGCCGCAAACGGCTCGCAAATCGGAGTTACGGTTTGCGAGTTACGGGGGTTTAAAGAACCCCCGAAAAATCATGGTCGGACCACCGCTGGCCTCACCGGAAACCACCACGCCGCCGCCGGATTCCACCGTGCCCACGCCATTGCCGCCGGATTCCGCACCCCCGCCCCCGCCACCACTGCCGGAAAACTTCCAGGAACCCCCGAGAGCACCTCGGTGCTCCAAAAACAGATCTGAAACATGTTTCGGAAACCTTGGTACCCGAACTATACAACCCTTATGACGATTTGAAGAAAAAACACATAAACAAGGTCCATGATTTTAAAACTCAAACCGCCTACCTCACGGGCGAAACGCCGACGATTCGAGCTCCAAAGCTTCTGTTGCACGATCCAGGAACGCCCGCCATCGAAATCTGAGCTCGACAACACCTTGATCGTGCGATTCGGTCACCGATTCACCGTTGGAAGGGCAGGAGAAGGGGGAGGAAGGAGGAGGAACACCTCCTCTGTGCATCACATGTCCAACAGGGGGGAGATATTTATTTACAACAAATATCTTCTTAACTCCCCGGCCCGACACACCCCCAACCCCGCGCCCGACGCGGGCAAGGATAAGGTCTCCCTTAGGGTAAAGACGACGCTATGAACTCAACGGCAGACTCAGATTTTCGATCTGAGACTCCGTTCAGAAGTTATTCAAGTCGACGCTCATAAACCAACATTTCCACTTATTTACAAAAACGCCCCTCGTGGCGTTTTCCACAGCAGGCCCGCGCCCATGATGTTTACACCTCTCCTAGGGTAAACAGCACGTTCCGGACGCAATTGTGCCTTTAGAATCCCGTTGTGAGCTACCATTTAGGAGATATCACACATCCGCCACGTGCATTGTATAAAAATACATAATATTTTTATAAAATTAATTCCAGGCACACCGGGCCTCGGAATCGCATGCCGTCTTCGCGCCTAGCTCTGGAATTATTCATAGAAATATTCCAAACTCGGAAAGGGCCAAAAACCCGAGTCTCTATATCCCCCCCCCCCTTATAACTTTTCATCCTCGAAAATCCATAAGCACAAGAAAAGCAACTGGACTCACAACTGGGTCTCCCACACCACCGAGTTCACCAACAAACACCCATGCCTAAACACATAAGTCGAAGGGACTCATCCACCAAACCTCAACACTATTCGCATTAGGTGGCACTGACTCACCCGCACGGTTTTAATCGCGTCACAAAAACGCGTCTCGGTGGGGGCATGATCCATCTTCCTTACACATTCGATGCACGCCATAAAACACCCACCAATGGTCTTACCAATGACCTGCACAAAACTCGAGAAACAGAAAGGAAGGGTACCGCTAAACAGTGTCTATCAAACTACTGCAGAAAGTAGAAAGGACACAAGGCATACCCTTATCCATCCGCGGAGCCTCTGGTTCAACAGCCCCTAGGGAATGCAGCTGTCCTCACCCTCGACCACCAGCTCCCTGAGCTTGGCGTGGACCACCTGGGGGTGGGGGTGGTGGCAACTAATACCGCCCACAACCTCCTCCTGCTGTACCATCTCCGTTGGCATGTCTGCCACCCTACGAACCTCATTTCTCGAGACGCTGCCTTTGCCAAGGTGGTCCATCGACCGACTCCCTCTCAACAACACGACGGGTTGGAAAATCTCTAGAAAGATGTCTTCGACCGTCTCAAGAATAACACCGCCTCTCCTACGGCTGACCAAAACTTGAATGCGAGCCCTGTGAGCCCTGAGCCTCAGATCCTCCATCCCTGGGTCACCTTCTGAAATGTCGGCCACGTCCAGACACCTGAGTCTATCGTTTTATACCAGATTCTGACATCTCATCTCTCACGTGCCTAGCACTAACAGGGGGAATCTGCTCAGCCAGAAAGCTCTCCACCACCAATGCTTGCTCCAGCACTCCAGCATAGGTGGGCAGGCACAAGAAAACCACACCTGCTCGGATGTCCCTGCGTAAGCCCTGATTGAAGGTCTGAGCCCTAAAGAACATGTCTCAAACCATATACATGGAGTAGCGCGACAGGTCTGTAAACGTCACCGAGTACTCCGACACGGTCATGCCCTCCTGCCGAAGCTGCAGAAGCACCTGGATCCGCACTGATCTCAGCTTCACTGGATAGAACTCCTCCATGAAGATTCACTCGAACTCTGCCCATGTGACCATCTCCTCGTCATGGGACTGCGTCACTAGTCTCCACCATCACCCGACCGAACCATACAGATGGCTCGCCGCAAGGACCACAATCTGATCTGGAGGTGTCCTCACTAGGTGGAAAACTCAGGTGACTGCCTCAAGCCAGTCATCAGCTGCCTGGGGGTCTGGATCACCTCGGAACCTCAGAGGCCGCTGCCTCTGGAACTCGTGTAGTGCACTCATCCTGCGCGCAACCTCATCCTGCACTGCCGGTACAACCAGCGTCTCGATAGGTGGTGGCTCAACTGGCAGACCACATGGAGTTCCAGCCTCAGAACCTGCGCCCTGGTCCACAGCCTCTACACGGGGTGGATCGTCAACACAATTCTGCTGTGGAACCCTCACTGGCTGTCGTTGTGAAGGCATCCTGAAATACATTCAAGATGCACCACAGTCAAAGAGTATATCTAGAGAGATGACTCAAGAAGGGAAAGGAAAACCCCAAAAACCCAGTCCAATATGATGCATGTATCGTTTTGTTTCACCTACAACCAATGTACGAATGTCCCAAGTCAAAAGGCAGGTTATCAGAGTCCTGGTGTATGGATACGTCAGCCACCACACCAACACTGGAGTCCCTGGCCTGAAATCCAAACTCGAAACATCCAAATACTGTCGCTATGCAACCCAAAACAAACTTACAGCTAGACAAGCTACGCTATGAGATCCCAAAGGTGGAACCTTGTCTGATACCACTCTATCACGAACCGACCCAACAAGGCTCAGCTGTGACTCCCCATGCCTGCCTCCAATAGGCCTTGGGCTGGCGTCTAGCACCAAGTAGGTTGTCACACACATGGAAGGCATTAGCCTATGGTACCTGTACACACGCACCCACATACACCTCCATGCAATAGTGCAGAGATATATAAAACTGAAAAGAAAAAGCATGCATACATCTATCCCAACCAGTGTATAGAAAATGTACAAAAGGGAAAAAGAGGGCCCACAAAAAGAAAACTGCAAAGCGTCCAACCTACTCAGAAGGAGTGTAAACACTGCGAAACACTCGTCGATTAGCTCATCGGTCAAACCCGCTCACTAAGCTCCGCCTACTCCGGGTCCCCCTGGGACTCCGACGAAAGGCATGTGGTCTGCACAAGACACAAACATGTGCGGGAAAAGCCCGTGCAGGGGTGAGTATAAACAAACTCAGTAGTCACCCCATAAACCAAAAACAAAAGGCAGCAACTGAAAGGCAACAATCCGCTCATCCCAGTCAGAGAGAACCCAGACGAGAGAGAAACTCCATCTCGTGACCATCCCCGACTAAACACAACTAGTCATCTCTGCTCAGGTGTATGCCAATACATACACCTTGAACAATCCAGATAAACTCAGCTCACCCCACAAAGCCACAAATGGTATCAACCTCATCACCAGCAACTGTCCACATCTAGCAGAGCACCCTCCACGATCACTGTCATCCCAGATGACACTCATCTGAGAGATACACTCCATCGGGTTTCATACAAACATCTCAGACGCTCACCCGAGAGATCCTATTCGTCGGATAGCGTCACTGAGGAAAACCACACTGAAACAGCAAGAACAACAAACTCCTCGAATAGTGGATCGCTCCTAGGGTCCGCTAGGGGATACAATAACCCACACCGATATACAAAGATCTAATAGATAGGGGATCACTCCCAAGGTCCGCTGGGGGATACCAGGACCCGATCTGGCGTTTGTAGAGCTAACAGATAGGGGATCACACCCAGGATCCGCTGGGGGATACCACAACCCGATCTGGCACTCGATAGAAGCACATCACTCAGATAGAGGATCATCGCCCGCATAAAGGTGGTCACGATGATACCAGAACCCTATCTGATATAACTCGCAATGTAGGGGATCGAACCGATGATGCCACAACCCAACTGAAACCACGCACTGAGTAGGGGATCCTATAACCAACGATACTACAACCCCACTGAAGCAACGCGCTGAGTAGGGTATCGTATAGTCAATGATACTACAACCCTACCATAATCCTCATGCTGAGCAGGGGATCATATACCCGACGATACCACAATCCTACTGAGTACGGCCCACCATGTAGGGGATCAAAATCCAGATGATGCCACAACCCTACGGGGTTAATCAGCTAGATAGGGGATCACCGCCCTAGGATAAACGGTCATAGTGATACCAAGAACCCGATCTAGGGTAGCGATGTTAGAGGATCCCACTCCGGCCCACCGAAGGGATACCAAAACTCTAACAGATTAAACATCCCATCAAGAGGATCACAAGCCTATACTAGGGTTTTGATGATGCGCGAACCCTCGTAGGAACGAACCAAGGTAGTACCCTTAACCACTGCTGGTCCAAAATTCGCTATCCCGAGCGACCCGCAGCAATGCCACACTACGTAGCAGCAAGGCCGATACCGAGGCCACCATCACGATCAACGGGAAAAAACATGCAGGATAGACAGTTTACTCGCCTGAAACGGACAACCGGTGAAAAAGACACTATTCACCATAGCATGCCCATGTGGGGCCCATGCAACGATACCGAAACTCATCAAGCGGATCATACCACGGTGATCCACTCGAAAAAACACATGGAATCGACTACTTGTTCACCCCAAACGGCCACCCGGTGAAAAATGTACTATTCACCGATGCCAGCTCGGGCGGGGCCCACACCTCGATCCCGAAACTCATCGAACAGATCACACCACGGTGATACCCTCAGAAAAACACATAGGATCGACTATTCATCCGCCAAAATCGAACTTCTGGTGGGAAAGTTGTGTTTCCCTGCAAACACCAAAACCCGGCCTCGTGTGGCCCGCACCCCGTTCTCAGTCCCATCACACGGAAACCAACTCAAAAAGTTTGTTGTACCATCGGGGTCTCAACGCCACCGATGACACGTCATTTGGATGCTCCGGGTAAAATTTACAACGGCCCGATGTCGTAAAATAATAAAATATTAATATTTTATTCGACGTTTCAAGCCCCCAGGCCAAAATCCCAAACCACAAAATTCTCAAGGTGAGTTCAAAAGGTCTGACTCGACTCAAGGAGGGTGGCGCCACAAACGGATCACAAATCGGACTTACGGTTTGCGAGTTATGGGTGTTTAATGAACCCCCGGAAAATCCTGGCCGGACCACCGCTGGCCTCACCGGAAACCACCACGTCGTCGTCGGAATCCGCCGCACCCCCACCGCCGCCCCCGGATTCCACCACTTTGCCGCCGTGCCACCGCCACACCTCACCGGATTCTACCCTGGCCACCACCAGAATCCGGGGTTTCCGCTGGAAAACATCCGGGAACCCCCGGGAGCACCCTGGTGCTCCAAAAACAGTTCTGAAACATGTTTCGGAAACCTCGGGACCCGAACTATACAAATCCTATGACGATTTGAAGAAAAACAACACATAAACGGGGTCCGGGATTTTAAAACTCAAACCACCTACCTCACTAGCGAAACGCCGACGATCCGAGCTCCAAAGCTTCCGCCGCACGATCCTGGAACGCCCGCCGTCTAAATCTGAGCTCGACCACACCTTGATCGCGTGATTCGGTAGCTAGTTCCCCATCGTAAGTGGAGGAGATGGAGGAGGAAGGAGGAGGAACTCCTCCTCTATGCATCACACGTCCAATAGGGGGGAGCTATTCGTTTACAACAAATATCTGCTCAACTCCCCGGCCCGACACGCTCCCGACCCCGCGCCCGACACAGACAATGATAAGGTCGCCTTAGGGTAAACACAGCGTTCTGAACTAAACGGAAGACTCAGATTTTCTATCTAAGACTCTGTTCAGAAGTTTTTTGAGCTGACACTCATAAACCGACTTTTGCACTTATTTACAAAAACACCCCTGGTGGCGTTTTCCATAGCAGGCCCGCACCCACGAAGTTTATGCCTCCCATAGGGTAAATGGCACGTTCCGGACGCAACCGTGCCCTCAAAATCATGTTCTAAGCTACCGTTATGGAGACATCACACCTCCTCCATGTGCATAGTTAATAAATAATTAATATTTTTATAAAATTAATTCCGGGAACACCAGGCGTCGGAATCCCACGTCGTCTTCGCGCCTACCACTGGAATTATTAATAGAAATATTCCAAAGTCTGACAGGGCCAAAAACCCGAGTCGCTAAAAATTTATTCATATATATATATATATAAATACACATATATTTATTCCACATATTCCCCTCTCGATGGGAGAATATGTAAAAATAGGGAATATATATATATGTCATACCCATGCCGTCATAAGTAAGCATTCATGATTCATGCGAATCAAAACCACGTCAAAGTGATCCGATGCACTCTATAAAAATTATTTGGAAATCAAAAACTGCAAAACCATTGATTTAAAATTCATCCAAAGTGAGGAAACCAAAAACCATTACACGAAATTGATGGAGTGTTGACCGAAATGGACTGAAATGATTCGACTTTGACAATGGACACTGAAACATGCCTCAAGAAGGCCTAAACAGCCCATCATATGCCCTATTGAAGAGATAATCTTCAAAAATAGAATCTCCCAGAAGCATATAGATTAGGTAAATTGTGAGAACTGCCTAAGGGAAAATGGAAACCAAGAAAAGAATAAAGATAAGGGGGCGGGAGAGACTGATGAGAGATCACCGCACAATGAAATTGGAGGAAGAAAACCCACCAGAAAGAGGGAGAGGTGGCGATAGTGGTGTTTGAGGACGTATCTTCGGTCAGGCATGTCATGCGAGTAGGAAGAGTAGAGGGGGAGGCGTTCTTCATGTATTTGTGGGTTAATTACATACTACCCCAAAAAATAACAATAATCTTAATAATAATAATATCTTTAATAATTATAATCCTAAAATTAGTAATAATAATAATAAAATTATTATTATTATTATTTAAACAATTTTTTTACTATTTCGTTTTATTTTTTCAAAATTTTCAAATCCATGCATGGATTGGCCACACCATTGACCAAACAATTCCCAAGTCGTGCACCTTTACTAG
The DNA here is from genome assembly GCA_963277665.1 of Viscum album. Taxonomy (NCBI): domain Eukaryota; kingdom Viridiplantae; phylum Streptophyta; class Magnoliopsida; order Santalales; family Viscaceae; genus Viscum; species Viscum album. Next base: position 1,608,820,222 of record OY728121.1, read on the forward strand.
AGGCCATTGATAGCTCAAACAGGCAGCTTCTTGGTTTTACAAAAAATGCGATGGTCATACAATTCAGTTATATCAATATTACAGATGCCCTCACCCGGTTTGCATAGGGTTTCTACTAATTGTGCACCAACCTTGGCCGTATTTTGTAGACCACAAAATTTTAGAATTCAAAACTTGTTTGACCTGAAAACTAAAATAGAAAGAAATTCATAATTGAAAAACAAATAATTTTTTTTGGGGTGTTAAAATTCTCCAAACCACAAACACATTTTCCCCAAGAAAGTCACCTAGAAAAATGAGCAATCAAACTGGATCGTGAAGTTAAATAAGGATAATGAAACCAGGAATATTATATGGAAATTCACTCTACCAGTCTTAGCAATCAATATCTAATAGAAACCACAATTATAAGACCCTTGATATATGGAAGATGGTTTTCCCCACCATAAGAACCCAATTAAAACCAAAGCACTAACAAGGGATACCCACCACAAATTAACCCAAGAACCCTTCACATAGAACAACTAGCATATCCACAGGGAACTCCCAACCCATACATGAAACCCCCAACACATGTGGAAACCCATGGAATGATCTGAAACTAGAATGTGAACTAAACTATGATTCATCATTTCAATAAGAAACGATTGTCTTCAAAATGATCCTGACCAAAAACAAAAACAGTCCATAAAAAGTATTATCCACACTATATAGACATTAATATTAAGACTCACATCCATAAAGAGAAAACATTCCAAGAGTTCTCTTCCATTAAAGTCCACCATGCCTTTCACAACCAAAAGGGGAACATTCAACAATTAGGAAAACTGCAATAGAAAAACCATCAAAACATAGAATAGTGCAACATGTAAATTAGGCCTCTACGTCTTCTATAACAAAAAAGAAACCTCCAAAGATGAATAAACATAAACATTCCCCACTATAACACTAGAGACCAAGGTTGGACCAATTTCCCCCACACCCAATGATTCTGAACTCCGTGAAACACTTCAGTTTGAGATCTGTGGCTTGAGCCCTAATTTATTGAATAATAGAATTTACCACAATCAAGACATGAAGAGCCTCAATTGAAACATTATATTTTGTTGGTGCTTCTTATATAACATACTTAGATGACCCAAGAGACAATTCTAAAAAACCATAACATTTTAATCCACTACAAAAGATATTTTCTTATATTTTTCAGCTTACAAATGTGAGAGACAACCCCAGAAGACTTGGATGTGGTCAAAATTTAGGAAGGTTTTAGCTCTACCACTCAATTAAGAATGCGGGTAGTGTCATAAATTAGAATACTCTATGAAACACTTATTTAGTATTACCTAAAAAACTATAACAACCTCAGTTTTGAAATGTTTAAAACACTGAAAAATGACCAACACCTATTCCCAAAACTAGCCTCCAACGAAACATATAGGAAAACATTTTAGAGTCTGATCGTCAAATCTTTATTGGGAATTTTCTTGGGCATACTCAAAAACCAAAAGCATAAATCTAAATCCAAATGAATCCGAATACAAAATTACACACTTAAAGCATGGATGAAAACCAAAACTCAAATCACCATTCTGAACACATTTTCAGCATGTGAAACCCAGGATCTCATGAAGGATAATTCTATAAACTAAAATAAAACACTAAAAAATGATCACTCGCCTATCAAAATATTGAAATTATTATTTTGAAAACCATTTTTCTTAAAAAAAAATACAACTTAAATACCCACCATTAGTATTCCATGAAATCTCACCTATGTAAATTATTATTCTAGATCAAGTATCCATGCACACATTAACCTAATTATCCACTTTACATATGAGTGAATCCATATATGTGATCATTCATATAAATACCAAGGTCAATATAATTATTTATTATTTCCAAAATAGAACATTAATGTAAAATCACAAATTCCAAACCAATTTGATGTTTCCCCTTATTATGAAAGTAACACATTTAAAAATTATCAAGAAACCATCATTTTTCAGTCTGATGTGTTTACAAAATCACAAAATTATTTCCAAAATACCACCCATGTTTTCCTTTAAAAACCCACATTTTGTTAAAACAAAACCATTTCTAGAAATCAATTCCATTTCAAAAGAAAATTTTCCACTCCAAAGACCATTTTTATTTTTGAAAATATCTTCCCAAAAACCATTGCATTTTTCAAATCCACTCACACAGACCAAAACTATCCCAAAACATAACTCATGCCAAAACATCAATAAGAAATAACTATTGGTTATTCGTAACCCAACAACATGTCTTAGAAGACCATGCTATGAGTGAGGATCAACCATATGAAGTATCTTGAACTGTGAAATCAAGCTACACATGGGTATCTACATCCTTCAATCTCATCTTGTAGCACTGGATCAGTCCCATTTTCATCCCTTATCTACAAAAACCAAACAAAAAAATCAAATCTCGGAATACCCCTAGGAACTCGAGTCTCGTGAGGGGTAGGGTTTCATGACACCCTTCTTTCACCTACCCATTGACTCTTGATAGTCCTAATCTCTATGGGACCTGAACCCCAAAATAATAAGGATCTACTCTGATTTAATTTTTTCATGAACCAGCCTGGGTAAACCCTTAGCTAGTCACCTATGCTAGTCCGCAATAAGGCTTAATGGGTGTTCCTAATCCCCAGGGGCTAGAAACTAGTGTCAGGCATCAAAATAATGAAATTGGGAATGATTTGTTCCATAAACAAATAGAATTTAAAAAATATAAAGTAATCAAAAAAATGAACACAAGCATCCAAAATAATGAAAAATACACATACTTCCACATGACCTTCTAGTTCACCTTCGACCCCTAAACATACATCTCCCAATTGAAACTGAGACTCGGCAGGAAGTAGTATCCAAACTAAAAAAAGAAATAAAACTATTGGCATAATTATTAAAACATAGTAGGCATTATTAAATAAACTACTCCCTATGACTTCAAATTAGAAAGAAAACCAAGTCATGGTAGTTTGAAATTACAATAATATAAAAAGAACATTTCCCTAATTTTCAAATTTGAGAAAAAAACATCCTTATTAAAAAACCATTTTTATTCCATCACATTTCCAAAATATTTTGCAAGCATGCATAGTCATTTTAAAATTAACATAAAATAGTTTTTCTTTAAATAATGTTTTTCATAAAAGAGAGAACACGCATAAAAAACTAAAATTGATATTGTGTTATAAGAACCCTGGGAAATCCCAAAGTATCTATGGTTAGTGGGTACCATGGATCCTCAAACCATTATTTTATGGTATAAAAACCATAACCCACAACACCCTAGTTCCTAAGACACTATAGAGGAGCCGGTATGATGTTCTAGTGGTCTAAAATCATCATCAATGTTTAGTCACTGCTATGGAATCTATTTTGTTTGGGGGAACTGGTTCCCCAGCCTACCGATCTGCCTAGAATACTAGACCTAGTCTTCCCACCTAGGTACTAATGTTCCCAGGTTCTCTACATCAAATAGTGGTGATTTTTTATCATTAAAAAACAAATGAACATATCTTTTGGTGTACCCAAAAACCAATCTATCCTATCACCACTGATACCCCTCCTTGAGTTCATCCCCTTTTTTATGTCACACAACAATATACAAGGCTCTTCACTAAGATTATATCACAAATCACAAATTAATTCTTAAATCACATTTTTAAAACAAGGGGGACTTCATTATGAGGGATTTTCCACTTCCAAAAATCATTCTCAAAGTTCTAATTAGGCCTCGTTATTTTAAAAGGAATTTTTTCACTTTAGAAAACATAATCAACCGTCAATTTTATATTATAAACCCATTTAAAATCCCAATTAAGAAACCAAGTCCACAAAGTTTTAAAAAAACAAGAAACCATGCCAATGTTAAAGTATCCCTTTTACGAAATAAAATTCACCATCTGAAATCAGATTTAGACCAAAACCAATGAATTTTCCAACTTACAAAAACATTAAATTTCACCTATTTAAAATCAGACATGAACCCATTATAATTCAATTCAAATTTCACATTTATATTTCAAATAGAAAACATACTTGGAAATACCCATTACACACTAAAAACCATTTAAGAAACAACTTTTAAATAATTATTGTTTAGAACAATTTGAGCATTATAAATACATTACGATTTCGAAAACAAGGTAAAAAAATATGAAAACCCCAAGTTGGAAGATTAGATAAATTATTTAAAAAGATGTAGAACCATTTATAAAAATAAAAACAATATTTAAAAACATATATACGTTACATAAATATGAAATATATTTTTATTTAAATCTGGAAATTGTGGAATTCAAATTAATGGATTATGCATAGGGAGCCTACAAAAAACAATCCATTTTTTATGAATACTACTCAAACCGACCCTTCACACATACAGGAACATGCATTTATACATGTATATATATATATATGCCCCTATCGGAATTTAACATATTCCTCTCACCATGATGGAATATGTTAAAATATGGCATATATATATACCTTACCCATGCACGTACATATAATCATTCTTGATTCCAGTAATTCCCTGTAAATTCCGTGTAATGATTTTTAAATTATATGGAATTATTTTGAGGCTAGACACTTTGATAGAACTTGATTCCGAGCTCGATGATCTAATAATGAAATTTTGAACTTTTTAAAAGTTCATTTAAGTAAAAGTCGGAGTGATTTTTTCTAACATTTAATCTTGTGCTCGGATCCACATTCAGAGGCCACTTTTGAACTCAGAATAGTGATATTTTCCTAGAATGGACTTAACGTCAACCAGCAAGGGTCGATCGTAAAAGTTAGTTTTTGGACCTTTTGAAAAAATAATAAATTAACTTAAAAAGTTATTTTATTTTATTTTCTCACCACTGAGAGGAGGCACACCAGCACTGCAGTACGGTGATAGTATAATGACGAACACCGTTCATGAGACTCCGTGACAGAAGAGAAATAGACAGGTTGATTCATTAATGAAACAACCTAATGACGTGGCAACATAGGGTAACATAAATGATGTGACTCATTTCATTATTATTGAGATAACACTTTGGGAATAAAATGAGTAATTCCTCTTATGAACCTACAGAGGAAATACTATCGAATGAAGAATGATGAATGCCAAAGAGTCACTAGTGATGTCAACATACCTTAAAGCATGGGATTGGATGGCAGCGAATGTCGACGACTTCGAGTGGAACTTGAATCCTCGTGGGAGAATTGATTCAGTGATGAACACCGTAGAGGTAGGAGTTTAGTTTATTTCAGGATTTCCCATACCTTATTCTGAAACTACGGACACAGATCAACCCATGAATAGGTTGATCGATGGATCACTTGTTCTTGTGGGAGTGTGTTTTTCTTGGGTTTTCTATACCAGGATTATTTATTTAGTGATAGAACCTCAAATCATTATCCCATGTTTTCTAAACCACTAACGCATAGGGTGTGGTCCGATGCGAACAAGGCCCGAGCACCTCGACCTCTTGAATTTTCTATGATCTATGTGGATTCACCATCGAAGAGGCAACAATGACGATTTCAGGCCTTCGTAGGGAAGATGGAATACCCCATAGTCTATAGGTGAAAGAGGCACGAAGAACGGACCACCGAAGCAGACCCAATGGTCCACAAAATAAACGATCGGCACGCCAATGCTGATAGGGAAGTGTTGAATGGAGAATTGCAGCACAAAAATGACCAATGGGGCAGGGGGAGCTGAATGTGGCTTCCAGCCGTGTCCCGGAAAGGTAGACCGGACCAGGCACGAGCCACCCCAGTGGGCCGGATCCATACCCAAGTGGCCACTTTTTGAAAAAACCCCAATATCCTTCAATCTGGGTGTCCAATGGATATGCCGTGTGTGGGGTGGGAGCCCTCTCTAATAGGAACATCTATTGGGATACACTATTCAGGATTTTATGGAATTCAAAATTTTATGAATGTCTTGAGGAGCGGTTCTCTCAGAATCTAGCGAACTACGTGGGGAAACCCTACGGTTGGATGAGACCTAAAAATTGCTGACGAGAGACCATATGTGGATCAGCTAAGATGGTTCAGTGGGAAGAGACTATGTCTGACCCTACAGGGCCATGGTGTGTAGTGGTTCAATGTGACCTAGCAGACCCACAATACTCAATAGTGGGAGTACCTCAGTATGGCCAAGGTGGGAAGCAACTTCTGTTTGACTCGGCATGCCTATGTTGGGGAGAGGATTCTGTGTGACCCAGAATTCCCATGATACTCATCAAGGATGAGTAACACAATAGTCCATTGTTAGTTTGAAGTGACATCTATGTGACCCAGCAAGAACAATGTACTCATTGAGGAGGAGTTCTCTAGCAGCTTGAGGTGTTCTGTGAAATGAATGATAATCTTACATTACTACATTATATTACACCTAGTGTGAGCTATATTTCTTGTTATTTTTCTTTGTGAATTTTTATGTGGTCTTTCATATATGTTTTGGAGTCCTCACTGAGTATTTTGTTACTCACCCCTGCACGGGATTTGCTCACACATGTTGTGTCTAGTGTAGAGGACTGCTGCCTTGATGGTGCACTTGGTGTCCTAGGACTCGGTAGTGCCCAGGGAGATCAGGTAGGCAAGACGTGCTTCTACGTCTTCCATCAGCTACTCTGTACTTACTCATCAGGTGGGGTTTCAGTGGATGTCTTTCATATATTCCTTGTACATTTATATTTTTAGTTCCTTTTTTGTTTGGATTGTATTTTCAATTTTTAGTTCCTTTTTTGTTTAAATTGTACTCTAGCCCATTTGGCCTACATTCCTTACTTTTACTCATTGGTTGTTTAGTGGCATACATGATGACCTTTAATGATTTGGGATGTGGTTGTCTGCCCATGCGTACAAGTACTCATGAAAATTCCTTCCACATGCAGGTCGACATCTTCGGCTCTAGTTGCCAACCCCTGGACTTTGGGAGGCGGGCTTGGGGGATGTCATGACACAAGCCCCAGGGGATGGGTCTTGACAAAGTGGTATCAAAGGTGGTTATTTCTAGATTAAAGATTGAGATTATTTTGTTTTGTGATTGGGAAATAGTGTAAAATATTTCATGTTTGACTATCATATTTGGGGAGTCCAATGTGGGTGTGGCGGATGAATTATGCATACACTAGGACCTTAAATTATTCTTTTTGACTCTATACATAAAAATATTTGTTGTATGCATCATATAAGAAGTTTTTGTTTCATCATTTTCTACTTGAATTAGAGTCAGATCACTAGGTATAATCTATTGACTATGGTACATCTTGATCTGTTTTAGGATGCCTCAATGAAGACAGCCGGCTAGGATTATGATGTGTGACCGTGAGGATTGCTCGCATAGCGATGAGGGGACGGTTTATGGACTCGTGCTAGAGAGTTCCCTATTGGTTTTTGCACCAGTGTTACCACCTCCCATTGATCTGTAGTTACCATCATAATTACTAGTAGAGGAATCAAATAGGCTTAGCGCCTTGCATGAGTTCTAAAAATAGATACCTCCTAGGATCAAGGGAGATACAAATTCTCAGGTAGCTAAGGACTAGCTAGAGGTAATGACTCAGGTATTCCACATAGTGAGGAAATCACTTGATCTGATGAAAATATTAGTTATGAGCCTTCTTTAGGGATTTTTAGGGATATGGTGGAGAATGAGGATTCAGACTCATGATGAGGTGACCCTCTCTTGGGAATACTTCAAGGTGATTTTCCGAGATGAGTTATTCCCCACGACCTTGTGCTCGGTACATAGACAAGAGCTTCTTCACCTACAGTAGGGCTGCATGTCAGCAGATTAGTACTCTGTGAGTTTACGTACCTCTCTTGATACTCCACATACATTTTTTGGAACCCTTTCCTCAGGGCCCAAACCATTGAGCATGGAATCTGAATAGAGATAAGGGTATCCATGGTGTCTCTCAGTATCTCCACTCAGGCTGGGGTGCTAGAGCGAGCCCTTCTTATGGAGTGCTCCCTAGAAGAGTAGGCGCCGACATCCATACCCACTAGAAAACATCATGCAGTAGAGACTTCAGAAGTGAGTAGCATTCAGTAGATGCAGGGACCCATGCTTGTCAAATCTTTAAGGGGGCGACCCTAGGACTTGGGGCTGTAGTTCGGGCCTCCCAGAGCAGAGGGTCTCAGCACGGAACTATGTTTTTCTTCAAGTACAGTGGGTAAGGACACATGGCTTGTGACAGCCTGATCCACCATAGAGTGGATCAGAAGATGGTTGAGGGATCACAAATGTAGAGGCATAGTTTCAAGTGAGGAGTTATATAGGGTGGCAGACGTGGGAGGGGAGCAGGCTGATTGGTAGGTGGAGGATGATGGGTCAAGGAGCTACCAACACCACCACCAGGTGGTCCACCATGGCCTTAGGGAGCTGACGGATAGAAGCGAGGAAAGATTCAGGCGATGGAGACATATGACCACGGTGCTCCAGATATTATTTGACGTATGATATGTGACTCTCCAACTTAGCTTCAGTTTTTATAGACACAGGTTCCAGTCAATCTTTCTTTTCCACATACCTTGTTCGGGGCTCGAAGATTCTGGTGGAGCTGTTGGATCGATCCTTATGACTAGAGATTCTTACGGGAGGGGATTCAGTGATTACACACTGGTGCCACCAGTGTGAGCATACTATAGGAGGTGAGAGCTTCAGTTAGGATCTTATAGTAGCGACATCGAGTCTTTATGACATCATCTTGGGTAAAGACTGGTAATCTACCGTCCATGCTCTGATCTTCTGTATTAAACACAAAGTGTGGTGTGCCTGTGAGGATGGGACTGGGTTTTCCTTAATTGGTTAGAAGGGAACATTTTTATCATAGGATGGAATTTCTCAGAGGAGGGTGGAACCTATAAATCACCAATTGGATATCCTCACCCTCTGTGGGTGGGTGAAAGGAGTCCACAAATTCCTCTAGTTGTGGACGGGTACTAGGAAATCATCCATGAGGATGTTATGGGAGTACCTCTCGTAGGGAGGTTGACTTCATCATAGACCTTTTCCCCAAGGAGATACTGATATCCACACCAAAATATCAGATGGTTTCCATGGAACATAATGAATTGAGGGAATAGTTGGAGGACTTATTGGAGTAGGGCTTCGTGAATCCCATCATTTCACAATGGGTAGCCCCAGTTTTGTTTTCCAATAAGGCATACGAGATCTTGAGGCTATGTGTGGACTTCCAGTGCCTGAATGAGTTGACCATAAAGAACAAGTATCAACTTCATAGGATTGATGACCTCTTTGACTAGATGAAGGGAGCGAGTTGGCTCTATAAGATTGACCTCTGATTAGGCTATATTCAGCTTTAGGTACATGATGAGGACATACTGAAGACAGCCTTTTGATGCTGGTATAGCCACTATAAGTTTTTGGTAATGCCTTTCTGCATGACCAGTGCCCCAGCATTGTTCCTTGGACTCGTTAATAGGATATTCCAGACTTACCTCAATAATTTCATAGTTTTCTTCATTGGTGATTTCTTTTTGTACTCGACGTCGAAGGAGGGGAATGATACACACCTACGGATAGTCCTAGATAAACTCTAAGAGCACCATCTTTACGAAAAGCTCTCAAAGTTCCAATTATACATTTGGGAGGTCTATATTCTGGGACATGTCATCTCAGAGGATATAGTTGTAGTGGATCTAACAAAGAGAGACACAATGCTATATTGGGAGCCACCAAGGAGTATGAGTGGGGTGTGGAGTTTCTTGTAGTTGGATGGATACTACTAGAGGTTCATTCCTGACATTTCTATGGTATCATAAACTTTATCTTCCATGACATGGAAGTAACTTCCCTTCATGTGAATGTAGAAGTTACAGAAGAGTTTTTCAAAAGCCGAGGTGGAGACTGAAGAGTGCCCCCATCATGAGACTACTATGAGAGGATGTTGGGTATGTAGTATTCTACGATGTTTAGGGACTAGACTGGGTTATTTCCTGATGTAGGAGCAAACAATGATCTACTACAACTCATGAAAGTTGAGGTAAAATGAGAAAAACTATGTGACCCATGACCTGGAGTTAGCAGTAGTGGTCTTTTCCTTGAAGATTTGGAGGCACTACTTAAATGGTGAACAATTTATAGTATACACTAACCACAAGAGTCTTAGGTATAAATTCTCACATAATGACCTAATATTGAGGAAATGGTGATGGATGTTGTTCCTCCAATACTATTACTTTGAGACTGTCTATACTCATGGTAAGGGGAATGTTGTCGCAGATGCGCTCAACAAGAGGTTTGGTATGTTTTTGAGTGAGGCGATGAAGTAGTTAACCACATTGAAGATGTCCTTCGTGGATGATAATGGAGAATAATACCTTCAGTCAATGACTATCACTCCCCCATTTTTACAACGAGTCAAGAAGGCATAACTTGTCGATGTTGACTACGAGACCCGACATGCTCAGTTATCCTAAAGACAAGCACCTGATGAATTTCTGATATGTGGGAATCCCATCATCCATCTCAGAGGTTACACCATAGTACCGGTGACATTGCGGGAGGAAGTGTTGTGGGAGTTTCATACATCCCATTTGATGGTATATCCTGGTGTGGAAAAGATGTGACAAGACCACTAAAGTTAGTACTGGTGGATAGGGGTTAAGAATGTAGTGGCAGAGTTTGTTTCCCGATGCCTCACATATCAAAAAGTGAAGGATGAGCATCTGGTTCCATTAGGCTTAGCCCAGCCACTCGGGGTACTAAAGTGGAAATGAGATGGTATCTTGATGGAATTCATGATTTGGTAACCACATACATCTAGGGGCCGTGATTTAATTTGGGTGATCCTTGACTGACTCATCATGTCAGATCACTTCCTACCTAATCGGGAGTAGGGATCGTTAGAGGGATTGGGATGACTCTACATCCATGAGATAGTGTATCTTCATGGTCTTCCCTCAACGATCATCCCAGACCATGATTCAAGCATTAAATCTTGGTTGTGGAAGGGATTTTAGGAGGAGTTTGGGACTCATCTGTTCTTGAGAGCAACTTTTCACCCTCAGAATGATTTTCAGACAGAGCGGACAATACATATCATGGAGGATATGATTCGTGGTTGTTTCCTTGATTTAATTCATAGCTGGGAGGACCACCTACCATTGGTTGAGCTTTTATACTATTATATTTGTCATTCCACTACCAGCATGGCCCCATTTGAGGCCTTTTACCAGAGGCCATACAGATCACCACTATGCTGGATAGACCTAGGGGAGTCATCAATAATGGGTATAGTGTTGGTATGTGACGCCACTTAGATGGTGTAGATCATCCAGGAGCATATGAGGATTGCACAGAGTAAGAAAAAATCATATGCTGCTTGGAGATAGAGTCCCTTGGAGTTCGATGAGGGAGACTATGTTTTCCTTTGGGTCTCACCCCGATAGGGATTTTGGAGATTTGGACGGGGTGACAACTTATCTCTATGGTTCATTAGAACTTCACAAATTCTTAGTAGATTTGGCATGGTGGCGCACCACCTATATCTCCCTCATTAGATTCACCGATTTCTCGATGTCTTCCATGTGTATCTACTGAGGAGGTATGGGAAAGATCCATCGCACGTCATCGAATGTGGCGAGATGGACCTTGAAAATGGGGAAATGTTTATGGAGTTCCCGATGGAGATAGAGGTTCATCAGGAATGGGTCCTTCATGCATGGTTTATTCCTCTGGTGTGTGTTCAATGGTAGTATAGGAACCTCCAAAAGAGCACATGGGAGCGGGAGGCTCAGATTCATGCTCAGTCCCCCCATTTGTTTGTTTAGTCTTTTAATTTTTATTTTGAGGATGTAAATCCCTATGTTGGGGATAATTTAATTTCCTAGAAATTCCATGTAATTTTTTAAAAAAATTTCACGGAATTATTTTGAGACCAGACGCTTTGAAGGTTCTTGATTCCGAGGTCCGATGAGCCTGGAATAGATCTTTGAACTTTTTTAAGTTCATTTATTTAAACGTTTGAGTTTATTTTTTTTAACTTTTAAACCAGTTCTTAGATAAAAAAATATGAGGGTTCCATTGAACTTAGAATGGTGGGATTCACCGAGAATGGACCTGGCTTCGACCAGAAAGAGTCGACTAGGAAATTTAGTTTTCAGTATTTTCGAAAAATAATAAAATAACATAAAAAATTATTTTATTTTCTTTTCTTGTTGTTGAGTAGTGGAACTCCAGCACAAAGGTGTGGTGACGGGGTGGTAATGATCCCATTTAATGAGATTCCATAATGGAAGTGAAAAAGGAAAAATGTTTCATAAATGAAACAATGTAACGACATGGCGACAGAGCCTATCAAAAACAGTGTGATGTGTTTCTTTATTAATGAAATAACACATTAGGGAATCAAATGGAGAATCCCTCTGAAAATCCTAAGGAAAAAATCCTCTCCAAGTAAGAATGATGAACAATTTTAAATTACAAGAGATGTCAAAGAACCTCATAGAACGTGACCGGAGGGCGATGAATGCCAACGTCTCTGAGAAAACCTTGAATCCTCATGGGTGGATCAGTTCAGTGATGAAAACCCTTTAGATAGGGGTTTGTTTTATTTCAATTTCCCCATCCTTTATTCTGAAACGATGAACGTGGAACATCCAACAAATAGGTTGCTCTATGAATCACTCATGCTTATGGGAGGGTGGTTTTCTTGGGTTTTCTATACTAGGAATATTTTTTTATGACAGAAAATCAAATCATTATCCCCTTTTTTTAAATCTCTAACGTGGAGGGAATAGGGTGACATGAACAAAGACCCAGCCCCTCTGGCTCGTGTGTTTTGTGCTTTATTTGTGGCCGCATAATCAACGTGGAAAAAAAGTGGTTTCGAGGCCATTGAAGGGAAGATGGAATCCACCGTAGACCATAGGTGAAAGAGGCATGAAGAACAGAACATCGGAACGGACCCAGTGGTCTGTGGAAGAACCCGTTGGTGCACTGAAATGAGCGCCACAGCCAGCTCAGGCTGCACGGTGTGGTAGGAGCTTCTGGCCTCCATGTCAGCTGTTGATGGTGAGAGAGCATGGCCGCCTGGCCGCATTGATGCACTATAGACACGGGGCTAAACCGCGTCACATGGGGAAAAGACCATGATCTTTTGACCTCAGTAGATTTGTCGGCCCCGCGGATGACTCGCGGGGCATGGGGGATACGGGTGCGGCTTATAGGCACGTCCTGGTCAGGTGGAACCAATCTGCCTATGGCAGACCAAGAAATGCACAGACTACCCCAGTGTGCCAGATCGAGGACGAGCTGTTTCTAGGTCGGGTCGCTGGACTCGGGTCAGGTTTGTGGACCCTGGGCCAGGTTGATTAGGGTCGGTCAAACAGGGTCAGACCGAACCCTGACCCGAGCCCCTTTTTGGAAAAACATCAATATTTTTCAATCCTGGCATCCGATTGATGATCCATTTTCAGTGTCGGAGCCCTCGTGATGATTCAGATCTTTTGGCATACTCTATGGGGGCTTTACTGGATGTCGAAGTTCGACAAATGGATTGATAAGCTATTCTCTAAGAATCAAGCACACTACATGCAGAAACCCTACTATTGGCTGAAACCTAAATATTGTTGACAATAGACCCTGTGTGGATCAGCTACGATGGTCCAGTTTGATGAGGCTTCGTGTGACCCAATAGTCACATGGAGGGGAGTGGCTCTATGTGACCCGGCAGACCCATAGTACTCGATAGGAGGGATACCTCAATATGGCCATGGTGGGAAGCATCTTATGTGTGACCTGGCATTCCCATAGTGGAGAGAGGCTTCTGTGTCACTCAGCTTATCCATGGTACTAATCAATGATGCCAACCACAGCCGTACAAGGTTAGTGTTAAGTAGTTTCTATGTGACCTGGGAGGCCCACTGTACTCATTGAGGAGGAGTTCTCTAGTAGCCCATGGTGTTCGGTGAAATGACTGATAATCTTACTTTCATAATTTTAATTATACATGGTTTAATATGACTTTATTTGTGGTTTTTTGGATTGATTTTTAGTCTTTCCTTGTTGGTTTGAGGTCCCTAATGAGTATTTTGTTACTCACCCCAGTACAGGTTCTCCTGCACCTGTTCTGTATGTTGCAGATGACCTCTTCCTTGAGAGTGGGATTGGTGGCACAATACTCAATGGTGCCTACTGAGATCACACAAGCAGGATGTGCTTCAACGACTTCCAGTAGCTACTCTATACTTATCCATCAGGTGTAGTTTTCAGCAGATGGCTTTCATAGATTCCTTTTACTTTCCTGTTTTTTGTTCCTTATTTGTGGGGTTTGTATTCAAGTACATTTTACCTATAGTATGTAACTTTTATCCATGTTTGATCTTTATCATGCATGTTTACCTTTTCATATTTGGTGCATGGTTGTGTTTGTGTGTGTATAGGTACTAAGGAAAATGCATATCACATGTCGGTTGATGCCTTCAGTGATAATCATCAACCCTTGGCCTTTAGGAGGCGGTCTGGGGGGATGTCGCAACACGAGCCCGGGGGGTCAAGTCATGAAAATTTTCATGGCTTGAAACCACATCAAACAGATCCGATGCACTCTAGAAAATTTACCAGATACTCAAAAACCATTATAACCGTGATTTAAAATTGATCCAAATTGATGGAACCAAAATACCCTTATCACAGACTGATAGTGGGAGGACCAAAATAGTCTGAAATGATTCTCCTTCAGTAGTGTACACTGAAACACGCCTAAAGGAGGCCCGAAGTATCCATCATAGACCTTATTTAGGAGATAAAAATCAAAAATAGAATCACCTAGAACCCAAGGATTCGACCAGAATGCATGTACAACCCATGACAGAAGGAAACCAAGAAATGAATGAAGATGTGGTGGTATGAGACTCACCGAAGATCACTTCACCATGAAACGAGAGGAGAAAAATCTCCCATAGGTAGGTATAGGTAGAAATGGTGGTATGAGTGGGGGGGGGGGGGGTCGGTCTCGGGTGTCACATGAGTGGGTGGAGGGAAGGGGGAGGGGTTTGTCCTATATGGGGTAAGGGGGAGACCCCTTTTGGATAATTAAAACCTAACCATAATAATAATAATATTATTATTATTATTAATAACATTATTAATAATAATACTAGTAATAATAATAACATTATTATTATTATTATTTAAACAGTTTTTTTATTTTTCTATTTCAGTTTAGAGTTTCAGAAGCCTGGAAAAAGTGCACAGATTGGCTGCATGGTTGTCAAAATCATATTCCAGATGTGCACCTCTACTTGAGACCTCAAACAACCCATACAGATAGCCTCATGGTTTTCTAAACCATGTGTTGGTCATGCGATTCATTTCTGTCAGAATTATAGAGGCCCTCGCATGGTATGTACATAGTTTCTAGTAATTGTGTGCCCACCATGCACTTATGATGGAGACCCACAAATTTTAAATTTCAAATCCTTTTCGGCCTAAAATATTAAAAACAAAACTAGATATAATTAAATAATTAATAAACCATGGTCAGGGTGTCATAGTGAAATCCATTAATCATATTCAAAAACCAAATAATCAGGAACAATCATTTATAGGATGCCTAAATAAAGATACCTACTTTTCAATCTATGACAATTAAGGCATAACCTAGTTCATTCATCATCACTATTCAAATCGTTTATTATTTTTTATAAAGAGTTTGAATTTAAAAAACATATCTCCCAGGAGTGTCATACAAAGTGTAGAAAGTCCCATTTTAATCCACCAGGTGATGATGGAGTCCAACCCAATGCACCCTTTTAGGTGTTATTACCCCTAGGTAAATCTATGTCAGGTCCACATCCATGTGTAGTATCCATACATGGATGTAATTTATTATAAACCACATTATTATTTACCAAAATTCTTGGACATTTTTCTCTGACCGATCTTATCAATAGATTTATCCTTAGATATATCCTTACAAATATCCCTAGTGATCCCACAAATGTTTTCTCATCCTTGTTTCTAAAGGTTAATAAAATCATTCCGATGATATTTTCTATAAAGAACCAAACTCCCCATATAAAAATATCACGTATTTTAGTTGAATTTTCATTACATCACACAAACACATTTCTAAGTATCATAATAATCAAGTTCTTTTAGAGACTAGGTGCGCTATCTTCTTATTTAGTGGAATATGATTAATATCTCCCACAAATATCTTCTCCTTTTATTACTCTTCATAAAAATACCCTACATATATCATTTTTTCATAACCTGGGAAATGAAACATAAGAAAGGATGAGATCATATTCTCAATAAGTTTAAAATGGGAAATACATAAACATAACATTAGTATAAGGGTATGAGGACATCAGAATAGCATATGAAAACCATATTCTATATATCAATGATAGAATCTTGTGTCATGTAATAAATATTTTCAGTTCATAATACATGAATCCTAATGGAATAAGAGAACATGATCCATAATAACATAAAATTTGATTAATAAATATATTTTTGGCATAAACATAGCCATATGAAAATATGCACATGTATAAATCGATAAGATTCACACATTATGTTAAGGACATGAAATGAGGCCCTCGCATAAATATATTGACATGAAATTATGTCCTCACATCACCTTATAGACATGAAATCTCGATCCCTGCATAACACTATGAAAATTTAATCAGGTTCATTCACAACATTGTGAGCATGACATCATGTTCACACATAACATTGTGAACATATAATCAGGTTCATGGATAACATTGTGAACATGTAATTAGCTTCACATATAACATAGTGAACCTGTAATCATGTTCACGCAGAAAATATTTACACATTTATTATCTATCATAACTCAATTCATTTTAGGACGATATAGGTCCCACCCATCACATTATTCATACATGTGTGTCCCCTTAGATCTTAAAACATTCATCATATCAAAAACCATGAAAATAAATGGGATTCAAAGAAAATTTCATCTTAGATTAACCCATGGAAAAAAATAGGTATAAAAAACATCTTTTCATCATAAAAGTAAACTATATAGGGAAATAATAACAACTGTATCATTTAATCGTGTCTAAATTAAATTATAATTATCATTAAATAATGACATCAGTGATGGAAAATGATTCTAAAATATTATATGGGACATTTCTTATGGGAAATTTTCTTTTCAATTTGAAAATCACCTTTTAAAAAATAATATATTTTGAATATTCCCTTTATTGAAAATAAACTAGGATAATTATAAAATAATATTTAAAAATAATGAAAAAATTTCTTATGAAAAATAACTTTTTTATAATAAAAAAACATTTTAAAAAATAAAACATTTTAAAAATCATTTTCCTTGTAAATAAGTTTCGAAACATACAAAGTAATACATAGAAATTATTTAAAAAAAATTGTCGAGGAGAAAAATCATTCGTATTTGGGAAAAAAAAATCAAAATATTAAACATTTTCAAAAAATATTTATTTGAAAATAAACTTATAAAATTATAATTTGATCTTTAAAAAATATTTTTTCATGATGGTTGAAAATATGGTTCTTACAATATATGTAAAAACAAATATTCTTTAACAATTTTAGTAAAGGCAATATGGGAATTGTTTTTAAAAATCACATAAAGGATCATTTAAAATATTTTTTTAATAATGTCTAAAATGGGTAAAAATGTATTCAATAAAAAAAAATTATAATTTCAAAACATTTTTGAAAAAATTTTTCTTATAAATTGATATGAAGAAAATATATTTTCAACTGAAGAATGAAATTACATCAATTTTTTTAAGACATATTTTTTTGAACCATGATTACTATAAATAGAGGAAAGTGAATGGAAAACATGTATTCGCAGGGAATTACTATAGAATAATTAAATTAATTATGTTTTTTAGAAATATATCATAATATTTCATCATCAAAAGCATGATCATAAATAATATTGATAAACAATTATATTGAAACATCAAACTATTACCACTTTTGTAAGTTTTATATTGTAAGCCCCATTAAATTATAACATCAAAGGAAAATATAAATATAATTGATATAATAATATTCATGCTATAACATGTCACAGAGGTAGTCTATACACAATATAAAATAAATAGGTTGCGAATATAGCATGTGTCTCACAAAGGAAAAGAGTGAGACAGAAATCCATTACCTTTAGTCTAGACTTCTTTCATACACATTTGAACCTTCTATATAAAAAATATATGTTTATTATAAATCTATTATAGAAATTTAACCATATGATTTATACCATTTATTATTTTATTATGGCTTTTTATTACCTTTTTATTAACAATTCCTTATTAAAATTACGTTTTGGGTAATAACTACTTCATTTTCCATGTATATTTCAATTGGGTATTTTCGGTCCTTTTTTACATTGATCATTGTTCTATAATTTCTATAATGTTATATATGATATAAATATAATATATATTCCTTATATATGTATTTATATTAATATATTGTTTATATATATATATAATGAAATAATCTGTTCATAGAGACAGTTGCTCATACAAACCCAGGAACGTTGTTTCCATTTTTTAGATGGATGAAATGAATGAAAGGTAAATACTATATTACCATTATGAATTATATTAATTACATATATATCACATATTTTAATCTAAACTTATTTTTATTACCTTCCATGTATATCATGCGTGAAAAAAGAATCATATCAATTTGCGAGATGATAGTCTGTCGTACACACGAACAACATTATTGTATCCCTCATGGAATTGAATTTAAGATGATATATTTGATTTATTAATTAGAGAAGTATAAATATGTTGCATATATAATTTATATTCATTTAATATATCCTTAATACCAAAAATGTAAAAAACTCAAAAACACATCACATGAGTTCATGTGGGGTTCATCTATCGTTTACACGAGCGACATTATTGTTTTCCTATGGGTTGGGAGGTACAAAGGTAGATGTGGTATTATAATTAATTATTTATAATAATATAATAAATATCATATATAAAAATTAAATTCATCTTTATATACACTCAAGAGATGTGGTTATGGAAAAAAAATAACATCGGTTCGCAAGGCGGTTGTCCGTCGTACCCATGAATGATGACTTTGTATACCATTAGATGGAATATGATAGTGTTTTAGGTAATTAACTTTACTTAAAAACATATAAATATATTTCATATAATTAGGTTATTATATATTCATGTTTAACAATAATTTAATGAGGTGGATGATAAAATAAACTAAAATGCTCAGTTGGGTACGTTACAACTTCTTCAGACAACTTCTTTTGGTTTTCACCAAAATCCTTCATTGGATGTATTTTTGACCGATATAAGGATTATATGATGATAGGAAGTAATTAAGGAATTAATTTGGGTTGATATTGACTGAACCAATGGTTTTTGGAATTGTGAAGATGGGAGGAGAGTTTGTATACTTTTATAAGTATGGTGAGTGGCATACTTGTATGTTTGGAAAATAAAAAGGTGTACCCACATTTTTCACATTAAACAAGGATAAAAATGGAACAGTATATATAATATAATATATAATGATTATATATTTCAAAAAATTTGTTTCCAAAGGTTTTGAGTAATTTTTAACCATTATCTATTTAGTTTAGCCCCTAGTGAACTCTTTTTTACATTAACCAGAGAAAATAATTTTTACTATTTTTACTATTGACTATGGTAAAACATTAAGTTGAAATTATTAGAAAATATAAATCGAGAATATTTAAAATATTAAATATATATGTATAAATTAAATTCACATAATAGGCAGAATTTAATTTAAAATTAAACCCGTAGATGGGACAAGAAAGCGGGGTTTCAAAGAGAATGTATGAAAAAACATAAAAGGTTTTTATATCCAAATTAAATATAAAATGTATTAAAATGTCATAAATTAGATTAATAGATATATAATTAAAATAATTTTACCTTCAAAAAAATCTTAAAACTATTTTGTATTTTTTGAAAATCATTAAAGGAATTTACAATTCTTGATAAAACTAGTATTATTCACTATTCACTGGAAAATTTTTATTTTTAGGAAATCTCAAAAATTATCATCAAGTTAATTTTGATATATAAATTTTAGAAAATAGGTTTATTTTGTCATATATTTTTATAAAATTGATAAAATGTATTTTGATTATTTGTTCACAAAATTCAGGAAAAACATTTTCTTAAAAAAGTATTTTTGAAACATCTAAATAATATTCCAAAACATATATACTTATCTATCAATGTGTTTTATTTGCATAAAACAATTAAAATTGATATTTAAAATCTTTATTACTATTCATATTTCTATGCTTAATGACTAGGTTATAACGGTCACATCTAAATAATAATATTAATAATATATCATGGTTTGTTAAAACATAGTGTTGTGAGTAACATAATATATGTTGAGATGGTATGTGAGTATGATAGACTCTATAATACCAAATTTAGGATTGAAATAATAGAGATACTGAATAAAGTATCTAATTATACTCATTATAAAAGAGGGGGGATTTTATTCTTTAAAAAACTCGTTTGTAACGTTTAAATATGGCTATGTTTAACTAGGTTAAACAAGGTAATTCACAAAACCTCTAAGTTCTATACACTTGCTATATTCCGGAAATGTGATTCCAAGAATGTGATTCTGAAAAGATGGTTGTGGAAAATGATACTTAATGAAAGTTTTCTATGACAAAGATTCTACCTTAAAGCACATAGAATCTTACTATATAAGAGTACAAGTATAAGGAAGTATAAGATAGTGATAATTTCCTCAACAAATAAATTGCAGTAGAAAAATTTTAACAAAACAAGTAACAAGTAGTAAATCTTTTAACCCAAGGAGAAAGGTATCAAATAACCTTGGATAAAGGTCCCTTGATTTATACTTTCAAGAAATTATGTCGTACCACACCAGGGTAAGCCCTCGATACGAAGATTGGAGTCTGTCTTACTATCCTCGCAAGCCCTCAACTTCAAGGTAGTCGGCACCTCTGTCTTCCTCAACAAGGAAGCCCTCAACTTCAAGGTAGTTGGAACATCTATCTTCCTATCCCCGGAAGCCCTCAATTGTACACGACAATAATCGAAGTCGCACAAAGAAAATCTGAACAAGAAGTTCAGTACACATAAAGCATGAGACTCTCTCTCTAGAAATAACTTCAACAACATGTAATCTCTAGATTCATAGAACAGTTCATCAAAGTTATAAGCTCTTTCAAATGAGCTCTTATTTATAGGCACAACTCCAATGGTCGGCTCCCTCCTCCAATGCTCATATTTTTCCTTGAATTTCAGGGGGACCTGTACATGTTTCACTCAAACAACGGTTAGTTAGTAACTTAATGCACGACATCTTTTTATAACAAAAACAAGTGTAGGCAAAAAATTGTTTACATAACCAAAATCAATTATTCAGAATGTAAGAAAATAAAAGATCGGAGACTAACCAAAAAACATTCGGTGTCTATAATACATGGATATTCAGATTCTGTTTCTAAGGAATTCAAGACCTGAACTCTATAGAATTCCGGATTCTGAAATTCAAGGAAATTCAGAATCTGGATTCACAACAATTTGGAACCTAAACTTACAAGGTTCAGATTCAGAGTTCATGAGAATTCGGAATCAGAACATACAAAGTTCAGAGTCAGAGTTCATGAGAATTCGGAGTCAGAAATCAAAAAGTTCAGATTTAAAAATCATTAGAATTCGGAGTCATAACTCAGAAGAGTTTGGAGTCTGAATTCATTATAATTTATAGTAAGAACTCACAAAGTTTGGAGTATAAATACATTAGAATATGGAGTCATAACTTAGAAGATTTCAGAGTCTTAATTCAGAGAACATGGATTCAGAACTCAGAAGAGTTTAGAGTCTGAATTCAGAGAACTCGGAGTCTGAATTTGGAGTCTAAAAACAGAATGCTCTTTATCTATGTATTATATGATTCTGAGGTTTTATATATGAAACAGAATTTTACACTTAGACCAGATAATGAAAAATGAAGAACATGGTAAGGATAAATTTCCTTGGGGAAGGAAAATTGTCCTTATAGAATTAAAACACAGGGTAAAATGAATTTTTCCTTAAGATAAGGTGTTTGTGATTTTAAAAACAAGAAGAAATGGTAAAGTCATAAGGAAACCTTATTGACTCATCAATCTCCCCCAAGTATGATGGAATGGAAAAGTCATAAGTAAAACCTTATTTAATCAACAATATCCCTCTTTTTTTAAACCACAAACATCTTTTAAAAAAGAATAAAAGAACTTAGAAAATATTTTTCTAGAATTTGGAATAAAACTTATCTCACTTTACACATGGTCAATGATGAATAACACTAGCTCCCCCTTATGCTTTGGAACTCTAAGGATCGTATTCTAGATTTCTGAAATGAGATTTTTCATTATCTTGATTACAAAAATATCTGTAATGAAAACTCCCCCTTAGATAAACTACACCTTACATAGGGATATCTCTTCTTTTATTAGTATTATATTTCCTTTCTCCCCCTTTGTGATTTTCAAAAAGAATTTTAGGGAATGGAAAAGAAATTATAGTACCTGAAATATTATTACAAAGTATCCAAGTAAAAACAAGCAACCAAAATTTCATTAAGATAGGAATAATTTGTACAATGAAAGAATACAACAAAAGATCAGATTGGATCTATTTTCTTTCCTTCTCCTTGGGTATCAATTTCTTCGCTATGGTTTTCACCTTTTTGAGTTCCTTTTGGCCTTCCTCTTCTTACTTTAGGATCTGACCCTGATCCACTGCTTTCTTTTCTAAAGATTTGATCTTCTCTTCCCGATCCTTCAGAGCCTCTGCCTTAGCCTTCGACAACTCATCTTGCTTAACTAGCTTCTCTTCGATCTCGATCTGAAGATCCCTTTCCCTCTTTCCAACTTTGGGAAATAGAATATATCCTCCCATTCAGATCTTTTACCTCTGGAATCCGAGTATTCTACTCAAGAGTTAGCTTTTCCTCAAAGCTAGTCATGAGAACCCTGATTTTATTATCTTCATTATCAAAATCTTTCATAACTTCATATTGAAACTCATCAAGATCTCTCAAATCTTCAACTAATTCCTTTGACCAGCTAATCAATTTCTTACTATATTTCTTATGGGCATTTTAGTAAATGAATAATTTCTTGAAATCATCCTCATGTTTTACACACCTATCCATCATCATGGATAATGAATCTGATTTTTGATTGAAGCTGTGTTAGAGCATCTAACATCTTGATTAAATGATTGGAAAGATCAGAATTGTGTCAACAAGATTCCTTAGTGATTGAATGACGAAATCATGTCCTAAGGATGTTGATTTTGAATCTGATACTTTTCTTTCTAATAGCTCTTTCTCTAGCTCGACAAGCTTCCACTTCTGGTAAGTCATAGAATTATCTGAAATCTTTAGAGAAACAAATATTCATTCTCTTCAAAGTATCATCACTTACTAACATGACTTTGCAATTACTCAGCTTGGAACTGCAAGGAATTTCGAAATACTCTAGACACCGAACAATCAACTTGGAAACAATAGCTGGATACATTATAAAATGAGCCTTCTAGTTACCATTCTTGATATTCTCTATCATAATGAGAATCTGATTCATCAAGTTTATCTTCCTCAGATTCACCATAAAATCTATGATGTACATGTCTCTATTTTTCAAGGTTTCCTTATCACCTTTTCATGGAATGGTGAGACCTTGAACCCATAATTCAAGGATCCGATTATTTGTATAAAATGAGAAAATTTCTGAGTCTTGACATCTGATAGTCCAAGACAAACGATAGCCTACAGCTTATTGAAACTTCCTTAATTATCAGGCAATTTATGGGAACAGAACTCAGCTTCCACTTCATAAGACAACCCTACCAAGCTAGTAGCCTTGGTATATGAAAGGGAATATGTTTTTCAATATATTTTGAAAGAATATTTTCTCATCTCTTCTTCTTTGAAAAATCTCACAGAATCGTAAAATTTCACAATACGATCTGCATAAACTACATCTTGAGCTCATGGATTTGATATGAAAACACACTCCCATCCATTCAACCTTATGTTCTTGGATATAATAGAATCATACTTGTTGAAGAAATTCGTATGCACCAACCTCTCTCTGTAAATCTACCACTCTGAAGTCGACTTCACAGTTGACATCTCTTGAGAGAGATCTTCAACAGACAATCAGATTTGAACAATATTTGAGATGTTCGAAACTGGCTTTTAAAAGGGGGAAGAGATTTGGCATGCAAAGGCTTGAAATCTGATGTGGGAAAACCCATTGGGGGTCCTTTATATAGGTGTTAAAAGTGGCGATTCATCTTCCAAAATTGATCCAACGGCTGAAAATCCTTCTGATCAGATCTTAACGTTGATATGATAGCCGCCATGAAATCATTATAGAATCTAATATTTTGAGGTTTGTTAAGAAAAAAATTCATATTTAAGGAAACTAGAATCTGAAAAATTTAAAACACAAAAGAAAATACTAGCAAGTAAATGATGACTATGAAAATTGAAGAAAGAAAACATAACTTTTGGATTACCAAGAAGATTATTCGTAATAGGTAATATTTTTTTGGAATAACATTAGATTCTCAAAAAAACTGACTACGAAAACGTCCATTACGAAAATATTTATTACGAAAATTTTGAGTACGAATATTTTAGACTACAAAAATTTTCATTACAAAAAACATGAAAAACATTATTATGAAAAACATTATTATGAAAAACATGAAAAATATCATTACGAAAAATGTGAAAAACTCACTATGAACAAAAAACCTAAAAAAACAGTTATGAAAAACTTGAAAAACTCACTACAAAAAATTTATAAAAAACTTCATGGCGAATATCTTGAAAAATATCATTAAGAAAAACATAAAAAAACTTCATTATGAAAATCCTGAAAAACATCATTACGAAAAACATGAAAAAGCTGACAAACAAATGTACTCCCCCTATGAAAAGAAGTTTATTAATGTAAGTAGATTGATTCAATAAGATGTTACCAAAGAGGATTACCTTATGGATATCATTCCTGAATTTTATTTAATGTATTCAAATCTATCGGAGGGTAAAGATTTTGTGAAAATATCAGCAAGATGATCTTGCATTCTTATAAATTGAAGAATGATATCTCCTTTTTGTGTGTGATTCCTAAGAAAGTGATGTCTAATATCTATGTGTTTTGCATGGAAGTCTTGTGCATGGTTTTTTCTTAAAGCAATGACACTAGTATTATCACACAAAATTTTTGTTTTGGTAAAACTCATACCATAGTCTGTGAGTGTGTATTTCTTCTACAACACTTGAGCACAACAACTTCCAACTGCTACATATTCAGCTTCAGCAGTGGTATGTGCTACAAAGTGTTGCTTCTTTCATGACCAAGAAACTAATGAATCTCATAATAAATGGAAAGTTCCAGATGTACTCTTTCATTCCATTCTACATCCACCAAAGATAGCATTTGAAAAACTTTTCAAAAAAAATCATTTCCAGAAATATAAAAATGTCCCAAATCCATGGT
This sequence comes from Viscum album, assembly GCA_963277665.1. Classification (NCBI taxonomy): domain Eukaryota; kingdom Viridiplantae; phylum Streptophyta; class Magnoliopsida; order Santalales; family Viscaceae; genus Viscum; species Viscum album. The sequence continues at coordinate 1,608,845,837 of OY728121.1, forward strand.
TCCCTATAAGTAGCATAAAATTATTTTCACTGCCTTTTAATTATATTCCTTAGGATTTTATTGATACCTTTCACATAATCATACTGAAAATATTATGTCTGGACGAATAGCTGTCATGTAAAGTAAACAACCTATCATACCTCTAAATGATGTTTGATATACTGGTTTCCTAACTTCATCAAGATCAAGTGTATTTGAGGTACCAATTGGAGTACATATATTCTTAGTGTTGTCATATCCATACTTTTTAATAAGATCTTTAATATACATATGTTGGGATATCTAGATTCTTTCTGGTTTTTGAGAAATTTGAAAACCAAGGAAATATGTTAACTCACCCATCATACTCATTTCAAACTCAGATTTCATTAGATCCGAAAATGAATTAATTAAAGATTACTTAGTTGAACCAAATATAATGACATCAATATAAATTTGAACGATAAAAACAATTTTCTTTTCTTTCTTTATAAAAAGGGTTGGATCTACATTTCCCTTGACATAGTTATTTTGAATAAAAAATCATGTAAGTTTGTCATACCAGGCTTGAAGGGCTTTCTTAAGTCCATACAATGCTTTAGTATGTTTAAAAACATGATTAGGATGTTTTATATCTTCAAAACTAGGAGGTTTTTCAACAAAAACATCCTCTTAAAACTAACCATTATGGAAAACACATTTCACATCCTTTTGAAAAAGTTTGATATTAAAGAATGCTACAAAGGAAAGTAAGATACGAATAGATTCAATTCTAGCTACTAGAGTATAGGTTTCTTCATAGTATATTCCCACTTGTTGATTATAGCATATAGAGACTAATCTATCATTATTTATAACTATGATTCCATTTTCCTCAAAGTTATTTAAAAAGACCCATTTTACTCTAATAACAGGAGTTTTCTTAGGTCTTTCAACAACGGTCTAGACTTTATTCATTTCGAATTCATCTAATTCATCTTCCATGGATTTAATCCAGTCATCATCACCTAAAGCTTCATCAGTGTTTTTTGGTTCTGATTGGGAAAGGAATGCTAGATGTTCTACTTCATATCTTAAGGAACTTATAGTCCTTACAGGTTGATTCACATCACCAATGATACTATCACTGGGATGATTCTTTAGAAACAATTGGTCTGGATTTTATAAAACATGTTCATAAAAATAGTGCAGGAAATATTCTGGGGTAAATTCTTCAGAAACATTTTCTTTGTCATTTTACTTATCAGAATGATCTTCTAACAAAAGTTGATAATCAGTTTTTGAAAACACATCCGAAGATGTAGGATGGGGTTTTTTAAAAACAAGAGGATCAGTTTCATTAAATTTTACATGTCCTATGTCTGCAACAGTACAAGTGTTTTGATTGAAAACTCAATAAGCCTTATAAGTTCTGGAGTATCCAAAGAAAATTACTTCACCAAATTTTGGTGTGAATTTTTGTAGATTATCTTTAGTACTCAGGATGAATACCTTTTAACCAAAAACCTTGAATTAGGAATGTCTAGGTTTTCTACAATTCCATAACTCATAAAGTGTTTTATTAAGAAAAGGTCTAATCAAAACTCAATTTATAGTATAACAAGAAGTAATTGCAGCTTTAGCACAAAAGTGCCCTGCTATAGAATATTCACTCAACATGGTTCTTGATATCTCTTGAAGAATTCTATTTCTTCTTTCAGAAACACCATTATATTGAGGAGTTCATGGTGTTGAGAAATTGTGAGTAATTCATTTTCTACTACAAAAAGTTTCAAAATCCGAATTTTGAAACTCCCCACCATGATCACCATGAATAGTTTTAAATGGAAGGTTTTTCTCATTTTTAACTTGGGCTCTAAAAATTTTGAAATATGAAAAAGATTCAGACTTTTTTTCTAGAAAATAGACCCACTTAAATCCAGTGTAATCATCAACTAACACAATTACATAATACTTGCCTCCAATGCTTCCAGTTTATGTAGGACCAAAGAGATCCATATGAACTAACTGTAATGAATCAGTAGTTGAGACTTCACTGACTAATTTTAAACTTGATTTATGTTTATTTCCATATTGACAAGGATCACATACTTTTGAGGAATAAAATCTACGCTCTAGTAGATCCTTAACTAATCTTTTCATAGAAAATTTTCATAGGTTCTTTAAGGTTACAGTGACCAAGCCTTCTATGCCACAACCAAGAATGATCTTCCATTGCACTAAGTAAAGGTATATCTTGGCTCCTATGGTCTCCTATGTTTAGTGTGTACACATTCTCTTACCTATCGGCAGAAAGAATAAACTCTTCCTTGGAATTTTGTACTAAGCACATGTCATTCCTAAAATTCACTAGGTAACCTTCATCACATAATTGAATTATGCTAATGAGGTTGTTCTTAAGACCCTTAACAAATAAAACATTTGAAAACGAAGTTTTTCCAGGAAGAACATTGTTACCTATACCAATAATTTCTCCCTAAGCATTATCTTCGAAAGTTACTTTTCTTCCTTTCATCTTGATAATATTTTCAAAGTAGTGTTTATTACCAGTCATATGACAGGATCATCCACTATCCATGTACCAAGTATTGATGTTGGTATTTTCTCTATTTTGCTGAAAACAAATGATTTAAACATTGAGGACCCAAACTTTCTTGGATTTAGAAATTTCAGAAAGAAAAATTTTAGGTACCCATATTTTATTAGAAAAGTACACTTTATGAAATTATAAAGACTGAGTTTGGTTTAACGAACAATTTTTTTCCCAATTCCCACCGCACTGACACTTAATACAAAATAGATCACCTTGGGGAACAAAATAATTATTACTAAAAATTGGTTTAGAACTAGTATAACCCAAACCAGAACTATTCTTTAGTGGTCGGATTTGAGAATACATCTTATCAAAATTTTCCCTACCTAAGGGAATGTTTGTCAAACACTTCCTCAAGGAAACAATTTTGAATTTCAGTTTGATAACCATGTTCTTTTCTTCTAAAACATTTTATTTGGAACTAGAGTTAGTCTCGAAAACATTTTTCTTAGAAATTACGTTTTCTAGATCCTTAGAATGTTTATTCTTCTCATAATTTGCTTCCTCAAGATTTTTTGAAATACATTAAAAATAAAAAACTCTCTTATCAAGATCACTATAATGATATGATATTTCCTTAGTAAGAATAGTATTTATAGAATTTTCCTTATCATTCTTTTTCATGAGTTTTGAATTCTCAATCACAAGGAGCATAGCAAACCTAGAAACTTCTTCATAGGTAGGTAAAGTATTATATTCATCAGAAAAAGATTCTTCATCTAAAGATTCATAATATTTATGATTACTATAATTTTTACTTAAAGAAACATTGGTCATCGATTCATCATTGTGTACCTTATCCATAAATAAATGATTTTCAATAGGTAGTCTTGATATTAGACCAAGATTCTTTTGTTCAGAAGAATCATACTCTGATGATTCATCTGAAGAGTCACCACCAATGGCACTCTAGGTGTCATTAGCTTTAAAGAATTTCCTAGCTTTGGCTTTATAGTACTTCTATATGTTTCTATTAGAATTATTTTCCTTTCTTTATTTTCTCTTAAGCATAGGAAAATCAGGAATTATGTGTCCAGCTCTCTTGCATTCATAACATGTGACTTCTGAATCATTCTTATCTTTTCATTCTTTATTTTTATATCTGGATTGAAAGTTCTTCTGTCCACCAATCTTGCTCATTCGTCAAGAAAAATTTTATAACTCATTTTCTGAAGATTCACTTCCACTACATTCGGATTGAATAACAATGTTCTTGGATTTGGATCTAGTAACTCTCTCAGGAGTCTTGTATTTCATATAATTTGAAGTTGTAGTAAAATAAACATCGTCATTTCCATTCTTCTTCTTTACATTATCTACATCTCTCTTTATTCTGGTCTCATGTCGAATAAGAGTTCCAAAAGGTTCATCAAGATAAATCTGAGTAACCTTTCTGTTCTCATCAAATAGCAGTCCACTTGGATTCCCACTCATTGGGTATAATATCTATGATTATATCAACAAGAGGTTAATCATATAATCATTTTTCACCCATGGATTGTAAACTATTCACAATAGTAATAATATTTGTTGCACCTTACATATGGGTTCTCCATAAGGAAAGAAGAAACCATGATATTTAGTGTTGAGCATGTCTCTTCTAGTTTCATTTACTTTGGTTGTCCCCGTGATAGTAACTTCATGTTTCTTCCAAATCCAATTTGCTGCTTTACAAGATGAAATTTGGCTATATATATTTCTATTCATAGAACAAAACAATGTATTGTGTACCTTATAATATAGTTGATATTCATGCTTTTCTAGATTAGTGAAGGTACTAACTTCCTTGTTAGGGATTTTATATACACCAGTAAGCATAAAAAAATTATCAACTCCAATATTGATAACAAAATTCTTCATGCGATCTCTCTAATATTCGTAATCATTCCCATCAAAAATAGGTTGTCTTGTTGGATTGAGATTGTCAATTAAACCAACATTGATTACTTCCATGTTAAAGAAAAATCTTTCCACACAAACTTGTTAATAGAAAAATTTTGTAAACAAGAGAAAAATATCCTATGAAAGGAAAATATAACTAGAGAATCTCTAAGAAAAATATGAATCTGAACATTATGAATCCAAAAATAAGCAAAAGAAGAATTATCTTCTGAATCTAATCGTGAGATTAATTTAGATTGAACCAATGCTCTGATACCAATTGTTGAATTGGTACAGGGTTCAAGGTCACCAGGCTCTGATACCAATTGTTGAGATGGCATGTGAGTATGATATACTCTATAATACCATATATAGGATAGAAATAATAGTGACACTGAATAAAGTATCTAATGATGCTCAATATACAAGAGCAGGGGGTGAATTGTATTCATTAAACAATTCATTTGGAACTTTTAAATATGGATATGTTTAACAAGGTTAAACCAAGTAATTCACAAAACCTCTAAGTTCTATACACATACTAGATTTCAAAAATGTGATTCCAAGAAAGTGATTCTGAAAAGATGGTTCTGTAAAATGAAACTTAATGAAAGTTTACTATGACAATGATTCTACCTTAAAGAGTATATAATATAACTATATCATAGTACAAGTATAAGGAAGTATAAGATAGTTATAAATTCCTCAAAAAATAAAATTGTAGCGGAAAAATTGTTACAAAACAAGTAACAAGTAGTGAATCTTTTAAAACAAAGAAAAGGGTATCCAATAACCATTGATAAAGGTCCCTTGATTTATACTTTCCTGAATATCTGTCTTACCCGCACTAGGTTAATCCCTTGATATGAATATCGGAGTTTTGTCTTGCTATCCTCGCAAGCCCTCAACTTCAAGGTAGTCGGAACCTCTGTCTTTCTCAGCAAGGAAGCCCTCAACATCAAGGTATCTGGCACCTCTGTCTTCCTATCCCTGGAATCCCTTGATTGTACACAGAAACAATCGGATCCGCACAAAGAAAATATGAACAAGATGTTCAGTACACACAAAGCATGAGATTGTATCTCTAGAAATCACTTCAACTGCGTATAATCTCTAGAGTCATAGAACATTTCATCAATGTTATGAGCTCTTTCAAAAGAGCTCATATTTATAGGCACATCTCCAAAGGTCACCTCCCTCCTCCAACGGTCATATTTTTTCTTGAATTTCATTGGGACCTGTACACGTGTCACTCAAAAAATGGTTAGTTAGTAACTAAATGCATGACATCATTTTTGTAAAGACCCCGAAATTTCAAGGAAATTTTTTTCTTAATTTTCATTGGAATTTTACAAGAACGCAGTTTCTGACGGCGCCTGATTCTGAGGCCCGGTGTGCCCGGAATTAATTTCCGAAGTTTGGCTCGGGTACGTTCAGTGAACGAGCGAGCGGGAATTTCTATCTTTTGAACCGGTGCTCGGAATTGAAATCCGATTGCACCGATGAACTCGCAACGCCGGTAATCGCTTAAGGGAACCTTTACCGTAGTTGCGTTTGTGCGGGAGAAGAAGTTAATTTTTTGGGGTTTTATTAAAAAAGTGAATAAAATTGTTAAATCAATTTTATTTCATGTTAAGTTGTTAACTTCTCCCATGGGAAGTTGGTGGTGGGCCCACATCCATCCAACTTCCCATGTGTGGATATTTGAAAGGGTGGGGCCCACAAAAACCCCTCCCCACCTCTTCAAATTCCTTAACTTTCCTAACCCCTCTAAACCCCCCATTTAAGTTTTGATAACTTCACACCTCCTTAATTTTATAACATCTTATGTTAATAACTTAAGTGAGTTAAATATGGGTTTTGAATTTTCAAACTCATGAAATTCAAAACCTATATAGGGTTAATAAAATAAGTGGGAGGATTATTTTATTTTGGGGTTAGTTGTTCTTGTGGTGGAGACTTGGGAGAGAAAAGGTTAAGTCTTCTTCTTCTTCAACATCGACGAAGAACGCGAAGAACACCTCCAACGAAGAACATCTCCACCGAAGAACGCGACGTCTTCTTCCAATGACGTTTCCCCTTCGAACGCACCTCGACGACAACGGAGTCAACGTTCTTTCCCCGCGACGCCCGACCTCCGCGACGCTCGTCTTCCGCAGGTTGTTGACGTGCACCGTATCTGAATCGAGGTAGGGGTTTATTTATTTAATTTTTCGTGAATAAAAACTTGGTGATAATCGTGGATTAAAACCCTTTTTTTATTGAATAACGCGAGGGGGTCGGACCGCAGAAACACGGTCGACCCTCCTCCTTTGTTTTTCGTGATGGTATCTTGAGGATGATACGAGAAAACGTGGTGCCGTCGCACCACAAGATTTATTGCGGAAGATACGCGCGGCGCCGTCGCGTCGCGCCGTGGAAAGAAATCCAAGAACGCGATGCCGTCGCGTCGCGTCGAAGAAAGTCAACGGCGCCGCGGCCGGAGCGGGGCCGCGGCGGAGGGAAGCGATGTCGTCGCATCGCGCCGAACGGCATAGGCCGCGGCCAGTTCCGGGCCACGGCGGAGCAAGATGACCGGCCGCCGGCACCGGGCCGCCGGTGTCGGCGAAGGAAGGACCGGCCGTCGCCGGTCCTTGGTGGCGAAACCGGCCGGCCAGTGCGGGCCGGCCGGGCAGTGGAGACCGGGGGAATTAATTCCCACGGCCGGGTCTTTAGGCGGCCCCAATTAAGGGGCCGCGGTTTCACAAAGGGGGGGGGGCTTTGCCCCCCGCGCGCGGCACCCGAACGACGTGCTGGCCGCACCGCCGGCCGGGTCCAGCCGGACCGGGTCGGGTCGACCCGGTTCGGGCCGACCCGGTTCGGGTCGGACCAGGGAGGGTCGGGCCAGGTCGGCCCGGGCCCAGACCCCCAGTTTCGGACCACTTTTGGTCAAATTCCCGTATCTTGGGCCACGGGCCTCCAAACGACTCGCCGTCAGCGGCAACGCGATCCTTGGATCGAGACGGTCGTTTCGGTATACTATACTCAAGGTACATCTTCCTTTTCGGTAGGCTACGTGGTTAAAACTCCATAGTTAAGCGTGCTTGGCCTAGAGTAGTGATCAGGATGGGTGACCTCCTGGGAAGTTTCCCAGGGCGGGTGTGAGACGGAAAAGCCAATAACTTCCAGACCAGGCGTCCGATTGACGCGCCGTCTGTTGCGTTGCGTTCCTATTGACGATACAGAACTTTTGGCATCCTCCGCCTGAGTTTTGGATGCAGATGGATAGTGGCCGGGTTGGATCGCACCGAAATCCAACCGGGACCCTGGAACGGAAAAGCTGATATCATTCTGACAGAACGTCCGTTTGACGAACCGTCAGCGGCGTTGGTGATCGCATTGAGAAACGGTCCCTATGAGTTTACCCTATGAGAGTTCGGGGTACAGTTGAGATACGGCCGGGTTTGGTTCGCTCACGAAACCAACCGGGCCCCTGGGATGAAAAGGCTAATAACTCACAGACCGGGCGTCCGATTGACGCGCCTTCTGTTGCGTTGAGACCCCTATGACGTGGCGGTCCTTTGAGATACTTATTCGTGGGACTTTGAGATACTTGGAGTATCGACCTGTAGCTCGTGGAGCGGACCCTCCTAGTGACGAGCGTGCGGAGTACGGAGACCGTGTAGCTGGCTGAGACCCGACGACTGCTGATCGAACGACTCGGTGTGTTACAGAGGTGCGCTTGGTTGTAGCGGCACATGGGAGCGCTTGGTTGTAGCGGCAGACCCACGACAGAGGTGCACATGGTTGTAGCGGCACATGGGAGCGCTTGGTTATAGCGGCAGACCCACGACAGAGGTGCGCTTGGTTGTAGCGGCACATGGGAGCGCTTGGTTGTAGCGGCAGACCCACGACAGAGGTGCGCTTGGTTGTAGCGGCACATGGGAGCGCTTGGTTGTAGCAGCTGGCCCTCAATACTCGATGGGTGGAGTTCTTCAGCAGTCTTAGGTTAGTGGGCAGTACCTCGGAGTCGTGACAGGACCACTATACACTCCAGAGACGGAGCTCTTCAGCAGTTACGGTTTTGATAATGAAAATCCTGGTTGAGCGGAGACTTTTGACCTTGTGTTTACCTCATGATTGAGATGAGTCACTTGCTAACTTAGGTATATGTATGGGCATATACCCAGGTAGTGGTTATCCATTGATTTCACAATCCTTGTGTTTCCTCATGATTGAGATGGGTTACTTGATAACTTAGGTATATGTATGGGCATATACCTAAGTAGAGGTTATCTGTTGAGATCTTCTTTGTGGTTATCCTTGTTGGTTTAGTGAGACCTTGAAGGTCTCGGGGTCCCTACTGAGTATCATTATACTCACCCCTGCACGGTCTATGCCCGCACCTCGTTGTGTTGGTTGCAGACGACGGGCAGTGCTGACAGAGGCCGAGTGTTCGAGGACTGGACGGTACCTGGAGGTGGAATATACGACGAGATGGTACCTGGAGGTGGACCTCACGACGAGACGGTACCCAGAGGTGGACGTGACGACGAGGCGGTACCCGAAGGTGGACCACTGGGCGGACATACTCGGAGCGGACGGCGGGACCCGAGGAGCAGAGGAGCTATCTGTACCCACCCTTCAGGTGTGATTTCCAGTGGACAGCTTGGCGTAGCAGCTTTACTTTTCAGTTGATGTTTTCCCTTCGAGTTGTACTTTACAGTTGGGCTTGTATTTCCGACCCCTTTTTACTTTCCTCACTTACTGTTGTACTCAGTTTTTACTTAGTGTTTACTTCTTCCGCTTGTACTCTGTGTGATTGTTTACTTTACAAAGGCAATGCCTTCCCTTTTTACCGGGATTTACGCCTTGGTGCTAGTCGCCAGCCCCTGGCCTATGGAAGGCGGGCTTGGGGTAGTCACGGCACAGGCCCCGAGGACGGGTCGTGACAAATTGGTATCAAAGGAGTTCGGTTCTACCACAGAACTTATAACTCTGATGTTTCTTTCTGTGAAGCAATAGTGTTGAGAGTACCGAGTGTGGTTTTCAGTTCAGGGAGTCCAGTGTTGGTGCGGGCGGCCGACGTATCCATACACCAGGACCCTGACAACTGATATGTGACTTTGTGCACGAAAACACTAATTGCGTGTGTGTTTTCAAAGGTTTTCCCTTAAAACAGCTCAAACCAGGTCAGCTCATCAGGTATAAACGTTTGACCGTGTCACGATGTTTCTTTCAGAATGCCTTTTCACGGACGACCAGCTAGAGACCCGAGAGTGGTACGTACTGACAGCCCTCCGGGCGATGAGGCCTCAGTACAGGGCCCTATCCCAGTTGAGGCACTAGCGGAGGCACCAGCGGTACTGCTACCCGTTGGGCCACCGATTCCACCAGCCCCAGCAGTAGGCGATGCACGATGCTTGAGCGCGCTGCACGAGTTCCAGCGCCAGAGGCCACCTAGGTTCCGGGGAGAGACGGACCCGCAGGCGGCTGAGGTTTGGCTGGAGGCTGTGGTGAGAGTCTTCAGGCTAGTGGGGACGCCGGCAGACTTCATGGTGATCTTTGCTACCAGCCTTCTTCAGGCAGCAACAGGCAGGTGGTGGAGCCACTTGTTCCAGTTTTGCGATGAGATGAACTTCGCATGGGAAGACTTCGAGACCTTCTTCAGGGTGGATTTTGTGCCAGTATCTCTACACCCCGAGCGTGTACAGGAGATTCTGCCTTTGTCGCGTGCTTTTCGATCAGTATCTGAGTCATCTGTGGGAAGTAGAGAGATGATGCAGAGGTCCAGGAGGACTGGACTAGCAGTTGGACGATCTCGGGTTTTAGGACCGGTGGTGCGGGGCACCCGAGGTGGGGTCAGAGCTAGGCGTGCCAGAAACGGACAATGTTACTCCTGCGGTGGAAAGTGTCACCTGGCACGTGACTGTCCGACTCCTCGTACGATTGATCAGCGGGTGTTGGAGGAGCCACCGAGACAGAAGCAGCGGCGAGTGCTTGAGTAACAGCCGAGTAGTGGACAAGGCAGTAGAGCTCTGAGAGTAGGTGGGCAGGAGAGAAACTAGTGGATACGTCCTTTGTACTTCTAGTTCCATGTTGCTTTGTATTCCTGTCTTTGTACTATGAGCTGCAATAATAAAAAGACACTTATCTTTGTTGCTTTCCTATCCTTTTGTTTGGTTGATACTGAGTGGTCCCGGTTAAACTGTTGACTTGACCCTCACTTTCGATATTTCTACTGGAGGGGACCCGGTGACCTCACACTGATGCCGAAAGTGTGACTCGACCCTTGGAGGCGAGAGTGACAGTTGGATCTCTTAGTAGATACGTCGAGGCCTTACGACGTCATCCATGGCATGAATGCATCATTCATGTCTGGATTGACTGTATTAGGCAACGAATGTGGTTCATCCAGAGGATGAGACCGGGTTTCTCTTATCGGCAAAGAAGAAATCATAGCAGCTCTTGTGAGACTAAAGGAGGTCCATGAAATCCAAGAGAGGATGAAGACTGCTCAGTGCAGTAAGAAACAGGAAACCGGTGCCAGTCATAGAGACTCAGGCGTGTTAAGAAGAGGAAGCTTAAAGGAGAGATGAGTCTACGAAGCAGTAGACATGGAGGCAGAGCTAGGAGAGCAGCATGAGGTGGTGTACATCCTAACATGGTACAACCACCCGCCTTAGTTATTCCTGCCAGGCTCAGGGAGCTGGAGGGCGGAGGAAGAGTGCGCCTGCATGCGGTCAAGGAGTGTGACCCAATGGCTCTAGAAATGATTCAAGGGACAGTCTGTGTCCACTACTAGATGTTGTAGTAACGGACGTCGATGTGAATCATTTCTGGCTTTCACAAATCTTGTTCTAGACCTAGAGTTTCTGGTAAGCCGTGGACTTGACCCTCACGTCTGGAGATACCTTGGGAGGAGACTTGATAATCACACTTATGCCGACGGTGTGGTCAGACCCTCGAGGCAAGAGTTTCGGTTGGAATCTCTTGGTGACAGCGTCGAGGCCTTACGACGTTAGTTTGAGTATGGAATGGGAAATAACTGTTCATACTCAAATTGACGGTTTTAGGCAAACGTCGGGATGAGTTTTCCTTGGTCGGTGAAAAGGAAACCCCAGGAAACCTGGGATAAACTCTTTCACGGGAGGGTGTGACTGATCACTCGTGAATCGGCCAACCTTACCCTCGTGGCAGCAGTCGTTTGAGTTCCAGTTCTAACAGGAATTGGAAACATCTGGAGTTTGAGGATGGAGACCACGTTCTTATATGGGTCTCACCTCGACAAGGTTTACGAAGATGTGGAAAAGGCGTCAAGTTATCTCCAGGGTTCAGCGGACCTTCTTAGGTCCCCATCTGGGTAGGCGGGGTGGTTTACCGCTTGACCCATTCACCGCAGTTGCACCAGGTTCACGATGACTTCCACGTATCTCAACTGAGGAGATACGTGCTCGACCCTGCGCATATCATCGACCATGAGGAGCTGGACGATGGCGATGGGGTGTCTTTCACGGAGGTTCCAGTGGGGATCGAGGATCGACAGGAGAAGATCCTACGAGGACGATCGATTCCTCGGGTGCACTTTCTTTGGAAGTACGGAACCTCCAGGTAAGCACATGGGAGCGGAAGGCTCAGATGCGTGCTCTGTACCGCTTTTGTGACCCTAGTTTGTATTGAAGCTTTACGGGGACGTAAAGCCCTGAGGTGGGAGTAATGTAAAGACCCGGAAATTTCAAGGAAATATTTTTCTTAATTTTGTTTGGAATTTTACAAGAACGCAGTTTCTGACGGGGCCTGATTCCGAGGCCCGGTGTGCCCGGAATTAATTTCCGAGGTTTGGCTCGGGTACGTTCAGTGAACGAGCGAGCGGGAATTTCTATCTTTTGAACCGGTGCTCGGAATTGAAATCCGATTGCACCGATGAACTCGCAATGCCGGTAATCGCTTAAGGGAACCTTTACCGTAGTTGCGTTTGTGCGGGAGAAGAAGTTAATTTTTTGGGGTTTTATTAAAAAAGTGAATAAAATTGTTAAATCCATTTTATTTCATGTTAAGTTGTTAACTTCTCCCATGGGAAGTTGGTGGTGGACCCACATCCATCCAACTTCCCATGTGTGGATATTTGAAAGGGTGGGGCCCACACAAACCCCTCCCCACCTCTTCAAATTCCTTAACTGTCCTAACCCCTCTAAACCCCCCATTTAAGTTTTGATAACTTAACACCTCCTTAATTTTATAACATCTTATGTTAATAACTTAAGTGAGTTAAATATGGGTTTTGAATTTTCAAACTCTTGAAATTCAAAACCTATATTGGCTTAATAAAATAAGTGGGAGGATTATTTTATTTTGGGGTTAGTTGTTCTTGTGGTGGAGACTTGGGAGAGAAAAGGTTAAGTCTTCTTCTTCTTCAACATCGACGAAGAACGCGAAGAACACCTCCAACGAAGAACATCTCCACCGAAGAACGCGACGTCTTCTTCCAACGACGTTTCCCCTTCGAACGCACCTCGACGACAACGGAGTCAACGTTCTTTCCCCGCGACGCCCGACCTCCGCAACGCTCGTCTTCCGCAGGTTGTTGACGTGCACCGTATCTGAATCGAGGTGGGGGTTTATTTATTTAATTGTTCGTGAATACAAACTTGGTGATAATCGTGGATTAAAACCCTTTTTTTATTGAATAACGCGAGGGGGTCGGACCGCACAAACACGGCCGACCCTCCTCCTTTGTTTTTCGTGATGGTATCTTGAGGATGATACGAGAAAACGTGGTGTCGTCGCACCACAAGATTTATTGCGGAAGATACGCGCGGCGCCGTCGCGCCGCGCCGTGGAAAGAAATCCAAGAACGCGATGCCGTCGCGTCGCGTCGAAGAAAGTCAATGGCGCCGCGGCCGGAGCGGGGCCGCGGCGGAGGGAAGCGATGTCGTCGCATCGCGCCGAACGGCATAGGCCGCGGCCGGTTCCGGGCCACGGCGGAGCAAGATGACCGGCCTCCGGCACCGGGCCGCCGGTGTCGGCGAAGGAAGGACCGGCCGTCGCCGGTCCTTAGTGGCGAAACCGGATGGCCAGTGCGGGCCGGCCGGGCAGTGGAGACCGGGGGAATTAATTCCCACGGCCGGGTCTTCAAGCGGCCCCAATTAAGGGGCCGCGGTTTCACAAAGGGGGGGGGGGGGTTTGCCCCCCGCGCGCGGCACCCGAACGACGCGCTGGCCGCACCGCCGGCCAGGTCCAGCCGGATCGGGTCGGGTCGCCCGGTTCGGGCCGACCCGGTTCGGGTAGGACCAGGGAGGGTCGGGCCGGGTCGGCCCGGGCCCAGACCCCCAGTTTCGGACCACTTTTGGTCAAATGCTCGTATCTTGGGCTACGGGCCTCCAAACGACTCGCCGTCAGCGGCAACGCGATCCTTGGATCGAGACGGTCGTTTCGGTATACTATACTCAAGGTACATCTTCCTTTTCGGGAGGCTACGTGGTTAAAACTCCATAGTTAAGCGTGCTTAGCCTAGAGTAGTGATCAGGATGGGTGACCTCCTGGGAAGTTTCCCAGGGTGGGTGTGAGACGGAAAAGCCAATAACTTCCAGACCAGGCGTCCGATTGACGCGCCGTCTGTTGCGTTGCGTTCCTATTGACGATACAGAACTTTTGGCATCCTCCGCCCGAGTTTTGGATGCAGATGGATAGTGGCCGGGTTGGATCGTACCGAAATCCAACCGGGACCCTGGAACGGAAAAGCTGATATCATTCTGACAGAACGTCCGTTTGACGAACCGTCAGCGGCGTTGGTGATCGCATTGAGAAACGGTCCCTATGAGTTTACCCTATGAGAGTTCAGGGTACAGTTGAGATATGGCCGGGTTTGGTTCTCTCACGAAACCAGTCGGGCCCCTGGGACGAAAAGGCTAATAACTCACAGACCGGGCGTCCGATTGACGCGCCTTCTATTGCGTTGAGACCCCTATGACGTGGCGGTACTTTGAGATACTTATTCGTGGGACTTTGAGATACTTGGAGTATCGACCTGTAGCTCGTGGAGCGGACCCTCCTAGTGACGAGCGTGCGGAGTACGGAGACCGTGTAGCTGGCTGAGACCCGACGACTGTTGATCGAACGACTTGGTGTGTTACAGAGGTGCGCTTGGTTGTAGCGGCACATGGGAGCGCTTGGTTGTAGCGGCAGACCCACGACAGAGGTGCGCTTGGTTGTAGCGGCACATGGGAGCGCTTGGTTGTAGCAGCTGGCCCTCAGTACTCGATGGGTGGAGTTCTTCACCAGTCTTAGGTTAGTGAGCAGTACCTCGGAGTCGTGACAGGACCACTGTACACTCCAGAGACGGAGCTCTTCAGCAGTTACGGTTTCGATAATGAAAATCCTGGTTGAGCTGAGACTTTTGACCTTGTGTTTACCTCATGATTGAGATGAGTCACTTGCTAACTTAGGTATATGTATGGGCATATACCCAGGTAGTGGTTATCCATTGATTTCACAATCCTTGTGTTTCCTCATGATTGAGATGGGTTTCTTGATAACTTAGGTATATGTATGGGCATATACCTAAGTAGAGGTTATCTGTTGAGATCTTCTTTGTGGTTATCCTTGTTGGTTTAGTGAGACCTTGAAGGTCTCGGGGTCCCTACTGAGTATCATTATACTCACCCCTGCACGGGCTATGCCCGCACCTCGTTGTGTTGGTTGCAGACGACGGGCAGTGCTGACAGAGGCCGAGTGTTCGAGGACTGGACGGTACCTGGAGGTGGAATATACGACGAGATGGTACCTGGAGGAGGACCTCACGACGAGACGGTACCCAGAGGTGGACGTGACGACGAGGCGGTACCCGAAGGTGGACCACTGGGCAGACATACTCGGAGCGGACGGCGGGACCCGAGGAGCAGAGGAGCTATCTGTACCCACCCTTCAGGTGGGATTTCCAGTGGACAGCTTGGCGTAGCAGCTTTACTTTTCAGTTGCTGTTTTCCCTTCGAGTTGTACTTTACAGTTGGGCTTGTATTTCCGACCCCTTTTTACTTTCCTCACTTACTGTTGTACTCAGTTTTTACTTAGTGTTTACTTCTTCCGCTTGTACTCTGTGTGATTGTTTACTTTACAAAGGCAATGCCTTCCCTTTTTACCGGGATTTACGCCTTGGTGCTAGTCGCCAGCCCCTGGCCTATGGAAGGCGGGCTTGGGGTAGTCACGGCACAGACCCCGAGGATGGTTCGTGACAATTTTTAACAAAAACAAGTGTAGGAAAAAATATGGTTACATAACCAAAATCAATTATTCATAATGTAAAAAAATAAAAGTTCAAAGTCGAACAAAAAACACATTCAGTGTCTATAATACAAGGATATTCGGATTCAATTTTCTTAGAAATTCAGAACCTAAACTCTATAGAATTATGGAGTCTAAATTTCAAGGAAATTCGGAATCTGGATTCACAAGAATTCAGAACCTGAACATATAATGTTCATAGTCATAGTTCATGAGAATTCAGAGTCAGAACGCACAATGATCGAAGTCAGAATTCATTAGAATTCAGAGTCAGAACTCAAAATAGTTCGGTATCCGAATTAATTTGAATTCGGAGTCAGAACTCACAAAGTTCAGAGTCCAAATTCATTAGAATTTATAGTCAAAATTCAGAAGAGTTTGGAGTCTGAATTCGATAGAATTCAGAGTCATAAATCAGAAGTGTTTAGAGTCTGAATTTAGAGAACTCAAATTCTGAACTCAGAAGAGTTCGGAGTCTGAATTAAAAGAACTCAGAGTCTAAATTCAAAGTCTGAAAACACAATGCTCTTTATCTAAGTATTATATGATTTTGAGGTTTTAGATATGAAATAGAATTTTACACTTAGACAAGAAAATGAACAATGAAGGACATGGTAAGGAAAAGTTTTCTTGGGGATGGAAAATTTTCCTTATAGAAGTAAAACACAGGGTAAAATAAAATTTTCATTGAGATAAGGTGTTTGTGATTTTCAAAACAAGTGGAAATGGTAAAGTCATAAAAAACCTTATTGACTCATAAATACCCCCCATGTATGAAGTAATGGAAAATTTATAAGGAAAACCTTATTTACTCAACAATATAAACTCAAAGTTGCATATAATTCTATCTATAAAGGAAATTTAATTTATTTAAAAATATTAATTCATAAAAATGGTGGTTTTATAAATAATATAATCATAGAGCCTCAAGGATCTCAATATAATTAAGAAATAATATGATATTATCAATACAAAAAATACTCCTGAACATTATTACATTGTTGTCCAACTGAACAATCAACATTATATATTACAATGTTTTATTAATATTCAATTCAATAAATATACATGTAATAAAAGAACAATCAATTGGTCATAGGACACCAATTCTAGTATTAATAGTCTTATTGTAGTCTAATATTATTATATAATAGTATTTTGTTTCTGATAATGTAGTCAATTGTTGACCTATAGATTAAAGATTGATTAGATAACCGAGGAACACACATCTGTATACAAAGTGTTTGGAGGAGTTTTTAGATTTTTTAATTTCTACAATATCAATATATGGGGGAATAAAACATGTATGTTCTAAATTTGAATTCTAAAAATCTTTGAAGATATATGATGATTAACAAAGAAATTATATTGAATCAATTACAACATTAACAAATGTGTTGGATTTGGAATGGAAATTTAGAAGTTAGATAATTTTTTAACATTGATAGAAATCAGCATAATGAATACACTAATTATCTAGGAGTGAATAAGATAATTTTGAATCTAATAAATTATGATTTAAAAATTCTAGAGAAATATTTTCAACATCAAAACACATTAGTGATTCCTTTTTAGGCTTCTATAGAGACTAACATGAAAAAATAGAACACTAGGTGAACATGAACAAGATTGTAACATATAAATGGATCCTATTCATGATGATAATAAGAATATTGAAATTTAAAGGTGTATTAAATAAACAAATTCATTTTATGATCCAAATAAAGATCTATATAAAGAAGGTCTTGTGTATTGAAAACATTCCTTTTTATTGAAGTTGTACATTAAAATTTTCACGTATATAATTAAAAATAAATAATTGTCTATGATATTTGAATTTTTTCTGATGCAATTCATGAATATTGGATCCTTAATTATTTTTATGAAATTAAAAAATTTATTAAAAACCTTAGGATCAATTATAAAATAAATCATGCATATCCCAATGCTTGTATGCTATATTGGGGAGATTATTAGAGTATACAATAGTGATTTTGAATTTCTAGACAGAAGTAAATGAGTAATTTTGATAGTATAAATCAACATACTACTATGAATAAGTATAAAAAATAATTCCCTTATAAAGTTTTTATGTTACTTCCTTTTAAAACCCCAATTCCAATGATTAGTCATGTCATATAAAACAACTAATCACCTGAAGTGGAATTATATAGAGATAAAAAATGATGGGTTAATGTGATATCAAAGTGATTCAACATCATATAAAATATTTCATTGTTTAATACTATATTTATCATCTAATCCTAGTAATTTGTGATTTGTATTGTATACTAATGGATTTATCCAATTCGGGACTTTGAGTACTAATTATGGTATTTTGGCTTGCTGTTTTCATCCCGTATAGTCTGCCTCAATGGATGTGTATGAAAAATTTATAATTTATTATTTTAATGATTAATCCTAGAAAATATATTTAAAGAAATGATATTTATGGAAATTTTTGTCATTTAATGTAAGAAGTAATGGATTTAATGAGAAATAGTATTGAAACATATGTTGTATCTACTGTGAAAATTTTCAAAATTCAGGCTTCATAAATGTGGATTGTCATTGACTTCTCGTACTTGAGAAATTTTTTGGTTGGAACAATTAAACTTGTTTGTATTGTCTTGAGTTTGAAATTGATTTTGATCCATAATGGGTACTATATATTAAAAATAGAGATTCATGTGCCATAATTTATTTCTTGATGAATCTAATGGATTATGGTTGAACTAGTAAAAATTTAATGGATTCACTTATTGTAGACCACCCCAAAACATACTCACGGGTTTATAAATTTGGGAACAACTATTAAATGATGAATAAAATTTTGGGAAGGTCTTTCATTTGAATGATATTTGGAATTGAGTTCTATATACATCATCAGATGAATTATACAAAAATTAGAAGAAGAAATATATATTTTTTCCAATATATTTTTTTGGAATTTAATTTTCTATTTCATAATCTTGATGTCATTAGTATTGAGAGGAATATTTTTGAAACTAGATTTTTACATTACTTAACGAGAATGGGAAATTGAAGAACCATATTATTTCTTTGAATGAATTAAAATCAATTAATATAAATCATGATCTATAGATACATGATAATGAAATGTATGTTTTTGTAAATTTTGTAATGAAAATTAAGGGGAAATATATATTCATTCCTATATTAAATCATGTGAATGTACTTAATGGGTATTCACATAAAATTTAATGAAGTGTGGAATTAAATAATTGTAGGTTATATGGATTGAAAGTTCATGATTCGTAAATTTTTCTAGATTACTTACTACCTTTAAAACTGCATACATTGTTACTAGAAAGGGTAAATGTAGTTGTAATAGAGTAGTTTGTATTATTAAAACCAACATTGTGTGAAATATATACAACTACTTGATGTTTACAATATCTTCCAAATAATTATATTAACACCATTTCATTTGAAGATGATATTTCCCCCCTCATTTTTACCATCATGACACATTAGAATGTGCATTTGATCGAGAAAACTATATTGGGAGGTCAAGTACATTATTGAAGGATATATCAAATCAAAAGTTTCATTATTTATATATATTTTTCTTCTCATGTAAACCAATATTTCCAATTCATTACATGCATAGTTAATTATGTTACATTCAATGTTTTATGGGTACCTCAATCACTACTATTAAATAGATCTTTAATAGCCATGTCCTTTATCAGCGCTTTATTTTTAGCATTGGTAATGTGTAGCCTTTATCAGCATAATATTTTTAGTGCTAATAAAGGGTACACATATTAAGCACATTTTTAGCACTGATAAAGGTCAAGAGTAAAATGAAATAATTAATGAAATAAAATTTAAAAATATATATATTAACAATCTAATTAATTAAATAATTAATGACAAAAATGAGTAAATTAAATATACATATATGTAAATTATAAAAATTAATAAATTCTATATATTAAATATTTAGATATGAAAAATACATAAAATTAAATAAAAAAAATATCAAATATAAAAGAGTAAAATATAAAAAATATAAATCATTATATTTATTAAATAATTAATGATAAAAATGAATAAATTTAATACACATATATCTGGATTTTAAATAATTAATAAAAAGTTTATATTGAATATGTATATATATATATAATAAATTGTAATAATTAAACACTAAAAATTAAATAGAATAAATTAATAAATTATTTAAAAATTTATTAATGAAACAATTATTAATAAAAAATGAATAATATATATATATATATATATATTAATCATAAATCATAATTAATAATATATATTAAATATAAATATAAATATAATTAATAAAATGCTACAGTTTTAAACATATTAATGTCTTATTCATTTTTAATGTTGGGTGATATCTTAATTTAATAGGTATCAAATGTTTGGTACATTGATTTCAAAAACATATGCGTAATTAAAAAAAATTATATGCAATTCACACACAAACATATTTATTAAAATATTGAAATCTTATATAGAAACACATACAGCTAATATTTATGTAATTTATTTAAATTTTACTATATTTTATAATTTCATTATAACATGATACATTTAATATATTATGTTTTTAATCACTCAATTTTATATATTTAAATTTTTTATTATTACATTTAATTAATATTTATCCATTATTAATAATTTTTTTTATTTTTTTTATTTTTTTATTTTTTTATTTTTTATTCTATTTTTGAGTTTAATAAATCAATTTTATTTACTAGGTTTTGGTATTTTTAATAAGAATGCATCTTTACTTTAATATATATATATATATATATTAATAATTTTTATTAATATTATAAAACTTATCTATTTTTCAATATTTATAATGTGTTTTCATTTTCAATTATTCAATTTCACACATTTTTAAAATAAATGTTTTTAAGATTATATATTCATTAATATCATTAAAAATATATTTGTAAATAAATATTTAGAAATAATTATATTTATAATAATATATGTAATATATTTATAAAATTAAAATATTAAATATTTAAAATTATTAAAAATAAAAATATACTATTTTTTAAAAGTATTTTGTTTATTATTAATAAATGATTATATATATATAATTATAAAATCATAAAAAAATTATTTAAAAAATTAATATAAAATATTTATATTTATATTTATATTTTTAATGAATATATATATACGCTAAGTTGAAGCCTCAATTTATTCTGGGAAAAGGGCTACATTACATAGAAAAATAGGCAACATACAATGAATGGATGTACTCGGCAAGACTCGAACTCGAGACCTCTCCGAGACCCATAGGGGCAGCCACCACTAAACCACATTCTAGGGACACACACACACATAGATAAATATTTATTAACTTTTTAAAAGTATTATTCATATATTTATAAATAAATAATTATATATTTAAATAATTTTAAAATTATAATAAACACATTTAAATAATGTATCTAATTATATATATATATATATTAAATATATATAAAATTATACTAATATATATAATTATATAAATATATATAGGGATATAAATATATATATAAATATATATTGGGATATAAATAAATATATAAATATAAAATTATAATAAAAATATTTAAATACTGAATATATTTAATTTATTTGTATTTATATATCTTTATTAAATATATATATAATGATATATATAATGATATTTATATATTTATAATTATAAATAAATAATTATGAATAGATAATTACAAATAAATAATTGTAAATAAATAATTTTAAATAATTAATTATAAATAAATATTTATATTTATATTTATAAATGTTTATTTACTACATTTATATAATAATATATTTATAATTATAAAAAATATTTTTTTAAAGTGTTAATGTAATTATAAATAAATAATTATATATTTAAATAATTATCAAAATATAAGAAAAAAATATATAATCATATAAATGTTTCTACATATTTTTTGTTTATATTATAACTATAAATCAATTACCAGTGCTAAAGTTTTAGCACTGATAAAGGTTCATTTTATCAGCCCTAAAATGCACTCAAAAAGATGCCCTTTATCAGCACTTATCAGTTGAGTGCTAATTAAAGTTATTTTTATCAGCGTTTTTTTGAAAGCACTGATAAAAGTTTCCCCGATCTATTTAAATTAACACTAAGCCTAACTCATTCAGTCACTATTTTAAATTTCTCATCGAAGTACCCTTCTATTAGCACTACCCCTCTATGTTCTCGCGAACGAATTAAGGCTACAATCTAACGTATGCGATTTTCACCTTTTCTTCTCTCGTTGTTCGATTTTTTAGGTTTCAGGGTTTTTTATTTTTACGATGATCTTAACAAAAATGAACCCTACAAATCATCCCTATCTTTCCCTCTCTCTCACTTACCTATACCTACACAATGCCACCCATACTCTATAAACTCATTCCAAATTCACACGTGACCAC
Source organism: Viscum album (assembly GCA_963277665.1). Taxonomy (NCBI): domain Eukaryota; kingdom Viridiplantae; phylum Streptophyta; class Magnoliopsida; order Santalales; family Viscaceae; genus Viscum; species Viscum album. The sequence continues at coordinate 1,608,868,002 of OY728121.1, forward strand.
TACAAACTGCAGGTCTATCCGTTGTTGTAACTTATAGTGATTTTCTCTATGTTTCTGTTGTATTATTACTTGTTACAATTTATATAGTGTGGATTTTCATTGTTTAAATATTGTTTCCATTGAATGAGATGCACATTAAAATGGAAAAAGTTCAAGATAGTAATAAGAATCATCAATATATGTATATCTATTGAGAAAATCGCATTTATAAAATTTTATAGAAGGATAGGTGTAGATTTTCACTTAATTTATATTGTATTATTAGAGTCCCATAGGTGATATAGTAGAAAGAAAAAAATGAATTTTTTTCTATTGTAACACCCCCAAGGTTTTAAAAATAACTTTATTATAGAATTCATTCAATACCATATCTATGGAAGAAAACACATTGATATTTATAGGATATTGTTATAATCTAGACATTAGATATAATTTCAGCTCTTCTGGGGTTTGAATTTCGAAAAACTAACATACGCGGTTACGATCAGTATGATATTTAGAGTCTGATATGATCAACATACATTTTTTTGGTGAATAGTAACTTACTCTTATGAATAATAACACACCATTATTAATAGTAATTCACCCTTTCAAATAGTAACCTCACCAATGTGAGTATAAATAAAATCTATGCAGCATATAAATTAGAGTGAATATTTAAAGAATTAAAAATTAAGTGTTTATATTTTTGTGAGTAATAAATATTTAATTACAATTTTAAATTAATAAATTTATTTAAAATAAAATTTATTTTCATAAAATGTATTATTCAAAGAATATTTTTTCCCTTATAAATATTCGATAATTTTAATGGACCTATGTTAATTTTTGAAAGCATTATAAAATGAGTTTTAAAAATTAAAATATGTATTTTTAAAGTAAATAATTATTTTATTTAAAAATTATATTTATCTTATTTTTAAAATTAATTTTAAAAAATGGAGTTCATTTTTGAATTCTACAGATCAAAAAATGGTTATGGGGATTTTTTTGGTATTTTTATGAAATACTTGAATTTTTTGTGAATACTAAAATTTGATAATTTACGAAATATGCTAAAGAAATGATTTTTTTTTTGCATCATGATTGAGTCATGTATGATGTAAATGACCATTTTTTCTAACTCACATTCAATTATTATTTTTTTAATTCACATGAACCAAGACTATTCATAGCCTTGGGCCCAAATTATAAAATAATGATTAAAATAATGGAAAACTATCCTCTCATCCACTATAAAAACAACCCCTAACTCCTTCTTATCTTCTATCCTCTCAAGACTTTTTCCATATCTAAATTCTACTAAAATATCCACCCAAGATCCTCCTCATGTCTAGAAGCCCTTGTTCTCTTCAAAATAGAGAATCCACTCCCCTAAAGAGGCTTTCAAGGAAAATTAATTCAAGAGACAAATTCCTCCTTTAATTTCGTTTATTTTCTTTCAACTTCCTTTATTTCTTTTTATTTCATCACATAATTTCCTCCATATGTTATGATAAATTTGGTACATTACTTGTACTGTAATTTTTTTTATGAATATTTATTAATTCATCATCATCTCTTCATTCCCATCCTTTTATAGTAGAAATGAAAACAACTTCCAAGATGTGTTAATTTATCACATTCAAAGATGACGGGTTTTCAAATTCTATTATAGTATTCAATTCTGGTCATGAAACCATTTTTATGGTTGAAACACATCATAATATATTTAATATATCCTATTTAATGTTCATTAATCATTTTTAACATAACGTATTATTTTATAAAACAAAATATGTTTGTGGTGATCGAATAATCACCAAATTAATCGAAGTGTTTATCATTAAAATTTTATTTAACAATTCATCATCACACAAAAAACCCAAATTAATTATATGATCATTTAACCTTATCTATGAACAATAGTAACATTTAACATAAGTTCTTTTATTCAATTATAATTTTAGATTATCCTCCATACAATTCAACCGATCATGAAAATTGATGAAATGAACACTCATAAACAATTATATTGAATATCTTAACCCATAAAAACATAAAAAAATAAACATAATAAAATTATAATAAATAAAATAATTGTCTAATAGGTTCTAAATTATGTTATTAAAAAGTTTAATTTCATATTCCAGATCCATAATTTCAAGAGAGGAACATATTTTTACATAAGGTAAGGGTTTTCTACCTGAACTTGCATTTTCTATCGAGTTAATTTTTATCTCTCTTATCCCAAATTATATTCTTATTTATTATTATGTACTCATCATAAATTATATTCTAATTTTCTATATTTTTGTACCAACCATAATTATTCTTTATTTTTTTTGGGAGTTACATGTTTTAAAAGGTTCATTCAAAAATCCTTCCCGTTAAACAACCCTATTTCAAAGGAATTTCTCGAATTCATACCTATTTTCAACGATACTATATAATATATTTTCTGAAAAAATTTATAAAATAACTGTTTTTATTATAAAAAACTAACTTAATTCATTTATGGTTTTATAATCACTATTTTTTCCAAAATAACTCTTCTTTTCGTAGTAAAATAGTATTTAACATAAAAATAACTCAATGATTATATATAATTATTTTCACCTATTTCAAAAACCTTGTTGATTATTATCAGAATACTATTTTATAATATGATCTAAAATATTTCATTAAATGGTTTATGATTATTTTGAACATGTATGAGCTATCTTGATAACATTTTCCATATTACTATGAATGGTTAGTGTTTATGTTTAATGATTGGGGAAAGATATTTACCTTTCCTATATTGGTTTATATATTAATGTATATGCTAGTTATGTTTATCCCCATTCATATGTGTAATTAATTAGACTTATTATGTGATGGGTGATGACCCCTATATCCCCCCGATGCATCGGTAGGTCCCATGGGTCAAAACAGATATGGACTTCACTAAGGCCTTGCCCATTTTTAGATATTATTTTGGCTGAGGCATTAATCATTTTATGATGTATTGGATGAGGCCTTCATGGTATATTTTAGAGTGTATGTAATTATACATTCCCTCATTGTGAAACTAGATATTGATAGTTCATGTGATAATTGGACTAGTATAATATCGATGGTTATGTTTTATGGAATTATTTAATCAGTTTTTATTCCTATAATATTATGCTAAAGTTTATTTTTTAAAAGAATGAATTTTTAGTCATTCATCATTCATAGTGTTTATATTTTCTTCCACTATATTATTTACCCTTATTTAGTATATGAGATCACCCCTTCTACATGTTTTATTTTCCTCAGGTTTTTATGAAGTATATTAGGAATGACTTTAAATGATAATCTAATAGATTATGTGTGATTAAAAATAAGTTATTATGTTTTATTTCCTTTCATGTTGTAATGGTCAACTTATGTATATTTGTATATTTCCAAAACTACTAAACTATTTGGATCTTTAGGATTAATTTTTCTTTTTATATGACAATGTAATAAGTTAAGGCACTAGATCTAGGAAACAGGGGTCAGGGCCTTATAGTTGATATTAGATGAAGTTTAGTAGAATACTTGGAAACTAGATTTAGAAAACATAGATTTGGGAAAAAACCCCTAAGATAGACTTTGAGGATAAACATACAAGATCATCTTAGAATTTTGGTAAGAAATATATTATATGGATCTTTATAGAAAAGACATCATTAACTGGATACTAAAAGTAGACCTAGTTCTAGAACATATATAACAAGCAGCAACAACTCAAAAAAGGAGTTAAGGGATTTACTTGTGGTATCCTAATCCACAAAAAAGGTTCTTAATGTGCACTTGGATTGAAACTCCTGGGGGATATGTGTCGGATAATTCACATTTTCATTAAAATCCATTATGAAAGACGTAAATGTAAATTTTTCCTCATAGAAACCATGATTATAATATTAGTTATGAATATGATTTAAATTTTTGATATGTATTTTTCTATGATGAGATTATACATTATAATTCACAAACTAATATATTATATTCAACTATTTAGAAATGGTTCCTAGTTGAAGGACAGTAAATCGTGTGAAGGTGAATATCCCATGTAGGTATTTCCCTCATATGCAAGATAATGATGTTGAATCTGCTGCTATGATCAGTGTTAAGAAACATATAACTAAACTAGGACAACTAAATCAAGATATGAAGAATAACCTTACCCATATGAAGCATCCTGATCCACAACGGGGAGGAGAAGTGTTAGACTTCTTTATGAAATAGTAGCCTCTAACATTCAATGGGACTACAAACCCTTTCATTATGGTGTAGTGTATAAGTTCTTTAGAGAAGGTATTCCTCTCATTGGGATGTAATGAAAGAGACATGGTTTTCATGGAGTTTATCATCTACCAAGATATGCAGATCACTGTTGGTCATTAATTTAAAACAAAAAGGAGGAGGAAGAATAGAATAAATGGAATGGAGGGATTTCATTGAAATTTTAATTGGAAATTTTTTTCCTTGAGAACAATGAGTGGATACAGAGAGTATATTGTAGAGTCTCAAATAGAAAGAGGATGAAAATTTTGCAAATTATGAAGCCTAAATTACATTTTTAGAAAGGCATGTTTTAGAAAATATAAATAATCTAGGGAAAAATATTGATTGATTCATTGATGTTTTAAAACAATTCATCTAAAGAGAACTAGAATCCCAAATTTTATCATCATACTAAGACATTGTCTAATGTTCTATCAAGATAGAGAAAAAATTATCTAAGTATTACGAATTTATGGGGGAAAAGAGAAGAAGATGGTGGAGGAGGAAGGAATGGATAATGGGAAGAATAAAAAGGTTAAGTTTACAACATGTGATACTTATGGAAGTAAACACCCTAGTTCCTGATAAAATGGAAAAGGCATGCGCTATATGTGTGAAAAGAAAGGCCATCATTATGGATATTTCAAGTGAATGAAATAAGAAATCAATGTTCAATGTTATAATTGTATGGAGATGGGGCACTATGCTAATTATTTTCTAAAGCGTCAAGGAAATTGGCCCAAGAAAAGGCTAAGGGAGAAAGGCCAAGATTATATTATCATAGCTACTAAGCTTGAAGTTCCTAATGATCTGGTTGCAGGTAATTTAACAATTTCTTAAAACTTATCAAATGGTTTATTTGATTCTAGATCATCCAATTATTTTATATTTTCCCAGTTTTCCATGAAAATTAGATATTCCAAATTTGATTTAATAAAGGAGTTTTCAGTCAAAACTCATAAGGGAAGTATCATTGCAACCAAGATATGTCAATCATTCCCCCTTATATCACATTAATGTGCCCTAGTTAAAAACCATATCATCATACCCATGATTAACATTAATAAAATCCTTTGTATGGATTTTGTTTCAAATTATGAAGAAAAAATCTATTACAAGAAGAAGGAAATTATATGTTTGGATAATGGTATAGAATCCCTTATCTTTAGAGTAGAAAACTCACCATACGTTTCTAATCTATATCCAACTCAAGATGCTCTACTGAATTCAATTATTGGGAAGGAAGAGAATACAATATCTATGGGCGAGGAATGGAATGTTCAAATATAGGATGTACCTAATGTGCAAGAATATGTTGATGTGTTTCTAGAGGATTTACCTAGAAATCCTCCAGAGCGGGGAGTTGAGTTCTCTATTAATTTAATTCTCAGTTCAAGGAAAATATCAAAGAGTGCTTATAGAATGGAAACTATGGAGTTATCAGAACTAATGAAACAACTATAGGAATTAAATGATAAAGTATTTTTCAGCCCCAGTGCTTATCTATGGGGATACCCTGTTCTTTTCGTCAAGAGGAAGGATTGATCTATGAGGTTGTGTGTTGACTACAAGGAGACCAATGAAATTATGATGATGAATGAGTTTACAGTAATTCCATTTGGACTGACTAATGAACCCTCTGTTTTCATTGATATAATTATTAGGGTTTTCAAGGAATATATTGATGACTTTGTTGTGGTATTTATTTATGATATCTTGGTATACTCCAAAATCTACAAAGATCATGAAAATGAATTATTAATTATTCTGAAGACTCTTAGAATAAATGAATTATATGGGATGTTTAGAAAGTGTGATTTTTTCCATCATTAAGTTTCTTTTCATGGTCGTATTGTATATAATAATGGAATATCTGTTGATACTATGAAGAAAATGGATGTTCAATAATGGCCTACACCAACAAACATATCTATGGTATGTAGTTTTTCGGTTTAATAGGTTATTATCAATGTTTCATTTATAAATTTTTCTTATTATCGAACCCATTAACCAAGCAAACTTGTAAAGTGGTTAATATCCTATTCAAAAAAGAATGTGAGTAATGTTTCGAATAATTATAGAGTATAATAGTAAATTCACCAATCTTAACACTACCGCTAGGGAATGATGGTTTTTGATCTGTAGTGATGTATCAAATAAAGGACTTTGGATGTTTCCTTATTCATAATGATAGAGTTATTGTCTATGCATTATGGTAGTTAAAAATCAATGAACAAAACTATCCTACTCATGATAATGAGTTAGGATATGTAATTGTTTCTCTAACGATGTGGAGAAATTTTCTATACTGTGAAAGATGTGAGATATATATAGATCATAAGATCTTGAAATATATATTCTCACATAAATAACTAAACTTGAGGAAAATTTGATGGATCAAACTACTCAAGGATTATTATTTTTCCATACACTATAAACCATGAAAGGAAAAAATGGTATTTGATGCATTGATAATGAAGGATCGTGGAGTTTTAAACAAATTTTGGATTGAAAGGGATGATGAATTCATGGATCTAGTATGGGTGGATAAGGTAATTATCAAAGAAGTTGAAACCTCATTACCTTTTATATTGGTTTCCAAACCATGTTTGTTGGAAATTATTAAAAGTTATCAGCCAAATTATGAGAACCTTTAAAAGAAAATTAATGTCGTGAATGATGGGAAGTTTCAAGACTTCGTATTTTAATTTGGAATTCTGAAATATGGGAAGAGGAATTGTGTTCAATATATACCTGAGCTAAAAAGGGATTTATTGGATGATGCCCATAGTTTTAGTTTCTCTATACATCTTGGTAGCACTAATATGGATATATATTTGAAGGAACATATCTGGTGGGATAACATAAAGAGGGAAATTGATGTTATATATCAAGATGTTTAGTCTTTTAACAGGTGAAGGTTGAAAGAGAACATCCTAGAGGAGTCATGCAAATGGTACCTATTCCTAAATGGAACTAGGATGACATCACCATGGCTTTTTTCACTAGATTACCCAAAACTCCTATAAATAATGATGAAATATGGGTAATTGTTGATCGATATATGACATATTCACATTTTATCGCTATAAGGGAGGATTTTTCACTAGATAGACTTGCATGACTCTATATCAATGAATTTGTGAGGCTTCAAGAAGTGCCTATCTAACTAATTATGATCCTAATCCATGATTTAAATCAAAATTCTGAAGAATTCTTCATAATTATTTGGACACTGAGCTTTATTTGAGTACTTCTTATCACACCCAAATTGACATGTAGTCAGAAAAGATGATACAAACTTTAGAATACATGTTGAGATCATGATAGCTTGACTTTCAAGGTATGTGGATCTAGTTTAAACCTTTGGTAGAGTTTTCTTACAATAATAGTGTCCATTCTAGTATTCAAATGACATCATATGAAGCAATGTATGGAAGGACATGTCATACACCAACATAACGGGATGAAGTTGGTGAAGGAAAGCTTGTTGGCCCAGATCTTATGAAGGAAGCAACAAAAATGTTAAAAACTATTACAACTCATATAAATGAAACTCAACGTAGGAAATGGAGCTATGTTGATAATCAATGTAAGGATTTGGAATTTCATGAGGAAGATCACATTTTCTTGAAAGTATCTCTATGGAAGGGTGTTATAATATTTTAAAAGTAAGGGAAATTAAGCGCTATGTACATAGAAAATTCTGAAATTATGGAGTGAATTGGAGCTGTAGATTATCATTTGGAAATGCCAGCAAGTGTTTTTAATGTAAACAATTTGTTCCATGTTTCATTATTGAGAAATTAAATTCCAGAACAAATTCATGTCCTCACTTCAAAAGGGATAGAGTTTCAACCGGACTTGTCTTACGGTGAAGAGCATATCCAGATTCTAGACACTAAAGATCATGGGTTGAGAAAATGGTAAACTCAGCTGGTAAAGGTAATTTGGAAAAAGTATAAATTTCAACAGGTAGTTTGGGAGAGTAAGGATTTTATGATGAAGACCTACCCAAATATTTTTATGAGGCAACATTCTGGTAATTCCGAGGAGGAAATTTTTGTAATGGGAAAGAATGTAGCACCCAAAGGTTTTACAAATAAATTTATTATAGAATTAATTCAACACATAGTCTATTTGAAAAAAAATTGGATATTTATAAGATATAGTTATATCCTAGCAGTTAGATATAATTTTTCTACTTTTGTGGTTTGAATTTTGAAACACTAACATACACAGTTGTGATCCGTAAGATATTTAGAGTCTGATAGGATCAACTTACATTTTTGGTGAATAGTAACTAACCCTTAAGAATAGTAACTTACTCTTGTTAATAGTAATGTAATCATTAAAATTGTAACCTCAATCATGTGAGTATAAATTAAATCTAGGCTCCATTTAAATGAGATGGAATATTTAAAAACTAAATAATTTAGTGTTGGTATTTTTGTGAGTAATAAATATTTAATTACAATTTTAGATTAATAAATTTATTTAAAATAAAATTAATTTTCATAAAATTTATTATTTAATAAATATTTAGTTTTCCTATGAATTTAGGATAATTTTATGAGACCTCGGTTAATTTTTGAAACTATTATAAACAATGTTCTAAAATTTAAAATATGTGTTTTTCAAGTAAATAATTATTTTAATTAAAAAATAAATTTCTCTTATATATAAATTTATTTTGATAAAATATATTACATTTTTTAATTATACATGTCAAAAAAATCGTTAGGGTGACTTTTTGGTATTATTTTGAAATACATGAATTTTTGGTGAATAGTGAAATTTGATAATTTATGAAATATGCTAAATAGATGCATTTCAGCATCATGCCTGAGTCATGGAGGATCCAGAAGACCATTTTTTTAAACTAACATGCATTAATTTCTATTTTATGTCACAAAAATCATGAAAATTCATTATCTTGAGCCAAAATAATAAAATAATGATTTAAATATTTGAAAACCCATCCTCCCCTCCACAATAAAACCCACCCCTCACTCCCTCTTCTCTTAACTCCTCTCCAGCCTTGTGCAATTTCTAAATTCTTATAAAATATACTCCCAAGATCCTCCCTAAATATATATTCCCATGGTCTCTTCAAAAGATCATATCCTCTCCCCTAAAGAGGCTCTCAAGAAAGAAAAATTCAAGAGGTAAATTCCTCTTTTCATTTCATTTATTTTATTTCAAGTGCCTTTCTTTCTTTTTATTTCCTCATATACATTCCTAAAAATGTTATGATAATTCAATTACATTATATGTACTATAATTATGGTATTATAATGGAATAAGTCATCATCATCTCTCCTTTCCCCCCTTTTATACTAGAGATGAATACACTGACTGAGATGTGTTAGTTTATCGCATTCAAGGACGACAGGTTTTCTACTTCTATTAAAATATTTAATTATGGTCATAAAACCATTATTTTGGTTTAAAAAGGTAATAATATATGTAATATATACCGTGTAATCTTCAGTAATCATTTTTTACACATGGTATGAATTTATAAAACAAAATGAGTTTGTGGGGATCAAAAAACCACCAAATTAATCCAAGTGTTTATCATTAAAATTTTATTTAATGATTCATCCTCACCCAAAGTAACCAAATTAATTTTATGATAATTTAACCTTATTTATTAACATTAATAACATTTAAAATTAATTTAGTATTTTAGTTATCATTTTAAATTAACTTCCATACAAGTGAACCATTCATGAAAACTAATGAAACGAGCACTCAAAAATGATGATATTGAATCTCTTAACCCATAAAATGACCATAAATAAATTTAATAAAATTATAACAGATAAAATACATGTCTAATATTTTCATAATTAAGTTATTAATAATTCTAATTTAATATTCCATGAGCTTATGTTCATGATCAGAATAAATTCGAACATAAGGTAATGGTTTTCTACCCGAAACTCCATTTTCTTTCTGGTTACTCTATGTCTCTATGAACCCATATTAAATTCCTATTCATTATTATGTACTCATCATAAATTATATGTAAATGTTTTATATATCTATTACAATCCAAATTGTTCTTTATTTTTGGGGGAGTTACATGTTTTAAAAGGATCATTCCAAAATCCTTCCGGATAAACAAGCATATTTCATAGGAATTTCTCGAATTCCTATATATTTTCAAGGGCGCTAAATAATATAATTTTGGAAACATTTATTTTTATAAAATATATTTTTAAAATCAAAACTTCATTAATTAACTTATTTTTTTATAATCTATTTTGTTTTCAAATGAAGTTATATTTTCAAAGTAAAAGAGTATTTATGTCATTAATTACTCGATTATTTTATAAAATTATTTTAACATATTTCAACACATTTGTTGATTATTATGGGATTAATATTTTATTATATCATCTAAAATATTTTATTGAATAGTTTATGATTTGTTTGAATGTGGATGTGCTATCTTGATAACGTTCAACATATTACTTCGAATGGTTAGTGTTTATGTTTAATGATTTGGGAAAGCTATTTATATTTCATAGCTCAGTTTTAATATGAATGTATATTCTATTTATGTTTATCCTTATACATATAAAGAATTCATTGGAAGTATCACATAATTGGTGGGGCCTAATATAGCCCCTTGATGCATCGGTAGGTCCCATGAGACAAAATATATATGGACCTGGCTGAGGCCTTTCCCATTTTTAGATATGGTTTTAGCCAAGGCATTAATAATTTTTAGATGTGTCGGCTGAGGTATTGATGGTATATTTTAGAATTTCTAGAATTTTTAATTCTCTCTTTATGAAACTAGAGATTGATAGTCCATATGATTATTTGACTAGTTGAACTTCCATGTTTATATTTTGTGGCATTATTTAATCAGTTTTTATTACTGTCATATTATTCTCAAGTATATTTTTTAAAGTCATGGATTTTTAGTTATTCATCATGCCATGTGTTTAAATTTTCTTCGGCTATATTATTTACACTTATTGAGAATTTTATATCACCCCTTTCACATGTTTTATTTTCCCCATGTTGTTAAGAATTGTATTATGAATGACTTGAAAGGATAATCTAAGAGATTATGTGTGATTAAAAAGAAGTTTTTATGTTTCATTTCCTTTAGAGTTGTAATTTTGAGCTTATGTATGTATTTAGATTTCCAAAACTGCTAAAATATTTTGTCCATTAGGATTTATATTCCTTGTTTATATTCCAATGTAACAAATTAAGGCACCATCTCTGGAAAACTGGGGTTAGGTCCTTACACCTCTGTTATAAAATGATATAATTTTATTGTGGTTCATGTATATTTCCTTTAATTGGATTAAATTTTATTATTTATACAAAATTTAAATATAAATTTGAATATATTTCCACTTTATAAATATATTATTGAATTACAAGATGATGATATACCGCATTTAATAATTATTAAATGTGTTAAGTTGAAATTGTGAAAAATATTAGAAAACTAAGTACTCTTTAGCCGTATTATATTACAATTGTGACTGTGGAAATTTTGACCATAAATGAATTGATAAATTCTAATCAGTTAAATAGAAAATTGTTTTTTGGGATAACATTTTTTATGGTGGGCATACAATCTTCACAACGTGAATAATAATGATTTGTTTTTTGATATTGTTTTTTGATTATGAATATGGGTTAAGAATTCATAATCAATGTTAATACTTCAATAATCCAGTATATCTAACCTTCACTACCTATATTTAATCCATCCTTAGATGCTTGATTTTCTTCCATATCTTGATGATGCATTGGACTATATCTTTCAAACTATATTTCCTCCCATCATGGTTGTTCCATTGTTCCTTGATGACATATATCACACTTTTATTTTATTCATTAATCTCCTTTAAATTTTCTTCCATATCTTTGAATATCGCATCACCCAACTCATTCTTCAAATATTTCATCCTTTCAGCCTCCTCATTTACTACTTCTCGAGAACACAAAAAGTGACACCTAAATATTAATAAAAACATAATGAATGAATTTTTTTGGTTTTTTTATATTCATTTTCTTATGCAACTCATGCTGTTTATTTTGACAACACTTTATCAAAATTTACTTTTAATTTGGGTGTAGTAAAATTGGATCCTATTAGAACTTAGTAGTTAAGAATTATTGAATGAGAATACTACTATGATGGGTGAAATCCAAAAAATACTTGTGTTGCAAATATTTTGTAAAAAAATTCCAAACACACCAACCTTGTTAAATTTAAAATGGTTCCAATATAACACTCAAAGGTATTCCTACCACAATGAGAGGAGCATTCTGACCCTAATTTATGCGTCATATTCCTTGAAATTTTTATATTTAGAGAAATAGAAAGATGAATATATTTTTATTTTCTTTATTATTCTCTAATGAATCCAATGTCAGTGAGCATGGTTTCTAAAAAGTATAATTGAAACTAGAATTTAGGAAATAATTGGGGAGAAATAACAGTGATTTAGAAATATTAATGGCTTTGGGAATAGCCAATTTTAGAGATTAAGGGAATTATAATTTATTATTATTTGTATTTGAATGTTCAATCCTTCCTTTTCTGAGATGTAATATGTTAGAATCAATAATTCCCGTTTTATTTTTGTTATTTTTGAAGATGATTGGTTTTAGAGTATACATGGGTTAAACATATTTTTAAAAAATAATAACTACTAGTTTTTATCTGAGGGAGAGATATAGTATGTTATAATGTGAGTTACTATAGACATTTTTGTCATTAATCATGGTCTAGGATGAAAGTGATGTGACATTTCTGTTGTCGTTTGTTCTTCTTTATGGTTTTTTTGAAGTTAGGTTTAACTAGTGCATTGTGACACCCATTTCATGGTTCTTTCCCATGGGTACCAATTAGTAAAATGATTCAAATTTCAGGGAAAATTCAATGTATAAACATTTTGTATGACTAGTATAATTCGTTGGTATGAAATGAAGTCTGTATATTTGATTATCATGGTTTCCTGGTTAGTGCTCAATGACTTGACCTAAATGTGGATTGTGAGTGTTACTACATTGAGCATATACTCAAATATATGTATTTTATATTATAGGGGCCATGTTAGTATTTACTATTTTATTTTTATACTCTCACACTACACATGAACCCAAGTGGATATAGAGATCTTATATAAGCGATAAAGTTGTGGGAAAAGTAATAGTAACATATATTAGAGTTAGTGCAGCTCATTGGATATGATTTGAGGTTAACATAATATTGAGATAGGTGCCTTTAAACATTTTGAGATGAGATTTGAAATTTTAAATTATGATTTGGTCATTTAAAAAGTTTAAGGAGAAATCTATCATCCTAACCTCCTTCATCTCTCAAGTAGTTGTTATTGAATTTTATTTCTTAAGACTCATCCCACATCTCTTCTAAGTTATTGGAAATACTCTAAGAAGTATTCATCTAGAATTATCACTAGTACCATCTATGGGAAGAATTTTTGTTATAGTTGTTCAAGAAACATAGGTGGATGTACATAATACATGGAGGACGAGTATTAAGAAATAAAATTAAATAATTAATGTTTGAGAGATTAAGTTGATAAGGATGAATGTTGTCTACAACATTCACCATTGGATGAATTTAGAGGTTAACCCCTACCATTGTGGAGTAGTCCTTTTCAAAAATTTACTTACCTATTTCCTTAAAAATTGATGCACATTAATCATTTAACAAAATATTCTAAATATGGAGTTAAATAGTTTGTAATGTTTTCAATAGATCATGCATGCGACCCTTCTCAAATCATATATCTATGTTTACATCGTTTTTATTCATGAAAAATTATATTTTTAACAACTCGTGCAGATAATGTCTTCTACACCTGATGATGTTACCAATCCTGAGGAAGAATAGACTGTTCATTATGAAACTATATAATTATTAGGGGATCAAAATAAAGTTGATAAAAAATTACACAACATCATAATGTTGGATAAAATTATCATGGAAATAATTCAGGGTATAAAATTTGGGGTTGGTTGTAATCAATTTGACTAACATATTAACCGTAATAAATAAAATGTTCAATAATTATCTTGGGGTCACAAAAAGTTTTAATGTTCCAATTTATATTAATTCATGGAACCACATACAACCTATCACAAAGGAAATCATTTGTAAAGATATATTGTTAATGTTACAATATATTATCTCTATTTTACTGAAAAAATATATATAATGAAATTCATATTTAATTTGATTTATTGATTCTATAGATCATTTATTTTAGAATATTTATTTAATAAATTTTTCATAATGGCTGCTAGAAAATGCTATAGAGTATTCCAGACTCTTCTCATTAAGTTATATCTTTGGGATGCTAAGGGGAAACTACATCCCCACCTACTAGTTAATAATTCACACATTATAAAGAAGGAAACCTGGATTTCATTCACCAATCATCGTAATGAGCAATCATTCCAAGCTCATTATAGTCGATAAAATATTATTTGAAATTAATTATTTTATCTAACTTGATTCAAAATTGTTAATTTATGAAACCCCAAAAGTGTGATGAAAATAAATAATGTGCATCAAAACCAATGTACCCCTATCACCAAGCAAGGATGGGGTATGCATCCTTAGAGAATAAATTAGAATGTATTTTTAAATAAAAAAATAAGAGTTTAATTATGTGATGTGAAACCAAATATGTTCCTTTTTAATATTTATATTGATGAATCAAAATTTGAAGCTACTTCCATCCCACATCATGTTGTTTGGAAGGAGGATCATGTAAATAAGTTGGGAAAACTTGTTGATGAAAACCCAAAAAGAAGTTTGGGAAACATGTGTAATTATTATAATGATGTAATTCATTATGATTTATAACAATTTTACAAAAAATATCTATTTAATTTCGTTTTTAATATAGTTTTGATAGAATAATCTTCAATGACTGTACCATAAAAAATCTAATTTCATCTACTTTAATGCGGTCGAAACAATATGCTCATGTAAGACGATTAGGTTTTAGAGTATCTCCTCAAACATATTCTGTTAAGATAAAAATGCATGATTATATATATAATATGGTGAGATAGTGGGAAAAATAAATAGTCTCACTACAGGATATAATTGTTCCGTCTGGTTTGGCATACCAATGAATGAGAAATGATCAAAGTGAACCACCAGTGGAAAAAATATCACCACAAGAACCAACTTATCCAACTAGATTTGAGGTTAGTCATCCCCCCAATGGAATTCCTTACCAGAGGTAATAAATTTTTTCATTAATCATTATCCTAAATGTGAATCAAACACCTTTTGATAAATTTATATTAATAAAAGTCTTCATGGTAGAGTTGTATGTCATTTGTATCTGTCAACACCCATGCAACACCTAGTTGTGATAGGTAATGTGTATCACATCATAGGAGACAAGATACACCATAAAGACCTCATAAAAGATCACATGAGAGTGGGGATAGTGGTAGCTTTTGAGCAGAATGCTGAGTTTCCTGTTCCACTTGATGATTTGGATTCTACAATGGTCCATGATGCTATTGGATCTTTCATAGCAAGGTTGTAAATCTTATAACATACAAGTGGTATGTATTTAACAAAAACTTTCATATCAAAATCATTTAATGGTTGATGATAAATGGTATGAAGTGAGGTATGATATTACATATGGACAAAGTGGCGCGGAAATATAAATCTTTATTAAAAAAATCTAGTGCATCGACCAAGTAATAAAAATGACATTTCAAGAGTACCTTCTCCTCAAGAAGTCCAAAGAAGCATTTATTATCATTAAAACTTCATGCAGATATCACATTTAATGATAAAAATTTCTCTGACAATACATATGAAGAAGTAATATATAGGACTTCCACGATATATGTAATTCATCTTGAGAACTGATATTCTCAAGAATGAATGGCATGGAATATTAGTTGTGAATACATAAATATGGTACATTTTCATAATACATCTATCAAAATATTGAGCTAATATGTTTATTAAAGTTAATATATATTTATTTTTTCTATAGGAATTTACATTACAATTATATAAATGGAGGATCGTGTCAGGCATGATATGTATTCATTAATTCTTTTATCATTTTTATGGTAGAACATAAATAGGATAATAAATAAATTGATAATAAAATAGATGAGTTACTAATTTTTTTTATCAAAATGTATCATACAACAAAATATATTTTATTCCAACAATGCATAAGTAAAACTCTAAAATCTAATCATGTAATTTTTTTTAAATTTTTATCATTAATTTTTTGTTTTTATTTTTTAGAGAGAACTAAATGTTGATCACAATCCATCCAGACATCCCAAATATTTACTATTTGGATATGATTCATGTATATCCAACCAACCGATCACACATGATGTTTGTTTTCAATATTTAATACCTCTAAATTAAAATTTTACAGATTTACATAGAATTATATGGTTCAATATATGTTTTAAAAGAAATTTTTTATGATAGTGTGGTATCTAAATATAGTCTAAATCATGACATGAAGTCGGTGTTTGAAGAGATATAGTATTTTTATTACTAAAAATGGAAACAAATTAAGCTTTATATAGAAATATTTAACTATTAAAAACTTTCAAAACAATTTTATTAATTTTTTAAAAGTTTATACAGTTTCTAAAGAAAGATAATGGCATCAATGAAGGGTATTATGTTTTAAAATTTATGACAGATATCATAAGGCATGAAAAGACAAACATCCCCTAAGAGATAATTTCCTAATGTAGTTAAAATTTCATTAAATATATTTCATAATAATTTGTTTCTCAGTATTTTCTCAGTACTATATAGCTTTCCTACAACCTCAATACTCAAAAAAACTAAATAAATATTTTTAGAGATGACTGGGAATCAAACATTTTATCATAATGTATTCCAACAACAAATTTAGTTTATTGTCTATTATTTTTGTGATCTAGTATAAGATATGATCTTAAAAATAAGTTTGGGGTGTGAATCATTACTGTCAGAATGGTTATATATTTTTTTGATCTCTTTCTCAAGGAGAAGTGTAATATAAGAAATTAATTTGTTTATATGTGATTACCTACAAATAATAAAATTATTAGGAAATAGTGGAGTCATCGGTTGTGGTGATGGCAGAAGAAAAGGTGGAGGAAGAGGTGGAGGCAGAGGTGGAGTCGAAGGTAGTGTCAATGTCTATGATTTAGTCTGTGAAGAAGGCATAGGCAGAGACTAAGGAAGAGGATGAAACAATGTACTATCTTTCAAATAATAAAATTTTTAATAATTTTAGTTGAATTATTATAATACCACGATTGTGTTTGAGAACAATTTTTTAAATGTGCGCACAACACTTGTCACTTAAGAAAAAAATTAATTGTTAATGTTTTCTAGGTGACTTATTGAAAAAAAAAATTCAACAATTATTTAAGTGATTTTATATAGGATGGTAATCCAACTATAAGATAATTAGGGGAAAATAATGATATCCCTCATTCAATAAATGATTAAACTTATGGTGATGACTCTTCTCCTCATGGTATGATTTCATCATCTTTAATAATGAAAAAAAGTATTTTTATGTATTTTTTTAACTACTAGGTAATTATAGATAAAGAGTAAACCTTTAGGTAGTTCTGGATGAAATTTTACTTGATGAAAATGATATGGTTTTAAATTTTCATGTGTAATATTCCCTTCCCTATATTTGATAGAATATATTAACTTCCTCCAATTATATTTCACATCCTTGCCAAAAAAAATTCAGTTAATGAAAATATAGAAAACATGCATATATTATCTTGATAATTTAGGAAAACAGTTCATAGTTCATTTGTGATGTGTAAAAATTAGTCTGATGTCAAACCCATGCATTATGTGACCTTTATGTTGTGAAGTGTGGGTTTCCAGTTTAAAATGAAATTTTATAAAATACTATAAGTTTCATACTCAAAATAAATGAAACAGATTTTGATTATTTTGATACTTTATTAAAACAATCCATAAGTCATTTGGGATTTGTATGAATCATACTTACCCCAATCGTACCCACGGTGTGACTGTTATGACTCCTAGTGTATCTTTTTATTCAAAATTAACATTAATTTTAGTCAAAAAATAACTCACATGATCAAAATAGAGAAAAAATGTAGATTTTTTTTGGTAATTTGGGAAAAAAATCCATAATTCATTTTTGATGTAAAATAATTAGTCACTCTTCAATTTGACACATCGTGTGGTTGGTATGACTCAAAGTGTCCGTTATCAGTTTAAAATTAACATGTTAATACAAAAATGTCACCCATTGAAAACTAATAAAACATGCTCATATTGTCTTGATAACTTAGAAAAATAAATAATAATTAATTTTTTATGTTTATAAAATAGTCCCATATCAAACACACACATGATACGAGTTGTATAACTCAAAGTGTGTGTTTCAAGTTTAAAATGACATTTTAGTAAAATAACAAAAGTGTTATACTCAAAACTAACTAAAATCATTAATATTGTTTTGATACTTTTGGAAAATGATTCATAAGTCATTTGGGATGTTTAGGAATCATCCAAACCTGAATCTGTATAATGTGACCTATATGACTCTAAATGTTTATTTTTATTCAAAATTGACATTAATTTTATTAAAAACAATTGCCATGATCAAAATCGAGAAAAACATTTAAATTGTTTTATAAATTAAGAAAATGATATAAATTATTCTTAATATGTCAGAATTATACACACCTCAATTTTATACACAGTGTGATCGGTATGACTCTAAGTGTTTGTTATTGGATTAAAATTGAAATTTTAATATTAAAAAATTGTCACTCACTGAAAACTGAGAAAACACACATGGATTGTCTTGAAAATAAAGAAAAAAATTAGTAATTCATGTTTTATGTTCATGAATCAATCTCATTTTAATTCCATATGCGATGAAAACTATATGAGTCAAAGTGCGTGATTCCAGTTTGAAATGATATTTTAGTAAAAAACACAATTGGTGCACTCAAACCTAAGAAAACACAATTGTATTATATTTATACTTTAATAAATTTTTCAATAAGTAATGTTTGTCATTTTAGAATCATTATAACCTAACTATAATGCACTCTATGACTACTATGAATCCAACTATATCTTTTTATTCAAAATTGACATTAATTTTAGAAAAAAACATCTAACATACTCAAAATGAAAAATAAGCATTTAGATTTTTTTTATACTTTAGTAAAATGATAAAAAAATTTATTTTTGATGTGTAGGAATAAATTTCACCTCAATCCAATGCATGTTGTGGCCATTATAACACAAAGTGTCTATTATCAGTTAAAAATTAATAACTTAATACAAAAAACTGTCACTCACTAAAAGTCAAGAAAATGCACTCGAATTGTCATGATAATTAACAAATTTAATTCATAATAAAATTGTGACATCTATTTGTCAGAATCATGTATAACCCACATATGATGTGACCAGTATGGCTCAATGTGCATGTTTCTAGTTTAAAATGAAATTTTAGTAAAAACACAAGTGGCATACTCAAAACTAAGGAAACAAATTCTTATTTTTCTGATGCTTTTTTAAAATTATCCCTATGTCATTTTAGATGTTTAGGAACCATCCACACCTCAATCTGATGCATGGTGTCAACTGTACGACCCTAATAACATCTTTTTATTCACAATTGACACTAATTTTAGTAAAAAACAACTAACATACTCAATATAGAGAAAAAAACATTCATATTATTTTGAAACATTATAATAAAAATCCATAAATCATTTTTTATATATAGGAATAAGATACACCTCTATTCAAATCATGGTGTGACCCATATGACTCAATGTGTATGTTATAATTTTAAAATTGACATTTTAATAAAAAAAATAGTGTCAACCAAAGAAAAATAAGAAAATATAGTCAGATATTCTTGGTAATTTTGGAAAGTGATTAATAATTAATTTTTAAAATGAGTGTAATAGTCTCATTCCAGTCCCACACGTGATACGAAATGTATGACTCAAAGTGTGTGTTTCCAGTTTAAAAGGACATTTTATAAAAAAAATGACGTACTCAAAACATAGGAAACAAAATCTTATTGTTTTTTTACTTTAGTAAAATTATCCATATGTCATTTATTATGTGTGAGAATCATCTAAACCTAAATCTAACACATTGTCTGATCGTTATGATTCCAAGTAAGAATTTTTATTCAAAATTGACAATAATTTTATTACAAAAAATTGACATACATAAATATGAGAAAACATATTAGGATTTTTTAAAAAAATTTGAAAAATAATCCTTTAGTAGTTTGTGATATGTTGTTATTATCCTCACCTTAATCAAATTCATGATGTGAAAGGAAAGACTTTATGTTTCTGTTATCGATTTAAAATTGACATTACAATACAACAAACGTGTCACTCACTAAAAACCAAGAAAACATAATCAAATTATCGTTATAATTTATTACAATTATTGATAAATTATTTGTGATCTGTTTGAATCATTCACATGTCAAACTCACACATGATGAGACCTTTATGTCTATAAGTGCATGATTCTAATTAGAATGACATTTTAGTAGAAAACAGAAGTGGCATAATCAAAAATAAGGAAAAACATTCATATTGTTTTTATAATTTAGTAAAATGATCCTTAATTAATTTTTTGACATGTAAAAATAGCATCAAATCAATTTGATGTATGGTGTGACCAGTATGACTATAAGTGAATTTTTTTTAAAATTTGACATTAATTTTAGTAAAAAAACTGACATACTCAAAAACTGAGAAAATGCATTAAAATTGTTTTGGTACTTTAGTTAAATTATCCATAAGTCATTTTTGATGTTTAGGAATCATCCGCACCTCAAACCAATGCACGGTGTGACCAGTATGACTCAAAGGGTTTGTTATCATTTTAAAATTGACATTACAAAACAAATAAGTGTCACTCATTGAAAATTGATCAAATGTACATGGATTGTCATTATTATACAGGGAAATTATTCATAAATCATTTTTGACATGTATGAATTAGTATAATTTTGAACCCACACATGATATGACATGTGTGACTCAATGTGTCTGTTTCCAGTTTAAAACGACATTTTAGTAAATAACACAAGTGGCATACTCAAAACTGATGAAATGAATTCAGATTATTTTTAAACATTAGTTAAATGGTCCATAAGTCATTTATGATGTTTATATATTATCTTAAACTCAATCCAATGGATGGTGTGACTGCTATGACATCAAGTTCTTATTTTAATTGAAAATTGACTTTAATTTTAGTAAGAAAACAACTAACATACACAAAAGTGAGAAAATAAATTCAGATTATTATGATAGTTTAAGAAAATGATAAGTAAGTAATTTGTCACATGTATGAATCAGTCTCACCTCATCCCGATGAACGGTGTAACTGGTATGACTCAAGGTATCTTTTATTTTCATAAAATTGACATTTTAATACAAAAAATTGTCACTCACTAAAAACTAAGCAAACATGCTCATGTTATATTGACAATTAATGAAAAAAAATCATAACTCATATTTTATGTGTATGAATCTGTCTCATATCAAAACCACATTTGATGTGACCTTTATGACTCATAGTGTTTGTTTCCATTTTAAAATGACATTTTTGATAAAAACACAGATTTCATACCCAAAACAAAGAAACAATTTTATATTATTTTGGTGCTTTCGTAAAATGATCCATACATAATTTTCGATATGTAATAATTAGCTACACCTAAATCTAGCACAAGTTGTAATAGTTATGACTATATGTAAATATTTTTATTCAAAATTGACATTAACTACAATGCAATATGATACACAATGTTCCTAATATCACTAAAAATTTAGTTTCAAATTAACAATTTATATTTATTTTATTTATTTATATTATTACTAACATAATAATTGTTTTCATATATTAGGGTATTATTTATCTCAATCAGGGGTGGCTTGTAATTTTATATAGGTGTGTTTTTGTCTCAATAATGGTGTTTTTCTAGTATTTGTGTCAAAAACTGTAATTCGTTTAAATTCTATATTTTTATCTAATTTTTCAAATTTTCAGTGATGGAGTGTCTTGTTACAACACACTACATTCCCTATTTATGGTGTTTTAGTGTTCTATGTCATCACACTATATTATTTCTCTTTATCAATGCTATTAAATGTGCTAATAAATGCATCAGTTTTCAAGGCTTTTGGAAGTGCTGATAAATGATTCCATTGTCCACATATTTAGTAGTGTTGATAAAGGATTCCTTTATCATCACTGATAAGTGGTATCTATTAGCATCTCTTATAAAATCACTAATAAAAGAGGGATTTCTTAACTCTTTTTTAGCCAAAATAAATAACCAATTTATTGGATCTTTTCTATCACTAATAAATTCCTGTGCCTTTTAACCATATTGCGGTATCCAATGATTTTTAGCACAGATATAGGCATATTATAGTATTTTTAAATCTCTATTTTCTATTAGTAGTTCATTTAAATTCATATGAAAAAAATAAATCCTGACCAAAAGGCATTATTTATAATGTTTAACTGGTGTAAGAGAGTCTAAAAAATTATTTTAGGTACTTGGATGATATTGAAAAAATATTTTTTCAAATTATTCATGTTTATGATATGTTGAATCAATCTCAACACGATATGAAAAAAATAATATTTCTTACTATTGGTCAACTAGTCGTGAGGACCACAAATATTACACGAAAATATATTTAATTATTATAGGAACATAGATATGTGATACTAAATAGTGAAATTAGTGATCTAATCATTGAATAACTATGAATATATATGAAGAGATATCAGAGAGGTCGAACATGGAATGAATTGGATAAATAGGTATAAACAATGAATTGGTAGAATGGTTTTAATGTCGTGCATGTCCAAAAATACTGGATGTTATCGATAGTAGGATGAAATAAATATTCAGTTAATTTAATATTTAATATTTTTTATTTTTTATCATGAATATTTATATTCAATGGGAATTCTAAAATGATATGAATTTTTTGCATGAGATCTTTTAAATCGATCTAGGAAATTTGGCACGTATATTTTGAATGATTTCAAATTTTATATAGTTGATCAGGAGGAATATTTCAAAAAATATTCTGGTATATCTACCATCATTGAACTAGAATATTATGGAATGTTAACTGGTTTTATCAAATTAAACAATCAGTGACATTTTTCTTATTTTATTCAAATTCAAGTTGTCAATATTAGATAGGTTGTTAAAATAGATTCATAACAATTTAATTCCTTGTACTTATCTTACACGATATATATTAATGACCGTAAATAACATAATCTATATATAATTACATCATAAGAAAAAATGTGATATTATATAGAATATATATTATATGAAGGGTTGAGTCCAACTTTTAAATGAAACAAAGATACTTATATGGAATGAGTGATGTGGTAGAATAATGAAATTATGATATTGAATCCTATTAGAAGTTATGCATTTTCTTTTATATCTATGATGATTTTGATAATATTGATATTTCAAGGGAGGATGAAGTAGAATAGGTAATAACAGATCATGATAACAATATAACCATTGAAGTACAAAATTATTGTACATGTAGTCATCTATTAACTAATCAATCAAATATGTATTTTATTATTTAGTTCTAGTATTGTTCATCTATTATCATACTTAAATTTATTCGTATTCATTGTGTGTATAATTTCAAAAGGATAGTTGTTATACTTGTTTTAAAATACATCTTCAAAATAGTTTTTACTTTTTTTAATGACATGAATGTCTAGAAAAAAACATTTTAGTGGAAATATTCAATCGATGACATATAGTCATCCCTCCATCTGGATAACATCATCTTTTTGAAATGATAAATCACATTCAATATATGACATTACCTTTTGGATTCCTCTTGATGGAATATTGAATTCCCACTTTCTCCCTCATAACGGTATCTGAAACACTTCTTGCATATACATTTACCCCAACATAGAAAAATAGTAGGTTATCAGGTTGTAAAACAATTTTTATGCATCAAGGGTGAAGCTGGTCAATCCAGTTGTCTCATGAGGAAATTAGAGGGTCATGATTATAGATTTGAATTTTAATGTAATTTTTTTTGAATTTTCTATAATTTTTTTTCAAAGAGATAGAGAGAATGATGCTAGGGAGACAAAAATTATTAGTTCATAAGTGTACAAACTTAATTGATTGCTGGTGTTTATACATGAATGTTTTGGGTTATAGTAGATAATGTTTGAGGAATACTCAGTAATACCATAGGATATTTAGATTATGGGATAGTGACACTTCTATTATGTAATATTATAAGAAATATGTTACATTTTTTTGGGAAGTATGAGGTATTAGATTCATATATAATGTAATATTCAAACATTAATCATCGATGATTTAATTAAATATCATTATGTAATAAAATTCAAATAATTTTAAAAAATTGTTTTTTATAGATGTTCTTTCATTTTACTATTCCTAATATAATCACATTTCCATAGATGTTAAAAAAATGGGTAAAAATTTGAAGGATTTTAAGTAGATATTATGGTGGGATTTAAATGATATAACATTTACTATTCAATATATGTATAATAATTTTCCAGAATCTTCACTTTGGTTTTAGTGGGAATGTTTTGTTGATAGTCATCACCATGATAAGCATATAGTATTAAATAATCTAATATTGTATTAATAGCAATTAATATATAAGTATATAGTTACAATTAAATTAATTAATATTTATTACAGGATGTATCCATGAAAAAATTATTAATCATAGAGAAACAAATAATACCTCACACATCTGGTCTGGAGATTTTTTAAGAAAACTATATATCATGGTATTATATTTATAAATTCTGTTATTTATAAGTTAAATATTATATTGTTTATATATTAAAATAATGAATTTTTCTTTCATCATATAAAAAAATGAGGAAAGGTGATAGGTTTATTGGATAGAAGTTTGGTTAGATGACTATTCCTAATCTAATAAAATTTATATGTGTAATTCAGCCAATAAAATTGGTTTATAATTTTTTTTTATTTTTTTGTAATTTTTTTATTTTAATTTAAATTATATTTCATTATAAAGTAAAAAATAAATGAATTATGGGATTCCAACCACATGCACATGTACTAGGTCAAAAGGGATGATCATATTAGTTAGTTATATAGGATGGAGCATCTTTCGCATCTTTATGGGATGGGTTCTGGACAATCCTCATAGCAGTTCATTGGTAGGTCATTAGGGTTGTTTCTTTCACCAACATCTTTATGAGGTTTTTGTTCTAATCTAACTATAAAAAGTCAAATGTAAGTCCTAATTATGAATACCATAATTCATGGTTAGGGTAATGTATTCTAAATACATGAAAATCAGATAAAAATTCCTGATGTGAAGGTCATCACACTGTAAAATGAATTGGATGAATTATATTATAAGGAATCCATAAAAATAACTAATGAAATTTCTTCACCTGTTTAATGTAGTTTCGTAATGTCCTGACACGACGTCCACTTAACCCATACCTAGATCCGGTGGGACACATAGCCTAAATCGCACCTCCTCATACACTATAGGATACTGACAAGTAGTGAAGGTGTAAAGGTAGTACAGTGGGTTGAATATAACCTTATATCAAAGTAATAAATCAGTTACAAACAAATACAATCAATAATGGAAGCGTAATATAAACATACTGAATCAATAATCCATCGAAGTGTATACAGATAAATAAATAAGAAGTTGTTGATTTAGATAAACTGATAAAACTAATAATAATAATAAATACTCAGACACAGTTTCTGATACATGATGTATAGTATTCTTTAATAAAAATATAAGTGGATACATGCATGTTGTCTAGTTATTACAAAAATTCAAAATGAAAAAACTGCTCCATAAGAATCTCAATCCTGTGTCGGATCCTCTACTCCTAATCTCCAACTTTGTAATAATATTCAACAAACTTATAGTGGGGCCATTTCCCATATCAGCACCTACAAAAATATAGAATTCTTGGGTACAAAAGGTATCCTAAGTAGGGTGTGACATAAAAATCACAGTAGGAAACCACCGACAGTGGATTCATGTAATTATGGTAGTGCTCATAACTACACACAGTGAAGGAAATAGAAGAATAGTAAAATAAAGCATAAATAAATAACAATTCCACTTAGGTTCCTGTAGGACACCTGGATGGTCTACCTACTTCACCACATGGCCTGAATGTGTCTGATCATGCCACTATATATATATAATATTAACAATAATAATATATATTCTTTAGTTCAATATTGTTTCCACCTATATGAACCCAATGTGTGAGGATGCCTAATGGACATATACCTCTAATACAAGTGCTAGTTAGACTGTGGTATAACTCAAATATCAATACTGATCTAACAAGCGTATAATCTGAAACGAAATGGCACATTCCCTATATCTCATGAAAAGAGAGAGATGTAATGCAACAATTCTCATGAGAGTGAGTGATCTCCCATGTCTTCACTAATCATAGAACATGGCACCTTATCCCAATGCCTATATAGTACCACTAGTGGGAGCCACCATGAACTCAACACCTGTTGTATGGAGTGGGATTATTTTCCATGCTCAACACCCCTTACCATCGTATCATAGACTCTATAAAGGAACACCATAATTAAAACTATCATGGAGAATTACCACCAATCCATATTCATTTAGAAATCAAAACATAATGCATAACCTCTTATTCATTTCATTAACCATGTTCATCTATAATTAATTAATTTTCATTCTCAATGAGTATTAGAATATGTATAAACAAGGGCATTGTCAAACAATCACATCAAGAATTTACCAATTCAATTAAAACAACATATTCTATTTACCAAAATATGACCATATCATTTAATGGGATCAAGGTTCAATTGGATGTGTCGTAGTCAATACATTTAATGGATTCCACCATCTTGCATAATCTATACTATACAATCCATTCACTGTAACCAATTTGTTGAATTCATTACGACATGAAAAATAATTATTAAGGTTCACGTGTTAAGGGAAGGTAACACAGCCAACAAGGAAACTACCAACTTGGTAAATTCCAAGTCTAAGATGGACGAACACCTATTTTGTTTCTTAGAATAAATACATTTTTTTTATTTTCTATAAATCACTTTATGTTTGAGTGAGAACCACCAAAAGGTAACACTTATGGTGGTGAAAGGACATGAACCTAAACCTATAAACATAAACCATCATCATACATACCTTCAGAAACATACTTCTCCATATCATAATAAAAATCGAAATCTTTATACATGAAATTAGAATGATTCCTAATGAAGTGAGTATGCATACATCCCATGTCTTCCACTTCCTTTTTTCCTGTGTCCATAGGGAGAACACCCAGGCTAGATAATTCGTAGTCCTTCCCTTTAAATTTTGTCTTCCTTTTTGGCTGAACCTAACCCGTAAGGATTCCAAATTGATTGTGGGTGACCAAAGGAGTTTGAATATGTTTATAGATTCTTGTGTCATCGATCTTCGAAACTATCGTGTCGTTGATCGACATTAGGAGTCCCTTGCACTATAGCCACTAGACCACGCACAATATTGGAATCAGTAGTGGGAATGAGTCCAACAACATGGAAGAGCCTAAACTTCCATCATCCACAGCAGAAACAATCTGTTTACCCTTATAATCACCACTAGAAAGGGTTCCATAAGATGAACACCACCCTATATTTGATGAGGTTTGGTCCAGAATCAATGTAGTTTTACTTTGTTGAATGCCTTATGATGAACAATGGCTAATAGGTGAAGGGGAAATGATCATACTTACACCAATAGTTTTTCCAACATGATCCAAAGGGACATGGGAGCATTATATTTGGCCACTGGTCCCTTATAACCTCTTCTCCTATGGTGAGAACAAGATGAAGTCTATTGGACTTGCCGACAGAAAAACGAACAGACACCAAAAGTTTTATCATAATGGATGTATTGCCAAAAACCAACATTTCCATCCACCTAAAGATAAAGATGATTCAGGGGAGTATTTGAGAGAAGTAGCTCGATTCAAAGTTGAGTGAACCTGTGTTGCATCAGGTAGTGGTTATTCTCATTAATCTCTAAAAAATATCGATCATGTCACATATACCATTGATAAATTATTGGTTATGGAAGGAATTTGGATGATGAGTAAGGTGTATCTAGACCACCACACACATTCAGTCATGACCCGTATTAGAATCAGTCATCCATCAGAAGAGAATGATCCTTATATTACCCCAATGTCATGAATCTAGTGATGAAGAATAGGTGGAATCATCATCATAAAAAATGTGAATTCTTGGTTGATGATGGTCTTGAATCCCCACAGTTGTCATAGAATGATGTCATGAGGTCGAGTTGACAAAATGCTCAAACGCTTCCACTTAAGGATGAATTGAACTAAACATTTCCACAACTGTATAATAGTGGAAGATGAAAGTATCCTAAAACACACATGTTGTCGGAAAAAACGTGGAGGGAATCCTAGATGGAAGATGGATCATTCTAATAACTCTGGATTGGTGGTATCCATGGAAGATGAGGGAAAGATGATGAAGGAATGGTAAATTACACATTAATGAATCAATATAACAACGATGGTCAAAAAAATATGTCATATAGAATGATGGAATAATTAAAAATTGGCAAAAACTTTATGGGAAAAGAACATGACCTCCTACTTTAAGGTCACAAATGATTTCTCACTCAATATCAGCCTTATGTTCAGAGTAGGTTAGAAGATATCTTGGAAATAGTCCAATGCCCTATAAATAAGGCATATGAGCTTGCATCTAAATAGAAAAATGGATGGAAATAGTAGCTTTGATAGGAGTTGAGAAACTAGGGTTACTTATCTAGATGGATCCAATGCTTTTGATGGATAGAATAACAAACCCCAGAGGTGGAAGTAACTTTAACGCCCTGACATGAGATATTATACACTCAATGGGAGAAGAAGAAAATCTTTTAGATATTGGAGGAGAAAAGAGAAAGGGAAATATGTTTTTAAATTAAATGAGGGTAAAATTGTAATTTCATCCCAAAATATATTGGTTCATGGTTGGGCTGCATGGTTTGGTTGTATAGTTTGGACAAACTGTGTGCCAACTTTTCTTAGTTCACAGCAATTCTGGGGACATCGCGTGTTTAGGGACACATTTTTGACTAATCATGCATGGACCATATAGAATGGATTTATCCCATGTCTACAACAAGCCGCATTATTGTGTACCATAGGTCGCACGTTTGTAGACACACCATGCAGACCCTACTATTTTTCACATTTCAGAACTTCGGAATCTGAATGTGACTCAGACACCATTGTGACCCACATGCCTTGATTAAACATCGTTATTAGGGAAATTTAAGATATTCAAATTGAAAACAAAATAATGGTACCTTCATTAAAAATCATGGTCATTATAACCTACCTTTCATAAAGTAACTCTTCCCTGAGTTGACCTTATGTGGGAAAAGAAGTAATTTCATAAAACAGTTCTAGCCACTGAGAATGTATATAAACATCCCGCTCCTAGGTCTTTTATTATACTCTGTTATGCTTCCATAGAACCAGTACTAGCGGAAGGAACAAGTATCAGAGTGTCTTCATGCTTCGATAAACTATAAAAATATGATACTCCTTAGAGGAAGAAAAAATATCCAATTCAACCTCATCAGGTTGAAAGACATGTGACAGGTCTCGATTGTATTGGAGATGTTGAGATACATGAAAGTCCTACAGAAACGCTGAGGACGGCCTATCCTGCCACATCTTCTGTACTCAAATAGATCCCATGAGAATTGAAACTTGATATTTCTATGATTCCCACATAGGTGATAGATAATAAAACTATATGCCTGAGGATCTTGACTAATGATCCCTCTTCATGTAGTCTCAAAAATCCTCTTTTCACCAAAAGAACCATTGGATGTCCAATGTGCCGAACCATCCTGAATCGCACCTTCAACATCCCTCAAATTCCACTCTTTGATTATGTTATAGTTGAGGATTTCAAAAATGGATGTCAACCAGAACACGTTCACCTATGGCTGAATGGCGTAGACTAATCCATCATCGAATTTCCAAGCTTTCAAAAGATCATCAGCAACTAGAGAAGAAGAAAACCACGACAACATTATGAATTGGGAATATTATTTCATAAATAAAATGATACCATACTCTAGGTTCATAAATTCAATAGAAATGTCATCCCACAGAGTTTTGGTAAAGAAGTAGTCATGGAAGATTGTCTAGAAATCAGTCCAGACCATGTTATGATGCAGATCCACCTAGGTGATAACATCCCACCACCTCTTAGGATAATCTCAAGTATATACATAGCTATATTTACCCTTTTCTGTATAGGCATCTCTAGATGAATTAATAAAAATATGATTGATTTGATTCAAGAAATTTTAGCATATACTCTACCGTCCCCTGAGAAGGTGGGAGAATTTTGCTGTTGGAACTCAGGGGTAAACTTTTCCATACTCGGGGAAGGTCAAAATACAGCCACCATAGAGTGAAGAATATATTGAAATGCATCAAAAAAATAGTCTCCAGTACCCATTTCATCTATAGTTAGAGGTTCCACATGTGGCGCTATTAGATAAATAACTGAAAGCTCATGGCCCACCACCTCATGTGCCTAGTCATCATAACCATTAGGGAATCTGATAAGAGAAAATCATGGTGACATAATGAAACAAAGAGAAATGAATGTCTTAGTAGATATTTAAGAATGTATACCACCAATAGATAGAAAAATATGATATTCACTATGGCCTTCCTATAAGAAACTACATCGCCACTCTTACTACTTTAAAAGACAGCGCTAGATGGTATAAAAAGACCATAATAGGCCATAATGACACAAGAGAAACCCCCACTTCCCACTAGCAAGGTTGATTTTATGTTCAAGTCCCTATGTTGGATATATAAAAAATGGGTTTTCCATTTTTGATTCATATTCACTTTAGTTTTTCTTTTAAATTAATCAATCAATTTATATGGTTGAATTAAATGGTTTTTCATTTCAAATCCATAAGGTATCATACTCCTTATGAACCAATTATGGAATCCACTTAACCCACACCATAACATGTTCTATATCATGTGACCAATGGTCCATAGCTCATTATTTCATAATTTAATTCTTAATGTGGTTTCGTTAACCTATTCAAGAAGACACTGTTATTTTAAGGCAGCCACTATGAGTATCAATTATGTTTCCCAATACCCATAAGAAACATCAGCACAATTCAATATATTCTCGGCAATAGTAAATATGCAACCGGGAAATGCAGACTGAAAATCAAAAATCGTATAGAAAAATCCATGACCTATTAATCATACTGTTCTTATTATGATGCATGATCTAATGAAAACTCTTAATCTCTTTTGACCATACTAATGAAAATATAATTTTAATAACACCAATATCAATAACATCATAACTCATGTGTGTCACCCAATGGTGAAATCTTATCAATAATAATTGAAAAAAATAGAATGATGATTATAATTTAGGAAACTTGGTATTTACCAAGAACATGGGTTAGTGATGCCCATGAATGACTTATTACCATGTTCCAACCACTCCTGGTCTCCATTTAATTATCTCCCAATAGTATGTCATGAAAGGATCTTCTTTGATACCACTTTATAACATCCCAAATCAGGTTCCACATAACTTATACTCTTAGAGGGTGGGTTACATGGCCTCAAGAATGCCTCCCTATTTCTAGAGGCTACTGAATAGTATTGAGGGTGTAAATGTGGTACATTGGGGAAACTATTAACTCATAGAAGAGTATCGCAGTGGTTACAAAAAAAATCAATAGAAGATTCATAATATAAACTGATAGAATCAATAAAAAATGGAACTGTAAATAGATAAATAAATATGTAAGTTGCAGATGATGTAGATAAAATGATACAACATATAATAATACAAAATTCTCAATGGTAGTGTCTGATTCATGATACAAGTCATGATGTAATACAATAAGAAATAATAAGATATAAGCATGTTGTCCAATTAGTAAAAAAATAAAAAAGGCAAAAAATATCTCTATAAGCATCTCTATCATATGCCTGATCATTTTCTCCAACGCTCTAACTAGGTTATAAATGTAAACAACCTATAGTAGGGCCTTTTCCCTTATCAACGCTTATAGGAAGATAATCATCTCGAGTACCAAAGCCAACCTCAAGTGGGGTGTGAGATAAAAATATTAGTAGGAAACCACCTGTGGTGTCTAAATTTAATATGAGTAGTGCTTATAACTAAAAAATGTACAAGACATAGGATAATAGAAAAAAATTAAAAAAAATATTTCACCCACTCAAATTCTTAAAGGAAAATTGGTAGGTCTACTTACTTCATCACATGGTTGGAAAGTGTCTGATAATATCACTGTATGTTTATATATAATATTAACAATAATAATATATATAGTTTAGTTCTATATTGCTTCCACATATATGAACAAAGTGTGTGAGTATTCCTAACGGACATATACCTAGAATACCATTGTGGGTTCAACCAGGGGAAAACTAACATATACATACTAGTCTAATGAGCCAATAAGCTCAAGCCAAATGGTACATGCCCTAAATCCAAATAATAGCAAGAGACTTCATGCAACAATGATTGAGATGGTTTGTGGAAAGCATGTATATAAGGCCCCAGCCTTAAACCTTACTTAATCTTGATTTATTACAAGATTACACATTGAGGATCTTTTCAGGTTTAGAGTTTTAGAGAATTAGATCATGAAACATGCACTACATTCCACATTTAAACAAAGTGGTTACATAAAAGACAGTATTCATTCTTCCCATCAACGGAAACTTATTTAAAATATAACACGGATTCTTTCTTGAAACATCCTTGACACTATCATCATATCATGTACCTTTCCCTTGACCTGTGAAAAAAATTTCAAAAACTTGGGATGAGCATAAAAAGATCAGTAAGGGTTATAAAAATATGGAAAGGAAACATGAGTTCATATATACATAAGAATGAAATCATACTTTACCCATAAAACATAGGCATATCAAATCATGATTAAGTCATAGAAAACATAAGAAATAAAGGTAACTTGAGGCATTCATAAAATTCTTACGTAGGGAGTAACCCTCTTGGTTACGTTTGGAATACCCATCACAGTATATTCCCTAAATCTCTTCGGAGAAACCTTAACGTTTCACTCCTTCGCGTTACCCAATGCATTGGAGAGCTATAACGGGCTCACCCGCCCTTAGTTTATCACAGAACCAACCGTTCTTCATAACAATGCCCAAGGACCATAACATAATCGTATCACATAAAACATGCATAAAGGAAGCATAGCATTTCCACATTTCAATAACATTTTAGTATATTGAAATAATGAATCCATTCAAAAAGAAACCATTTCCAAAACCATTTAAAACATTTAATAAAGATATTTTTGAATCAAAGTGTCCCATACCACCTTGAAGCTTAAAATTATAAACCATTAATATCCATATAAATAAATCCTTAAAACCATTTTGAAAACATGGATATTAATAAGGAAAAAAATAATTAAAACAATTAAAACGATATTTTGGTTAAAGTGGTTTTACCAAAATTAGAGACACTTGGATACAACAATTGAGGAATAAAATTTAGTCAGAAATTTATAATATCATGAGAATAAATGGATTCATGATATAATACTCCAAAGTACAGTATATACACCATATAAGAGTGAATTGGTGCATAACAACAATGAACCCTCAATAGAAATGTCTAATGTGATGAAATCCCTTATAAAGAAGGTATCCTTAAATTAAAGACAAATCAATCTCAAAAATATGTGTGAAAAATATAAATACACCCAATATAAGTGGATATTAAGTGTAAAACAATAAAATGTCATTCACACATATTCAATGGATGACATATTCAATGACTACATGTTGAACCCACAGAAATCGAAATTGGGTTAAAAGTTCCCTTGACAGCCTAACGACATCACATCAAAATGAGTTGATGAGAGATAAAAATTGTATCTCATCACTTGGACATAAAATTTAAATCAATAAGGATATATGAGAACATATCCCAACATAAAAATATGTAAATTAAAAGACCCAACAAAAGAAGTCTTTTAAAAAAAAGGAGGGTGAAAGGTTCCCTTACCGACTTGGGTATCTTTCAAAACATACACCCCATGACAGAAGGACAATAAATCGTTGATGTAAACACTCATAAAGGACATTATATTACACAAATACTAGAATAATGGCAGTAGATACACCACTCAAAGGAAATTGTGGCAAATGTAGCATAAATCTCATGGGAATAAAAGTGAGATGAAAAATCCCTTACGAACATTCGGCAGCCTAACGGCGCCACTCAAAACATCCAAAATGGACTGATGAGAGAGAATAGGGTCTCTCATCACATGAAAATAAAAATTACAGTAAGTGTAATATAAATGATCATCCCAATAACAAGAAAGATGAGCTTTAAAAGGAATGACATAAAAGTGTGTACTTAAAAAGAAAGAGAGGAGTAGGATCCCTTACCTCGGGTCCGACTTGACTCGATCGTTCTTTAATCTCCTGAATAATAGACATGAGTTAATTTATAATTCCTTAAGAACCTTTTTCAAGTTCATTATTACTTTTATACCACTTATTACCATGTCATAAACATTATGTAATCATTTAATTTAATAATATTTGTTTTGCCGATATTTGGTTCTTAAGTCGAAAGTGGACTTCTTACAATTACATGATGTTCGTGTGGCCAAATTTTTATTATATACAGAATTGTATTCATTATGTAGATATCATATATTTCATATATATCCAGTACATGCATGCATTTATAACATTACATAATCATTTAGAGGTAAGAAATGAAATGCACCGTTCATGGAGATGGTAAGCCGTACGTACGCATGAACGCTACTTTCATTTCTGTTTCGTATTTTATAGAATGTAATAATAATGATATAAAGGTATATTATAATTCCAGTATAATATCATATATAATATCATATTTCCATCCTTTATACATCCCACATATGGTATTTAACGAATCAAATCACTTTGAGGGGGTGGTAGTCCGCACTTCCTTAAATGAAGATATCGCGTATACCCATAATGGAAGCCATAAAGGTAAGACAAAAATGAAAAATACAGAAGAATAAATAGAACTTAAACATATTATATATCATATATAAAAATAGTGACATCATAATGGCCACCTTTGAAGGTGTTAAATGAGTATTGAACAATCATCGTTTCGGGAGGCAGAATTTCACCATCCACGGAAACCGTATGTTCTTTAACCATTTCATGTAGTTGTGTGAGAGTGTATCTAGAATAAATCTTATAACAACATCCTAGTATATTGAAGATACTGTTGTTGTTACAAAAGAAGTAAATAAAAAGAGTTTAGGGGGTTGGAGAAGCAAAATAAAACAAATGAACATGAGAGAAAGAATTACCTTTAAAAGTGTAACTCCTTTTGATTTGAGACTAAAGGCTTCCTTTGAAAGGATTCTGCCCAAAGGGAATCCTCTAGGATGAGTATAGGGATGTGGAGAGAGTAAATGGGCAGGGTTTGGCCGAGCCAAAGGCTTGAGGAGTGTTTTAAATGAGGTATAGGTGGGGGCCTTTTATAAGAGGAGAGGAGGGGCACTTTTGGAAAGTAAAGAAATATTACTTTATTTGAAAATGTGTTTCGGTTTCAAAAGGTCCCACATTAATATAATTCCTGGATAAGGTGATAAGGCTTCGAAATACACTCATCCAATAAGTTTTGGACATGTTTAGTTCATAGAGATTACATTATCTTTCCATTTTATTTAAATCGTCAAATAATGATTTCATCACTGCATCATTATTATGTCATAAATAATTTAATTTATTTAATGTCTAAAAATTAAAAAAAAATACTATGATGTAGTAAATCTTTTTATCTTTCCAATGAATATTTATAATCAAAAAGATGACTTGTATAAACCCACTTAAAAAGTTTTTTAGTAAAACATATCATGTTTGTGTCAATTTTACTTTTACATTAAATAAAATGTTATTTATGTCATTTCCCAACCAATGTGGATACATGGGGTCCCCAAGTTGACCCATGGCTTGTCTTGGTCGGCAATGATACAACCAATGAGGGTAAGACATGTGTCAAGCTCATCTCATTTTATTAAAGCATTATTTTTACCTTAAACTACACTAATTACCACTAATCGCGATTAAAAACTTAATATGTTACTATTCAACAAAAAATTATTTTAATCTCATTGAACCACATTTTACTTCTTAATGACAACCATGTATGTCGGATTTTTGAAAATCAAAACAAAATGATGGCAAAATTTCATTTAAACGGAAAATCAGTTTTTATAAGTACCACTTAGTGGTTTCACTATTCATCAAAAATTGAAGTTTTTCAGAAAAATCCCAAAAATTCACCCTAAGCTATATTTGATATTCTTAATTCAAAAATGAAGTATTTTTTACAAAATTTAAAACATATTAGTCACATTAATTAATTTAATAATTAATTCCCACTGTCAGAGAAAATAGCGTGTTTTTATAAAACAATAA
Source organism: Viscum album (assembly GCA_963277665.1). Taxonomy (NCBI): domain Eukaryota; kingdom Viridiplantae; phylum Streptophyta; class Magnoliopsida; order Santalales; family Viscaceae; genus Viscum; species Viscum album. The sequence continues at coordinate 1,608,905,014 of OY728121.1, forward strand.
GTATCAAAAGATTGACACTAGTTTATGTCTGATTTCAAAGTGAAATTGATTCCAACGAACACTATTGGATTTAATGGTAAAAATATTTTCTAATTTCACTTTAAAACCAATTAAAAATATAATCTAATCATATAAATAAATTAGAATAAAAAGTGGTTTTGAATTAAAATACAACATTTTACACTATTCATTAAAAAAATGAACTTTATCGGAAAGATACCAAAAATTTACACAAAGTAAATTTTGATGTCCCGATTCTTAATAAGTGTTTTATTTGGTCCAAAAGAATGTATAAGAGTGATTAAAACTATATTTAATGACGGTTCTCCATCAAAAGGTGATAAGTGAACCTTTAGTGAAAACTAAGGCATATACGCCTAAAATTGAATTCTTTCCGTATTTTAAGCCATTATCTTTTATTGGATAAATGTAAAAACATTTAAAAACATATATAATCATATTTTAGTTAGTTATATCCATTCCCGCCATTACAACGGCTACATGTTAACTACCTTTTAAAATAATATTATTTTATTATTAGAGTGCAACGTAAGATTCCCAAGAAACTCGTTGTTGCGTGTTGGGTACGCCATCGAGCATAGCGTCCCCTTTAAAGTTATTTAAATATTTTATTCAAAAATATGGATAAATATGATAATGCCATATTCTTTATTTACCTGGGGTGTTACATCCTTCCCCCCTTCTGGGAATTGCTTCCTCGCAATTTAAAAAAATAATTGAGCTCGGAAACATCCTTGAAAGTCCCACATCGGAACAAGAGTCGGTAAAACAAACACTTTAAAATAAAGAGAGATAAGTATAAAGGTCACCCGAGTTAACCCATACTAGGATTCCAAGTATGAAAATATGGACATGGAGGAGAAAACATAGGGTCATGTTCTGATGGAGAGTGATAGAAAGTATGTTTAGGAGAAATTTAACCATGAGAAAATCACAAACTTGTGATGGGTTAAAAGGTATTCAATTCCCCAGTAAGAAAAGTTAATAGACAACATTTTTGTTTTAAGTTACTTTTTATTGAGGAATTTATTTATAAGGAAACATAATCACTTATCATATTGACTTTCAACTTTTATTAGATTCCTTACACAAACTCATATTTTCTCCAAAAGACGAGTATTTAGGAAGACTTGTTCACATTAAGAGTACTATAATCAACTTCTAGAGAATCACCTAATCCACAAAATAGAACTATATACTTCCCATGTCTTTAACCAAAACCAAAACCAAAAAGTCTAGTACAAGATCAGATAATCCAGAAAAGGATAACCCTTTATAAAAAAAAATCTATTCTTAATCTCCAAAATTTGTCCAACAAAACCCAAAGTTCAACTAGGACCATTTGTCCATAAAATTCTTCAAAGTAAACCAAACTAAGATTGAAACCCAAATATTTGAAGGATTTAGTCACATAGTCTTCCAAGTTAAATCGTAACATTTATCTCCAAACAACATTAGTCGCTCTTAAAGTCTCGCACTGAAAAGTAATTATCCTAATCACATATCCTCCATGATAGGTTAATAATTTTCATAAATAACCCAAAATCAACTTACTCTTAATTCATAAAATCATATAACTAGAAAGAATCAGTCAAACTAACCAGGGACTTCACGTAGTCCAGTGGTAGGCGATAAATACCAGTCGCACTTTGGTTGTGGGTTCGATTCCCGCAGCTTTGTCCGACGCGACGGGTAGTCACACGGTCTGTGTGTTGTCCTTTTTCCAAAACTATATAATTCTTAAAACATTCCCCAAAATGAGATAAAATCTTCATGAATAATCATAATATATTTTAACCTCAAGTTTATATCATGCCCTTCATTTTCCATCATATCATATAATAACCCATAATTACCTCAAAAGTAAGGATCATATAAACCCTAATGGTTACCTTAATAATTATTACCTGAATTTCCACATCGAGTTGGCCATCTCTTACATGATGCATTAGAGAACTCACCAAGGTTCAAGTGGTTGATCATGACTCCTTGATATTTGGTTTAGAAAAACCTTGAGATTCCTCATTGATTCCCCCATCTCATCGAGTATCTTAATCCAAGAACCACCACAGTTTCCTTCAAACCCATTTTCACTTTGGTGCCTGCTAGATCCAGCCATTTACTAAACCAAAAAGGTCAGTGTGAGTATATCAACAAAACCATCATGTACTAACGATGAAGGTAAACACTAAGATATACTTACTCATTCACTTTATATAAAACTAGGACACTTTCTGAAATCCTAACCATTATGGTAATGTCACTTATGATTAAAGAATACCCTAACCTCTAAAGTTATCTAAACCGGCCTTTGATACCAACTATAAGTCCCCAGCCTTAAACCTTACTTAATCTTGAGTTATTACAATATTACACATTGAGGATCTTTTCAGGTTTAGAGTTTTAGAGAATTAGATCATGAAACTTGCATTACATTCCACATTTAAACAAAGTGGTTACATAAAAGACAGTATTCATTCTTCCCATCAACGGAAACTTATTTAAAATATAACACGGATTCTTTCTTGAAACATCCTTGACACTATCATCATATCATGTACCTTTCCCTTGACCTATGAAAAACATTTCAAAAACTTGGGATGAGCATAAAAATATCAGTAAGGGTTATAAAAATATGGAAAGGAAACATGAGTTCATATATACATAAGAATGAAATCATACTTTACCCATAAAACATAGGCATATCAAATCATGATTAAGTCATAGAAAACATAAGACATAAAGGTAACTTGAGGCATTCATAAAATTCTTACGTAGGGAGTAACCCTCTTGGTTACGTTTGGAATACCCATCACAGTATATTCCCTAAATCTCTTCGTAGAAACCTTAACGTTTCACTCCTTCGCGTTACCCAATGAATTGGAGAGCTATAACGGGATCACCCGCCCTTAGTTTATCACGGAACCAACTGTTCTTCATAACAATTCCCAAGGACCATAACATAATCGTATCACATAAAACATGCATAAAGGAAGCATAGCATTTCCACAATTCAATAACATTTTAGTATATTGAAATAATGAATCCATTCAAAAAGAAACCATTTCCAAAACCATTTAAAACATTTAATAAAGATATTTTTGAATCAAAGTGTCCCATACCACCTTGAAGCTTAAAACATTAAACCATTAATATCCATATAAATAAATACTTAAAACCATTTTGAAAACATGGATATTAATAAGGAAAAAAATAATTAAAACAATTAAAACGATATTTTGGTTAAAGTGGTTTTACCAAAATTAGAGACACTTGAATACAAAAATTGAGGACTAAAATTTATTCAGAACATTATAATATCATGAGAATAAATGGATTCCTGATATAATACTCCAAAGGACAGTATATACACCATATAAGAGTGAATTGGTGCATAACAACAATGATCCGTCAATAGAAATGTCAAATGTGATGAAATCCCCTATAAAGAAGGTATCCTTAAATTAAGGACAAATCAATCTCAAAAATATTTGTGACAAATATAAATACACCCAATATAAGTGGATATTAACTGTAAAACAATAAAATGTCATTCACACATATTCAATGGATGACATATTCAATGACTACATGTTGAACCCAAAGAAATCGAAATTGGGTTAAAAGTTCCCTTGACAGCCTAATGGCATCACATCAAAATGAGTTGATGAGAGATAAAAATTGTATCTCATCACTTGGAAATAAAATTTACATCAATAAGGATATATGAGAACATATCCCAACATAACAATATGTAAATTAAAAGACCCAACAAAAGAAGTCTTTTAAAAAAAAGGAGGGTGAAAGGTTCCCTTACCGACTTGGGTATCTTTCAAAACATACACCCCATGACAGAAGGAAAATAAATCATTGATGTAAACACTCATAAAGGACATTATATTACACAAAGACTAGAATAATGGCAGTACATACACCACTCAAAGGAAATTGTGGCAAATGTAGCATAAATCTCACGGGAATAAAAGTGAGATGAAAAATCCCTTACGAAAATTCGGCAGCCTAACGGCGCCACTCAAAACTTCCAAAATGGACTGATGAGAGAGAATAGGGTCTCTCATCACATGAAAATAAAAATTACAGTAAGTGTAATATAAATGATCATCCCAATAACAAGAAATATGAGCTTTAAAAGGAATGACATAAAAGTGTGTACTTAAAAAGAAAGAGAGGAGTAGGATCCCTTACCTCGGGTCCGACTTGACTCGATCGTTCTTTAATCTCCTGAATAATAAACTTGAGTTAATTTATAATTCCTTAAGAACCTTTTTCAAGTTCATTATTACTTTTATGCCACTTATTACCATGTCATAAACATTATGTAATCATTTAAGTTAATAATATTTGTTTTGCCGATATTTGGTTCTTAAGTCGAAAGTGGACTTCTTACAATTACATGTTGTTCGTGTGGCCAAATGTTATTATATCCAGAATTGTATTCATTATTTAGATATCATATATTTCATATATATCCAGTACATTCATGCATTTATAACATTACATAATCATTTAGAGGTAAGAAATGAAATGCACCCTTCATTGAGATGGTAAGCCGTACGTACGCATGAACGCTACTTTCATTTCTGTTTCGTATTTTATAGAATGTAATAATAATGATATAAAGGTATATTATAATTACAGTATAATATCATATATAATATCATATTTCCATCCTTTATACATCCCACATATGGTATTTAACGAATCAAATCACTTTGAGGGGGCGGTAGTCCGCACTTCCTTAAATGAAGATATCGCGTATACCCATAATGGAATCCATAAAGGTAAGACAAAAATGAAAAATACAGAAGCATAAATAAAACTTAAACATATTATATATCATATATAAAAATAGTGAAATCATAATGGCCACCTTTGAAGGTGTTAAATGAGTATTGAACAATCATCGTTTCGGGAGGCAGAATTTCACCATCCACGGAAACCGTATGTTCTTTAACCATTTGATGTAGTTGTGTGAGAGTGTATCTCGAATAAATCTTATAACAACATCCTAGTATATTGAAGATACTTGTGTTGTTACAAAAGAAGTAAATAAAAAGAGTTTAGGGGGTTGGAGAAGCAAAATAAAACAAATGAACATGAGAGAAACAATTACCTTTAAAAGTGTAACTCCTTTTGATTTGAGCCTAAAGGATTCCTTTGAAAGGATTATTCCCAAAGGGAATCCTCCAGGTTGAGGATAGGGATGTGGAGAGAGTAAATGGGCAGGGTTTGGCCGAGCCAAAGGCTTGAGGAGTGTGTTAAATGAGGTAGAGGTGGGGGCCTTTTATAAGAGGAGAGGAGGGGCACTTTTGGAAAGTAAAGAAATATTACTTTATTTGAAAATGTGTTTCTTTTTCAAAAGGTCCCACATTGATATAATTCGTGGATAAGGTGATAAGGCTTAGAAATCCACTCATCCAATAAGTTTTGGACATGTGTAGTTCATATATTTTACATTATCTTTCCATTTTATTTAAATCGTCAAATAATGATTTCATCGCTGCATCATTATTATGTCATAAATAATTTAATTTAGTTAATCTAAAAATTATAAAACAAATACTATGATGTAGGAAATCTTTTTAGCTTTCCAATGAATATTTATAATCAAAAATATGACTTGTATAACCCCACTTAAAAATTGTTTTAGTAAAACATATCATGTTTGTGTCAATTTTACTTTTACATTAAATAAAATGTTAATTATGTCATTTCCCAACCAATGTGGATCCATGGGGTCCCCAAGTTGACCCATGGCTTGTCTTGGTCGGCCATGATACAACCAATGAGGGTAATACATGTGTCAAGCTCATCTCATTTTATTAAAGCATTATTTTTACCTTAAACTACACTAATTACCACTAATCGCGATTAAAAACTTAATATGTTACTATTCACCAAAAAATTATTTTAATCTCATTGAACCACATTTTACTTCTTAATGATAACCATTTATGTCGGATTTTTGAAAATCAAAACAAAATGATGGCAAAATTTCATTTAAACGGAAAATCAGTTTTTATAAGTACCACTTAGTGGTTTCACTATTCATCCAAAATTGAAGTTTTTCAGAAAAATACCAAAAATTCACCCTAAGGTATATTTGATATTATGAATTCAAAAATGAAGCCCGTTTTACAAAATTCAAAACATATTAGTCACATTAATTAATTTAATAATTAATTCCCGCTGTCAGAGCAAATAGCATGTTTTTATAAAACAATAAGTATCAAAAGATTGACACTAGTTTAAGTCTGATTTCAAAGTGAAATTGATTCCAACGAACACTATTGGATTTAATGGTAAAAATATCTTCTAATTTCACTTTAAAACCAATTCAAAATATAATCTAATCATATAAATAAATTATATTAAAAAGTGGTTTTGAATTAAAATACAACATTTTACACAATTCATTAAAAAAATGAACTTTATCGGAAAGATACCAAAAATTTACACAAAGTAAATTTTGATGTCCCGATTCTTAATAAGAGTTTTATTTGGTCCAAAATAATGTATAAGAGTAATCAAAACTATATTTAATGATGGTTCTCCATCAAAAGGTGATAAGTGAACCTTTAGTGAAAACTAAGGCACATACGCCTAAAATTGAATTCTTTCCGTATTTTAAGCCATTATCTTTTATTGGATAAATGTAAAAACATTTAAAAACATATATAATCATATTTTAGTTATTTATATCCATTCCCGCCATTACAACGGCTACATGTTAACTACCATTTAAAATAATATTATTTTATTATTAGAGTGCAACTTAAGATTCCCAAGAAACTCGTTGTTGCGTGTTGGGTACGCCATCGAGCATAGCGTCCCCTTTAAAGTTATTTAAATATTTTATTCACAAATATGTATAAATATGAGAATGCCATATTCTTTATTTACCTGGGGTGTTACAATGTAAACACTCAAATCATGTAATGTGTTGTCTCATCCCAATGTCCATATAGTATCACTGGTGTGAGACATCATGTACTCAACACCTATTGTTAAGAGATTTATTATCTTCCATGGTCAACACCCCTTACCATAGTATCACTACCTCTATAAAGGTGCACCATAATTATAACTAGAATGGGGAATTACTTATCATACTTTTTAATTTATAAATCAATACAAAAGTAATAAACTCTTATTCATTTCATAATCCAAGTTCAATTATAATTAAATAATTATCACTCTCAATGATCATTCATATAAGTATAAATAAAAGGATGGCCATACCATCCCATCAAGAATTTACTAATTCATATAAAATAATCCACTAAAATTAGGCTAGAAGATATTTGAAAGATCTTCAAATGTGTTGAAAATGTGGAATATGATCCCACATCTAAATAGTGTAATGAACGGAAAGACTAACATTAACAAAATTTGAGATACTAGTGGAGCGTAATGAGATGGTTCCTATGATTATGACGAATCCAAGAATGAATATTGGAGGTGAGAGTTACATCAATACCTATCCTTGGGAGATTTTGATCTCAAATGGAGAATACAGACATGTTTCAACCACTGGAGGAGAAAAGGGAAAGGTAAATATAGTTTTAAAATAAATTAATGTCAAAATTGTAATTCCTCCATAAAAGATCAAGGCATGTGGTCTGGCCACATGTTTTGGCCAATACATGTTCCAACCATGACTAGTTCACTACAAGTATGAGGCTTGCTTCATGTTTAGGTGCATAGTTTTACTAACCAGGAAGAGACCATACATAATGACCTTGTCCCATGTCTGCAACAGGCCGCATAGTCATGCACCCTGGGTCACACAATTCCAGAAAAACCATTTTGGCTAGTATTTTTTCCAATTTTTGAACGTTGGTATTTGAAAGATCCCCAGATTTTCCCATGACATCCTTTTGTTAATTATACATCATTTTAGGGCCTTTTAATTTATTCGAATTGAAAATCTAATATTTTTACATTCATTAAAAAGATGGGTCATTACAAGTTAGATGAAAAAAATTATATTTTAATAATGATTAAGAATATTAATTTTTATTACTTTATGTTAATATATATATATATATATATATTTTGGGGTATATAACCTTTTTTAATTTATAAAAAAAAATATAATATAGATGTTAAAATCAGAGAGTGGTGATGGATTCGATCATAACTCATCATGAGATAGTTGTAATGTGGATTGACTTTGAACTCCATGTTGGTGATATTTATGTGTTACCAAAATATGTATTTATAAATTATTCATGGTCCAAGATGCATCTAATTTGAATTAATTTATTTAATTTTTAATTTTATTTTGGTTTATTTAATGCATGGATGTGATCTAATTATTATATGAGTCCATTCAAACTTATTTTATGGGAAATAAGTTTTTATAGTTGGATTTCTTCACACATAACGTTAGGTTTAAAATTTTCTTTGAGTAATATATATTTCATTTATCTACTCATAAAATTAACCAAATATTTTGAAACTAAATGGTTTTTTAATGTTCTCTTATAAATTTTATTAGTGAAACTGTTAGGGATATTTTGAAATTATTCATGTTTCACTATATAAGGGAATTTAAAAATTAGTTTCTCAAAAACATAATGTTTTCATTTACTCAAGCATGCACTTTATTTTTCTAAGATTGGTGTATTATATATTTTACATTTTATGTGATATATTTTCGAAAGGTACAATTATTTTTTTTGTCTAAAATTTAGTTTCATGAATGAATGAGAAATTTTTTACATTATTCTTCACATTAAACTCTTACAAGGGATTTCATGTGTGTGTTATTGTGGTTTATATTGGTTATACATTGTATTTATACTTTTAATGTTATTTGTTTCTTGTTTTTTTAACTACATATTTGAGATATAACTATGCTTTAAATACATTACTCAAATTTTTCCTGAGAAATAAGGTAATTACAAAAGTTTGAGGAGGGGAAATACAACAAAACAAAGAAATATATTTCCTACAAGTAATTGGGGAGACTTGACCCTAAGACCTCCCATGATACCCCTCAAAGGAGTAACCACTAGGCTACACCCCTGGGGGCTGCCAACAAATATGGTAATGTTTAAAAGTAATGTTTTGAGCTATTTTTTATTGATTAGATTTAAAAATAATAATTTTTCTGATAACGCAAGAGGTTTTAATAATTAAAAGTCTCTATTTATAAATTTTGTTGGTTTACCTATTTAAAAATACAAAGCTTTATTTCATTATCCTATAGATTAAATATGAAATGTTATGGATATAAAATTGTATTTTTACATCATTATTTGTTTTATTTGAGTTTCACTATTTGAAGATGGAATGGTTTATATGTGGTGTTTTAAAAATATAATTCATTGTTTCATTTGAAGGATTTAAAAAGTGAGATTAATTTAAATTATATTTGTCAAATGTGTTTTGAAAGGGTATTTTTTAAAGGAATAAGGACTTATTTAATTGTAGTTTTGTTCTTTGAATTATTATTGGTTGGATTGATTTTAGATTATTTAGTTTAAAAACATTGATTAGGGTTAGACCCATTTTTTACGATATATTTGGTTGTTTTATATATCTTGAGATTCTTTTAGGATATTTCAAAGGAATATATTAATTTGTTTTAAAATTAAATTTAATTAGATGTTAAATACCATAATAAATTTCTTAGGTTTTAAAACAATAATTTAAAATGTTAACACTTATACTCTTTTTGTTTCATGTACATGTTTGGTTGGATAAATATTTATGAAAACTATTTATTTTCAATTAATGAACACTTGATTGAATGGTAGTAATTTTTGTTGTGTGTTCTTATCTGAGGTATATGGATCTCTTGGTGGATAATATACTTTTGTGAATTATTCATTTTTACATGTATGAATCTGTTGGTGATGTAGTTGTATATATGTATACTTGTATAGGTATATGGATATATTAGTGTATGTTTGTGGTCAGTTTTTAGAATAGTTTTTTCCCACTAGACAGGATGAGGACGGTTTAAATTTTTTAATTATTTAACATTATTTGGCGGTGGTTTAAATTTTCATGTGATGTTTGAATAAATGAAAAATAAAACAATGTGAGGTATGTTATAAATCACCAAAAAATATTTGTTTTTTAAAAAATTAATAATTCCAAAATAAAATTAAAAAAACTAATGATAAATATCCCTTGATTACTTATTTCAAAATAGTTTTTACAAACCATTGTGAATTTTTTTTTCAATATTTCAAACCTCAAACAAGCCACAAAAAACATCTGCTAGTGACTCTTTTTCCTATACTGTATGTAAACCCCATATCAAATAATAATATTATTGTTATTACATATTTAAATTTGTTTAATTAAATAAATTTTCTGAAAAAAAAATACATAAATATTGTTTACAATGAAACTAAATAAAATTTAATATTTACATTGGGTAATTAAATCGATGCCATAATTAACCAAGAAATTTATTAGACCTTAAATAATAAAATATTTATTCAAATTAATATTACTCATTCAATATATATAAAAATATTATATTCATTAAATTCAATATTAATTATTTATTATAGTATTTACGTAACTAAAAAATATTTATATAAATATTTTCACTAAATTGGTGAATAAATATTTACTTATTTATGTCCTTGTGAATATTAAATGAAAGATAAATTTAAACTCAAATATTCTAAACATGAATATCCCGTGTCATAAATTTACATTATCAAATTTAACTTAATAAAATATTTTTTCACAAATATGAAAAATAATACTTTATTCTAAATGTTAAATTCAATTGAATATATTGAGAATCTTGATACACTTATTTTTTAACCCTCTAAGAATATTTCTCAATAGAATTATGTATTCAAACCTAATGTTCAAGATAATTATATAGAAATTCATTAAGTAACCTATAGTGAAATAATTTAATGTAGCGTGAACAACAACCTTCCTATGAATACTAACGTGTAATATAAACCCTTTATCTACTGATATCTCATCAAGTGGGATACATAATTTTCTCATTACCATATATGAATGTCTATATTTATGTTACATTCCAAAATAAAATCTTTTATAAACTACTATTTACATTGAACTAACCAAAGTGTTTCATTTCTATCAAAAGGAAATAGAGAACTTCTTAAAGTAATATAAATAAGAAAAATGCTTTTTTGACATGTTCAATTAATGTAATTTCACTTATGCCACCCAACATATATTACATCACCATGTGAATATTTCACAATGGTTTCCATCAATACATCAATTTATGAAATTCATGATATAAATTAATAATAATTTCAAGTCAATGGACCAATACACATGTTTCTAAATATAAAATCTAATGACACACATAACATGTGGAATTATATTTAGCGGCCATGTCCTCATGTCCTCCTTTATTGAAGATCACCGAGTTTAAACATTCAAATAATAATCCTAGTGTCATTTGATCATCAAACATTTGATAGTCTAACATCATCTGTGTCTCATCAAACATGTGTTATTTATACCCTATGACATTTCTTTAAGAAAATATTAATTGAATTTCTATGTTCTCATTATATTAGGGAACAATTATAAACTTTTTATGCGATAAGTAATCTAAGAACATTTTTAAAATTATATTATATGGAAGGAAAATCCTTATATGATAATATTTTTGTTAATATAATTGTAATCAAAAGTATAATTTCATTTGGTTCTTGGAAACCAACCCAAAAAAACCCACATCCACAACATCCATGTTTTAATGACTTTAAATCCACTAGTTATCACAAGATATTCATTATTATACTAATATAATGATTCAATAAATTGGTCTAATACGTTATCCTTTGTGTCTACTCTACATTCTATGACTTCACCACTTTAAGAAAAATACCTCAAGAGGTGATAGTTAAAGAGTATATGATTTGTTAATTCATGTGGAATGGGAACTTTGAAAAGAACCATTATTGTGGTAGTATCATAACAAAAAGATATGGGATCCTTAGTACTAGGTATAACACCATGTCTTTTGATGATGTTTTATATCTATATAACTTTTTTAGCTTCATTGAAAACTAAAATATAGTAGGATTCTATTGTAGAATCGGTAAATATAGGATACCTTGAATTCCTTCAGCTCATGGTTCATCTATTAAGGAAAACAAATATCCTATCAAAAATTTCAGATCATTTTTATATATCTAGAAATGATAATTTGTGTTTACCATCAAAACAAGCTTTACATAGCCTCTATAAATCCGTAACATATCCTCTTTATATATTAGGTACATTAGAATATAATTTATAATTTTCCAATTTGGCCTTCTTGGGACATATTGAAATCTATAAACCATGATCAAGGCATATGAAAAATCAATCCTGGTACATATCAGGGCATACATGACAGATCTGATGGCTGATGTGTATAGTATTCAACTCATTATTTCTTTCTTTTTTTGTCTAAGAAAACATTTTCTTAGAGAGAGATGTATCATGTGACATGGTAAATAGTAATCTCTTGGATTGTTCCATATTATATATATATTTTTTCTTATCAATGTATGAAACATGAAATTTTATAACTAGCCTCTTATATCTGTCTCGATGTATATTTTTCACAAACTTTTAGTATACTTCACCGAAGTATTTCATGGTGAATATTTTGATTAACCATGTCTCAAATAACAATAAGACTAGTATATTTTTTCATATTAGTAATTTATCATTAAAATATAATACTAGTAAAACTACTCCACTCCAACTATATCTCTTCTACATATAGAGATCACACCCATTCATTGTGAAACCCAATTCTGTAATGGATTCATCAAAACAATCATTTGTGGCCTTGATACATACTTTACAACCTAAATGGACCTATCAAACATGTATAGATTATTCTAACCCTTTTTCCTCACAACCACTTTTGGTTATTTCATGTTGACATCTTTATATGGATTACATTTTGGAAATTAGTACTGAATTCCATTATCTAAATTTCATAATCATTTTATGTTTATATGGGGAGTAGAATTATGATGGATATTAGTAAAGAAACTAATTAAATAGTTTCAATATAATTAATTCCACTATATTTCATGAAACTGTTAGAAAAAAATAAATATTTATATGTATTAAAATTATCATCGATGTCCATATTCTTCTAATATACCCATTTCCACCTGATTTTTTTAACATCAGTTGAATGATCTACCAAAACCCCAAAAAAATTGGTAAATTGAATATATTTTAGGATTAATGGTTTCTTTCCACTTTGAAAATTATTAGTATTTTTATTTCATTATTATAGAATAATTTTTTATATTTTCAACTAATAATGTCTGCAATGACCCGAACTATTATCTATAAAATTCAGTTTTTTGATTTATTTAAAGGCCTCATCATGTAATATGGTTATCCAAAGCACATAAATTATTTTTTATTATTATATCATATTAGATTTAATTGATTTCTAAGAATTATTACCATTGATAATATAGTCACTGAACAATGATCACGTGATTTGTATAAATATAGGGACCAATCAAATCCAATTGAAAAAGACAAAGGAATTGATTGCTTTACCAATATGATTGTTGCCTATGAAGCCCATTTTTCGAAGCATATGAGAGAGATATAATTTCTAGGATTCTCCCTCGAAAAATCCTAGACTGATATCCAAAAATATATTCTTGAGTAAAACCATTTACATGAGAAGTTCAATATCCTTAAGACCACTGCTGAAACCATGTTTGTTGTACTGCCCCACGAAATCCCTACCATCTCGTACCTAACTCTTAGCCAATTTTCTGGTGTATTAATTGGATATGTATCAAGAGGCTAAGAATCCAAGTATGTATATTATTTGTTTATAATAATGAATATATTTTCATCCTATTACTGTTAACTTGTAAATGAATTTTATTTTGGTTCAATAGTGAAAATTTTGAATTTTTGGTTAGTATTCAAATTCAATTAAGGGATTTTGAAAAATAAAATAAAATTTTAATAACTCACCCCTTTCTTTTGTTTGTCCCCATGTTATCCAATGGGGATTTAAGTTCATTGGAATATAATGATTGTTTCAAGGAAGTGTTCAATAATATTTTCTATCCCATGATATAAGTTGTTATGTAATTTTCCTAATTCCCAAAGACATTATACTTCTCAATATTGTTTATTGTATTAATTTTAATTTTCTGTAATAAAAATTGTATTAATGTGAAATATAGAGAAGGGTTTTTATAGTTTGTATTGAATAAAAATATCAGTTATTTTTTACTTTAGGATTAGAAAAATATAGAGAAATAATTAGGCATAAGACTATGTATAAGAAAACATCCCTAAATTTTGGATAGTATACACTAAGTGGTTTATCGAGAAAATACATCCTTGTCTGGAAACTACAAGTAGACATGGTTATGGAACAGATGTACCTAGGATTTATAACTGTGACATGGTGTTCTGACCACGACTCATGGTAAGTTGGTACAAGACAATAGGCATTACTACGCACCTCGTTTGAAACTCCCAGGGGATATGCTTTAGTAAATTCATAAGCTCATTATGAACCATTATTAAGGGAAAAATGCCCATAAAAATATATGTTTGGAAATAGATCATGGAAAACATAGATAGAAACCTAGAAATTCATAATTTAAGGAAATAAATGTAATTTATAATTTACCCATTTATTATCATTATATTCCACTTTATGTGTTTAATTAATTAAGATAATCATCCAAAGTTTACTTTTTATTATAGAAAATGGTCAAAAATAAGAGGAATCAGGTTAACAACCAATGTGAAGGGAAATGTGGTGACTCCCCGACGAGATGAAAAACCCTATAGGAGTATGAATCATGAACTTTATGATTATACTCTCACAGATAACTCTAGTTTTGAATAGAAATATAGATCAATAGAAGTTCCCAAACCCCTCCAAAGAGAGAAAACGTCACAATCAAGAGCTTCATGTGACAAAGGAATTCTACTTTCAATCGATCATCTAATCCCTTAATTTCAAAATAGTGGATATAATCCAATGAGAATATCTTATCCATCCTTCAATGTTCTATGAAAGAGAAGGTTTTATTGGTTTTTTATTCATATGGAGGGAGAGGCTGATCAATGGTTTTCCTTGATCAAAAATATGAATCTTGAGGAAGGGATTGAATGAATTGAGTGGAAGAAATTATGGAAAATGTTTTTTGATAAACATTTTCCTCGCACCCTTTGACACAAAATGGAATGTTATTTACTTTCCCTTAACTAAAAAAGATTACAAATCTATCAGGGTGTATGAAAAAACATCAAAATACTTTCATGATACACCTATAGAATTATCATTACCCCAAAATGCAAGGTTAAAAACTTCTTTTGTGGGATAAAACCGTGTATGTGAACATACATGGAAATTCATGCCTTTAATAGATATGAATAAATTTTCTGATGTTCCCTCAATGTTGAAATTGAGATCGGTGAATCTCAAGGGTATCATGGGGAAAACAAGTGAATGGTTCAGTTTAATTTAGGTGGTATGATAAAGATATCTAATGGTGCCATGAAATTTCAACAACCCACTAGTAAAAGGTGTGGGAAGAATCACCCAAGAAAATACCTAATGGGATAAAATAAATGATTTATGTGTGGGAGGGAAGGAAACTAAGCTAGAAATTGTTGATAGGAGAATCCCATGAACTTTATGGGGGAAATTAATTCACTGATCAATGCTCATAACATTTTTTATTTCTTCAACTTCATGGAACCAGGAAGGTTTCAACAAAAATCACTAATCCATGGGTTTTAGGAGACAACTAACAACATCCAAGGTAGAAAGGGTGGTCTTTTGTCATCAAAACTGCTAAAGTATATCCTGACTAAAGAGATGTGATAGGTATGCTAGTTATTCATTCAAGAATAGTGAACAAACATTTTTATTATAGTTTTATGCATACATTCATATAAAAAATGTCTAGTAGAACAATTCATACACTACCAAAAATCATATAAGTAGATCTATTGATACAAAATGAAAATGGTGAAATTATTGCATCCCATGTATATAACTCTTCACCTATAAATGTTTGTGGGATTAAATTCTATGATAATCTTTTCATACTACCTTTGGTGGAATTTGAGGCAATTATAAGAATGGATTAGATTTCCCTATATAGATGCACCATAAATTTATGTGAGATGGAAATCACTCTTCATATTGAAATTCCCCCCCCCCCAATTATGTACTTTTGTAAGGAGGAGGATGAATATTATTTAGAACCATCATATCTAGAATGGATATTATTTCCCTATGAGAAATAATATCTAAAAATAATCATTGATTCTAGGGAAATAATTCTCCTTGAATACATTTATATTGTAAGGGAATTTTCATACGGTTGTCTTAGGGAATTTTATTGTTTTACTCCTAGTAGAGAGGTTGAATTTTCAATAAGGATTATACCTGGGGTGTTGTAATTATCTAATACTCTGTATATAATGGCCATTCTGGAACTTGAGGATCTGAAGAAAAGATGGCAGGGGAATATGGACAATGCATTTATACACTCATGTTCTTCACCAGGGGGTGCACTAGTCCTGTTCGTCAAGAAGAAGGATAGGTCATTGCGCCTTTGCATTGATTATCGTGAGCTCAACAATATATCTATAAAGATAAAGTATATTATGCCTTCTATTTATGACATTTTTGATCAAATATGTGTTGAAAAATAATTCTATATGGTGGATCTTCGGCTGGTTTATTATCATGTAAGGGAGATAAGGAAAATATATCCAAGACCGCTTTTGTATAAGGTATGGGCATTATGGGTTCATAGGGATGTCATTCGGACTCACTAATGCTCTAAAAATATTCATTTACTAGTTGAATAGAGTACTTAGACCTTACCTAGATAAATATTTGGCTTTATTTATATAATATATTCAAAAATACTTTAAAATAAAGGAGTATCATGGGGATTATCTAAGAACTATGCTAATGAAAATTCGAAAGGAGAATCATTACGCCATGTAAATAAATGTGAGTTATAATTGAAGGAAGCCTTTTTTCTAGGGAATATCATCACAAGAAATTGTATATTTGTGGACCCTTAATATATGGAATAAATTGAAGGATGGTTGAGGACAACATCTATGAAAGGTATCCATAGATTCCATGGGTTTGTTGTGTATTATAACTGATTTCTGAGAAATTTATCATGATTTCCAAACCCTCTTACTAAGATAACTCAGAATGGAATCATGTTTTATATGAACGATGAATGTGAGGCGAGATTAATGAATTTAAAAAGATGGTTCATCACTATACCTATGAACATACTACTCACAAGAGGAGAACTCTTCATTGTATTTAGTAGTCCTTTGAAGAAGGGAATGGGTTTTTTGTTAATGAAAAATGATAAATTCATTGCCTATGATTCAAGATAGATGAACGTTCATGATCAAAACTACCCAACAAATGATATAGAATTGGTTGTAATTATCTTTTCATAGGAAATTTGGTTGAATTATATATTTTGTTACAAGTTTCAAACATATAAAAATCACAAAAGCCTCAAGTATATATTCACACAGAAAGAGATGAATATGTGCCAATGAATATGGATAGATCTGATCAAGGACTATAGTTTCTTGATCCACTACTATCCTGGTAAAGAAAATAAACTGGTGGACTCTCTTAGTAGAAAGGATCATGCATCATTATCAGTAATAAAAATTGAGAAGGATCCAATATTGTTATACTATAAAACGATGGACATTGGAATCATAAAAGAAGTAACATCATCAATCCTTTCAAAAATGATTGCACAAAAATATGTATTGGAAATGTTAAAGGATGATCAAACAAGTTATGTAGAAATTCAGAAGAATGTGGAATCAAAGAGAAAGGAAAAATATGAAGAGTTTAAATTTTATGAAGAAGGAATTTTGATATTTGTATTGAGTTAAAGATGGAATTGTTGGATTATGCACATAGTTCGACTTTTTCCATTCACCCAGGAAACACAAAAATGTATCAATATCTTCATGAACACTATTGGTGGGATAATATGAAGAACATCACTAAATATACATCAAAGTTTCTGGTATGTCAGAAATTGAAGGTTTAAAGAAAGAAGTAATAGGGGATGATGCAATAATTACTCATACCAATATAGAAATAGGAAGACACCACAATGGTATTTTACACCGGACAAATGAAGACATCCAAAAGAAATAATTCTATTTGGGTTGTTTTTAATCATCTTACAAAGACTATACACTTCATTGAGATTAAAGGGGATTTATCAATAGATCAAATTGCACGAATATATATCTGTTACGTGGTAGAGATTCATGGAGTACAACTATATATTGTATCCAATCAAGATCAATGATTAGACTTTATGTTTTGTAAAATTACACAATATTCTCTAAAACCTGAGTTGAACATCCATATGAGTTATCATTCTAAAAATTCTGTCCAATTTGAGTGGAATATCCATACACTTGAGGATATGTTGAGAGCATACATAGTTTACTTCAAAGGAGGATTTGACCGACATCTTCCCATGGTTTATTTATCTTATAACAAAAATTTCTAATTGAGCATCCAAATGGATCCATATGAAACCCTTTGTGGGAAGAGGATACAAACACCAACATGTTGGGAAGATGATGGGTAATGAAAACTTCTAGTTCATTAATGGTCAAATAAATGGTGGAGGAGGTTATGACTATTCACTAGCTCATCAAGGATTCTCAAAGTCAATAGAATATATATGCTGAAAATAATCAATGAGGACTAGTGTTTTATTTTGGAGACATGGTATTCCTCTACATATCTCTATGGAAGAATGTTGTGAGATTTGGGAAGAAGTGAATGATTAATCCAAGAAATAACAGCACCTTTAAGATCATTGATCACATAATAGTGGTGACCTATAGACTAGTAGTCCCACGAAACCTATCTCACGTACATGATGCATTCCTTGTATCCCTCTTAAGAAATTACATACTAGACCACTCCATGTAATCATTGAATAGGATTAACATTGAAGAATGACCATTCTAGTGAGGAACATCTGGTGAAAATCTTAGATCGTATAAAAACATTTCTATTAAATAAGACAATGAGACTTATCAAGGTGTTGTGGAGATACCAAAAGTTTGAAGAAGCAATATGGTAAATAGAGGAATTGATGACTAAAATTTACCCTCATCTATTGTAGTGTAGGAAATGAAAATTTTGAGGGATAAATTTTTTAAGGGGGGAATATTTTGACAACCCAAATTGTTATAAATAAAATTCAAATTTTTGATTTATTTAAATATATCATAATTTAATATGGTTATAGAAAACACATCAAATTAGTTTTTTTGATAATATCATTTTGGAATTAATTGATCATTATTAATCATTACCACTGATAATATAGTCATTGAATAGTGATGACATAATTATTATTAATATAGGGTCATAACAAATCCAAATGACATATACAAAGGAAGTGATAGCCTTGAGCAGCAAGATCATTCCTTATGAAGCCCATATATCGGGGATTCTAAGAGAGATATAATTTCTTGGAATTTCCCTTATCCAAGACATAAATTAGATCTAAAAACTTTAGATTTAGTGAAACTAGTTATGGGATATGTTCAAGTTCATAGAGAGCACAGACCAAAACATGGTCATCGAACTGCCCCATCAACGTGCCACCATCATGCACCTTAATCGTAGAGAGTTTCCAAGTGTATAAAAGGGATATTTATCAAGACCCTATAAATATGAGAATGTAAATTATTTTGTGTATAATAATTAATATATTTTCATTCTATTATTTTTACTTTGTAAATGAATTTTATTTTAATAAAATAAAGAAAAGATTGCATTTTTGGTTAATATTCCAATTCCTTTAATGATTTTATTAAATAAGGGATTTTTGAAATAAATAATATTTTAGTTAAATATTATTATCAAATATTTTTTTTCAAATATAGAAGAGCATATAAATTTTTTATGAAGTCAAATGTAATTTTTTATACATGTGCAAAACCTATTATTATAATGAACCCATAATTTTCAATAAATGTTGGTCATTATTTTAAAAGTTAAGTTTCATATATTTAGAAAATTATAAATATAAAATTAAAAAAATGGAATCATTGTTTAAAAATTATCCAACAGTGAATTTTTTATAATTTATTTAAGACAGACAAATTTTTGGTTAAAAAATAAAATACCATATAAATATTCATTCAGTTTTATGACGTCATAATGACCTAAATGTGATTTAATCAATGAAAGTTATCTTCTCCTCCTTTAAAATAATTTTAATTTTATTTATTTTTATATATTTTTATTTATTTTATAAATCCTTTTGGAATCCTCTAAAACTATGATATATTATAAGGTTTTAATCTCATTTCTTTAAGAGTGTGACTCACATCCACATCACCGATGGTAATATTTTAATAATTTAGGACCTTGGCCCTAAAAATAATTTAAACCACTCTAATTTGGTAGAAACAATTGGAAAAAAATGGGATGGTATGTGGTTTTGGATAATTTATTACGTAGATTACAAACCATAAATAATAATGAAATCACCCTATTTTTCTATAAAAAACTCACCAAAGATCCCATTTCACTTCACTTAAACACCTAATAGAACATCCTACTATTACCTACAATCTATATAGTCCTATAATGTCTCCCCCAAATCGCCCAATAAGTCCTTCCCAGTCCTTTGGAGTCACACATTCAAGTAAGGGATCTCACACTCTATTTTTTTATCAAGCATTGCTTTTATGTTATGTCATTTAATTTCAATTTATATATGTTAGTATAAGTCCTTATATATCCCCATTTCTATAAATTTTAATTATATATTATTATATCACATTTCACTATCATTTATCCCTCATATTAAAATATATGTACACCCCTTAACATGCCAAAATTTTGTAAGGGGTCCTCACCTTTCTCTTCTCCTTTCAATCCAAGAACCTTCTTGAAATTCGTAATTTTAATTTCAATTGTTTTTATTTTAATTAATTTATAAACATTACCATAATTTAAAAATTATTTTATTTTAATGAGATACCATTTAACCTCCCTCATTTTGAACCTTACCTAAGCCATTATTGTGCGAAAATTTAGTAAGTGATTTCTCTCCTCTAATTTTCATTCAAGAGCTTCTTTTATGTTATGCCTCTTGAATTACATTTTTTATGTTTGGATATGATCTTAAACATCCCCATTAAATTCCAATTAATGTTATTTTAATTATATACCATTTATCCTCTCTTGTTTTGACCATTACCTAAGTAGTTACTATGCTAAAATTTAGTATGGGATTTCCCTCTTCCTATTTACATTCAAGAACTTATTTTATGTTATATCTCTTAAATTAAATTTTATTATGTCAATATATGTTATTAAATATACAAATTTCATTAAAGTTGATGTAGAAATGATTATATATTCCTTTCAGTCTCATTAATCCTTCCAGGATCATATAAGTACAGATGTTACCATGCCTAAATTTGGTAAGGGATCCCCACCTTATCTTCTTTATTCATGTTTCCTTATTATCTTATCTTTTATATTTCAAATTATATTTTTGCGGGATATGTCTTTCTATTTCCTTATTATGTTCTAATTTATGTTAAAATTATGAGAGACCCCTTACTCTCTCATCCACCCATTTTATGAATTTTTAAGTAACGTCGTTATGCTGCCAAAATTTCATCATGATTTCCCATGCCTAAAAAATTATTTAGTGAATACCATACCCATTTAATATCTATTTTATTTAAATTTATGTATATATATAAATTTTATTAGGGAATTTAATATATGTATCCCGCATTCTTTGATCATGGAAGGAATAATTATATTGAATGAAACCATGTTGTATGATCTATGTGGCTCACATAAGCATGACTATGAAATGATTATGATTGGTGCGCCCAGATAACACTCCAATAAATTATGCAGTGTTTAGTATCATGAAACATCATGTTGAGATAAGGAATGAACCTTATTCCTTTATGGGACTTTATCCACCATGAGTTATTTTCAGATTTATCCTTGACCTATGTTTATGATTCAGTGTTTTAAGTTGATGTCACATTTCCCATGTTTCCTTTATAATTACCATTATATATCATCTATCATTGATATTTTCTAATCCTACGCTTTTTATTACCCATTGATATACCTATTTTCTAACATGTATCATATTTTTCATGTAATTATTTATTTATTCCCTTACTGGTCTTTATAGCTCACTCATTTCTTATGCCTGTCCCCATGTTATCCCATGTTGTTTTACATTCATTATAATATTATGATCATTTCAAGTAAGTGTTCAAATAATGTTTTTTATCCCATGTTATAATTTGTTATATAATTTACCTAATTCCCAAAGACACTAGACTTGTCGATCTTTTTAGTTTTATTAAGTGTAATTTTATTTAATAAAAGTTGTATTAATTTGAAATAAATAGTAGGGATGTTATATTGTGTTACTTTCCTCAATAAAAATAAAACTATATCTCTTGTAATATAACCTATCTAGTGGTCTTATGTGGTACTTTTACATTTCAAAAAACTTCTTCTTCTGATTCTTATAGAACATATTCTTCTTCCAACTCTTGTGTATCTGGGGCCTTGTTTTCTTCAAACTCTATATTTCTACCACTATCGCCTTTGAATGTATTCTCCCTTTTTAGGACCATGTTGTGTCATTACATGATTACCCGTTTATTTTAAGAAATATATTGGTAATTTAACCATGTTTCATAGGTATATCCTATAAAAATACACATTGTACCATGATAAGAAAAAAATTGTATAGTTATCCTTGAATTTTTTTTAATCTTGCACTTTTAAATGTGAAAAAATTGATTTCATTCAATTCCATAACTCATATGGAATTATTATTTCCGCATTAATTTTAACTTGATTTAGTGTATATGTAAATGATTGTAATTATTATCCATGAAATCACAATGGTAGAATTTCATTTTTCGTAATTGATCACACCATGTCCAATAAATACCTATTCCTTATTTTACTAAAACCATTCAACTATAGTTTCTTTAGAGATGTGAGTTAGAATAATATCCCAAACTCGTTTAGATAATTGATTAACTCTTGGTTATGGTAATCCATACCTCATTATGAAAAACATTTTGTTAACTTCTTAACAATTTTATTCCCTACTTTATTCTTATATTCCATAAATTTCTAAAAGTAAAGAGATTTATGCCACATCTGATAAATATTTCTATATCTTTTATGTTATATCATAAAATAATGGTGTTTGAGTAACACCTCTAACTTCTACTCAAAAAGGTCCATGTATATATGTATAAAATAATTCTATAATCTAAATTGCTCTCTTGACTTTTATAATAAATAGATCCTTGAAATTTTCAAAAAGTAAACAAGAAAGAAATATATCCACGTATTTGAGTTATAAAATTATAAATACCCTTATTTATATAATTTTTGGAGCTATTATCCATTACATGACCTATTAAATGATACCATGTAACCCCCCACCCCAACCCATTGGTTTGGGCCGGGTCAGAGGTGAAACTAGAATTATGTGACATCCTCAAGACACAAAATGATAAAAAAATTGAAATGGATTAGTAAAATGTTGGGGGATGATTTTACATGATGAAAATACAAAACCTAAAATGATAAAAACAACCAAAATCAACAATATAATACATCTATAATAAATATATAACTCAAATGGAATGAAAATAGAAATAAAAGTTTGATTAGTAGTTAAAAGTAATAAAATATTACACAAATAAAACAAAGGAAATACAACATAGTAATACTAATGTGGCGTCGCTCCAAACACTCCATGAGAGAACCTAAGAGTCCAAACATCCACATGTGAAAGTAGGATCATGATGGACAACTAAAGATATATTATACATTTCCCATTCTTATGTCACTGTAAACAAAATATGAAAATGTACCAAAGTTCCCAATCAAGGGGTGAGTGTAAACATTGTTGGTAATCACCACTATTTACCAACACATTCCACTAGTACAGTAAAATATTAAAAAAGATTATATAAAATAGGGAATGGGAATAAAAAATCAATTTTTTCACAATAAAAATAGATTAAGAAAAATAACTAAACTAAAACAATTTTCCATTCTTTTATTTCCACATGTCATATCAATTCTATGTATAACACACACACACACTTGTATAGATACCAAGGACCTACCAATACTGGTTAGTGGTGAATCATACTTACAGTAAGGCATCACTTGGTAACCCCCATTGGAGGTGGGACATCCGACCATGACCTATCCCAAATTTTCCCATTTTATGGTGGGACATCCAACAACAGTTCAGACATATGTACATGAATTCACTCAAACCACACATGAAAAGTATTTTTACAAAAAGTATTTATCGTTGGAAACCATTTTCCATTTTTTAATTTAATTAAACACCTTGTGTTCAACATTTAAAAATTAAGAATTCAGGTACAAATACTAAGAAAAGTTTCTAAATAATCTAGAAAAAGGAATTTAAACATTAAGCCTTTGAGTTCTAGAGTGTGTATACTGGTAGAGAAGACACGTTAACTATTAATGGTTGATGAAAATGAAGAATGACACAAGAAAAATTCTTGATCCAAGATCACAACACATTTACATAAACATATACTATAAGAACTCATCAAGATAAACAACATGTAACATATATCAATGAAATAGTAAATCTTATGAGCTAATCGAGAGGAGATGAGAGGATCTAAAGGGAAATTAAAAAAATGAGGTCTTACCTTTCATTATACAGATCCCACACACATTGGTTTCTCAAATATTCATTCTAGGTCAAATCAAATCACCAAGGGACCCTAAGATGGAAGTGGATTTTGAGATACTAGAACAATAGTATAAAAATGTTGGTTCTGAGGCCTTAATATGAGTAAAAGATTAATTTTTCGAGAATTAATCGTACATCACATGGTTTAGCCACACATATTTTCAAACATTGCACCAACCTCATTCATACCCTATGGAATCACCTATGTAAAAATATTGTAGTTCCATAGGGTTTGGGAAATCATGCATCAACCATGTGGTGCTACTATCTCAAGGATATCCCCTCAAATGGTTGGGTCACATGGATTGACAAACCATGTACCAACCATACTTCTCCAGTAGTCTCCAATTACATTGTTTTTTCGGACATGTTAATAGTTGGACTAAACCATGTTATAACCATGATCCTACCTAGATACTCCCAGCATCTCCTTAAAAGGTTTCCAGGAGTTAGTTTACTAATTCTCCTAATCATTATCAAAATTTTCACCTATATAAACACTTCCAATACACTCTAAAACACTCTAGAAACTCTCGATGCTCAACCAAAGTGTTATATAACTTCTAAATGCCTAATAAAAAGGTAGATTAATTGAAAATTAAGTTGTTATATTATCCCTACCATTAGTGTTACCATCCTCAGATATTTAGATGTTTCCATAGCTTCGGAAAATCTCAAGTCACTACTCTTTCATTTCTTTCTCATGTTCGTATATATCTTCTTGAATCTGACCATTCTTCCATAATACTCATACTAAACGGATAATATTCCCAAGAAAGAGTTTTTTTTATACATATTCATTCTAGGAACATGAATCAACATTGAATCCTAATCAAGATCAACATGGTCCCATCAAATTACCTGGGTAGGTTTAGGATGGTACTACTTTAATTGAGATACACTGTGAACAAAATGGAATATTGGTGATAAATCCATACAATAGCACACATCACGATTTCATTCAAGTATCTTAAAAAGGAAAATATTCTGAGGAGACAACATTACATTTTTCGATTATATATTTACCCATCCTTTGTGTGATTCTCAAGAAAATATGGTCACCAACATCAAATGATAATGGCTGATAATGATAACATGCATATCATTTATGATAAATCTGACTTTTCAAAAAAAAAAATCAGATCATATAAATCTTATATATCATTCCATGTATAAGGATAGGTGTAATAATTGATTATTCACCCACTTCCACCCAACATAGTTAGGAATGATAAAGACAATAAAAAATTCATTGAAAAGATCTATATATATCGATGTCTAATAATTGTAATTTTATGAGGACTCCACCAATGGTATATGATCCTCCTATGAGCCACCAAAATCCAAAACACAGTCTCTTAGCTTGTCATCTTACTTTTAGATTATTGGTTTTTATTTTCCATCTATTGGAGGTTGACAAACTACGCTCATTGTCAACTAGGTGCAAAGGTCTTGCTTCAAGGATTTATGGAATAAATATATGAACTAGGGGTCCTTATTAGACTCAATTGAAATTAGCATGCCATTCAAAATAACAACATCCTAGATACGGAGGTTTTATATTTATTCTACTATATTGGATTCATGAATGTTTTTGAACCATTCTTGATAGACCTTGATAAAATCTATAGATATCTACCCCCATTTCTACATGGGAGTAAGTACGGAATGAAACATAGCAGCTGGATCATGGTGCTCCACCTTTACCTTATAATAGGTGGGGCATCTTGATACATACTCTAACACTTTCCTCTTTATATAATCCCATATAAACTGTACCTACATCGCCTTATATGTCTTCTAAATTCCCGGATGAACATCTCTTCTCAAAGTATTGTAGTAAAAAATAATTTATTATTGATAAGATATTGGAACCACAATCTAATCACTAAAAAGAAACATAGAACTCGCATCTAGCATCCATCCCTTAATGGTCTCCCACCCATTGAGTTTTAACCTGAAGGGTAGTCATTTAGGATACGATGTTTGAGCATATTTAACCACATCTACTAAATTAAGAATAAAATAAATTAGGAATATGACTACAACATCTCTTTTATGATTAGAATCTTGATGAATAACAGTTATGACCAATATTGGTTGTCATTGATCTGAAGCCTCTTTATCCAACTGATTATATTAATTCCTAATCAATGAATCTGGAACATAATACCCTTTTATTATTGTATACATCAATTCAAAGTCACACAAATATAGGTATTCCATCTATCTTCATTGCCTTAGATTCAAATCCCTTTGTGAGAAATTGTTTTTCAGGATTTTATGATCTGTGTACACCATAAATTTCACACAAAAAGGATAATGATGTCACGTTTTCCTGTAATTAAATATAGTATCTAATTTCAACTCATATGTTGGATAATTATTCTCATGCATCCATAAGTATCTTTAAACATAAGCTAAAAGTGAAATGCATGAATGATAACACATCCCAACCAAGATCCATACGCATCACCATATACCACAATCTCTTTCCCTAACTCTTGAAATGTAACGATAGGTTCTAATATAGTCCAAAACATTTAACTCTTTATAAAATTTTTGGCACTCACCACTTAATTGGAATGGAACAAATTTCCTTATCAATTATTTAAATATTGTGAAAAGTTGTGAAAAATAAAAAAAGGATCAGCAATATCCTAAAAAATATAGAGAAACTATGTATCACAAAGAAATTATTTAATGGTTTCCAAGAGATAGAAGATTCTTCTTTTAGGATCTACTGGTACACCTATTTTAAAAATTCTGTTTCCATGTATTTGTATCTCTTGTATCCAGAAATCATTTTTTGAAACATTATAATAATGGTGATGTTATCTCAAGATAGCCAACATTATAACCAGGTGTTTTTCATGATTGAACTTTATCCTATATTACACCAAAATATCATCGACAAACACTACCAAAAAAGAGACAAGATAATTATGAAATATTTGATTCATCAGTTCCTTAGACTATGTAGGAACATTTTTAAGGACAAGGTGAATAACTACATATTAATAATGATTATAACATCTATAGAAATATTTTTTTAGAATATACTAATTTAGAACATGAGGTTGGTGATACCTTGGTCATAATTCAATCAGAGAGAGCCACTACTATCCCTTAAATTGATCGTGCAGATCATCAATTAATGGAATAGGATATCAGTTCTTTATCATAACCTAGTTAAGATAAAGATAATATTAAAAAATGTGAAGTGTTATATCCTCTTTCTTTTATAATAGAACTGGTGTTGCCCATGGAGACATACTAGGTTGAATGAACCCTTTTCTTTCAAAATCTTCCAACTAAACATTCATGTTTCTTAATTAACTTGGTACCATACTATATGATAGAAGTGAAATAGGACTATTCCCTTGCACAATTTCAATCATGAATTCCACTTCATTTTTCAGGTAGAAACCCAGACAAATTGTTTGGAAAAACATCATAAATGTGGTCAATGATGGTTTTAAATATCTATACGTGATTTTATAAGAAGATTCCAAATTAAATAATTCCATGTAGTATGACTTATTCCAAACAATTAATACCAATGGTCCCTCTATACCTAAATTCACATCCAAATATCTTTAAAATACATTCACAACACCATCTGTTGATGTAGAACTGCCAGATGGGTACGACAGTCAATGTGGGCCCCGAAGGATTTCAAAAAATTTATTCTCAATATAAGGTCATTTATATCCATATCAATAACATAGATATCATAAAAAACTTATCCTCATCAATTTTTATAAAACAATGTGTACACTTAAAGGCTTGACACTCCCATTGGCTGAGAGGTGTTTGATGTTTCAAGACATTATGAATTATCTGAACATGTAAACCCAAATGATTCACAATATGAGAAGGAATAAAATAGTGGGGTCCCCCAGTATCCAACAATGCTTTCATAAGAGTATAATTCAATATAATAGTACTTCAAAAATTAAAATAACCATATTGATCCATTATTAATACCTACTCAACACCATACAATTTTTTTATCATACTCCATTGATCCTTTCTTATTTGTTGAGATTGCATTTCCCGAAGAGTTGTGGTATTCCTATAATTTCATTAATTCACACGGTTTTTATGAATATATAATAGATTGGCCGCACATTTGAAGCGATTTTTTTTTGAAATACATGAGTTATATCTCTATAAATAGACATAGTGGAGCTATGAAAAAACAATAATCGCGTCCTATCTAATTATAGTCATGACAAGACCGAGGTGATTCCATACAATCTTTCTTCATATGAATAAACGCAAGACAATAGAAATAGCTAGACATGATATTAGTTTCTAGAGACAAGTTAACCAATTCAATGGTATTTGTTGAGGTGTTTCGTCTCTTTGAGAAAAGGTGTCCTTATTCCATTTGATCTCAATGTTAGAGTTCCCTCTTGTTCCCATGGATACAATCATACTTCCTCCAAATGGATTCATAAAAATATCTCTTTCCACTAAAATCACCCTATTAAACATATTTATATTGTAAATAATATTTATTACACCTATTTTAGAGTGAATCTAAATCCACTAACACAATTTAAAGGCGTGTGCCATCATGGAAAAACTAGAATATACTTCTGGGGAAAATTGAACTATGTTAAAAAACATAGCTACATAATCCATCACTGTTAGGTTCTATTACATCAGGATAAAGAAATACATTATTCAATATATCTTGAAAGTGTGAGGATATAATTTTTTAATGAATAATTATTCAATGTCCTCCCACATTATATATTGGTTGACTTTATCATGTAAAACTAAATACCACTTTTTGAGTGCGTGATCCTCTAGAATATAAGTAATTATCATGACTCTAAGTTCAGTTGTTGTATTTATGAAAACAAAAATGTAATCCATTATATTGTTCCAAACCTTATCTTTTTCATGTTTAGAATCCCCCGAAATGATGGGTAGATTCTATTTTAAAAAACAAAAATAATGATCAACTTACCTTGGTTCATCATTTTGGATTCCATTATCAATAGATTTGAAATATTTTATAATAATATAGATAAGTTATTGGTTCACCTATGGTTTATGTGAATCAAAGTTTCTTAAATACTATTTATATAAATATCAATGATGTATAGAAATTTACATTCCCTTTAAATAGAAAAAAATCATGATTTATTAATCCCTATATAGTAACTGAAAGATAAGAAAAGTTCAAATCACCATAAAAAATGAATGATATTCTATACTCATCATCAAACCCCATGGTAATTAGTTGAAATCACACCCAAAAGTGTCTTATAAAAATTTTGAATCCCAACTACCCTAGATACTTGTAGTTCATCACATTGAGTTCAACTATGTATTTTTATTCTATACATTTCTGGTATCGTCATTTATATATCCTTGATGTCATCCAAAATGATAGAATGGTTGACCAAGACTGATACCATATGTATCATCCCACCCCAACCCATTTTCTTGGGATAGGTCTAATGTTCCACTAACCTTATGTGATATCCCCAAGACACCAATGTCTGGAGAAAAATATCATCGGCAAAGAAAAATTTTGGGGGAGATTTTAATGATATAACCAACATAACCTGGTAATAAAACATATAAACAACCAAAAATAAACTATATGATTAATGGATAATGAAGATATAACTCAAATAGAATCTATAAAAACAGAAACATTAGAGTAGATGTGACAATTTAATAATAGATGACACAAATAATTCAAAGGACGTCAAACATAGTAACACCAAGGTGGTATTAACTCAAAAGAGTCCAAGAGAGAACCCAATACTATAAACACACACCTAAGGATGTAGCATCATAATTCTCTACTAGATAAATATGTTGCATTTTCATTTGTTGTGTCCTCATAAAAAACATATGAAAACCAACCAAAGTAACCAAGCAGGGGGTGACTATAAAACTAAATAAGTAATTCCCAAGAATTCATAACACATTAATCCACTAAGAAAACAACATGTTAGCATAGTTTATAAAAAATAGAGGATGATAATATCAAAAAAGTTTGTCACAATAAATTTGCTTTCAGAAAAATAATATAACTTAATCAAATTTTACATTTTTTTCCACATGGAATACCCATTCCATGTGTAACACACACATATATTCATAAATACCGTGGATATCTCTATACTCACGAGTACAGAGTCATTCTATCACTAATTAATCACTTATCGACCCCCATTGATGGTGGTACATTATCCCTAAGCTATCATATATTTTCCCTTTTGATGGTGGAACATCATAATATGATATTTCTTTATGCACATGAGCACACGCAAACCACACAATCAATGTTCTTCTATAAATAAACATTTCTTTTTGAATCCCATTTTCATTTTAATAATTTTATAAAAAATCATGCTTGCACCATTCAAAAAAATGCATTTTAGTACTAAAATCAAGATATTTTTTCATCAAACCAAAATAAAGAAATTTAAACATCAAGCCTTAATGTACTAAAATGATTCGATTGGGAAAGAATATAATTAGCTATTGATAGTGGATGAAAACGAATAACAACACAAGAAAACATCTAGATTTTGGATCATAGGATCTTTCCTTCAATATATCCAATAATATCTAATCAAGATAAACATCATGTAACAAAGATCATACCATGATTTATTACATCTAATGATTCATGTGAGAGGAGATGGGAGGATCTAAATAGAAATGAACATAATGAGGAATTACATTTTATTTGGGATACCCCAACCACTGTTTCATAAAAATATCTTTCTTGAGGAAAGGGAATCTATAGGGAGCCTAGAAGGGAAGATGAGTTCAAAATACAAGAAGAATATGAGAAAAAATGAGAGTTTTATGGCCTCAAAACAAATTAAAGACTAATTTTCAAAGAATTAACAT
Source organism: Viscum album (assembly GCA_963277665.1). Lineage (NCBI taxonomy): Eukaryota > Viridiplantae > Streptophyta > Magnoliopsida > Santalales > Viscaceae > Viscum > Viscum album. The sequence goes on from OY728121.1 coordinate 1,608,936,786, forward strand.
CATGTCACACATCTAGGAAACATGGTTTGTAAATCAATGTGCCAACCATGTGCATGCTAAACAAAATCACCCAGGTATCCATTCTATTATGTCACTTGATTTAAAAAACCATGTAATGATCATGTGGTGCTAATGTCTCAATGTCATCCCAAGGAATAGTTGGTTCACACGGTTTGAAAAAACTATACATCAACCATGATAACCCCACTATCATGAATCACATAGTTTATCCTTCAAAGTGCACGGTTTGGAAAAAAGTGATCCAACTGTGAACCTTCCTATATACTCTCAGTATCACCTCGCATGGTTTCCTAGAAATAGTGCATGGTTTCCCTAACCTTTCTCAATCTGTTCACCTCAAAAAACATCCAAAACACACTAGAATCTCCCAAAAGTCTACCCAATTAATATATAACATCAAAATACATAATAAAAGGGAAAACAAAAAAAACCATGGGTGTTGCGTACACCAACGAGGTATAATTTGTGTCATGTGAACTTGATAAACTATTTATTACTAAGAGTTTCTTTTTTATATTCTAATATTTAGAGTCTTTTAATTTGATGTTCCATACCATAACATATTCTATATTTATTAATGTATAATTACTAAAATAAAAACATAAAAATAATACCATCCTTTTATAAACATTAAATTAATTTTTTTTCTTCGTAATAATTGGAACATATTAAAATTTTCTTAAAACTAAATCATTTCAAATGGTAATGTGATATAGTATCATATTATGGACAGTGCAAGTAGTCTCACTCTATTGGATGCTTGAATATCCACCTCACATATAAAAATATTCTAGAATATACTAGGTTCCTACGTTTGTAAAAAACTTGAGAATCATATGTTTTATATAACACTTAATTCAAAAAAATGTTAATGATCAGGCTCAATAAAAAAATATGCATGAAGCTTACACTTTCTTCTTTACTAAGGTGAGATTCCTCTTCCAATATTCCTTCTTAAAATAAGCAAAATATGAATAATCCTACTTTTTAGACACTATTTTGATATTTCGATTCATAGAAGGGAATTTTGAAGGGTTCTATGGCTTACATCATTCCTTTGAACTTCACACCCTTCATTTTCTCTTATTCACCACAAGGACATTGGGAGTTTCATGTTTCATGTATTTATCTTCATGGTGAATCAGATTCAGTAGATCTGAGAGTGTCTTAATTATACTATATATGAGAAAAATCATAATAAAATATGGGAATATCAAGGTAAGAGTGGATAGAGTGATGTTTTTGAACAACTGTTGGGGTATCTTGGGCCCCAAATATTCTATGTGCTCAAAGTTTCCAATGATCTTAACTACATGAGGTACCGCTGAAAATCCTTTGTCATATATTACACATAAATATTTCCTTGGATATTTCATACCTATAGGGCTTCTAATTATCCTCATAGATGTCAAAGATATTAGGAAACATGATGTATGCATCCTTGTCTTCCTAAAGCCTCAAGAGTTCAATAGTCAATGATGATAATCGGAGGCATTGGATGACCAATGAGTAATCTATATGTTTCTAGAATATGTTTTTCTCCTCCTCACTAGCCTCCAGATAAGGATAAGAAAGGATTGTGGCATCTAGTAAAAAAAAAATCCTCTCATAGCGTTGAAAAATGCCAAGATCGTAAACCATTCTTAAAAGTTAGCAGCGATTAAGATATTAGCTTTCAGTAAGATGAATCATATGTATAGTGAAGTAGTTGAATGAATTTTCATTTTTTTACAACCAATAAAAGTATATTTTTATTAATTTATATTATATAGAGGTTATGACATAATTAATTAATTTAATTAGTCTCCCATTATTTTATCAAATTTCAATATCTCTTGCTATTGGAATTAGAATATCTAGTAGCTTGGATATTCTAGTGGAAGGAATCCATATTTCCCTTCAAATAACCTAGGAGGCATTATGATATTATTCAAACGTTTTTAGGTACACTTTTCATTCCAATAGCATTAACACACGATTTATTGTTCTATTGACCGGACTCCTAACCTTGAAATCCTAAAATATGATTTCTTCAACTCTTTCCTCCAAGTGATAGAAATAATTAATGAAAAATTGGACTTAGCTACATTTTTGGTTTTATATTTATCCTTGTTTATAAATGTGGATAATTTATCCAAATTTTCAAAAAACAACATAGTTAATGGGTGTGAGGCTAATTTAGATATGTTTACAAACATGGATACATGAGTTTCTTTTATAAACATGGATAAATTAGTTATTTTGATAAATGTCACTATCTTAGTCACATGCCATCTACCTTAATTTTCCATAAACATGGGAAACTGATTCATTTATTGGAAACATTTTTCATAAACATGGCTATCATTTTTAAAAAAAAAATTAATGATATAAATTTAAGTGGTTATATTAAAAAATTGATTTATTTTTTTTAACTCTCACTCCCCTCCCTCAATCATCATGGACTACTCTTCCCTCCCTTTCTCATGTATCCCTATCACCACCTTCAACCGCCACAGGCTACTCTCAACACTCACTCAAGACTATAGAAAAAATTGTATTTATCCAAGTTTTGGTTTTATGTTTCGGGACGTTTATAAACATGGCTAATTCATTTACCTACGTTTACAAACAACATAGGTAAACAGTGTGGCTAAACAAGTGACATTTTCAAACATTAGTAAATTTTAAACTTTTATACATATAGGAAAATTAGACACATTTATAAATGTCAAATTTTTTAAAAAAATTACTAGTTATGTTTACCCACATAATATATAATAATTTATTTGCCCACGGTAAATGAGTTACTTATTTGAGAACTCTTTCATAAAGGTGACTATAAATTTTTTAATAAATGGAGGTATAAATTATGTGGATACTTTTTTACAAAAAATTGATTTATCCTTTTCCCATCACTCCACCCTCCCTCAATCAGATCACCATATCATCACCACCACTCATCTATCACCTTCCACAATCCCCGACTCTCACTTCCAAATAATCCCCTCACCACTGGAGAAATTCTTCTCATTATAGAACCTTACTTGTCCCTCTCTACACCCCATTCTCCCCTCATCCATCGCATTCCACAAACCCTACCTCATTCCCAAATAATCCCATCACTATCTAATAAATTTTTCTCATCGCAAAACTAGAACACACGACTTTTGTGCCCAAGGAACAATGACTGAACCGACTAGCCCAAATGTGATACTTGTTAAATTAATGTATTATAATATATTAATACATATCTTAATATATTTTAATATAAATTAAAAAATAATAAATATTATATATATAATTATATTTTTTTTATACATACATATATAAATATATATAATTTTTTGTAATTATTAATTTATATATGTATATATATAATAGATGTTGTAGATTTCTATATAAATTAACATATATTTTATTATCTTAATACTTGAATTACTATATTTGTTACTCTATATTAACATATTATATGCTACTTGTATATGTGATAATATAGGGTATCATATATTTAATTATAAATTAAAACATATGTTACTATTTATATATGTTAGTATAAATTAATATATATATATATATATATATTTTATTTATTGTTACACAATCACACAGATATATGTGTGTGTGTGTTTTATCAATTATTGTTACTTATTCATATTTATGTTATATATTGACATCTATTATTATATATTTTTTATTATATATATATATATATTCTATAAATTAAAATATTTTTTGTTATATATTAACATATTATTTTTTACATATATATGTGATAATATGTGTCGTTATATATTTATATGTATAATAAAATATATGTTATTATTTATATATATTTACATAAATTAATATATATGTTTTTATATGTTATATAGTTATCTATAAATTAATATACTTTTAATTATATATATATATATATAAATACATATAACTTTGTATAAATATACTTATATATTTTAATAATAATTTATTCAATTATTATTAATTGATTAAAATTATTTTTTGACTTTTTTATTTGTATGTTTATATATATATGAATTTATATCAACGAGCATGTACCCAATTAGTAGCCTCCTGCTTGGCATCAAGAAGATTCTGAGATCAAGCCCTATTGGGAGCATCTACTATTAGAGTACTATGTAGGTGGTGACACAAACATGATGTTGCACTAGACTTTCGAGTCATGTAATTAGCTTCATGCCCAATGAGCCTATGTGTTATGTACTAAATAAATTAAACTTGATGGGTGGGTTATCCCCTTGGGGGGCTATGGTCTGCTTTTCTGACTAGTGTGTGTGGTGTGTGTGTGTATTTGAATATATTTATACCCCTAAACACATAATATATATACGTGTGTGTGTGTGTGTGTCTGTATCAATTTTATACAAATAGAATTTATTTTTAATGTTATATAATACAATTATATGTGTTATATTATTAATATGTATATATAAATACAAATATATTAATATAAATATAAATATATTAATATAAATATACTTATAAATTTATATATTCATATATAGATTAATATGTGTTTATGTGAGTATGGGTTTGTTTATTTATATATGTTGGTGTGTGTGTTATAATAAGAATAATTAATATAGTTAATAATTATATATTTATAAGTTTTTATATTTATTCATATATTATATTATTAATTTATAGATAATAAATAATAATTTATTTAATTTACTATATAAATTTATATTATTATAAATTAACACACTCACATATTCATATATATTAGTTTATTAATATATGTGTATACATATATGAATTAAGTATTATAAATATATATATATAATTAGTACTTTTTAATAATATAAAATATATATTAACATACTTAATCAGTCGTTATCAATGATCATTTATTTATATATTATTAATTATTTTTAATTATGTTTTGGCTTAGGTGTGTGTGTTTATATGTATGTATCTATCTATGTGTATATATATGTGTGTGTGTGTTTATATATATGTGTGTGTTTATATATATAAATATATAATTTATTATATATAAATATTTTGATATTTTAATATATGTTATTGTATTTGTATATAAATATAGATTTATATATATGTATATATATAACTATAATTATAATTTTTATATATATATATATATATAATTAGCCTCATTTTAAAATACAGGTACAAAAGCACATCTAAATAAAAAATTATCCACATTTAAAATAATTGCTAAAGTAAGCATGTCTTGAGATACATGGCTAAATTAGCAACATTTTTAAAACTTGTTAATAAAATCTCTCTGAATCCATCATGATTTTTGGTAAACATTGATTAATTTAAAATTATCCATGTTTTTAAATATGTCTTAATACAGTGTTAAATTAGATACATTTTTTGAAAAATGTGTCCAAAAAACATCACTTAAATCCAATTTTTTATGTTGAATGTCTTGTGGGGGAATCAACCCTTCATTATAACATGGTTAAGTAAACCTAAGAATTTTATTAGTACTCTATAGTAATTTAGATTATCTTCAAAATGGTCATACCTATAATTGGAATTATTGATTCATTATAACTCAATTTTCATAAATATTATATATTTTATCCATTACATTAATGTTAATGTTATATAGAAATTACATAATTAATTAACTATTCCCGATAAAATAATTCCCATATAGTAATTTTATTTTATTTTATATTTCAATTACTGTTAAATTATTTACTTTTTGTGATCATGTTTTGTTAACCAAATAAATAAACTATATATCACATAAATAAATAAATATCAATGCATAGAGAATAAAAAAAATAACTGATATTATCATGATATTTTATCTACTAGTTTGTTTATTGAATGATGATAAACCAACCTTATCCCTAGGAGAAATAAATCCTTGAGTCTACACTCAGATCGAGTGGTATACTTAATCCATTATCTTGTCTATCTCCATGGTTGAATTCATCATGACTTGGGTTATTAACCTCTTCATCTAGCTAGAAGATCCATCATTTAAAAAAGATTACTCACAAGAAATAGAGGTTAACCAAGGGTTTAAGATTACATCAATTAATCTAGGTACATGCAGGCTCATACATAATAAAGGATGGATGGATGATATGAAAATCATTACATTTAAACTAATAATATTATTACAAAAAATCATGAAATAAAATTAACATAAACAAATAAATCAAACACATACAAGGGCCTGTCAAATCTCATGGTCAATCACAACAAGAAGAGACTATAAATTTTGAATTTTTATATTTCATTTTAATTCATTCAAATTAAGAATAATGTTACTTAAACTAATAAATTGATAAACTAATTAATTATTTAATTCTTCATCTTAATATTTTTTCCTAAACATTCATGGGACAAAAGAATAAAACCCTTTAATATTTTCAATAAATTAAATACATTTTATTTTATTTTAAAATATTTAAATACATGTTGTGTACTATAAGGCCCCAAAACATATACATTTTTTGACTGATAAAATCAATTTCTGGTATTTAATACTTACATAATGTGTATTGTCACTCAATATGTCGTGTGGAACACATTGTGTACAATCCTTATCCTGTAATCAGTACTAACATGAATATATCCCCACACAACGTGTCGTGATATAAATAGATTGTAGTTTTCTAGGTCAAGTCATGTAGTATTTTCGCGATGCATGACCACATAGCACGCCATAAATATAGGTGGTGTGCACAACAGTAAATGATTATGGATCACATTATGTGTACAATGACTGTTACATGTCATATAGTTGCATGTTTTATGTGGTTAATACTTATTTAACATTTACAACCACGTGGAACACTAAAAATTACTCTCTGTTAACCTAGTGTGGAATGACACATCACTACTGGAATTCGAGGTATTAGTGATGGACTATTTGCGATTGGAACCCATCACAAATATGCTTTAGCGACACGGCCCCGTCGCAAATAGCCCGTTGTAGAAAACGACATCGCGAAATATTATTTTTTGTGATAGGCCCGTCGAAAAATATACTATTTGCGATGGGAAAGTTTCCCATCACAAATAAGTCTCTAATTATATACATAATATATAAATAAACCTTTTGCGACGGGCCCATTGCAAATACTATTTCTGACTAAGAACTTCCCCGTCACAAATTAGCCTCCAATTATAATCATTATATATAAAAATATTTTGTGATGGCCCCGTCACAAATACTATTTGCGACAGGCCCGTCATCCTGTCCCAGATACTATTATTAAAAATTTATATTGAAATTATTTTTGACGGGCTCCCATCGCAACAGGTCTCATTGAAAATACTAAACATAATAAAAAAATATATTTAATAAAATTATGATTAATAAAAAATTATATTAATATTATTAAAATAATAAGAAAAATAAAATAAAATATTATCAGTAAGATGAAAAAATATTAAAAAATATAATACTAAAAAATATATATTTAATAAAATTATGATTAATGAAAAATTAATATTAATATTATAAGAATAATAAAAAAATAAAAAATTATCCAAATTCTAAATATTTAACAAAAATATTAAAAAATCATAAATTATTATTATTATCATTATTATTAAAAAAATATTAAAAAAATAATACTAATAATAAATTATAAAATTAAAAAAAAACTAAATTGTGCAATATTTGCACCAATATAAAAGATAGAAACTATAAATTGTTAATATTACAATTAATATGGAATTTAAATGTTTTTAACATAAAAAATCACTAGGGTCGTCTTCTGAAGGATGTGGGGGAGCAGGAGTAGGTGGTTGAAAAAACTCCATCCCTAAACTATGAGTCAGGAGGCGCATGTACTCTATCTGCTCGTGATGCTACTGCTGTCATCGACGCATCTCCTTCTCGTGCTGTTGCTGCTGCTGTTGTGGCTGCTGACGCATATCTTCAAACTTCTTCTGCAAACTCTCTATAAGCTCAGTCTGAGTTCGCAACTGCTCCTGATACTGTGAGGGAGAATATTATTCCTCTCCACGAGCTCCTCTCGATCTGGATGGCGACATCGCAACAACACCATAATAAGTAGCAGGAGACAAATGAGAGCTGATACCAACTACTTAGCCCTTCTCAAAGCCATACTGAGTCACATGCAACCATGTCGCCACATTGAAATGGTGGGAACTAGTCTAATCAGTTGTCTCATCCTGACTCTTAGAATGTGTCTGAGAGGTCTCAACCTCATATGACTCCTTCAATTCCAATTTGAAATTAAAATTGTGAAAATATTATATTGATTTTATAGTCAAACTGAAAAAAATAATACTAACGACTATCCGACACAAGCGATCACCTCCAATCTCTATAGTGGCTAGATCACTATACATCCTCCAATAAATGTCGTACTCCAAAATATTTTTATGCTCTACTACCTACAAAAATATAAAATAAACTATTTATATTTAAAGTTATATAAAATATTAAAAAAATTGTTACCAGATTCTCTCTATGTGTACTAAACGTATGGCTACCAGCTCGATGCCTCACCTCATGTCTCCCCTGGTTCTATCGTCCCACAGATGATCTCCTCTAAAATCCACCATCCAACCACAGTAAACATAATCAGTCCCAAACGTGAGATGAAATTTACTCTAGTCAGTGGGCTCTACATGACTCATCAAATTCTATCACTCCTACTTTCATAATGATTGTTCTTCTCAAATTGTGAAAAAAAACTGACGAAAATGGTTACGCATAAACACCTTCCATGCCACGTGGATAGCGTCACACATGATATCATCAATGGGATACCATAAAACCTATAAATAATTTATAATATCACGTTATTAATAAAATAAATTAAAAAATAAATATTATTTATTTACGTACCAACCAAAGATTGAACTTTCCGAGTCATACAACAATGGGAATTTTTTCCCATGTGATCCGTGGCTAAGAAAAATAATTGCCTAAGATAGCGCTCCCCTATCCAAAACCCACATGCGTAAAAATATGATGAAATAAATAAATAATCAAACAATTATTATATATGTAAATAAATTAATTAAATCTAACAAGAATGTATAGGTTACCATACCTCTGTGTGTGTGAATCAAAGCCAATACATGGACATCACTCGGGGATAGGGTCAGGAATTATTAGTCGTGCAGGACTGCGCCCCCTCCACATACCCCCTGAACCGCCAGTAGGCTGAGGGACATATGATCCAAAATCCCCCTAATCCAAAGGTAGCACAACCTCCTTCAAATCATGAAATAAATCAGTATCCATCTAAAACACAAAATTATTGTTGTTAGCAGATAATTGAAAATAACTATTATATATAGAAATATATTCGTTATGATTATAACCATCATTTAACTATGTCAATGTCCATCTTCTTCCTCATCTCCATAACTATCAATTTCAATGTCTTCATCTTCCTCCTCAGCATCATAAATATCCATATGAGTTTTAGTTTCATCATCTCTTGTCATTTCAAATTCATTCGTAACATCATTAACATCTTCGTCATCATTTGTCCTCAATTGTGGGGTGTCATCACCGATATTCACGTCTTATTGTGAAAATGATGGATTTTAAGCAGCCTATTGAAAAATTTCAATTTCTTTCACTTCATCGGAAGCACATTCAGTTTGAGTAAACTGATTTTCCTGATATTTCATTTTTATTATGCTCCACCAATCACTCATGTCTCTTGAATTTGCATAGTAGTAGGCGTAACAAATTTGATGTACCTATTGAGAAAGTAAAAACGGTTCATTTACTGCAAGAATACTTCTATATTTAATAACAATGATTCCATGAGTCAGATGAACACGCAAGCCGCTCTATGTATCGAACCACCGACATATAAACATCGTTGTGTAATTTTTTCCTAGATAACACAGATTAATAATTTCATCTTGAATGCAATAAAAGTCAAATTCAGTTTCTCTATGATGCGATCCTCTCAAGAAAACTCCACTGTTAATTGTTTTTTTATTCCCCCTATACACGTGTATGAAATCAAAAAACATTCGCCACATATGCATTATAATATTTAACAATTATGGATAGTGGGTTACTCAATATACACGGTCGCTTGTCAATTTTATCAACAAGTTGAGACACCTGAATTTTTTTAAAACAATTATCAATATAATAAATAATAAACTTAATTGATATTAAACTGTCAATGATTTATGTTACTAGATTTTGAATCCATTGAGAAATTTTTTTTATCTGCTTTTTTCAAGATAAGCTGCTATAATTTTTAGAATTTTTTTCTTGATATGATTATCATATAACCTACAAATAAAATTATTTTACATTATGTAACAAAATTTATAGAATAAGTGATTGAAGTACTCAAAGTAAAAATGATATCATTTCTTCACAGTTGAGTAGAACATATGTATGATCTCTCTGATGTTCATCATCTGAAAGCCATCGTTCATGAACTCTACCAAAGCCAAGATAAGGCTGCATAAAAACAGATAATTGATTTTCCATTTCACCATTAACATTCCCATCATTTCTTCCCATGAAATTTTATTTTGAGGGCTATTCAGATTCCAAATTATGAGAGCAGAAAAAATCAATTTCCTCATGAAAATAAGCTTCAGCCAATGATCCTTCAACCGATTCTTTGTTATGTACTTTTTTATTCAATTTCTGAATGTATCTCTCGAATGGGTATATCCATCGAAACTGTACCAGACCTCCACATTTAGCTTCCTTTGGAAATTTTAATATTAGATGTTCCATTTAGTCAAAGATGGATCGCAGAGAGACTTTTTACAGTTTATATATAATTACAACAACATCTTCTTCCAGTTTTCTTAGCACAACGTAGTTTGTTGTCGCTACACAAATGTCTCAAAAAAATTTATATGTATTTTATAAAATCCCAAATCATATAATTCAAAAATCCTCAGAATCCAATTGGCATAATTCTTTCCATTATGACATGACAATCATGACTTTTTAATCTGGAAATATAATAATTCTTAACACATCTGCCCAAATCGGAAGAACAGCCATCTGGAAGTCTCAAATCTGCAGTCCACGGACAAAACAATAAGAGACTCTCTTTGGATAGTATACAAGATGCTTTTGGCTTCATTCACCTCTATGATCTGACATTTTCAAATAGTTCATGTTCTGGTCACCTACAAATTTGGGCAAAACCTAATCGTGCCTTTATAGTATCATTCGTCTTACATGGTGTATCCAAAACTGTATGAAATAAATTATCAAAACAATTCTTCTTAATATTCATGACATCCAATATTTGGCGGACCAAAAAATCAGACCAATATGGAAGATCCCAAAAAATGCTTCGTTTTATCCTATTTTGTTCTTTCCCTAAGCCATGAATTATTTGTTGGTTTACTATTGGCACAAATGTGATGGGAGGTAATCAAAATACAACAGAATTTAACTCTGTACCTGAGATCATTATTGGTGGTTAATCCCTTTCAAATGTACCTTTTCTGAAATGATATTTGGTTCTCCAAAAAGGATGATTGGTTGGAAAAAAATTTCTATGACAGTCAAAATAGATATGTTTTCATCTATTGACGAGCATAAAGGATTTATTGTCTTTCATACAGCAATGACATGATTTCAGACCATGTGTACTCCAGCCAGATAACATGCCATATGTCGGAAAGTCACTAATTTTCCACATCAATGTAGCTTTTAATATGAAATTTTGTTTCATAGCAACATCATATGTACTAACACCATCACTCCACAATGAATTTAACTCATCAATCAATGGTTTCAAATAAACATCAATATTCTTTTTTGGATTTCCTAGGATTAATAAGGTCAAAAAGATATAGGGCTCCTTCATCAACATCCTTGGAGGTAAATTGTACGTAGTTATAAAGATAGGCCAACGTGAATACTGACTACCATAAGAACCAAACGGACAAAAACGGTCAGTAGAAAGACCCATTCACACGTTTCAGGTTTCTAAAGAAAAAGACGGATGCAGACGGTCAAAATGTTTCCATGAATCACCCTCAGATGGATGATTCAAGCTCTTATCAGTTTAAATCTTGGTTTTATGCCATGAAATCATTAATGATGTGTTCTGAGACATAAATAAACATTGCAACCTTGGTGTAAGGGAGAAATATCTCAACTTTTTTACTGGAATCGATCCATACTTCCCCGGTTGAGATTCTTTATTCCTCGATTGTCCACATATGGGATGACTATCAAACAAATCATTTAACCAAAATATAAAATGCAATCATTTGAACATACATGGATCTTCCGATAACTATGGCACTGATTACAAACCAGCCTCTTTCCCTCATAGTAATTTAAAGGAAACACATTTTCTTTCAGGTAACAATGTTTTAACCAAAGAAAATATCTTATCAAAACTTTTTTATGAAATTTCATTATCTGATTTAATAGCCCCAAATTTTGCAACAACTCTTAATTTCCTTATCTTGTAACTAGGATATAATGGTTCCTCATAAGACCTCAACAACTTATAAAATTCAGATGGTTCCAGCTCACGAGTTAAATCAATATCATCTTGAGTTTCATTTTGTTGAATAGATGGACCTACAACATCATGTACTAAATTTTGAAACCATGATGGATCCAGAATCAAGTTATTAGTATCTTCTCTAGAACTGTGTTCACCGTGTTGATACCAAAAAACATAATCTGGTTCAAAACCAAACTGCAAGAGATGTCCCCTAACCTTGTAAAATGTGTCAAACATTCTCATAGCACATTTTTTAGAAGGACACATTATTGTGCCTTCTAAAAAGTATTCTGGTTTTGATGATGCAAATGATAATAAATCTTCAATACACTCAATATATACAGGATTTAAAATATAACCATTTGGATTTCTACGCTGATTTATCCAAGCGGGATCATCTAATAATGATTGCTGTCGAATTCTTTGTTCTGTATTTTTCTTCAAAATATATAGTCATTACTTTTTTTGAATAATATGAAATTATAAAAACACTATCTGAATAAAAAATATAAATAATTACAACTACTTCTTAATAATTACCATTACTTATGGGCGACACAATATATACATAATTTGCTACTAATTATTACAATTATTACTAATTATTACTAATTATTACTAATTATTTCTATTTATTACTATTTATTACTATTTATTACTATTTATTACTATTTATTACTAATTATTACTAATTATTACTATTTATTACTATTTATTACTACTTATTACAAATTATTACTAATTATTACTAATTATTACAGATTATTACTAATTATTAGTATTTATTTCAAATTATTAATATTTATTGCTAATTATTACTATTTATTACTAATTATTACTATTTATTACTAATTATTTCTATATATTACCCTTTATTATTATTTATTACTATTTATTACAATTTATTACTATTTGTTACTATTTATTACTATTTATTACTTTTTATTTCAATTAATACTAATTAGTATTATTTATTATTATTTAGTAATATTTATTACTAATTATTAAAATTTATTACTAATAATTAATATTTATTACTATTTATTAATTTTTATTACTAGTTATTGTTATTTACTACTATTTATTAATAATTATTCCTATTTACTATCAATTATAACTATTCATTACAAATTGTTACTCTTTGTTACAAATTAATACTATTTATTACAAATTATTACAAATTATTACAAATTATTACAAATTATTACAAATTGTTAATAATTATTACTAATTATTACTAATTATTACTTTTTATAACAATTTATTACTATTTATTACTATTTATTGCAAAATATTACTATTTATTACAAATTATTACAAATTATTACAAATTGATAAAAATTATTACTAGTTATTACTAGTTATTACTATTTCTTACTATTTATTACTATTTATTCCAAATTATTCGTAATTATTCCTCATTATTCTTAATTATTCCTAATTATTCCAAATTATTACTAATTATTCCTAATTATTCCTTGTTATTCCTAATAATTCTTAATAATTCCTAGTTATTCCTAATTATTACTATTTATTACTATTTGTTACTCTTTATTACTCTTTATTACTATTTATTACTAATTATTAATAATTATTACTATTTATTACTATTTATTACTAGTTATTACTAGTTATTACGAATTATTACGAATTATTACTATTTATTACTAATTATTTCTATGTATTACTATTTATTACTATTTATTACTATTTATTACTATTTATTACTATTTATTACGATTTATTAGGATTTATTACAATTTATTACTATGTATTACTATTTATTACTAATTATTACTAATTATTACTATTTATTACTATTTATTTCTATTTATTAATAATTATTACAAATTATTTCGAATTATTACAAATTATTACTATTTATTCCTAATTATTCCTAATTATTACTAATTATTCCTAATTATTCCTAATTATTCATAATTGTTAAGAATTATTACTAATTAATCCTAATTATTATTCATTATTCCTAATTATTCCTAATTATTTTTAATTATTCCAAATTATTCCTAATTATTACTAATTATTTCTATTCTTATTTATTCATAATTTTTCATATTTATTCCTAATTATTCCTATTTATTACTAATTATTTCTATTTATTACTAATTATTCTAAATTATTACTAATTATTCATATTTATTCCAAATTATTACAAGTTATTCCTATTTATTTCTAATTATTCATATTTATTACTAATTTTCCATATTTATTTCTAATTATTCATATTTATTACAAATTATTCCTATTTATTAGTAATTATTCTTTTTTATTAGTAATTATTCTATTTATTACTTAATATTCTATTTATTCCTAATTATTTCTATATATTACTAATTACATATAATTATTACTAACTAAACATAACTATTACTAATTAGAATTAATTGATATTAATAACTACAATTTACAACCACAAATTACAAGTAATTATTTATATACAATACTAATTTTCATTGGTAATTATTAATTATTACTAATTATTAATTATTACTGACTATTAAGAATTAGTACTAATAATTTCAATTTATTATTACTAATATATACTGATAACAAAACAATTGAAATCTAATTTAATTAGAACTAATCCACAATAATTAAAATTAACATAAAAAATGAAATAAATACTAAATTAAATAAAATATAAATACCTTTAAATTTGATCTTCTATTGATTTTAGTGACATCACAACTTATCGGTAAAAAAAACTAACTCAAACAAATTTTCACTCTAAAAATGCAGTTTAAAGAAAGAGATGAAATAAGAATTGAGGGGAAGAAAAAGGAAAACAAAGGGGCTATATATTGGTTAAATTAGTTGTGACGAGACTTTTTGCGATGGGAATACTGTCACAAAACATTATTTTTGCGTTGAGGCCCATTGCAAAAAAGTGACCTTCCGACACACTTTTTGTGACGGGCCAACATTGTAACGACCCAAAGTTTCATTAATGGAAAATCCCTCTTGATCCAGTTAAATGTCTATTTATGAAGAATGTTTTTATAAGATGTCAACTTCTTTGGTTTTATGTTATGAATTTTGACCGTTGTAAATATAGTCATTGAACAGTGATCACATGATTAGTATAAATATAAGGCTTTAACGAAACCAATTTTTACTCAGACAAAGGATGTGATGGCCTCATCTAGTAGAATTTCCCCATACGAAGCCCATTTTTCAGAGCTCGGAAAAGAGGTGGTGTCTTTGGGCTTCGCCCTTCACCAAGCCCAAGCTGAGCTTCATTATGTCAAGCTGGAACATGACCGTTTACGGGAAAAGTGGAAGTTGACAGAGATTACCACTCGAGCGGTGTTATCCGAGCCACCCCAAGAGTCTGTCACCATCGCACACCTTACCCTTAGGTCTTATGCGGCTGTTTGAAGGGGTTTTGTAACAAATAAGTAGTACTATGTTAATATACATTATTATTTTTGTATATAATAATGAATATAATTTCTAATCATTTTTGATACATTGTAAATAGTTTTTAAAGTACAAATGGTGTTTTTAGTTATTATTTAATTAAGAATTCAATTTTATTAAATTAATTTATTTTTGAATTAAATAATATTTTAATAAAATATTATTATTAATATTAAATTAATTTTTATTAAATATAAATGATCTTATAAATTTATGATTGAAATAAAAATTTTTATTAAAATTTGAAAGCCATTTCTGTCAAAACCCATTAATTTTTTATAAATGTTGGTTTTTATTTTAAAAGTAAAAAGTAACATATTTAGAATTTTTTTAGATAAAATAAATTTCATTTCTGGAATCAGGACGTCGAAATTATCCAACGGTGAATTTTTCATAATTTTCCGAGACAGTCAAAATTTTGGGTAAAAATTAAATACTGTTTAAATATATAATGTGTTTTATGACATCATAATGACCCAATGGTGATGTAATAAAATACCATAATCCTTATGTTCGGCCAATAAATGTTTTATCCTTAAAATAATGAGGTTTTGGGTTTGTTTAACTTGCTTTTCAAATCATTAATGAACCCCTCAAGACATATTCAACACTTTTCCTTTTTAAATTAATTTCCATGGGAGTGTAACTCACCTCCACATAAGAAACCCTAATATTTTAATAAGTTCGGACTTTGGCATTGTAAAATATTGTTTTCCTCTTTCCTTTTCGAGAAACCATGGGCAAAAACCATGGGATGGTTTGTGGTTCGGATTAATTTAATATAAGGGATCCCAAACCTAAATAATAAAGAATTCTCTCACCTTTCCTATATAAACCCACCCAAGCTCCCACTTCCTCCTCACTAAAATCCCTTGGAGTTCATCCAACCTCTACCCTACTCTCTCTAGAATCCTCCCAAGGTTCCCCAAGCTCCCATGAAGCCTCTCACAAGCCTCTCTCTAGCCTTTGGAAGCACACTTCTAAGTAAGGGTTTTTTCTTCCTTTCTCAATTTTGTCAATTTTCATTAAGTTGTATTGCCATATTAATTTCAATTATGAATATTGGGGTATGGTTTTTCACCTCTCTCATACTGCCCTCTTTATGTTTGAATGATGGGAGACCCCTTTCTCTGTCATTTAATGCCTCTCATGTACACCCGTTACTATGATGAAATTCCGAAAGGAACTTCTCTCTCTTCATTTACATTCAAGAAATGCTTTTGTATCATAAATCAAAAATCCATTTCAATTGTTGGGACATGTATCTATATGAACTCCTTACTGTCCATTACATGTAAATATGATGAGGAACCCCTTTCTCTCTCATCAACCTTTTTATGAATTCTTATGTCACGCCGTTACGCTGCCGAAATCACACCGATTTTCTAATCCAATGTCATTGTGTAGGGAATACCATGCCCATTTCTCCATCAAGGGTATTCACCTTTATGCACTTTTACTTATTGATTTTAAAGTTTCATGTATTAATTCCACATTCCTTTATCGTGGAATAAATGATTATGTTTTATGAATCCATGTTTTATGATCCATGTGGCACAATTATGCATGAAATGAAATGTTTAAGAAGGGTGCACCCTTATAGAACTCAAATGCATTGGGTAAAGTATAGTATCATGATACGTCATGTGTAATGAGTTTTGGCTCGTGCTAATTCAAGGTAAACGAGGGTTTACTCATGCTTCATGTGCAATGAGGGTTTACTCATACTCCATGTGCAATGAGCCTTGGCTCATGTTAATTCCATGATAAGTGTTGTTTCCACATCTCCACGTTATGATTATCATGCTTTATCATTCCTTTATGTTCATGTTTCTTTTATGCTCTATTGATATTCCTATTGTCTAACATGTATTTTACTCCTCATGTTATTCCATGTGTACTCCCTTACTGGGCTTTATAGCTCACCCTTTTCTTATGCATGTCCTCAGGTTATCCCATGCAATGCTAAGTACGAGGGAATGTAGTGGTCATGTAAAGGAAGTTTTCAATAAAGATGTTGTATTTCATGTTTTAAGTTTTTATGTAATGATCCTAATCCCCAAAGACACTAACCCTCTCGATCTTCTTTGTTGTATCAAGTGAAGTTTTATGTAATGAATCATGTTTAAGTTGTAATAAAAAGTAGGGTTGTCATAGTTGGTATCAGAGGATAGGTTTAGTTATTTTTGGGATTAGGAAACCCTAGTAAATCCATAGATACAAGACTAAGTATGATAAAAACATCCCTAAGTTTTGGTAAATACTAAGTAAGTGGTTTATCAAACAAATACATCCCTGTCTAGATACGAGCAGGTAGAGGCGTCTCGGGCACAGATGTATCCTTCGGGTAAAACCCGAAAACACCACTTTGAGCTAGACTCGAACGGGAACTGGTGCACGACAACGGGACTTGATGCACTCTTTGTTACGACACTCCCGAGGGATATGTTTTGATAAATTCACAATCTTGGTATTAACCCTTATTAAGGGAAAAATGCCCCTAAGAATATATGTTAGAAAGTAGATCATGAAAATCCTAGATTGAATCCTATAGACTCATGAGTTAAAGAAATTAAAGTTTATTTATAAGTCATCAACTTTTTTCTTTGGATTACCCTTTATGTGTTACCCCTAACTTTCCTTTTATTCCAGCCAATGGCCTGTAATAGGATGACTCGGGCTAACAACCGTTGTGAAGATCAGTGTGATGATTGTACTAATGAGATGCCCAATCCAATGGGAGCGGGAATCATGAACTTTGTCATGCTTCTCTCTCAGCTAACTCAATATTTGAATAGAAACACGGGTCAAGAGGAACGTTCAACCCCCCTAAGAAAGAACAAGTTGCTATCGAGAGATTCATGAGACAAAGGCCTCCTACTTTTAGTGGATCATCTGATCCCACGATCGCTGAACAATGGATCAACTCCATTGAAAAGATCTTCTCTATCCTTCAATGTTCTGAACAAGAAAAGGTTTTTCTGGCGGCATATCGTATGGAGGGTGAAGCTGATCAATGGTGGACATTGATAAATATTACGAAGCCTGAGGTGGACATCGATTCTTTGGAATGGAAGGAATTTTGGAAGATGTTTTTCGATAAATATTTTCCAAGCACCCTCCGTCTTAAGATGGAAAGGGACTTCCATTACCTCAAGTAAAAACATGAAGAATTTGTGGGAGCGTACGAGGAAAACATCACAAGGCATGCACGATATGCTTCTGGCTTCGTCGTTACCCCCGAATGCAAGGTTGACCGCTTCTTTGGTGGGCTGAAGCCTAGCTTGCGGAAAGCATTAGCGATCCGTGACTTTGACAGCTATGAGGAAATTGTCTGATGTGCCCACAAGGTTGGAATGGAGATCGGGGAATCACAGGGGTATCATGGGGACAAGAAGCTTAAGGTGGACTTAAATGCTGGTGGTCCGATGGATAAAACCAACGGTGGTAAGAAGTTCCAGCACCCCACCTGCCAAAAGTGTGGGAAGATGCACCCTGGAAATTGCCTTTAGGGGATGAGAAAATGCTTCAAGTGTGGATGAGAAGGGAACCTAGCTATTAACTGTCAGCAAGAAGGACCCACAGCTGCGAAAGAGGAGAGGAATGCTCCGTTCGAACCTCAACGCGTTGTTCAATGCTATAAATGAAAAAAAATCGGGTCATTTTGCAAATCAGTGCCCTCATCCAAGGATTATCGGAGGCAACCAACAACCTCCAAGATAGAAAGGAAGAACTTTTGCCATCACTTCTGCAGAAGTGAACCCTGACAATGAAGTGGTGACAGGTACTCTAGTTATTCATTCAAGAATAGCGAACGTACTTTTTGATTCAGGTTCTACGCATACTTTTATATCTCGAAAGTTTAGTAGAACAATCCCAGCACCACCACGAATCATGTAAGTAAAGATGTCAGTGAGTACGGAAAATGGGGCAATCATTACATCCCATGAATATAAGTCTTCCCCTGTTATAATATGTGGATTGAATTTCCCGGCGAACCTTTTCATACTCCCTCTGGTGGAATTTGATACAATTCTTGGCATGGATTGGCTTTCCTTATATAGAGCCAACATAAATTGTCGGGAGAGGGAAATCACACTCCATATGGATAATCGACCCCCGATTCGTTACAAGTTTTAGGAGGATGATGAATATCCTTTAGCTCTATCATCTCAAGCATGGATATTACTTCCCTATAAGTACGCATATCTGGCTCAGATGATTGAGTCCAAAGATGAAACCATCCTTGAAGAAATTCCAATTGTGAGGGAATTCGTTGAAGTGTTTCCCGAGGAACTGCATGGTCTTCCTCCAAGAAGGGATGTTGAGTTCTCAATTGAACTCATACCAGGGGTGCTACCAATATCCAAGACTCCATATAGAATGGCTGTTGTAGAGCTTGAAGAGCTAAAGAAACAACTAAAGGATAATCTGGATAAAGGGTATATACGCCCAAGTGCTTCACCATGGGGTGCACCAGTCCTCTTCGTCAAGAAGAAGGATGGGTCAATGCAGCTTTGCATCGATTATTGTGAACTTAACAAAATCACGATAAAGAACAAGTATCCACTCCCATGAATTGATGACTTGTTCGATCAGTTGCGTGGAGCAAAATACTTCTCCATAGTGGACTTGTGGTCAGGATATTATCAAGTAAGGGTGAAGAAGGAAGATATCCCCAAGACTGCTTTTCGTACATGATACGGGCATTGTGAATTCATAGTAATGCCTTTCAGAATCACCAATGCTCCAGCAATATTCATGGACTTGATGAATAGTGTCTTTAGAGATTACCTTGACAAATTTGTGGTAGTCTTTATAGATGATATTCTAATATACTCCAAAACCAAGGAGGATCATGAGGAGCATTTCAGAACTATACTAGAGACATTGCGCGAGGAGAAGCTCTATGCAAAGTATAGCAAGTGTGAGTTTTGGTTGAAGGAGGTCTCCTTCTTGGGCCATATCATCACAAGAAATCAGATATCTGTGGACCCCTCCAAAACAGATGCAATTGAGGGATGGCCGAGGCCAACATCGGTAACGAATATTCGTATATTCTTGGGGTTAGCTGGATATTATCGACGATTTGTGAGAAATTTCTCACGATTGTCCAACCCTCTTACCAAGATAACTCAAAAGGTAGTAAAGTTTTCTTGGAGTTAGGAATGCGAAGAAAGATTCAAGGAATTGAAAAAGAGGCTTATCACTGCACCCATGCTCACTTTACCCACAAGTGGGGAGCCTTTTGTGGTATTCAGTGATGCTTCGAAAAAGGGCTTAGGATGTGTGCTGATGCGGAATGATAAAGTGATATCCTATGCCACAAGGCAGTTGGAAATCCTTGAGAAAAACTATCCCATGCATGATCTAGAGTTGGCGGCTGTGATCTTTGCCTTGAAAATCAGGTGGCATTATCTCTATGGAGAGAAATGTGAGATATATACTGACCACAAAAGTCTTAAATATATATTCACACAGAAAGATCTTAATATGCCCCAGAGAAGATGGATAGATCTCATCATGGATTATGACTGTTCAATACATTAGCACCCTGGGAAAGCGAACAAGGTGGCGGATGCCCTAAGTAGAAAGGATCCAGCGATTCTATCAATGATGAGAATTGAGAAGGATCCAATCTTCATAGACTTGATGAAGATAGATGTGGGAATCATAAAGAAGGGAACATCATCAATCCTTTCAAAAATGATTTCTCAACCATCTCTTTTGGAAAGGTTAAAGGACGCTCAAAAGGATGATGTGGGAATTCAAGGAAAAGTGGAAGCTATTAAAAAGGGTAAATCCTCGGAGTTTACTGTTAATGATGAAGGAATTGTGCGGTTTGGGAAAAGACTATGTGTTCCATCAAGTCCGGAGCTGAAGAAGGAACTTTTGGATGATGCACATAGTTCAAATTTCTCTATTCACCCAGGGAGCACAAAGATGTATCGAGATCTCCGATAAAACGTTTGGTGGGATAATATGAAGAAGGAGATCGTCGAATATACATCAAAGTGCCTGGTGTGTCAGCAAGTGAAGGCAGAGAGGCAGAAGTCTAAGGGGATGATGCAACCATTTCCCATACTAGAATGGAAATGGGGGAACATCACTATGGACTTTGTCACCGAACTTCCGAGGACATCCAAAGGCAACAATGTAATCTAGGTTGTTGTGGATCATCTTACAAAGACTGCACACTTCATTTCTATTCGGGAGGATTTCTCATTGGATCAACTGGCGTGGATATATATCAGGGAAGTGGTAAGGTTGCATGGAGTACCACAATCTATTGTGTCTGACCGAGATCTAAGATTCACCTCTAAGTTTTGGAAGAGTCTTCAACAAGCTCTGAATACTGAACTGAACTTCAGTATGGCCTATCATCCTCACACTGATGGCCAATCCGAGCGGACTATCCAAACACTTGAGGATATGCTGAGAGTGTGCTCAATGGACTTTAAAGGCGGATGGGATCAACATCTTCCTCTGGTTGAGTTCTCTTATAATAACAGTTTCCACTCGAGCATCCAAATGGCACCATATGAAGCCCTGTATGCGAAAAGGTGCAGAACACTGACATGTTGGGATGAGGTCGGTGAACGTAAGCTGGTTGGACCAGAAATGGTCGAAGAAATGGTGGATAAGGTGAAAACCATTCAGCAGCATATCAAGGCAGCCCAGAGTCGACAGAAGAGTTATATAGATAATCGTCGATGAGACCTTGAGTTTAAAGTTGGAGACATGGTGTTTTTTTGCATATCTCCGTGGAATAAGGTCATGAGGTTTGGAAAGAAAGGGAAGTTAAGTCCAAGGTAATTCGACCCCTTCGAGATTCTTGATCGTGTTGGGGTTGTGGCCTATCGACTAGCACTCCCACCTACTATGGCCAAGGTGCATGATGTCTTTCATGTACCCTCTTAAGGAAGTACATACCAGACCCTTCACATGTACTCTCTTCCGAGGTGGTACAATTGGAAGATGATATTTCTTATGAGGATCAACCAGTTAAGATCTTAGATCGTAGAGAAAAAGTTCTACGAAATAAGACAATTCCCCTTGTCAAGGTGTTGTGGAGAAACCACAAGTTTGAAGAAGCCACTTGGGAGTCGGAGGATATGATGAAGCTGAGTTACCAACATTTGTTTTAGTGTGGGAAAAGGAAAATTTCGAGGGAGAAATTTCTTAAGGGGGGAATATTTTAACGACCCAAAGTTTCATTAATGGAAAATCCATCTTGATCCAGTTAAATGTCTATTTATGAAAAAAAAAATTATAAAATTTCAACTTCTTTGGTTTTATGTTAAGAATTTTGATCGTTGTTAATATAGCAGTTGAACAGTGATCACATGATTAGTATAAATATAAGGCTTTAACGAACCCAATTTTCACTCATACAAAGGAAGCGATGGCCTCATCCATTAGAACTGCCCCATACGAAGACCATTTGTCGGAGCTCGGAAAAGAGATGGCGTCTTTGGGCTTAGCCCTTGACCAAGCCCAAGTTGAGCTTCATTATGTCAAGCTCGAACGTGATCATCTACGGGAAAAGTGGAAGTTGATAGAGATTACCACTCGAGCGATGTTATCCGAGCCACCCCAAGAGTCTATCACCATTGCACACCTTACCCTTAGGTCTTATGTGGCTATTTTAAGGGGTTATGTAACAAATAAGTAGTACTATGTTCACGTACATAATTTTTTTGTATATAATAATGAATATAATTTCTAGTCATTTTTGATACATTGTAAATCGTTTTTAAAGTACAAATGGTGTTTTTAGTTATTATTTAATTAAGAATTAAATTTTATTAAATTAATGGATTTTTGAATTAAATAATATTTTAATAAAATATTATTATTAATATTAAATTAATTTTTATTAAATATAAATGATCTTATAAATTTATTATTGCAATTAAATTTTTTATTAAAATTTGAAAGCCATTTTTGTCAAAACCCGTGAATTTTCGATAAATGTTGGTTTTTAATTTAAAAGTGAAAATTAACATATTTAAATTTTTTTTAGATAAAATAAATGTCATTTCTGGAATCAGGATGTCAAAATTTTCAAATAGTGAATTTTTCATAATTTTCTGAGACAATCAAATATTTGGGTAAAAATTAAATACCGTTTAAATATATAATGTGTTTTATGACATCATAATGACCCAATGGTGATGTAATAAAATACCATAATACTTATGTTCGGACAATATATGTTTTATCATTAAAATAATGAGGTTTTGGGTTTGTTTAACTTACTTTTCAAAGCATTAATGAACCCCTCAAGACATATTCAACACTTTTCCTTTTTAAATTAATTTCCATGGGAGTGTGACTCACCTCCACATAAGCAACCCAAATATTTTAATAATTTTGGAACTTGGACTTGAAAACTATTGTTTTCCTCTTTCATTTTCCAAAAAACATGGGCAAAAACCATGGGATGGTTTGTGGTTTGGATTAATTTAATATAAGGGGTCCCAAACCTAAATAATAAATAATTCTCTCACCTTTCCTATATAAACCCACCCAAGATCCCACTTCCTCCTCACTAAAAACCCTTGGAGTTCGTCCAAACTCTGCCCTACTCTCTCTATAATCCTCCCAAGGTTCCCCAAGCTTCCAAGAAGCCTCTCACAAGCCTCTCTATAGCCTTTGGAGGAACACTTCCAAGTAAGGGTTTTTTCTTCCTTTCTCATTTTTGTCAATTTTCGTTAAGTTGTATTGCCCTTTTAATTTCAATTATGAATATTGGGGTATGGTTTCGCACCTCCCTCATACTGCCCTCTTTATGTTTGAATGATGGGAGACCCCTTTCTCTCTCATTTAATGCCTCCCATGTACACCCGTTACTATGCCAAAATTCCGAAAGGAACTTCTCTCTCTTCTTTTACATTCAAGAAATTCTTTTGTATCATGAATCTAAATTCCATTTTAATTGTTGGGACATGTATCTATATAAATCCTTACTATCAATTACATGTAAATTTGATGAGGAACCCCTTTCTCTCTCATCAACCTTTTTATGAATTCTTATGTCACACCGTTACACTGCCGAAATCACACCGATTTTCTAAGCCAATGTCATTGTGTAGTGAATACCATGCCCATTTCTCCATCAAGGGTATTAACCTTTATGCACAATTACTTATTGATTTTAAAGTTTCATGTATGAATTCCACATTCCTTTATCGTGGAATAAATGATTATGTTTTATGAATCCATGTTTTATGATCCATGTGGCACACTTATGCATGAAATGAAATGTTTAATAAGGGTGTTCCCTTATAACGCTCCAATGCATTGGGTAAAGTATAGTATCATGATACTTCATGTGCAATGAGTGTTGACTGATTCTAATTCAAGTGCAACGAGGGTTTACTCATGCTTCATGTTCAATGAGGGTTTACTCATGCTCCATGTGCAATGAGCTTTGGCTCATTCTAATTCCATGATAAGTGTTGTTTCCACATCTCCACGTTATGATTATCATGCTTTATCATGCCTTTATGTTCATGTTTCTTTTATTCTCTATTGATATGCCTATTGTCTAACATTTATTGTGCTCCTCATGTTATTCCATGTGTACTCCCTTACTGGGCATTATAGCTCACCCTTTTCTTATGCATGTCGTTAGGTTATCCCACTCAATGCTAAGTACGAGGGAATGTAGTGGTCATGTAAAGGAATTTTTCAATAAAGATGTTGTATTTCATGTTTTAAGTTTTTATGTAATGATCCTAAGCCCCAAAGACACTAAACCTCTCGATCTTATTTTTTGTATCAAGTAATGTTTTATGTAATGAATCATGTTTAAGTTTTAATAAAAAGTAGGGTTGTCATAAACATCCCATCACGATAACCCATTTACCGTCGCAAGTATTTGCAACGGGTCCCGTCGAAAATATCTTTCGATCGACACACTATTTGTGACGAGGGTGGTGGGGGTTCCCCATCGCAAATAACCTTACTGTTCTTTAGCACGTATCCCATTCCAAACCGGGCATTTCTTTTTGCGATGGGACCCCAAATCTCGTCGTAGATAACAAGTTATCTGCAACGGGTCGAACCCCCCATCGCAAATAGCCTCTGGGAGGGGCTATTTGCGACGAGATTTAATCACGTCACAAATAGACCATTGCAAAATCTTGTTTTTCCCATAGTGCATGTCTCCCAACATGTATAGCTTACTATACATTACATGATTCATTTCTTGATGTAATTATTCAACATTCATGACATGCCAAAAAACATGTGCCTTGTACCTTGTATAGGTTGACACAAGTTACACATCATGTGGAAGTATGCTACATTTCATTTAGTTTGTGTATCACCATGGTTCTTGGAAGGAAGTTAATAAATGACATGTATGGAAGTTTCACATCAACCACATAACTTGAAATGAATTACATTAGATGATTAATTAAATAGAATTAAATGGCATAAACACCAATTTCACATCATGTAGTCCTTTCCAACCCATGTATTGTGTTATTAGTCAATACATAGCATTTGATGATGTTGTAAGTTCCAGGCACAGTAGAAGTGTGTGATGGGTAATGCCCAACTTTTCTTTTTCCGATGATCGATGAATAATCTGAGATTTTACACAATGTTAAACATCATAATCAACTGAATTAATCAAGGAATATATATAATATGGTAAATTATGGAATTATAAAGAGGATCATTACATATTATATACAATCAATTTAATTAATTAAATAATTTCCTTATTGGAATTCTTTCTTCGTTGATGAATCTTACAATAGATCTCCATTGTGTCGTCATTGCATTATTGGAATCAATAGCAGACTCCCTCTAGTTGTGATTTACATGTATTCCATAAATCCTTGAACATCGTCGTAGGAATCTCAATGTTCTATCATGACATATGATATTGATTGCGTGGTCAGCCTTTTATCACCATGAGAAACACTTCAAAATCATTCTCCTA
Organism: Viscum album; assembly: GCA_963277665.1. NCBI lineage: Eukaryota > Viridiplantae > Streptophyta > Magnoliopsida > Santalales > Viscaceae > Viscum > Viscum album. Next base: position 1,608,963,657 of record OY728121.1, read on the forward strand.
AATCTCTCTAGACATCAGAATGGGAGGTGGAGGAATATTGATCGCTATTATTCAGAGTGTTCTTGGAGAAGGTAGATATCTAGGGATTGAGAGGATTCTCCAAATCCATTGTGCACAATCAAACAAAATGAATTAGTTCATTGAGAAAATAATATAAATGGGTTTATATACTGCTAGGGTTTAAATAAAATAAATTTCACAAGTTCTCTTTATTATTTTTTTAATCATTGTGGAACCCCATGTCTAATAAAAATAATAACATTATAATTATTTCCCAATAAGAGATAAACATAATAATTAAATTAAATATTATTTAACAAAGTAATATACAATATTTATTATTTCTCACAAGACCATTAAACTCGGTCCTCCATTCCCTCATAATATTTATCGGGCCTTGACTAATGACTATTTAATTATTAAGAAAATATCACTGCATTATTCACCAATAAATAAATAAATATTATATTCGCTAAATAGAAAATATATATTTATTATTTATCAACATACATTATATTATCTTGAAAAATTGGGGATGATATCGATGCGATCAAGAAACATGACTAACTATTAAACCACATATGGGAATAATATTTATTCAACCTATTAAATAATAAATATTATTATATTATTTAATTGTGATTCTGGATACACTTAGTGTGTGGCCCTCTAGGCCTCTTTCTCAGTAGTATTAGGTGAAGTAGCCTAAAGTCCAAGGTTAGCATCTATAAACACACCCAGTTACCAATAGAGAAACTAGTTAATGTCACAATGACATAATACCTCACACAAATGCTTACTGTGTAATATAATCCCTTTATCATGATATCTCAAATCAAAAATGTTTTATAGTGGTGTCATCAACCCATGTGCTAGATGTCCCTTTCATTGACTTTATACAAATTGAACTTTTCTATAGTATATAGTGATCATTAATTTATTTTGGATTTATAATTTCCATCAAAGGGTATGAGATACTTCTGTTAAAGAGCATTAGGGGAAAATACTTTCTCTCATTATTCATTAATGCAATATTACTTGTAATGCACCCAATATATCATACCTCAACACGAACATCAATCATCGTTATATTCATCAATACATAAAAGTATGTGAATCATAATACTCATTAATAATAATATTAATGTATAATTATCAATACAAATGTCTATAGATAGGAACATCCAATGACACACATAATTGAGGATTTCCTTCTAGAAAGTCTCATTCTCATAATATCCTACACTGGATATTATCAATTGAGTACACTATAATATATTGGCTCAAATTCTTATGAGCCTTTAACCTTCATATCTAATATCATTTGTGTCCCTCAAATGATATAATCTGGCTATAGAACATATATTTAAGAATAGTTTTGTAGAACTTTCTAGTTCCCATCATATAATGGAACGACTTTGACCATTCATTGTGAAAACTACTCTAAAGTCATTGTCACATACAATGTTACATAGAAGAAAAATCATGATGTGATAAGTAGTTTATGAATTTTCAAACAATATGAATATAGGTTATCATAAAGTACATAGAAGTTGGTTCTAGGGAACTAACTCCAATAAACTCCCACTATCACTAGAGAAATTTACTAACAACCATCTGTCTGCTAGCTCTAACATGATACCCATGCTTCTACTGAGATAATCCTTTAGTCAAGGGGTCCACCACAGTATCTTCCATGTGTACTCTACTTACTGTAACATCACCCATGTAGTAAAAAAATTTCAATGGGTGATACATCCAGATTATATTCTTTTTTCATCGGTGGGACCTTAGCTCCTTTGCAAGATCTACTGCTGTAGTATTATAACAATATGATGTGATAGGTTCTATACTTCTAGGACCACATCATGATACTAGAAATGTATAGTATCCAAACAGATTCCTTGGATACATCAGAAGTTGCTATATACTTGGACTCCACTATAGAATCAGCGACAACAGGCTGATTTGTACTATTCCAACTCACAACTCCTCCATTTAAACATAAAACATATCTTGATTAAGGATTAATATCATTATGATCAATTTAAAGAACAACATTATTATAACCCCTACTGAATAGCTCCTCATCTTCTCGCTACACTAGGAAAATATCCTTATTTCTTCTCAGATACTTAAGGATAGCCTAAATAGTAGACCAATGCTATTCTCCTAGATCTTCTTGATATCTACCTACCAAGATCAAATCATAGGCAATAACAAGTCTAGTACATAACATGACATACATGATTAATCATATCACTCAAAAATTTGAGATCTTACTCATTATCTCTTTATCATGTTTCTTCTAAAGACACATTTTCTTAGAAAGATATGAGACATTTTAACCATTGCCCTATTGGGATGTTCCATACTAAATATATTTAGTATCTATTAAACATATATAACTTGACTTAGTCCAAGTAGCCTCTTTGATATATCATGAATAATCTTGATCCTTGGAAAATACACCGCTTCACCCAAGTCCTTGATAAAGAAACCTTTGTCTAACCATCCCAAATTCTTTTATGGATTCATCAAATCGAATGTTCCATGAACCAAATGCTTTTTTCCATCCATAAATGGATCTATACAACTTTCAACTGCTTTTGGAATCACCTGGAGTAACATACCATACAAGTTTGGACATGTATACATCTTCATGAAGGATCCCATTAAATAATTTAGTTTTGACATTCATCTTCTAAAACTCATAGTCATGGTAAGATACTATATAAAGTTGTATTCTAATGGATTAAGACATGGAAATTGGTAAAATGGTTTCATCGCTGTCAATTCCATGATGTTGTTTCATCCCTAAATCTATTATACATTCATTTTATGTATTTAATTTACCTTCCAGGTCCACTTTCCTCTTGAATACCCATTTGCATTCAAAAAGGATTACATCAACTGGTGCATTGACCAGATCCCAAAATTGGTTTTGATACATGGAATTCATTTCATATTTCATGTCTTCTTTCCATCTTGCATATTCAAACCTCTCTACTACATATTTGTTGGAGATAGGTTTATTATTGTCAACCAAAAATTAGTCACTATATTTGGTGACTAGAAAACCATATCTCTCTGGTCTTCTAACCTCTATTGTATTCCCATGCAATACTTGTGTTTTAAGAATTAATTCTTCAACCAGGGAATATGGAACCTATTCTTATACCAACTCTTGTGTATATTGATAATCAACTTCATCGATGTCCATCTTTCTCCCACTATCCTTTTTAGTATGCGACCCATCTCAAGAAACATGTCTTGTTTGAAAACAATAACATTCTTGTCAAAGTAGTTGTATAGGTATTATCCCATTGTTTCATTAAGATACACTATAATGATATATTATCTACCCTGGGGTGCTAGTTTTTTTCCTGATATGGCATTAATAGATTCCTCGCAACCCCATACATGGGTATGGGACAAAATGGGTTTTTCCACTATATAACTCGATTGGAAGTATGTTTTCTTCTTTAAGTGGTACTTAGTTTAATGGGTATACCACTATTTTAATGAATATCCCTTAAAATATAATACAATATCTTCATGAATCATCATCGACCTTACCATATCTAAGAAATAACAATTCCTCCTTTCACTAAAACCATTCCATTGTGGTTTATAAGGTGGTGTAAATTGGGATGGAGTCCCAAACTCCTATAGAATTTCAATAAACTCTTTGTTAAGATATTCACCACCTATATTCTATAGAATTTTCATTATCATCTTTCCATGTTGATCATCTAGTTAATACTTGAATTCATTGAGTTTCTCAAAGGACTCAAACTTATACCTCACCAAGTAGACATATCCATATCTACTCATGAAATCAATAAATGTTATGATGTAAAAATATATACCTCTAGATTCTATAAGAAATGGTCCACTAACATCAGAGTGTACCAATACTATAATCTCTATGGACCTTTCAACCTATCCACCAAATGACGGGTTTGTCATTTTAACTTAAAAAATCATGAAATATTTCAAGAGGTTTTAGAACAGATGACTCTAATTAACCATCTTGATAGACAATTCTCAAACAATTCTCATTTACATGATAAATATGGTGATTTTAATGTTGGGTGTCATATGAGTTGTGTGCACGTGATTTGTTATTAATTTCCAATAATTGGTTTTCATAATTTAATACATAAATACCATTATTGAAATGTTCTATGCGGTAGAATATGTTTTCTTTATAAAATAAACAAATTTTATTTCTAAACATGAAAACAAACACATTTGTACTTAGTCATGATACATAAATTATGTTCTTGGTAACTATAGGTACATAATAACAATATTTTAAAACAAAAATCACTGTTATTGGAAATGAAAGGTGGTAGTAGCCAATGGCTAGGGCAGCCAACCTCACCCCATTAGAAACTCTTAGATCCACCTCTACTCTATCAATCATTCATCATCTACTTGGTTCTTACATTTGGATATAGATGTAAGCACCAAAAGCTTTGTCTAATACCAAATGTGTTGATATTGAAAGATTACACTTGATAACGAACACACATTTAGATTCCACTTGATTCTAGGTGCAGTTCCTCTGCCAGTGGCCTGGAATTAAACATGAAAAAAATACCTCCTTTTCCATGACCTATATTTGGATATTCTTCTTCTTGAAAGTATGGTGCTCTAGATATATAGTCTTGTTATATTTCTTGGGAGATTTTAACTTTTTCTTCATTTTCTTTTCAACCATATGAACCGCAGGTTTAACATACCCTGTGTACTTATCTACTTGGTGAATAAATATATGAAGTTATGAATGACTCTTCTCACTATTTCTCATATTATAATTTACAATAAAATTTGATAAGGTCTTGGAAAATGATGAATTTATGAGATCTGTATGCAAATCATCTAGGAATTTAATCCCTCCGATGTATAAGCATTCAATATAGCCAAGAAGATTTACTACATGAGGCCCAACATGTGCATACCCTCCAAGATTAGTTTTTAACAAAGAATTGAATATCCCTTACCTCTCTTTTCTTTCCTTCTCATGATAGATATCTCAAAGGTGAGACAACATGTTGTATCCATACATGTCCTCACGTTGATTTAAAATCTCATTAGCCATGGATCATAGCAAAAAACATTGTACATATTTGGAATCATTAAAATGTTTCTCATAGATCAATAAATCTTTATAAAATTCCTCATTACCAGGAACCTCATGAATAGATTCTTCATGAACATATAATTTCCATTCATGGCAAAGGATAATGCATATGTTCCTTTGCCCCTCATAGAAATTTCTCTCGGTGAGAAGGTTATCCTTCTCAAGTACTAATCATTGTGATATGATTGAATTTATTTTAATATGTTACTAAAAAATTAGATACGTAGAATTTTAGTACATTATATGATAAAATTTAGACAAATAAATAAATATTATATTTCTTAATCTCCCACTATTTTATCAAAACCCAATATCCCTCACCATTGGCTTTAGAATATCTTATTTCATGGATTTTCTAGTGAAAAGGATCCATATTCCCTTTATTATTACCCTAAATTTGGTTGTCCATGAAACTTGAATGATTTTAGATAAGCATTCCAAATGCCAAATTCATTAACTCATAGTTCCATTATCTGTTGTGTGGACTCCCCAATCATGAAATCATTAAATTAGAATTCCTCATCCTTTTCCTATTTGTTACACCATGTCCTATTTGGAATTCAAACCTTGATGTGAACTTAGTTGAGTAAACCCAAAACATCTTGTTATAATTCCTCGATAATTTAAATCACCCCAACATTGGATAGTCAAACAGTATGAACTACGGTTCGATTTTAACTGAAGTAGTGCAAGGTTATACCGATTAGTATATTTAATTGATGGATTTTATACTTTATTCATAAATTTAAATTTATTATCTTTATTAAATTATTTTATAATATTAACTGGGTTTACTTATGTGATTAACCATGTTTTAGATAATATTAATTCATAATAAAATTTATTTTAGTTCTGTATTGCATGCTCATTATTTTCACAAATTCATGTGATCATGATAAACCATATATAAAGAAATAACCATGAAGTTTCATAGAAATAGGATAATAATGTGGAATGATCATTCTATTTTACTAATGGTTTTTATCTAGTAGTTAATAAATTAACCATTGACCTATGGGAAAAATAGCTTGAACCAAATAATCTTCATGTTACAACATTCCACCTTTCTACCTATGTATCTCCCTTGGATTGGTTTTTTCTCAGATCCAAACTTGAACTGCCTCCACTATCATGGTATCTCCATCCATTACATGTGATTTTAATCACATGTAGGTGAGGGAAACAAGTGATTTACATAAAACAAACCATGGGCACATAAACCCTTACTTAATAAGAGGGCAGAAGGAATTATTCCAAAAATTTAATTTAATGATAAATTAAATGAACTCAATCACATATAAAGGTATGGTCTATTCTAAAAAACACCCACATGCATTCAAAAAATTATTCACTTAATTAAACTAGAATTCAATTCATAATCGTTCATATTTAAGATAAATTGTGCTCGAATAAATTAATTATTTACTATAATTATTCTTTTCTTTTATCTTAATTATGATCCAAATTTTCATGAGATTCTCATTCATAATAATTTTTTTTAAATAAATAAATTTATTTAAAATTAACTATGTTCATAAAGGTACCTTGGCGGTAACACGGTGAATACTCGTCTAAATCCAACAAACATGTATTATAATTGTATACAATTTTACGTTTTTTATATATAGAATACATGACTAGTAACATAATTTCATGATGTGTACTATCAACTTAATGATTACATGAATTACATGATTTTTCAGTCATGTGTTATTCTTCAATTCATGTATACTGACAACTTTAATACATATCATATAGGATAGGATGATCTAATCATTAAGAAGATATTAATTAAACACACACAGACACACAATATATATATATATATATTGAAATACAACGCATTTTGTGTCCTATTAATATAATGACCACACACAAACACATGTTGATAAGGATTACATGGTATAATAAATAAATTTTAAATCTATATAATTTGGTATAAGTACGCAACGTGTACAGGTGAACTACAAGGAATGTACATACCTCACCATCTTTCCAAGGAACAAGCCTTGGGACTCGACATTTAATCTATGCCTAAAAAATGGACTAAACGGAATGTATATGCGATAACATGGCATGTGGTCTCTGATTTACATGGTCACTAGTTAGGGAGGCCATGTATGGATATACATGGCCCATTTGTGACTCAAAGGGAGTACACGCTATGAATGTGACCTACACGGTGTGTACTCTAGCAGACTGTGTGCTGGAGTAGCCTATTAAACACGTGGTGTTAAAAATAAATTCATTATGTGTCTTAAATGCCCATGGATTGATTTAATTTCTGAATTAATTCATGATGCATTGAACATAAGTACACGTCATGTAACTCCAGTTACACGAAGTGTACTCCTGTGTTGACTAGCCAAAATCCTCACCACCTTCGGATGAGTTCCATGATGTTATTTCATTTATCAAATTAATCATTTTTGTTAAATTTATGGGATAATAAAAAGGAATAAGTAGATCTTACAATTCAGATTAAAAGAAAGATTAAAATTGAATTGAAAACTAAATGAAAAATGCATGAAACTTCTGGAAAATGGGTATATACCCTTGCATCTAGACCCACAGTACATGGGAATGGGTTATATATTTTTACATATACCCATTATCTTGTTAAAAATGTGGGTTTTCTAATGCTGATTTAAAGTATTTATTAGGCTCCCCAACACGATTTTTCATTTCCTCCCTCGTGTCTCCCCCGAGCCCTGGCCTCTCCGCCCTATCCTCCCCTCCCCGAACTCAACCTCCTGACCTCGCCTATGCCTCTCGGCGCCTGCCTCCCCTGAAATTCATGCATCCACCTCTTCCTCTTGGCCCCACATCCACCTCCCATCCCTCTCCTCAACCTCTTCATCTACCTCCCACTCTGCCTCCTCTTGACCTGCACCTCCCGACCTACACCCCCAGCCTCCGCCTCCCAGCCTCTTCCTCTCGGTCTCCTACACCCATCCTAAGAAGGTATTATTATTCTCCCCAAATCTTCTTTTATTTATTTATTTTAATCCCTATTAATTAATTAAATATTTTTATGTGAATCCCACTTGAGCATGGTGGAATTCATCTGGGATCAAGGGTCTATCAATTCTCTTTTAAAAGGAGTCTGTTCTGGGTATCCAATGAAACATTTTTCTATATTATCAAGGATGTTAATCAATGTATATTATGTCCTAGGTTTTTCTAAATTTAAGGGTGAAATTTTGGGATAGTCTTATATATTTATTTAGTTCTTTAGGATTTTGGAATTTTAGGTTAATTTTATGGAAAATGATTGCATTAGTTTCTCTTAGGCATTAGTTATTATTTGATTGTAGTTATAATATAAATGTGTTTATTTAGTGATAGAAGTTGGTTTGTTAATTTTTAGGTGATTCTTAATGTTTGTTTGGAGTATGAAAGCTCACCTATGGTCTTGGTATGTGATATTGAAATTTTTTATGAAACATTCATAGGACACATTATGACTCATTATGATTATGTATGTGATTTTTTTTGTATTGGTAATCTATCTTGATAATGGCATGACTATGATATTATATATATGTCAATGGTTTCTGTTGACTATCAAAAAACATATATATTGATTGATATTCATTTCTAGTTATTAATAACATATTAGATGTTCTCTAAAATAGAGTATTGTGTTTCACATAATTAACATGATTTGTAGGATCCTTTTAGTTTAAAAAGATTTTTTGGTGCAATTATGGGATTGATTATGAAATTTTTTATGAAAATTGTTATTTTAAAGAGAAACTTATTTAATTTCATATGTTTTTAATAAGAATATATTATAATTTTGTTTTTTATAAATTTTCATTGAACTGAATAGTTAAGAAATAATATATAGTTTTTAGGGGAGAATGTTATTATGAAAATTAGATATAATTTAATTTGAAATCCTGTTTAAATTGGTTATGCAAAATCATTAAGGTTAAAAAGAAGAGAGAGAATTAATATTATGGGATTTGTTGATGATAATGGCTTATTTAAATGAATGTTATTGAAATGTGGTAAAAATGAAAAGTTATTTTCTAAAAATGGATTATCACTAGTTCATTTCAAGGAATATGTGGGGTTAAAATAAACATGATATGAATTTTAAAGTATTTATAAAAGAGGTACCTGAATGATAATTTAAGTAAATGATATTGGATAATGTTTTTCCTATATTTTCTACTCAAATTTACCAAATGAAGACAATTCATAGTTTTAAATATATAATTTTGTGTAGTCTATTGATTTAGGGATTCCCAATATGAATTTACAGGATGGATGAAAATTCATGATATTGTGAAATAGTTTCTTTTAAAAATTCTCTTAGGTGTTGTGTTACAAATACATGGCTATGTTTCATAAAATGTTCATTATATGAAAGTGTTCATCTTTATTACAACAGATTATTTTAGAATATATATTACTTTCAAAAAACAAAACGCATTAGATATATTTTAAAAGACATATCATCAATCATATGTGAATAATTCGTTATTGTTATATGGGAATCTCCTTTGCTCATTTAAGCATGACTAAACTATAATTCAATGAACCACACATAAGTTCAAGTTAAGAGAGTGAATTGGTGGCAATGTCGTGGTTGGATGGATTAAGTAAAAGGGTTTTAATTGACTTAAAAATCCCAATGGTTTAGGTTTTAACCTTATATATTAGTTTTTGATAACTAAATGGGTTTTATAAACATTAAAGGGAGGAAAGTCTTATTTAAAAACCATATATTGTAATTGGATCATTTTGAAAACACATTCCTTGTTAAACTCCTTCCTTCCTTTAGATGTTTTCATCAAAATGTGTTTGTAAATTAACTCACTATAGTTCCCTTTTTATTTTTTTATTTTTTATATTCTAAACCAATGTATTCTAAAATATGAGTTAAAAACTATATTAAAATAGTGATTGTGGAATTTGGTTTCCAAATGTTCGTTTAGGACATGGGAACTTATAACATAAAAATTTATTTACTAATGTGTTCTATAGGAGATATTTTTTCCTTAAATATGAATTCATAAATTAATGAAGTGGTAATTTGACATATATTTGTCTCGATTACTATTTATGAGTAACCGATTTCTGATAAATAATACCCAACTACCTTGTACATTTGATTATTGGAAATGTTTTGATACTTTATTCCAAAAAAAACAACTGGTCTCTAGTTTATGCCTCATCTAAGTTTTTTATACCATATGTGATATTGTTGGTCATGACATGACTATAGCTTCATTTAACATCTCCCTGGTATGTCTTAAGGATTCAAAATGAAATACCAATTATTCATTTAGATTTAGATTATTATGCTTTATTATAGCATTATTATATTTTATTTATGGATTTTTTAATAGATTTTTCATGTTTAGATATCATGGTTATTATTATCATAGTAGCATCGGGTTATCACAGTTCATAGTGATCATGTGCAGTATGCTTTAATTTTATTGCATGTTTATTTACTTTTTCATGGACCCAATCTATTATTTTCCTATAGGATATGTGTATAGCTTTGAAATAGAACAAGTCAATTATTATAATGTGAATAATTTTATTGGTTTATGTAGAAAACATTTTGTGGGGTTTTCTTTTGGTGGATTATTTATGTTTAGGGATCTGGGGTCCAATTGGCCTATATAAGGAAAATATTCCATGTAGAATGATAAAACCAAAAAAATCCAAACCAAAATCGTACCTCTCAAAAAAGAAATAGCATGAATAAACCGAGGCTCACCCAACATGAATTGAGTAGAACCAAACATTATTGAATTGAATCAAATCGAATACAAGTAACCTGATCCGTAACAGGTAGAATAAATCCAAATAAAAATAGAATGAAGCGTTTAAAAACATTCAGAAACTAACTGATCCTCAAATGAATAAATGTAAATCAGATCAACCAAAATAGATATGAATGATTAAAATCAATAAAATAGAATTCAAATAGAAAAAAAATTGAATGAAACTAAATTAGACTAATTCAAATTTTCCTAACATGAACTTATATGATATTACAAATGATGAATCAAATTGGACCAAATATAACGAATTCAAACCAATATAACCACAACTAACATGAACTAAACCAAACTAAACAAAACTAATATGAACCAAATTTAATGAAATTGATTCAATTATAACCCAAATTAATGACATTTTACAATCTAATAAAAATTAAAACAAGATAAAATAAATCTAATGAAAATTTCTAAAACAAATTTGTATTGAACAAAATCGAAACAAGATGAAACTCTAGCCCAACTAATTATATAAATTAATACAAATAATAATTCTTAATTAATTGGAATATACTATTTGATAATATCATTTTGCAACATGGATATGTTTGCACCTTGCATGTAGGAACTTGATTGGACCCATGAGGAATTGTGGTTCTTATATGTTGGGTTGTGACTTGTTCAATCACGGGAGATTGGAATGTTAAAGTTTAGTTTTTATTTTATTCCCATTCACATCAGCCACTTAGGCATTTTATCACATTCTATAGATGGAGGGTACTTATATTTTCTGAAGTGGGACATAAAGACCCTGGAGGAAACTAAGTGGTTTTCATTGTAGGGGAGGGAGATCTGGGTAATTTATGGATTAATAGGGTGTTTCATTTTTTATAATTTTACTATGTTGTTTCTATTTATTTTGTTTTCCTTCAGCATGGATATCCGACATATGGTTGGGTTATCCAAAAATTTTATTTATTTTCCACTGTTTTTTTAATTAATTTTGTGTGGGTGAAATCATTCCAAAGTGGGGATTCCAAAAATGTGTCTCATGAGAGATTCCAAATGAAAACTAACCCTAAATGATCAAACAATCAACTAAATTTGTAGGTTTAAACCATAAAACCCAACAACCTTTAAAGGGTATAAAAATAAACAATACCTCAAAAAACCACATGAAAAACAATTTACTTTTACAGTAGATCTTTCTGGGGGGGCTCACATCAAAAAACATGAGAGATAGGACCTTATGTGGTTATTTCCATAAAATACCCCCATTTTTTCCCTTCACAAGGGAAAACACATTTTTTACTAAGACAATCATTGTTTTATAGAATAAATATTTTTAGAACCCTGGAACCATTCAAATTGAGCCTTCTTTCATCCAAAACCAAATGGAAATAATTTCACAATTCAAAGCTTATGCCCTTACATGACATGGTTATTTTAAATCATCTCCAAAACTGATTTCAAAACAAGAACAACTTGTTTTAAAACCAGACTGATATTAATTATATCATAATAAGGAAAAACAATTCTCTTTTTTTTTTCAAATCCTTTACCCTTTTGAAATACATTCACCAAGTGTAAAACCCCCAAAACATACAAAATTCAATTTGAAAAAACTTGGTATCCCTTAGTATAACACAACAGCAAATTATTTTTATTAAATATAAAAGAGATTACAAAAAAACCTTAGGGGGGCTATAGTAATGTAGTCTTAGGGAATCAACAATAAAAAACTCTATAGTCCCAGGGGGAGAGAACCACAAATATCAAAATATACGAATGAAGCCTCCTAAAAAGACTTTGAAACAAAAAATTAATCTACACAGTTTCATTAACACCACGTATGTAATAACTAAAAATCATGGGTGGGAATGGAATTTTTTGTAGTAGATATTTAATTTCCCACAGTTTAGAATAGACACCTTTGAGGGATCTCCATATAATCCATGAATTCATCTCAATAGCCACCATGGAATTTTGTTTATAAGAAAAAATTTGAATACCAGTAAGCAGGGACTCTGCCTCCATCCTGAGAGAATTACCATCCCCATAAAAATAAATGAAATCGAGAATAACTGATCCTATGTTGTCACAAACAACGCCACTCCCTCGCATGTTCCCTTGGCTACATGAACCATAAATATTCAGTTCAAAACCTAGGGAAGGAGGATTAGAACTCACCCAATGACCCACCACATGAGGTTTGAAGATACTAGTGGAGTTCCTAGCATCCATGAATTTCTTGTGAGAGGGTGATGCATCCCACTAGTTATGAATATCAACTGACTCCATCACCAAAAACATAGTAATAATACATTCAATCTCTTTCCCACTTATACCTCACACCAATAATATAAACTAGGTGAAAAATAAAGCATACACAAACAACGATTTTACTTGGTTCACTATTAAGATTTAATCTAAGGAGAATACACATCATGTTGTTCCATTATAAAAACATATAAAACTACTCATTTTATGTGTTACAACTAGATTTGGATGGCTTCACTTCTGATCAAGGACATCCCTTTTCTTTTATATTGACACACTACATTAAAAAATAATAGATATTTTATATATTTAAGGTCCATATTAATACTTTTATTGAAAATGAGGTCTATATTCATTCATCAAAGGTCACTAAGATACCTTGCATCTACATATATATGTGATTCTACATTGATTTGTTCCTGTTATTACCTCTCTCTTCCTTCTTTATATCATTTGTTTTCTATCAATCACAAAAAAAAACTATTTGGATGTGGATTATTCCAATGTAAAATTATTCCATGGAACTTTATCCTCTTCTACCCAGATGTTACAAGGGAACTCTTTCACTCTTCACTGAAACATCATCTTCAAAAACAAATCTAGATACAATAATGGAATTAATTTTTTACTGTCCTTCTTATTCCTCTAAACTATATCTGATAGTAATACTCTAATAAATCCTTCAACCTTTTTTCATAAATTCAGATATATTGTCTTTTTCACAATTTTTTTATAACTACTTCAAGAAATTTTATAATGACATATTACATTCATTCATTGTCCATAAATAGTGTGTATTTCAATTTATTCCGCTATGATCTAGGATATCAACAAGTTCCTTACATTAATTTAGTGTGTTCAGGAATTCATCTTCATTTATAATAACTTATTCTGGTATTTTTTATCTATGATTTACCACTTTTAATAAAAATATCTTATTTACTTTCTCTAGGATTTAGTCCATCTTGATTTGTTCTCCATCATTTTACAATAACTCTAATAATTTCCCAATGGATTCCACCTTATGGTTTTACAAAAAGATTTATGTTTGTACGTCAAAATAATGAAATAGTTAGACCATGGAATGTTTATTTAATTACCAAAACATATCTTGCTTCTTGGTGAAATTCCGTTCAAAATATCAAGCACCACATCGACGTAGTCACATTTGATTCAAGTCCAATATGCCTAACAACCACTAATCCTAGAACTAAGGTTGTGTGGTTCTCCTATTACTTTTAGAAAATATCTGTGAAAAATTCATCCATGGAGAACACTATATTGTGGTCTCCTCCAACTGGTTTTTTTAATTGTGCTTCTTGTTTGGAATATTTTTGACTATAACTACCAGAATTCCCACACTTTCATTACTAATTTTCAACAAGGGAACCCCAAATTCAATATTTCAATATCAACGGTGTATTCATACACTAATTTACCATTTAAAAAGAGCATATGTCTATACTACCTCAGCCACATTATTTTTTCTTAATGGTGTTATATGATCCTTTTACACCTTCCCATTGTTTTTTGGTTCACATTAGTTTCTATTATCTATATCAATATCTCACATAAAATATTCTCAAGATCTGACCACTTATTGCTCATCCATAATTATACATGGACAATCATTGTCCTTTAATTATTTCAACACACACTAAATACACTATGTCCTATAATGGAACTGATACACACTTCATATAAATCCTTTATATCCAATTCTTCTCCATTTAGGTTACACTATTGAGCTTGGTTGTTGTCTCAGGTGGATCAATGCTCCAATGGTGTTGTAATGTTGGACCCCCTTTTTCTGATTTTACTCCATACCTTTTATTTACTTTTAAAAATTTTTATCCTCAAATATTTTTCACCATGACCACCATTCCTTTACTAGGGGCTATAAGTTGGCTGGAGGGGGATGTGCATGGGAACTATGATGGGGGTTGTGAAGGGGGCTGGAAGAGGTTGTGAAGGGGCTATTGGGGGTGGTGAATGGGCTTTGAAAGGGGCTATGAAGGGGTTGCAGGGGGATATGAAGTGGGATGGAGGGGCTATGAAGAGGTAATGAGACCTATACCCACGGTTTGGAGAACTATTGGTATAGGTTCTCTAATGTTTTATGTTATACAACATTACCCATGGTTTAAACAAAATGGTTAGTATACCAAAGTTAATAGGACCTATACCCATAGTTTGTTAAAAACCATGGGTATGGGTCTATACTGATTCCTCAGAAGCCTAGAGTTCATGAAACTATGGGTATAGGTTTGTTTTCTATAGTGTAAATCAATCAATGATCTGTAAATAATTACAAATAATTATGTGACCCATGTCATGCCACTTTTAGGTTTTGGGCATAGTGGAACCACGCAATGGGTTGTGCCCAAATCTTCTTGTTTCCATGATCGATGATTAATCCATGATTTTACATAATGTTAAAAATCATGATCAATAGAATTACATAAATGAAAATATATAAGGGAAAAAAATGGAACTAGGGAGAGTAACATCACTTATTATTTATAATCAATTACATTAATTAATGAATTGCCTTGATGTAATTCAATCTTTATTAATGGATCTTACAAAAGATTAGTGTTGTGTCATCATTGTATTATAAGATTCACAATTATCTTCCCTCTAGTAGTGATCCATGCATGTTCCAAAAATCTTTGAACCTCACAGTAGGAATCTTCAGGAGCTTGTATGACAGGTCTTATATCTTGTGTCGTCCTCCTTTGATCTCCATGTGAATCGCTTCAAAATCATCCTCATTGATATCTCTAGACTTGTGAATGGGAGGTGGAGGATGACTTCTCTACATTAATGGGATAACTACTGGAGTGTGGAGCTCTCTAGGGCATGATAAGATTCTCCAAATCTACTGTGCACAACCAAAAAAATGAATTGGATCATGGAGAAAATAATATAAGTGAGTTTATATACTACTAGGGTTAAAATAAAATATATTTCAGAAGTGAGCATAATTATTCATTTAAAATCTATAGAACCACATGTAATATAATAATAAAATAATATTTTTATTTCTTGACATGTTCTTAACTTGTGAATTAAATTAGATATTATTTTATCAAATAATGTTCAATATTTATTATTTCTCACCAGACCATTAAACATGGTCCACCATTCCTCTATAATATTTATTGGTCATTGAATATTTATTATTAATTTATTAAATGAATACCACTTTATTATTCTATAATAAATAAATAAATATTATATTTAATAAATAAAAAATAAATATTTGTTAAATATACTTCTCACGTTATATTCTCTCAAATAACTAGTGAGACAATATATGGGATAATGAAAACATGGATAATTATTAAACCATGTGTTGGAATAATATTTATTCAACCAATTAAACAATAAGAAATATTATATTATTTAACAGATATTCTGGATACACTAATTTTGGGACCCTGTAGGAATCTTTATTAGAGGCATTAGGTGAACCGGCCTAATGTTCAAGGTTAGCATCTAGAAACATGGAAAGGCACCCTTATAAAAATATTTTAATGTGACAATAAAATAATAACTTATACATATTCTTACTTTGTAATATAATCCCTTTACCATGGTATCTCAAATCAAGCAGGCCGCATGCTGGTGCCATCAACAAATGTGGTCGATGTCTATTTGTTTGAATTCCTGAAAATTGAACTTCCCTATAGAATACCATAGACATGGATTTATTTTGGATATATAATTTCTATATAAGAGACTGAGATATCAAATTATGTTAAATAATATAATGGAAAATACTTTCTCACATTATTCATAAATGCAATATTACTCGTGATGCACCTAACATATCATACCTCACTGTGAATATTTATCATCACAGTTTTTACCAATACAACAATATATATGAATCATAATACTCATTAATAATTATATTATATTCTAAGTATCAATATACACGTCTATAGGTTGGAACATCCAATGACACATATAAATGTGGATTTCCTACTAGCGGGTCTCATTCTCCTAATATCCTGCACTGGATATTACCAAGGGCATAAACGATGAAAATGTTCCTCAAAGTCCTATAAGTCTCCACCCATGATAGATTATTTCAGTTGTGTCCCTTGAATTATATCATCCATCTATAGAACATATATTTAAGAATAGTGTCATAGAACTTCCAAGTTCTCATCATAGTGGTGAACTTCTATGACCTTTTAGTGAAACAGCTACTCTTAGGAAATTATAACACACAATGTTATGTAGAATAAAAATCATGATTTAATAATTATTTTATTAAAATTAAAAATATCTGAATACATGGCCTCATAAATTACACACAAGTTGGTTTTAGGGAACCAACTAAAACAGATGTCATGTATTAAAACACATGATGATCTGAGATTATATAAAATTCTACTCGTGTGAGTTGATCATAGGTACAAGATGGGAAATTTATAGTTATAAACATTGTATCCATGTCAGGAATGGAAGAACCTAGTATCCTCTAAATGGGATTCTTGAGCATTCCTCATGATATTTTTTATTCATTCCCATACTAACTCCGATGAATGAGTTATCTCAGCTATTTGATGAAGAAAAAAATATAGAAATGAAAAATATGCACACCCATACAAGAAATTGATTAATTAAATTATAAATAATTATAGATTTTAATGTCACTGCTCTGACATCAATTTAAATTTTTGGGGAACAATAGAAGTGTTTGGTGGGTTCCCAATTTTGGGTTTTCATCAATTTCAATGGAAAAATACAACGAAATTGATAAGACTAACCCTAAAATCTCCTTTATTTTATATTTCACTCTTAATTTATAATTACTTTAAAAATATATATACATTGAATTATTTAATCCTCCTAATAAATTTCCATTTCTACCCAAGTCGTATTGTTATTGAGGTGTAGAATCGAAGCATGTATTCCTCTAAGTGTATCCATACATGCTCCATAAATCTATAGATATTGTTATTGAATCTATAATAACTACCACAGTAGAGACAGTCCCTTTATTCTAGTCATTTTTGATCATAATAATATATTCTCTTGTTCTACATATGTTCTTGAGAGGGAGGGTGGAGGAAGAATCATTGTAGGTCTTGAAATAATTATAGAAAGGCTTTATTTATATGTAATAAAGATCTCATAATCTCTAAACATATATAACATGTAATTTATACATAGAGTTAAAACAATTGATATTTTCACAACTCCGCATTTTATTTTTTATTCAATATAATCCATAGATCAAATAATTAAAATATTATTATTATTTCCATGACATGTGTCTATTAAATATAATTTCTTAAATAAATAAATAAATATTTACATAAATGATAGTTACAAAAATATATCATCTCCATTAATTCATCAACTCGACCCATTAGTCCATTATAAATTTATTGAACCTCAAATAATAAAATATTTATTCAAATAATTATAGCTTGTTCAATGAAAAAATTATTATATTCACTATACACATGAATAGATGTTTTTTTAGTATTAACATAAATAAACAAATAGTTATATAAATATGTTCATTAAACTTGTAAATAAATATTTTTTTATTTATTAACATAGGAATATTAAACATGAGATAAATTTTAACCCACGTATTCTAAACTTGAATATCTTGTGATTTAACTTGTGTGATAAACATTACATGAATAATATTTATTTCATAAACCAAAAATAATATTTTTTTTAATATTATAGTTAATACTATTAAATGAGATTATAAATACACATAGTTTGTGACCCTCTAGTTATCTTTGTTTATGGAATTAGGTTATCTTAACTGATGTTCAAGATCACCATCTTGCAACATGTAAAGGCAGTCACAGTGAAAAAACATAATTTTAGAATAACAAAAACCTTCTTATGAGTGTTAATATGCATTATAATCAATTTGATGACTGATATCTTATCAATAATGATTCATACTTGTTTCATCACCCTATATGCTTTATTTATCTTTATTTGACGTTCTAAAATGAACCCATATTTAAACTAAAATTATCATGTATTTAACCAGAGAGTTTCATTTCAATAAAATGATTTGATCAAACATATTCAATTAATATGAAAGTCAAAAATCCTTTCTTAAAATATTCAATTAATGTTATATCACTTATGACACATCTAATATATTTTTTTCATCGCAAGCATATTTTGTCACGATTTTCATCTATAAATCAATTTATGTGATTCATGATATATATTAGTAATAATCTCAAGTCTAAGGATCAATACACTCTTTAATAGAAAAGATTATCCAATTACCCACAAAATATATGGAATTCGTGTTAGAGGATTTATCCTCACAATGTTCTTTTTTAGAGATCAATAAGTTCATGCTTCATGAGAACAAGTCTTAATATCATGTAATCCACCAAAACATAAGGTTCAAATAACATCTATGTCCCATCCGTCAGATTCTAACTAGAACATTAGTCATAATTTTTATAATATTTTCAAATAATTTCGTGTTTTCTAATATAGTTTTGAAATGTTATAACCTATTGATATGACAAATAACTGAGGATATTATCACAGTAATGTTACTTATAACAACAAAAATTTTGTGATATGATTTTTATTAATATATCGGTAATCAAACATTCAAATTTAGTTCGTTTTAGATCACTAAATTAAAAAACTATAAGGTTTTTCCCCAAATAATTCCAATAAGTTAAATAAGTTATAGAGATCCATTTATGGGTTGAATAAAGATTTGATATCATGAAATTTTCATTTTAAAGAATCCATAAATGAGTTGTATTTTGTTAAGAATGGATGTGAGACCCATGTTTACAAGAGGATTAGTGGGGGCTCTATTTTTTCCTTATGATATATATTTATGAAATATTACTAATTGAAAATGGGATATAAATATTAAATTCAAACCAGAATTAACGAAAGGACAAAATTTGAGATCTAACTAGTTAATTTTTTTAACAATTATATTTATTGAAATTGGGATTTTACTATAGGTAGTTCCATAGAACAAACTAACAGTGTACTTTCTATTACCATAACACAAACACATTCATATATATATATATATCATTGTTATTTTTATTCTTTATAACATTAATTTAATAATGTCCTTAGAGTAATCATCACATTAGTAGGTTATATAAAATCATATTATATATTTATTTATGACTTTTAAATTAGTCTCATAAATGATTTGTCATTGAAAAAGATAACAATTTCAAATCAATGATCATGTTTTGATCATAAAACTAAATGTATATAATTGTTCATATTTATCTAATTACAATATATTTTAATATTTTGATCATAAATTTCATGTTAATAATCTAATTTATATGATTTTTATTTTCTATGATTCCATATTATTCATTGCATAAATAATTCAACTATATCATGGTCTAGTTTAGCCGATTGGAGATTCATTTAGAGCATAAAATAAGGCTGAATATATATATAAATGAAAATGGAAAAGATGAGATGATTTAATTTATTTGATTAATCTAAAAGTATAAAATTTATTAAAACATTACCAGACATACAAATACATTATGTAACTTCTTTGATAAAATTTTAAACTCCAAAATCATTATATATGTTGCCCAATATAACACAAATATCAATACCAAAATTATGCAATGATTTCATGGATAGCCCATATTTATTGAAATTAATCCCAATAAAATTATAAAATTCTGCTATCATGTTATGGTCATAAATTCAATATATATATGAAAAAATTTAGATTATTTTATTCAAGATAGATCCATTTTCTATGAATTGAATGAATTCAAATTTTTAAATTTGTATGAAATCCAAATCATCCGGCATATCAGCAACTTGTTTAATATTTTAGACATATATTAGTGTAACAAATTTCAATAGATAAGATTTTTGTAGGGTATATTTTAAATAAATATATATATATATCTTTGGGTGTGTTTTTAGAAGAAACAATTTCAATATATAGTAGTCTCAAGGATAAAATGGGTTCAAAAAAATTATGGATATATTTAGGGGAAAACCAGCACACCACCTTGGATATAAATGCATGATCATCCTCACTATAAAATTGTTGGAACTTTAGATCTCAAATAGGAGAATTATAATAAATATATTATTGGTAAATGGATAAAAGTAACTTCCTTACTCTTTTTTAATAAGATTAACAACTCCCTCACTCTCCCTATATATGTTTTTCTCTGTTGTTTTTAAATTTTAACCTTGTGTGTTTGTTGTCATTCCATTCTTGTGTAATGATTTTTTTATTATATGAAATCCTGTCCTAATCCACCTTATTTTGATTTTTTATTTTTTTCATAATATTCATTTAATAATATTGTAATCCCTACCTTCATTCTCTTTTTCATTCAATGATAACAGTGTGTATTTACTTTGTGTGTGTTAATTTTTCATGCACCACTGTTATGTTGTCCCATTATTATTATTTTTTATTTTACCCCATCATCATAAAATCCATAAAAACAAATGACTAATAACAATAATGGTTGAGTAAATGTTCTATTAGGGTGATTTATATTTTTGGAATTATTGATTGATAGTTTTTTTTCCATTTAATATTCTATAAGATAACATTGTGTATGGTAAACAAGATATGTGAGGGGTTACTAAAATGTTTGGTTTAACTTTTAAATTCCTTTGATTATTATAAAAAAAATAAACTATAGTTATTTGATCTTTTAACCTTACATAAAAATTATTTTATTAATATTGAAAACATATTCCGAACATGGAAAAAATACTAAACATTTCAGAATTCCAATCGACATCAACTTGTAAAGATTATGTTAATTTATTTAAATATGTTTCAGTCATCGGTGACATAATAAGATTAAATCATGATATTTAAAATTACAATAATTACTCAACCTTAGAAGCCAGGATCCAGTGCATTATTTTAATACATTGGCCTGATTACAGGGAATCAAATCTCAAAGGACCGATTAGTTTAGTAGTTATAGAAAAAAGATTCCATATATGAACATTACATTACAATTTATAATAGAAAACACAACATGGATAATTATTTGATAATTCCATTATTCCCCAAGAATAATCCTACATATCAATCATAATACACTTCTTAATATCCTTGGAAAATAAAATAGAATAATGGGGTGAGCTCAGAAGCTCAGTTGGGATAAACAATATAGAGGAATCTGTAAAAAATAAGTATATACTTTTTAGGAAAGGTATAGAAATAAAAAACAAGCCTCTGAAAACATTATCTTAAGCATAATATGGAAATAATAATTCAAATAATTCCATTTAAACATTCAACTCAATATTCAAAAAATCATGTGTAAAATCAATAACTAATATCATAACGAAGGAATACATAATTCCATACATCATAACCACAACATCAAGGCCTTGTTCCAAGACCATACACAAATATTATGTCAAGGCCTTCTACCAAGACTCTAGTTTGTATCATGAGACCTACTGATGAATCTACATGCTATAGCATTCCACACCTGTCACTTACTATGTCTAATACATTCCTCATATGAAATGGGTGAAAGATAACAAAAACACTCGTATTAAAACTTGCATATGAAATGTTAATAATTTAACCATAAAACATGAATGGTTTTAAAATAGTACATCCTCATTAGAACATATCATAAACCCTTAAATAAAATATAGAAGATTGTATCATAATAAACCAATCTAAATTAAGTATAAAATTCAACAAAGGATGTTTACATAGACGAAAATCATCTAATAAAACCATGAATTTTTTTTTGGGAAGTATCCCTTTTTACTTTGAAAACATTAAATGTCACACAATTTATAAAAGCATAAATTTAAAATACATTTTTAATTATAGTGTCCCATCCCACATTAAATTTTTTGAAGGGAATTAACATTTTAAAACATTTATGTCCATATAAATAAATCGTTAAAACCTTTTTGAAAACACGGACATTAAAGATAAATGTTTAGAAGTATAAATATTGAAAAGGAAATTAATGATTTTTTAGTTTAATATTAGCTTACATAAACCCTAAAAAATATTCCATTCAATTATTTTAAGAAACATGGACTTGAATGATAAATATGTCCCTATAAACACTTATACATAAAAAATCTCAGATAATAATGAGATTTGAAAATTAACCCTCACCTTAAGTATGATACTCTCTATAAGTGTCTGAAACTCCTCTATAATGGCTTTAAAAATATTATTAACTTGTACCGGAATTTTAATAAAATGTTTGATATCATATATAACTGGTTTATGTCTTTATATTACCCATTTATTAATAATTCCAAGTTAATGCAACATTTTGGGTATTAATCGCTTTCTTTATCACATGTTTTTTGAATTATTATTCATAATCATATTACATAGGTAATGATAAAATTATGTATATATAATATTTATTCATAATATAAAAAACAAATATAATAGATAGATATATGAAATTGAATACACTGTTTATGGAGATAGTAGGTCGTACGTACGCATGAATGATGTTTCCATTTTCTTATCATATTGAGTGAAAGTAAGTGAATGAAAGTACATAAATATATATATATATATATATATGTATATGTATTATTTTAGTAGAATTATTATTTCATATATTTCATACATGTTATTAATATATATTTTTATAATCATTCATGGATGGTGAACGTGGAAGATGAATCTCATCGTATTATGGAGACGGTAATCCGTACGTACGCATGAGAGACAATATCATTTCCTTAATGGTTAAATGTTATAGAATTGAATGGAATATTAATTTTACAAAAATAATATCATTATATATTAATTATTTAACTCTTTTATATTCATCATTATACCCATCGAAATAAAGTATAAATGAAAAATAGTTTACACGACGATGTGAAGACGGTAAGCCACATGTACGCACGCATGGTGATATTGTTTTTCATATAATGGGTAAAAAGAGTAATATGGATGTACCATAATCATAACACCATATAAACATATATTAGATGCTGGAGTTATTATTTTTGTATGGTAATAACATAGGAAGAAGAAGTAGACGACGAAAATAACTTTGAAAGAAGGGATAAGACTATTACCTATTCTTCAGGTGTCTCCTTTTGATTTTCACAAAAGGACCTCTTAAGTTATTTTTCTAACCAAAGGGTGGCCTCTAGAATGAATTGAGGAAATTTGTGAGGTTTTTTGGTTAGGCACTTCAAAAAAATCTCACATTAGATGGGGTTATTTAGAGGGGGTTATGCACAATGCCCTATAAATTCATTTTCTATATATTTGGTGGCGGTTCTGCATAACTCCCTCTAATCATCGAATTTAGAGGGGTTCAAGAACCCCATATAAATTCATTTACTATAAAAATTAGTGTGGGTTATGTACAACTCTCATTAATTGTCTAATTTAAAGAGGGTTATGGACCCCTATAATTTCAAAAATTATAGGGGGTTTTGAACCACTTCTAAATTTTTAATCATTTTTTTGAATATCTGGTTGGATTTTAGATGGTTTTAAACCCCCTATAATATCATAAATAATAGTGGGTTGAAAACCACCCTTAAATATCTTAAATTTAAGTGGGTTGTGGAAACCCTCTAAATATTTTATAGGGGGTTAAAAATCCCCATCAATGTCATTACATTCGAGGGGGTTCAAAACCCCCTCCAATGTCATTACATTGGGGGGGGGTGGTTCACAGCCCCCTCTAATGTCTTTACATTATAGGGGGTTTAAACCCCCCCCCCCACCTCTAATTTTATTGATTAAAGGGAATTGGGAACCCCATTATTTGTTTTCATGAAAACAAATTCCACACACACACATATATATATAATTAAAACACAATACATAAATGTATTTAAATACATTATATAAAAATTATATATAAATTATTTATATGATTGTATTTAATTGTATTTAATTATGTTTTATTATATTTATTTGTATACAAAAATATAATTGTATATTAATATTATGTTCATTAATATATATTTATTTGTATAAATTATATTTCATTTAATATTAATTATTTATAATATAAAAGTATAATCATATAATAAATATATAATATAAATATATAATATAATGAAATAATATAAAGATATAATATAAATATATAATATAAATATATGTTATAAATATATAATATAAATGTATTTAATATAATATATGTTTGGAATAAAACATAAAATAAATGTATAGTTTTTATAAAACCAATATATAATTTTTGTAGATTAAAAAATAGATATAAAAAGAATAAGAATAATTAATATTATTATTATTAGAACACACATACAGACACACACACCCACATACAATATATATAGACATACTTGTGAAATATATTTAGGTGATATATAAATATAGATTATAGAATATATATAATTGTATATACAAATAAATATATTAAATATTAAATATTATTATTTAAATGTATTTAAATATATGAGGGTAATAAAATTTATTATAATAAACTATCAAATATATATAAATATATACATGTGTAACTTATAAAAAAATGAAATCACCATAGTGGTTAGCGGGTAGCGTTTGATCATTGTTGGTTCGTTATGGTACTGGGTTTGAATCCCATGTGATGTTGTTTTTTAATATATATATCGCTACAGGGACTGGATAATAGGGGGCAACGAGAGTGTTAACGGAAGGGAGGGGCTAGTTGAAGTGGGGTAACTGGAGGGAGGGGAGTGGGGAAGAGCGAGAATGGGAGTGTGGTGTGGGGTGGCACTTGGGTATGGGGGAGTAGAGCGGGAGCGGGAGGGAGGGGATGGGGGAGTTCGCACGCAATGGGAGGGGAGCGTATGGGGCAGTAGCAGGATGGGGGATGGAGTGGGAGTTAGTAGGGAACAAGAGGGGAGAGTATAAGGAAGTCGCGGGATGGGGGTGGAGTGGATGTTCGGGTGGGAGTGGGGTATAAGGGAGCAAACAAATAAAGCTAAATAAAGCTTTAGGGGAAATTGTGGAAATAGCCCCCAAAGCAAACCCCTATTAGGGGGTGGTTTGAACAGCCCCTAAAGCACTTAATTAGTAGAGGTTTAGACTATAACCTCCCCTAATACGCCTATTTTTAATTACTTTATGTCAAAATTAGAGTGGGTTTAAACCCCCACTAATGTTACTACCACTAAAGTCGTTATGATTTTACCTGCGGTTACTAAAAACTACCTCTACTAATAGTAGGCGGGCACATTTGTGGCAGTTCATCACAATCGCTGGTAATGTCTTTAGAAGGGGTTATAACCCATTATAAAGTAAAATATAACCCCATAAATTGTGCCCATTTTTGTAGTGAGGGGTTAGCCAAGCCAAAGGGCTTCAGAGGTGTTAATAAAATATAAAGAGCAATGCCTTTTTATAGGTGAGGTGAGGGGCACTTTGGGAATGTCTTGAAATATTAATTTATTATAAATTGCTTTTCGGTTTGAAATGGTTCCAAAGAGATTTATTTAGAGTATAATATGAGTCTGGGTAAAAATACTCTCAAATAATTGGTTTTAGAAAAGTTTAGATCATGAATTATACCTTATGTTTTGGTTTTAACCATTAGTCAAATAAGTTAACTCTTACCATTTCTTCTTGTATTTTTATACTATATGGTTAACATAGTTACTATAAGATGACAAGAGAACCTCAAGTGGACCATTAATTAACTTTTTTAACAATTTATAAGTCATCTTTATGAATATTATTTTCTAATGAATATTATATCATATAATAAAATAGTGTTTGTTTTAAAAATTCATTTATGTCCATTTTAAAACTATTTAGTAATTAATTTTTTTAAGTCATAAAAGCATGATTCCTTTGAAAAAAATGAATTAAATCAAATATAAAATCTCATAATCATTCATAAAATTCATTTATGTAATCAAAATGTTAAAATTACTTTTATTTTAATATTTATAATATCATTTATTTGAATAGTTCCTTAATAAGGTAATCAATGCATCATCATTGGGTAATAAATTTATTTATTTATTTAATGTCTAAAAATTATAAATAAAATAAAAGATGTTGAAAATATTATTTTTCTTTATAATGAATATTTATAGTCAAATATATTATTTATATAATCCAAATTAAAATTGTTTTAGTTGGGGGATACGTGTTTATGTAATATTTCCGTTTTCTTTTAATTAATAATTAAAAAAGCTTACGATCACACCCAAGCGGAACACAAAATGCCAAAATTTCATCCTAAGGATTGTTCTTGTCGCCTATGAATCATCCAATATGATTTGGACAAGTTTTAGAGATGTTTTATTTTATTATAACATTATTATTACCTTTATTTACCTAATTTACCCTTTAACCGTGGTAAATAAAAATAAAAACTTAAGTCACTATTCCTAATACCAAAAAATAAAAAATACCTATTTACATAATTGGGAACTTCTTATTTAAAATATGGAATCAATTTTTACAAATTCAAAGCATTGAAGTATTAATAATTAATTTAATATCAATTCTTGTTGTCAAAACAAGAAATTAGGTTTTTAAGAAGTAAAAACCATCAAAAGATTGACATGTGTTTATGTCCCATTTAAATGGGAACTTTTTTCCAATTATAAATATTTGATTAAATGAAAAAATATTAATAAAATTACACTTAAAAACCATTTAAAAAGATAACATTACTTTATAAATAATTTAGATGAAAAATCAGTTTTGAATTAAAATGCAATATTTTTCACTATTCATTAAAATATAAATTTATTAGAAAAACACCATAAATTTATCCAAAAAAATATTTATCACCTGATTCTAAAGAGGAAGTTTATTTTTTAAAATGAAATATATAAAAGTTTTAAATATATTATTTAAAATGTTCTCCATTAAAAGGTAGTAAAAGTGCGTTTTTGAAAAATACTTCTTTTATCTGAAAAATTGAATTTGTTCTTAAATTATGTCTATGAAACTCAAAAGATGAATGTTAAAATTATATGAAATATATATAAATTTCAAAATGTGGTTAATAATATTCATCAAAGCTTCTTAAATGGTTATTTTTAAAGGTTTTGGTTTGCGTGAACTTAGAGTTTCGTATATCATAAGCTATTGAATTATTTAAAAAGAAGCATACCATAAAAGATAGGGGTGTTACATTATCCCATCCTTCAATAAATTTCATCCTCAAAATTTTTTAATTCAGTTTCGGTGACTAATGATTTATTATTCAAAATCCTTTCATGGTAATCCCACATCAGAAAAATAGTCGATAAAACCTCAAATTTAAAATAAATAAAGCGAAGTAAGAAGGTTACCAGGGAGAACACTTACAAGGATTCCATGTAGGGAAACATGGAAATGAAAGAAATTGTAACCATGATGTTCTTATGGAGTGTGATAGAGAACAATATTAAGGGAAAGTTAATAACTAGAAACCTATAAATCCATAATGATCCAAGGTACTATTTGTAATGATCCGAACCCAATTACCCTGAGTCGGTGCATTATTAAATAACATTGGCATGATACAATGAATCATGTTCCGAAAGACCGATCATTTTAGTAGCATTGATGTACTAGATACATTCATAAGTTTTAAATTACATCATGAAATAAAAACATCAACAACATTTTCCCCTTTTGAACACACTTGTATCCTTAGCCTATCCCCACAGGTCAACCATGAAATACTTCTTCACATCCTAGGAAAATAAAACATAGAAAGGGATGAGCTCAGATGCTCATTAAGGATACCAATATAGCAGAAACATTCATAAGTATACATAATCATTTAACTAAATGCATAAGACTAAAACAAAAGCTTTTTAAAATTAAACTTCAGAATAATATGGAAAAGATAAAATCAAATAATTCCATTTACTTATTCACATGGATGTTCTAATTGTCGAATAATCACATGAAATATCAATAGCCACCTTCATAATGATGGAATTCATAATTCCAAACTTCATTACCACATAGTCAAGTCCTTTTTCCAGGAATACAAATAAGATTTTTTCAAGGCTGTGTGCCAAGATACTAGTTTGTCTCATGAGACCTACCAATGCATCGAGGAGCTATAGAGGGCTCCACCCATCACTTACTATGTCCAATGCATTATTCATATGAAAAGGTTTAAACATAACATAAACATTAATATTAAAACTAGCATACAAAATGTCAATACTTTATCCATAAACCGTGAATGGTGTAAAAATAACACATCCATAGTCAAACATATCACAAAACCTTCAATACAATATGTGTAAAGACCCGTAAAATTCAAGGGAACTTTTTTCTTAATTTTCTTTAGAATTTTACAAGAGCGCGGTTTTAGACGGCACCTGATTCCGAGGCCCGGAGTGCCCGGAATTAATTTCCGAAGTTTGGCTCGGGTACGTTCAGTGAACGAACGAGCGGGAATTCCTAACTTTTGATCCGGTGCTCGGAATTGAAATCTGAGGGCACCGATGAACTCGCAGCGCCGATTTTTGCTTAAGAGGACTTTCCCCGAAGGTGCGTTTGCTGAGGAGGAGTTGTTAAAAAAAATGGGGAGTTAAATGTGAAGTAATAAAATTGTGTTACAATTTTATTTCATATTATAAGTTGTTAACCTATGTGTGGAAGTTGGGTGGGACCTACTTGTTGTTAACTACCCTTGAGAGAATAAAGGTGGGGTGGGGCCCACACGAGCCCAACCCCTCACCTTCCCTAACTCCTCTAAACCCCCCACTTAAGATGTGTAACTCATCTTAACCTTTAAACTTCCATTTAATTGGGTGACTTTCCCTCTCCTCACTTTAATCATGCCAACACACTAATCCAATTAATGGAATTAAGTTTTTGAATTTTGAACTCTTAGAATGACTTAATAAAATAAGATTAGCTTATTTTATTTTTGGGGGTTAGATTGGTTGTGTTGAGGATTGGAGGAGAGAGCTCTAAGTCTCTTGAAGAACTTCATCTTCTCTGGTGAAGAACGTCATCATCCTCAACGAAGAACGACAACACTTCGTCAAGGATCTTCGACTCGGCGACCCGGTATCTTCGGACCCCTTCTTCCTCCTCGGACCTTCTTCGTCGGCAAACGAAGATCCACCAACGTCATGTCTCTTCGGGCATAACACTTCGTCAACGGATTTGACGAACGACGACCGCGACGCCCGACCTCCGCGACGCCGTCTTCCGCTGGACGTAGACGATTCTTCGAATCTTAAACCCGAGGTAGGGGTTGTCGTTTTCTTTTGGTTTTTTTTTTATTCTTGATCGTGATTTTATCAAGACTAACGTGTGACTTGATTTATTTTAAGTTGCGTTATTATTTTAATGTGAGGGGGGCCGGACCGCACGAACACGGCCGAACCCCCCTCCATCGTTCTTGTTTTATTCATGCGGGTGGAAGCAAGTGGCGTGGTGCCGTCGCACCACGCGGATGATCGTGCTTATAATTTACGCAACGCCGTCGCGCTACGCCGAGGAGAATCTTCAAGAACGCGATGCCGTCGCGCCGCGTTGGAAGGAATCATGGTACGGCGAAGGGGCGCGGTGCCGTCGCACCGCGCCGGACGACGAACACCGCGGCCGGTTCCGGGCCGCGGCGGAAGAGAAAACTGGCGGCCGGGCCACCGGCGTCGGAAGCCGAAGAAGGGGACCGGAAATTCCGGTCCCGTTTGAGAAAACCGGCCGGCCAGCTGGCCGGCCGGATGTCTTAAAACCGGGGAATTTAATTCCCCGGCCACCTCATAAAAACCCCCCTCTTAAAGAGGGGGGCGGTTCTTGAAGGAGGGGGGGGGGGGGGGGGCAGCCGGCCCCCCTGGTTCACTTAAAATAAACCGGCCCCCACGTGGGGGCGGTTTCAATCAAGGGCGCGACATATGCCGCGCCGTTTTTCCAGGAACCGCGGGGCTTAGCCCCCGCGTGCGCAGCCTCGCCGCGGCCCGCCGCCGCCGCCGCCGCGCCGCCGCGCCGCCGCCTCCGGCCACCGCGCCGCCCAGGGGGGGGGGGGGGGTCGGGCCGGGTCGGCCCGGACCCGGACCCCCCGTTTCGAACCAGATTTGGTTTTTGGCTCATAACTTGAGCCTCGGACCTCCGATCGACGAACCGTCAGCGGAAACGCGATCCTTGGATCGAGACGGTCGTTTCGGTATATCGCACTCAAGGTTTCGGGTTACTTTGAGTTCGGTCGGGTTGGTTCGTTCACGAAACCAACCGGGCCTTCGGAGCGGAAACGCTCATATCTTGAGCTACGGACGTCCGATTGACGTGCCGTCAGTCGCGTAGTGTTCCTCTTAGTGAGACAGATCTTTTGGCATACTCCACCCGAGGTTTGGACGCAGGTGGAGTACGGTCGGGTTGGTTTTGCCTTAAAAACCAACCGGGCCCCGGAGACGAAAATGCCAATAACTCTCAGACCGGGCGTCCGATCGACGCGCCGTCTGTTGCGTTGAGTTCCTGTTGACGATACGGAACTTTTGGATACATCAACTCTGGTCTTTGTGACAGTTGATGTATCAGCCTCTCGGCTCGTGGAGCGGACCCTCCGAACGAGCTTGCTTTGTGCGGGAACCCTAGTGCTGGCTGCGACTGTTCTACTGCTACGACTGCTACTGTGACTGCGACGACGACAGTACAGAGATCCTGTGTGGATTCGACGACGACAGTACAGAGATCCTGTGTGGATTCGACGACGACGACTACAGCACTCAGCGATCCTACGTGGATCAGTGCTACAGGTTCTGTGTGAGCCCGATCCTGTGTGGGTCCTTGCGCTCCGCGGTTCTGTGTGAGCCAGCGCCTACAGGTTCTGTGTGAGCCCGATCCTGTGTGGGTCTTCTGCGGGGGTTAGTTACCTATCGATCCTTCGTGGGTCCGACGACTTAGATGGATCAGTGATCATCTTTATCGTCCTTGAAGAAGTATACCTGTGTGAGCTGAATCCTGTTGTTTTCCTGTGTGGATTGTGTTGTGCAATCCTGTGTGGATTATGTTTTGCTTTCCTATGTGGAATACGTATACTTTCCTGCGTGGACTGAGTTGTACTTGGGCTCGGAGGTTGGAGCGTATTTGAATTGATGACTTAGGTATATGTATGGGCATATACCTAAGCAGTGTCGGTTGTTACTTCGTGATTGTACTTTTCTTCGTGATTTATCCTTTGTGGATTTGAGAGACCTTCAGGGGTCTCGGGGTCCCTACTGAGTAGCTTATACTCACCCCTGCACGGGCTTTTCCCGCACTACGTTGTGTTGGTTGCAGACGACGAACAGCGTTGACCTTAGCTGAGGCTTGCAGAGCGGGACGGTACCCGGAGGTGGACCACTGGGCGGGACGTGCTCGGAGCGGACGGCGGGACCCGTGGAGCAGAGGAGCTATCTGTACCCACCCTTCAGGTGGGATTTCCAGTGGACAGCTCGGAGTAGCGGCTTTTACTTTTCAGTTGTTGTTTTTCCCTTTTCGAGTTGTAATTTACTTTCAGTTTGGGTTTGTATACTGGCCCATTTACTTTTCCGCACTTTCAGTTGTACTCTGTTTGCTTAGTGTTTACTTTCCGCTTGTTTACTCTGTGGTGTGTGTTTACTTTTCAAAGGCAATGCCTTCCCTTTTTACCGGGATTTACGCCTTGGTGCTAGTCGCCAGCCCCTGGCCTATGGAAGGCGGGCTTGGGGTAGTCACGACACGGACCCCGAGGGCGGGTCATGACAAATTGGTATCAAAGGAGTTCGGTTCTACCGCGAACTCTGATCTTTTCTATGTGAAGCAATAATGTTTAGCGTATTGAGTGTGGTTATCAGTCCAGGGAGTCCAGTGTTGGTGCGGCGGCCGACGTATCCGTACACCAGGACCCTGACTTCTGATTTCCGACTTAATGCACGAAAACATTGATTGTGTGAGTGTTTCAAAGATTTCTTTGTGATTACTTATATCAGATCACCAGGTATACTGTTCTAACCGTGGCGCACATGTTTCCTTTTCAGGATGGCCCCACGACGGCAGCCAGCTAGGGTTCCGAGAGTCGAGCGAGACGACAGCCCACCGAGCGACGAGGCCTCGGTGCAGGGCCCTTTTCCAGTAGTGGCACCGGCGGTAGCTTTACCCGCCGAGCCCCCGATGCTTCCAGCAGCAGCCGCTGACGATGCACGTCGCCTCACCGCACTGCATGAGTTTCAGCGCCAGCGACCGCCCAGGTTTCGCGGGGAGACGGATCCCCAGGCAGCAGAGGACTGGCTGGAGGCAGTAGTTCGAGTGTTTAGGCTAGTGAGGACACCAGAAGACCTCATGGTGATCCTCGCTGCGAGCCTACTACACGCAGCAGCAGGACGATGGTGGAGCTTGATGCTCCAGGTGCACGATGAGGCATCTCTTCTCTGGACGGATTTCGAGAGCCTCTTCCGCTCTGAGTTCGTCCCGGCCACCCTCCGAGCGGTGCGCATCCAGGAGCTTCTACAGCTGCGGCAGGGCAGCATGACGGTCGCACAGTACTCGGCGAGATTTACCGATCTCTCGCGCTACTCGACCGACATGGTACGGGACCCATTCTTCCGGGCCCGGACCTTCGAGCAGGGTTTGAGACACGAGATCAGGGCATCGCTGATCTCCCTCAGCATACCGACTCAGACAGGAGTACTGGAGCGGGCTCTTCTGATCGAGAGCTTCCTTGCCGAGTCTACACCAGCACAGCGACCCACCGCAGGGCGGCACGTGGCAGAGTCATCTGCAGCAGGCAGTCGACGGATGACTCAGGGGTCCAGACAGACCAGACCTTCGGGCCGACGACCTCAGGGCACTAGCTCAGCAGTGCGGGGCACACAGCGCGGAGCCAGTCTTCCGAGGGGCAGACAGTGCTACTCGTGCGGCGGGCAGGGCCACATGGCTCGCGACTGCCCGACCCGCCGTGCCGAGGACCAGCAGTCAGTTGATGGACCACCGAGGCAGAGGCAGAGGGTCGACCGTGGCGGTCCGCAGGGAGGAGGAGGACGAGGCAGAGGAGCTGGACGAGCAGCTGGTGGTGGCCGACGCTTTGAGGCTCTACCACCACCACCACCAGGAGGTCCACCCCGACCACAGGGAGCTGGCGGGCAGCGACAGGCACAGCTCCAGGCAGCAGAGGCCTACGACCACGGCGCACCTGAAATGATTCGAGGTACTATCTGTGTCTACTCCACCCTTGCTGCAGTTCTTATAGACACAGGAGCGAGTCATTCTTTCATAGCCGCTGCCCTTGTTCGGAGCTCGGAGATTCCGACAGAGCCGTTGGCTCGATCCTTACGGCTAGAGACTCCTACGGGAGCAGACTCGACGATTACGCACTGGTGCCGGCAGTGTGAGCTTACTCTAGGAGGCGAGAGCTTCGGCTGGGATCTTCTTGTAGCAGCGTCGAGGCCTTACGACGTCATCTTGGGCATGGATTGGCTGTCTACGGTCCATGCACAGATTGACTGTTTTAGGCGCAAGGTGCGATGTGTACGCACCGACGGGAGCAGGTTCACCTTCACCGGCGAGAAGGGATCCTTAGCAGCACAGGATGGACTTCCGCGGAGGAGAGGACAGCCCATCACTCATCAGTTGGCTAGCCTTATCCTTGGAGCAGTTGACGTGCGGAGTCCTGGTTTTCCTGCAGTGGTGGATCAGTTTGCGGACGTTTTTCCCGACGACGTTCCAGGGCTACCTCCTCGCAGAGAGGTAGACTTTTATATTGACTTGTACCCCGGGACAGCCCCGATATCCACTCCAGCATATCGGATGGCCCCCTCCGAGCTTCGAGAGCTACGGGTACAGTTGGAGGACTTGCAGGGCAAGGGGTTCATCCGACCCAGTGTTTCACCCTGGGCTTCCCCGATATTGTTCGCCAAGAAGGCGGACGGGAGCTTGCGACTTTGTGTTGACTATCGTCGCCTGAACCAGGTGACAGTGAGGAACAAGTATCCGCTACCGAGGATTGATGACCTCTTTGATCAGCTCAAGGGAGCACGGTGGTTCTCGAAGATAGACCTCAGGTCAGGCTATCATCAGCTCAGAGTCAGAGACGAGGATGTGCAGAAGACGGCCTTCAGATGTCGGTATGGCCACTATGAGTTCTTGGTTATGCCCTTCGGTGTAACCAATGCTCCAGCAGTGTTCATGGCTCTCATGAACAGGATCTTTCATCCATACCTCGATCGGTTTGTCGTGGTCTTCATCGACGACATTCTGATTTACTCTACGACAGAGGAGGAGCACGCCTATCACTTGCGAGTTGTTCTTGACACACTCCGAGAGCACCAGCTTTATGGTAAACTCTCAAAGTTCCAGTTCTGGATACGTGAGGTCCACTTTTTGGGACACGTTATCTCTGAGGTGGGAGTTGCAGTGGATCCCGTGAAGATTGAGGCTGTGTTAGCATGGGAGCCACCCAGGAGCGTGACTGAGGTTCGGAGTTTCTTGGGACTAGCTGGATACTATCGGAGATTTGTGCCGAACTTCTCCAGAGTTGCGGCATCACTCACAGCCTTGACGAAGAAGGGGAAACCCTTCGTATGGACAGACAGTTGTCAGCAGAGCTTCCAGGAGCTGAGACAGAGATTGACTAGCGCACCTATCTTGAGGTTGCCTGA
The DNA here is from genome assembly GCA_963277665.1 of Viscum album. Classification (NCBI taxonomy): domain Eukaryota; kingdom Viridiplantae; phylum Streptophyta; class Magnoliopsida; order Santalales; family Viscaceae; genus Viscum; species Viscum album. Next base: position 1,608,999,393 of record OY728121.1, read on the forward strand.
GGAGGGAGTAGGGTACGTAGTCTACTGCGATGCATCAGGGACGGGACTCGGATGTGTTCTGATGCAGGAGCGGGCAGTGATCGCCTATGGATCACGACAGTTGAGGCCGCATGAGCAGAACTACGCTACCCATGACCTGGAGTTAGCAGCAGTGGTCTTCGCTCTGAAGACATGGCGACACTATCTGATGGGCGAGCACTTTATAGTCTTTTCTGATCATCAGAGTCTCAGGTATATCTTCTCGCAGAAGGACCTGAACCTGAGACAGCGACGATGGCTCGAGTTCCTCCAGGACTATGACTTTGAGATAGTCTATACTCCTGGGAAGGGGAACGTAGTAGCCGATGCCCTCAGCAGGAGGACGGGCATTCAGCTACTTGAGGAGGCGACGGAGTAGCTAGCCTCTTTGCAGATATCCTTCGTGGATAGTGATGGAGCAGCCTTTCTTCAGTCTCTCACAGTCACTCCTCCACTACTGCAGCGGGTCAGGGAGGCACAGCGCGGGGACGCTGACTGTGAGACACGGCGTGCACAGATATCCTCGGGACAGGCACCTGATGGTTTCTCCCTTGGAACAGAGCACGTCAACCTTTTCAGAGGACTTACCATGGTACCAGTCGCATTGCGAGAGGAAGTGCTGAGAGAGTTTCACACTTCTCCTTTAGCGGTACATCCTGGAGTGGCGAAGATGTACCAGGACCTCAGACGACAGCATTGGTGGCCGGGCATGAAGAAGGCTGTAGCAGAGTTCGTTTCTCGATGCCTCACCTGTCAGCAGGTGAAGGCAGAGCATCAGGTACCAGCAGGCTTGGTACAGCCCTTGGAGGTTCCGGAGTGGAAGTGGGACGACATATCTATGGACTTCGTGATTGGACTTCCACGCACTTCCAGAGGTCACGACTCCATCTGGGTGATTGTTGACCGACTCACCAAGTCGGCACACTTCTTACCCATCAGAGAGCAGGGCTCAGTGGAGAGCTTGGGACGTCTCTACGTTCAGGAGATTGTGCGGCTCCACGGCGTGCCATCATCTATCGTTTCCGATCGAGATGCCCGCTTTACTTCCCAGCTTTGGAAGGGGTTACAGGAGGCATTCGGGACGCAGCTACGTCTTAGCACAACTTTTCACCCTCAGACGGATGGTCAGACGGATAGGACCATTCAGACTCTCGAGGACATGCTCCGCGCATGTGTCCTTGACTTTGGTCGTAGCTGGGAGGACCACCTACCCTTGGTGGAGTTCGCATACAACAACAGCTACCACTCCACCATCGGGATGGCACCGTACGAGGCGTTGTACGGCCGACCATGTAGATCTCCTTTGTGCTGGACAGACCCTGGGGAGTCAGCACTGGTGGGACCGGAGATGGTCCAGGCCACGACAGAGAAGGTCCAGGTCATCCAGGAGCGGATGAGGACAGCTCAGAGCCGGCAGAAGTCATACGCTGACAGGAGGCGGAGGCCACTGGAGTTCGAGGATGGCGACCACGTCTTCTTGCGGGTCTCACCTCGACGTGGTATTCGGAGATTTGGCCGAGGCGGCAAATTATCTCCGCGCATCATCGGACCCTTCCAGATTCTCAGCAGGATTGGCGAGGTGGCTTATCGCCTGGCTCTACCACCTCAGTTGCACCGGGTGCACGACGTCTTCCACGTATCCCAGCTGAGGAGATACGTGCACGACCCGACACACAGCATTGATCATGGGGAGCTTGACGTTGACGATGGGGCGACTTTTACGGAGGTCCCGGTGGAGTTAGAGGATCGACAGGAGCGGGTCCTGCGTGGGCGATCGATTCCTCATGTGCGCATCAGATGGCAGCACGGGAATCTCCAGGAGAGCACATGGGAGCGGGAGGCTCAGATGCGTGCTCAGTACCCTCATTTGTTTCCCTAGTTTTTGTTGTATCTTTACGGGGACGTAAAGCCCTGAGGTAGGAGTAATGTAAAGACCCGTAAAATTCAAGGGAAATTTTTTCTTAATTTTCTTTAGAATTTTACAAGAGCGCGGTTTCAGACGGCACCTGATTCCGAGGCCCGGAGTGCCCGGAATTAATTTCCGAAGTTTGGCTCGGGTACGTTCAGTGAACGAACGAGCGGGAATTCCTAACTTTTGATCCGGTGCTCGGAATTGAAATCCGAGGGCACCGATGAACTCGCAACGCCGATTTTTTCTTAAGAGGACTTTCCCTGAAGGTGCGTTTGCTGAGGAGGAGTTGTTAAAAAAAAAGGGGGAGTTAAATGTGAAGTAATAAAATTGTGTTACAATTTTATTTCATATTCTAAGTTGTTAACCTATGTGTGGAAGTTGGGTGGGACCTACTTGTTGTTAACTACCCTTGAGAGAATAAAGGTGGGGTGGGGCCCACATGAGCCCAACCCCTCACCTTCCCTAACTCCTCTAAACCCCCCACTTAAGATGTGTAACTCATCTTAACCTTTAAACTTCCATTTAATTGGGTGACTTTCCCTCTCCTCACTTTAATCATGCCAACACACTAATCCAATTAATGGAATTATGTTTTTGAATTTTGAACTCTTAGAATGACTTAATAAAATAAGATTAGCTTATTTTATTTTTGGGGGTTAGATTGGTTGTGTTGAGGATTGGAGGAGAGAGCTCTAAGTCTCTTGAAGAACTTCATCTTCTCCGGCGAAGAACGTCATCATCCTCAACGAAGAACGACAACACTTCGTCAAGGATCTTCGACTCGGCGACCCGGTATCTTCGGACCCCTTCTTCCTCCTCGGACCTTCTTCGTCGGCAAACGAAGATCCACCAACGTCGTGTCTCTTCGGGCATAACACTTCGTCAACGGATTTGACGAACGACGACCGCGACGCCCGACATCCGCGACGCCGTCTTCCGCGGGACGTAGACGATTCTTCGAATCTTAAACCCGAGGTAGGGGTTGTCGTTTTCTTTTGGTTTTTTTTTATTATTCTTGATCGTGATTTTATCAAGACTAACGTGTGACTTGATTTATTTTAAGTTGCGTTATTATTTTAACGTGAGGGGGGCCGGACCGCACGAACACGGCCGAACCCCCCTCCATCGTTCTTGTTTTATTCATGCGGGTGGAAGCAAGTGGCGTGGTGTCGTCGCACCACGCGGATGATCGTGCTTATAATTTACGCAACGCCGTCGCGCTACGCCGAGGAGAATCTTCAAGAACGCGACGCCGTCGCGCCGCGTTGGAAGGAATCATGGTACGGCGAAGGGGCGCGGTGCCGTCGCACCGCACCGGACGACGAACACCGCGGCCGGTTCCGGGCCGCGGCGGAAGAGAAAACCGGCGGCCGGGCCGCCGGCATCGGAAGCCGAAGAAGGGGACCGGAAATTCCGGTCCCGTTTGAGAAAACCGGCCGGCCAGCTGGCCGGCCGGATGTCTTAAAACCGGGGAATTTAATTCCCCGGCCACCACATAAAAACCCCCCTCTTAAAGAGGGGGGCGGTTCTTGAAGGAGGGGGGGGGGGGGGGGGGGGCAGCCGGCCCCCCTAGTTCACTTAAAATAAACCGGCCCCCACGTGGGGGGCGGTTTCAATCAAGGGCGCGGCATATGCCGCGCCGTTTTTCCAGGAACCGCGGGGCTTAGCCCCCGCGTGCGCAGCCTCGCCGCGGCCCGCCGCCGCCCAGGGGGGGGGGGGGGGTCGGGCCGGGTCGGCCCGGACCCGGACCCCCCGTTTCGAACCAGATTTGGTTTTTGGCTCATAACGTGAGCCTCGGACCTCCGATCGACGAACCGTCAGCGGAAACGCGATCCTTGGATCGAGACGGTCGTTTCGGTATATCGCACTCAAGGTTTCGGGTTACTTTGAGTTCGGTCGGGTTGGTTCGTTCACGAAACCAACCGGGCCTTCGGAGCGGAAACGCTCATATCTTGAGCTACGGACGTCCGATTGACGTGCCGTCAGTCGCGTAGTGTTCCTCTTAGTGAGACGGATCTTTTGGCATACTCCGCCCGAGGTTTGGACGCAGGTGGAGTACGGTCGGGTTGGTTTTGCCTTAAAAACCAACCGGGCCCCGGAGACGAAAATGCCAATAACTCTCAGACCGGGCGTCCGATCGACGCGCCGTCTGTTGCGTTGAGTTCCTGTTGACGATACGGATCTTTTGGATACATCAACTCTGGTCTTTGTGACAGTTGATGTATCAGCCTCTCGGCTCGTGGAGCGGACCCTCCGAACGAGCTTGCTTTGTGCGGGAACCCTAGTGCTGGCTGCGACTGTTCTACTGCTACGACTGCTACTGTGACTGCGACGAAGAAAGTACAGAGATCCTGTGTGGATTCGACGACGACAGTACAAAGATCCTGTGTGGATTCGACGACGACGACTACAGCACTCAGCGATCCTACGTGGATCAGTGCTACAGGTTCTGTGTGAGCCCGATCCTGTGTGGGTCCTTGCGCTCAGCGGTTCTGTGTGAGCCAGCGCCTACAGGTTCTGTGTGAGCCCGATCCTGTGTGGGTCTTCTGCGGGGGTTAGTTACCTATCGATCCTTCGTTGGTCCGACGACTTAGATGGATCAGTGATCATCTTTATCGTCCTTGAAGAAGTATACCTGTGTGAGCTGAATCCTGTTGTTTTCCTGTGTGGATTGTGTTGTGCAATCCTGTGTGGATTATGTTTTGCTTTCCTATGTGGAATACGTATACTTTCCTGCGTGGACTGAGTTGTACTTGGGCTCGGAGGTTGGAGCGTATTTGAATTGATGACTTAGGTATATGTATGGGCATATACCTAAGCAGTGTCGGTTGTTACTTCGTGATTGTACTTTTCTTCGTGATTTATCCTTTGTGGATTTGAGAGACCTTCAGGGGTCTCGGGGTCCCTACTGAGTAGCTTATACTCACCCCTGCACGGGCTTTGCCCGCACTACGTTGTGTTGGTTGCAGACGACGGACAGCGTTGACCTTAGCTGAGGCTTGCAGAGCGGGACGGTACCCGGAGGTGGACCACTGGGCGGGACGTGCTCGGAGCGGACGGCGGGACCCGTGGAGCAGAGGAGCTATCTGTACCCACCCTTCAGGTGGGATTTCCAGTGGACAGCTCGGAGTAGCGGCTTTTACTTTTCAGTTGTTGTTTTTCCCTTTTCGAGTTGTACTTTACTTTCAGTTTGGGTTTGTATACTGGCCCATTTACTTTTCCGCACTTTCAGTTGTACTCTGTTTGCTTAGTGTTTACTTTCCGCTTGTTTACTCTGTGGCGTGTGTTTACTTTTCAAAGGCAATGCCTTCCCTTTTTACCGGGATTTACGCCTTGGTGCTAGTCGCCAGCCCCTGGCCTATGGAAGGCGGGCTTGGGGTAGTCACGGCACGGACCCCGAGGGCGGGTCGTGACAATATGGAAGTTTTTTATTATAAAAAATCAACTTTAAGTAAGCTTAAAATCAATCAAAGGATGTTGACATAGATGAAATCAAAACATTTTTATAGAAATATCTCTTTCTAATTTGAAATTATTTAAAAATCCTATAATTATAAAAGAAAACATTTATTTTGAAAACATTCTTATAAGATTTTATGGGAAGCTTCAACGATGTTATAATGGCAGAAAATAGATGCACCTGCTATATAAGTTAAAAGAAGACATTCTTACCATAATTTTGTCAAAAAGTTCCAAAAGTACCATATTTTAAAAATGAAGAAAAGATTCCTTTCAAAATATATATGGTCAAATAATGGTGTAAATTACATTAACCCATACTCTAGTAAATAGTAAAAATGTTTCCAATTACATTTTGAAGAAAACACAGATGTGGATGATAAAGGGGTCCTAGTAGATAGTTACGTAAAAACAACCTCAGAAAAAAAAAGAGATTGTGAAATTAACCCTTACCTTGTACTTTTCCTTGGTCAAGGTTATGTTAGCCTCTGGTATAATAGTTAAATCATTGTTATTAAATTATAAAAGTACTATATACATAAATATGATATCATATATGACCCTCTAATATTTCTTTGTTAATAATATTTCTGTAGTATCATATTTTCGGGTGTTAACTCATTCGTTTTACTTTATATGCTCGGTTATATAAGCCATTTTTGTTATTGAAAGGATGTATTTGAATCATATAAATAATGATATTATGTTCGTAAACATTATTTATAATCATAAAATGAAAATTATTCGTGAATGATTATGATGGGGAATTAATCGCGTCGTGTTCATGGAGACGGTAATCCGTACGTACGTACGAGAAACAATACCATTATACTGATGGTGAAATCATATATATTTGGATGGTATATAATATATACAGAATCATTAACATGTAATATTTATTATTTACACCAATTATATTCATTGTTATACCCATCCAAAATAATGAAGTGTTTGAATAACAAACTACACCACGATGTGGAGACGGTACGTCGTACGTACATACCTAAGGATTTGTCATTTATAGGATGGGTAGAATAAGAAATATGGTTGTACCATATTTATAATAACATCATATCATATATAATATAATGGATTTATTATTTTAGAATGGAAAACACAAATAAAGAGGAAGTGGAAGAAGAAAATAACTTGAAAGAGATGATGAAATATTTACCTCTTCTTTGGGTTCTTCCTTTTGATTTGATCAAAACGGATCCATAGGTTGGGTTTCTGACCAAAGGATGGCCTCTCGGATTAAGGGAGAAAGTTAGGAGGATATTTGGGCTGGGATTGGCCAAGCCAAATTGATTTTGAGGTTATAAATTAACGGAAGGGGATGTACCCTTTTATAAGAGAGGTGAGGGTCGCTTTTGGAAAAGCATGAAATACTATTTTACAATAAAATCATTTTCGGTTTCTAATGGCTCCAAATAAATTTATTTAGAGTATAAGGTAGGGATGAGTCTATTACCTTTAAACCAATAGGTTTTAGATAGGTTTAGGACACCATATTAACGTTATCTTTTAGATTTAACTCTTAGTTAAATAGTTTTTCAATTACCATGTCTCTTTGTATTTTTATATTATATGGTTAATAAACATACTATAAACTTCCAGGAGAACCCCAAGTGGTTCATTATTAATATATATAACCTTATCTACGTCCTTTGGCCTAACCTTAGATTTTTTTGGAAAATTATATCAATTAATAATATAGTATTTGTTTTAAAAAATTAATTTTGTCAATTTTGACACCATTTAGTATTTGGTTCTTGAGAAAATCATAAAAAAATGATTAATTCCAAAAAAAAATTTTAATCAACCCAAAAATCCATATTAACCTAGAAAATTATTATAATTCCTCAAAAGTTTCAAATTAGATTTATTTGGATATTTATAATATCAATTATTTTAATCCTTCATTAATAAGATAATTACTGCATCATCATTGTGTCATAAATAAGTTAAATTATATAATGCATACAATTTATAACTAAAATACCATTATGTAGGAAATATTTTTATAATTTTAATGAATATTTATAGTCTAATTTATATTGTTTGTAACCATATATTAAAATTGTTTTAGTTATTAGACATTGAATTTAACTCTTTTAACTATTCTTTAAATAAAATACTAAAGAATTTCCTAATCTAATACAAGTGGAACAAAGATGATCATATATTATTCCAAGGTTGTTTTTTATCAAATTATACTTATCCAATAGATTTAGGAAATGTGTTATAGTAATTATGATATCATTTTTTCCCTTAATTACTCTATTTACTTTTAACTGTGGTAATAAAAGTTAAAATTTACTATTCACCAACAAATATTTTCATCTTATTGAACCATATTTAACTTACTGATATCAACCATGTCTCTTAGATATTTGAAATTCAACTCACAGAAGTGGTAAAATTTAGTTTTATGCAAATTTGCAAATTCTCCTAGGAGGTTGGTAAAAGACAATAGAAAGTTCAATAAAATTTTATAATATCTAAATTCATTATAAAATGACTCCAATGAATTAAATTGAAATTATATAGATAATATTAATATATTTTGACCTAAAATAAATTTAAATAAAATAATTAATTATTTAAATAAAAATTCAATTTTAAACAATTACTCAGTGTTTTCACTATTCATTAAAAATTGAATGTTTTCAGAAAAATACAAAAGAATCACCATAAGCTAATTTCAAAATTAAAAATCCAAAAATGAAGTCTATTTTGAAAGATTAAATTTATAAAATTTCAAAAAGTGGGTGTTACTATTCATAATGCCTTTTTTAATTGGTTGTGGTGTGTTTGAACTCGAAGTTGTGTACAACAAAAGCTATTTTATTATTCAAAGGGAAACGTACCATCGAAGCTTGGGGTGTTACATCCTCCCCTCCTTAAAATAATTTTGTCCTCGAATTTTCTAGAATATTTCTGCAGACATTGATTCAGGTGGTTCTTCATCATAATTTTCTCAAGTTCCCATGTTGCCTCTTCCATCTTATGGTTTCTCCATTTAAATTTTACCAGACGAGTTGTCCGGTTTCTCAACACTTGTTCTCTTATATCAAGAATCTTGACAGGATCTTCACAATAAGACATATCAGGTTCTAGTTCAATTTCATCATAGATGTGTACATGCATTGGGTTAGGCATGTATTTTCTCAACAGTGATACATGGAACACATCGTGAACTTTGGAAAGACTTGGTGGCATTGCCAAATAGTAACATATAGCCCCAATTTGTTCTAGAATTTCGAAAGGTTCGATATACCTGGTGATAATTTACTCTTCTTACCGAATCGTATTACTCCCTTCCTGGGAGATACCTTCAATAAAACATGATCTTCTACCAGAAATTCAAAATCTTTCCTTCAGTTATCGGCATAGCTCTTCTTCCTACATTGAATTACATTGATGGGGGTTTGGATAACCTTCACATTTTCCATCATTTCCTCAACAAGTTCTGGCCCTGCAATTTTTCTTTCACCAACATCATCCCAGAAAGTTGGTGTGTGACATCTCTTTCCATATAATGCTTCATATGGTGACATATGAATACTTGAATGGAAGATATTGTTATAGGAATATTATATAAGAGGTAAATATTGATCCCACATACCTTGAAAGTCAAGTGAACAAGATCTCAACATATCTTAAATGGTTTGAAAAGTTCGTTCTGCTTTTCCATCATCTAGATGGTGGTAGGCAATTCTCAAATGAAGTTCAGTATCTAAGGCCTTCTAAATACATTTCTAGAATCTTGATGTAAAATGAGTATCACGATCTGAAATAATCGATATGGGTACTCCATGAAATCTTAAAACATCATTAATATCTAGTATTTTCATATGTTAAAGTGGTAAATCTTCTCTTACAGCAAGAAAATGTGATGACTTGGTAAGATGATCAAAATGAACCACTTTACATCATTCCCTCAAGGAGTCTTTGATAGCCCCATGACAAAGTCCATCGTAATATTATCCCATTTCTACTCAGGTATAGGACAAGGATGCATGAATCCTCCAGGTTGTTGCCGTATAGCTTTCACTTGTTGAAAAACTATACATATTGACACAAAATCATCAATCTCCCTCTTCATGTTGTCCCACCAAAAATGTTCTTTCAAATATCTAAACATCTTGATGCTCCCAGGGTTTATAGAGAAATTGGAGCTATGAGAACCATAAAAAAATTCAATTTTTAGATCAAGTATTTCGGGAACACAAAGTCTCTTCCCAAATTTCAAAATCCCATTTTTATATATGAAGTCACTCAATCTCCCATCATTCACAGCTTTATCCTTCTTTTGAAACTCCTCATCATCAGTCTGAAAACACATTATCTTTTCTAGTAAATATGGTTTGGTAACCATTTTAAGAAGCATTGAAATTTCAAATTCCATGGTTATTTACATATCCATCTTTACTAGATCTTTGAAAATAGGATCCCTTTCAACTTTCATCTTGTCCAAAACTCCAAGATCCTTTCTGCTCAAATCATCTGTGACCTTATTTTTGTTGGAACCATGGTCTTCTATGCATGATTTGGAGTCTAGTTTGTGTTTGTTGTCAATCATCAGTGGAAGTTCAGAATTTTTACCTGCAAAGAGATCATACAGTTCAAGCAGACAACAGTATTGAAGGTGGCGTCGTTTCCTATTGTTTGCCAAATTTTTGGGGTCCATAATTTGGAGTTGGGTGAGCATCGCGAAAAGGTGATTTTCTTGAAGATCGTATTTTTATATGGTAAAGGCATGAGTTTCGCGAAGATGGGATGGATGGATTGGATTTCGCAAAGAATAGAAAAATGGAGGCGGTGATGCTTCGCGGTTACGACGAGCTTCGCGAACTGACGCGTTGAAAGGAAACGCGAGGGATCTTCGTGGCGGCAGTGCGAGGTAAATGACGGAAAGCTCCGCGATTATGACAAGCTCTGCGATCAGAAAATTGTCGTGGTGCTTCACGATTTGGAGAGAATTCTGGCAGAAACTTCAGATCTTCGCGATAGGAAATGACGTGGCGCTGACTTCACGCGGAAGGGTCGAGGGTCGGTGGAATCTCCTATAAATACAGGTCGACCCCCTCAAGAGAAGCAGAGAGATTTTTCAGAGAAAATTATTTTCTCTCATTTCGTGAAGGAAGTTCACGAAGGTAGTGTGCTTCGCAAAAGAGGAGCTTTGTGGCGGCTATTCTAGCTCCGTGAAAGTCATGTGCTCTGCGTTGGCTCAGTGAGCTTCACGAGGGAAGTCTCTTTGTGACAACTTGAGCTCCGCGAAGGCCTAAGCATTGCGAAGGCTTGAGCTTTTCGATGGTCTGAGCTCCGCAAAATTGTGAGCTTCGTGAAAAGGAAGGAGCTTCACAAAGGCTTGTTTGAGCTTCACTAAATTGGGAGCCTCGCAAGGTAGGGTGATTTGTGAAGGTACTTTCCAAAGGTTGTTTTCCCGGTGTTTAAGAGACAAAGGGGTATTCATCAGTTGATGAACATTGGACTTCAACATATCATCTACATACGATAGAGGATTCATTCTTATGCAATGATGAATAAACCCTCACGTCTATAAACTGAGTGGGACTTCACCAACGGCAGTGAGCCAGGGGGAGTCAACGGGAGTGACCCGAGGGAAGCAGTGAGCTATCCCTCAACCTTTGTAAAGGTAGAGAGCCTAGGACATAGTGATTGTTCGCAAACCTTTGTAATCCAAATCTAGTGAAGATTAGTGGAATTTGGTATGACCGACAACTTGTCGGCGTATGCTCCTTGGACGTAGCCCTTAGTGGGGAACCAAGTAAAAATTGTTGTGTCTTCTCTGTGCATGTGAATGTTTTCTTTCTGATCATATTCATCTTACAGGTTCAAAAAGTTCCTACCAACATGGGAACAAGATCCAACACATTAAAATAAAAATTAGTCACCCTGATTCACCCCTCCCCTCTCAGGATGTCCCGGGGTCCTTCAAGTGGTATCAGAGCCAAGTTGCTAGTGTTGAATCTGTCCTTTATCGTCATGGAGAATGCAGTCAATGTCAGGGGAGTCCCTCACTTTGATGGAAGTAATTTCCAGATCTGGAAGAACAGAATGAGATCTCATCTAAGATCTCTTGGAATGGATGTTCTCTTTTTCTACATTGCAAGGAATACAAGTCACTGACCCAACAGGCCTGGCTATGATTGAAACAGATAGGAAAATTCTTGATGCAGATGCTAAAGCACAAAATGCACTTATTGTAGACCTTTATGATCAGATCTACCTAAAGGTGATGAATTGCACCTCAGAAAAATCCATGTGGGATAAACTCAAGAATATTTTTGAAGTAGATAGTAAAGTGAATTAGTTGAAAATACAAGTACTACACAATCGGTTTGATGATCTAAAGATGCATCCAGACGAGAATGCAGACTCTTTCGTCAATCGAATTACTGAAGTGGTTGGAGCAATTTGGGGTCTTGGTAAAGAAATCAACGACATTTATATTATAAAGAAAATATTAATAAGGTTTCCACCTCTGTACAATGAAAAGGTGTCAGCCCTTGAGGAAAGTGATCTTTCAAAACTTTCTCTAGATGATCTACTTAGCAGCTTGGTAGCATATGAAATCAGAGTCAAACTAGAAGATGCTATGACTCGTGTGAGCACGGAAATGGCATTCAAGGCCATGTATAAACTAAAAATCTCAAAAGATAGTAGTGGTGAAGATTAAGAATAAAAAGAAATTCTTTCTCTCATTACAAAGAAGTACCATAAGGGGAAAGGGAAATTCAAAGGGAAGTTACCTCTCGCATGTTTTCGTTGTGGAAAAGTTGGGCACATTTCCTCTTAGTTCTTAAGAAAGACCAATGATGAAGATATTGAAGATGAAAGCTTCGAGAAGCCTCGGAGAAGGTTCTTCAAAAAGGGAGACTTCAAATCTGGAAAGAAAATGCAGAGGAAGAGTTTTGTCTTTGAAGAGGAAGATGATGATAATGAATTCTATGATGAAGAAGAACCAGAATTAAAAAATGAGAACCATGCTTCCATGATGGACACTGTTGAAAAGTTAGAAGATACTGGTGGAGAAAAACAACTGAGAACTTGTGTTGATCCCGAGATGCAACTTAAGGATTCAGTTAGTAAGCTTAAGATTAAATGTAAGAGTTGCAATAAGTGGAAATAAATTGTAGAAGAATCAACTGAATAGGTTGATCAACTTGAAACTAAAATTGAACGACTGGAAGAATTTGTGAAGGTAAAGTCTAAAATAATTGAAAGAAATAATGATGTAGTAGATCTGAAGTTGAGAATTGAAGAGAAGGCAAAGGTCATCAATGACCTCACCTCCAGACTTGATGAAAAATTCAAGACTGCTGAGGGTCTTGAGGAGGAAGTTGTTACTCTAAGGTGTAAACTGGAGACTGAATCAATTCCAAAAGAATCGAGGAAGAAAATACAGTTTGGATGATTCTGAGATGCATAATTACTAGCAAGAGCCAAGTGTGGTTCAGATGGGGTTGGAAAAATCTTGAGTGATCAAAGGCCCACTTGAATTGGAAAGAGTGGAATTGGATGTGAGGCTGAGACATCAACTACTTGAAGTGAAAATATCCAAAAGAAAGATAAGATGAAAGTTGAACATATTGAGACACTACCTAAAGTGCCGAAAAGGGAACCCTCAATCCAAACTAAGAGGAGAACTAAAAATTATCCTCAAACATTCAGAAATGACAGACAGTCTAACTATTCTCCCAAGGAAGAAGGTATGAGGAGAAATTCAAGTGAGAAGACATTTCCTCTCATGAAGTGTCAGTTCTGTGGCTATCTGGGCCATACCATGTCTTATTGCCAAGAGGAAAGAAGCTATCTGAATGGAGAAGATATAGAAGTTCAACAAAGTAGAACAATTTCATATCCTAATTCTTATAGAAGAAACAATTTCTATGGATATTTTTATCGTTGTTCTAACTTTGGTCATAAGGTCGCTTATTGCAGGTAGAGAAGGGACATGGACACCTCATACCAGAGTTCAGGACAAGTGAAGTCTCATCAGTAAGACATTGTTGCTCATTCAAACAGGTTTTCTCCCCTAAAAGAAGATTTCGACTATAAAGAACCTGGGTATGCGAAAGAGATAATTGATTGGCCATCAGTTCTATATAATCAATCCAATGTCTCATGGAAGGAAAGGTAGAAGATTGAGAAATCCAACCTTGCAGAGGTGGACCTCAAAGCTACAAAGAACAACAGTACCTGGATTCTAGATAGTGGTTGTTAATCTCATATGACAGGTAATGCAGGCATGTTAACGGATATCAAAAAGAAGGTTGATGGTACTGTACGATTTGGTAATGATGGAGCTCTAAAAATCAAAGGGAGTGGAAGTACGGAATTAGCTAATGGAGAACTAAGGAAGACTGAAGTTCTTTACGTAGATGGCCTACATCATAATATCCTTAGCATTCGTCAACTCTGTGACTCGGGACTTATAGTTACTTTTAATCAGAAAGGCTGCACTATCAAGGGAACGACAGGAAATTCACTTATGAAGGGATGAAGTACAGAAGGAAAATTGTATCCGGTTGATAGTGAAGAAAATGTCTGCTACATGACTGTTGAAGAAGAAAACAGTTTGTGGCATCGGAGACTGGGACACATCAATCAACAAGACATGGGGAAAATATCAAAATTGAGAATTTTCATGGACATTCCCAACCTGAAGCGTGAAGGTGAAAAATCTTGTGATGCTTGCATTCGTGGGAAGCTAGTCTGCAGTTCATATCAGCCAAAGAAGAAAATGGCATTTCACATTCTTGATCTGATTCATACAGATGTATGTGGGCCGATAAATGTTGCTGGAACTCATGGAGAAAGTTACTTTGTCCTTCTCATAGATGATTATAGTAGAATGGCATGTGTGATGGTCATTCATAGGAAATGACAAGTCCTTGACTGCATGAAAACATATCGGAGAATCGCCGAGAATGATACTGGACGGACAATCAAAGTGTCGCGATCTGACAATGGAGGAGAATACACGTCCATTGAATTTGAAAATTATCTGGAGATGCATGGGATACAGCATGAGGTAGCTGTTGTGAGAACTCCACAAAAAAATGGAGTTGTTGAATGTAGTAATCGACAGATGAACAACATGACACGAACTATGCTAATTGAGAGTCGTATTCCATGACCTTACTGGAAAGAGGTTTTTCAGGCTGAAGTGTACATTCAGAATCGAACATGACATTATATGGGTGAGACGAAGACACCATATGAATTGTGGCATGGATGGAATCCTTCTTTAAAATAATTTTGTGTCTTTGGAAGTAAATGCTTCATCAGGAACAAAGAAGGAAATCAAGGAAAATATGGCGATAATGCAGATGAAGGAATTTTCCTTGGTTACTCAATGAACAGTAAAGCATACAAATGTTTCAACAAGTGTTTAGGAAGGATTGTGGAAAGAATTGATGTTAAGATAATTGAAGAGAAAATCAAAAATGCTTCAAGGACGTCATATGTTGATATGATATAAAGTGAGGAAGAAAGTGAATGTGAAGGAAATACAAATGCAGAAATAGAGGAAGTTGTTCAAAACACTCAGCAGTCACATCATGATGTTGACTCAGAAGAGAATCTGAAGAAGAAACTGTGGCTGAAGAGAATTCTATTGAACCTTGCAGGAGAAATCGAAGAGCTGAGATTGATCCATCCAACATAATTGGGGACAAGAGTGCACCCACTCAAACAAGAAGGATGAGGAATAACACGCAATAAGAATTTATATCAGTTGTAGAGCCATCCTCATTCGAAGAAGCTGCAAATTATGAATCTTGGGTGAAATCCATGAATGATGAATTAGATCAGATTTAAAAGAATCAGACATGGGATCTTGTCCAGAGACCCGAAGGTCACAATGTGATTGGTACCAAATGTATCTTCAAAAATAAGTTTGATGAGCATGGAATTTTCATCAGAAACAAGGCACTACTAGTATGTAAAGGATACTCCTGGATTGAAGGCATGGATGTTGATGAAACCTTTTCTCCAGTGGGTAGACTGGAGTCAATCAGGCTCTTCCTTTCCATGGCACTCCAAAGAGGATATAAAGTATATCAAATGGATGTCAAGACAGCATTCTTGAATGGTGTACACGAAGAAGAAGTCTACATTGATCAACCAGTGGGCTTTGTTTTGGGTACTGATGAAACAAACGTCTGAAAACTGAAGAAAGCTCTATATGGTTTGAAGCAGGCACCACGGGCATGGTACTCACGGCTGGATTCACATCTCAAGAATCTGTAATTCAAAGGAGGAGGATTTTATCACAATCATTATGTGAAGAATTCTCCAAAATATTAATTCATGGTTCTAGACTACGTTGATGATATCATATTTGGTGGAAGCAGGCAGAAATCAGTGGACGAATTTTCCAACCACATGAAATCAGAATTCAAGATGTCTATGATTGGGGAGCTCACATACTTCTTGGGGCTGCAGGTGATTCAAAATAAGGAATACACTTTTATTTCTCAGGAAAAATATACAAGAGAGCTGCTGAAGAAGTTTAATATGCAAGATTCCAAACCAATGTCAACTCCGATTGCAGTTGGAACTAAACTTGGAAAACATGCGGATGAGGACTCTGTTGATCCCACCATGTACATGAGGATCATTGGGAGGCTACTGTACCTGACAGTGACACAACCAAATATTGTCTTTTCCACATGCCTTGCGGCCCACTTTCACAGTAATCCAAAGGAGGAACATATGGCGGCAGTAAAAATAATCATGGGGTACATTCAAGGTAAACATAAATTCGGGTTATTTTTTGCTGCAGGCAGGGAAAGTGAATTATCAGCGTTTTATGATGGTGACTGGGCTGGTGATGTTGTAGAAAGAAATTCCACTAGTGTTGGAGCCTTCTATATTGGGTAGAAATGTGATGGCTAGTTGATCAAGAAACAAGAAAGTACCTCTCTCAGTACTGCTGAAGCTGAGTATATCTCTTCCACAAAGGCATCCACTCAACTACTATGGATGAATCAACAATTAACAGATATTTGTGATGAGGTAAAGCAACCAATGGTAATTTACTGTGATAACAAGAGCGCAATTGATCTTACGAAGAATCCTGTTCAGCATTCCCGTACGAAACATATTGAAATCAGGTATCATTTTATCAAAGAAAAAGTTGAACAAGGGGTGATTAGAATGGATCATGTGGGAACTGATGAGCAGGTGGCTGACATACTGACCAAGCCACTGTCAGCGGCTATGTTTGAGAAGCATCGGCTGAACCTTGTTGTTCAGCCACCTCCCAGTGCATAAGGAGATTACGCATTACCCTCCCCCCGTTTATGATAACTTTTTTTATCTGTTTATGGATGTGATTCATGTTTGTGAGGGAGATACTTTCCAGGGGGAGTATGGTTTGAGCTGAACGTTGAACAAACTACCATGCATTGGGTTTATTGTCAATGGGGGAGAAAGGAATAAATTCAAGCATGCTCAGAATTGTAATACTCATGTGACACAATGCGAATTCAGTGTCAGTGATTGGTTGAGAAGGATAAGAAGGAGTTCATCAATCATGTAATGATTCTTGGGCATCATTGAGAATTCCAAAACTTTGGAACCCAATTCATGATTCCTCTCTTGTTTTCTACACCGAGCATTGCTCACGCATACTTAGAGTGTTGGCTGAGTTGATTCTTGTGTTTTTTGGTTTTCACATGGATGGAGATCTGTTGAATTTATTTTTTGATTGTCAGCAAACCCAAAGGGGGAGATTTTTGGAACCATGGTCTTCTATACATGATTTGGAGTCTGGTTTGTGTTTGTTGTCAATCAGTAGTAGAATTTCATAATTTGTACCCACAAAAAGATCATACAGTTCAAGCAGACAATAGTATTGAAGGCGGCGTCGTTTCCCAGTGTTTGCCAAATTTTTGGGGTCCAAAATTTGGAGTTGGGTGAGCATCTCTAAAAGAGGATTTTCTTGAAGATCGTATTTTTATATGATAAAGGCATGAGTTTTGCAAAGATGGGATGCATGGATTGGATTTCGCGAAGAACAAAAAAATGGAGGCGGTGATGCTTCGCGATTACGACGAGCTTCGCGAACGGAAGCTTTGAAAGGAAATGTGAGGGAGATTCGTGGTGGTGGCGTGAATTAAATGACGGAACGCTCTGCGATTACGACAAGCTCCGCGATCGGAAAATTTCCGTGGTGCTTCGCGATTTGGAAAGAATTCCGGTAGAAAATTCGGAGCTTCGCGATAGGAAATGATGTAGCGCTGACTTCGTGCGGAAGTGTCAAGGGTCGGTGGAATCGCCTATAAATACAGGTCAACCCCCTCGAGAGAAGCAGAGAGATTTTTCAGAGAAAATATTTTTCTCTCGTTTCGCGAAGGAAGTTCGTGAAGGTAGTGTGCTTCGCGAAAGAGGAGCTTCGCGGCAGCTATTCTAGCTCCGCGAAAGTCGTGTGCTCTGTGTTGGCTCAGTGAGCTTCACGAGGGAAGTCTCTTTGCGATGACTTGATCTCCGCGAAGGCCTAAGCATTGCGAAGTCTTGAGCTTTGCGATGGTCTGACCTCCACGAAATTGTGAGCTTCGCAAAAAGGAAGGAGCTTCGAGAAAGCTTGTTTGAGCTTTGCGAAATTGGGAGCCTCACGAGGTAGGGTGCTTTGTGAAGGTACATTCCAAAGGTTGTTTTCCTGGTGTTTAAGAGAAAAAGGGTTATTCATTAGTGGATGAACATTGGACTTCAACAGAGCATCTACATACGATAGAGGATGCATTCTTATGCAATGATGAAGAGACCATCTCGTCTATAAACTGAGTGGGACTTCACCAATGGCAGTGAGCCTGGGGAAGTCAACGGGAGTGACCCGAGGGAAGCAGTGAGCTATCCATGAACCTTTGTAAAGGCAGTGATCCTGGGACAGGGTGATTGTGCCCAAACCTTTGTAATCCACAACTAGTGAAGATTAGTGGAATTTGGTACGACCGACAACATGTCAGCGTATGCTCCTTGGACGTATCCCTTAGTGGTGAACCATGTAAAAAGGGTTGTGTCTTCTCTATGCATGTGTATGTTTTCTTTCTGATCATATTCATCTTACAGGTTCAAAAAGTTCTTACCAACGTGGGAACAAGATCCATCACATTAAAATAAAAAGTTGTCACCCTGATTCACCCCTCCCCTCTCAGGGTGTCCCGGGGTCCTTCAATTTTCCTTTCCTGGGTGGTAGTGTATAGTGCAATCATAATCCTTGAGTAGTTAAATCCATCGTCTTTGACTCATGTTGACTTCTTTCTGTGAGAAAATATACTTCAAAAACTTGTGATCAGTATAAATCTCACATTTTTTACCATAGATATAATGTCTCCATATCTTCAAAGCAAAGATTATAGTTCCTAACTCAAGACCAGGAATTTGATTTTTTTCTCATGAATTTTTAGTTTTCATGATGCATAGGAAGTAACTCTATCATTCTTCATAAGGACACAACCAAGTCCATTATTTGAAGCATCATTATAAATAACAAACTTATCATTCCCTGATGGTTGAGTCCAAATAGTAGCATTGACTAATATTCTCTTTAGTTTTTTAAAACATTATTCACACTCTTTTTTCCAAACAAGTTTAACCTTTTTACATATGAGCTTGGTTAATGGGTTAGCCAACAGTGATAACTTCTCAGAAAAATGTCGATAATAACCTGCTAAACCAATAAAACCGCATACCTCAGTTATAATCATGGGTGTTGGAAATTCTTGGATTGCCTTGGTCTTTGAAGGATCAACATAGATTCCATCCATAGAGAAAATATGTCCATGAAAAGAAATATTTTATAGCCAGAATTCACACTTTCTAAACTTCCCATATAATTCATTACTTCTAAGAGACTTTATAATAATGCACCAGTGATTTTCCTGGTATTCGTAGCTTTTGGATTATACCAAGATATCATCAATAAATACCACTAAAAATTCATCAAGATATTCCTTGAAAACTCTCTTCATTCGATCCATGAAGAAAGAGGGTAAATTAGTCAATCCAAAAGGCATTACTGTAAACTCGTAATGCTCGTACTAGGTTCGAAATGCTGTTTTTAGAATGTCTTCCTTCTTCATACACAAGTGACGATATCCAGATTGAAGGTCAATCATTGAAAAATATTGAGCTTCATGAAGTTGGTCGAAAAAATCATCCATGTGAGGTAGGGGATACTTGTTCACTATTGTTATAGCATTGATCTCCCTGTAGTTAATGCCCAACCTCATAGATCCATCTTTCATTTTAACAAAAAGGATAGGGGCTCCCCATATAGAACCACTAGGGAAAATAAATGCCTTGTTACTCAATTCCTCTAGTTGTTTCTTCAGTTCCAGTAATTCCACAGTGGCCATTCTATAAGGGGTCATTGATATGGGCCTTGAAGTAGAAAATAAATCAATGTAAAACTCAATTTAGCATTCTGGAAGATGTCCAGGTAAATCCTCTGGAAACACATCAACATATTCTTGTACAACATGTAAACCCTCTATTCTAACATTATTTTCCTCACCCATAGTTATTTCATTGTCTTTTTCCCCTATAATTGAATTTAGTAGAGCTACTGGGGGAAGATCTAGATAAGAATCATGTGGTGATGTTTCGGCTCTAAATATTTAGTACTCGTTATGGGAACTGATTCAAAAAAACATTTCTGTGATGATACTTCCCTTAGGTGTTTTGATTGACCCCCCCCCCCCCACCCTCATGTTAAGTTAAATTGACAATATCTAATTTTATTACTAAATTGGGAAGATATGAAACAATGCGATTATCCAAAATCAAATAAAACATTGGTTAAACTTGAGAAAACCGTTAAATTACTTTCCACCATGTCTTTTGGAGCTTTATCCTCAGAAGTAGTGATCACATAAGCTTGGAAATGCTCCCTTGGACTTTTTTGAGGCGTGTTACCTTGTCGCTTAGGACATTCATTTGAATAATTCCCCTTTTCTATACAATTGTATCATTAAACATTGACAGCCTCTTTCTTCCCCTTGTAATCACGAGCATGGTGTCCTTTTTCAACACACTTGTAACAGACTCCCATTCCCTTCAGGAAAGTACTGGGGTTTTCTTCCCACATTTACCGTAGGATGAATATTCAACTTTTCCCTTCTTCCCTTTATTTCCATTTCCATAGTGTTTAGTAGATCTGTTCTTCTTCTACATTGAATTAATGTCTTAAGACTTAGAGAATTATTTTTCTATCTTGATAGCACATGAGAAAATATCTTTGTATGATAAGAAGGATTGTGAGACTAATGCTCTCCGATGAAATTGTTTTAACCCATCAAATAATCGATCAATATTACTATTTGTGTTACGTATATAATCTACATCATGCTTTGATAACCTTGTAAGGTTAGCCTCATACATTGCGACATTCTCATCCTCCTATAGTCTCAGACACAATAATTGCATTTCCATATCTGCTCGATGGTCACGAGTAAAAAGGATTTTTCTAGGAAAATCTCTTTAAACATCCTCCATTACATATTTGATACTTGATCATCTTCATTTGTGTTTTGAATCAATTACCACCATTGATCTGCATCTCCTGTGAGGTGATAAACTACCATGACAACTTTTTCCCTTTCGCTACACCCCTAAGTGTGAAATATTTTCTCTAAATAACCGGTCCATTTATTGGCAAAAAATGGATTTGTAGTCCCATTTGATGTTTTTTGGATTTTTTTCTAATGAATCGGTCTGACATTGATCCTCCATGTTTTGGATCAGGGTGCTACATACAAGTAAGGTTATTATTCATAACCTAGGTGAGTTGTCCCAGTATTGTGATAAGCTGATCAGCACTGGTTGCTTCACCAGCTCCACTATAATTATCTTGAGTAGGAGGGAAATCCCTACACGAATTAAATGCATTGATACAATTTCTAATGCTTCAACTAGGCGCCATTTCTAAATAATGGAATACATTAGATTATTTTATGAACCGCAATACATAATTCTAAACTTGTAAAACACTTAACATAAATTTAACAGTTTATGGATATAATCCATAATCAAAATAATGTTTTCTTTTAGGAATTATATACTCATAAATCCTTCATAATGGTTTGTAATGAAAATGTGAATTATCCTATGCATATCCCCGGGGAGTGTCGTAACCAAGAGTGCAGCAAGGCCTGTTTTCATGCACCAGTTCTCGTTTGAGTCTAGCTCAAAGCTGTGTTTTCTGGTTTTACCCCTAGGTAAAACTGTACTAGAGCTGCGACTACCTGCTCATATCTAGACATGGATATATTTCTTGGAAAACTCATAAAATCTCTGAAATGCCAAAATTCAAGGTAGTTATTCTATACAAATCCTCGAAGTCTATCTTAAGTTAATGTTTTCTAATCAGAGTTCTTCTAAATATAGCTTCCAAGGTTGGTACTGAAATTCCTCGGATACAAACTATAACGCCCTAACACCAGCTACCCAGAGTCAGTGAATTATTACATAACATTGGCATGATACAAAACAATCAAGTCTTGAAGGACCGATAATTTTAGTATCCTTGGAAGTATTAGATACATTCATAAGTTTTACATTACATCATGAAATAAAAACATCAAAAACATTTTATCCTTTTTTGGACACACTTATATCCTTATGCTATCCATGAAGGTCAACCATAAAATACTTTTTCACATCCTGGGAAAAAATAAAACATAGGAAGGTGTGACCTCAGATGCTCAGTAAGGATAATAATATAGTGGAAACATTTAGAAATAAACATAGTCATTTAAGGAAATGTATAAGACTAAAACAAAAGCCTTTTAAACATAAACATCAGCATCATATGGAAAAGATAAAATCAAATAATTCCATTTACTTATTCACATGGATATTCTACTAGTCGAATAATCACATGCAATATCAATATCCCCTTTCATAATGATGGAATGCACCATGCCATACTTCATCACCACATAGTCAAGGCCTTGGGCCAAGACTACATATTCGAGTTTGTCAAGGCCATGTTCCAAGACACTAGATTGTCTCATGAGACCTACCAATGCATCGAGGAGCTATACCGGGCTCCACCCGTCACTTACTATGTCCAATGCATTCCTCATATGAAAAGTTTTAAACCTAACATAAACATTCGTATTAAAACTATCATACGTAATGTCAATACTTTATCCCTAAACCATAAATGGTGTAAAAATAACACATCAATAGTCAAACATATCACAAAACTTTCAATACAATATGGAAGTTTTGTATCATAATAAATCAACTTCAAACAAGCTTAAAATCCATCAAAATATGTTTACATAGATGAAATCCAAACTTTTTTAGAGAAATATCTCATTCAATTTTGAAATCATTTAAAAGTCATATAATTTTAAAAGAAAACATTTATTTTGAAAATATTCATATAAGCTTGTATGTGAAGCTTCGATGATGTTATAAAGGCGGAAAATAGTTTCACTCACCATATAAGTTAAAAAAAATACATTCATATCATAATTTTGTCGAGAAGGTCATAAAGTACCTTGTTTGAAAAACGACAGAAAGATTTCTTTCAAAACATATATGGTAAAATAAGGGTATAAATGACTTCAAACCATAATCTAGTAAATATTAAAAAAGTTTCAAATTACATTTTTAAGAAAACATGGGTGTGAATGATAAAGGGGTCCCAGTAGATACTTTTGTAAATACGACCTCAGATAATAAAGAGATTGTGAAATTAACCCTTACATTGTATTTTTCTTTGGTCGAGGGTATGTTAACATCCTTTATAATTGTTAAATCATTGTTATTAAATTATAAAAGAACTATATACATAAATATGATATCATATATGACCCTCTAAAATTGCTTTGTTAATAATATTTCAGTAGTTTCATCGTTTCGGGTGTTAACTGATTCATTTTCCTTTATATGCTTGGTTACGTAAGCCATGTTTTTTATGGACATGATGTATGTGATTCATATTCAGAATGATATTATATTAATAAAAAATATTTTTAATCATAAAATAAAAATTATTCTTTAAGGATTACGATGCGGAATGAATCTCATCACGTTCGTGGACACGGTAATCCGTACATCGAGAAATAATAACATTATATTGATGGTGAAATCATATGTAATTGGATGTAATATCATATATATAGAATAATTAACATGTTATATTTATTATTTACATCAGTTATATTCATTATTATGCACATCCAAATTAATGAAGTGTTTGAATAACAAACCACACCACAAAATGTAGACGGTAAGTTGTGCGTACACACGTATGGTGAATTTGTCATTTATTGGAAGGATAGAATAACGAATATTATTGTACCATATTTATAATAACATCATAGCATATATAAGATACTAGAGTTATTTTTTTAGAATATAAACAACAATGAATGAGGAAGTTGAAGATGAAATGAACCTGAAAGAGATGATGGAATATTTACCGCTTCAATGGGTTCTTCTATATGATTTAATCGAAAGGGCTCTTTAGGATGGATTTATGAACTAAGGAAATCCTATATAATTAAGGGATGAATGTTCATAGGATATTTAGGCAGGTTTTGATAGAGACAGATGGCTTTGGAGGTGTGAAATTAAGAGAAGGGGAAGTACCCTTTTCTTAGAGAGGTGAGGATCACTTTAGGAAAAGTATAAAATATTATTTTATAATAAAATAATTTTCTGTTTATAATGGGTCTAAAATGATTTATTTTGAGGATAAGGTGAGGATGGGTCAAAAACCTCTCAACCATTAGGTTTTAGAGAGGTTTAGGTCACCATATTATCCTTATCTTTTAGATTTAACTCTTAGTAAAATAGTTTGTAATTTACCATGTCTCTTTGTATTTTTATATTATATGGTTCATAAACATACTATATACTTCCTAGAGAACCCCAAGTGGTTAATTAATAATATATATAACATTACTTAAGTCCATTGGCCATTCCATATATTTTTTAGGAATATTATATCAATTAATAATATATTATTTGTTTTAAAAACTTAATTATGTCAATTTTGACACTATATAGTATTTGGTTTTTATGAAAATCACAATAGCATGATTACTTCGCAAAAAAATTATTTAATCATACCTAAAATGTCATATTTATGTATAAAATTAGCGGAATTCATAAAAAGTCTCAAATTACGTTTATTTGGATATTTATAATATCTATTATTTTAATCATTCATTTATATGGAAATTACATCATCATCATTGTGTCATAAATAAATTAAATTATTTAATGTCTAAAAATTATAAATAAAATACAATTATTTTAGAAATCTTTTTATATTTCTAATTAATATTCATAGTCAAATTTATATTGTGTGTAACCCTGTATTAAATATGGTTTAGTTATTAAACACTAAATTTAACTATTTTAACTCTTCTTTAAATAAAATAATAATAAATGTCCTAATCTAATCCAAGTATACCAAAGAGGATCATATTTTATTCCTAAGGTTTTTAGGTATAATTATACTTATAAAATAGAATTTGGACTTGTTTTAGGATAATATTGATATCATTTTTCCCATTAATTACCCTATTTACTTTTAAACGTGACAAATAAAAGTCAAAATTTACTATTCACTAAATATTATTTTCATCTTATTGAACCACATTTTTTACTGATATCAACCTTGTCTCTTGTATTTTATAAACTCAACTCATAGAGCCAGAAAAATTACGTTTTATGCAAATTTGAAAATGCTCCTAGGATGATGGTAAAAGACAGTAAAAAGTTCAATAAAATTTTTATATATCTAAACTCATTATAAAATGACTCCTATAAATTACATTGAACTTATATAGGTATTATGTATCTATTTTGACCAAAAATAAATTTAAATAAAATAAATAATTATTTGAAAAAAAGTCGGTTTTAAATAATAACTCAGTGTTTTTCATTATTCATCAAAAATTAAATGTTTTTTAAAAAATACCCAAAATTCACCCTAAGCTAATTTCGAAATTCCAAATCTAAAAATCAAGTACATTTTGAAAGATAAAATTTATAAAATTTTAAAACCGGGTATTGCAATTCATAACAACTAGTTTGATTGGTTGTGGTGTGTTTGAACTCGAAGTTGTGTACAACACAAACTATCGTATTATTCAATGGGAAACATACAATGGAAGCTTGGGGTATTACACTATTTGATTCATTGCAAAATAAAGTACTGGAAATTTTTATTTATTTTTATGATTCATTCCCTAGTGTTGAATAATTTAAATTGTAGACTAAGAAAACAAGGAATCTTTCTTAATTGACATATATAGTTTCATCCTTTGACTAGTTCCTACCACAAACTTATCTTTCTCTTAAAATGATAATAAAAATAAAAAATATTCTATTTATATTAATTATATAAGGTTCCAAATATAAAAAAATATCATTTAAATAAATAAAACTGTGTTATAATTACCAGGAACTTCCTGTAGGCCCGTGGTTGGTGATAAAGCATTGCCACACATCAGTTGTGGGTTCGATTCCCGTAGCATTGTCTGATGCAAAAGGTTGTTTCCTGTCATATGTGTTATCCTTTTTTCTAAAACAATATTATTATAAAATTCTAAAAATAATCTTATAAAAACTTAGACAATACTATCCAATGTTTAACTTAATCCATTCAATCCTTCAGAGTTATCACCAATACTTCTTTACAAACTTGGTCTAAAAGATCTCTCAATTTCCAAAATCAATTGTAACATCAGATTTCCAAAAAATGTAATGTTTCTATTATTTTCACAAAATGAATATATTACTACCTTCATCATATTAAAAACATAATAAAAAACAAAATAGATTGCAGAAAAATCCTTATATAAATAATATTCTCATTATAACCAAAATATAATTCCTGAATCCAAAAACATGAATAAATTAATTATTCCACATTGTCCATAGTAACAACATAAGCTTGACTTTGACCCATTTGCTTCTTCTGATCCATATTTCGTTGATTCTTTTGAAAATAATTTCCATAATTTCCCATATCATTACCTTTATAGCATTGCACAACTTCTTCATTTCCCTTACAATCAGGAGCTTAGTGACATTTTTTCCACATTTGTACCGAACTCCAATTCCTTTCAAGAAAGTACGAGGTTGTTTCTTCCAATAATTACCACAAAAGGGAAAATCCTTCTTTCCCTTTTCCCCTTTATCTATCTCTGGCTCCACAATTCTCTTTTTCTCTTGCTTAACTTTAATGTCGTATAAATTAGAGAATTTCTATTCTATCTAGATAGATCATGATACTATATCTTCATACGATGAGATGGATTGTGATGGTTGTTCCCGTCAGAGGAAAGGTTTTAACCCATCAAAGAATCTATCAATCTTACATCTTGGGTTACATTTGTAGTCTATAGCATGCCATGGTAACCTTATGAAGTTAGCCTCATACATTACAACATTCTCATCCTCCTTTTACCTCAAACATAGAAAATGAATTTACATATCCACTCGTTGTTCACGAGGAAGGTATTTCTCAAGGAAATGTTCTTTAAAATCCCTCCATTACATATTTGATACTTATAACTACCATTCACACTATTACACACTTTAACTAGTTTATTACATAAAATTCACTTAATGTAACTTAAAAGATTGAGAGTTATAGTCTCTTTAGGGCGTATGAATAATACATAACAACATAGAACATAAAAGACACAACATTTTTATTGAAAACATCCTTTACATAACCATGAAATTCCATCATACATAGCATTAAATGGGATAACCTGAGGATATACATATTAAAGTGTCGAGCAATAAAGCCCAGTAAGGGAGTAAACAAGGCATAACAAGAAGATTAAAATATATGTTAGGCAATATTCATATCAATGGATCATAAAATAACATGAACATAAAGCCATGATATAGCATGATTATCATAACATGGAAATGTGGCAACAACACATAACATGGAATTTGCATGAGCCAAGGGTCATTGCAGATGTATCATGAGTGAACCCTCATTACACATGAAGAATGACTAAAACAAAGTTTCACATGAATTAGCATGATTAAACACCCATTTCACATGAGGTATCATGATACTATAGTCTACTGAATGCATTAGATCACTATTAGGGTGTACCCTTCTTAAACATTTAATTTCATGCATAAGTGTGCCACAAGGATCATACAACATGGAATTAATCATCATCATTTATTTCAAAATAATGGGATGTGGAATAGATACAAAAAGCTTTATAATCAACAAATATATGTTCATAATGGTGAATACCCATGATAGAGTAATGGGCATGGTATTCACTACATAATGACATTGTCTTGGAAAATCGGAGTAATTTTGGCAACGTAACAGTGTGACGTAAGAATTTATAAAAATGGTTGATGAGAGATGAAGGGGCGTCGCATCATATTAACATGAAATGGATATTAAGGGCGTAATATAAATACATGTCCCAAAATATGTAATGGAATTTATATTCATAATACAATAGAATTTATTGAATGTTGATTAGGAGAGGCAAAATTTCATACGGAATTTTTGAATAATAACGAGTTTGCATTGAAGGAATTAATGATAGAGAAAGGGGAATCCCATAATTAAAACACAAATACATAAGTACGAGGGAGGTTCAAAACCATACCACAACATTTATAATTGAAATTAAAATGGCATAATAATATTATTAAACCTTGATAAAATGAAAGTGGAAGGAATCCCTTACATGGAAGTGTGATCCCAAAGGACTGAGAGGGGGTTGAAAGGGGCTTATTGGGAGCTTGGGGTGCCTTGGGAGGATTCTATAGGGAGGATGGAAGAATATGGATGAACTCAAAATTCTTTGAGTGAAGAGGAAGTGAGATCTTGGGTGGGTTTATATAGGAAAGGATGGGAAATTATTTGTTATTTAGGTTTGGGACACCACACATTAAAATAATAAAAACCACAAACCGACCCATGGTTTTTGCCTGTGGTTTTTGTAAAAGGGTAGTGGAAAAAATTATTATATAAGGCCAATGTTTGAACTTCTTATAATAATAGGTTTTCTTATGTTGATGTGAGTCACACTCTCAAAGAAATCAATTTAAAAAGATAAAATGTATTATAAGCCTTGGAGGGTCTACTAAAGCTTTGTAAAATAAATCAAACAATCCTAAAATCACATTATTATTTTTTTGTAAAAAATTTATTCGAAGAAAATAATGTTTATTATATTTTATTACAACACTATTTGGTCATTATTATGTCATAAAAAACATTATATATTTAAACGGTATTTAATTTTTACCCAAAAATTCGACAGTCTCAGAAAATTAAGAAAAATTCACGTTTGGATTGATTATGATTATGTGACAAGTGGACTAGAATTATATATACCTCCAATTAATTTGTTAAAATTGATATCTAGTGACATAATAATGATTGGAATGCAGAGTGTACTCATTTTAGTGAGAGACTTTTTCTATAGTGATATTTTTGGGAGTGAACTATGCCTAATGATATTTTGGATTATAGAGTGAACCCAATCCATTATGATAGTATTGTATGTGATCCTTGTCTGAGGAAGTGATTTTATATGACTTTGTGTATACCAAAAACTTATATCGTATGAAAATGATATTCATTCATGGACAATGGATTTTTATTTCTTTAGGATTCATGTATTTTGAACTGCTAAGATTTATTCCACGAATCAAGATTATGATATTCGACTTGTAGGGTTTTGTTTTAAAATTTTAATCTCATGTTCTCATACCCTTAATCTCATGTTATGTTTATGTAACCATTGTTATCTCCCTTATTAATCATTACTGATCATCTGAGTTAACCCTTTATTATGTTTCCATTTATTAAGTTATGAATAAAGGTTTTAAATATTATAGTTATATTAAGGGTTCTATTTATGAAGAACGTATTGGGATATGATGTAGGTTTCTTATGAATAATTTTTTTATGTATCCATGTTTCTAAATCTACAAGACATATGTGATCTTTTAATGGATTTAAGTGTTACCTACGGAATAATCATATATTATAATATAATACTATGTATTAAAATTATGTGATTATATAAAAAGGTATTTAAGGAATTGCGGCACATAAAAATAAAATCAATACAATTAAAAACATTTTCTCTCAATTATCCACTCCCATGAAGTGTAAAGACCCTAAATATTTAATTTTTACACTCCAAATAAGAATATCAATCTTTGATGATGCACTAATTTACATAGGAGACTCAATAAATGGCATTATTAAGTCCATATTCTACATTTTTTGCTCAGTATCCCTAAAACCTATAATTGTTGTAATCTAGATAGATAGTTGAAGCACTACTTATCCCAAAGTAATACCGTGTTTATTTGGGCATCAGTCATTGAGTTAATCTTCCCAGATTATTTTTATGTCCATGGCATGGAAGGTGAGAAACATTTTTGTCGATATCCTCTAATTCTAGGAATAGAGTACCTTTTTGCTATTAGAACCAAAACCAAAATCTATTTTTTGTATCTTACCATGATATGTTGGGACCAAAATGTCTTGTTCATCATTTTACAAGCTATTTGATACCCTTTATAGAATCAATCTTCATTCTCCATAAATTCTTTTGACACCACTTATTAGAATGTAATGACCCCTATGCCATATTTATTTTCTTATTCCATTGAGAGTGGAGACCTTTAATTTTTTTCCATAGTTAACAAAAAGTCATTATTTATGAGGCTAAAATTATCCTTCCAATTCCAATATCTTTTGTGGTTTGTGAACATAAAATCTCATTTAATTAATAGATCACATCTGATCTTTACTTATCTACTATGGGTGGTAATAAAAAATATGAATTGAAACAGATTTTGTTGAACCTATAATGCGTTTTTAGGATCATAATTAGTTCAGTTATTTCTAACATTTTTTGAGTTTTCTTATTTATACTGTTTAAATATTATCCTAAGGAATCCTAGATCCATGTTAAGGATTCAAGATGATCTAAAAGTCCATTTCAAATGTCCTCAATACAAATATGAACATGCTACCTATAAAGAGGAAGCTGACCATATGGTGGTGATAGACATAACCCCTTTACCACCAAGATTACCAAAAGATACTCAATAAAATGTCACTGGCTACCAAGAAGCATTATACAGAAACATATTACAACCAAGTAAATCATTGGCTTCCCAGTGGAGATCAAAATATTCCAAATGGAATCTATAGTAGGTTAGTAATCTACAATATTGGAACCAACTAGCCAGTGGAATCAAAATGCATACCGAGTGGGTTTGATCTAGATTTTTAGTGTAATAAAATGATAATTTTGATATGTTGACTCCACTCATTCACATCTTGGATCAACCCAAGAGACCATTTGCTTCTATAGAGTATATAAAAATAGACCAAAGTAGATTTGGATATTATTTATTAATATCTACAATAACTTCATTCCACCAACTGATTCTTGATTGAATAGTGGCAATTTTTTCAAGAGAAATCAAAGGATCTTACAATTATAAAAAGGAAAATTGGGGTTCCATGGTTTCCATCTAATTTCTTTTTTTCTTATACCTATTTTATCCAATTATTTCCGTACGGTAGTTATTATAACTCCCCAACCTATGAGTCCTGAAGTTGATGCAATACTCTATTACATTGGTATAGATAAAAGATTAAAATCCTAAAGGACCTATTAGTTTAGAAATTATGGAAATTGGATTACATAGTTGAAATTCAAATTACAATCGAAAATATAAAATACATAATGAATTTTCCTTAAGCATGCCATTAATCCACTTAGTGTAACACTTCATATCATACTCAATACACTTCTCTGTATCCTAGGGTAAAATAAAACTTAATAAATTGGTGAGATCAATGGTTCAGTAATCGTAAGCGTACAGTGGAAGTTAAAAGTAAGTATGGCATACAATATATGTAAAGGTAAACTACTAAAACAAAATCCATTTAAATAATAACATGACTTAATAAAATTAAGCATTTGTATTCTACCTGTATAATAATAAGATGAAATATCAATAAATAATCTCACAATGATGGAATGTATAATTTTGGACATTTGAAACAAAATGTTGAGGCCTTGTCTAATACACATTAAAATAGATGGTTAATAACGCATCTAAATCCATATTTGAAAAAATGGTAAAGGCCTCTACCAAGTCCATATCTACTTTTTCTCATGATACCTACTGAGGAATATAGGGGCTATAGTGGGGCTATCTCACCACATACTAAGTTCAATTCATTCTTCATATGAATGGGGTGAAACATAAACAACATATACATATGAAATGTATATGACATTCTCCAATCAGTAAATGTAATCGCCAACCATTTTGAGTATTATGGTGAACGATATCAAAATATCACATAAATAATCAAATTGATCATAAACCAATTAATAGAAAAAGGTAAATGATATTAAAATAGATCAAACATAATGAAGTATAAAATCAAAAAATTATATTGACCTAGATGAATACACTCTAATAAAATCATTGAAAATTATTGAGAGAAATAACTCTTTTAAAATTATTAATTTAAAAATCAGTATAATTATATATGATTTTTTTTATTTTAAAATAAACTTTTAAGAATGTAAAGGAAGCTTCAATATGTTAATGGGTTATGATGGATATGAAATCTTCTCACGCCGCATAAGTTAAAAAACAGTCCTTCCATTGAATAATTAATAAAATTCCTCATTTGGAAAACAACAAAAATATTCCTTTCATACCATTTTATAAAAATTAGAACATTTGTTAAAAGAATTTAAAAATTTGTAGGATAATAGTAAAATCATTTCCGAAAATAGTTTTAGAAATCCTTAACATAGAAGATAAATATTCCCCAGTGTAGAATTGAATAGATGTAATCTCTATTAATGATGAGATTGTGAATTAAACCTTTACCTTAGGTCTAATTTCCTCCATTCTTGTCTGAAACTCCTGTATAATAAATATAAATTTTTTATAAATATTTCAAATGACTATATAAATTTCTATAATACTCTATATTAACTTCTTATTATTTTTCATTACCCATTTGTTAACAAACTTCCATTATTTTCACTATTTTGGCTGTTAATTACCTACTTTTGTTATAATGTTTCAACTTGTTGTTCTTATTAATTAGATGAGAATTTAATTAAATTCAGAATGGAAAAAATTATGTTAATATTATATATATTTAGTACATATGTATTTATAATAATATTTAATTTTTTGAGATAGGAAATGAATTGCACGGTTCGTGGAGATGGTAATTCGTTCTTTCGTATGAACACTACTTCCACTTATTTGTTGAATTTAAAGAATGAACCATAAATTATTTATATTATAATTATAGTGTAATATTTATTTCATTTATGTCGCAAATTTTTATTAAAATAATTATTAATACATTCCATTTATAGTGTGAATGAATCACTTCGTTTTGAGGAGTCCGTATTACACTCTTCCACAAATGAAGTTATCATATTTTAAAAAATTGGAATAAATGAAGGTGTTTGTTATATAATTATTCAAAAATAAATCAAAATACATCATAAAAACATTATTTATCATATAATAAATTGTGTTTACATCATAATTTCCAACCATGATAGGTGGTAAAGGAAAAATTAACAACATCATTCCATACACAAGATTGGTAAGTTCGTTACCCATTATATGGAAGTAAGTGTATGTTATGGTGAAAATATCAATATACAAAATATCAGTATATTGAGGATAATTTTTTCATTTTTTAAAAATTAAATAAAAATAAATTAATGAGTTTTATGGAAGAAATAAAAAATATTTCCTCATGAAAGTTACCTACTCTTTGGACATCTCTTTTTGATTTGCAGAAAGGAACTTCTTTGGTTGGATTTTTTACCAAAGTAAGTAATTTAGGATGAAGGGATAGATTTTTGGAGTATTTTTGATAGGTTTTGGCTGAACCAAATATGTTTTTAAGTGTTAATAAAAGATAATAATAGGTTCCATTTTATAAGAGAGGGGAGGGGCTCTTGGAAATCATCAAAATATTAAATTAATATTAATTACTTTTATAATAAAAAATGGATAAAAACAAATTCATTTCAAATATAGGATGATTTTCTTCTGAATATACTCATGAAATAAAAATTATATTTGTTTATTTAATCCTTATCATTTAGGTTTTACCCTTATTTAACATTTTTAATTCTTACCGTGATATAATGTAATATACACTTTGAGTGTTAATATAATTACTATAAAATTAATAATGAATGATAAATGATTCATTGATGAAATTTTAAGACATATAAAATTCAATTATTTGAATTTTATATTTTTATGAATTTTATATCATTCAATAAAATATTATCTATTTTAACATATCATTAATACCAATTTTTACACTATTCATTATTTGACTTTTAAAAAATATAAAAAGATGATATCTTCGAACTAACTTTTTTAAATAACCACTTAAAATTAAATTCCATCCATAAAATTATTTTATGGCATTAACTATCTCAAACAATAATTATTTTAGCATTTTAAAGATCATTTATTTAATATTTACTTTAATTAAACAATTATTACATCATCAATGTGCAAGCCATTAATTTAATTATTTATTCCATAAAAATTATAAATAAATTATCAGGAAGTATATAATAATTTTATATTTCCAAATTCTATTTATATTCAAACATATCCCTTATATAACTTCATATTAAAAATATTTTACTTGCTAAAAACACGTGTGAAAAAATTTACTTTTCTTTGAATATAGTATTCTGAACGTCATACTCTCACACAACTGGATTCAAAATTTTGTAAATTAATACCAAGGAATTTTTTGGTCTAAAAACTCATAAAAACTAAGATACTTTTTAGGGGCATTTTATAATATTTATAAAAAAATTACCTTTAATTTCCTGATTTACCCTCTACCGTGGTAATAAAAAATATTACTAAAGTTACTATCAAACTTTCCAAAAATAAAAGGGAAATATTTAATAAATTTTAAACATATTATTCCAAATATGAAATCCATTTTTCAAAACTCAAAACACAAAATTTCAGAAAATTAAATTAATGTTAATCTTGTTGGCGAAGCGAAAAGAAGTGTTTTTATGTGAAAAAATTAAAAAAATCAAAATGTTTTTATATCGAAATTAAAAGTGAAATAGATTTTAATGAACTAAATTGGATTAAATGATGAAAATTTGATATAATTATACTTTAAAACCATTCAAATATATTTATTACCATTATAAATAAATTTTCTGAAAAACATGATTTCAATTAAAATGCAACATTTTATCACTACTCATTAAAATATGAATATTATTAGAAGAATACCAAAAATTTAACCAAATAATTTTTTTATGTTACTATTTAAAATAAGAATATAATTTTTTTCAAATATATTATATTGAATCCTCAAAAATTATATTATAAATAGGTTCTTTATTAAAAGGAGGTAAAACTACATTTAAAAAAATATATTTTTTTAATTTATAAAATTGGGTTCAATCTTATTTTATACATATAAAATTATTTGAATAAATGTAAAAAGATTTATTAAATATATAATTTATAAATTTCATAATTTGGATAATATTGTTCATTCCCTCTAATTTAATGTCTTGGTTATGATAATATTATTTAATAGCATATCATGGTTTGTTTATGCTCTGTGTTTCCTACAAAGTAAGCTATCAAAAAATTTAAATTTATTTAAAAAGATACATGTCCTGAAGTAATGGGGTGTTACATTGTGCCATAATTAAATAAATTATGTCCTCACATTTCTAAATTTCTCTTAAGAAATCAAAGGTAGATACTAGAAAATTCATTTGTGGGAATCCCAAAATGAAAATATGATTAATAAAACATCCCATTAATAAGAGGGAAAAGGAAATGTGAATGTCACCACAAAACTAGGCTTTTGAATAGGAGAAAATTAGTGGAAAACAAATACATGGGCATGGAAGATAAATCTAAATATCATGTTTTATTTAGAGTGATATAGATCATGATAATTAAAATGTGAAACAACACAAAACCATAAAATTATGATTGGTTAAAGAGGATATTGATTCAGTAACAAAATTAAATGAATATAATTTTTTATTCCAAATTCCATTCCTTGAATTGAGGGATTAATTTAATATACGGAAAAAACCTTAATTTATTTCTTTACATGCCATAATCATAATCTTATCATTTGGTTGTTCTTCGATCTATTTTTACCTCATTCAGTACACCTAGAAACAAATGTTTATGATGTTTTTTTCAAGCCATAATCACTTTTATGAATCATAAGATCTTTGATTCATTCCATAAACCTTTAAATATATATTGAATACAAATTGGTTAGCACATAGTATCCAATAAATCAAAATTTAACATAAAATAATATCCCATGTTTAACATAATCCATTCTAATCACAAGACTTGTCCAAAATAGTTTCTTCCAAATGAATGTATAAAATTTTATAAGGATGGTCACTAATTTTCCTAAAAGAATCTTAACAGGAAATTTCTGCCAAACAAAATATTTTTTATCCCATTGTAACATACCAAATATATGAATGCCTTGATCACATTTAACCATAATGGAAACATTCATGCTTCCAAATCATCAAAGAATATGTACTATAGTACATTCATTATATATATCATGATTCTCATAATGAGAATATCATAACATAATTATTCAATCCAAAAACATAAATACATCAATTATCTCACTTCTACTATAGTAACAACCTAAGGTTAACCCTTATCACAGTTATTTTTCTAAACTATATTTCCTTGATGCTTAAGACAATCATTTTTATTACGTCACATCTCATTATGATTACAACATTGAACAATAGTAGCTTCTTTCATTCCCTTATAATCATGAGAATGATAGCCTTTATCACTACACTTGATGAAATATCCTCTTCTTTTTAATCAAGAACCAGGGTGTTTCTTTCCACAATCATCACATGTTAGAAAACCCTTCTTTCACGTTTCTCATTTATCCATTTCTTGCTTCATAGTTCCCTTCTTTTCTTGTTTCTCCTTAAATTCACAAGACTTGGGGAATTATTTCTCTTTCTTCATAGTACATGAGAATATATCTTTATATGATGATAATGTTTTGAAGACTAATTCCTTTTTTATGAATGGATTTAACCCATAAAATAAATTATCAATATTATTCCTTGGGTTACATATGTAGTCTATAACATCCATTGCTAACATTGTAAATTTTTCTTCATACTAAAAAAATCACCATCCTCTTTTTTCCTATAATTAAATAATTGTATGTCTATATTTGATCATTGTTCACAAGGTAAACATTTTTCCATGAAAAGTTCCTTGAAATCATTCCATTCCCTGTTTTCTATTTCCTTATCCTCCCTATTGTTTTGAAACAATGGCCACCATTGATATGCATCTCCTGAAAGATGAGAAACTTCCATGAAAACTTTTTCCCTTCCGTTACTTCCAAATGTAAGAAATATATTCTAAATAGAACTTATCCATTGTTCATCAACAAATGGATTTGTGGTTACACTGAATATTAAAGGTTTTTTTTCTCATGAAGTGGTATAACATTGTTCCTCCCCATTGTGGATCAAGCTTCTTCATAAGGGTAATCTTATTGTTTATAACATATGTAATATGTCATTGTATACTTACTAGTTTTTCATCACCAATGGAATCTCAGGCTCCAACATCACTATATTTCACAGGAAAGAAATCCCTACATGGATTACGTGCATTGATATGGTTTCCATTCTTCCCACTAGGTTCTATTTCTAAACCATAGCATACATTATATTAAGTTATGAATTACAATTCATAATTTTCGAACCAGTATTAGTTAACATAAATTTAAAAATGTTTTCATAGATAATATTATAATCATAAACATGGTTTATTAGAAGAAATATTTACCTAATTTTTTTTTCATAATGGTTTATAAAGAAATTCGGAATTATCCTAAGCATATCCCCCCAGAGTGGAACACCTAGTGTGCAGTAAGTCTTGTTTTCGTGTACCTATTTACACCAATTCAGACTTGATGCACCTTTTCAGAGTTGTTACCCTTATGTACATATGTGCCCGATATACCTCAACTTGTAGTATCTCGACGTGGATGTATTTATAGGAATACAAACATAATATATACCTTACCAACATTCTAGGATGTTCTTCTATGCTTGTCATCAATGTTTATATTAAAATGAAGTTCCCCAATATAGTTTCAAAGGTTTTTACTAAACTTTATTTGATACCAATAGTAATTCCCAAACCCAAGAAGCCCATAGTTAGTGTAGTACATTATTAAAATATCAAAGAAATAAGATTAGAATCCCAAAGGACTGATCAGTTTAGCAGTTTTGGAAACGAGATTACATACTTGAAATTAACAATACAATATAAAACATAAAATACATAATGAATTTTCTTTGAGAATGCCATTAATCCCCTTAGAGTAACCCTTTATATCAAACTCAAAACACTTCTTCATATCCTATGGGAAAAAAACATAAGAATGCGGTGTGACCAAAGGCTCGGTAAGGGTAAGTATACAATGGAAACTATGAGTAAATATGACATAAACAATATGTTAATGTAAATAACTGAAACACAAGCCATTTAAATAATCACATGAGCTAGTAAAAAAAACCTGGATATTCTACTAGTCGAATAATCACATGGAATATCAATAAATAATATCATAATGATAGAATGAATAATTATAGACATCAGAAACCTACCATCAAGGCCTCATCCAAAACATATTAAAATAAATGGAAAAATCCTCATTGAGTTCCATATTTGAAAATTAATGGGCAAGGCCTTGGAGAAGTACATAACTAGTTTGTCTCATGAGACCTACTGATTAATTTAGGGGATATATAGGACCCAAAGCATCTCTTAATAAGTACAATTCATTCATCATATAAATGGAGTGAAACATAAACACACTACAGTAAAATAAACTATTAGTGGTGGTTTTTTTGTATATAGCGGTAGTTTCAACTGCAGCTAAGTTGCACGTCGGGAAACTATTAGCAGCATTTATATCCGTTTAGCTGCAGTTTAAATTAATCGTCATAGTTTCCTCATTAGTGGAGATTTGGGTTTTTTTAGCGGTGGTTTTACGGTCGGTGGATCTCTTTTATTTGCGGCGGTTATAACCGCCATGAATAAAAAAACACCCCAACGCAGGAAAAGTTATGCTAAAATAATCAAAACCATTGAGGAATACACACGGATGGAGGGACATGGTAGCTGTGGTTTTAACTTCCACTACGAGAAAAATATTTATATTTAGTATTATTTAAAACCACTGATAAAAATTTACTAGTTTCATTTAGCAGCAATTAAAACCGCCGTTAAAATCTGATCTGGGAAACAAAAATAGCAGCTCTTCATCCCCTACACTAGTGCCCTGAAAAACAAACCATTCGAGGAATACGAATAGTATAACACAATACATACAAGTCAATATGAAAAGTGATTCTTAACTAAGCACAATCAAGTGCATCTTTCAGTAAAGGAATGCAGATAAACGTATCACATGGCCATTAGACCTTTAAACAAAATTATAAACATGCTTGTCTATCATATTTCATGAAAAAAATGCCATGCCTAGGTTCAACCTATTCCATCCATACTAGTTCCAACCCTGACATAAAAATTCAGATCAAAATATCTCCCACTTGTAATATATGATTAATTGTGTATGATATTCATAATTTAATTTCATTCTCTCATATCATTATTCTTATCTTATGCTTTAATATTATTATCAATTGATATCTCTCATGTTTACCCTTACTGAGAATCTGATTTGAAACATTATTTTGTTTCCCTAACCACTAGGTTATAATGAACTACTACCCATCCTGTTAATTAGTATGACACGATCAATCAATTACACATTCACATAAAAAATTATAAATCTTTCCAAAATGAATTCATTGAAAATAATTGCATACAATAATGGACTTATATTATATAAAAGTGAGTACTAGTAATGCATAGTGGAAAAATAGTGCATACAGTAGTCATTCCCCAATTACATTCTATATAAGTGAAAACTAGTAATGTATACTAGAAAATAAGCACATATATGAATATGTATATTGGATAAAATAAAATTAGTAATATATATATAATAAAAAGAGATTCCATGTATAAGAAGAAAGAACATCCTTTAGTAATATAAATCAAAAATTCAGAAAGAGAAACTACATAAATAAACTCATGTATTCACTTAAGTTACGAAGTTAATTTTCTATGATTATATCATCATTAATTATTCAACATCATCTATACTCTACCTCTATTATGAGAACGTAGGAAATGAATCGTTTGGTAACTCTACAACAGGGATTCCCTTGACCGGGTTTAGATTCTATGAGCCTTGTGGGCATGTAAATATTTCTAATGCCTTCTTTATGAAACAAATATAATCAAGTAATTCAGTCTATCATCATGACCAAACCATGGTTCTCGAGCCCATCTCATCATTCTCATACATCCTATTCACCCTTGTGAATAAAAATCCCACCCTATGGTGATGTGAATGACACCCTTTGGCGATAGCAATCAATGTAAGCATGGTAGGGGAACAACCATTACATCCCAAGAATGATTTCATAACCATAATCTTGAGGAAAATGAGGTCCCATACGAGGTGACACCCACTTATATCAAGGTACACTCCATACACTAACATAAATTCTCTAATAAAATCCCCAAAAAAGTTTTGAGTGTCATCACTTCATAGGAAAACTGAATATCGAGCCCAAGGATCTTCACAACATGCACAAATATGATGGAATGAGAAGCACCTATATCAAAAAAAAATTAGATACTAAAGTGGAAGCTACCAAAATAGTACCTCTCACTATAGAAGGTCCAACACTCTATTCCTCACATATTGGCCTCACATTATACAATTGTACTGATCCATGTCCCTAATAAATAGCCTAGATACCATGAGCAGGTCCTCTATGCTAGTGATGTAAGTCTTGTGTCTGGATTCTTTGACCATGACCACCACTTCAGATTGTTCGATTAACTAAAAAATATAACCCTTTCTAACATGAAGGTGATTTCCCCACTCCCAAATGTGGAATTATTGCAGACACTCATTCACTGTATACTATACAAAAATTCTATAGATGGATCATCCTACTACAATCTCGACACTCAACTTGATTACAATCACACAGTCTCCCCATGTATCACTACCTCCCACACCAATGATATAAAATATAATTACCAACACCAATGATATATATAGAAAAAAAAACTATTCTCAATAATGAATTGACATATATGGTGCATACCACACTCGAGAAATCAAGACATGAAAGGAAAAAAATTAAAAATCAATAAAATGAATAAAAGGGAACTATGTGCCACACATGATACATATACAAACCAAATATTCCCATATTTTTCCAACACATAAACATTACAACTACTCATTGTCTGATGATTAACCCGTATCGTCACCCTCTCCACCTCCATATCCACTTCCTACTGTCACCTGTAAGAACATTATATTGAAAAATAAATAATTTTTCATATTTATATTTAAACTTAAAACCAATAAAAGATTGAAAAACTAATTGATTTTGTTTTTTTGAGATTTACCTTCTTATCACCAGTCGATGCACTACCACCGGGGGCATTTCTGCTCATCTGCTAATATATATCAGTCATTGCATTCTAGAAAGTAGATATCAAATCCCTCCGGTCTTGAACTATGGTTCATAGAGAAGCAATCTCCCTCTGAGCATCTTCGGGTATGGACTGACTATAATCAGGAGTATACACAGCTAGAATCCCTAGTGGCCTGCCAAATACCTCAGATGGTACGAGTCCGAAACCCATCCCGCTCACTCTACCAGGATGCTCCTTCCCAATGAATTTTGCAACTATGTCATCCTGGGAGACTGAGTAGGACTACGCAGGATTGGAATGCCATAGTTTTTGAATTTCTACCTATAAATAAAATGTCAATATATATTAACATAGTAGAAACTGATAATAAGTTATTATAATAAAAAATTGACGTCATACCCCAACTTCTTTTGCAGACTCATTAAGGAAACTTCCACATGATTTTTTGTGAACATACAACCACATTTCAGCTCGGGATTCTTCATGCCCTAAACTCTATGACTGCATTAAGAAATGATAAATAAAAAATTTAATATATTAAACATATAATATTGTCTTATAAATATTTATACTAATTAAAATATTAGTAGCCGTTCGACTTCTAGAAAATCTTTTTGACCCCACCGAGTGAGGGGTGACTTGCTTAGCTTGGTTTGATGCATTCTGTTTTGAGATATCCTGAAATAAATAAAATTCAATTTAACAGTAATTTATTCAATGTAATATCCTCTTCATATACATGTATAAATGTAAAATGAGGATAATATAATAATATACATTTCAATACCATCCACTTCTCATCATGATGTCTTTCAACAAAAACATTCCATTGTTCTTTTGGTAACCCACTGGGTAACTTCTCATACATTTGTTGCATGGTCAATGAAGTATCATTGACATCGTACCACAATCTCCATTTGAATTCTTTCCATTTTTTACCATGATTTTTCAACATCCACTTTCGTGTTATCACATCAGCAACTCTAAAGTGGAAGAACATGTGTATACATAAATTCATTTTGAACATATTAGTAACATGACATTTAATTAAACCATAATGTATTAAAATTACCATTATTTGGGGATCAGAAACTTCAATTTTTAAAATTGGAGGCACATGTCTCCCATCTTCATAAGAAATAGGTTGGGAAATGGGCTTTGCTACCAGTTGGCCTAGAATCTGGCCAAGTAACCCCGCGGCGTCATCCGTATGGACCCCAAATGAATCAAATGGCACGAATATCTTTTCACCATTAAAATTACAAACATCTGAACTTTTTATGTTTTTCTTCGTGGATTCATTTTTTTCATCTTGAATGAACAAACAATTAGTATAAACAAAATGAAAAAAAATTATTTATATTAAAATTTGTACATATGATAGTGACCCTCCAGTATGCCCGTGATAAACTGGAAGGGGAGTGTTGTCACCCCACAACTAAGGCTCTTGAAGGGAGATTCGATGACTAAGCCTCTAATGAGACACCCACAGATGGTGTGAGATATGGTGCTGGGTGAGACGGTGCAAGGGTGTAGGCAGTTGGTGGCTCAGTTTCCCTGGGGAGGGAGATAGATGGATCGTCATCTGTCGTAGTAGTAGTTGAAATAGTGTACCACTTCCTCCTTGGAATTCATTTCATTTTATCAAATAAAATTAAGTTCAAAATATATATTTAAAAAACATTATGCATAAAAAAAATAAAAATGATAATAGATGCCCAGTACTAACAAACAAAATATATATAATAACGATAATGAATGAATGCACAAATGAAATAAGTGGTTTCTGAATGAATAAATAATTGTCCATACAATCATTTTCCCCTTCAATCATGTCATTTTCCTCCTCCATTACTTCTTCCACTTCATTTTTCCTTTCTAGACTAACATTTTCAATATCATGATGGGAAAATAATTCTGCTTCTTGTTTTGATGAGATTCAATTTTAGAGGTAAAATCTTCTAGTTCATCACCCATATCATAAAAATCTCTTTGTATTACGTGAGAAACTACACTCCACTATTCATACACAACATCATTCACATAATATACAATTTTTTATTGCGATTATAAGATATAAGGATCATGCAGTTCACGATCACCAACATCCATTAAACGAGATAATTTCATAGAAGTAAATTGTAAGGAATCTTTTTTAACACCTCTGATAATATCGACCCAATTTCATTTGAATAAACCAACAGAAAAATTCCCATGGTATTTTAGTTCAATAATATCATACAACTTTCCATAGTATCCCACATTAGCAAATGTAAACATACAACTATTATATGTTTTCGAACCCACTTCTCGATCAACTGTACAAAATATAAAGTCATTCACATTGTAAGCGTCAAACTTTCTAACTTGTTTTATAGGTCCTCTAGCAAGAAACATCGCATCTTCTGACAAATCTGCTCAATTATCGGTATTCATGATCTAAAGAACGAAATATAATTTATCATATTTACAAAATGTATGTGTCAAACTAATATTTTTATTTATCGCAATATTTATGAACTTACAAATCGTGAAAACCATTCTACAAGCTCCTTATTCAC
Source organism: Viscum album (assembly GCA_963277665.1). Lineage (NCBI taxonomy): Eukaryota > Viridiplantae > Streptophyta > Magnoliopsida > Santalales > Viscaceae > Viscum > Viscum album. The sequence continues at coordinate 1,609,043,067 of OY728121.1, forward strand.
AGCATTCATTATATCTTTCTCATTTCATGTTAGGGCTCTCATTAGTCTCTTTGTTTGTACCCTTAACTCTTCTATAAATGGATCTTCAATTTCACTATTCAGCAGCACATATCTAGGTGCCTGTAATAAGTCTAATTCTGTTAGTGTCACATTTGAGGTCCTCCCAACTTATCAGCCAATAGTTGGAAATATTTTTGATCTCTGATGAATTTGAAACTAATTCGGTGTGATTTCAACATGTCCAACTCGATTAAATCTTGTCTCAATATCATAAATGTATCTAGAACAAAATCTAAGACACTCTTTAGCCAAATAGCCTTCAGCAATAGAGCCTTCTGGTTGAGCTTTATTTCTCACGTATGCTTTCAAATGCATGAGATATTTTTGGTATATAAAATAATCATAATTATGTATTTATTTAAATGCCAAAAACTGTTTACGTAACTAAAAAACATATAAATAAAATACCTCTTGATTGGATACATCCATCGATAATGAATGGTGCCTCCTAATTTAGCTTCCTCAACCAAATGCACAGTTAAACGCATCATGACAGTAAACAAAGATGGAGGAAATATCATCCCCATTGCAAAAAGGGTCAACAAAAACCTCTCTTGGAGGTTTTCAAGCTGAAATGGATGTAAAGATATCTCACATAATTTCCTAAAAAAATGTGCATAATTGGAGTACAACCGCAATAACATTTCCAGTTATTAATTTCCACAATGCCAATTGAAGTAATTGTTGTAACAAAATATGTGAATCATGACTTTTCAATCCATGTAACTTACGATTTTTCAAGTCAACACACCTCGATATGTTACTCGAATACCCATAAGATACCTTCAAATTCATTAAAATTCTAAGGAATTCATCATTATCCCTATTTTTTATTGCAAACATTTCTGGAGCATACTTTTCATACTAATCTGGGTAGAGATCACATTTTATGTTCATTACTTGTAAGTCTTGGTGAGCATTGAGATGATCCTTTGACTTTCCATGCTCATTAAGTAATGTGAAAATAAAATTGTCACAAAAATTCTTCTCAATATGCCACACATCAAGATTATGCCGCAAATAATTAAATTCCGAATACAGAAGTTTGAAGAATATATTTTTTTTCTTCCATTGTTGCATTCTGATTTCACTTGACAATGCACTTCAGACCCGTTTTCCTCTATAATTCAAATGATGATCCTTCCCAAATTCTGTTTCAATATTTCATAACTAGTTAATAACTTTTGAGGTGTTCTACGATAAATGAAACCATTAAATTTTGATCTGTTCAGCTAAAATCTATGAGATGCATCAAGAAATTGTCAACGGCACAAGAAGCACCATTTTTTAATATGAGGTAGCCATTTGGGCTCAAAATAAAAGTTACAAATGGGACAAGCCAAACCCATTTAAGTGTTCCAACCAGATAAATTCCCAAGCCCAGGGAATTCACTAATGGTCCACATTAAAGTAGCATGCATTTTGAACATTTTTTTAGAAGAACCATCAAATGTCTCAACACCGTTGCTCCATAAATCCTACAATTCATCAATCAATTGATGAAAGTGTACAACAATATCATTTCTGGGCATTTCATTCAATTAATAATCATAGAAATGATAAAATATGTTTGTTGCATACACATCCATGGAGGTAGATTGTAAGGGATCAAAACAATTGGCCAAATGCTATAGCTGGTAATCAATGTCCCAAATGGGTTGAATCCATCGGCAGCCAATCCCAATCGAACATTCCTAGGATCAGCTGAGAAATATGGATGTAATGAATCAAATTTCTTCCACCATTTTGAATCTCGTGGATGTCTCATTAACCCCTAATTGTTATTATCTACAGAATTCCACTTCATGTGTTTGGTGGTTTTCGATAACATGAATAATCATTGCAATCAAGGCTTCAAAGGAATGTAATGAAAAACCATTGCAGGTGTGTTCAATTCATTATTATCCATGAAATTATGTTTATTAAGACTACCTACATCACCCTTTGACTTCCATCTAAAAGAAGAACCTTTTTTTCAATTCAATCTACTTGAATCCTTTCCTCAATAAAGCATACAATCATTGGGACAAACATGTATTTTTGTATAATTCAGACCAATCACGTTGACAACTTTTTTAATATCATAAAAAGACTCTAGGATTTTTGCTTTAGGAAATGCATCACGAATCAATTCCAATATCATGGACATTGCCTTATTTTTAATTCCACATAGGCATTTGATATGATACAACTTCAGCCGAAAAGAAAGCTTTGAAAATTTCAAACTCCCACTATACAACTCTTGATTTCCATCATCTACTAAATCATGAAACACATTTTCCTCAGTGACGTTTTCTCTTACATTTGGCTCCACAACATCAGGAGGAGGATCCAATGATATATTACAATCTTGATCTGGTTGTGTTACAGTCTCAAAAACATCACTTGTCTCGTTGCTATTTCTAGCACCCTCATCTGGTTGTTCTGATATGTTTTGATGTTTATGGTGGTCTCTTAGAGTTCTGAATGCATCATTTATAAGGTTTTGCATTTAACTTTCCATTTTCAATGAAGTTGGGAGGACATTCTTTGGACTGACATCACTACCCAACCTTTATGTAACATTAGATTCTCCGTGCCAAATCCAACACAAATATTGATCTTGGAATTTCTTCAATATTACATGTTCATAAACTTCATCTCTCCTCAACCATCTTCTAAATTTACTTTTAGGACATGGAAATATTATTCTCCCTTCAACAGATCGATTGGAAATTGAAAACTCTAAAAACTCATTCAAATCCTCAATATACTGAGGTGCGTTCCTCGGTAATGTGATCCAGATTTTATCCATGTATATCAGAATGTGCCTACATAATATTAAAAAAAATTAAAACACATAACTATTACTAAATAGGGAAAAAGATTCATATATACTAGTTGAAAAAATATAAAAATATGTTACATAAGGTTTTCCTATATCAATACATATGGTAAATCACCACTAGTGTTGTCATCTATAGTAGTACCACCACAAAGGATTAGAATTAAATTTGGAGATTAGGGTGAGTGAACAAAGACCAACCACATTACTCAACTTAAGAAAGTTTGAGGTTCCCCTCTCTCTTTAAATTAAATAATTCTAACCATTGTGTGAAGTGGACCAATATTTAGGGGGAGATATGATCCATGGGGTGGATGTACTAATAAGGTACTTGTTATTCATCTAAAGGAAGATCAGATTAAATACAAAAAATGCAAGAAATAAGTGATTTAAGAATTATTTCAAGTATCATTTCATATAAAATATGATCAAAACGTGTCATGGCTAATCATGAATCAGAAAGTTGTGTCATGATACCACTTTTGTATCCTCAAAACATGATCTAAAGTGTCATGCTGAAGTAAAGTCACTTGTAGAATATAGAACTACATAAAAAAAGAATTATTCTAGAATAAAAAGTGGTTTCCAATACATAACTAAGAGAATCAATGATGTCATATTGAATATGGTCTATAACAAGGGATATCAAGCAATATATTTAGTAGAATTGGACCACTAATAAGGAAGAGGTACAATCCATACCACCTTGTAATAATGTTTGTAAATATCTTTTTATGAAGGGAGTGGGTAGGAAAAAAACTAAGAAAATAAGGCCACATAATTTAGTGAATAAATAAAAATCATCCTTAAGAAAAAGTGAAATAATATTGTAAGAAAAAAACCTCCAAAGAATATTTCACATAGGGAAGGTAAGAGGCCTTGGAATATAAATTTGAGATGTTTATGAAAGGATAACCATATAAAAGAACTAATAAAATGGAGTAAAGGTAGCATTATCCATTTTGAAAGTTCAATCATTCTTCCAATGAAATGATGCATAATTTCTACAGATAACCTTATTTGATTTTTCACATGATACTAAATAAAAGTGTAAGAAACACTAGTATCAAGAAATACATTCATTATAGTTAAATCAATACTAAAAGTACCTCACACTATTAAGGGAACCGATTATTAATTTCATATAGATTTATTAACTCTAAATATTTATCATTCAGCCCTCCATGATAATTCCTGCCCTCATGCTAAGATGGGGCTTGCTGGGCTGTTGGGGTTGTTCTTGGAATCACTATAATTAAATCAATTTTCTGATGAAAAATAATCCGATGATATCATCCTAGTTGTTCATGAGAGGATTGAGTTAGATTAAAACAATTTCCTCATTTTGAATTCAGAGGATATGTATAGAAACATTTGAGATGTCATATTCAGCCATAGTTGTGAAATTCTCCAAGGACTATAATACATTCCCTTTTTAAGTGATCCAAAGAGAAATATTGGTATTTACCCAAATAATTATTTTGAACTAGATAAGAGTAAACCAACCATGTGGATTACTTATCTGGTGCTTTTCTAGCCTAGGGATAATTTTCCCTTCTATACTTATTTCCACTACTGGAGTTTCCACCTATGCTCATGTGGAAAAATGTGTTCCCTCCACTAATATTCCCTATAATACACAACTTCTCTACCATCAAGTTGTTCTAAATCTCAATGAAATTATCAATAAAAACATGAAACCCTTAGAGTGATTCTTAATTCACTAAACCAACTCAAACAGACATGATTTGAGAGATTAACTAGATGTCACTTCAAGTACATAGTGAGGAATGTTAGTAAATTGGGCGCTATATTACATACCTAAGAAATCTCTATGATTAAAATAAATAAAACTATTTTTCTTAATACTTGAAAGGTATTTAGGTAGAATTTTTTGTTAAAAAATCCTCAAATCCATTTGGGGTAAGGTATTGATCAACCTTAACATAGATGAATCAGTCTCACAATTTTCATGATAGTCCTTTGAGTATGCACACTACTATATTTAATTTAGTCCCATCTATAGTTCAATGAAAATCTAAGATCCTATTTATCCAACCAAGCCATGAATCTGAATCTTCAAGTCCCAAGTCACCCTATAATATTGGTAGGATTTCCTTTGAAATTCCAATGATTCATCCATATAATGTGGTTCCTCATTTCATTTTTTTCTTTTCAACTACACTAAAATATTTCTCTATTCTTATTAATAGTTACTAATTTACTTACGGTTTAGGAGGAACCACATTCCTAGTATCATAATCCTACTAATTTATATGTCTTCTAACCTATGGTATTTTTTTCTTTAACCACAGTTGATATTATTAAAATCATTACTTATTCACCACCCAACACTTTAGTTAATGGTTTTACAGTGTGCAATAATACACAAGCAAGATTAAAATGGAAAATTTTCAAAGTAACAACCCATGAAATATCATGTGAATGATGAATTTATGGTGGTAAGTCCTTTTAATAATGTTGATACAGAACTCTCATTGGATAAACCCATGATGATGAGGAGAAAACACTCCTAGAAGTGTTTTAATACACTTTTAATACTCAGACAACCTAGGTAACATGAATATTAGTATAAAGAGGTTATATATACCTTTTTATACCCTATATTTCAAGTCCTAAAACATCCTATATCCATACCTAACTACCTAACTAATAGATCATACCAAACTGATATCATTTTTAATATCACAACCCCAACTGAACACCGTAGATAATATTGGAATGCTACTAACCTTAGGTCCATCCCACAAACACTTATGGTTGGAAGCAAACACCTAGGGTTAAGAATATCACTGGGGGATGATTTACCCTTAAAATACATAACCTTCAGTGGAATAACTCTAACGTTAAAATATAAATATGATGCATGAGAAAAGAAAAAAAACTATAATAATATAAAATAATAATAATAATCAGAGATACAATAAACAAAACTATCATCAAATATGTCTATAAGAAATAAGACTTAAAAAGGTAGAATAGGGAGCCATACATGGCACTACACAAAGATAAAAACCACTAATATCTATAATATCCTAACTCTATCACTAATAACCACAAAATAAAGGTCCTCCTCTATATAATTAAGAGGTATTCCCTTTACTTATACCATGTCAAACTTAATATGCACTAAGATACATATGCAGGGTGTGAGTTTGTACACCCACTAGACAGTCAACCAAAGACTTCCTACACATGACACTATAATAAAAACAAGTTATCTCACATTATTTATAAAATATAAGTTAGGACAAAAACTAGTGAATAAGATACATATAACAAGTAAAAAAATCAAACTATAGCACACATCTAGGTCATGAAATCACACACCCATAAAATACACTAAAACTTACCCTCTGGGAGCTATTTAACTAACCTAGTGTATCCCAAATCTATGTAGGAACAAATTAATAACCCAAAACCATGATTATAAACCCATCCCCTTGACCCAAGTCATCACTTGGTGGTGCAATCTATGCTCCTCATTAAATAGAATTGGTATCCAAATCCAAACCAACAAAGGTGAATATATATGAATTATGAGTGAACACTAACCTCTTCCAAGACATGTTTATACACAAAAAAGGGTTGCATATTTCAATAACCCTATTCACTGAAGGATCCCAAAAAATATGAAAACAATGCCAATGACTATGAAAATCACCGGTGGCAGGGGAGGGGAGTCGACCTAGGGTGGGAAGTCGACGCGGTTAGGGAATAAGGCGGTGTTGCGGGTGTCGTGGGGAGAAGGGGGGTCAGTAAAGACGAGCGGAAAGGTCACCGGAAGCACGGGAGGGGAGCGGAGCTAGGGCTGGGGCCTTTCAGGGGAGAATCCTTGCAGTTGTTGGGGAAGAGGTTCAACTCTGGTGGGGGGCTGGAGTGTCGCCATAGTAAAAAATTAAATGGGTTTCATGGTGGTTTTTAATAAACCACTGCTAAACCATTTTAGGGAAATATTTTGTGGCGGTTTTATAAACCACTGCTAAAAGACTGCCACTAACGTTGATTTATATTGTTGTGACAACATATACAAATGAAATTTTAAAAACATTCCACAATCATTAAACATAATCATAAACCATTCTAAGTAATACGGTGAATGATAAAAAAATTGCACATCTACGGTCAAATTGATAATAAACCATTTAATAGAATATGTTAAATGATATCATAATATAACAACCTTAATGGGGCATAAAATTAAACAAATTATATTGACATAGATGAAAATACTGTAATAAAATCATTTAAAATTCATTAGAGAAATACCCCTTTTAACATTGAAATAAAATATGTAAAAATTAATACAATTATAAATGAAAAAAATTTGTTGAAAAGAACATTATAAAATTTTAAAGGAATATTAAAATGGTTAAGGGGTCTTGATGGCAGAAAAATAAACCGATGTCGCATATGTTAAAAAAATATTCCTTCTGTAGAAAAAATCATAAAGTACCTTGGTTGGAAAACAACAAAAGGATTCCTTTCAAACCATTTTATAAAAAGATAAACATGGGTTAAAATATTTTAAATAATTATAGGATAATAGTAAAATAATTTTTTTAAATATTTTATGAAATAATTTATATAGAAGAGAAATATTCCCTATTGTATACATAAATAAATCCAATCTCAATTAATGATGAGATTTTTAATTAAACCTTTTCCTTAGGTCTTATTTCCTTCGTACTTTTTTGAAACACTAGTATAATAAATATATGTTTCTTATAAATATTTAAATTAAATATATTTATTTATATAATACCATATATTAACTTCTTATAATTTATCTTTACCCATTTATTAACAATATTCATTTTTTCACTATTTTGAGTGTTAGTTGCCTAGTTTTTCGAGTATGTTTTGACTTATTACTTGTTGTTATTATGAATTAGATCATGATTTAATTATATATGGAATATAAAACATGATTTTAATATCTTATATTTTCATTAAATTGTTATTTAGAATAATCAATAAAATTGAGATTTAGGAAATGAAATGAACTGTTCATGTAGACGGTAGGTTGTACGTACGCATAAAGGATACTTCCCTTCTTTTGTCGTATTTTAAAAAATGAAATGAAAATAATGTATATTATAACTCCAATATAATATTTATATTATATATTTAAAATATCTATATAAAAATAATCAATAATATATTCCATGTATAGTTTGAATGAATCACATCAATTTGAGGAGGCGGTAGTCCCCTCATTCTCAAAAGAATTTATCATATTTATAAAAAATAGAAATCATGAAGGTGTGTATTATATAATAACTATAGAAGAAGAAAGAAATAATAAATTCCATATATATAATATAAAAATGTAATTTCCATTATAATTACCAACCATGAGAGGTGGTAAAAGAAAAATGAACAACATCGTTTCATTAGGCGGTAGTTAGTCGTACACAAGAATGGTAAGTTCATTACCCATTAAATGGATTAGAGTGTAAGTTTATTTCAAACACTTAATATAAGGACATATAAATATATTTAGGATACTGATTTTATAATATAAACATTAAATAAAAAACAATTGAATGAGGATTAAGGAATAAATAAAATTAAAACATCTGTTGATGAATGTTTCTTTTTCTTTGGGTATCTCCTATTGATTTTCATAAAAGGACTTCTTTGGTTTGATTTATTACCAAAAGTAAAACTTCTTGGATAAATCTAGGGATGTTGGGAGAATACTTGGATAGATTTTGGAATAATCAAATGGGTTCTTAAGTGTGCATAAAAAGATAATAATATGTTCCCTTTTATAAGAGAGTGGAGCGACACTCTTGAAAATCTTCAAAATATTAAAATAATATAAATTAATTTTATAATCCAAATGGTTAAAAACATATTAATTTATAATTTAGTTTTATTTTAGGTTTAAATACCATCATAAAAAAAATTAGATAAGTTTTTACTATTTTTTACCCTTATCTTTTACCTTTAACCCTTATTTAACCTTTTTAATTATTACAGTGATATCATTTAATTTACGCATTGAGGGTTAATATAATTACGGTAAAATTAAAAAAAAAATAAAAATAAATGAATCATTGATAAAATTTTAAGATATATAAAAATATGTTAGTCAAAATTTATATTTTTATGAATTTTATATCATTTAATAAAATAATATTTATTTTAACATATAATTAATCTCAATTTTGACACTATTAAACATTAGACTTTTGAAAAACATCATAACAACATTATATCTTCAAACAAAATATTTCAAATAATAAATAAAATCTAATATTTATCAATAAATTTTACTGATGCTAGTAATCATCTCATACTGTAATTATTTTAGTATTTTTAATATGATTTATTTTTTATTTTATTTAATTAAATAATTTCTACATCATCATTGTGAAAGCCTTTAATTTTATTATTTATTTTATTAAAATTATAATAAATAATCATGATGTATATAATAATTTTATCTTTCCATACTCTATTTATATTTGAACTTATCCCTTATGTAAATACATATTAATCATATTATACTTATTAAAAATAAAAGGGTGGAAAATTTTACTTTTCTTTGAATATAACATTATAAATGTAATACTCTAACCCATGTGGCTTCCAAATGTTTTAATTCCATCCCAATGATTATTTTTGATGAAAAAAACTCATAAAATTAAATTGGGAAAAAATTGGTTAATTTTATAATATTTATAATATAGTTTTTACCTTTAATTACCCGATTTACCCTTAACCGTGGTAATAAAAAATATTACTAAAGTTACTATTCATATTCTCTAAAAATTAAAGGGAAATATTTAATAAAATTTTAAATTATGATTACAATTTTTTAATCCATTTTTAAAAATTCAACACACATAATTGGAAAAAAATAATTTAAAATTAATATTGTTGATGAAATGAGAAGATGCATTTTTAATTGACAACATTCAAAAGATTGTAATGTTTTTATATCCAAATTAAATGTGAATTTTATTATGTTGACATAAATTGTATTAAATTATAAAAACAATATCTGATTATACATTAAAACCATTAAAATATATAATTCAACACTATAAATAAATTTAATGAAAAAAGATTTCAATTATAATGAAATATTTTATCACTATTCATCAAAACATGATACTTATCAAGGAAACAAAGTAAATTTTTATATTCCAAATTAAAATATAATGTTTATTTTTTCAAATAGAGTATATAAAAGCATCAAAATTGGATTTCAAATAGGTCCATTATAAAAAGGTGGTAAAATTCCTTAAGAAAAATATAGGTTTTTAATGCGTGAAATTGGATTCATTATTATCTTATGAATATAAAATGATTTAGTTGAATGTAAAATATTTGATTCAATATATAATATATAAATTTCATAATTTGGATAATAATATTCATTCCCTCCAATTTAATTTCTAGGTTATAAAAAAAATATTTAATAGTATATCATTATTCGTTTACGTCTGGTGTTGTATGCAATGTAAGCTATCAATGAAATAAAATTTATTTAAAAAGAGAGATATCATAAAATAATGGAGTTCTAAAATTTTTAAAATCTCTTATACTACCTTTATTTTCTACCACTATCAAATAATCCTTCATATTCTTATAAATCGTATAGAGAGTGTTGTGTGGCTTACAACTTGTTTGTAAAAACATTATTATATCTTAATTGATTCCCTATTTATGTTCTCACCACTTATAAATTGAGGATTCTGGGTTCTTATTTTTCTTTAAAACTAATTGTCATCATAAAGTTCTCAGTTTATGTTAAAACCAAGGGATTCATTCAATTCTTATTTAATTAATGGTTTTTACTAAAACCAAGGGAGAAATATGAAATGCCCATGAATTCTTAAGGGGAGGAGACATAGAGGATTATTCTCTAGTTATTTCCCAAATCCTTTATAAAATTATATATTTTTATTTCATTAATTTATTTTCATCTATTATTAATTTCTTAATTTACACTATGATAGATTCAATTTGATTATATCATTCTTAAATGAAATGCTTCAATTATGTTCAATTTTATTTAATAATTTTTTTCCATTTTTTATAGGTAACTCACCACCTCCCCTTTAAATAATATAACTAGCCAACATTTGGTATCAAAGGATATCATTGTGTTTGGAATAACAAATATTGTTTTAAAAAATTCATTTTTAGTATTCAATATCTTATCTTATTTCAAATTTATATCTCTTCAAAAGGTATATTTTCCAAACATCCCTGGGGGTCTCTAATGACACTGTATGGGCCATGCACCTTTTTAGTGGTTCAGTCTGTAGCTATTGGAAATCCCACATGTACACTTTTATTGGAAATATAGAATATCCTATTTAGAAAATTTTTATGAATGGAATTAAACATTTTAATGCATCAAAGGAAAAAATGGACACTCTAGGACATAATTTGTTTTGAAATTAATAGAAAAATATATGATTGATTTACATTATGGGTTAAAATGTTTTGATTTTAGTCACATTTGAACTTCTAAAATTACAACTCAAATCAGTAAATTTCTAGAATAAACTATTTAAGGAATGAATAAAGTTAAATATACCTGGATTTACATGTTTTTTTTATTTTTCAAAAACTATAGTATGCATCTAAATGAATCTATTATTAATATGTTAACAAATTTTATTACCATTTTCAATTGCTGAAATTCACAAAGTGATGATTTGTATATAGAAATTTAGAGAAGAAAATAATTTATTTCTCAGTTCTTGGGAACCCAAGGTTATAGAAATTAAATAATTCCACGAAAAAAAAAGAAAAATTAGGTTAGGGATATAATCATATCCCTCATAAACTATGAGATCACAATGAAGATACAAACTAAAAAAATACAAAAAAGTCAAAGTGAAAATTGAAATTGCCTTTAAATGAATTAATGGAGATTTATTTTATGGTCATGAAAATTTTCCTCTAGGTAAGAATTTGAAAAAGTTTAAAAATGATTATATTCTGTCAATTTTTTAAGAAGCATAATGATCAAAGTGAATAAAAGAGACATGATTTTAATGTAAAAAAGAATTGTCAAATAAGTCCATAATGCTCCTTGATAAAAAAGAAGAACACATAGATGGAAATTTTCTATAAAATGAATTTTTTATCCTTTTAAACATAACCAAAATACAAAACTTATTATAAAATATAAATTAATAGACATGTTATTCATCCATTTATTCACTTCCAATATTTCCTTCACTTTAATGGTTTGATTCCACTAACTCGTTGGCTCAATATCACTTGCTACCCACTAGATTTAGCCCTGTGCCACTTGTTTCTTCATGTATATATTTAAGATAATTCATTTTTAAAATTCATGTGAAAATATTTCAATATTCAATAATTGATTTAGATTTAGAATCAGTATTTATAGTATTGTTTAGGACTAATATTAATTGAAGATAGTATAATCTTTATCTCCAATAATTGAATGAATAATTAAACTTCAACAGATCTTTATTTGATATCGATTTCATATGATTTTGAAAACAATTGCCCATTGTATTATGTCTCCCACTAAATTATGTTCCTCTTTAAACATGTTTTAATCATTTAAAACATAAAATGATAGGGGTACCTCATATTTCTTCAAGATGAACAATGGGGCTAGTCAAATTGAACCAACCATTCATCTTTCATCTTTCCTTTCCCATTTTTCAAATTTCAGGAATGGAATGTTATAACATATTCAATCACTCATTTATCTTAAAAATCATTTTAATTTAGATTCTTTAACTATTTAACAATTAATCTTATTTGTATGAATGAACTTATACATATTTATTCATTAATTAGAGAACTCTTTCCCTTCCTTTTCTATGGCTTTCCAACAATTCTAGAATATAATACACATGTAAAAATCTCTTATTATGTTGTAACATTAGTAGATATTATATCCATATTCCTTATTAATTTTAGGATACATAAAACAATATTCATTTTTTCCTTATATTGGTTTTAGTGATACCCCTAAGGAGTTCCTCTTATTCGATGGTCATGAGTGTCATCTTGGAATTATCCCTTCATGGTGAATTCTCCTTCCCATGTTCTTCCACCTCCCATACAGATAGGATAACTCTTTGTTTTTGTTTACAGATTTACCCACCAACCTTCCTAGAGATTAGTTTTGAGAATTCATATTTTTTTGATTGATTCTACCTTTATTTTCCTTCATGATTCTCTCTTAAAATAAATAACTTTTTCTATATATTAATAGGACTTTTCTCGAATAACTCTCTACTTGTACATCATAGAGTGTAGGACCTCCTTATAGAATCTTTTTTATTCCATGAATCCTTAAAACTATAATTCCGTTCCATACGATTGAGTTTGTAATATAAAAATAAATTTTTATAGTAATCATACCCAATTTGGACTTCTTTTTTTATATATTCACATGGAAGTTTTTATAAAATATTTAGGCATATGAGCTACAAAACACACACTCATAATGTGCCCAAACCTACCACAATTGTAACACGTTTTACTTGAACAATTTTGTGGGTCACTTTTTCTAGAAATTTCTATATTATTCTCCTTATATAAAAATTTTTTATATGGATTTCTTCCCATATATTCCATATTCATTATGTTTCCAAATCTAATGAATAAAATTCTCATATTTCTACAAGTCTAAGATGTTTAATAGAGAATATTATTACTTTAATCATTTCTTTCTATCCTTTATTTATATTCCACAATTTTCTCATCCTTATAAATTATCTTGATATCCAAATATTTTATTTTTTATTCATCTTCCATCACATAAAATATCCTCTCCATGAGTTGAGTTTTTGAAAGGGTTGATGATTTCATTCAATTAATTTTTAATATCCACTAGATTTCTAATTTATTAGAATATTTCATGAACCAAATCACTTTTCTATTTCAATATTACTTCCATATTTTTTATGTAAGAAATCAAATAAACATACTCTATTTTTTTACTTTTGTTTTCCAAGTAAAAATATTCTATAAAGGAATATTGAACTCTATACATAACTTATCATTTACTTACCTTCTATTGTAAGGATGGAATATCCTCTTGGACAATACACGACACATCATTGATAAAAACATGATTTTTTAGAACTTGTTAACTAGGATCAAAACATTATTTTCTATAAAATTAATTTTGAGTCGTCTAATACACATTATTCTATAAATTACAGGTTAAAATTATATAATGATACATATTCATAATTAATTAGCTCAGTGGAGAGTTTATCTTATAGGGAGAATTCCTATTATTTTTCATATATTTACATTATACATAAGATAAATTTCATTCAATTTTTCCAAAATATTATAACAATTTCCAAATTTATATACTAATTTCAACTCATATTATTTACCAAATGAATCTTCCATCACCATCTATATATCTTTTCAAAACATGCAGTGATTAATATTCTTGAGAAAATCTACATTTAGAGTATCTGTTAAGGACTACAATGTATAGAAATCTATTTCCAAATTCCATTTATCTATTTGAAAAATAAATCCATATCATCTTAACAAAACAATTCCATATAACAACACTTCCGGAATAATTAAAACTTGTTCATGCGATTATACAAGGAAATCCTTCTTCTATATTTTTAATTTATTTCCATATTGAAAGTGATATTTCACTATAGACTAAATTCTATTCTAAAACATCCGGTCAAGTAAGAAAAATATCAGTATAATGGTTAAAAAATGATCTGATACCAAATTCTGGTTCCTTAAAGGTATTAGGTGATATATACATAGAGAGGTTGGTTGAATCTATGTATTGAACTATTTACAAAATTTACCTGTTTTTCCTTTTATTCCTACTACCTTAAATGGTATTAAACATTTAACCTAAAGGGTCACTTCCTTTTATATTTTCTTCTATATATATCCGATTACATGAATAAATTTTAGAAATTGTTAACACTTTTCAATTTATCCCTCCAGAAGTAGTAATTTTATGTAGAAATATAAACAATCTAGTTAATGAGACACACTGATTTTCTCTTAATTCACTGTTATAGTCTAATCTAAGTATCATAATATCAGTAATGTGTTAATGTAATGATTTAATAATTATCACTACTTGGGGTTTAAGCTATATCATTCTTTTCTAGGTCTACTCCCATTAAAATATTAAGGTTATCTTACTACCACATCAGGATCACTCCCCCCCTCACTTTCTCTCTCATTTATCACTACTACAAAAAAGTATACGAATTTTTCTCATATATCAAAAACAGTATAACCTATTATTTGTAAATAGACCTAAATGTAGAGATGAGTTCCTTTTATATATTTTTTCTCCTTCACGATATACTATTATTATCATGATGAGCATCATCTACTTTCTAGTAGAGGTTATAGAACAACCATTCCTCACATTCTAGAATATCCCTGAAATTTCTCTTATTCACTACATTTTATTGATCATTATTCTATCCTTTGGAGTGTTTTTAAATGTATTCTATGATCTATCCTTATTTTATTCAAAATAAAAATCCATTTCCTATCTAAGATCATGATTTTAAATATATTTTATATTATCTATCCTTCCAAATATTATACATGTAGTTTTATAATCTTGTATCCATTAATATAATTTCAAAGATTAATCCTCCATCCTCTATGATTATTGATATTTTTCTAGTTTTTCCACACATTTACTGTGTCCATTTTTTGCCGTTAAAATGAATTTAATGCCCTGAAATATCAAACATATCTTTCCTGGTTTAATTTTCCATCTTGTTGGTAACTATTTAACTACAACATGTTCTTTACTTCTAATGTGTTTTAATACTATTTCATGCCTCTAAAAAAAATTTTACATTATTATATGGTGTATAAAGAGAGATAAATAAAAAACTAGAGTATATACTACCTCTTCTATGATATGTCCTTTTATTAACCAGATTTAAAAATATTACAGCATTTAACTTCCTCATAAAACTCTCATTATTATAGTTTAGTCTCCTCAAAACTCCTTAAAACTTTAGATGCAATAGAGAATATCCATTTTAACTATGGAGAATTATCCGGTAGTCATAGAAAAAAATAAAATCATTTATTATACCAGAAACACATCATATATATTTCAATGATTTTCTTCTACATGGATGTCTCCAATTTATAAATCCTTTACATACATGGATCAATTTACCCATAAACTAACTCAACCATGTATTAACCATGATAGAAAAATCATTGCTTCAACATTTCCTTTATTTAGGTTTCAAATAACCCAAGAATGGCACATTTATTTGTGGAATAATCATTTATCTGTGATATAGGCATCTATTTTATGGTAATGATATCCTTTTTACCCATAGGTTAGTAGAGAAATTACTGTATTAACTTCATATATGACAATATCTTTACGTAGGTGTATCTCAATCTTTTTTTCTTTATGGATCCTTAAACCAATATCATTATGAATGATAAATTATTTTTGAGTTACGTTTATATAGTATTCTATTATGGTATATCCCTTCAATCTGTAGTGGAATAAATCTTTATTTTTAGAATCATGTTTATATAATCTATGTTCCACCCTTAAATGAAGACCCTCATAATATATCCCACTCTTATGAAGTGTAGGAAACTCAATGTCTTTTTATAAATTATGGAACAACCAAATGTGTTTTGGTGTGATGACTTGATATAGCGTAGCCAATATCAATTTACTAGAGAGATAACTCCAAAAAAAAATAGATTCTATGATGTAACCAAAGTTGTGTTCATAGAGAGACTATATTATATAAAAAAAATTCACTTCACTATCCACTAGACTTTTTCTTCAATTCTTATAGATTTAACGAGTTTATAAAAATCCATAAAGAATCACATTGGATATATCCAACAAATAGTGTCAAAGAAATTCCTTTCTCCATATTCTCTATATATTTTTCAAAATTCCAATATAAATCCATAAGGGTCCAACATGAAGAAAAGTGATAACACACCCATACAGAACCTTCACTAAATGATCTGGAATCTTAACCAGTCACTCAAAAAACATTGAATTATACTCTATATCAAACTCCTCCAATCAATGAATTGTGTTTTATCATGAAGATAATGATGAAGTTGTAACACCAAAAATACATTTTGGATCTTCCTAGAATTTTATGAATGTAACAATTGATACGCTAACTCATCACCACATGAAAACACCTCAAAAAGTTGAATACATTGGGGAGAGATATTACTCTCTTGACAAAACCTCTACTTCCCAAAATTATGGGAAACACTCAAGAACACCATGTCCAAAACCTCAGACTCCATAGGTCTACTTATGTGATCAGTGTAATATTTTTTGGTGGTCTTATTCCCCATTTATCTTCTATCAAATAAATTTAACCTTATATATCTTTCTCTACACCATATCTAGTCAATGGACTACTAATTATCCATCCTTGGAACAATACAAAATAAATCTACAAGGCCCCCCATATAATGCATGGAATGGGAACATTCTAATGGAAGAGTTTTGGATGATTTCAAAATTAAACCCAAACATCCTTAGGTGTTTCACCCAAGATGCACTAAAATCTAAAACACAGTCTTATAACATATTCCCCAGTGCCAGACTGGTCTGCTTTATCTTCTAATCTATATGATAATGGTATAATGTGATAAGGCGGAGCATGGAACCAAAATTAAACTAGATAACTACAAAAACATAAGCTAACATGAGGGTCGCAATCATAGATCATGTTCCTCGATTCGCTATGGATCTTCACTCCCTTTACTATATAATTTAATGCCATACAATCCATAACACTTGACTCCCTAATCACCAAAAATAAATTTAACATCATCAATAGATCTCTAATAACCAAAATAATATCACACCCTACTAAGGATCATGGTGTACTTGTGAAAAAATACATCAAGATATCCTATCAATTCAACTTAGGGATATCAAATTACAATAGAAAACCTCCTAAAATGTGATGCCCTGCCTTCACCAACAGGAAGATGAAACATCATAATATATTCTCAGATACTGATCTATTTATCCTAGGACATGAAAGACAACTCCCAAGGGAATTATACACCTTGGATATACCATTATTTAATTTCAATTCAGTTTTTTCAAACTCCAATAGAACCTCCCAATGCATCACAAATAGAAAAAAAACTCCCATTAATATCATATGATGATGATAATTGTATAACTATCCCTTGAGGGAATCACTATAAAGTAAATGGTCATACATTATCTCCACCTCTACGTATTACCACTAATATTCCTCCACCAATGCTAAATAAAAGTATTTCATTATTATTTAAAATATGATAACTCTACCACCATCCTTATCCACATTAAGATACATCACCATAAAAACTTTTTCACTCTCCAGGAATCTCTAAATCTCTGAACAAAATATTATAGAAACTTTATACTATGAAAATCTACTACAATATTTCCTTTTCCTATAGTATAGAAGATCTCAAAGTTACAGTCCTATAGAAGCGTTATCCACGTCCATTAAGGATAATTAAAATCCTTATGAGAGAAGATATAGCTCAATTTTGTGGAATCTGTGAAGACCAACAATTACTCACCAATTCATTAATACCTCTATAGTTTCATTGAAAAAATAATTTCCACCAACCCAAGATCATGGGTGGCATAGTTACACTCATGGTTATGTAAATTCTTAGACACATATGATATCACAACCCCCTAATTCATAAAAATACAACCCATCATAAGATAAAAAACATCTTTGAAAACATTGAAAATCACTCCCTCATCAAGAAGCTAAAGAATGGAAGTATTGATGGACATATCAGTTAGGTTTTCAAACACCCCTGACATAGAATAGTACTTATAAAATCCTATTCCTTCCTGGAAAATGTTTTCAATGGGTCTAAAACATTCTTGGGGTCCACCCACGAAACAACTTCCTTAATATTCAAATGATTGAATGTTACTCCCTATTGGGACACCACAATCTTAAGAAAATGGACCACATGAATCCAAACCATTCACTTTTAAATGTTCCCATATAACTAGTGGTGGGCCTATAAAAAAAACTAATATATAGGAAATGTTCCTCATTTGACTTCCAGTATTTGAGAATTTTTTTGATGGTCTCTACAAAAATTTGATCTAAGAATTAAATGAACATGGATTTCAGGAGTTATATGAAAATATTTAGGGGGTTCATGCTACTTTATAACATAACTACAAATAAAAAGTTTATATAATTACATATGGATGTGGTCTTCAAGATATCCTCCTCCTACAACATCATCTGGTGACACTAAGACCGCTCATCAATCTTTAAAATCCATCTAGAAAAATTGAATTGACCGAACTAATATTATATCCTCGGGAGGGGGAAAAATTCGGGTTCATCACATGATTAAACCATTTATAGTCTATACACAACATAAATCCACTTTAATTATTCTTGGGGAATATTAATTGGTCATCCTATCGTGACATGTTGGTCCGTATGAAACCTTCTTCATCTAATCACCAATCTTGAACATCAACTCTCATTGTTCAAAAGGTTCCACCTGATTGGTATCCATTTAAATCAAAGAGGCTACATGTTTAAACTATATCCAGAACTCAATGTCACATTAAGGGGGATATATGAAAATCACTTTGGTAAAAACCTATAAAAACCCCTCAATGCATCTAATTAATTTTACCACCTGTACATTTATTGAATCCAAGGACCACATCATTAAATGAGATAACAACTAATCCCAAAACATATGACCCATTTGATAATCCCACTCACCAATGAATACTAGACATTGAATCTCCTCATCAATGAAAATAACCATCCATTTGAAATAGTCAATTTTTGTTTTCATAGAATACAACTAGTTAAGGCCAACGATGACATAATAGGGTTGTATCTAAAGAAAAAAGGAAATCCCTTGAAGACTCATGTCACCCTATCATCATATCAAAACCCCATAACACATCAAGAAAACTCATTTGACCTCCAAATAGATTAGTAAACACCAGGGGAACTGGAAGCCTCTCCAACCTAGGTCTCAAGGATGAAACCAATCGTGGTGAAATAAAAGAATGAAAATCTCTAAAACCAAATAAAGAAAATCTATAATAGATGACAGTGTAATAATACCTCAGATAATATCTAACCCATTCAAAACTATCCTCTCTAAAACATGAAATTTTTCACTACAATATCTTATACCCCATTATTGATGACTATGTTCATTGCCTTACTCATATTTGTGTCCCTAAGGCAAGGGAACATAAAGGGGTAATCTTTTATTAGATATATTTTTTCTTGTAAGAACAAAGGAATGATTTTCATACAATCGATATGGTCTTTGAGGAAACTATTGTTATGGGTAGAAGAGAAACTGGCTACCTATATCGTATTGGTCTCTAAGAATGTCTGGGCACTGAAATCATCAATTACCCTGACCTCCACAAGAAACACTTTAATGACCTCCACCCCAGTATCCCAGATCCATTTACCTAATTTATTAAATTAGTATAGATACAAGTTTAGAATCCTAAAGGATCAATCAGTTCAGTAGTTTAGGAAACCTGATTACAAATTGAAACATACATTACAATTGAAACTATAAAATACAATATAGTAAATCCATTTAGAGAACCAATATTCTCCTATAATAACCCCACATATCAATAACATTATAGTTCATAAAATCCTAGGTAAATATGAAACATAATGAATGGGTGAGCTTAGATACTCAAAAAGTGTATACATACAACAGAACCTATTGTAAACTAACATAATTTATTATGGAAAATGGATTAACTAAAACACATTCCATTTAATCAATAACCTGCTAATAATATGACATTAATGAAATAAGACCAAATAGTTCCATATAAATAACTACATGAGAATGAAACATAACAATAGATATTCTACTAGTCGAATAATCCCATAGAATACCATTAACCAATCTCAAAATGAGGGAATTCATAATACCATAAAACATAAACATGCCATTAAGGATTCAAATAACACGCTATATATAAATGGGTAAGAAATCATACATTACATAAACTAGCTTGTCTCATGAGACGTACTGATGCATTGATGGGCTATATCGGGCCTCACCCATCACTTACTAAGTCCAATACAAGAAAAGGGTGAAATATAAACAACATAAAAATTCACATTGAAAAAATAGCATATGAAATGTGAATACATTATCTATAAAACATTAATGTTATTGAAATATAACTTAAAAACTAAAACTGAATCATACAAGATTAAATGAAATATTATAAACTAAATCATAAGATATCAGCCTCAGTTAAGTGTAATATTAAACATAGAATTTTTACATAGATGAAAATAATCTAATAAACTCATTAAAAAATTGAGATAAATAAACCTTTTTAGTTTATTAAAATTTATTTAAAAGGACGCATAATTTAAAAATAATTTTTTTATTGAAAAGAACCTTTTAATATTGTAATGTGTGTTTACAAACATTAAGGAATCATGATAGTGTAATAATCAACTCATGTCGTATAAGTTAAAAAACATTCCTTATATATTTTGTTGAAAATTCATAAAGTACGTCATTTGGAAAATGAAAAATAAATTTATTTGAAACCATTTTTTAAAATGTTAAACATTGGTTAAAAGATTTTAATTTTTTTAGGATAATAGTAAAAACTATTTTGAAATTTTTTTTAGAAAACATGGGCATTGAGAAAAATATTTGGATATCGTTAAAACATTCAAGGTCTCCCATACCACATTGAATATTCAAATCATAAGACACATGAAGAAATAACACATAAAATAAAATTAAATAACATGATAATTAATAAATTACTGACATGATAAGTCAAAGGGGATGTATATACCCCTGATAAAATAAGGTGAGTGTATAAGATCAATCTATGCCTCAATGAAAGGAGATTGAGATGAAGTCCCATACCTTACACTTCCTTTAGTTGAATGTGTTTAAACCACATGTATAATGGTTTAAAACATTTTATTAATTTATACCAAAACCATAAAAATATCTATAATTTCAAATTTTATCTTCCTATATCATTTGGTTAATTATATTTCGTTATTACCCTTGTTTTGTATGTTAGCTGCTTCATTTTCCTATGCATGTTTTGCCGTGTAAGTCCGATTTCATAATAATAGGATATAGTTATATATTTAATATACTAAATGATATTGTGTTAATATATATTATATTTACTAATAATATGAATTTTTATAAAATTTCTTGAATGGTTAACATAAAAATTGAATCTCGTCGCATTGTGAAGACGACATATCGCATGTATGGACAAGTGACAATATCATTCCCTTAATGGTGAAAGGGTAAGGAATTGCATGTTAAACTAATTATATATAATCAATATGATTTCATATTTATTATTTATTTCCATCATATAAAACATCATAATTATCCTAATAATGTGGTGATGAAAAATATATTAGACGACAATGTGGTGATTTTAAATCGTACGTACACATGCACGGTGATTTCATTTTCCATGGCATGGATAAATCTTGGAATATGCTTGTACCATAATAATAATAAAATATAAGAATATATATTGTACTATATTTATTACTTTATAATGTAAACAACTCATTATGAAGAAGTGTAAGAAGAAATGAACTCGAATGATTTGGTAAAAATGATTACGTCTTCTTTGGTAGACTCTATTTAGATCCCTTCTTAAGGGATCTACGATTGAGATTTTTGTAATACTAGGATCTCAAATACTGGGATGATGATATTGGGAGGATAAATGGGAAGCTTTTGGTCGATATAAAGGGCTAAATGATCTGTGAGGATATGAAGGAGGAGGTTCCCTTTTATAATTATGGTGAGTGGTAATTTTGGAAACATACAAAATATTAAATTATTATAAGTTAATTTTCAATTAAAAATGGCTTCAAAGTGATTTATGTAAAATCTAATATGAGTATGGGTATAAATATACTGAAACAATAATTTTAAGACAATTTTAGGTCTCATTCGCACCGTTATCTTTTTTCCTTTAACCATTAGTTAAACCCTTTAACACTTACCATGGAAATTTGGATTTTTACTCTTTAAGGGTTAATATAGTTACTATAAAATGCCAAAAGAACCATAAATGGGTCATGGATGAAATTTGAATCCTTATCCCACTTATTCAGCCTAAGTTTATATTTTTATGAATTTTATATAATTTAATAAAATATTATTTATTTTAAAATATCATTAATGTCTATTTTGACAATATTCATTACATGAATTTTTAAAAAATATAAATAATAAAAAATAAATTCTAAAAAACCATTAACACATACCTTATATGTCTAGTTTATCTTTAAAATCCATTCCTTACATTAATTATATCAAATTATATTTATTATAATATTTTTAATATCATTTATTTGTTTTTTCCATTAATTAAATAATTATTGCATCATCATTATGCAAGACTTTATTTATGGTAATTATTCATTTCATAAAATTTTAAAAAATATAATGATGAAGATAAATATTTTATATTTAAAATTACTATTTATAGTTTAATTATCTTTTTTATAAACCTATTATAAATGATATAGTTATTAAAAATATGAGTATGTCATCTTTAAATTTTCATTAAATAAAATATTATACATGTAATACTCTCATAAAAGTGGATTAAAAAGGTTATAACTTCATACCAAGGATTATTTCTATAGACACCTACTCATACAATGAAATTTGGATAAGTTTTAGTGTAATTTTTTAATATTTATAATATTATATTTTTCCCTAATTACTCGATTTTCCATTAAATGAATAAATAAAAAATAAAAAAAGTTTCTATTCATAATGACCAAAAATAAAATAATTCTATTTACATAATTTGAAACCAATTAAAAATATAATTTAACACTTCATATTATTTATTCGAAAATATTTTTTTCAAAATGTTTTATTATTATTCATCAAAACTTGAAACTTATCAAAAAAATATTGAAAATTAAACCAAAGTAAATTTTTACACTCTGAATTAAAATAAAAAGTTAATTTTTTTCAAATATATTATATATATTTTAGAAAAATATTTAAAATAGGCTCTCAATTAAAAGTTGCTATAACTGTCATTTAAAAAAATATAACCTTTTATGCCTAAAATAGGTTTTATTCTTATCTTAAGCCCATAAAACATATAGGGCGAATTTAAAAACAATTTTTGAATATATAAAATATATATATTTAATTAATATATTTCAATAATAGTGATTACTTTTATTTTTTACAATAAAATTCCATTGTTGTTATAAAATTAGTTTTTTAATAAAAAAACATCCTTTATATTCTACAAGTTTTTATTTTCATTTTTAATTTATCGTTATTAATGAATTGCTTTTATAAACATGTGTAAACAATATTATAATACATTATTTAATCATATTCACAAACTCTAACTAAATAGATAATGTTAAAATAATAATATTTAATAGTATATCATGTTTCATTTAATCTTGGGGTTGCATGAAATATAAGATATTGAAGAGATTAAATTTAAAAAGATTCATACATGAAAATATTGGGGTGTTACATTCTCTCCTCTATAAATAAATTTCATCCTCTTAATTTGAAATTTCACTTCAGAAATCAGAGTTTGATACTTGAATATTCCTTTTTGGGAAACCCACATCAAAAAATATTAATGAATCATCCACTTTAAAATAATGAAATTGAATAACAAAGTTTACATGAGATAACACATAGTAGGGTTCCGTGTAGGAAAACATGGACATAGAAGAGAAAAATAACTATCAAGTTATAATTAAAATTGAAAGTGATCATGGCCATGATAAATTTAATAATAACAAAATCATAAATTTTTGATCGGTTAAAAGACCATTGATTTCTCATAAAGAAAATTAAATAGATAGTGTTTTTTGTTCCAAAGTCCTTTCCTAGTGTTGGGGGATTTTTTTAATTTACAAATAATAACTTACTTTATTTATTTCTATTTCTTAAGAATAATATCACCCTTGGTTTATGATTTGGTCTATTTTTACTTCATCACTTGCACAAGGAAATGAATGTTTATCATCAAATTTTCACACCCAAAGCACGTTTATGAATCATAAGATCCACAATTAATTATTTTGGATTTTAAATGTTTAGTGAAACCAAAATGGTTAGCAAAAGATACACAATATGATAAATCATACTTTAAACTCAAAAAATAACATCCAATGTTCAACATTGTCTGTTCCATAAGTATTTATCTTAAGACACATCCAAAATACATTTTTCCAAATTCAAAGGCCAAATATTTATAATGTCACTAAATTTGAAAAACTAGGTTTTCCTCAAACATCATAATGAAAATCATTTTTTCACATACAAAATATAAGAATAAATTTATCACCTTTAGATATAATAAAAACTTCTATACTAAAAAAATAAGTGTTATATTTCTGAAATCCTAACATGTATTAAACTTCATAAATATTACATAAAACAACAACTCACAAACCACTTTCATATTCAATAATATTATTCCATTATCCAAACATTGAGAATATATTATGGGTTCTCTTCCCTCAATCACATTTTTTTCAAAAGATCAACTTACCACAAAATCACTTTTCCGGGTCATCAGTATTGTTCAATATATGCTCTAGAATCCTTAATGAAGAATTACTATAGTACAATTATCATATATATCATGATTTTTATATTCAAAGCACCATTGATGAAATAATTCATGAATCTAAATACATTATAAATTTAATCATTCTAACTCATTCTTAAACCATTTTTTTATACTTCATCATCTTAATGTTTAATATCTCCTTCCTTTAATTTTTATTTTTTAGTATCTTTATCATCAACAATATATCCATCACTTGTATAACCTTACTGATTCTAACCATTGACCAAAACCTAAAGAACAATGTGAGAAACACCGATCTCAGTGATATATTCATAAAGAAACATTTATAGGATTTATAAATCATTACATTTTCACAATCTATGAATCAGTAGGTTTAACATAGGTTATATATTATCATTAACAAATCAATAAGATGATATCATATAATTATTATTATCCTTAAATTCTTTCATAAGGTTTTATTCCGTAATATATTTTTTCAAAACTAAGTTTGTAATTTTTCTACTAAACTTCCTCGGATACCAACTGTAATGACCCCAAACCCAGTAGCCCAGATCCAGTGCCTTACATTGTTATATTGGTATAAACGCAAGACTCAAATCCCAAATGGACCAATATTCTTAGCATTTTTGGAAACCATATTAAATACTTCATACATAAATGAAAATTGAAACTAAAAAATTCAATATAGTCAATCCTTTTAGAGATCCAATATTCTCCTAACATAACCCTATATATCGATCATAATATACTTCTTAGAATCATAGGGAAAGATGAAACGTACGAAATGGGTGATATGAAATGCTCAGTAATAGTATACATACAACACAAGCTTTTATAAACAAACATAAATGATTATGGAAAGGAGATTATCTGAAACTCATCCCATTTAATCAATAAAATGAGAATAATATGGATGGAATGAAATTTGATAAAATAATTACATAAAAATAATCATATGATAATGAAACATTACCATGGTTACTCTACTAGTCAAATAATCACATGTAATGTCAATAACTAATCTCAAAATGAGGGAATGAATAACATTAGAGATCATAAACATATAATCAAGGATTCTGACAAGAAACCATACATAAATGGGTAAGACATTAGAAAATACCCAAACTATTTTTTCTCATGAGTTGTATTGATACATGTATCGGATATAGTGGTCCCCTATAATTACTTTATAAGTATAATGAATCCTCATATGAAAAGGGTGAAATATAAACAACATAAACATTTAAATTGAAAAAATAGCATATGAAATGTGAATAAATTAGAAATAAACTTTGAGTGGTGTCAAAATAGCACATCTACTATCAAATTGGATCATAAATCACTCAATGAAATATGGTAAATGATATCATGATAGGTCAACCTCAATTAATCCTATGATTTAGTAGAGTATATTGACATTGATGAAAATAATCTATTAAAATCATTAATAATTTCTTGAGAGAAATACTAATTTTTTACTTTGAAAAAATTTATTTAAATTGACATTTATTTAAAATAAATAATTTTATTTGAAAATAAACTTTTATAGTTGTAATGGAATCTTCAAAGCAATAATGTGTCAGGATGACAGAGGAATCTGCTTATACCATATAAGATAAAAAAATTCATTTCATACCATTTCAAAAAAGAAATAATGTAACACATTTAGAAGAAAAAAATATTTCTTTAAAACCATTTTATAAAAATTCTATCAGGGGTAAAAATATTTTAAACATTTATTATGTTAACAGTAAATATATTTTTGAAAACCTTTTTAGAAAACATCAAAATTGAATATTTTTTAAAAAAATTTAAACATTCTAGGTATCCCATACCAATTTGAATATTTAAATCATAAGCCCAATGAAATAATAAAATTTAACATAACATTAAATAACATGATAATACATAAATTAGTCCATTGATAAGCCAAAGTGGTTTTTATACTCCATATAAAAGAAGGTGGTTGTATAACATCAAATTATGCCCCAATGTAAAGAGATTGAGACGAAGTCCCTTACCTTACACTTTATTTTATCAAATTTTTTTTCACATCATATATAATGGTTTTAAACATGTTATTAATTTATACCAGAACCATATCCAAATTTATGAAATCATATATGATATTATTATATCATTTTTTAATAATATTCAATTTTATCCCTTGTTTTTTGTGTTAACTACTTCATTTCCTTATGTATATTTTGTTATGTATGTCATGTTTGTTATCTATAGGTAATATATATTTCATATAGATAATTATATTAAGTTCATATATATTATATGTACTCATTATATACATTTTTATAATCATTATTAAATGCTTAATGTGGACAATCAATATCATCGCGTTGTAGATACGGTAGGTCATATGTACACACGCTATACAATATCATTCCCTTAATGAAAAAATGGAAAGGAATTGAATGGTATATTAATTTTATAGAAACAATATAATGTAATATTTACTTTTTTTATCTTTTATATCCACAATTATATCCATCCAAATAAAGTGGCGGTGTAAAAAATACACCACGGTGTTGAGACAATAAGTTGTACGTACACACGTGCGACATTCTCATTTTCAATAGGATGGATAAACCATGGAATAAGGTTGTACCATAATCAAAATAAAATATTAGAATATATTTGATACTATAGTTATTAACTTATCATGGAAAAAACTCATGGAGAGTAATTTGAAGAAGAAGTGAACTTGAATGAGTTGATTAAAATGATTTGCACTTGTTTGGCATACTTCCTTTAGATCTCTCCTTAAGAGATATAGGGTTGGAATTTTTTATATAATATGATATCAATAAACTGTATAAGGATATTGGGAGTAAATATTGTTAGGGTTTTGTAGATCTGTAATTCCAAAATTTGTGTGAGGAAGTGAGGGAGGATGCGCCCTTTTAAAATTAAGGTGAGGGACATTTTTGGAAACTATAGAAAATAATAAATTAATATAAATTAGTTTTAAATTAAAATGTATTAAATGTGATTTATTTATAAGATTAAATTAGTATGGTTTTAAAACCTCTAAAACAATATTCTTTAGACAAGTATTGTCATGACCCGTCCTCAGGGCCTGTGTTGTGACTACCCCAAGCCCGCCTTCCATAGGCCAAGGGTTGGAAACTAGCACCAAAGGTGTAAATCCCAAAAGAAGGGAAGGTATTGCCTTTATGAAGTAACATGCAAAGCAGTGTACGCAAGTGAACTAAGCGCTAAGTAAAATTGGGTACAAGGTAACTGCTGAAAAGTAAATGGGCTAGTATAAAAACCCAACTAAAAGTACAATACAACTGAATGGAAATTACAAAAGAAGTAAGTAAAATAGCAACACTGAGTCGTCCTCTGGAAATCCTACCTGAAGGGTGGGTACAAATAGTATCCTCAGCTCCTCGGTTCCAGCCATCCGCTGCATGTACGTCCCGTCAAGTGGTCCACCTCCGGGTACCGTACAGCTCCACAAGACTCCACCTCGATCAGTGTTGTACGTCGTCTGCATCCAACACAACGTAGTGCGGGCATAGCCCGTGCAGGGATGAGTATACGATACTCATTAGGGACCCTGAGACCCCCAAAGGTCTCTCTAAATCCAATAAGTATAATCCACAAAGGAATGATACAATCACGAAGTATCAAACAACTCTACTTAGGTATATTACCATACATATACTTAAGTAATAAGCTACAGAATGGCTCTAACTCTCGATCCCAAGAATAACCCAGTCCACAAAGGAAGACACAACTCATTCCACACAAGAAATAAAGTCAATCACATCGATGATAATGATTGAGAATCAAGACTCAGCTCACACAGGTATACACTTCGTAAGGCGATGGAGATTACCAGATTTAGCAACTGATTCATCTAAGCTATCAGACCCACATAGGATACAAGACTAGCTACTCTATCGGATCCACTCAGGATACAAGTATAGAGGTCATACTGCTGGAACCACATAGGATACAAGAACAGTAGTCTTCAACGTCGAACCCACAGAGGATCCCAGTACGGACGTTGTTGTTGCCGAACCCACAGAGGATCAAAGTGCAGTCGTCATCGTCGTAGTCGCAGCCAGCTCTAGGGATCCCACACACAGCATGCTCGATTCAGGGAGGGTCTTCTCTTCATGAAAACGAGATTTGATACATCAAATATCATGGAGTCCAGATTTTTTGTATCCAAAATTTCTGTCTCTTCAAACGAAACCAAACGCGACAGACGGTGCGTCAATCAGACGCCCGGTCTAAGAGTTATTGGCTTTTCCGTTCTAGGGGCCCTGTTGGTTTTTAAGCTAAAACCAACCCGACTATACTCCAACTGCGTCCAAACATCAAGAGGATTAAGAAAAATTGGCCTTCAAAATAAAAGGATTCCAATTCAATTGACGGCACGTCAATCGGATGTCCGGTCCGTAAGATATAAGTGTTCCCACTCCAAGGGCCCGGTTGGATTCATGTTCGAACCAACCTGTACATACCCAAACATTTCCAAAACCTGGATTTTAATACATAGAAACAATGGTCTCGATCCAAGGATTCCAACGCAACTGACGGTGCATTGATCAGAGGTTCGTAGCTCATGTTATGGGAAAAATACCGAAAACGGTTCGAAGTGGGGGTCTGGGCCCACTCCGACCAGGCCCAACCCCCCCCCCCCCCCCCCCCGGGGCGGCCCGAACTGGGTGGACAGGACCCGGGTCCGGGTCCATCCTGGTGGGGCACGGCATGTCCCAGAGGGGCGCTGCGCGGAACGTGTGACTCGGCCCGACCCGGTCGGGGGGCACGCTGGCTCGGCCAGCGAGCCTAGCAGGGGGGCACAGCCCCCCCTTCTATTCCACGGATGCGGCGCCTGGCGCCGCGTCTCCCCCGGATCCCGTGCATCGATGGGATCCGACCCTCACCACTACGGCTTCATCCGCGGTGGGCTTCTGGCGGCAGCGCGCCGGGGGGCCACCGCCTCCAGGCGGGGACTTCCGCGGGCCACCAGAGTCATTCCGGTGGTCCGATTTTCCTCATGTCTGCGCCTACGGTCATCTCTGGACCCGTACATCGTTGTGAAGGCCTCCAATCACAATTTCGGTCCCGCTTAGTTGTCTCTAATTGATCCTCACATCAAGAACAAAAAATAGCGGTGGGTTCGGACTTGTTCGTTAGTCCGCACCCGCCACGTTAGAGGTCATAAACATCACCAAATAATTTGCATGCCATGACGAGCGTATAAAAATCATATAAATAAATTTATACAAAAAATTCCCCTACCTCAACAAAGAATTTGGACATCAGTGTCGTAGTATAAGGCGTCGCTGTAGATGGAATCGCGGGGAATATGGTCTGTAGGCGTCGTCGGAGTGCGTCGAGGAGGAAGCGGCATCTCCTCTCTTGTCGCGGAGAAGAGGATTGGTGGAGCATCATTATTCTTCGAGGAATCGGATTTATTCATCATTCTTTGTCGGAGGCCGGCGTTCTTCCAAAACCTCAAGAGTTCTCCCATTCTTCCTTGCACAACGAAGCTCTCCTCCGAAAAAAACAATAGGTTCCTCCTATTATTAAATTATACCAGCAACGTAAATCTCCCATAATTAATTCACCAAATTAAATAAAATGTTTTGACAATTAATTAAAGAAGGGAGAGAGAAGGTTCCCCATTATTAAATGTGTTCGCAGTTAAATAAAAGGGGAAAATGGAAGGTTCCTCATTAAATTATGGGTTTTCATATTTTAATGGATTGAGGTGGAGAGATTGGCATTTAATGTAGGATTTCCAATTTAATGAGGGGATGTTAATGAGATCATAGGGGATTAAATGGTGGGGCACGTGCTAGCCCACACCTATCTAACATCCACACTTGGGTAGTTAAGTGGATGTGGGCCCCACTCTTAACTCCCCATGGGAGGGAATAACCACCTTAAGAAATAATAATTGTTCCGACAATTTTTATTTACTTCTTAAATAAACCCCCAAAAATATCATATCCTCCTTTGAGAACACAAATATGGTTAGTGTCCCCTTAAGAAATTACCAGTTTTGTGAGCTCATTGGTTCCCTCGGATTTTAATTCAGGGCACCAGTTCAAAAGTTATAAAAACCTGCTCGTTCGTTCACTTAACGTACCCGAGATAAACTTCGGAAATTGATTTCAGGCACACCGGGTCTTAGAATCAAGTGTCGTCAGAAGCCACAGACTCGTAAAATTCAAATTATTTAAAACAATCCTTGAAATTTCCAGGTCTTTACAGGTTTAGGTATCATTCTTACACTTATTATTTGGCTTTAACCCTTAGTTACATTGTTTAACTCTTACCGCGATAACTTGGATTTTTACTCATTAAGGGATAATATAATTACTATAAAATGAAAAAAAGCATTAATGGGTTATTTGTAACATTTTAAAAATTATAAAACTTAGTTATCTGATTATTATATTTTAATGAACTTTATATCATTTAATATAATATTATTTATTTTAAAATATGGTTAATTTCAATTTTGGCACTATTCATTACTCGACTTTTAAAAAAAATTAAACACTCAAGATAAATTAAAAAATCTTAACTAAATCCCTAATATGTATATGTTGTCTATAAAATTAGTATATAACATTAATTATATCAAATTATGTTTATTTTTATATTTTTAATATCATTTATTTGGTACATTAATTAATTAAACAATTAAGACATCATCATTGTGTAAGCATTTATGGTAATT
Organism: Viscum album; assembly: GCA_963277665.1. Lineage (NCBI taxonomy): Eukaryota > Viridiplantae > Streptophyta > Magnoliopsida > Santalales > Viscaceae > Viscum > Viscum album. The sequence goes on from OY728121.1 coordinate 1,609,075,353, forward strand.
ATTAATTTCATAAAAATTATAAATATATTTTCATGGTTAATATAAATATTTTAGATTTAAATTTACTATTTATAGTCAAATTTATCTTCTGTATAACCTTATATTACAAATGATATAGTTATTTAAATTATGAGTATGACATCGTTAACATTTCGGTAAATAAAATAGAATATATTTCATACTCTCATCAAAGTGGATTAAAAAGGTCATAATATCATACCAATGATTATTTTGGTCAGTACCTAATAATATAATGAAATGTTTAAAAAATATAAGGTAATTTTATAATACTAATAATATTTTTTTACCCTTAATTACTCGATTTACCTTTAAGTGCGTTAATAAAAAGTTAGTTAAGTTACTGTTCATACTATCCAAAAATAAAAAAACTATTAATATAAATTTTATCAACTTATTATAAAAATGGAATCCATTTCTAAAAATTAGAAACACATAAGTTTTAGTAAATAATTTAAATTTAATCCCATTGAAAAAAAGGGAAAATGTGTTTTTAATGTGAAAACATTCAAAAGATTGAAACATTTTTATGTTAAAATTTAATGTGGAATTGATTAAAATAACCTAAATTGGATTAAATAAAAAAATATCTAATTATACATGTAAAACTGTTATAAGTAATTTAATAGAGTATATTATTTATATGAAAACATTGTTATCAAAATATATTATCACTATTCACCAAAACATGAAACTCATTAGAAAAATACCAAAAAATATTTCAATGTAAATGTTTAAATTTAAATTTAAAAGATTAATTATATTTTGTTAAATATAATATATTTATTTGTAAAAAATTGGATTTAAAATTGGTTCTCTATTAAAATGCAGTAAAACTACCATTTAAGAAAATATAACCTTTTTTGCTTTTAATTGGTTTTTTCTTAGCTGAAGCCAATAAAAATTATTGGATGAATTTAAAAACATATTTTTGAATAAATGAAATATATATTTAATTAATATCTTTCAATAATAGTGATTAATTTAATTTATTAGGATAAAAATCTTTAATAGGCATAAAAATAGTTTTTTTTTAAAAAACACATCCTTTATATTCAATTGGATTTATATTCGTTTCCAATTAATCGGGAATAAATGAATTAATTCTATAAACATTGGTAAAATATATTTTTATAATTTATTTAATACAATTCAAAATCACAAACATAATGAATAATGTTAAAATAATAATATCTAATAGTATATCATGGTTCGTTTAAGTCGGGTATTGCGTGAAATGAATGTTATTGAAGAGACTAAATTTAAAAAGATACATACCATAAAATCATGGGGTATTACAAATTCACATTCATGAAAAACTCTTGATGGATTCATGGTAACTTATTACTCCATATATGTTTGAGTAAGACTATTGAGGTTGAATCCATCTCAGTTGGAACCTTCACCATCCCAACATTTAAAACCCTCTATTTATAACCACTATTCAATAGATTGCCTAGTGACTCCTCTATTGAAATGGACTCGATTTTGAATTGATTCTTACAATGATTTAAACCATCTTATAGACTTCAAAATATGTAATAAATGTAAATAAGGCAACTTTATTATTAATAATTAGGTGCACAACCTCCTCCAAACACCGTGCTCTGGATGCCTCGGCTTAGAAAATATCAAGGGAGAAGTGAAGAGAGACCTTAAGGTGAATCTTGAGATCTTACACACTCAGTATTCCCTATATAAGGGAGATTATCTCCTAACTATTTATTTCTTTAATCATTAATGATAAGAACTCGACATGTAGCATCCAATAAATCTCAACTTGTGAAACCTTTTCATCATAATACTCCTTGAAATATAGAATCCACAACTTGCGGGTTTGTCCTTGGATCAAGCTAAATAATAATAGAACCCGATAATTTTACCTAGAATGGTTCAATCTGAAGTTAGTCTCAAGGTACTATGACCAACAAAACATATCTAGATAAAAAATTAACCCCTCATACTTATCCCACCCTCATGATATAACTCACATAACATCTTCCTATAAGCCTCATCCTAAAGTGATCAACTAGATCATCCTACGTCACATTACCAACCTGAACCACAAAGAGATGACAAAGAAGCAGGAATATCTATATGAAGAAAGAAAATTTCTATGGCTAATAGAATAGAGATAATTTAACATTAATTTAATAACATTCATTTTTTACTTTCCCAAATATCACCATAAATTAAATCATAGTCACAAATAAGCATAATTCATGTACCTCTCACAGTTATCTACCCTAGAATAAATATTATCCAACCTAGGGTGTTTAGGGGGATTAATTTCCTTGCACCAGATCCAAGGGAACCTAAATCACATATTTCCTAACTAGTCTCCCATTCCACATCACGCACTAAGTTTGACTAACATTCTTCCATATCAAACCCATGAAATACTCACTAGTTCTAAGCTCTAGTATCCATCCTAACTCTCATACATAGAGTAGATAGAACTCTTTCAGGACCCTACCCCATCAGGAACACGTCCTTTACTTATAGATAATATAATATTTATCCATAAGGCCCACCTCCATTAGACCACATATCAACGACTAGAACCAATTACATAAACCATAAAAATTGTATCCATAAACCTAATAAAACCATGAAACATAATATGAAACTACCCATGAACACATATAATAAATAAATCCAATATCCCATATTAAAAAAACTATAGGTAAACTCTATACAAATATAATAATCCAATATTAAATACAAAAAATAAAACTCTTATAAAATGACTCTAACTGAAGATCCAAGATCTGAGCTAGTAAGGTCCATCTTTATCTCTAAAACCACCTTGAAAACTAGAAATAAAAATTTATATATATTGGGGTAAGAATACATGTATACTCTATTGGATCCTACTCAATACCTCTCATGAAAATGTTGAAGAATCCTAATAATTATTTAGTTTATAAACAAATGAACCAACTAGCACTTACCGAGTCATCCATCACCCAACCTCAGTGTGGGTCACTCATTGAATATCAAATCCTACTATAATAACTTAATAAATATACGAATATATGAAGGAGGTTTCCTAAAAACACTTTCCCACTTATTTTTAACTATGATTCCTCCAATGAAAAAATCCTTTGTTCCAAATCCATAATATAGTAGTGTAACAACATGACATATCTCACATAAAAAACCATACCACATACCACAATCACATTATAACCATCACAACTATTTCATCATCATCAAAGCCACAAATCCATCATAGAATGTTTTTTTATCATGAAGGGCATCAGACTCATTCCTTAATCCTACCATGCACAACACACACCATATAATATTATCTCATTAACCACATAGGGTATTCAAGTATATAACATAATCAATTTCAATCCATTTATTATTGTATAATTATACCTACTCTGATCCATGATAGAATATATTATACAAAGAAGGGAGATCATGAAAGATGGAATAGTCAACCATCAACATATTTTATGATTAGGGAAAACACATAGAATCCAAAAAAAATAGAAATTGTTGAGTTTATCTAACCATGATTTTATGTACATGAAATCATAGGTAAAATTCAAGTATAATATTTATTTACACAATAACAACCTAGAGGGTACACACAAAATCCACACTATCATAACCATCATAACCTCCATACTAAATTTTCACTCTCTGACATCATTTTCAATCACTATAACACAACTAACCTCCCATTCCACACAAAATAACCATGAAAACCATAGAAATTCCCCATTTCGTCATATCATTAAACCATTTGCATATTTATCATTTACTATCCATTTTAGGTTTATTATGTTATTTAATTAAATATTTTTTAGAAATCCATTATTATCTATTACCCATATTAATTTCAACTATTAATTATACATTTTATTCATTAACATCCTGTAGTTCATTCAATTTCCATCCCACACCCTTTACTGAGTTCAAAATTAACAATATATTTCAGTGCTACTCGGTATACATAATATATCCCCACAACCATCAACCAATAATTTTACAACCATCTTATAACCCATGTTGAAATCCCCTAAAATATAAACACAACACAATACCTTTTCACACAAATAACCCTGCCATTGTTCCACATCAATAATCACACCCCCTCTCACCAATTATGGAAATGAAGGCATAACCTTTATGTAAAATCTATCCTAGTGTCACAAAACCAACCAGAATAGTTACCACACAACAACCTCCAAAATAGGAACTCAATTCATATTACTAATGACATGTATACCTATAAAATCCAATTCTATATGTAAATAACTTTAAAAATTCCATTTTTTTAACATCTCCCTAGATTAATTCAACTATTATTTCTTACGAAAACTTACTTCAATTTCATATTATGCAAAACATGTCCAATACAATAATTACTTGGTGGGACTTTTATGAATTGTGATACCATGAATTCAATCATAGTAATAACACAAAAAAACACACATGCATATATTTATATATCTCTATAGAAAAATATTTTTAGAATTAATAAAATGGAAAACTAATATTTATATAAGTAAAATCATGAAAATAGGTAAACACATGTAGCTCCAACTCTTACAATTATTTTTCATTAGTTCAATCAATTATTTTCATTAATATAATCCATAATATCCAGCCAATTAATAAAATGCTTTTTAATTACACCAAGTCTAATTAATAAAAAATAGAATCATTGAATCACCTACCAAAAGGGAAGCTTCAACCAACTATTTCCGAAAAATTGGATAAATGGGATGGTCACAAATCCAAAATATGTGAGATAGAACTCAATGAACCTATATTAAATAAACTCTAATAAAATCCTAGACTTAAGTATATACCATTCCAGATCAAACATGTTTCACACCCTCTAAATAAATAATATGGATGGAACTAGTAAAGTGGGAGATGAACATACCTCAAATCATAATCAATTATCATCTTGTTTTCAAAGTCCAATCCAAGTTAAGGGTAATCAAGATTTTCAAAATATTTTCCATTTGTTATCCTAGGTTAAATGTTAATGATATAAAATATAATAATTTAGTTGAACTTTCAAATTTATTCCTACACTAGAAAATCACAAGACAATGGTGCAACACGTATACATTGTCATGGTGGGGTAAAATAAAATAATATTGAAAAATCACACTGCATTTATCATTATTATCTAATATTTAAATCATGTTCCAACAATTACTTGATATAAAAAAGTAAGTGTTGTGACACAACTAAAACACCATAGCACAATGACATCCAAAATGGTAAATCCAAGAAAGTTGTCCTTTGAAACCCCATGGAGTAGGCAAAGAGACCCCTAAAAGATTAAAACCATAAAATAACACCCTTAAAGTTATACATTATATTAGTGATATACACCACACAAATCCTTTTACTTCCCTTAACCATAATTAATAATAGAATAAAACCACAATATGGACTGAGGACCACAATGTAAGGACTATGGAAATTACATAACCAGTGGTCTCAACATCAAAAAATCCATGGTACAAATTAAGAACCACTACAAAATGACCCCTATAATGGATGAACAAGAAAAATATCCCATAAAATATCTATGAAATAACAAAAAAGACCAATCCATAATGACCACATGGAAAAAATAAAATAATCCCTCAACCCACTTTAATGTTGTGGTCAAAACCACCTTATTGTGACATCCCCTATGTTGGTAAATGTTTTTCTTTAACTCCACTTTCCTACCAGAAACTTCCTCTTCGAACCTCCTACACAAAAAAGTGGGAATTTATTATGGTTTAGAGGTTTGATCCATTATATATTAGGTGTTAGGTTATGATGAAATAAATCCTATCTAGATTAATGTCTCCTGAGGGATAGAGACTTGGGGTCATAATTCCCACTAGACGAGAGTCTATGATTCATTATTGAATGGTTGGGGTTATATTTCAATCTATTCGGTATTACTCATGTGGTTATTGTAAAAATTTTATAATTATAAACATTTATAGAATGGGTTCATATATCTTAGTCATGAGATGCATTTAGAAATGTATGAATATGTTTATCATTTACTTTTGGACGAGTAACACAAATTTTGGGTTATGTAAAGAGTTACACGTAAATATGGTGTCAACATATTGATTTGGTGGAGGGAATAAAATTTCAATTTAATTGTTAGAGTGATACATACATAAAGGGAATTACTTATTATAATATGGTGAGATGTAAATCCTCTTCAAAATTATTAACTATTTGATACCATCTAAATAGAACATTTAAAATTCTCAGACATGTAACTAGGTAGTTTCATTCTATATCCAGGTTCCCCTATACTATATATTTTACGGAAAGAAGGTAATAGGTAACCCAATATTATCTAATATGGTAGTTTTATTACATATCCTAGTTCCCCTGGATTGCCTTGTACAAAACTATTCTTTGTGTTTTATTTGTGATACACTTAACTGGGAAACCCTAATTGTTAGAATATCATAGGAATAAGACTAATTGAATATATATAATGTATTTTGATAATGTTTTGATCTTCAAAACTGTCCAAGAAAGATAAATATTATTTATGGTATGATTCTCTACCAAAATAACAATGTTGTGTGATTGATGCTAAAATAGACTCCTTTATTCGAAAAATATAGATCTTTTACAAGAAATGTATATGATTAATTTATAATGGGTCATAATTTTAGTGAGATAAAAATTAATAATAGTTTATTTTAATTAGTAACAATGAAAGATACTTATCTGATAAAAACTTTTTTCATAGATAGATAACATCATAATCCCCAAACAAAACTTTGAGATAAGTCCTTAGGATTTAGAAGCATAATCTAATAAAATCCAAAAATGGTAACTTAGAAAATGTTCATAATTAGAAGAAAATAATTTATGTGGTATTGAAATACCTTCTTATGTAATCATGTTTTTATGTTTTTTAACAAGTGAATTGAGATAATTTTAATTCATAGAAATATTCACATAATATTTCGAATACATTAAATGAAAATTACTTCTGAAATTTTAAGCCTCGTAAACTCAATATGACTAGGTATGTTAGTGATACTGAATAATATTGAGTATTCTAAGGGCCTATAGAGACAAAAATATTTCTTATAAGTCTTGTTTATAGTTAATGAATTCATTCTATTGTGTTGATAGTATAAGTGGGTTAAAGTTCAATTAATATAAGGAATGTTAGTTGGAGAGTCCAATGATGTTTATCCAAGTATCCATTCAAGGTCATTAAAACATAAGGGTAAAATTAAAATGGGTGAGTAATGATTCCAAGGATTGAATTGTTTAATATATCATAATGGGGGGTTTTGGAAACTCCATAGAATGTCTATATCTAATATCATGGTTATAAAAATTAATTCTCAAATTTTTAAATGGTATTTGGGACTAAATATATAATTTTCAAGTGTTTTAAATATTCAAGAGTTCAAAATCAAGGGAATGATTATTTGATTTTATATTTTTCATTCAATTGATTAAGTAAAGAGTTTATACATCAAAGATCTAAATTTAATAGAATATGTCATGCTCAATTGGATCTTAAAAGGATGTTTATCTTTATCTCATTTCTCTTAAGTGATAATAGTATTTTTTTAGTTAACAAGGAGTTTTTATTAAAAAAAACATATGATTAACTATATAAATATAGTTTAGGATTCATTGAATTAAATAACATGTATTAAAAATTAAATAAAAGGATTAAAATGTTTTATATAAGATGAAGTGTTTGTCCAGATATTTTTTAAAATATATGAGAATATGTTCTCACTAGCCATTAATGAAATATTTTGACAAATAGTCCCATTTTAATAAGATAATTCAACATTAATAAATAATATCTTATATCAATGGAATAAATAGTTTAATTTTTAAATATTCTGACTAAAAGTAAATAAGATTTAATACCTAATATATCCATGTTTTTGTTTCTTATATTGGTATTCTAAATAAAATACAGTTTATAAGAGGTTGGTGGGAGTATGTTTTAACTGAAATAAGTTCAAATTTAACAAATAATATATTATACTAGTATAATTTTATTCCACATAATACCATAACGAGTTTAGGGTACATGGTGGAAATGAGAAATATCAAGGCGGAAATTAGTTATAAATAAAATTTAGTATCTCTATTTTTAAAGAACTATTTTATTTTAAATAAAAATTGAATTTCACTTTCTACTAAATGAGTTTAGAATATATCGGTAAGTAATATTTTATATATTTACATTGATTACCAAAATATATGATGTGGAAATTTTAATGGAAAGGGTTCTAAGGATGATGATGTTAAACATAGAAATATTTTTATGTAAACAATAAACATGATATTGTAACATTCTATGTTGTCGAGTTAAATGGCTTGATATGTTCAAGGATTTGATCATTATGAATATTATTCCAAAGTATCACCATTATTCAAGTTTTTTTCCTTCATAGATGTTACTTACTAAAGATTTTAGTGGGAGAGTTTTATCATAGATTCACATATAGATGAAGAAAGAATTATACATAGATGTAATGAGTTAATAAAACCCTATGAAGTGTATAAAAAATAACATAGAAATATGATTATGTTGGGGTTTTTTAAATACACTTAAATGAATTTAAGAATATAAAATGTTTCATAAAAAATAAAATATTTATTTTATCATATTTTCATGTTAGACGCCTAAATGTATATATTGATATATATTTGACAAAATTTAATGATGATTAACCTCTCAATGTGAAGAAATAAGTTATCCTAAATTGATTTTCATCATTGTGAATTGTAGCTTATGAATAAATCTTACAGTTATCATGAGTAAGGTTCTTGAATTAGATGTGAAATATGCTCATGATCATAGGATGTCCCACTATGTATACCCTATAGAGTTTCATACATTTTATTTTGTATAATATAGGTGTATAAATCATATAGTAGTCCCTAATACATGTGCTTAGATAAATACCTTGAATTAGAAGATTAATACATTTATACCTTTTTATACAATAAATGTTTTCTTATGGTATCAGGGGGGATGGGTAAGTTTTTGATCATACCATCAGTTCGATATTTACCAAGATTATGTTTTTCTACTTTTATAATAACAATAGATTTTGCTAACTTTATTGAGATATACTAGTAAGTGTGTTACCACACCTTGATATTACATATAAAACACTTATTTATTTAGATGAGGGACATGTGATGTGATCTCTGATAAATGTGAAAGAAAAGTGATGTATTATTCAATTAGGTTATTCTATACTCATAAAATCTAGAACTGGGAAGTTGGATATGTGGGACTGACATACATTGTGTCCCATTGTCACTCAATCTCTTATATAAAGGAAACATATGAGATTTCCGGCTAGACTGAGATGTAGATAGTGGACATAGGTATATAGAAACCTGTTCTTGATGGAGATCATACTATATCCTTTTATAGCTTGAGTAGCATTAAAATTTTGATAAATGTCAGTCATTGATTTTTTTTATGAATCCGGTTATTCATATTTTTTCGACGTTATAAAGTCCCACAAGATTAGACATTCTTGTTAAATTATTTTACTTAGAGATATTCTTTAAAAAGTGTCAGAGTTTAATCTAAATTTTTTTTAAGGGATTTCACTATGTATTACATATGTTATGATACATAGTGAAGTAAATGACATATTTCCTTATGTTTTTTGGAATATATAAAATAGTTTTTTGGATAATATTTCGAAAGTTATCTTATATGATATGATATGAGTGGAAATGACACAAAGTCGTTTAATAATTAGTGTAATTGGGATATTGATGGAGGGATATTACATAATTACCATTTTTTAAGTTGAATTTCGGGAAAACTTGTTATATAGTAGGGGTTTTGTTACATTTTATGGTTTAGAAAAACCATTCCACTACCTCCCACGTCATATTCAATGATAGACAGTTTCATAATGAATGAATAATTCAAATTACCTCTCCAATAATATAGTGTGATGAGAAGTTTCATTTAGAATTGTTTTATCCCTTTATCATGTAGTTTTAGAGTATAACCAATTTTACTACCGTCATTGTCTAGGGAAGCTAAAATCATCCACATTATCTATCATAACGAGTCATTGTGTGACATGTAATTGGTGATATTTTTGAAAGAAAATTCATTCATGTGATTCATAAATAAATTAATATATTTTCACATTTTTTATAATGAATTTTAATATTCCATATTTCCAGAGGAGTACCCTATTGTATAGATCTAAGGAGGTAGTTTCAAACCCATTTTTTCATGTCTTTGTTTTTATTTAGTTCATTGTCAACACTGATCCTTTTCTTGGGTTTTGGATGAGATTAATGTTTATTATTTAAGTTCCATATATATCTAATCATACTAATTTAGGCTCCCCATTTCTTGTTTAGGAGTTTTTGGAGAAAGTGTGGTTACTTCATGATTTGGGCTAAACCGTTAGCCCATTTCCTGATTTAAACACAATTTTTTTTATTTTATAAATACTTAATTTTTTTAACAAAATAACTCCTTAAAAATCCCACTTGGGCTCCCATGACATGAAAAAACAAAATATCCTTTTTTAACCCTTATTAATTCGTAATAATGGTGAATTTTGTTTATTTATGTAGGTATTGGGCCATCCCATGGGCACATTTCCAGTTTTAAATAAATAGTTTGTTTCTTTTATATATTATTAATTGATTAGTAATTTTAGGTGATTCCAACTCCAGATATAGCCAAAAACCCTGGAAGAACCCCCCCATGTTCCATATTCCCTCTTTGGAGCTCACCTTAGTCGTAAATTAGTGGAAAACTTCTCAATGTTTATCAAATCGTCCATATTTACCAAAGGTAATTTGTATCACTCATAAATAATTCAATTAATACTATTTTCACACAAATATTATTTCCTTTGTTCGTACAGAACTTATAATCCTCTATAAGAAGACAAAATTCATTCCCTCTCCTCTATGGGTATTTATCTAAGGGAAGATGAAACGTTTTCTAGTTTTCCTGGTGAGTTTCCTTCTCCTTTCTCCTCCTTCCTCATCCTCATTCCATTATTTCATGTTTCTTTCTTCTCACATGGTAATAAAAGACATGGGGTTCTATTTTTGTATGATATTTTATGGGTTTTATGTTGTTTTAGGGTTGTTCTTCATAGGTTTCTGGTTTATAAACTCATGGCAGGTGATTTCGGTTTTGTGTTTCCATTCCCCCACGGTCTTGAGGTTGGTTCTCCCCTCAAAATGTCATTTTTATTCAGATTTATTATTTTTATTTCTATTTTAAACTAATATACACTTTTATTGTTTCTATTAAACCATTGTATATTCTTTTTGGTGTGAAAAAATGGTTATTTATGCCTTGTTTTGGGTAAAATGGAGTTATTACTTATAAATGTGCACAACGCTTGTTTAAATAAATATTCTGATGGTTTTTTCAAATGGTTTGTGATGTTTATGACCTGTTTTAACTATTATAATAAGTTTTTGGAATTAAAATTTGGCTTTATAAACCTTTTAATGTTAAATGGAGTTTTTTTATTAGATGTTTCATACCTCGTTTTCGGGAAAGTGCTCGGTTGCCTCTTGTGTGTTCAAGGTGTTATAAAAATAATTGGTAAGGATTATGATAAATGTTGGAAGGAAGTGGATCAATGATTTTTATTGGGTTCCTTATATGGGTTCTAATCTTATTTGGTGTTTAATAATGAAATGAGTATGGATTTTTAAGGTTCTTTGGATTGTTTTTCCAATTGAAGGCTTGTTTGGAATCTTTATAGAAATGGGTGGGTTTCAAATGTGTGGCCTAAATTTTTAAGGGGTTTAAGTAAATTTTATTTTTCTTCCAATGGTGTGTTTAAACCTCTTTTTTAATGGTTTAATTGCTCCTTTTTATAAATTTTGTTTTTATGAAAAATGTTTAAAGTCTCGTTTGACATTTTTCTTATAAAGACAGTTTTCCTCTGTATTTCATGTTATATCATTTGAGGTCATTTTATAATTCCTGAAATTGATTTATTAAATTGTGTTGGGGCTGAAAAATGTTGTTTTATATGGTATTGTGTGTATTTTTGTCTTAAAAGTGCATTTTTTTGAATGGATTTTATGGGAAAATCCTTATTACACTTCTTATAATTTCTTTATGAAAATCATAATTGGTTTATTGATATTTTAAATAAATGTGGAAACAAATCTGGGATATTATGTGTGTGTAAGATTTGGGAATGGTATTTTCATGTGAAATATATATTGATAACATGTGTAACTTGATTGAGCACAAAGAGGGAATCTTGGGTATCTAGGTGGGAAGACGTGTAGTAGTATGCTAGTGATCCGGAGGGGTTTTGTTACTATTTCACGTAGCAACTTTGAATATGAAAACACTAACTAAACTATGATGAAGATAATGAAGTTGTGTACCACTAATTTATGGATGATTCTCCTTCTTGTGGCCCCTGTGCACAAGAATGGATATTCATTATGGTTACTTTCTCCGAGATATGAGGTACCTGGGGCTTACAACTAACTAGTACCTAGGGGTGTTCCCATGACTGGTTCTCATTGACTCTATGATATTCACTATCAGAATTATGTGTGTTTGGATTGAAATTGTATTATCTTGTGTGTTTTGTTTAAAAGTGTTCTTTCTTTAATGTATCCCTCTTGGAAATTGATTTCATTTTAAAGTTGCATATCTTTGGAAATTGTTCAACATACATGTGTATAAAACATGCAAGATTTTTTCTAATAACATACATAGAATGGATGATTGTTTTAAAAAAATACTTTTATATATTGTATTTTCAAACATGAAATTTATGTTTCATTTATTTTAAGTGGATGTTCCTTGGGAATAGAATATAGTGAAAACCTACTGGGTTTTAATACTCAAACAAATAGTTTTCTTTTGTTTTTATCCCTTTTGTAGGATTCATCTTGTGTTTAGTCTCCTTGAGAAATATGGGATCGTTGGGTTGGAGAGTGACCAAATAGGTCACATGATGTTTTTTGTTCATTAGTTCTGGTCGTTTTAGTTGTATCATTCTGTTGTATTTTCTATTTTGTCATATAAAATATGTCATTTTTTTATATAAATGTCTATTGGGGTTCCCATTCTTTCCACTATTTTACTTATTATTTATATTTGGTAGAAATTGTTCCCTTTTCACTCTAATGGATTCCACCAGTGCATTTCTCCATCCTGGGATGATCGATAATTCCTCTCAGGACTTGTCGTGGAGCGGCTCGGGTGACCTGTTGGGGATTGACCTGGACTGGTTCATGACCAAATGATATCATTGCGGGGTCGGATCCTAGAGTACCATTCTTTTTAAAGTTCTCTTTGTTATTTGGGGATGCCAAAGTAAATGGAGTTGGATTTTTGAGACATGAGGGGTAGGTTCGGGAAGAGCATCACAAACTCTTCCTCGTTCTAATCCTCAGGTGTCCATGGGAAGTCTGGTTTTATTTGTGTCTTTGGTACAGGTTGATTTTTTGGTGTTGGGATGTGACAAGGGGAGTTGGACTATTGGTCTCTATGATATCACAAGGCCTATAAATCCATGTGGAGATGGGGAATGGTCCTAATAAGTCTCTTCGTGTTACTGGTGTGTTTTACATATGGTCTCCAACCATATGGTCAAGTCACCCACCGACCCTAGTTCGCTTTTTGGTTCTCTAGGACATATCTAGAGTTCTGAATTTTTTTTTTGAAAATCCTTGTTCAAGAATTGTGAAAATGGATTTTAAATTAATGATTGGTTATGGAAACATGTAAAATTGGTATTCAAAATTTATTATGGGAATGATTTTGAAATGTGGGTTTTGTGAATCAAATATTGGGGGTAAAGAGGAAATGATTTAATGGGATTGATATTCCTTACTCTAAACTAATTTTTTCATGAAATGAAATGTTTAGAAATCTTGGATTATTTTAAAGTGATTCTGAAATTTATTCTAAATGGGATGTTTAGGGCTACTGAAAAGTGTTTTAATCTGAGGAATTGGTATTGGAAATTTGGTTTTGAGTAGTTATTGTTTTTTGGAAATGGGTTTTGGCCTTTGTGGTTTTTAGATTATTAAAAGAGACTGCTGAATTTTTGAATTTGGGAAAGGGCTATTTAGAATCAAATGATTATTTTTGGATGTTATATTAAATTAAATGGATTGTTATTTTAATCAAATGATTTATGATGAAGTTTGGTTTGTTTTTTAAAATATGAAAATAGTTTTTGATTTGGTGGTTAAGGTGCCTTTTTATGGTACATGATTATTTTTAGAGTGATGATTGTTTTATATTAGGCATTAGTGTTTTAATGGGTGCTCAAATGCATGGTTTCATGAATATATAGATGAATGGATGGTATGGAATAATTTTTGAGTGATCGGGGTGGCACACTAATGTGACTATTAGTGATACTTGGTGAAACACCATTGGTGAATGCGAAAATCCACTAAGATGGTCTGTTTTAAAAATTATTTTAAGGTGAATAATTGTGGTGTTTGTTATAAACCAATAGTTATGGGGCCTGTTTTTCCAATATATTAGAAGTGTTGTTTATTTTTTATGCTTCCTTGCAATATGTATGTAATTCTCTTGTTTTGTCTTTATATGGGATCTCGTTGGTGGCTCAGTTATGGAGCATTGTTCAGTGGGTTTCTAAAGATGTGTTGGATGTTGTGATGTGGTCATGGGTTGTTCTCCCTTAGAAATATTTCTAGCTGATCAACCTAATGATTCATTACAAATGTTCAATCCACCTATTCAATTGATTCCTCAGCATGTTTGTTAGAATAGGGATCTTTTCATGCCCAATGTAATGTGCCTTTTCTTTATGGTGTTTCTCTCAGATAGGGTAGTTGTGCTTAGTGAGGTTGATGGTGGTAGGGACTCAATTGTATCGTTGTTTCTCAAGATGTGGCTATGAGTTGGTGTTTGGTTTGGGAAAAAGCTTACGTTTTGTTAGTGGGGGATGATATTTACATGGATTGAGATTTTGGATCGTGTTGATAAGGAATCCTTAGGTGTTGATCTTTCTGCTAGAAAGTGTTACGGTTTTCTGCGGGTGGAAGGCTTTAATGGTGGGGAGAATTGTCACACCCGATTATTCATGATGTTGTTTTGATCTGGTTCATTGGAGATAATGATCCTTTTCATGGGTTTTTGTTGAGATTAATGTCTAGTTTTTAATTTCCATATGTGACTAATCATCATACTTTGAGTTCCTCATTGCTTGTTTGGGATTTTTTTGGAGAAATGGTGGTTACTTCATGATTTGGCCCAAACTATGAGCCCATTTCCCGATTTTAAAAAACATTGTTTATTTTATAACTCCTTTTTTTCAAAACCTTTCACCCAATCCACAACCCACTTTTCCAACCTTGACATATTCAAACCACGACATCCTTTTTGAACCCTTAGTAATTCACAATCATGGTGAATTTGGGTTATTTATACAGGTATTGGGCAAGCCCTTCAACCCATTTCTAGTTTCAAAAGAATCAATTGTTTCTTTTATATATTATTAGTTTTATAAGAATTTTCAGTGATTAAACCTCCCACTCGAGCCCAAGAACCATAGGAGCACCCCCCATGTTCCAATTTCCCTATTTGGAGATCATATTAGTTGTGGATTTCGGAAAAACTTATCAATGTTAGTCAAATATTCAAAATTTTCCAAAGGAAAATTTTCTCATTCATAAATCATTAAATTTGTACTCTTTTCCCAAAAATATCCTTTCCCTAGTTCTTGTGGACCTTAGGAGACTCTATAAGAAGTTACAATCCATTACCTCTCCTTTTTTGATGTAGATCTAAGGGAACATTAAGTGTTTTCTAGTTTTTAAGGTGGGTGTCTTTCTCCTTTCTCCTCCTTCCTTATCCTCTATCCATTATTTCGTGGATCTTTATTCTCCCCTATTCATTAAATACCTAGAGATTTTTGTATCATTTTTTGGGACACTATGTTCATTTAAAATTGTTATTCATAGGTTTAGTGTTTATAAACCTGCGGTGGGTGATTTCAGTTGTGAATTTCCATTCCTACAAGTTTTTGAGGAAGGTTCTCCCAAGAACATGCTCTTATTATTTAAGTTTAATATTTTTATTGCTATTATTACCTTATATTATTGTTTAGTGTTTCTTTAAAACCTTTTTTTAATCTTTTTGGTGTGAGAAATGGTTATTTATTCCTTGTTTTCTGTAAAATGGAGTTGTTTTTTATAAACATCCACTCAGCTCATTTAAATAAATTTTTTGATGGTTATTGCATATGGTTTGTGATTTTTATGACTTGGTTTAACTACTGTAATAATATTTTGGAAATAAAATTTGGATTTATACCCTTTTTAATGTTAAATGGAGTTTGTTTTATGAAATGTTGCACTCCTCGTTTTTGGTATAGTTCTTGGTTGGCTCTTGTGTGTTCAAGGTGTTATAAAAATGATTGGTTTGACTTATGATATATGTTGGAGGGATTTGATAATTTTTTTGGGTTACTTATGTGGGTTCTATTATGGTCTTAGGTTTTATAATGAAATGAATATGGATTTTTAAAGTTCATCAGCATGTTTTTCCAATAGAAGGGATGTTTGGAAACTTTATATAAATGGGTGGGTTTTGAAAGTGTGGTAGAAATATTTATGGGATTTAAGTAAATGGTATTGTTATTCTAATTATGTGTTTAAACCTCTTTATGAATGTTTTAATTGTTTCTTTTTATAAATTTTCTTTTTATGAAGAATTCTTAAATTCTCATTTGGCATTTTTCTTTTAAATATTGTTTTCTTCAGTATTCCGTGTTTTATCATTTAAGGTCATTTTATGATTCATTAAATTGATTTTTTAAATGGTTTTGGGGCTGAAAACTATTTTATTATATTTTATTTCTGGGATTTTGGCCTAAAAAGTTCGTTTTTGAATTTATTTCCTGGGAAAAGACTCATTACACTTCTTGAAATTTCATTAGGAAAATATTTACTAGTTTATTGATCCGTGAAAGAAGTATGAACCACATTTTCGGGATGTTATGTTTTTTTATGTTTTGGGAATGTTTTTTTCATATTCAATGTGTATTGATAACATGTATAACTTGAATGATCACAAATATGGAAACCCCAAGTATCTAGGTGGGCGTATGTGTACTAGAATTCTAATGACCAGGAGGGGGTTTTCCATTGTTTCATGTAGCAAGTTTTACGATGAAAACAATAACTAAACTATAATGATGATGTTATTGGGAACCTCTAGTTTATGGATGGTTCTCATAATAATGGATCATGTGGAAAAGAATGGATATTCATTATGGTTACTTTCAATAAGATACGAGGTACCTGTGGCCCACAACTAACTAGTTTCTAGGGGTGTTCCCGTGACTAGTGTTCTTTGACTATGTAATGTTCACCATCGGCATACGGTGTGTTTGGATGGAAAATTTAGTATCATGTTTGTTTTATTTAAATTTTTTCTTTCTTCAAAGTATCCCTCTTGGAAATTTTTGTCATTTTGATGTTGCATATCATTCGAAATTGTTCTAGCATACTTGCATAAAATACTTGCATGATTTTGTCTGATAACTTCCATAGCATGGACGTTTGGTAAAAAAATACATTTATATATTTTTTCTCAAACATCAAATTGATTTTTCTTTTATTTTAAGTGGAATTTATTTTGGAATATAATATCAGGCTAACCAACTAAGTTTCAATACCCACGCCTATAGTTTTCTTCTATTTTTAACCCTTCTGTAGGTTTCAGCATGAGTTCAGTTTCGTTGAGAGACATGGGATCATTAGGATGGAGGGTGACCAGAGAGGTCACATGGAGTTAGTTGGTCATCAGTTCTTGTCATTTTATCTGTATCTTTTAGTTGTACTTTCTATTTTGTTGTATAAAAGATGTTTTTTTATATAAATGTTTATTGGGTTGTCCATTCTTTATATTGTTTTCCTTATTAGTTAAATTTGGGAGAAATCATTCCCTAGTCATTAAAAATGATTCCCTCATCACTTTTGGCCATCCCAATAGGATTGGGAATGCCTCTTGGGACTTGTCGTGGAGTGGACCAGGTGATCGATTCAGGGTCGACCCGGACTAGTTCGTGACAGGTAGAACACACATGATTGGTATGTAAATTTTTTCTTGTCAGGATAAATATCTCATAAACTTTTTTCTCTATTTCTTCTTCCTCATAGGCATAGTGAGTTGTTAACACCTTATATAGTGAAGGGTAGTCCAACATGTATGTCATGAGTTTCTATTCAATCATTGGATACCTACCTAGGTAAGATCATTAAAGTTATTCAAGTTTTATCTTTATCAACCACAGTTGATGATGTCATTGTAATGGAAGGGATGGTGTAAGGTGGCTAGTTTTAATTTTTCTTCATTTGAGTACACATGTTTTAATTATTCATTGAGTGGTAATATTGGGATTTGGATTTAAATGGTTTTTTCCTATATTTTGTGTTATCATACCCATAATAATACCATCATTTTTTAATAAGATAAACTATTCATCCAATTATTCTACTTCTGTTCTTATTTATTATTTTTCAATTATAATCATGTAAGTTTGATTCCATTTCATTTCTGGGAAATAATTTTTTTCAATTATATGAAATATTTTTATAATGAACCTTCCATATATTTTATTTAAAACACTTTAAATTATTTTGGAATCCATCCTCTCTTTCCCTTTTCCATTCAAACATATTTGTGTGTTTTCTTTTCTTTGTTTGTGTGTATTAATTTTTCATGAACCACTATTATCTTGTCCTATTATTATTCTTTTTTATTTTACCTCCCCTTAATAACCGAAAAAATATATCACTAATGATGTTAATGTATAATTAAATATCCAATTAGAAAGAGTCATAATTTGGGATAAGTGATGGAGATGTTTTCTAATTTAATATTCATTAAGTTAGAATTGTGTATGTTAAAAAAGATATGTAAGGGGTTAATGATATATTTAATTTCATATATTGGTTATGTAGATTGTTGTAACCATATGTAATATATGGTTAATGTATTATTAAACCGTACATAAATAACATTTCATTAAGATCACAATCCTAATCAATATAAAGAATGGATCTTACTTTTTTTGAATTATGATCAAAATCAGCTTATGAAGTGGATGTTAATTTAATGAAATATTCTTGAAAACAATAATTATATAGTAAACTTAAATATTACATTTAAACTCACACCCATCCATATCAAAATTTTAAATTAAAATTCTTCTATCAATCAATTTACGTCTTCTCTATAAAAATTAAACCCCCTCAAACATTCAAAAAAAAACAAAAACAGTTGATACTAAATAAAATAGTACCATCACTGCGGGTTTAACTCGAGTGTCTCTATAAAATTATAACATAGATAAATAACTTTGACTTTTGATAGTAGATAATCAATCACACTTTAATAATTCACCATTATAATGATAACCTTGAGACATTATGTTGGTATTCTTAAATAAAAATTTCATAGGGACAATATTCATCAATCTTATAGGACACATATTTTTTTTTTCTATTAAATGTCGTGAGATCATAATAATTGACATTTGATCTATGAAAATTACCAATTGGTGATACTTATAAAGGGGAGCCGTGAGGAATGAATTTCCAATAGAAATGACACATGTTTTATGTGTCCTTGCATATTCATAACTTTGATTTTTTTTATTGATCCTTATACTTGAGATCATTATTATTGTGTATCACGAATCGCATACTTAGATTCATTGATGAAAATTATGGTAATATATGATCATGATGAGGTAGAATAAGTTGTGTGTGTCATCAGTAATTAGGAATTAATTGAAATATTGAAAATGAATTAGTACCTTAAATTTTTATGGAATAAGATATCTATGTCCCTTTAATTGAAATGTAATTATTTGAAAAAATCTATTTCCATGGTCGTTACATTCTAAATCATTTTAAAATGCCAAAGAAAGATGAATTGAGCATATATAGTGATGAAACAAGTATACATCCTATTTGATAAGATTTTTATTAACAAAGGGATTATATTACGTAGTATCAATCATATAAATCTTGTTGTAGTTTCTATAATTACCATTTTCTATATGTGTGTCTTAACATGTTGCTAGATAATCATCATGTACTTTAGGTATGTTAAAAATATTTCCATTGAGAAAGGGGCCTAGAGGGTTATATAATATATGTATCTAAAATAACATTAATTTGTATTGAATTTATGTTCATGAAAACAAAATTCCCAGGACTAAGGAATAATATTTATTTATGTAAATTTTTATCCTAGAAATTAAATCACAATATATTCAAGTATAGAATATGGGAGTTTAATTTTACCTCTTTTTAAATTACTCCCATGGTAAGGAAAATAATTTTTTTATTAAAAATTTTATTGATTAGAGTAAAATAAATATATTTTCATGTTATATAAATAATCAAAAAAAAATATTATTTGTAAAATTAGTAGTAATAGTATTTATTTTATTTTATCAAATGAATATATTTTTTTAATCAAGGTTTCATGAACATTAATGGAGTATATGTGTTGAGTTTAAGGATCTATTTGAAATGATATATTTTAGTAACTATCATTTAAATAAATAAATATTTATATATTTAAGAAATGATGTTATATTTAATTCATTCTATAGTATATAATAAAAGAATTATTATTATACATCACATGGGTTGTCATATAGATTAAATAAAATTATTAGGGACTCTATGAAATTATATTTAATTAAACCTAGTTATGTATTCAAAAATTTAGTATTTTAAGAGATATACGTTAACAATATTAGCTAGAATTCTCCGAAGACTAGGATATAATTTCTCTCATTCTCCCCTCTCGAGAGTCGAGAGAGAATAGAAGAGATCCACACAGAGAAAAATGGTGAATGATGTTCATCACGTGATCTTCCTCATTCTAGCACCCGAATGATAATGCATGTTCTTATAATATTCATAGATCATTTGAGGATGTGTCTATAGAAATACTTGTTTGGATTCTCTATCATAATGACAACATATTAAAATTGAAAATGGAAATTTGATCAAGAAGAGTATCATGGATGAGGTAAATCTATATTAAAATTAATTATAAATTAAATGTGTATTTTCTAATCTATAATATTCTAAGTTGTTTTAAATTTATTATTTTGATATTTTAGTGGATAATTTTTAAGAACCAAAGTTGGGTATTTTAAAAATGTTTTTGTAGTTCCCTAGAACCTTAAAATTCAAAATATATTAAATTAAATATTGATTTTTCCTAAACATCATTATATATTTTATAATGGACCATGTGCATATTGATACATGTGTTGTCTCTAATTATAAAATTTGTATGGAGAATATAGTAAATGTTAAACATTAAATAATTAGTTTACTGGAGATTTAAACCATGTAAAATACTTGTCCTTGAATAAATTTTTTCTATTAAATCAGTGATTAAATAGTCTTTTACTTACATTTAAAATTTTATAATTGAAGATATGGCATGAAGGGAAGAATATTGGTGCTGATATGATAACTCACAAAGGTAATACCATAACATGTTTTTATTAAGTTCATCAGACTAATGTTGATAAGATATAACTTAAATTAGTTAATTTCATAGAAAATATTATGTAGAACTAGATGATTATGTAACGTGTCACTCGTATTAGCCCCACTAGCTGAGAAAAATTAATTTTTCAGTGATCCATCAGATCCTAACATAAATTATTCTGTTTAAATGAAAAGGAGGGGTTTTTTCTTATTGATTGTGATGAGTTGGATGTTACTTGAATAATATCTCAGACCATTGAAAACAATATAATAATGGTACATATTTTCATTGGGTAAGAGAGATCATTGAAGGAGATAACATTAAAATGAATCATCAATTCGTTTTCATTATTTATCTAATACATTGACTATACATAAATTTACATAAACTGAAAGTATTTTTATTAAAATAGAATAAATAAATTTGAAATTTTATTTACACATAAAAATATGTTTTCCCACATAATAGACCAACCATGGAATAAGGAAAACATTTTTCTCCACCTTACACCTACTCCTTCATCATCCAAAGATCCTTTTCGTATAAATCATGTAGATCTCATGAATCCCTATCATGCACACATATCATCTCAAAAATCATTCTCTTATACTAATCTAGCATCATGCACCACATCCCATCTTCTAAAAATATCATTGAATGCAATGAACTATCATACAATTCAGTAATATCTCACCAATTCCCATTATATAGGTTGATCATCACCTGCATTACCCCATCCGAAATTTTTTGGTTAGGGGAAAAGGATGGGTTAGCCCCGTGTTAGGATGTAATATGTGAATATGCATCCCCCTTCTTCATTATAATCCATGACTCTTACTCTTGGATTGATATCCTTAAATTTTCTCCGTCTAGTTTTATTAACATCTATAGATATCCAACCCACATGTGAAGCATTTACTTATATAAATATTTCATCAAGCTTTACAGGACTATCCATATTGATCTCCTTATATTTTGAAATTATTTAAAAATTATGAAAAAATATATTTTTTTAAATTATTCTATAATTTTTAATTACCGTTACTTTTTTATGTTATAGTCTAAGTTAGATAAGTATATCTATTATCTAAGGTATGGTAGATGGTAGAGGTATTCCCTAATGGAATTTGAAACCACTCATGGATTTGAATTTTTATATCACCTTCCACTCTTTAGATAATTACGTGCATCCATTGACAAGTAAGTTAGAGAATATATTATGATCCCCCCACAAACTTCTCATGTTGACACTTGAATAAAATGATTTCTACCATGATACATTTGACTAAATTTGGAAGGCGATGAAGTTAAAAGTATTATTTTATTTCAGTTTCAATACAATGTAAATGTGTCATACAAACATATTTTTTTTACAGATAGATATTTTTTTATTTTATGTAGATTAATTTCAAAATATTTGTATATCTAAATGTCGATAAAATTATGGAATCATTGTAGTGTAAAGGTAAATAGGGAAAGTTTTTCTCAATATATATCTTCATAAAACAATCATTAATAAGTCCCAAGATGGATTATTTCTAATCAACAGTCTTCTGTTGTCGGGTATTAGTCAAGTGAGGGAGATAGTGTGTCTGATCCTGATTTTACATAAATGTATGTATCCTTTAATTTTCCATCTAATATTTTCTTTTTTACCTTAATGGATGTTCCTAAAAAATTCAGTGAGGTTTTGGGAGTGTTTGGGATTGGTTTGGGCCATGATGTCCAAGTTTTTAGAGAGACATACTAAGGTGCATAGTTTGATCATGGTTACTAATAATTGTGCACCTCAATTTTATAGACCTATAAGGTAGGTTCATGGTTCAAAAAAACATGAATCATGGGATACACATCATTGAAAAAAATTTAATAAATTACATAGGTAATTTTCACATTTGGTGCATGATTTTTTAACCATTATCCTAAATAGCGTGAGGGTTTTTTGACCCATTTCATCTCACATGAGGACCTTTGTAGTTGTTTTTCCCCAATTTCTTATTCACCTAATATATTTCTATTGGGTATTTTAACTATAAAAATAATTACAAATTTTGGGTTTTGGTAAAATGATAGAACAAAAAACTAAAACGTAGATGAAAACAGAATAAATAAAGGTTAAAAGAATGGAATTGGTCCTTAGGGTTTGGTTATGTGGGTTCCTTAATTGATATTTATTATTGATTAATTTCAATTTTACAATCCATAATTTAATGGAGGTATTGATATTCCCTACCTTGAGCAGGATTTTTAGCATTCCTAAGAAACCAATTTCGCACTGATAATTTTAAATCCTCTTAGTAGAAAATTGGAATGAATATGAGATTGATTTTATGGTGTATGATCATTAAACCATTTAATTTACCTCTCGCTCTAGAAAAAATAAATTAACACATTTTAATAATTAATGCACAAAAATTCAGAACACTGTATAACCTCCCCCCAGGCCAAGCCTCGTGTCATTCACTTATCATCACAAGTGTAATAGATCATAAAGGATGATAATAAGAGATAAAAAAATAGATTATAAGAATATTAGAAACACTTTAATAAAAATATATCATTCTGTTGAATTAAAAAATAAATTTAAAACAAAAAAAATAAGAAAACCTAAAAATTAGACAGAACCCTCTTCCTCAGTGCAACATCCAATTCCCTAGATCAGATTATATTTTTTAATCATCATCTAGACTCCTTCCATAGGCTCTAATCATGATCATATATAATTAATTTCTAATTAATGTGGTAATATATTCATTTTAGGTCAATTTTGGTGTTGTTTTTATGTTTCGTGTCATTAATAAGATGTTGTGCTAAAATATATATTGAAATTAGAAACTTTTGGGCATATCAAAATTAAATTACAATATAAATATATGTTTTACATCATATATTTGTGTTTTACACCATAACCTTGTTGACTTCTCGCCTAGATATTTTTTTCCCATTTCTTGAATTTCCTTTTGATGTTCTAAATTGGCTTTTCAGGTCCTGAATTCACCCCATAAAAACATTCATGTCCTGAATTCACCCCATAAAATCTTTTCACATCATTAACTGGATTTTTCAAGATGTAGATTGTTTTTTTCCATGAATTTATATTTCACAGTAGTTTCTCCCCATGTTCAATTTATTATTTAGTTTCATGCCTTATGATTTTTCATTGAAAAACCCATATGCCACTAGCCATAGTTTTCATCATCAAATAAACACCTTTTTCTGCATTTCCAATAATTTCATGTATCCTGTAACAAATTAAAAAATAAAATAAACACCAGATAAATTAATCAATTAATATGAAAAAAATATGTGTTTTATAATAAAATAAGTATAAAAAATATAGCTCTGTCAATTCACCACACATTAAACTTGATTTTCCTAAAGCATGTAATATCAATAAAATTACAAAGGAAATTAATTTTACAAATCATTAAATTTCAAAATCAACATAATCCAATATTTTTCAATGGAAGATAAACATTCAAATTTCACACAAAATAATTCATTCAACACCTCATTATTAAAAGAAATAAACAAAATCTTGTATTTTACTTTTCTAGTTTTGAAATAATAATACAATAATTTAATTTTAATTTCTCAACTCATCATTAATTTTTATACCACATTCAATTTACTTCAAATTTAATTTTCATTACTCATCTGTTAATGTAATAAATGTAATGGAATTGTTATCATACCTCAAGTACATGTCACTTTCCATATAATTGCAAGGCATCCAATATTTTCAACATATATAAACAAAAAAAATTAATCATGTTGTCTTTTCACCGAGGTAAAAACATCTCTAAGGATTAAGGTAGGTGTGTAATGAATAAAATAATGCTCAATAAAATATTTCACTTATTATCATACTACAAGATATAAAAAGATATGTTCAATGAAATAATCTTTTACAATTTTTATCTCCCCAAATCCCTGAAAAGAAAGCAGACACCTGATAAATATATGAATAGATAATTAACCACCCTCTCTTCCATTTCGGATTTTATATTTTTTTGTTTTTTTTCATTTTGTTTTTACTTTTTATTAATGTTATTCTTAAGATAGATCTAAGATCCACCACCTAACCATAAATGACAAAATTATCATCAATCTAACTGTAATGATTTTTTTATCCTCCCAAGACACAACCCATTTTTTATTTTTACTTTTTTATGAAGAGAGGTGAAGGAATAAAATAAAATGAATTCTGTATGGACTCTCCCAAAATATCATGAAAAAACCTGATGGAATCTCTTCAAAGTAATACGTCCCTTTCCACCATGAACAATCCTTACCCACGCACTTTTTATTTTAAATATAATGAAATTTAATATGATTAGGGTTGAAATAGATATAATAGCCATGAAACATGGAACATTTCCAATCACGGTCTTTCATTGATTATATGTAATGAACAAGGATTGTTGTCGTGTTAGGTCCAACGATAAAGTTATAATCAATAAAAGTTATCCAATCATTTTAAAAGGGATTTTTAGTTGTAGATTTAATAAATTAAAATGAAATTTATAGATGAAAACATGTCAGAGTATCTGTAGAAATATAATATAAAAATAATGGAAAAGATTTGTTTAGAAAATTTCTGATGGGTGAGAATATATGGTTTGGGATAATTATGCATGACAATACACAAAAAATAAACCAATAAATTTCAATTTTAGAACTTATAATTCAATCTATTCTAAGAATAATTTCATTTAAAATTATCAATATGTTCCCAAAAATAATTATTTATAAAAATTCACCCCTTCATGCTTAACTCTATTCATTAATTTTACCATTTTACTAATCTAATCATGATAGTAGTGAAAATTAAATCATCGCATAATGATTATATTAAAAAAATTAAATATCCAAGATCGAAACTAGTGTTAAAGATTTCAAAGTGGGAATGAAAGTTCTTAAATGTTCAAAAATATATTTGAAATTTTGTAGTGTAAAATTTAAAAAAAATCAAACTCATACCCTACATAAAATGTAACTTCAAATTTGGTTGTACAGGTTCGATTTTAAATAGTTATATTCAAAAAAAAATTATGATGTAAATTCTCTTTTTATGACATAAGATCTCTTTTTATGACATAAGATGATTTTTATGATATGGTCTCCCTTTTTTCAGTGTGAAAATTGTGCAATTTATACATGTTTTTTTATGTCATCATCATCTGGGACTTATAAATATAATGCCACTCTTGAAGTAAAAGTAACATTTCAATGTGCGATCAAAAAGATAGTGAAATGTTTATTCATACTGAAAAATAATTACAAAACTATGAATTGAAATTGAAATTCCATGAAATGGAATAAAAATCAAATAAAGAAAAGTCTTATTTTGAACCCGAAATTGATCTCATGGGTTTCAAAGCCTTTAGATAAGAAGTACTAGTTGTCATCCAATGTATGATAATTTTTGGAGGTTTTAGGATTTAAACCACCAATAGTTCTTCCTTCCATATTACACTTCTTCATTGTTTTGGATGATTCCATGGAAAGAGTACACTATATCCATCCCCTTTTCAATGAGGTACAAAGTGCATAGAATGGGTAGGTTTAAGTATAGATCCTCTTCCTTCTCAGTTAATATGGGTGAAACCTCTTCTGTGTAATATTATTCTTGATTGAAATGTGTTGCATCAAATGAATAATCAAAAGAAAAATTAGAGTGAAATTTAATTTGAAAATTTTGAAGTAATAAGAATCAATATAAAATTCATCCCATTTTATGTAGACATAAGGTGTTTCTATTATTTAAAGAAGTGCTACTTGGATATCTTCTTGGGCTTCCTCCAATAAACTTTCAATATTTTCTAAGATCACTATGTGTTCTTCATCAGGTGTAATTTTATGTTCACTATATTCTCCTAGAGAAAAATATGAGTTTGTTGAATCTAAAAAATTATAATAATGGGGATAAATACACATCTCATATTTATAAAATCTAAATTAAATTGAGTTTAAGAAAATATTGTCTCTCTAAGTTGGTTCTTCATTAATTTCTTCATCAATGGAAAGTTCCTCTTGGAGTTTATTTTTAGTTATAAATGGAGGTAGATAGTTATTATCCACCATAGTTTCTTCATATTCCACCACAAGGTTGGTTTGGTCTTCTTCCATTATCAAATTCTGGAACATTGGTGACGATTCTTCTACCTTTTACATAAGGAGGTCATGTTGCATTACATCATATTCCCATTCACTCAAAAATTGATCTGAATCATTTCCAATATTCACATACACATGGGATTATTCATCTTCAATCTAAAACTCTTCATGGAAGTTATGGATCAAGCTTGTTAGATGGTTTTATTGTTCATGTTATTCATGTATGACCTTTAATGCATGGATTTATTTTGAAAAATCTAGAAGATACAACAACCATTCCCTCTTGGACTTTATTGTTTGACAATAAGATTGGAATTTATTAACCATATATTCCATTTCATGAAACAATAGACCTATATGATGTACATTAAACAACTAATTGACCAAATAAGTGTGTTTTTTTCCTTCGAATGTGGATCTCCCCATTACTATCATTCTGTAGTTTATTATATTTCACATGTGATCTATAAATCTGTACAAAATAATAATAGTTTGGATATGTTATAGAAAATATTTTTTATATATTTTTAGAAAATAATGAGAATTATTTAAATGATGTGAAAGGATAAATTATAGAATAAAAAAATGATTATATTTCCTTCAATAGATCATGTTTTTATGTGTCTTTCATACAACAATACATAAGCTAATTTATTTTTCTAATGAAACACAATAGCTAAATAAGTTCATCTCACATGAGGAGATTTTCAGTGGTCTAGTCACAATTTCTATTTCCCCCAATCTATTTATATTTTAGTTTCTGTTATATTTGAAATGACTGAAATTTTTTGGCATTCATTAAATTAGGGAATACAAAACCAAAATGAAGATGCAAAACAGAATGAATGCAGTTTAAAAGAATTATCTATATTTTTATGGTTTGGTTATGTGGATTCCATCATTAACCATTATTATTTATTAAATTAAATTTTATAATCCATCCATTTGTACATGGATTGTTATTCCTTATGTTGGGAAATATTTTTAGAATGACTAGGAAACCACATCATTACCCAAAATTTCAGGACATATTGTTATAAAATTGGAAGGAATTGGAGATTAATGCCATGGAAGATGATTGATTCACATGTTCAGTTCCAATTCATTCACAAAAAATTAAATTAAAATAATTTAATAATTATAGTGAAATAATTTTTAATATCAAGAAACCTTCCCCAAAGCCCATTATAAGATCAAGTGCTTGTCATCATAAGGACAAGATACCATGATAGAAGATGCAAAAAGAGAAATAAATTGAGATTAGATGAATATTGGAAAAACTTTAACAAAAATATGGAATTTATTTACATTGAAAAATAAATTGAGAACTTACAAAAGAAATTTAAAAATCTAAAAAAGTAGAGGTATCCCTTATCCTATCCACAAATGGTGATTCCCTATATTAAAATATTTTTTCATTCCACCTGTAACCCAATTTTATATGATTTAATCAGGCTTGAATAGGTTCAATTGTTTTTTAATTCGGTAAAAAATTCATTGTCGGTCAATTTATGGGATTATCATGGGTTTTGGGTCATTAATAGTGTGTAATGTTGAAACATACCTTGAAACTATAAATTTTTGGGTCTACCCAAATTTATTTACTGATTAAATGCATATTTCACACCGTAAATATATGTTTTAAACATTAAAAGTGTCAGCTACAGTCTTGAAATTTCCTTTTCAGGCCCTCATTTGGATTTTCAGTCCATGAATTCACCCCATAAAGACATTTACATATTATATTGATTTTTAGGACCTAAATTCACCATTCTGTAACTGAATTCCCCCATAAAATCTTTTCAGGTCATGAATTGTCTATTTTGGCCCTCAATTGCCCCCATAAAATCATTTGAAACCATGAATTGACTTTTCAGGCCCTATATTGATATTTTATATAAGTTTTTCTCTGAGTTATCTTGATTATTTAGTTTTATACCATGGGATTGGGCACTGACTTGCCTTTATTTCATCAGTCATTGTTCTTATCATTAAATCATCACATTTTATCATGTTTCGAATCATTTCTAGTATCCAACAACAAATTACAAAAATAATTACATACCGGATGAATTAGTCAATTAATGTGAAGAAATAATGTGTTTTACATTGAAATAATCATGAAAAATATAGAAATGTCATGTGTCATTTTAGATAGTAGGTACTCACAATTTTTACATTTTTTGGGAGATTGTGCACCCCTTTAAAAGTTGTGAAATGTAAAATTTTCTCCTTATTACTTTAACCATATTTCCTCCCTTTCTTCTCCTCAAACACGTTGTATCTCTACTATATGAGAGCTCACCATGTTCCCCTCTTAATATTTTAGACATTTCCTTAGTCTAACCTCTAATTCAATCATTGTTCTCCGCATTGGATCCCCCTTAGTAATTCTAAGACCCCCTTTTTTTCTTTTCCATGTTTTCTTTTCCATCCTCAATGTTATCTTGTTCTTTCCCTAATTTTATCGTGTTTATCTGGTTTATAATTTTCTCACATTCCATCCTAAATATGAGGAAGATACTAGATAATTATTTTTCTATCATGATATGGTAGGTGGTATATTACTTTTCTTTAACGATCTAGGTGTTTATAAACTACATTGGTGTTCTGTATGCTGAACATTCCATGTGTGGTTATTTAATATAACACTTCCTTCGAATTGTTTTTTAAACACGGTTCTAGACAAATTGTGATCCATTTTTATATTTTTTAAAGATATTAACATCAACATGAACCACACCTTGGGTGTGTCTAATAAAATTACCATGCGAATAATGCTTATATTATAGCCAAAGAACTCCTCATGTGTGTTTAGTCTATCATTGTAAAAGGAATCACCATAATGAATTAATTGAAATGCTACATGGAATAATATTATACTTTTCCCATTTTTCACATGTAACTAAAATGACAGAATGAAGGAATTGAATTGAAAAATAGAATGGACATTAACATGTAATTATTGATTACATATAAATAGAATGGTCTAATTGTAATAATTTAATTGGTATATGGAATGAAAATTAACATGACCCTTTGATCACTTTTATATTGTGCTTAATTATGGTTATTGACCTAGATCAGTATATATAAGAGTTTCATTCCTTGATTAAGGATTTTATTCCCAATGTGGGATTCCTTGAGTGAAATATTTGGACACTATCCAACTTAAGGATGTGACATCCATGTGGAACACCAGCCTTAGGATCAATCAATATCTTAGAGATGTGAGTGGCTTGGTATGACACTAATGATTCACATGCATATTTTATAATTTATGATGCCTTATTTTATCTCCTTGGAGCATGCTTTATACCCTTAGATATAACAGACCTTAGATTATCTCTTTGGGAACCAATCAGTAATTTACCAAGTTTAACTTGTAATGTCTCCTTGAACTCAAACAAGAAGCCTCGTCCATGGGCATTAGGTTCATGAAATACTTTTGATATGATACTCTGATATATCTGGTTGAGGCTGAAGCTGGTGGATTGTACCTAATTTAATTTCATGTACATATTATCCTCATTTATATACAAATAATTTTATGAACTTTCACTTATGTATTGGATAATGTTGGATTTTTATATTATAACTTCAGTTCATTTATTTTTATACTGCACATTATTACAATTTATACACATAGGATGGATTTTTTAGATACAATTGGTGGTGAACTACATAACTTAATTACACCCAATTCAAAACACCATTTTATATCCATGTATACTTCAATTATATATATAGATACAAAGAGAAGAACCCAACTATGGATGCTTCATTTCTCTTAGGATGGGATTTATAAACCATTGACTAAACAAGGGCTCAGGATGCATTAAAGATAATTTTTGGTCTATTTGTTCTTCTTTTTATAAATTTACTTTATGTATTCATATTATTATGTTTCTCATTTATATTCATGTATCTTCTAATGAAATCATCATCAGTATATGATCATGTTTTATTTTATGCATTTTTTTTATTATATTTGTATGGTTCATCACTTCTACTGCTATATTACTATTTACAGTTCCTTACTTATTAGTCAAAATTGAGATTCACACTAATAAATAGTGTATAAAATCCCTAACAAGCAAATATAGACCCTCACCACTAGTCATAATCATCTCGTATACGATGATACGTGCTTGAGGGTTTGTAGCTAACTGAGTTTGGTAACTTTTGAGTGAACTGGGCTTAAGACATTACATAGGGTGAGTAAATTTAAATATTATTATCTATTGTCAGTATTGTATACTTAATTATTCAGATTAATTTAAACTATATTGCAATTAATGTTAAAATGTGTTTAAAATAATCATGTGTTATAGGGGACTTCTCACTACTTTGGATCGTGACATTTATCTCTGATTTTTCATGAAGTGTGTAAAATGTTATTGTTTTAAAACTACTTCAGATATATATATTAGAATGAAAAAAATTAATTTTAGTTAAATAGTTATGTAAATGAATATTTCTTTTCAACCATATGGATGGTTTTATGTATGGAAAAATATTAAAAAAATATGAAATTATTATAGTGGAATAGTCAAGAGGGATAGTTATATATATTATGGAACATCCTCCAACATTCATCATCATTTACTAGGAGGGATTGTTTTTACTCAGTGACCTTTCCTCCTTCATTATTGGTCAAGTGAGAACATTATGGTATGTTACAAAAAAATTATATATTTTTTCTGTATTGTAGACTATTTTATTCATATTATGTTAAACTAAAATGTAAGAAAATTTGAATAGTAATAATAAACCATGCATTAAAATTTTATAATCATTAGTAAAGGGTATGGATGTGGAGTCATTTCCTAAATTATTTATTTTGTACCACTAATTTTGAAAATAAAAATAAATTTCATTTCATATTTGATGTAACTTGATGTTTTTTAACCTGTGTGTGTAGATTTAACTTCTAAATCAACTATTTTCGATTGATTGATTGATTATAAAAAATGTATATAACAAAATATTATGGGGACACATAAATAACATCAAACAAAATATAAAGTTAAATATTCCATGTTTGATTCATGTCCTAAAGATATCATATTTTACTATTGGTTCCCACACTTATAAATTGAGATTATGCCTTTGAGGGATAATAGATACTAATATGTTGATCATATTTATTTCAAGAGCTTTGAACTATCTCTCTTCTTTGAGGAATTCCAATTTTATTATTTTTTCTCTGTGTTTGGACTTTATTAAAATATGTAATGAACCAACATGAATTCCCTCTCAAACTGGTTCCTGACCAAAGCCGCCACATAACATATGGGAATTCATGATCCCCACAAGATGGAGACTAGCACCCAAACATAAAAAAGCTAGGGTAAATTATTTCTCCCAACCTGAATTAATGATATGGAACATATTTTCATAACAGAGAGATATGATAGAAGATAAATATATCCCTTAACTGAAACCAAAAAACCAAAACCAAACAACTTAAGAATAGACAAAATATACTAGTAAAAATACAACCACAAAGAACTACTGAAATATGAAAAAGTACTCCATGGAATTGCGT
Organism: Viscum album; assembly: GCA_963277665.1. Lineage (NCBI taxonomy): Eukaryota > Viridiplantae > Streptophyta > Magnoliopsida > Santalales > Viscaceae > Viscum > Viscum album. The sequence goes on from OY728121.1 coordinate 1,609,108,592, forward strand.
GGGAAAACACCCACTATCTCACCAATATCTACCCATCCCAGCTATTATGAAACATTGTCGCCTCACAGTGATGCCTTACCGTTCCCTGTATCAATAAACATAACAAGGTCTATGTACCACTAAAGAGGTATGTATGGCGTGAGCTAACATGTTCAGTAGGGTCTCACCCTAGTGTTCTATATCAATTATCTGAACAATAATCCAAGCATGATAACTTTAAAGAAATAATTCATAATAACAGTTTAACAAAATTTATATCAAAATCATGTCAAAATAGTTTAATTTCCCCTTTTTCCAAATTTTCTAATAAAGAAGATAAATCAATTTAAAATAATTTCATATCCAAATATCTTTTTATATATAACAATTCAAAATACATCATGCCTCGCATATCATATAAAAATCTATTATAGTACCAAAAAATAGTAAAAACTAAAAGAATCACAAATCAACCCAGAAGCATAGGTAACAAAAGGATATGGATCACACTAGGTTAAGATAGTGTGGACAATATTACATAACATATACAATCACGTATACCTCAAGACACTACAAATATAAATTCAATATTGAGGTTAGAGGAACACCCAAGAAATAACCCCCCCCCCCCCCTAATAGGTTTGAAAAGTCCCTAGAACAATAGGCTTAGAGAGTAGAGATAATCCTAATGAGAAAATCCACCAACAATGGATGAGACCTATTACTATATGATCCACCTATGTAACCAGTAATTCCCATGGGCTCAATTTCCCAAATAAATTTATCAATCCATTTTTATCATTTCATGATTTAAATACCATTTCACAATGAGTTGAAACCCATTTCCCTTTTCCAAAACTAGGGGAAATTATTATTTTATCAAAACCCAGTTCTATATACACACAAAAAAATCAATAATATCATGTTATTTAATTTAATATAAAGATTATCAAATATGATAAATGCAATTCACCAACAAATTCTAGAGACAAATCTTCTTACCTCAATACTTGGGGTCATGTACACGCACAAAGGATCCACTAACAAGAGAAGAAAAATACAACAACAAAGGCCATAAAATCAATTTTAAATTGTTATAATTAATCTAATTTAACAAAAGGGTTAGTGTAGAAGAGTAAATGACACATACAACAATAAAACACACCCACTACCCCACAAATAACAAAGGAATGACCCCCCCCCCCCCCAGAACAAGATCACACCATAGATCTAGAAGGAAACAATGATAAAACATAGCCATAGATCAATAGATCCAATAATGAAGAAAAATGGAGCTAGTTCAATCAATGTAATGAATAATAGGAATGTATTACTCATCCAGAGAGATGTAACCCAACCATAATGGTGATAAATCATTGAAAAAATCAATTTTATTTGAATAAGGACTAGAAAAATCCTTGAAGAAGACTTTTAAGTTGAGAGCCAAAGGAGATGCAGAAAAACAAAATAATATTCCAGCTCAGTGGTACCCTAAAATCCCTTTCTATGACATTTATATGGAATTTCATCCCTCTACACATATTTTAATCCTCAAGAATAAGATACACTAAAAAAACCCATCACATTTTTAACAATGAAACAATATTAAATTATTACCTGGTGTGTAATTTGTTCATGGAATGTTCTCACTTCATGTTGTGCATCCAGTTCACAGTATCTACACTACAGAAAATACATGACATATACTCCCACTAAACATTGTATATTTCTCTTGTATACTATTAAAACTATATATTCATACATAAAAACACAAAACCAACTAGGGTGTTCTCTAAACATGTGGAGAACCCCGCAAATCCATTACATGTTTATACCAGGATTTCATTAATTCAAACAAAAATCCATCCCCAAACATTAATTTATCTTTCCAAACAATTTCTCACCATTATCAAGAGTATCAAGATGCACCCAATTTAAGATTAAAACAATTAAAGGGAAGGCAATTACATAATAGTGGGTAATAGGATGTTACAAACTCCCCATTGTAAAACTTTCTATACCCTAGAAGTCATTTGGAGGAATGAAGTCTGGTAAATAGGTGGGATAGTTCTCCCTCAACGAAGACATAAACTCCCATGTCTCATGAGAATCTGATACATTATTTCATAACACTATGAACAATGGAATCTACTTCCCATGAAATACTTTTAGTTGAGATTCAATGATCTCAACTGGATGCTCCACAACAAAAACATCTTACTCTAACTCAATATCCTTCCAACTCAAAACATGAAAGGGAATATGATGATATTTTTTTAGCATTTATATGTTGAAAACATCATTAATTCATATTAAATGATATTATAATTCCAATTGATAATCAACTTTCCTAAGCTCCTCAATTATCTCAAATGGTTCCACATATCTCAGAGCCAAACTTCCAAATTTTCCATGATGATTGTGAACCAAACAAGGGAAAAAATTCAAGAAAACTTGGACACCTATAAAAAAATATAACGTATTATGTCATTGATCCACATATGATTTTAGCTGACTCTATTCTATATCTAGACAGCGAAGTATATCCTAAATCCTTATAGATGTCTCTAGAACCAAACATCGTCCAATAAAATTATCTTCACCCTCCTACACCCAAAAAAGAGGTGGACTTCACGGTTGACCATAAAAATCCTCAAAATGATACATTCAAGTCGATAAATAATAACTGTTATTATATGTAAAATCAACCAGTAACAAATGGTTATCCCAAGATCCACCAAATTCCAAGACACATACAAAAAACATATCCTCTCGAACCTGAATAACACACTCTATCTGTCTTTCTATCTATGGATGGTATGTTTTACTCAATCTGACCTGAGTCCCCATCACCAATGGGATACTTATCTATAACTTGGATGTAATCATAGGATCCCTATATGAAATAATATGTAAGTTAAACCCTTGTAACTGCATAACTTCTTATAGATACAATTTACCCATGTCTTCAAATTTCATGGTGTCCTTGATCAGAATAAAATGAGATGAGTTTTTTGACCAATCAATCACCACCAAAATAGAATTACTCTATTGGAGATTCAATGGTAATCCCTCAAAACATTCCATGGATACCTCATCCCATTTCTAAAATTGCAATAAAAGAGGAAAAGAAAACCAGAAGGTTTAAAATTGCCTTCTTTGATCTTTTGCAAGGTGTCATTGGGGAACACAAAATCATAAATCTCATGCATCCGACCTGGCCACTAGAATCATCATCTCATATCATAATAAATTTTTTTAGTGCCCTGATGAACGAACCATGAAGAAAAATGAAAATAAGGGAAAACAACACCCCTAATAGATGTTATGATGACAAACCAAACCCCAAAACTAATAATACCATCTAAAGAGAGAGACCAGCTAGAAATAGTCTCCCCACTATATAGGGATTCTCAAATTCTATTGAAATCATCATCCTACTACTAATTCTATGTAATACAGTCAAGGAGAGATGATGATAACTAAACAATAGTCAAAACCAGTGCCAAAACATATTCCTGATCATCTATATTAAACTCCATAACAAATCCCTAAAAGGTTCTACTTTCCTTCAATTCCTGAACAGCTTGCAATGGTACGCTCTAGATAAGATCTTCTTCCACGACATTCCCTTCCTTAAGGTGTAGGTGGTATCTATGTCAAACAAATAATGGTATTCTACCCACTGACTCTATATAAGATTCATGTCTTTATTTGAGAATACACAACTAAAACCTATTATGGTTGGTGATGACTATGAACCTTTCCCCAAAAAGATAATGCCTCCAATAATTAAGAACATTCATAACTTTGGAAATCTCTAAATCATGAGTGGGTAATTATTTTCATGCGGTCTAAGTTTACATGAATCATAATCCACCACATAATTATCCTACTTAAGCACACAACCCAAACCAATACTCTTAGTCTCATAGAAAACCACATAACCCTTACCAAGATTTATTAAGATCATTATAGGAGCCTATTTAAAAAGTTGTTTCATCTTGTTAAATGAAAACTAACATTTCTATCCCATATGAACTTCACCCCTTTCCAGGTAAGAGAATTCAACGATGACACCAACATTTTAAAATCCTTGAGAAACTATTGGAAGTATTCATCAAGACCAAAGAGGCTTCAAAACTCAAACACATTTCATGGCTCTTCCGAGGACAAAATAGAATTTTCCTTATCAAAGTCAAATGATAAGCCATGATTAGAAATCATGTGCCCCAAAAACTTTACTTCTAGAATCTAATATTTTATTTTTAAATATTTATTGATAGACGGTGACTTCTTTAGATTTCCAAAACCAAACCCATAAGGTTCTCATGCACATAAACCGAAATATCAACCACAAACACTACCATAAAATTTTATAGATAATTTTGGGGTATCTTATTCATTAAATCCATAAACATTGATGGTGTGTTAGTCAGGCCAAACAGAATAACAAGATATTCATAATGGACATACCAGCTCTGAAATGTCATCTTGAGTATACCCCACTCCAATCTTTGAACTGATTTTAACCTAACCAAATATTGACCTTCAAGAAGAAATTTTCCCTATTTAACTGATCAAAAAAATCATCCATATGAGGCAAAGAATACTTATTCTTAACCATTATATTGTTCAAATTTCGATAGTCTATACACAATCAGAGTGAGATGTCTAACTTCGTGGAAAATAGAAATGGGGATTCCCATGGTGAAACACTATGGAGAACAATAGATTTCTCTACTAGATCATCCAACATCATCTTAATCTTTTTCAACTCCACCAGTTCCATAAGAAAAGAAGGTGTCAATATCAGTTGCGTCCTTGGAGCCTAGTCAATCGTAAACTCTACCTCCCTATCTAGAGTAATAATTGATAAATAATCAAGGAAAATGTCAGAAAAATCCTAAAAAATTATGGAAGAACAAAAATAGAAGAAAAATCATTAGTCTCAACTGAAACAACAAACAAAAAATATTGAGATTTGTCAAGGAAGGTCTTATACGACCAAACCTCAGATCCCACTCTCCCTAAAACACCTATGAGCTCCCATATTCCATAGGAAACTAGACACACCATTGATAAAAATAATCATCATATTGAAAAGAAAAAAGTCAATCAACACAGATGATGATGTTGTAAAAATATAGATCAAGAATAAAAAATCATGTACTAGATCCATGTCAGCTACCGATAGTGCGCACCTGAAGGAAACTAAAATCCCTGCTCTTTCATCTTCTCAATAGTTTTCTCTTAATACATTAAAATGTAAATGATATTTTTTATAATAGGTTTCTCTTAATACATTCAACATCTCATGGTTACAAGACCAGCATCAACCTATGATGGAAACTCATCTACTTTGTGATGGTGCTTCACAACTAAGGCCTTTGGCAGGAGCCTTGTAGTATTTGAAGAATTTTACAACACCATAGTAGCATTTGGTGCTGATGAGCCATGGACATATCGAGGAGTAGAAATATCTGGACAGAAACAATACATATTTCCAAAACAACCATAACTGTTACACATATTTACTAGTGAAGGACAATTAATTAATGTGTATCCAACCATTACACAATGATAAAAAGTATGAGGGAAACTAGAAGTAACATGTGGAGGTTATAAAGAGGTATTTTTCTGAGAACCACCTCCACCACTATTGTGATGATCCAACAACTTCTTCATTTTCCATGGCATTCCATTGAAGCTTCCACTAGGTGGAAGGGAAGGTGTGAAATATCCAACTTTTCCTGCCATATTTATTTATCCCATCATATACCTATCCACTTTATTTGCATTGGTCGAAAGCTTCGTGATGAATACCTATGATCTAATATCCAGTAGCACACCTTTCTGGTACTTATGAGCTTTTTTTGTCATTATTTACAGCCTCTAGTACAAAATGAAATCATTCATTTTGTTGAAGGGAGAGAATGTAGGGAAGTGGCTTGTCACGCAAGAAATATTGTGATCAATCCATGTCTCCCCATACTCCTAGGTATTTCTATATGACTACATTTAGAACTTGTGGCCCACTTTGATCAATAGTATAAAATTCTCGCACAATAGCAATGATAAAGTATAGATCCATTAGGGGATTCCATCGAGGATCATCATCTACATCCTCTAGATGAACATGCATAATATGTCTAGAAGGAATTCTTCTACAAAAAAAACAAAAAAATGATTTCAAAATAGACCAATTTCAGTTAAAACTAGGAAATGCATAATAAAAAACAGATATTAACCCCAAGAACACCAAATTGGAGACACACATCCCAATATACCAAGTTAACATGGGTCACATCACGATAAGATCTAGACAAGAACATCCCATAATCTAACTCTCATGTTATGAAAATCATATCACTTGTGTACCAAACATCCAAATATAAGGACTCTTGAGGATAAACCACCTCTGATAAAAAACATCAATGAACTGAACCAAATACCCTCTCAAATTGGTACCCAATATGACCTTCCATATAATCAATGGGTGCTCTCAATCCCCTCTATCTAGTAACTAGTATCTGAGCATCAAGAAACAAGAAGAGGGAATGGTTTCAGCTAACCAAAATAAATGTTGTGGAACACACACACACACACACGCATAGATATATATATATATATATATATATATATATATATAGCAGAGAGAAATAATGAAAGATAAATATATTCCATAACTAAAACAAAACAATGGAAACCCAAAAAATCAAGAGAAGTAAAAATATATATGTATAAGTACAACCACAGAAGTATAATAAATATTTAAAGACAACTAATCCATGTGATAGCATGGGAGGGATCCCACCATCTCAACACTAGCTACCCATAATTGCCAATAGGAATCTGTGTTGCCCCATGGTGTCTCCATACCATTCCCTCCATCAAAATACATATCTAGGTCCACAAACCACTAAAAAGGTATGTATGGTGTTATATAACAGGATCTGTTGGGTATCATATAGGGTTTCCATATCAATTATCTTAAAAATAATCTAAGCTACTCAACATTAAAGAATAAAATTCCTGATAATAGTTTATTAGTTTTTATATATAAATCCTGGGAAAATTGTTTAGTTTCCCCATTTTCCAAATTTTGAAATAAAGCAGGAAAATCAACTTAAAATTATTTCATATCAAAATATGTTAGAAGATATATCAATTCAAAACCAATAATGCATCACTTATCATATCAAAATCCAAGGAAGTACTGAAAAAGAGTACAAACCAAATGTACCCCAAATCAGCCAAGAATCTTTGGTAACAACACACAAAAGATCACACTAGGTTAAGATAACTAGGAAACTAATAAACAACATAGAAAATTGAGTATTCATCAAGACACTAGACATATGCATTGAGTTTATAGGGATGAGGAACACCCCAAAAATTGAACCCCCCAACAGGTCTAACATGTTCCTAGAACTACAATCTAAAATAGAAGACATAAGCCCCATGATAAAATCTCATGATAGTGGATGGGACCTAAAACTATACCTTCCACCAATGTACGTATGGATTCCCATGTTCTATATTTTCTAAATAAATTAGTCAATCCATTTTTCTCATTTCATGCTTTGAAATGTATTTCAGAAAACCATTTCAAAACTATTTGAAAAATACTTCCATTTACTAAAACCAGGGGAAAACCATATTTTATAAAAACTCAATTCCAAACAAAAAAACAAATCAATCATATCATTTTATTTAATTTAATAAAACAATTTATCAAATAAGTGAACATTCTTTCACTAACACATGCTAGAGACGGAACCACATACTTCAAAACATGGGGTTGCATATGCCCTTAAAGGATCCACCCACAATAGGACTGAGAAAATTAAAAAGGATTCCCTAGAATAAATCTACACATCCAATAGTTGGTGATATTTACTAAAAGGGTTGGCATAGAATAGGAAACAACATATATCTCAACAACGCAAACCTAAAACACCACAACCAACAAAAAATGACCTCTAAAATAAGATCACACCATCTATCTAGAAGGAAACAAATTGAAACATCATTGTGGGTCAAAGAATCCAATAACGCAATGCAATGGTGCTACCATGATCAAAGAAATGAGTAATCATAAAGTCTTACTCACCCATAGAGATGAAATCCCATCGAAATGATGATCAATTACCAAACAAATGAATCAAGGTTAAATATAAACTCTAAAAAATTTCAGGGAATCTATCAAGTCTGAGAGACAAAGAAACTATGGAAAAATGAAATAATATTTCTTTAGAGAGACACCCTAAAATGTTTTTCGATGACATTTACATAACATGAAATCTCTTTAGATATTTTGTAATCCTAGATACTCATATACTTTGAAAAACCTATCTCCATTTTAATAAAAACCAATACTTTTTTATTAAATGGTGTGTAATTTATACATAGTGTGTACTTACTTCACAATGTGTGTTGGGTTATTGGTATCTACCCTGTAGAACATAAATGCAATGTACTCCCTTTACACGATGTTTATTTCTTCTACAGACAACAAAATCTACAGATTCATAAATGAAAAAAAACCAACTCATGCATTATCCTAACATGGGGAGAACCCTTCATAAATATTAAAAATTTATACCATTATTTCATTAATTCAAACAAACATCCAACCCTAAAAACTAATTCATTTCCCCCCAAAAATTATCTGCATCCTCCGGAGTCTTAAGATGTATCGAATTTTAAAGACGAAAAGAAGTAATGAGTAGGGAATTACATGAAATAGGGTATCATGATGTTCTAAAATGTAACTCTCTGACCCCAGTTACCCATAGATGGTGCTTTATTACAATACATTGGAATGATACAAGTAAATCATGTCCTAAAAGACCGTTCAATTTAGAAGTCTTAGAAATAGACTACATACATCAACTTCATATTATAATTTCAAAGATAAAATCCTACATAGATAGTTCTTTGAGAACGCCATTATTCCCATTTAGCTTAATCCTGTATATCAATCATAATACATTTGTTGGAATTCCTGGGACAATAAAACATAATAAATGGATTAGCTCAGATGCTCAGTAAGGATAAAAAATTTAGCGGAAGATAACATAAACAATTGGCATGGTGAATAATTGAAAACACATGCCTCTAAAAATAATAAACATGAACAATTTATGGCAGAAATATTAGCTGAGTAAATAATTATATAATAAAACATAGTCATGGGTATTATACTAATCAAATAATCATGTGAACCATCAATATTATTTTCATAATAAGGGAATGTATACTGCCAGTCATTCTAAAACATTTTTTAAAGGCCTCAGCCAAGACGTCTAAAAATGATTAAGGCCTGAACCAAAACCATATATCAAATTGGGAAAGGCCTCGACCAATTCCATGTCTAATTATCTCATGATACCTACCAATGTATCTAGGAGATATAGCAGCTCCACCTGCCACTTACTATGTCCAGTACATTTCTCAAAGGAAAAGGTTGAAAAATAACATAAACATTCTTAATAAAACTATCACACTAAATGTCAATAATTAATCCATAAATGATGAATGGTATAAAAATAACACATCCAAAGTAAAAAATATCACAAAATCTTCAATACAATATGGAAGATTTGTATCATAATAATTCAACTTCAAACAAGTTTAATATCAATCAAAGTTTGTTGACAGAGATGAAAATGATTTGTAAAACTCTTTGATAGAAATATTCCTTTTTCATGAAAACATTTAAAATTCACACAATTTATAAAGGAATACATTTGAAGACCTTCTTGAATCAAAGTTTCCAATACCACTTTGAGACTTTTGAATGGAATTAACATTTTAAAAACATTCATGTCCAAATAAATAAATCCTTAAAAACATTTTGAAAACATGGACATTAATTTGAATGATTTATATGAATAGATATTTAAAACATTTAAAATGATGTTTTAATGAAAGATACCCTTAAAAAAGTCCCTTTAAAAACTTTTTCATGAAACATATACATGGATAATAAATATGTCCCAGTAAAAACATACCCATAAACAATATCGAATAATAATGAGATTGAGGAATTAACCATTAACATGTAATTTCCTTTGGTTGAGGGTACGTTTAACCTCATGTATAATGACCATAGTATGTTATAAAACTATACCATAACCATATTAATATTTATAATATCATAAATAATTTATTGATGACTTTATACTACCCATTTAATAATGGTGTCCATGTAAAATTATCATTTTGGGTAATAATCGCTTTCTTTATCTAATGTGTTTTAACTTGTTATTCTTGGTCGTATCATTTAGGTCATGATTTAAATACTTCCAAAATATAAACATTGATTTATATATCATATATATTTAGAATATAAATATTTACAATAGATAGATATATGAAGTGTAAGGCACCATCTATGGAGATGGTAGGTCGTATGTACACATAAACGTTGTTTTTGTTTTCATATCATATTGAACGGAAGTAAGTGAATAAGATATATATAAGTACATGCATATATAAATATAAATCCCCAATAGAATTATTATCTCATATATTATATACTTATTAATAATATATATTTTTATAAACATCATTTAATGGTGAATGAGGGAATGAATCTCATCGCATCGTGGAGATGGCAATCCGTACGTATGCACAAGCAATAATATCAATATATTGATGGTGAAATTGTATCTAATTGGATGTTATATAATATATAAGGAATAATTGAAATGTTAGAATTATTATTTAAATTTGCTATACTCATTGTTATACCCATCCAAAGAATGAAGTGTCTGAATAACAAACTACACCACAACGTAGAGATGGTAAGTCATACGTACGCACGTATGGTGACTTTGTCATTTATAGGATGGATAGAACCAATAATATGGTTGTAACATATTTATAATAATAGAAAAATATGTAGGAGTTACTGGAGGTATTATTTTGGTATGTAAACAACAATGAAAGTGTAAGTGGAAGAATAAAAGAACTTGAAATAGGGTGGTCAAATTATTACCGCTTCTTCAGGTGTTTCCTTTTGAGTTGATCAAAAGGGATCCATAGGTTGGATTTATGATCAATATATGGATGCTAGGTTGACGTGAGGGAATTTTTGAGGATATTTTGGTAGGGTGTGGCGAATAAAAATGGCTTTGGAGGAGTTATTTGGAGATAAGGGGAAGTACCCTTTAATAACAGAGGTGAGGGTCACTTTAGGAAAAGCATGAAATATTATTTTATAATAAAATCATAATCGGTTTGTAATTGATCCCAAATGATTTTTTCAAGGATAAGGTGGGGATGGGTCTGAAACAGCTTGAAAAATTGGTTTTAGAAAATTTTAGGTTACCATTTTAACCTTATCTTTTAGATTTAAGTCTTAGTTAAATAGTTTATCTTTTACTGTGTCTTCTTGTATTCTTACAGTATATGGTTAGTAAACATACTATAAACATAAAAACGAACCTCAAGTGGTTCATTAATGAAATATATAATATTATTTTATCCCTTTGGAATAACCATATATTTTTAGGAATATTATATCAACCAATAATATAGTATTTGTTTTAAAAATTAATTTATGTCAATTTTGACACTATTTGGTATTTTGTTTTTGTGAAAGTCATAACAACCTTATCACTTAGAAAAAACTTATATAATCAACCCTAAAATGTCATATTAACCTAGAAAATTATTTTAATTCATCAAAAGTCTAAATTTACATTTATTTGGATATTTATAATATCAATTATTTTAATATTTCATTAATAAGGTAATTAATGCATCATCAATATGTCCTAAATAAATTAACTTATTTAATGTCTAAAAATTAAAAATAAATTTCCAATATGAAGGAAATATTTTAATCTTTATATTGAATACTTATTTTCTAATTTATATTGGGTGTATCCTTATATTAAAAATGGTTTAGTTATTAAACATTGAATTTAACACTTTTAACACTTCTTTAAATAAAATAATAATAAATGTCCTAATCTAATCTAAGTGGACCAAAGAGGATCGTATTTTATTCCTAAGGTAGTTTTTGGTCGAATTAAACTTATCCAATAGAATTTGGACATTTGTTACGGTAATTATAATATCATTTTACCCTTAATTACCCTATTTACTTTTTACCATGGTAAATAAAAGTCATAAGTTACAATTCACCAAAAATTATTTTCATCTTATTAAACCACATTTAACTTACCGATATCAACCGTGTCTCTAAGATTTTTGAAATTCAACTCACAGAAGTGGTAAAATTATGTTTTATGCAAATTTGTAAATCCTCCTAGAAGGTGGGTAAAAGACGGTAAAAAGTTCAATAAAACATTATACGTCTAATTTTATATTTAAAATGACTCTAATGAGTTAAATTGAACTTATAAAGGTACTATATATATATTTTTACATAAAATATGTTTAAATAAAATAAATAAATATGTAAATAAAAAGTTGGGTATAAATAATAACACAATGTTTTTCACTATTCATGTAAAATTGAATGATTTCAGAAAAATACCAAAAAATCAACCTAAAATATGTTTTATATTCCTAATTAAAATATTAATTCTATTTTAAAAAATTATAAACATATATATTGAATTAATTAATTTAAAATTTATTCCCATTGTCAATGCCAAAATGTGGGGTTTTTTAAAGTAAAAAACTATCAAAAGATTCACATGTGATTATGTCAAATTTAAATGTGAAATTACTTTTAATGACATAAATTGTATTAAATGATAAAAATATAATCTAATTATACAACAAAACAATTTAAATTCATAATTTAACACTATAAATTATTTCTGTTAAAAAATTTGTCTTCAATTTAAACATAGTATTTTCACTATTCATGAAAATATGAAAGTTTTCGTAAAAGTACCAAAAAATTATCCAAACTAAATTTTTAAGTCATGCTTCTAAATAAGAATTTAATTTCATTAAATTAAATATATTAAAGTGTAAAATATTGGTTTTAAAAAGGATTCTCCATTAAAAGGGGGTAAAATTTCATTTTTTTTGAAAAATACTTCTTTTATCTGAAAAATTAATTTGTTCTTATATTATGTCTAAGAAACACATAATATAGATTTTAAAATTATATAGAGTATATAAGATTCAAAATGCAGTTACTACTATTCACAACTGTTTTTCTTTATGGCTAGTTTGGTAAGTTATGGTGTGTTCGAACTCGGTGTTGCCTATAGTGCAAGCTATTGAATTACTTTAATGAGATAATGTACTATGAAATGTTGTTTTGTTGCATTATACCATCCATCAATAAATTTCTTCCTCGCAATTTGAAATTGTTTTTTGAAAATAAAAGTTTAAAAATAAAAAATTACATTTTTGGAAAACCCACATCCGAAATTGGGCTAATAAAATTTAGTCTTAATAAGAGGGAAAGGAAAATGAAAAGGTCACAAAAAAATTATGATCTCAATTAATAGAACATTGGTAGAAATCCGAGACACATAATTGGAGGGAAAACGTAAATATTTATAGGTATTGATTGAGGTCATCAATCACAAACAAGTGTAAAATTTGAGGGTCTCAAGGTTATCGATCTTTGATGATTTAAAATATCGTTAGTTCAATGAAACATAATGTATTTGGATAACACCTTTTTGGTTTTAAGATCCCTTCCCTAAAGTTTCAGAATTAATTTATTCATATAATAAGAGGAATATATATATATATATATATATATATATACTTGACATGTAGAGTTTCATCCTTCAACTAATTCCTACCACAAACTCATCCTTCACGCCAAAAGATAATAGAATTCAAAAATATTCAATTTATCCTAATCCTATAGGGTTCCAAAAAATGAATTTATAATTTATTTGTCAGAGCATTAAAAAACTACATTATACAAACCGGGACATCACGTTAGCTAGTGGTAGGTGATGCACCCTTTCCACTCTTCGGTTATGGGTTCAAGTCTCGCGGCCTTGCCAGACACGACAGGTTATCGCACGACCTCCGAGTTATCCTTTATATGACAATCCAAAAATAATCTCAAGAAATGATTTAAACTTAAAAATTGTATCCAATGTCCAACTTAATCAATTTCAACCTTTATACTTATCAAAAATACTTCAATCCAAACTCACAGTCCAAAATTTATAAGGAAAGTAAACACAATGAAGATCCTTTTTTCCACAGAATAACATGTTAATACCTTCATCATGTATTCTATTAAGACACTATAACACCTTGAATTACCATAAAACCTTATTGATTATATTCATGCTCTCATATTCCTTATAGAATACTGGATAAACTCCTTCGATCCAAAAATGTTGTAAACTACAACAATGAAGGATTAAAAAACCATTAACCAGTTCCAAGGATGTCAATAATATCCAATATAATTTATCCAATTCAATCATCTATTATTACAAAATCAATTCCTCAGTATTAGGACCATATTAAATTTTTATCTTTCCTTCAAACATTTATTTTCCAAAAAGTTTAACTTGTTATTTAGTCAATTTTCTTGGTTCCACACAATCTCAAATCCTTAATTAAATAGTACTACAGTACAACCCTTATATACTTTATAATTCTTATAACATGTACATCATTAATAAAATATTCAAATGACATAATAATTTAATAAAAACATAAGAACTCTAATCATTCCTCTTTATCTTCGATAGTATTATAACTTGATTATTATCCAATAGCAGCATTTGGGGTATACTCTGATGATTTGGACATTGATTCACGTAGTGTCCCAACTCCGTGCAGATGAAACATTGTATATTTGAAACCTTTTTCTTACCCTTGAAATCACGTACTTGGTGTCATTTTTCACCACACATATAACAAACTCTAATTCCCTTCAATCATTTACCAAGGTGATTATTTCTACAATTATCACGTATGGGAAAATCCTTCTTTCCCCTTTTCCCTTTATCCATCTTTCTCTCTTACATTCTATTCTTATCTTGATTCCCTTCAAAGCCATAGGACTCAAGGAATTATTTATTTATCTTATTAACACATGATATTATTTCTTCATATGATGAGAATAGGTGGGAGAATATTTACCTTTTAAATGTTTGATTATTAGCATGAAAGATATGATATTTATTAACCTTTCGATCATGCATATTGCTGGAATTCGTGTTCCTTCTACTAGGTTCCATTTCTAAATAATGGCATACACTATGTCAGTTTATGAATCCCAATGCATAATTCCAAACTTTTAAAATACCTAAAATTAATTGAAAAGATTATGCATATAATCCATATTCATAAAAAAGTGTTTTCTTTGAGAAAGTTATTACTCTTAAATCCATCATAATGGCTTGTAAGGAAAGTGTTAATTACTCAAAGAATATCCCCCAGGAGTGTCATAACCAAGAGTGAAGCAAGGCATGTTTTCATGAACTAGGAGATCTTGGGTAAATCCCAAAACTTTGTGTCAGACTGATCATATCCCATCCCGGGTAATTCGAATTTTATCTAAAGATACACTCATTATGATGTTAGATTGAATTCTATCTAAAACCTGATATAGAAAGGAATGATTGGTCATGTATAATTTTAGGCACTTAATAGGACAAATATACCATGTATTGTTCCATGCCATGTAGTTTTCATTTCCTGACTGCATGATATTTATTTTATATGACCTGAGGGATATATATATATTATTAAAATAATGTTTATAAATGAAAAATGAGATTAGATAGTGGGTTATTAAAGTTTATACAACATCCTAAATGTTTTTTTCTTATATAGTTTGATGATGGAACCTTAAATAACTAATTATTGTATATTTCAGTTTTGTAACTAAGGCTATAGAGACTAGAATTTTAGTTGATTTTGAATACATGAGGCTCATTTTTAATATAAAGAGTGAATGTACCTATATAAAATTTGTAATGATGATTCAACTATTCAAATCATGTTATATTACGTAATAAATTTTCTTATTGAATGTAATGGTTTGGATGTAATTATTTGAAATACAAAATGAAATTTATAAAGCACGTAATTGTACAAATTCGGAATTTTACTTCAGTTAACTGGTCCACTATATAAATGTATGAAATGATCAATATCTTATTTAAACATGGTAACCATTAAAAGTGGATTCCAATTTCAACTTAAAGGGTGATTTTCCACTATAACTTATAATTGAAAATCCATATACCATGACCATTACAGTGGAACAAAGATACCAAACCATAGTAGTGGGTAGTAGGAAGTGTCTCTTGGGTTCTTTGTGATTATTCCTTTTACCTAGATCTATATTCTTGAGTAGGTATAGGGGTATGATTATTATATATAAATCCTTATATCTATACTATTCATTTTTTGTTATTATCATGTTAAATATTATCTAAGGTGTGTTCTTGAATTTTTTAGAGCTACTCTTTGATGATTTCCACTAGTCATGCGCTAGGTTGGGTGGGTATGACCATGATCTACAGGTTGTGGGACCTAAGCCACCAGTGTTACCTCTAGTAATGATAGTTCAGAAATCTCCAGTTGTTCCCAAAATGGTCAATAATGCCCCGTTTTTAGGGGAATTTTTGCGTCTTTTTCTTACTATATAGGGAGATCTATGACATTCCGCTTCTTAGGAAGAGTTGATGTGAGATTTCCCTTACTAGAAGTGATCATTTTTTAGGTAATGGAGTTCCCCAGGCTATAGATTCATAGCTAAAAGACATGATAAATATCTAGGAGCACCTTAAGACACCATCAAATTAGAGAGTCAATATCACTTCATATATGCTTTGAGATTCTTCCTTGTGATGGTCAGATGTCATAACACAGGTGAATCATCATCAGGGTATGTACTAAGTTGGTTTTTAGACTCTTCAATGACTAATTTTACTATGAGACCCTGAGGGATAATCTTTTAATTGATTTCATGAACCTTCAGTTCAATTCTACATATCTTATGGATTGCATGTATTATTTTATAAAGAGTTAACAATTTCACCTATCTATACCACTAATAATACAAAGAAGGTGAGTAGATTTGGGGATGGGATATGGTATCCTATTAATTCATAGGTGAAAATTTTATAATTGACTATTCTTCCTAATATAGTAAAATAGACACTTATTATTGATTATAACCTCAGGGAAGCTGGGGGTTCATATTAGAGTGGACCAACTTCTTAGCCTAGTAGTGTAGTACTGGGTGGCAAGAAGCATCACTTGGAGACCTCTCATGAGGTAAGTACCAGTCATAGTTCACATACTATTGGTTTTATGGTATTTACTCAGTGTGGGAAAGAGGTTCACATCAATCCTTAGTGTGAGAAGGCCCCAGTTGAGTTCCAATCCTATGGTAGTATGTGCTATTTACAATTGTTTTACTTAATATTACCTCTAGTGGGTAGTGATAGAGGATCAACCCCAAATCTTGGTCCTATAATGGGATCAATAGATCTTCAATATTTAAGGAGTTGGATTTCTACCAACTATTCAAGCTAATGATGTGTTCAAGGATAGGGAATCCATACACTGGTTATGCAGCATCCGCAATGTGGGGCTACTCAAGAAAGTCATGTGTATCTCAAGGACATGGAATACTCTAGGTTTATATAGTACAACATCTTCTAGGAGAGAATAATACCATAAATTATACAGTTTAAGATAGGATCTTAGTTGAATCTACCTTTGTATGTATTTTTCTACACAAGGGATTGAAATTATTTTATCTTTATAGTTATCATGGAAAGCATCGTGCATGGAATTCAGTTCTTGTAATGAGTTATGGCCCTTGAGACCCCTTTGGGCACACATTTTGAGAGTTTACAACAATATTGGTAGTACCCCTTGATATAGGAAGCCATCATTTCCAATGGAACTTCTTTCTCCATGAGATTTATAGTTTGAAAGTTTCTGTTGATATCGAATGGTTAGTTCCTTATCTTGCCTATGTGGATTACTTTCATCGGAGGATGACTTTTACATCACCATAGGGAGGTAGTTATATTATTAAGGGTGAATGGGATGTGTATGTATGTTGAGTTGGACTAGATAATCATGGTTTTGAGTGGAATAAAAACATAGATTTCCAACCTCAATGTGGATGATTAGAGAATACATCAGGTAGAGTTACCTCTAATGGAAGATCATTTTTTCAGATGTATTTCCAAATGGATTTTCTAGTTCACCTCCTAAACAAGTGGCAGAGTTATCTTTTTATCGGGTTCCAAGAACTAAATCAGTGTATATTCCCCTTTATAGGATTCCCACCACTATGTTGTAGGAGCTCAAGAGATAGTTGGAGGACATAGAGTCTAATTGTTTTAAATGGACCAATACATTTCCCTAGTGTTCACTAGTCCTCTTCCCTGAAAAGGATGATGAAAATAAGTATCTATGTAGATTACATAATGTTAAATCACCTTATAGTGAATAAATAGTATCATTTTCCACTTATATATGACCTCTCTAATCAGCTCGGAGGAGATCATAATTTCTTAATACATGATTTGAGATCAGGCCATCACCAAGTACTAATTACACCTTTTCACATACCTCATTTATTTTTTCGTGGTAGGTATGGTTTTTATGAGTATTTGGTTATGTTTTTTGGTCTCACAAACACATCAGACATTTTTATAGATCTTATGTATCGGTGTTTCAACTCTATCTTGGATTCATTTGTGATAGTCTTCGTAGATGAAATCTTTGTGTATTCTCATACTTGATATGACCATGCCAAACATATTGAGTTCATTCCAAATACACTAAGAGTGCACTAGGTGTATTCTAATCTCACCAAATGCCACTTTTGGGCAAATAAAGTGCACTTCTAGGGGTCACATTATCTCATAGGTAGGAGTATCAGTTCAACCAAATAAGGTTAGAGCTATATTTACCTAGGAGCATCCCAATAATGTTTTTAACATACGTAGTTTCTTGGGGATAGCTGGTTATTATAGTAACTTCATATGAGAATATTTTCATTCCTAGAATCTCATCTTATAGTTTTGACTAAGAATAGTGTAAAATTATTATGGTAATATGCCTCTGAGATGTCCTTTCAGTAGCTAAAATGGAGACTAACTTCAGCGTCAATCTTGATTTCTCCAAATCCGAGCAGAATCTATATATTCTATTAAGATACATCAGGTATTAGGATATGAGTAGTTTGGATGCAGTAAGATAGGGTTGTGGTATACAAGTATCATATGTTGAGACCACATGATATGAATTACTTGATGCAAGATAATGAGGTAGAAGTTGTATCTCATGCCTTATATTGTTGGAGACATTATTTTCTTGGAGATTTTTTTTGTGTTTATGGGCCATAAAGTCCTCATGTATATTTTAAAATAGAGTGACATGAATATTCGGAAGATAAAGTTGTAAGAATACCTAAAATTCTTCAATTTTCACATTATCAAAATTTATGGAAAAGGAAATGCTATAAAAGATGTGGTGAGTAGAAGGACCCAGTCATAGGCAGTTCGAGAGGCTAGTGATGAGTACAGACTTATGGCCTTGTTTTATAATATGCACTCAGAGCATCTCGATTACCATTTAAAGTCTTTAACTGCATCGTTATCAGTGACCTATTCATTTATGGGGAGATTTAAGATGAGTAAACTATTAGATATTGAGGGCTTAGTCCTAAGGGATAGTGTTTCAGGTGAGGATCCTCCACCAGGCCTGATTTTTGATGAGGACGAGATCTTATGACACCATTGATGTGTTTGGGTTCCTACAAACACACATATTTATATATAACATTATTTATAATTTTATATATATATATATATTCATATAGTTTTACTATAAATTCATTTATATACTATACTTAATGATAATCAAATATTTATATAAAAATACATTTATATATGATGTATACAGAAAATATTATTAACACACATACACAAATATTTACACATATTTACACACAAAAGTAAACATTTATATTTCTAAAATACTCAAATAAATATTTAAATATATATATGTATTTATTTACATATATTATAATATACACAAATATATATTTTTTTATGGACACACATATGTTTACATATAAAAATTATTTGAATAGCTATATATATATAATTTTTTTTATAAAGTAAATAAAATTGATAATTATTTACTTTCAATGAAATGAATAATAAATATTTATTTCTATATGGTTTATATTTTTTAAAATACATTTCTATATAAATATGTATTTATAAAATTTATTTTTTATAAGTAAATATAAGAATATAAGAATATATTTTAATTTTAAATGAAATTAAATAACTAAAAATTATAAAACTAAAAAATAATAATATCAATACGAATTTAATCTCTGGTAATAAATTCAATCTCAACTAAAAAAAGACAATAATAACCTCTTAAAAAAGGCTAAAATGCCATCGAATATTAAAAAATTGGGGTACCCTGAGTAAAAACATTGTTTTGGAGGCCTTATGGGACTTTTGTGCTAGAAAATATATTTACCATGGTTCCTCTAGTTCACCATGGTGTAGAAATCATCATACGTTTCGTTTTAATATTTGGTATATACCAAACAGACACCCTAATAAAAAGTAATGGTTGTTTGAATTTGAAGATTTATTTCCAAAATTTCTTAAAAATATATTTATTGTTTTTATTTTAATTATTAAAAAATTATTTTCTGATTTGTTTTATGTTCATTTTATAAGCTTCTATTTCAAAAAAATTAGAGCTAAAACGGACTCTCGAATCAAAAGTTGTGATCATTTGATGACGTAGTCTTATTTTCAACTTATTGGAGAATTATTTTAACTTTAAAATTATTATTTAAAAATAATTAAAAATAATTATTAATTAAAATATTATAATAAATTTAATTTATAATAAATAAACAATATATTATAGTAAATAATAATTAATAATTATTAATTAAAAATTAAAAATTAATAAATTTATATTATTGTTATTTAATTTAGCAACGATTTTAAGAAAACTTTTGCTCTTTCATGGTGGTTTCTACAAAACGGACACTAAAAATAATTTTTAAAAAATTTAATAAATTAAAATTATAAAAAAATAAAAAATTGATATAAACCTCATTTAGGGGAGGTTCAAAAAACTGTCTCTAAAAACCCACTGAAAAATATGTTTTTTTCTATAGTTTTAGGTTATCATTGATAGGTTCACAAAGGTCACCCATTTCCTACCAATTAGAGAGACCTTCTCAATAGATGATCATGAGAGATTGTATTTCCATGAGATTATATGTTTACACTGATTCTATCACACTATCATTTCAAATAGAAATTCTAGTTTCACGTTGAGTTTTTCATAGGTGTAATTGAAATCTTTTGATATGAAAGTGTATTGAGAATGACCTTTCACCCAAAGACTATTGGTCATTACTGACAGATGGAATGGGTTTTAGATGACATTATCTGAACATGAATGAATGATTTATGACTTTCTTGGGGGAAATTTTTTCCTCTTATAAATTTTTTCTAAAATAATTACTTTTTGGAGCTGATATTGATGGAAACCTATGGAGCCTTATATGGAAGGACATGCTGGTCACCTTTGTGCAAGTTGGAGGCAAGTGAGGTAGTGCTACATGGACTTCATATCATTCAAGATACTTCATAGATGGTTTAGTTGATTAGGAATATAATGTATAAAACTCAATCTAGGTAGAATTAAAATACTAATCATCATATTCGACTTCTAGATTTCGAGGTAAGGAGTCAGGTTTTAATACATGTTTCACATGGACTGGGGAATTCATGGTTTAGACAAAAGTGTAATATTTCACCTCAATTCGTTCGAAATTTTGAGGTTGTGGACAGATTCAAGATGGTATCACATTAGTTGCGGTTACCTTAGAGGTACTAGGATATACATGAAATATTCCATGTTTCATAGCTTCACTGATAATTTTCATATCTATCTTATTTATTTAAGCATAATGAGGATGATTTGGAGGTAACTGTTTCCATTAAAGATCATCCTATTCATATTATTGATTGGAGAAAGAAGGATCTATGTTGCTAGTTGGTTCCTCTTATACGAGTGATATGGAAACACAACCATATATAGGATGATACCTAGTAGTGATAGGTCAATGTACATGCTCAATGGTCGACGTTATACTCAGATGGTGTTAAACTACCCTTGGAAGGGAAACTTAGATATATGTTTTGTTAAGGGGGGAAGACTGTAATATCCCAGATTTTACATAATGTATGGAACCTTTGAGTTTTTGTTTTATTCCATAGTTTTATATTAATAGTAATTATTAATGAGGTTGTTATGTAAATTTAAATGCCTAGGGATTTTTTGAGCTCAGAGTCCTAGGTTTTGGAAGAAACGGTTAGGCATCACAGTTTGTAGAAACTATACAGCTTAGTCTGCATGGTTAACAAAAATTGTGTGGGGATTTCTAGGGAACACTAGAGGGAGAAAGGGTTTGACTTAACTATGCATCCATGGCATACAACCGTATGGGATGTGGTAGATGGGGCCCATGTGTTGCACATGATTTTTTCTAACCATGCAGTCTTAGTCATTTGAGGGGTTTCTTGGGAAAGATCTAGGTTCATAGTTGGTGTGTTGTTTGGCTAACCATACGGCCAAATAGTGTGACTATAATTCTTGGGAGATTTTAATATTTACCCTATTCTTTTTTATGAGCACCCCAAACATTATTTTTATCACCAATAGTCAATAGCCTCCTCTCCTCTATTTTTATCTCTCTATTCCTCAATCTAGTCTTTGGTGTTGTTCTTCCATCTGGAATCCAATTAGGCCACTTTCTTCCACATTTGATCGCTATGGGTAGGCTCATTATTCCTTTATCTCCTTTAATAATTATTAATTTTTTGATGGATTTATATTGGTTTGAGCACTTATGCCTTATTTTCATTGTTTTCTCAATGAAACAGTATTATTCTAATATGGGCCAAACCTAAGGATGATAATTGGTGAGTATTGTACCACATGCTTATGGTAGTTGGTCAATAACTTTTCTTGAGAGTTTTATTTCATTATTTTACTATCTTCATTGTGCTTTACATCAAACCTTAAAGATGATGATTCTAAATTAAATTATAAGAATTAAATTAATTATTGCTTCTAATATGGGTTTCCCTTATAATAAATAACCTGAGTTTGAGGTTGATACCTCAATTCGACCCATCCATGTGGTGTGTTCTATTATCTTCCGTATATTAAACCCCCTCGGTGTGGGAGATCTCCACCTATGGAGTGGGATCCTCTATTCATTAACTGATATAGTTGGAGAGGGTCATGACTACTTTTCCATGGTATTAAATGATATTAAAATGATTAAATTTTTTATTAAATGACAATTGTGATTGGGTATGGACACTAACATGACCCTTGACCTACTATTATGATTTGATATATGTTGGATATTCTAGTATGGAATCAATTTCTTATGAAGATATGAAACCTATTTAATATTAGTGTGAAACTAACTAGAAAAGAATGTTATGGAACCTACGACACCTAGGTATGATTACTTATGACATGAAAGCAACTAGGGAATCAAGTTATGAAACCTGTGACATCAAGGTATGATTACTTATGGAACGGTTATTTAGGGTATGGAATTGATGATGAGGATCAGGGTATGGCAGAGGTAAATTTTTTATAATTGTACATCTATTTATATAGGTCACCCTTGATATTACCTTTACTCTTTTCCCATGTAGGTCTGATACTTATTTCATATGTGGCATATGTTTAGATAGTTACTACCTACTATTGACACTTTATATATATATTTATATATTGATGCTCATATGTTATATCCTGATGTCATTATAGCCTATTTTCATAGACATTAAGTATATGTTATTCATATACATCTATTCTTATCATACCTACACGTGGTTATAGTTCATATTCATAGGCCCGATTTATTATATACATTGTTGGTGAATTCCAACTGAGTTAATCTCACACCCTATTCGTGCTTCAGTTTGGTACCCGGATAGACTTCATGGATGCAAGTTGGGATAGGAGAAAGAGACTGATTATGGATCATTGATTTGAGTATAGAATAGGAGTAGGGAAAATAGAACTGAGCTATGTATCGTGATGCTCTATGGAAAGAGTATTTTGGTCTTTTTGGTTCTTTTGATATACATATTTGTATGTGTATCTGCTGCAATGTATTCCAATTTTGTTCTATTTAGTGATAAAACATTACATTAATTTTTATATGGTATGGGATATTTCTACTAATATGTTATTCATTAATATCGTCAATATTTTTTTTACATTTTTTTGTTAGTTGATATAATGCTTCTACTATTTATTCATGTCACGACCCATCCTCGGGGCCCGTGTCGTGACTACCCCAAGACCGCCTCCCATAGGCCAGGGGCTAGTGACTAGCACAAAAGGCGTAAATCCCAATAAAAACGAAGGAATTTCCTTTATATAAGTAATCATACACAACAGAGTACACAAGATGAAGTAAACACTAAGTAAAATAAGTACAAAAGTATGTGATTGAAAGTAAATGGGCCAGAATACAAACCCAACTGAAAGTACAGTACAACAGTAAAGAAAGAACAGCTGCAGTAAAGTAAACTAGCAACCACTGAGTCGTCCTTCGGATATCCCACTAGAATGGTCAGTACACATGATCTCCTCAGCTCCTCGGGTCCGACCGTCCACTCCGTGTATGTCCCGCCAAGTGGTCCACCTCCAGGAACCGTCCCGCTCCACAAGACTCCACCTCGATCAGTGATGTCTGTCTTCTGCATCCAACACAACGTAGTTCGGGCATATCCCATGCAGGGGTGAGTATACGATACTCAGTAGGGACCCCGAGACCCCCGAAGGTCTCCCAGAATCCACAAAGGACAACCACAAAGGAAATATACCAACACAAAGTATCAACAAACTCTACTTAGGTATAGTCTCATACATATACCCAAGTCATCAATTCCAGTTTGGCTCTAACTCACGAGCCCAAGTACAACCCAGTCCACATAGGAAAGCACAACCTATTCCACATAGGAAAGAAAGTCAATCACATCATTGATAATGACTGAAATTCAAGACATATCTCACACAGGTATACTAATCACGAAGAGGGGTGGAGATGATAGATGTAGCCTCTGAATCATCTCCCCTGCCGAACCCACGTAGGATCCAAGTACAGAAGTCATCGATGCCGAACCCACGTATGATCCAAGTATAGTAACCATCGCTGTCGAACCCACGTAGGATCCACGTATAGTCTTCATCGCTGCTGAACCCACTGAGGAACCAAGTACAGTCATCCTCATTGTCGAACCCACGTAGGATCCAAGTACAGTCGTCACCGTCATAGCAGTTGCTGCCAACTCTAGGGTTCCTGCACACAGGACGCCCGATTCCAGGAGGGTCTGCTCCACGAGACAAGAGGGTCGATAAATCAACTATCACAAAGTCTCTAGTTGATGTATCCCGAAGTTCTTCCTCATAAATAGGAACTCAATGCAACATACGGTGCGTCAATCGAACACCCAATCTGAGAGATATTGGCTTTTTCGTCCCATGGTCCCGGTTAGAAATATGCTCGTTTCTAACCTGGTCGATATCCAAAATCATCCTAAACTCACTTAGAGTATCACAAAAGAACCGTCTCATCGAAAGGGTCATAGTTCCGTAGACGGCGCGTCGATCGGACGCGCGGTCTTTAAGTGAACCTCATTTAAGTGATTATCAGGCCCAACCCATTTAGCCTAGTGGGCCGATGGGTCAGGTTGACCCAGTTTGATGGGTCCAACCCAGCAGGGGTGTCGGACCGGTCCAAAAGAAATACTCAAGTCGGCCCGGCCCAAAGTGGTGCGGCCCAGCCCAGCGGGGCGCGGCCCAGCTCAGCCCGGCTTGGCTGGCTCGGCCAACGCAGAGCGCGTTCGAAGGGGGGGTGCCCCCCTGGTTTTCAGCACCGGCGGTGCTAGGCTGCGCTGACCTTTCCCAAACCGGCTGGTCTTCTGCGCACGTGGCCTGCTTGGGCGGGTCGCCGGTCCTCCAGCACGGTGCCCACCTGGCGCCGCGGTCCAGCACTGCCCGGGCGGCCGATGGCCCGGTCAGTCCTCTAACGTGGCGCCGTCCTGGCGCTGCGGCTCCTCTTCTCTTAGCCGGCCGACGGGCTGACTGGTTTTTCTGCTGAAGCGGCCCAGGTAGCGGGCCGCTGTTCTTCCCACACAACCGACGTGACAGCGTCGACCTCCATTTGTCGCGTTCCGGGCACGGTGCGACGGCGTTGTGCCTCCTTTGTCGCATTTTGATTCTAGAAAAATTAAACGGGAACAACGGAGGGTAGTTCGGCCGTGTTCGTTCGGCCCGCACCCTCCGCGTGAGATGATAACAATTGGACATATTTAAACATAGATTTCCAATGAGAACAAGATACATAAACTTCCACTTCCAAGAATAAACCCATACCTCAACAAAATATGACGAGCGTCGGCGTCACAGTTGATCGTGTCGCGAGATGAGGGTTCATAGATGTCGACGGAGAGCATCCTAGGAGGGAGAGGTGTCTCCCCTTTTTTCACGAAGAGACGATTGAAATGTGTGACATCGTTGGCATGATCCCGCATCGGTGTCTCCTCCCTTGTCACAGAGGAAGATGAGGACGGAGAAACCGGGGTCGCCGAGGCGATGTTCTTCATCGAAGAGTTGATGTTCTTTGTGGAGGATGAAGTTCTTCAAATAAAACTAGCTCTCTCTCCCCAAAATCTCAACAAAACATGCCAACCCAAAAATAAAATAAGTCTTTCCTTATTTTATTAAATCATGCCATGCATTCAAATTTACAAAATTCAAACACTTACTTAATTAATGAATAGTTTCAATTAATTAATTAATGTGTGTGTTGTCATGCAAAAAAGAGGGAGAGAAGGAGAGTTATGTAATTAAAGGGAGTTAACAAGTTTTAAAGGGGGATTTTATGAGAGTTTTGGAAATGTGAAGGGTTGGGGATAATGTGGGCCCAACCACAAATTTATCCTCACAGGGGTAGCTAGTATGTTAGTGGGTCCCACCCTAACTTCCCCATGTAGGTTATAACCACTTAAGATATAAAAATAAAATTGTCCCACATGTTTATTCACCTCCCAATTAATCCACAAAAATTAACTTCTTCTCCCATGAAAACGCATCTTCGGTAAAGGTCCTCTTAAGAAATTCCTGGTGATGTGAGTTCATCGGTTCCCTCAGATTTCATTTCCAAGCACTGGTTCAAAGGATAGGAAAACCCACTCATTCGTTTACTGAACGTACCCAAGATAAACTTCGAAAATTGATTCTGAGGACACTGGGCCTCAGAATCAAGAGCCGTCAGAAGCCACAGACTCATAAAATTCCAAAGTATTTAAGAAAAAAATTTCCCTGATATTTATGGGTCTTTACATTACTCCCACCTCAGGGCTTTACGTCCCCGAAAAGCTGCATCATAAACATGGGAAACAAATGAGGGTATTGTGCATGCATTTGAGCCTCCCTCTCCCATGTGCTCTCCTGGAGGTTCCCATGCTGCCAACGAATGCGCACAAGAGGAAACGACAGTCCACATAGGACCCAATCCCGTCGATCATCAATCTCCACTGGGACCTCCATGAATGTAGCTCCGTCATCGATGTCCATCTCCCCATGATCAATGATGTGTGTCGGGTCGTACCCGAATCTCCTCAGCTGAGATACGTGGAAGACATCATGCACCCGGTGCAACTGAGGTGGAAGGGCCAGGCGATAAGCCACCTCGCCTACCCTGCTGAGAACCTGGAATGGTTCAATGAAGTGCAGACATAACAAGCCGCCCCGGCCAAATCTTCGTAATCCACGTCGAGGTGAGACCTGTAAGAAATCATGGTTGTCATCCTCAAACTCTAGTGGTCTCCCCCTCCTGTCAGCATAGGACTTCTGTCTGCTCTGTGTAGTCCTCATCTGCTCTTGGATGATCTGGACCTTCTCCGTCATATCCTAGAACATCTCTGGTCCTACGAGTGCTGACTCCCTAGGGTCAGTCCAGCATAGAGGAGATCTGCATGGTCAGTCGTACAGTGCCTCGTATGGTGTCATCCCTATGGTGGAGTGGTAGCTGTCGTTGTATGAAAACTCCACCAAGGGTAGGTGATCCTCCCATCTACGACCAAAGTCAAGGACACATGCACGGAGCATGTCCCTGAGTTTCTGAATGGTCCTATCTGTTTTTTCATATGTTTGAGGATGAAAGGCGGTTCTCAAACGTAGTTGTGTCCCAAAATCCTCCTGCAACCCCTTCCAAAACTGAGAAGTATAGCGAGTATCCCGATCAGAGACGATAAATGATGGAAAACCATGAAGCCATATGATCTCCTAAACGTAGAGGCGTTCCAAGCTCTCCACTGATCCCTGCTCTCTAATAGGTAGGAAGTGGGCCGACTTGGTGAGTCGGTCTACAATCACCCTAATGGAGTTGTGTCCTATGGAAGTACGTGGAATCCCTGTCACCAAATCCATGGAAATCTCGTCCCACTTTCACTCCGGGACCTCTAGGGGATGTACTAAACCTGTCGGTACCTGGTGCTCCACCTTCACCTGGTGGCATGTGAGGCATCGTGAAACAAACTCTGCCACAACCTTGTTCATACCCGGCCACCAGTGATGTCATCTGAGATCCTGGTACATCTTCGCTACTCCTGGATGTACTGCCAATGGGGAAGTGTAAAACTCCCTCATCACCTCCTCCTATAATGCAACTTGTACCATGGTACGTCCCTTGAAGAGGATGACGTGCTCTCCTCCTATGTAAAACCCATTCGGTGCCTGCCCTATAGAAATCTGAGCACATCGCGCCTCACAGTCAACGTCCCCACGACGTTCCTCTCTGTCCCACTGTAGTAGTGGAGGAGTGACTGTGAGCAACTGTAGAAAGGATGATCCATCTCTATCCACAAAGGATATCTGCAACGGGGTTAGCTGCTCTGTCGCCTCTCCAAGTAGTTGAATGCCTGATCTCTTGCTGAGAGAATTAACTACTGCATTCCCCTTCCCCGGATTATAGACTATCTCAAAGTCATAGTCCTGGGGGAACTCAATCCATCGCTTCTGTCTCAGGTTTAGGTCCTTCTGTGATAATATGTACCTGAGACTCTTGTGGTCAGAATAGACTGTAAAGCACTCGCCCATCAGATAGTGATGCCATATCATCAAGGCGAAGACCACTACGGCTAACACCAGGTCATGGGTAGCGTAGTTCTGCTCATGCTACCTCAACTTTCGTGATCCATAGGGGATCACTGCCTGATCCTGCATCAGGACACACTCGAGTTTCGTCCATGATGCATTGAAGTAAACAATGTACCCTACGCCCTCATCCAGTAGCCTCAAGATGGGTGCACTGGTCAATCATTGCCTCAGCTCCTAGAAGCTCTGCTAACATCTATCTGGCCACAAGAAGGGTTTCCCCTTCTTCGTCAAAGATGAAAGCAGTGCTGCAATGCTAGATAATTCTAGCACAAATCTCTGATAGTACCCAGCCAAACCTAGGAAACTCCACACCTTCATCACGCTCTTGGGTGGCTCCCAAGAAAGTACTACTCTAATATTCACAGGATCCACAGCAACTCCCGCATCAGAGATGACGTTCTCCAATAAGTGGACCTCTCGAATCCAGAACTGACACTTTGAGAGCATACCATAAATATGGTGCTCTCAGGGTGTGTCCAGTACAACTCACAAGTGGTAGGCGGGCTCCTCCTCAGTAGTCGAGTAAATCAGTATGTTTTTTATGATGATTACAACAAATCGGTCGAGGTAAGGCTGGAATATCTTGTTCATGAGACTCATGAACACTGTTAGAGTGTTGGTTACGCCTAAAGGCATAACCAAGAACTCATAGTGGCCATAACGACACCTGATGGTCGTCTTCTTCACATCCTCATCTCGTACTCTGAGCTGATGATAGCATGACCTGAGGTCTATCTTCGAGAACCATCGTTCTCCCTTGAGCTGATCAAAGAGGTCATCAATCCTCGGAAGTGGATACTTGTTCTTCACAGTCACCTGGTTCAAGCGATGGTAGTCGACTCACAGTTGTAAGCTCCCATTCGCCTTCTTGGAGAATAAAATCGTAGAAGACCAGAGTGAAACACTGGGTCGGATGAATCCATTTCCATGTAAGTCCTCCAGTTGTACCTGCAACTCACGAAGCTCATCAGGATCCATCTGATATGCTGGAGTAGATATCGGGGTTCAGGTCAATATAGAAGTCTAACTCCCTGTGAGGAGGTAGTCCTGGAATGTTGTCAGGAAAAACGTCCGCAAACTGATCCACCACAACATGAAAACTCAGACTCCGCACATCAACCGCTCCGAGAATGAGACTAGCCAACTGATGTATGATCGGCTACCCTCTCATCTACGTAAGCACATCCTGCGCTACAAAGGCTCCCTTCTCTCCGGTGAAGGTGAACCTTCTCCCATATGTGTGGACACACCGCACTTTGCCCTAATAGAGTCGATCTGATCATTGACTGTAGATAACCAATCCATGCCCAAGATGATGTCATAAGGCCTCGACACCGCTATAAGAAGATCTCAGCCGAAGCTCTCGCCTCCTAGAGTAATCCCGCACTGTTGGCACCAGTGCGTAATCATCGAGTGTACTCCCATAGGAGTCTCTATCCGTAAGGATCGAGACAACAGCACTGTCGGAATCTCTGAGCTCCAAACAAGGGCAGCAATAATAAAATAATGACTCGCTCCAGTGTCTATAAGAACTACAGCATGGGTGGAGTAGACACAGATAGTACCTCGAATCATCTCAGGTGCACCGTGGTCATAAGCCTCCAATGCCTGAAGCTGAGCCTGCCTCTGTCTGCCAGCTCCCTATGGTCGGGGTGGACCTCCTGGTGGTGGTGGCAGTAGAGAGTCAAAGCGTCCCCACCACCCACTGCTTTGCCAGCTCCATTGCCTCGTCTGCCTTCTCCCGGCAGACCGCCACAGTTGAACCTCTGCATCAGCCTGGGTGGTCCCTCAACTGTCTACTGCTCCTCTGTATGGCGGGTCAGGCATTCACGAGCAATGTGGCCCTGCCCGCCACTTGCATAGCACTGCCTACCTCTCGTATGACTGGATCTACTGCGTGTGTCCCGAATATCCAAACTAGTATCCTGAGGTCGCCCACCGGATGGCCTGGTCCGCATAGACCTCTGTGTTATCTACCTACTGTCGACTACTGAAGACTCCGCTAAGTTTCACCCTGAAGTAGGCCTCACTGCTAGCGTAGGCTCAGCAAGGAAGATTTCCACAAGAAGGTCTCGCTTCAGTACTCCTGCCTGCGTCGGAATGCTGAGGGAGATCATCGAAGCCCTGATCTCATGCCTCAGTCCCTACTCGAAGGTCTGAGCCTAGAAGAATGGGTCCTGTACTATGTCCATGGAGTAGCGCGAGAGGTCGGTAAATCTTTCCAAGTACTAGGCTGCTGTCATGCTGCCCTACCGCAGCTGTAGTAACTCCTGGATGCGCACCGCACAGAGGGTGGCTGGAACGAACTCCAAGAAGAAGAGGATCTTGAAGTCCATCCAAAGTAGAGATGCCTCTCCGTGCACCTGGAGCATCAGGATCCACCATCTACCTGCTGCTGCGTGCAGGATACTAGCAGCAGGGATCACCATAAGATGCGCTGGTGTCCGTACCAATCTGAACACTCGGACAATAGCCTCCAGCCAATCCCCAGCTGCCTGAGGGTCTATCTCTCTGCGGAACCTAGGCAGACTCTATCGCTGAAACTCGTGAAGTGCACTCAGGTGGCGTTCACTCTCCGCTACTACGGTTGGTGGTATTGGTGGCCCAGCGGGTAGTGGTACCGCTGGTGCCTCCGCTGTAATGGGGCCCTGCACTGAGGCCTCGTCGCTCAGTGGGCTGCCATCTCGCATGTAACTAGGAACCCTAGCTAGCTGCCTTCGTGGGGCCATCCTGAAAAGAAAAAGGTGTGCCACGGTTATTACAGTATACCTGATAAGCTGACACAAAGTAATCACAAATAAAACTTTTGAAACACACATGCAATCAGTGTTTTCGAGCACTAAGTCAGAAATCAAAAGTCAGGGTCCTAGTGTATGGATATGTTGGCCTCCGCACCAACACTGGACTCCCTGGACTGATAACCACACTCAATACCCTTAACACTATTGCTTCACAGGAAGAAATTATCAGAGTCCTATGTTCTGTGGTAGAACCTCCCTCTGATACCAATTTGTCACGACCCGTCCCCGGGGACCGTGCTATGACTACCCCAAGCCCGCCTCCCATAGGTCAGGGGCTGGTGACTAGCACCAAAGGCGTAAATCCCGATAAAAGGGAAGACATTTCCTTTATATAAGTAATCGTACACAATAGAGTACACAAGCTGAAGTAAACACTAAGTAAACAGAGTACAAAACCAAGTGCTGGAAGGTAAATGGGCCAGAATACAAACCCAACTGAAAGTACAGTACAACAATAACGAAAGAACAACTGCAGTAAAGTAAACCAGTAACCACTGAGTCGTCCTCCAGATATACCACCAGAAGGGTGAGTACAAATGATCTCCTCACCTCCTCGGGTTTGGTCGTCCACTCCGTGTACGTCCCTCCAAGTGGTCCACATCCAGGTACTGTCCCACTCCACAAGACTCCACCTCGATCAGTGCTATCTGTCGTCTGCATCCAATACAACGTAGTGCAGGCATAGACCGTGCAGGGGTGAGTATAAGATACTCAATAGGGACCCCGAGACTCCCGAAGGTCTCCCAGAATCCACAAAGGACAAACCACAAAGGAAAGATACAAACACAAAGTATCAACCAACCCTACTTAGGTATATTCCGATACATATACCGAAGTCATCAACTCCAGTTCGGCTCCAAGTCACGAGCCCAAGTACAACCCAGTCCACACAGGAAAGCACAACCCAGTCCACATAGGAAATCAAGTCAATCACATCATTGATAATGACTGAAAATCAAGAAATAGCTCACACAAGTATTCTACTCATGAAGAGGGGTGGAGATGATAGATGTAGCCTCTGAATCAACACCCCTGCCGAACCCACGTAGGATCCAAGTACATAAGTCATCGCTACCGAACCGACGTAGGATCCAAGTATAGTAACCATCGCTGTCGAACCCATGTAGGATCCAAGTACAGTCTTCATCGCTGCCGAACCCACGGAGGATCCAATTACAGTCGTCCTCGCTGCTGAACCCACGTAAGATCCAAGTACAGTCGTCATCATCGTAGAAGTCGCAGCCAGCTCTAGGGTTCTCACACACAGCACGCTCGATTCCGAGAGGGTCTACTTCACGATCCAAGAGGGTTGATACGTCAACTGTCACAAAGTCCAGAGTGGATGTATCCCAAAGTTTCATCTAATCAATAGGAACTCAACGCAACAGACGTTGCGTCAATCAGACGCCCAGTCTGAGAGATATAGGCTTTTCCGTCCGAGGGGCCAGGTTAGAAATATGCTCGTTTCTAACCTGGTCGATATCCAAAATCATCCAAAAATAACTTAAGGTATATTAAAAGAACTGTCTCGTCGAAAGGGTCCTAGTGTAATAGAGGGCGCGTCGATCGGACGCGCGGTCTTTAAGTTAACGCCGTTTAAGTGATTATCAGGTCCGGCCCGTTTAGCCCAGTGGGCCGACAGGTCGGGTTAACCCAGTTTGACGGGTCCGACCCAGTAGGGGTTCCAGACCGGTCCGAATGAAATACTCAAGTCGGCCTGAAGGGACGCGGCCCAACCCGATGTGGTGCGGCCCGGCCCAGCTCGGCCAGGCCTGGCGCGGAAAAAGCCGGTCGCGTTCCAAAAGGGGGGCCCAGTTTTCCGCACTGGTGGCGCCAGGCGGCACCGCCCGTTCCGAAACCGGTAGGCTAGACTAGCCGGTCTTCTGCGCACGTGGCCCGCATGGGCGAGCGGCCGGTCCTCCAGCATGGTGCCCTCCTGGCGCCGCGGTCAAGCACCACCAGGCCGGCCGACGGGCCGGCCGGTCCTCTAACGCGGTGCCCCCCTGGCGCCGCGATGCCTCTTCGCCCGGCCGGCCGATGGGCAGACCGGTTCTTCCGCCACAGGCCACGGTTCTTCCCGCACAACTGGCACGATGACGTCGGCCTCCGTTTGTCACGTTCCCGGCACGGCGCGATGGAGTCGTTCCTCCTTTGTCGCATTCCGATTCTATAATAATTAAACAGGAACCACGGCGGGTTGTCGGACCGTGTTCGTTCGTCCGACACCCTCCGAGTGAGATGATAACAATAGGACATATTTAATCATCAATTTCTAATGATTACAGGATACATAAACTTCCACTTCCAAGAATAAACCCATACCTCAACAAAAGATGGCGAGCGTTGGCGTCACGGTAGATGGCGTCGCGAGATGAGAGTTCATAGACGTCGACAGAGAGCATCTGAGGACGGAGTGGTGTCTACCATTTTTGTCACAGAGAGAAGATTGAAAGGCGTGATGCCATAAGCGAGATGCCACATCGGTGTCTCCTCCCTTTTAGTGGAGGAAGAAGAGGACGGAGAAACTGGGGTCGCCGAGTCGATGTTCTTCTTCGAAGAGTTGACGTTCTTCATTGAGGATGAAGTTCTTAAAATAAAACTAGAGCTCTCTTCCCAAAATCTCAACACAACATTCCAACACAAAAATAAAATAAGGCTTCCCTTATTTTATTAAATCATGCCACGCATTCAAATTTAAAAAATTCAAACACTTAATTAAGTAATGAAGAGTTTCAATTAATTAATTAATGTGTGTGTTGACATGCAATAAAGAGGGAGAAAGGGAGAGTTTCTTAATTAAAGGGAGTTAACAAGTTTTAAAGGGGGATTTTATGAGAGTTATGGAAATGTGAAGGGTTGGGGCTCATGTGGGCCCCACCTCACATTTATCCTCACATGGATAGTTAGGATGTTAGTGGGTCCCACCCTAACTTCCCCATGTAGTTTATAACCACTTAAGATATAAAAATAAAATTGTCCCACAATTTTATTCACCACTCAATTAATCCACACAAATTAAATTCTTCTCCTATGAAAATGCATCTTCGATAAAGGTCCTCTTAAGAAATTACTGGCGTTACGAGTTCATCAGTGCCCTCGGATTTCAATTCCGATCAATGGTTCAAAAGATAGGAAAACCCGCTCATTCGTTTACTGAATGTACCCAAGCTAAACATCGAAAATTGATTTCGAGCACACCGGGCCTCGGAATCAAGTGTCGTCAGAAGCCACAAACTCTTAAAATTCCAAATTATTTAAGAAAAAATATTCCTTGAAACTTCAGGGTCTTTACAATTCATTTACTTTATTGATGTTCTACTCTGACTATAAGGGTATTGTCTCCCCACTCTACCACCATAGACCATCACTTCTAGTCGAAAGCCTATGTTTTGTGGGGAGGTTCACTTGAGTCAATGTGTAAGACTATCTAAGGGAACTTCATAATGTATTATTGTTGGGATATTACACTAAGTGTTGAACATGACAAATTTCTTCCAAAAATAAAATTGAGACAAGAAAACCCAAACCTTGGGTCTGAATTCCTTGTTTTTCATTTAAATCATATGTAATAAGATTATATAAATTATAAAATTTCATAAGAAACATTTTTAGGTTTAATATAAATAATTAATAAAAAAATTATTTATTTTTGATGACATATTCGAAATTTTAATTAGTTATGTTCACATTAGGTGTTTTGAGGACATTCAGTTCATTATTTGAAAATGAATTCATTATGTTTACCATAGTCAAATAAGAAATATTTTCAACATATCCATAATAATAATAATGAAATATGTGTCAAATTATTATGTAAATTATACTTTTAAAACTTATTTTGTAAATTATTTATGAAAAATTAACTACGTTACAATCATGTAGACGGTTGGTTGTACATAAACATGAGTAATGTTTCCATTTTTCAATGATCATTCTAAAAATTAAGAATGTAATATATTATCATTATAAAAATATAATTATATAATATTTAAAATATAATTTAATTAAATATACTTATATATATCATCTATCTTTTGTAGTGAATTAAAAACAATCACATCGCTTTATAGAGGTGGTTATCTATAAATACATATGTACAACATTATCATTTTTCAGTGTAAGAAAGAAAATGATATATTATATTTTCACAACGATTAATGTTTAATGAATGTAATAATTATGTCAATTATATCACATATAGTCTTAAAAGTAACATTATAAACATCCATGTAAAGAATTAGTGAAAAAATAATCACATTATTTTGTTACGTAGTAGTCTGCCAACCACACGAGTGATGTTATTGTATCCCCCACAGAATGGAAAGTAAGAAGGTATATTTGATATAATAAATCCATAAATATAAATATGTTAAGAATATATATATATATATATTAAATCAATCATTATAAAAATTTGTGAGAGGCGATGATGGATAATGAATGACATCAGTCCGCGATGCGGTAGTCCACTGTAGACACGAATTGTGATTACATATCACATTTAATGGAAGAGGAGACGGATTTAGGTTATTAAATTAGCATAATAACATATCATTATATGGGTTATGTTGGTATTATTATTTCATAATAATTTAATAATATTTTATGGTTGTTGAAGAAGAAATAAAATAAAAAAATTTGGTTAAGCACGATACCTCTTCTTCGGAAAACCTCCTTAGGTAAGCATCAAAATACATATTAGGATACATTTATGATAAAATTAATTACTCTATGAAATGTTAAGGGAATTAAGTAAGAAAATTGGGTAGATATTTTTCATGAAAATTTTCATTGATGGTCTCAAGAGGTGGGGATATGGGTGGCCTTTTATATGTGAGGTGAGTGTAAAAATAGTAATTTTTTAAAATTAGAACGTGTAGCCATGTTTTTCACATAAAAAGGCCTCAAAATGGACCATTATCAATAATTAGACACTATGTGTTATAAATATTTCCAATAAATGTATTTTCAATAGGTTTTTATGTTATATGTAAACTTATCTTTTTAGTTTAACCCCCGGTAAACATGTTTTTACCTTAACCGATGTAATTTTTTTTATGTTTTCACTATTCATTATGGACAAAATTTAAGACAGAATTTTTATATAAAAACATTATTATTATTAAAAATATAAATCCATTTTAATAAATTAAATTAATATAATTATAAAAGGTTAATTTAAAACAAATCCCATAGATGTGATGAAAAAGGGATTTTTCCTAAAGTGTATTTTTCAAGAAAAAAGATTATTTTATATTAACCCTATGACTAATAATTTCCATTTTATGAATAATAATTAGTATATATTTCTATATGAAATATAAATTTCATTTAAAATATTACTAATTATGGATTATTTTAGTTAATTAAAAAGGAGAAACAAAATGCACTTTGAAAATGATTTTATAAAAATCTTGTTTTTAAACCCATAAATCAACTTATACTAAAATCAAAATAAACATGATTAAAATGAAATTAATTGGAATAAATACAACTAAAAAGTAATTAGGTTTATTTAAATAATATTCAAACATATATTTAATTTTAATTTAATTAATTTATATAAAAGAAACAATAGTTTTACAGAAAATTTATATTTTTCACAGTTCATAGAAAAATAAATATTTTCCGAAAAATAAAAAAATATCTCCTTAAGATAATTTCAATTTGATGATTTCAAAAATTTATTACATTTAATAGAATAAATCTTCCAAAATTTATAAATATTAATGAATATATTTTATCACAAAATACAATTAAAATCATTTTTTAAACATAATTTTAGAGAAAAATAATAATTTACAAAAAATAGATTGAATATTTACTCAGAATTTATCAATAATTTATATTTATAAGAATATATATATATAATAAATTATTTAATATTATTCATACCTATTGATTTAATATCTAGGTTTTAATAGTTATATATTTCGTGGGTCAATTATGCTCGTTGTTGTGTGTCGAATACGCAATCGAACTTAATATAGGCATTCATATGCAGAGATAAGACACATGTATGTTGGATGGAACCTACTAAACATGTTGTTCTCGTGTTGGATGGAACCTATTAAACATGTCTATTGAAAATGAGAATTAATATAGAAATTCATACGCAGAGATAAGACACAAAAATTTTAAATAGTTAACCACTAAGGGATATTCCAAGGAGAATACGCCCACAATATGTCGGTCATACCAATGTCCACTAATCTTCCCTAGTTGTGGAGTACAATAATTCAGACATAGTCACTCTGTTCCAAGACCATTGACTTAATAAAATTTAATGGAAAGCAAACTACTTCCCTCAGAGAATATACATAGACTCCCCTAGCTCATTTCTTGAGTAAATACTGACACATTTTATCAACATTATGGTCTCTTCAATAGATTAACATTGAAGTCTTTGTCTTTGTCTAACATGATACTCTGCTTGTATAGAAGTCATGAAATGATTCACTTAATAGTACTGATCAAACAAACTGGATGTTCAAAAACCTTCTAGAATCACACACCCGAACTTGCATGCAAGACATTCTCTTGCAAGTATGATTTGAGATTGTCATGCAAGATGAATTTCACACAACGATTTTTTTTACGCAACCCTTATCTTTTTTTCAGCTACACCACTATTTTCACTTGGTCTTCAAAGACTAAAGGAACACTTTTCATGAAATATTTTCTTTCTGAAATCATTCAAACACAAATATTTCATGTGTTAGAGGAACAAGATCGTCAAGGAAAATGTTCTACTTCTTCAATGGATGTATTTTCCTATTTATATTCCCCAATAACCCTATTGGAAGGATTCTCGATGAATGCATAAAACCATTTTCAACATTGCATTAGGAGCGTAAGACTCTTCCATGCAACCTCATATTTCATGAACATTTTAAATCATTCTCATCATTTTTTCCTCTTCCATATTTTGATGAGATCATTATGAAACATACCTTGAGTGAAACTATCAAATGCACCCTCAGACATTCACATAACATCCATAACTGAAAACATTTTTCTTCATTCTCTAATTTTTGGACCCAAAAATTTGGAAAACACTGAGAAACAATTCTACCTTCAATATTTTTGTCTTCTTGAACAATAATATCCCTTTCCTTGAAAACTCCTTGATCGTATATGTTAGTACTGACAAAAAACACAAACCATACTCTATTTCCTACAAAAATATCCTTGTTTATAATATTCTCAACATAACCATCAACTTTTCTATGTAACTATCAATACATGGGTAAAAATTGTTATTCTTGATTGAAAAACAACATAAAATATATAGTTAAATATGTAAAATAATCATTATATAATATTAATTAATAACATGAAAATCACATAAAGTTCAAATCTTTTGTAAGATAAATGGGTTTTTTACATTTAAAACATAGGATAAACTAGGATATGTTATAAAAAATTATTATGTCCATTATTATTCCAATATTTATGATCACAAAACAAATAAAAGATTTAATGAAAACATTATAAATTCTATAAAATAGTTTTCAAATAACATAAAATAAGTACCTAAGTAATATATAAGGTGGAAAAACTTTTTTGTGTCCGTAACATTCTTGAAAAAACATCGATTAAATGTTTTAGAAATAGAAATATATATTGGTGTGAATTTTTCTTTGTAATCTCAACTTATTCCCATTTTTTTATATCGAAAATAAATACTGGGTAATGAAATAAAACACAATTATAAAACAAAATTTAGTTGATATACTCAAATAATATTATACCTTAGTGTATTATGGATAATGGAAATATATTGGCATTAATCCAGATATAATATTAATTTTAAGAGTTATTATAAATAATAATCAATTATGTAAAAAATCATCAATAAATAAAAAAAGTAGAAATTATAATGGCTCCCATGATTTCAATTGAAGTAATATCAATAAAATTATAAAAATCACGAAAAATGTATTCAACAAAAAAAGAAAAAAAAACACAAATACATGAATAGATCATTCATTAGGTTCAAATTTTTATTTATTTGAGTGTAACATCCTAATATTTTAAGAAATATTTTTATTTGAATAATTTTATGTTTTTAGTAACTTTTTAAATATACAAGACCAAACTTTATTTGAATTTAGATATGTTAAAAAAAATTATTTAAATGTGATAACCTGGCCATTTAATTTAGGGGAATTGAATTGAGTAACAAAATTATAAAATCTTTTTTTAATGTTCCTAGTCAACAAAAATGTATTTTGGAATTGTTCAGAAATATAAACTAAATTTCTAATGATGAAATCTTATTCTTCAAAAATATTTGTTATTCAGAAATGATTTTATTTCATTTTGTTTGTAGAAACATTAATTAATTTTCTCAAAATTTAGAAGATTTATTTTAGAAAATTTACATAATTTTTCAAATCATCATTTCAAATTTATCTTAGCAGAATTTCTTTGATTTTTCTGAAATGATTTATTTTTCAATGAATAGTGAAAAATACTGATTTTTATAAAATTTTATTTTTTAATTAAAAAGGAACCATAATGATTTTAATTTACTTATAAATTGACATAATTCTAATTTAGTTGTAAATAATGTAATTAATTATATTTTAATCATCATTATACCTTATATTGGTATAATCTCATTTTATGATTTAAAAACATGTTTTTAAAATCTTATTTATTGCATTTTTTATTTTTATCACCAATTAATTTAGTAAACTTAGGTGAATTTAATTTCATAAAATATATTTCATATTTTGAATCATTTTTTTATTATTTGGTAAATATTTTCCTTTTTTGTTTTCAATAGTGACCTTGGTTGACATTTTTCAAATTGTTATAGGTAAAACGAGTAAAATATTGTTATGAAATTTGGATAAGGATTTAAAATTTATATAAAACATAATATTATCCTATTTTAAAATTTTATTTGGGAAATATTCTTCCAATTTTATAATATATGGCCACTAGGGGTAATGTTTCCTTTATATTGACCATTATATTACTTTAAAAAAGAATAAAAACAAAATATCACACTATTGACTTTAAGCTCCCTAATATCTTCCCATAAGAGTAAAACGAGGTTATGTTTAGTTTTTTATTTTAATTTAAAATAATAATTAAATTTTTTTATCATTTTAATTTATTTTTAATTTTTAGTGATTAAATAATTACCATAAATGATTTCACATTTTTGAATCAGGGATTGTTCAAGAAATTAGAAATTTTAAATAAATAATTTTAAAAACAGAAAAAGATATATTTTTTTGGGAGTTATAATTTAATAATAATTATAAATATATATAAAATATTATATATATTTTATAGCTTTATATTTGAATTCAATTTTTTTACTGATGTCTTTAATGTCATGTTAAATGGATAGTGTCAAAAATGGCATTAATGGCATTATATAAAAAATAATATTTTATTAAAATATTTAAAAGACCGTGAAAATTTTAAAATAGGAAATAGGGGATCATATATGGTATAAAATTTAATTATTTTTCCATTTATGATCTATATTTCATATTATATGTAAAATTATAATCCTTTAATAGTGAAATAGTAATTAAGAGAGTTAAGGGTAAAAATGGTTAACGAATGGGTTAAAGAAAATATAAGGTTTAAAATGGTATATAAACCTGTATAAATTTAATTGGATGATTATTTTAGGTCCATATATTCCTTATCATCAAGTATATGTAATTTTTCAACCAATGTTTCATAAATGTGACATTATTATACTTTAATGTTCATAAAATTACAAGAGTGCCCCTCGCTTCACCTAAAAAAGAAGAACCCTTCCAAATTTTATTTAAAACATAGTGG
The DNA here is from genome assembly GCA_963277665.1 of Viscum album. NCBI lineage: Eukaryota > Viridiplantae > Streptophyta > Magnoliopsida > Santalales > Viscaceae > Viscum > Viscum album. Next base: position 1,609,150,393 of record OY728121.1, read on the forward strand.
AAATAAATTTATAACCAAACCACACTGAATTATATTTTCAACTCACTATCCAAAAATCAGATGTTTTTTTCTTCTTAAAATGTCATTAAAAGGGTTCTTAAGATTGTATATAAAGGTAGTCTATCGAAGAAGAGGTAATCGTCTTTACCGACTCTTTCAAGGTTATTTCTTACTCTACATACTAAAAATATATAATAATCATACTAATATAATAACTACAATATCATAAATTTAAGAAAATATTATCATCATCATCATTATTTCAAATCTAGTTTCCATCTCTTTTCCATCCAATGAAAATCTAAAATATCATTTGGGCATACATACTACTTTCCATCTCTATGTAACGGTGTAATTCGTTTTTTGTCACCACATAATTTAGATTTTTATATAGATAAAACTAATTATTTTAAATTATATTTATGAAAAATTTATTTTTGTTTAATTATAATATCATATCTACCTTCTTACCATCAAAATACATTGGAAAATGATAATTTTACTCATGCACACATGTGAACTACCACCTCCATGAAGCGATACGGTCCTTTGTTCAGTACCAATTTTCATATATGATCATAAAGATAATTATAATTAATATTTATAATATATATGATATTAAAATGGTTTTTATATGTGAATTATTTTCACCTATATTTTATTTCATCCTTTGAAAAGTGATAACAATGTTCATGAGTATGTACAACATACCGTCTCCATGAATGGTTTAATTCATTTTTCTATCTCAAACATTTTGGGATGACTATAGATATATATATATATATTGAATATCTTTTATATTTATACCATTTATAATATTTTTTAGATGATTCAACCATGAGAAATAGACACGTACTAAAACTATGGAACTAAAACTTACTTGAGAAACAAGACAGTTAACAGTCTAAAACAATCATTTAGATAAATAATTTTTAATAAAAGAGTGTTTATGTAACATCCCAAGTATGTAATGAATAATAGATATTTTTATCTATGTCTACTAATGAATTATATAGTGTTTTAGAGGCTTAAAATGAGAATAAATCCAATCTTAAGCATTGAATACACTAATATTTTTAAAAGATTGTTTTACTGCCTTTTGATGGAAAACCATTTTTAAATCAAACATTTGACAATTTTATATTCTCTATTTGACAAAATAAACTTATTATTTAGGATTGGGATATTGAAATTTACATTGGATAATTTTTTGGTATTTTTCTGACAATGTTCATTTTTTAATGAATAGTGAAAAATACTGCATTTTACCTCAAAACTGCTTTTTCATCTAATTTAATTATATGGTTAGATTATCTTTTTAATTTGTTTTAAAGTGAAATTAGAATATATTTTCACTATTTAATCCAATAGTGATCATTGGAATTAATTTCACCTTGAAATTGGACTTAAACTAATGTCAATCTTTTGATACTTGTTGTTTCATAAAAACACGCTATTTGCTCTGACAGTGGGAATTAATTATTAAATTAATTTATGTAACATATATTTTTTGAATTTTTTAAAATAGGCTTCATTTTTGAATTTGGAATATCAAATATATCTTAGGGAGAAGTTTTGGATTTTTCAAAAAAACATCAATTTTTGATGAATAGTGAAACCACTAAGTGGTACTTAAAAAAACTGATTTTTCGTTTAAATGAAAGTTTACCACCTCTGTGTTTTTAATTTCAAAAAACTGACATACATGTTTGTCATTAAGAAGTAAAATGTGGTTCAATGGGATTAATATAATTTTTTGGTGAATAGTAACTTTTATGCTTTTAATCGCGATTAGAGGTAATTAGTGTTGTTTAAGGTAAAAATAAGGTTTTAATAATATGAAATGACCTAGACACATGTCCTACCGTTATTTTATGTGTCATTGACAACCAATAAAATCCATGGGTAGAATTGGGGACCCCATGGAACCACTTTGGTAGGAAAATGACAGAAAAAACTTTTTATTTAAAGTTAAAATGAAAATGTCACAAACATGAGTTGTTTTACTAAAATAATTATTAAATGGGGTTATATAAGTCATATTTTTTACTATAAATATTCATTAGAAATATACAAATATTTTCTACATCATGATAGTTTTTTTATAATTTTTAGACATTAAATAAATTAAATTATTGATGACACCATGATGATGCAGCGATGACCTCATTATTTAACGATTTAAATAAAATGAAAAGATAATGTAAAATCTAAGACTTACACTTGTCAAAAACCTATTGGATGGGTGGATTTAGAACTATTATCACCTTATCCTAGAAATTTATAATTGTGGGACGTTTTTTATCCTAAATTCATTTAATAGAAAAGTATCTTTTCTTAACTTTCCAAGAGTACCCCTCCTCTCCTCTTATAAAAGGCCCCCACCTCTACCACCTTACCCACACATAAAAATCCTTCTTCTCGGACAACCCTGCAAATTTTGTCTCTCCAAATCCCTATATAACTTCTAGAAGCCTCACTTTGGGCAGAAGTCTTCCCAAGGAAGCCTTTGATCTCAAATCAAAAAGAGATACCTGATTTTAAGGTAGTGTCTTCTATTGTGTTCTTATGTTTTATTTTGCTTCTCCAACCCCCTAAACTCTTTTTATTAATTTCTTTTGTAACAAAACCAGTATCTTACATAATCTAGGATGTTTTTATAAGAATGATTCGAGCTACACTTACACACACCTACATCTAATGGTTAAAGAACATACTGTTTCTGTGGATGGCGAATTTCTGCCTCACGAAACGATGATTGTTCAACACTCATATAACACCTTCAAAGGTGGACATTAAGATGTAACTATATTTATATATGATATATAATATGTTTATGTTTTACTTAATATTCTTTATTTTTCATTTATGGCATACCATTATGGTTTCCATTATGGTCAAACGCGATATCTTCATTTTAGGAAGTGCGGACTACCGCCCCCTCAAAGTGATTTGATTCGTTAATATCATATGTGGTACGTATAAAGGATAGATTTTATAATATTATATATGATATTATACTGGAATCATTATATACCTTTTTATAATTATGATTTCACTCCATTAAAGTATGAGATAGAAATGAAAGTAGCGTTCATGCATACGTACGACTTACCGTCTCCAAGGATGGTGCATTTCATTTTTTATCCCCAAATGTAATGTACTATTATAAGTAAATATATATAATGGATATATATGATTTATGTTACATCTAAATGATGAATATAATTCTGCAATTAAAATATACATACCTCTCATTTAGTTTGAATTCCATTAATATGACATAGAAATGAAAGTAGCGTTCATGCGTACGTACGACTTATCATCTCCATTAATGGTGCATTTCATTTCTTACCTCTAAATGTTATGTAATATTATAAATGCATGTATGTACTAGATATATATGATATATATGATATCTACATCATGATTATAACTCTGGATATAATGGATACATGAACAACTTGTAATTATAAAGAGTTTATTTTTGACTCTAGTACCAATGATCGTTAAAACGACCATTATTAACTTAAATAATTAAATAGTGTTCATGACATGGTAATAGGTGATATAAAATAAATAATGAACTTGAGAAAGGTTCTTAAGAAAGTAGAAATTAACTCAAGTTTATTAGTCAGGAGGTTAAAGAACGATCGAGTCAAGTCGGACCCGAGGTATGGGACTTCGTCTCAATCTCCTTTCATTGAGGCATATTTTGTTTTATACACAACCTTCTTTTATACAGTGTATAAACCCCTTTGAAATTTATGTTTATTCAATAGAAATATTTTTTATACGAAGCGTTTATTAAACGAAAAAAGGGAATGTTTTTGTCGTACGTATGCGGCGACAATGACTTCTCCGCCGCCGTGACCATTATTTGAGTTTCGGCTTCCTCTACAAGCCATACCTTTTTTTAAAGAAAAATAAATACCATGTTTTACTTTTCTTTTATTTTGTTATTGAAAATGGTTTTCATAATGTTTTTATATCAATGTGTTGTATTGATATCTTGTGATTGAAAAGTAGAAATGTTATGTTTACTTTATGCATGTTTTACGTGATACGATTATGTTGAGGTTCTTGGGAAGTATTATGAAGATGGGTGGTTCCGTGATAAACTAAGGGCAGGTGAGCCCGATATAGCTCTCCAATGCATTGGGTAACGTGAATGAGTGAAACGTTAAGGTTTCTCCGAAGAGATTTATGGAATATACTGTGATGGGTATTCCAAACGTAACCAAGAGGGTTACTCCCTACGTAAGAATGTTATGAATGCCTCAAGTTACCTTTATGTCTTATGATTTATATGATTTATTCATGATTTTATGAGGTATGTTAAAGTGCCTATGTTTTATGGTTAAATTATTATTTCGTTCTTATGTATATATGAACTCATGTTTCCTTTCTATATTTTTATAACCCTTACTGAGATTTTTATGCTCATCCCATGTTTTTTGAAATGTTTTTCATAGGACAGGGGAAAGGTACATGATATGATGATAGTGTCAAGGAAGTATCAAGAAATAATCCATGTTTTATTTTAAATATGTTTCCGTTGATGGGAAAAATGAATACTATCTTTTATATAACCACTTTGTTTAAATGTGGAATGTAATGTATGTTTTATGATCTAATTCTCTAAAACTCTAAAACTGAAAAGATCCACAACGTGTATTCTTGAAATAACTCAAAAATATGTAATGATTAAGGCTGGGGCCTTATAGTTGGTATCAGAGGTCGGTTTAGATAACTTTAGGTGTTAGAATTTTATTAAATGATTATCCAAAAATATTTTTTTATTGTCAATTGGAATGATATAGCATTTGAAGATTACCATGTTGCTTCTCCTAAGATATTTCTCTGTTAAGAATGGTTTTTCATAGAGGGAACAGAACAGATTGTTAGGGAAGGAATACAGAGGGAAATGGCCTTTCAAATCAGTATCCTAAGATGGTCAGAATCTGAACTAAATAGTTTTTTGGAGTGATGGCTCAGTTGACTAAGGTGAAAAATGTTGGTCGTTTTTATTGATGATATTTTGGTGTTTTCTAAAAGTAAAGAGGACCATGAAAGACATTTAAGGTTTATTTTTAAAACCTTAAAAGAAAAGAAACTGTATTGGAAATTCAGAAAGTGTGAGTTTTGGTTGCAAAAAATTTCTTTCCTTGGTCATGTTGTTTCTAAATATGGGATAACTGTTGATCCTGCAAAAAAAGAGGTTGTTGAAGAATGGCCAAGACCCACCAATGTAACAGAGATTCGTAGTTTCCTTGGTTTGGAAGGCTATTACCGAAGGTTTGTTAGAAATTTTTCACGGTTATCTAGTCCAATCACTAAGCTAACTCGGAAGGGTGTTAAGTTTATTTGGACAAAACAATGTGATGATTGTTTTCAGGAACTGAAAAGAAGATTGGTGAATGCTCCAATTTTGGCACTACCTTCCAGGAATGGGGAGTTTGTTATCTACATTGATGCTTAATTGAAAGGACTTGGTTGTGTCCTAATCCATAATGATCAGGTAATTTCTTATGCTTCACGACAGTTGAAAACTCATGAGGTAAATTACCCTACACATGATTTGGAATTAGCTGCTATTGTTTTCTCATTAAAAATTTGGAGGCATCATTTGTATAGAGTAAAGTGTGAAATATATACCGATCACAAAAGTTTAAAGTATATATTCACTCAGAAAGAATTGAACATGAGACAGAGGAGATGGCTAGAATTAATCAAATATTATGATTGTACAATTCATTACCATCTAGGGAAAGAAAATAAAGTGGCTGATGCTTTGAGTTGAAAAAGTAATGCTTCATTAACCATGCTACATTTGAAACGAGATCCTTTGGTTTTTGATTTGATTAACTTTGGAATAGAAGTTGTTGGTGCAGGATGGCCTTCTGTTTTGTTTTTGGTATTAGTGAAATCTTCTCTATCAGACAGAATTAAGCAAGCACAAAAGCAAGACAGTGAGTTTCAGAAAAAGGTAGAGCTAGTTCAGAAGGGTAAGTTGCATGAAATCAACATTGATAATGATTGTGTTTTGAGATTTGGGAAAAGATTGTGTGTGCCTTGTGATTCAAAGTTGAAGAGAGAGTTGTTATTTGAAGCCCATAGTTCTTCTTTATCAGTTCATCCTGGCAGTACTAAGATGTACAGAGATCTGCAGGAGTATTACTGGTGGGACGGAATTAAAAGAGATATTGTTGATTTTACTATGAAGTGTTTGACTTGTCAATAGGTAAAAGCAAACTGGCAGTTACTGAAAGGGATGTTTCATCCTTTACTAGTACTAGAATGGAAATGGGAAAATATATCCATGGACTTTGTTGTGGGATTGCCGAAGACACCTCGAGGTAATAATGCAATCTGGGTTATTGTTGATCTCTTGACCAAATCTGCTCATTTCCTTGCTATACGAGATACTTTTCCCTAGATCAACTTTCCCATTTGTACCTTAAAGAGATAGTCAGTTTGCATGGAGTTCCTTTCTCCATTGTATCTGATCGTGATCCCAGGTTTACTTCCAACATTTGGAAAGGCCTTCAGAAGTCATTGGGTACTGAATTAAATTTTAGTACAGCTTTTCATCCTCAATCAGATGGGCAGTCAGAACGAACAATTTAGACATTGGAGGATATGCTATGTTCTTGCTCTATGGATTATTAGGGAAGTTGGGACCAACATCTTTCTTTGGTTGAATTTTCATATAATAACAGTTTTCATTCCAGTATACAGATGGCGCCATTTGAGGTGTTATATGCGAAGCGGTGTCAAACTCCAAATTTTTGGGATGAAGTGGGTGAAAGAAAGCTGATGGGAGCAGAATTGGTAGAAGAGTTGGCAGAAAATGTTCAGCTGATATAGAAACACATGAGAACAGCTCAGAGCAGGCAGAAGAGTTATGCGGATAACCGGAGGAAGGATCTATCTTTCGAGGTAGGTGATCATGTCTTTCTCAAAGTTTCACCGTGGAAAAGTTTGATGCGATTTGGTAAGAAAGGAAAGTTGAGTCCAAGGTTCATTGGACCATATTAAATTCTGGAGAAAGTTGGATCGGTTGCATACCGAGTGGCTTTACCTCCAAGTTTATCTCAGGTAGACAATGTTTTTCATGTTTCAATGTTAATGAAGTACATGCCAGATCCATCTCATGTTTTGAGTCCAGAGGTAGTTTAGCTGGAAGAGAACCTATCATATGAGGAACAACCGGTCCAGATTCTTTACCATAGGGATAAAGTGTTACGAAATAAGGTGATTCATCAGGTAAAGGTTTTGTGAAAAACCACAAGATTGAACAGGCAACATGGGAATCTGAAAATGCAATGAGGGCTAAATACCCCCACTTATTCGATAAGTAAATAAATTGCATGGATGCAATTTTCTAAAGGGGGGAAGGATGTACCATCCCAAGTAAGTAATGAATAATAGATATTTTTATCTATGTCTACTAATTAATTAGATAGTGTTTTAGAGGCTTAAAATGAGAATAAATTCAATCTTAAGCATGGAATACACTAATATTTTTAAAAGAATGTTTTACTGCCTTTTGATGGAAAACCATTTTTAAATAAATCTTCTGACAATTTTATGAGCTCTATTTGAAAAAAAACTTATTATTTATGATTGGGACATTCAAATTTACATTGGATAATTTTTTGGTATTTTTCTGACAATGTTCATTTTTTAATGAATAGTGAAAAATACTGCATTTTACATCAAAACTGCTTTTTCATATAATTTAATTATATGGTTAGATTATCTTTTGAATTGGTTTTAAAGTGAAATTAGAATATATTTTTACCATTTAATCCAATAGTGGTCGTTGGAATTAATTTCACCTTGAAATTGGACTTAAACTAGTGTCAATCTTTTGATACTTATTGTTTCATAATAACACGCTATTTTCTCTAACAGCAGGAATTAAATATTAAATTAATTAATGTATCATATATGTTTTGAATTTTGTAAAATAGACTTCATTTTTGAATTCTAAATATCAAATATATCTTAGGGTGAAGTTTTGGAATTTTTCTGGAAAACTTCATTTTTTTATGAATAGTGAAACCACTAAGTGGTACATAAAACAAACTGATTTTTCGTTTAAATGAAATTTTACCACCTCTGTGTTTTGAATTTCAAAAATCCGACATACATGGTAGTCATTAAGAAGTAAAATGTGGTTCAATGAGATTAAAATAATTTTTGGTGAATAGTAAATTTTATGTTTTTAATCGCGATTAGAGATAATTAGTGTAGTTTAAGGTAAAAATAATGTTTTAATAATATTAAATGACCTAGACACATGTCCTACCCTTATTTTATGTGTCATGGCCGACCAAGACAATCCATGGGTCGACTTGGGGACCCACAGGAGCCACTTTGGTAGGAAAATGACATTAAAAACATTTTATTTAAAGTTAAAATGAAAATATCACAAACATGATTTTTTTTAATAAAACAATTTTTAAATGGGGTAATACAAGTCATATTTTTTACTATAAATATTCCTTAGAAAGATACAAAGATTTCTTACATCATGATAGTTTTTTTATAATTTTTAGACATTAAATAAATTAAATTATTTATGACACCATGATGATGCAGTGATGACCTCATTATTTAACGATTTATATAAAATGAAATGATAAAGCAAAATCTAAGACCTACACTTGTAAAAAACCTATTGTATGGGTGGATTTCGAACTATTATCACCTTATCCTTGAAATTTATAATTCTGGGAGATTTTTTATCCGAAAATGATTTTATAGAAAAGTATCTTTTCTTAACATTCCAAAAGTGCCCCTCCTCTCCTCTTATAAAAGGCCCCCACCTCTACCACCTTACCCACACTTACAAATCCTTTTTCTCGGACAACCCAAGTACATTTTGACTCTCCACATCCCTCTCTAACTTCTAGAAGCCTCACTTTGGGCAGAAGTCTTCCCAAGGAATTCTTTGAGCTCAAATCAAAAAGAGATACCCGATTTAAAGGTAGTGTCTTCTATTGTGTTCTTATGTTTTATTTTGCTTCTACAACCCCCTAAACACTTTTTATTCATTTATTTTGTAACAATTCCAGTATCTTACATATACTAGGATGTTTTTATAAGAAGTATTCGAGATAAACTTACACACACCTACATCTAATGGTTAAAGAACGTACTGTTTCTGTGGATGGCGAATTTCTGCCTCACGAAATGATGATTGTTCAACACTCATATAACACCTTCAAAGGTGTCCATTAAGATGTCACTATATTTATATATTATTTATAATATGTTTATGTTTTACTTAAGATTATGTATTTTTCATTTATGGAATACCTTTATGGTTTCCATTATGGTTAAACGCGATATCTTCATTTTAGGAAGTGTGGACTACCGCCCCCTCAAAGTGATTTGATTCGTTAATATCATTTGTGGTATGTATAAAGGATATATTTAATAATATTATATATGATATTATACTGGAATTATAATATAACTTTCTATAATTATTATTTCACTCCATTAAATTATGAGATAGAAATGAAAGTAGCGTTCATGCGTACGTACGGCTTACCGTCTCCATGAACGGTGCATTTCATTTCATATCCCCAAATGTAATGTACTATTATAAGTACATATATATAATGGACATATATGATGTATGTTACATCTAAATGATGAATATAATTCTGTAATTAAAATATACATACCTCTCATTTAGTTTGAATTCCATTAATATGACATAGAAATGAAAGTATCGTTCATGCGTACGTACGGCTTACCATCTCCATGAATGGTGCTTTTCATTTCTTACCTCTAAATGTTATTTAATATTATAAATGCATGTATATACTGGATATATATGATATATATGATATCTACATCATGAGTATAACTCTGGATATAATGGATACATGAACAACTTGTAATTATAAAGAGTTTATTTTTGACTCAAGTACCAATGATCGTTAAAACGACCATTATTAACTTAAATAATTACATAGTGCTCATGACATTGTAATAAGTGATATAAAAGGAATAATGAACTTGAAAAATGTTCTTAAGCAAGTATAAATTAACTCATTTTTATTATTCAGGAGGTTAAAGAACGATCGAGTCAAGTCGGACCTAAGGTGTGGGACTTCGTCTCAATGTCCTTTCATTGAGGCATATTTTGTTTTATACACAACCTTCTTTTATACGGTGTATAAACCCCTTTGACTTTTACGTTTATTCAAAAGCAATATTTTTAATACGAAGAATTTACTAAACGACAAAAGGGAATGTTTTTGTCATACATATGCAGCGACAACGACTTCTCCGCCGCCGTGACTATTATTTGAGTTTCGGCTTCCTCTACAAACCATACCTTTTTTTTAAAGAAAAATAAATACCATGTTTTAATTTTCTTTTATTTTTATATTGAAAATGGTTTTCATAATGTTTTTATATCAATGTGTTGTATTGATATCTTTTGATTGAAAGGTGGAAATGTTATGTTTCATTTATGCATGTTTTATGTGATACGATTATGTTGAGGTTCTTGGGAATTTTTATGAAGACGGGTGGTTCCGTGATAAACTAAGGGTGGGTGGGCCCGATATAGCTCTCCAATGCATTGGGTAATGCAAAGGAGTGAGACGTTAAGGTTTCTTCGAAGATATTTAGGTAATATACTGTGCTGGGTATTCCAAACGTAACCAAGAGGGTTACTCCCTACGTAAGAATGTTATGAATGCCTCATGTTACCTTTATGTCTTATGATTTCTATGATTTATTCATGATTTGATGAGGTATGTTAAAGTGCCTATGTTTTATTCGTAATGTATGATTTCATTATTATTTATATATGAACTCATGTTTCCTTTCCACATTTTTATAACCCTTACTGAGCTTTTTATGCTCATCCCATGTTTTTTGAAAATTTTTTCACAGGACAAGGGAAAGGTACATGATATGATGATAGTGTCAAGGGAGTGTCAAGAAAGAATCCATGTTTTATTTTAAATTTGTTTCTGTTGATGGGAAAAATTAATACTATCTTCTATGTAACCACTTTGTTTAAATGTGGAATGTAATTCATGTTTTATGATCTAATTCTTTAAAACTCTAAACCTGAAAAGATCCTCAACATGTATTCTTGAAATAACTCAACAATAAGTAATATTTAAGGCTGAGGCCTTATAGTTGAAATGTTATAAGTTGACCGTATATGATTTTTAAGTTTTTATATGGTTTTATTATATAATTATAATAAAATTAAATTTATTATAACATAGGTTAAATCATTTTTAAATAATTAGAATAACAAGGTAAGGGGTTTCATAACTCAATTTTTTTCATTGGGTAATATTACTTATTTATTTACTATGATATTCCAATATTATATATAGAATGACCTATAATTATTTTATATTTTATTTCCACTTTTATGTTTTTTGGATTTAAATTTGATACACATAATCACTTTACTAATTAATTCTCACTTCATTGATATGATCATTATAAGAGATTTCATCTCAATTTCCACTCAATTGAGACATATTTGGTACTATACACCTATTTACTTCAATGTGGTGTATATAACACCCCTTTTATTTATTTATCATGAATATATATTTATTAATTATTATTAATTATTCAATTAATTTTTACTATTTAAATGGGTTACAATTTAAATGTTACCAAAGAGGTATGAGATAATTTTACAATATTATTTTTGGGATTCCTATTAATTTCCTTTAAGAAATATTATAATATATCCTTCATAAAATCCATATATATTATTATAATCTAGATATTTAAGGAGTTTAAATCCTTTCTTCCAAATTTTCCTCTCTTCCTGACTTGAATCAAGAAATTAAATATTTAAAAGGAATGAAAATTTTATTTCTTGTTTGATCATGTATAATTTTCCTAAATATCCATATTTAATTCTATTTACAATAGTTCTTTTTATTTACTCTAATGATTTATTAATGAAATTTTATGTTTTAATTAAAATTTTAAAATCTTTTAAAGGAATCCTACTATATAGAGAAATAACTTTAATCAAATCTTATGTTAATTATTGTCTTTTATTTTTCTTTATTCTCTAAAGGACATGAAAATATTACAAACCTATTTTTCATAATAATTGATAATAATGTTTTTTCTATTATTAATTTTATAGTTAATAAAATTCTCTTGAAACATTCAATTTATTATGATAATATTTAACTTGGAATTAAAATTCTCTTAAATATACATATTAATTTTATCGTAGATATGAATATTTCCTAAACCATAAAACATTTTTACAGGAAATGTATTACTGTGAAAGTTATTAGATCTATTAGGGAAATATTAATATTCAATATTCCTTAATCAATATGAATATTTTTTGATAAGGAATAGTATTTATAAATTAAATTGATCATTAAATATTAGAGAAATTAATTAGGTAGGTAGTGGTTAGTGATTCTAGGTTATATATGTCCCGTCGATGTGTTAATAGAACTCATAATAAAATTTAGTTAGCCAAAAATTTTAAATAGTACTTTGTTATATACCTACCCATCGATTAAACTATCCTGGAATAATTATTTGATGGTATATATACCATGATGTCTGAGACCATAATGTACAATATTAATAATTTCCTTCATTGGGAAATCTATTTTTATTCTCCAAGAAAATACATTATAGATATTATACAAAGATTCATCTCATCATCAAGATATTTATTAAATGGAATTTGTTTCCAATTATTTACCATTATATATTGATTATACCTTATTTACTCATGACAGCTTCTATTGTACATATCCAATACTGAACATTTTATCTCACACTTATTGTAATTCATTTACCCATGATATAAAGGATAAATATTTGATTGAGTTTCAAGGATAGATATCATTTTATTTTTTTATTTTTTATATTTCATTTCTAATGTAATTTGTACATCATGTATGTATCTGATTCTTCAAGACTACTAAACTATTAAATCCATGTTAATGTGTTCCATTTTATCTTATTACAATTTAAAAAAGTGGACACAAGATATAATATTCTAGATATTTGGATTATATAGTTGGTATCATAAAAATTTTAGAAGAAACCTTGGGAACTATAGTTAGGAAAAAAATATTAGTGAACCTAACCCTATACAGAATAATGTGGATATATCGTATTATATAATAATATCATAATATTTCTAGTAAAGTAATATTATATGGTTTCCCTATAAATGCATCCCTATCATAAAACCAAAAGTGGATATTGTTTTAACATAGATGCATCAAGGGTTAGTAACCTTGAAAAGTCATAGTTGGGTATATCTCGACCATTATTCTGGTGCAAGGTGAGTTTTCCCTTATAGTGTACATAGTTTTAAACTCCCAGGAGATATTATTAGGTTAATTTAAATTATCTTTATAAACCATTATGATGAATGATAGAGTAGGACCAACAGAAACCTATTATATGACATAGTAATATTGTTTAAACCTTAAGTGTCATGGGTTGATAACTCTAAAGATAATCATAATTTTAAATTCATAGATACCAGTTTTTTTGGTTTAATGTGATTAATTTTTAAGATTATTTAGGATATTTTGGAGATATTTTTGGAAATAAAAACCTTTTATTAATAAGTTTTAGTGAATAAGTTATTTGGGAAATAATTATTTTATATTCTGTGTACATGAGTTTAAATTTATTAATAACATTTAGGGTAATTATGATCCCTGATTTAAAGATAATTATGGTTGATTAGGGTAAAAGTGTTTGTATAATTTTAGAATATATTTTTATTATATTGGTAACCATGAGAGTGAAAAGTTATTTGAAAAAAAATGATTATTGTTACTATTTAAGAGAATTACACTATATTAGAGAACATTATATATTTTTTGTAAAGGGAATATTATTTTATTAAATGGGATTTCATTTGAGGGATAAAATATTTCTTTATCTTGTGGAAGAATAAATTTTTTTGTTGGTTATTTTTAGTGATTTGGGTTATTTGGGAAATTTTTAGTATATTCTAAAGGATATATCAT